>OU383774.1:8643404-9929284 GCA_910950805.1 Acrocephalus scirpaceus scirpaceus
CATAACATGCTTTAAAAGAGAACATTTTTCAGTTAGCAAGTGCTCTAGATGCTTAGTGAAAACTGTTGGGAAATGAGCAATACACCCAATTAAAAAAAAAAATCCAAATATTTGCTGGTTGTAACTGAGCAAAGGGTCTTCTAAATCAACACAGAAATCTGGAACACCAAGCACTTTATATCCCTAAATTCTGTCTTCTAACTCTGTTGTAGTGTGAGTATGAGTGACTAAATACACAAGTCCTTCTTACCCTATCCTTATAGATAAGAAGTTATGTTTGTCAGTCTTTTAAGTAGTACTTGAGTGTTTTGTGGCTCTGTACCTTCTTATTTCTAAATGAGTATTTTCACAGGTCCATCTTTGAGTTTATTGTTCTAGAATCAGACTCAAAGTTATTTTTTCTCACTGTTGCCTAGAAATAAAGAATGCTTGTTATTTACAAAGAGAAAGTTATTGCCAAAGCAATTCAACTGAGGCACTTGGCAAGACTGTAAGCTAAATAATTTCCCTGATAAGATGTGTGGTATTACAGAACACCAACTTGTTTAGCATGCAACATTACAAGTATCTGCAACATCAGATTCAGTATTCAAAATTCCATGCTAATGAACAATTTTAACTAGTTTCAAATTACTGGATCGCCATCCTGAGATCAAATTTTAATGGAGGAAAAAAGTTGTATGATAAGGCTCATTAAAAGATTTTAAAATTTAATTAGACCAAAGTTAAAAAAAAAAATACTGGGCAAATTAATCCTGATAAGCTATGCTGCTTTGTAGCAAAGAAAATTAACTCATAAGGAAAACAGATAAATGATATCCACTTACTTATGCTAGAAATGTTTTTGTTTTGTTTTGTTTTGAAGCTGGAAAAACGTATATATTTCTATGCATATGTGTGTGGGCTGAGATATGCATATGTATTTTCAGGGCACATCTTTGTTAGTGTGTTAGTTTGAATCAAGAGCACGCTTTTGAAGTGCACATTTTTCTTCTTTCTTATTGAGCTTTGGTTCATGTCATGGGGAGCTTTTGCAGTGCCTCAACTTGATTCCTTTCAGATGAAACTAAGATTCAGATTTGGAAGATTTAGCACACTCCAGGAGTGTAACTAATGCACTCCAGCTGCAAATGGGCATTCAGTCCAGAGAGCCAGATAGAGTTAATCTGAAATAAAAAGCCCTGAAAGGTGTACATTATGGACACGTGTTGTCAGCATCAACTGTTTCTCTCTACAGGGTTGCCACTATCCATCTATAAACCATCTGCTAACCTAGAAATGGCCTTTGGATTTTGTATGTTTTTTTTGTGGGTTTTTTTTGTTGTTTTTGGTTTTTTTTTTTTTTTTTTGGTTTTTTGGTTTTTTTTTTTTTAATTTGGTTTTTTTGGGTTTTTTGGGGGGTTTTTTGGTGGTTTTTTGGGGTTTTTTTTGGTTTTTTGTGTGGGTTTTTTTGGGTTTTTTTTTTGGTTTTTTTTTTTTTAAATGCATGTTATTTGTGATTCCATGGGATGGATTAGACATTGTTCCTACACAACCATAGCAGGCACTGCTAGAGTGCAGCAGAAAATAAGTATTTACATATATCCAGTGAGATGGCCAGTTATAACAGCTTCATTACTGTATAATATTAGATTGTTGCAAAACCTGCATGATCTGTATCTCTCAGCAGAAGCTGAATTCTGTGGTTGGAGCCATCTCTTGCTGCTGCCACTGTCTTTTAAAACCTTATCCCCAGACTTGAACAGGTTATTATTCAAGCTGCTGTGCAATTCTACAAAGTTAGTTGGATGTTATTGGAGTGTGTATGAAATAGCAGCCCTAAAATTCACCAGCATGGAGCTCAATCCCTTGCTCCACAGATTAAATTCCAATATGAATTATATTTTCTATTATTACAGCGACAAACATTTATAGAGATTTATAAAGTTACCTATAAATAAATATAAATATGTGTTGCTCTCTGTAGTACCTGCTTTGCAGAGCCTTCCTGAGATGGGGAAAGGTTTTTACATTTGCACATGTACAAGTTTTAAAACCCAACTGTACTTCTTCCATATCTCTCTAAAGCACTTGGTTTTGTTACTGCGCTGCTCAACAAAGCTTCACTTTTATGCATTTGATTAAAACCGAATCACTGGGGAATATTAGCCCACATGACAAAATCATCATGTAGTTTGGCAGAAGCATGGAACAGTTGACAGACCTTGCCTAGGGAGAGCCTCAGGACAGAGCTAGCAGAGGGAATAAATTCACCTTTGACCAGAAGCAAAAGCAATGCCTTTTTGGATTGAGAATTAAAGTCCTGCTGTAAAACATTCCATCTGCTGCAACACCAAACCTTCAAACGCCTGCCACAGGAGCATTGAAATTTGAACTTTTAATAAATTATACTGTTGCTTATACCCTTAAAATGAAATTATTCAGCCTCTCTCATATTCTGAAAAAACCCGATTGCATACTTAACTTGATGTGTAAGAGTAACTCAGCTGACCCTGCAGTAGGAAAAATTATTTCTCATTACTTTTTCTGATTCTTTAATTAAAGTTGTAGGAGTACATATTCCTCTAGTCTTAGATGTCCAGTTCAGGATAAGGTAACTATTTAAAATGGAAATTACACTACATTTTCCAAAAATAAGATTTCTAAAAGACTCTACTATTAACCAACTTTACTTTCTCAAGGTTCATAAATATATTCAACTTTAGTGACTTACATATGCCAGTCTGTCTCATTTTCTAATCAGTATTATGGAGTAGTAGAATAGTAAAATGTTATGACTTTCTATGTGGGATTTGTTTTGGTTTTTTTTCTGAGCCAATGAATAGATATTCTTGTTTAGGGTTTGGTTTTCCCTTGGTTTTCTTTTCCTGTTCCTGTTAATAGGGTAAATGAAAAGCAGACCAGAAGGATGAAATATTGTTAAAAAAGAATATGGGGTAAACCAGCAATGTATTGGCAGGAAGAATCAGCAGCCAGAGGCAGCCTAATGAGAATAAACTACTCTGATACAATAGGAGGGAAGAAATTCTTCCTGCTGTATTTTTTTTAAATCTCCCATTCTCTTGTCCAAATCATAGGTCTTTGGATAACGTGAAACCAGTTTCCTTCATTACAACTTTCTAGGATGTATTCTGCTTACAAACTTCAGTTTGAATACTTTAAATGGAGCCATGAAAATTTCTGGCTCTGTCTTCTATTAAGACCACTTAGAAAAGAAAACTTTGGCATGCCAGAACCATAAGGCTGAATGTCTGGGGGTTTCTACTGAATGAATTAACCTTAGAATAATCCCCACTTAATCTCTATCTAGTCGTGACCTAAGTGGATACATCTCAGGAGGAAAGGTGTTTTGTGGAACCAAGACTCAGAACTAGAGTGACGTAGATAAGGGACACGTGTGTTGTATTTCATGTTTAATTTAATCAAGATGTTCAGTGGTGGTAACACGAGATAAAAATCCTCTAGGTTTTGTCAGAGAAGTTTCTGGAAGTGATAGTGGAGGTATGCCATTGTGTGTTCCAACAGTGTATTACTACGTTGGTTGTTCAGAGCTTATTGAGAAAAATAAGATTTCCTTAAAAAATTGCAAATGAAATCTGATGAAGATTTGGGAAAATCTTTTCTATCCATCCATCCATCCATCCATCCATCCATCCATCCACCCACCCACCACCCACCCACCAGCCTCAAAGGCTTAATTTGTTAGAACTACAGGACAACTGCTAGATAAAGAAAACCCAAACACAAAACAAACAAACAAACCTAGTTAAGGCAGAAAAGTTTATTTGGCTGATTTTTTTTTTAAGTCCACTCATGGCCATATATATTACAGGAACTTTTCCATAGTAGGTTTTGCTTTCTAAATGTGCAGCATTCCTGTCTTCCATCAGAAACCTAAGCATGTTTGTTTGTCTTTGTGACATTCAAGAAGATTCCAGAGCTGTTCTTCTATAAAGTAATCTAAACAAATAAGTTTCTAAGAGCTGTAATAAATGTTCACTGCAGTTAAGCCAATACATCTTCTCATTGAGTTTGTGAAA
Organism: Acrocephalus scirpaceus scirpaceus; assembly: GCA_910950805.1. Classification (NCBI taxonomy): domain Eukaryota; kingdom Metazoa; phylum Chordata; class Aves; order Passeriformes; family Sylviidae; genus Acrocephalus; species Acrocephalus scirpaceus. Next base: position 8,647,445 of record OU383774.1, read on the forward strand.
CAAACCAGAAAGTATTTCCATTTTGGACAGTAACTTCTATTAGAAAAGCAGTTCAATGTTGGATAATACTCACTTTGGAAAAAAACAAACAAAATCACAAACTACATCGAAAGGTATTTAGAAGTGGCTTATTTGTACGGAACATGAAGACCCTTGTTTGTGTTCCTGAAAAAGAGAATTTTCATCCAGAAAGAAAAACTTCCTAGTGAGTATGCAACTAAGATGAAGCTGAGGAAAAATTCCTTAAAAAATTCCTTCAATTTTGATTTTGCAGGTTTTTAACTAAATGTAAAATTTTTACCTTACCTGTAGGATCTAACCTTCTTTGTTTTGTTTTGAAAAATAATAATACATCAAAATATTTTTCCTGGTTTTCCCCTCTATTTTCCTTATTTTTCATACTCAGCTAAATTGATAATTTGCTTAATAGAGGAGATCATTTGGGACCATGTAATATTCAGATTCTTCTGCGAACTTATACGTTTCATACAGCATTCTTTTTATTTAAGATGTTATTCTCTGAACCACAGTGTACAGACAAAAAGCTTGCTTAATGGAATAAATATTCCCCAGGTGGGGAGTTTAACATATCAAAGGTAGAAGAGACTAAATAATTATTCTTCTAAATTGAATTCTGGTTAAGATTTAAAACATAATGATTAAATAAAGTATCAACAGGGCCTGAGTTTCTTGCAATTTCAGTTTTGGGAAGGAGGATGATTCGCAGTCTTTTCCTAGAGCACCGTGCCATGCGCTGGATAACCCACACCTCTATGACATCAAATAGTGCAGATCCTGTTTGTGGCTGGCATAAACCAGATGTAATTCAAGAGCAAATCAATTCTCACTTCATTTGGGCTCCAAGTGACTGCAAGAACATAAACATTGTCAAAGACAATTTGATAGAAACACACTGACAGTTTCACAAGTGTCTTAAAGAGGGAAGCAGGGCGAGAGAGGTGGCAATAAGGGAATAGAAAATAATTTTTTTAATTAGCATCTTTTTATATGCAGAACTTGTATATTTGTATAATAGTTGTACAAAATATTGATGTTTCTCAAGAAGAATGATTTTGATCTTTAGTGGCTATACATAGAAAAATAATGAAACATTGTTTTTGTCATTTTAAAACTTTTTAAAGATGATTGAAGTGCTTGCAGAGGAGTCATCTATGTAGAAGAAAAATCTTAATTTTAAGTCTGGACAAATATCTATTAGTGTTGACTGAGACAACAAATGCTAGGAAATTTTCAAAGTAGACATAAAATTTGTAGATGAAATTAATTTCTTTTACATTCAGAGTGTATTTGACCCGGACAATAAGACTAGCAAGACTGTGATACTTCTCTTTAAGATCATGAATGAATTATGAATAAAGTAAAAAACATCATTTTACAGCTAAATGAGATGTTCTATAAATTTGAAAACACAAGAGAGCATCTGCTAATGGTCTCTAATCCTGATCTATCTATAGATAGATCTATAGATAGATCTATAGATAGAACTAATTTTTCTTTATCATGCTCATGTAGCTGAAAACTGTTGCTGGTTAAATGAGGACAAAGAGTGTCCTAGAACCATGGATTTCAACTCTTTTTCATCATAGATCTGTAGAGTCAGTGTCCAGTTCTTTACAGAGAAAAGAACTCTGTGAGAAAAATTTTCAAGATTAAAAAAAGATTTTAATATTCAGAAACTGAAGCTATTTTGCCTTAGTAATATGAAGTTTCATCCACCTTATACAATGGAGGTAACAAGTCCTCACAGGGTTTATAAGCAATGTGCTTGTTGATGTCATCTTTTGCTATTCATATTAGATCATATTTCCTATCAAAGAAGTAAAATCAAATGATTCTTGTGACAGACCATAAGTTGTACATGTATCACTGGGAATCATCCTCTCTACATAACCTCAAATTATACTGAAAAGGAATTCTAAATCAAGAGTCCCATCCTGTGTCCCACAAATGTTTTGCTAAATGTAGGGAAAAACTTTATCTCTACAATATTTGAAATATCATTAGAACTTATGGTCAGAAAATACATATGAAATATACTGGATTTCAACTTCTATGTACAGATTGGGCTGACCTTGCCTTTATTCAGGCACTGTCATGTCAGATTCTTCTTTTAAAGAAAACTTAGAGTGTTTCAAACTTGAAAGGTTCTGCAAAATCTTCAGTGTGGTATCTCCTTTATCTTTCTCCATACCAAGAAACAAAAAGCCCATACAACTCCAACACCCCCCACCAAAATCTGATACTAGTATGGATAATAGTATCCCTTAAATCAGTTGTCCCCATCTCTAAATCCTTATTGAAGTAGGTTGAAAGGCTTTTGTTGTCTTAGTGGGGCATTTGTGTTTTAGTGACCCCTCTCCCAAGGTTAAAGGTTGCCATCCTTATGGGCTTCTGACTAAGGAATAAACCTGCTGTGTCTTAGTTCAGCTGGTCAAAAATCCATTACTGAATATTTATGTGGAGACATTATTTTATATCCTTACTGTCATTCATAAAAAAATGAAGTAATGTGGAAAAGAGAGCAGCAAAGATGTCATTTTTGGCTATGAAACTCTGAAATAGTTTTCTGTGAAGTGCCCTGACATTTTCTCTCCAGTACAGAATATTTGCAGTGCTAATATAAATGTCTGAGGGGCAAATAGTTCCTCCTGGGTGTGTAGAATCTAAACCAGCAGAACTCTTGGAGACAAGCCAAAGATCTGAGCAGCCTATAGAAGTATTTTCTAAGTAAGCCATATAGCATTTGGATCTGGAGAGTATAAATAAAGATACAGTGAAACCCGCCTGAATGGCAATTTACCCTGTATTCAACTATAGTCATTGGAGCCAGCTAGTGCTGAAATTTATTTCCCTAAGACTTTATTTATGTCAAGCACAGAGTGTTACTATAATTTTGGAGCAGGCTCTCTCAAAGGCATAAAGCTGGTGTGTGCTTCTCCAGTGTTGCCAGCAGGTTGGGCTCTTGGTTTCCCATTCTGATGGGATGGCCCCGCCTTCAGGCATTGCTTAATTAGGAATTGAGCAGTGAAGGTAAAAAATTGTAGGTCTGTTTCTGTTTCTAACTGAGCTCTGCTGCTGGAAGTTTTCAACATAAATATTCAAAGTTAATGTATTGGCTGAATTCTGCACTGAGGGAATGGTGGTTGTTCACAATGGGATCCAACTCCTTCACTTCCTTATTTTGCGGTGGCTTTACTGGATAACATAGGGACGGGCAAAACTGCTCTCAAAAGTTTGTGACACACTCTGTCTCCTGATAGTACTAATGACACATCCCTACTGTAAGGCTGATGTGGACTTCATTTTTGTTCTATCTCTTATTTTAGGATGGAGGACTCAAGGATGGTAGTGTATTAAATTCCGCATGTTTGACACACTGTATATTTCATAGCTTCCTAGGGATCTGCTGCTCTTTAAAACAAGTTCAGTTAAATATTTTGTTTTTCCTTCTATCCAAACATTTGAACTGTGGAATGCAGTAAACTCCTACAGCTGCACAGCCACAAATTTCAGTGAAGCATGAGTGTCAGGATTGGAGAGAAAACGAGAAAGGTGTGGTTTTTTATCTGCGAAGTGACTGTCCATAATTTCAGTTCTCTTAGTTTTATCTGGCACTCCTTATGACAAAAGGGCTATCTCCAAGTTTCTTTGAGACATTTCATAAAATCTACTGCAGCAACAGAGGCAGTGCCAATACAAGATGTATGAATTTGTGGATGAAATGATATTTCAAATGAGAATGTTCTTTCTGCTTTGTTCATGAATTTCCTTTATCCCTTACTGCCAGTGATCTGAATGTTGAAGAGACTCCATTATGACTATTCCACTTGTCTCCATGATAAATGAAGGTTCGTGGCTCATGTTAGCCCAAAAAAACCCACTTTGAATTTAAAATAAATCCCTGACTTTCTTAGGTTCATTGCATTTGTGGATTTAGGCTTTGACTCAGAAGTAGTTAACAAGTAAAAAATCTAAAGCACGTACTGTGTCCATGAGGTCATCAAGGCTACAAGTGTGTTGACTTTTGGCCTTAACATGAAAATGGGCAGTTTCATCAACATAGTCCTTCTGCTGTGTATTTTAGTGAGATCATTCCTTAATTTCAGTGAAATAAAATGGTAATTTCATGAGTCAGACTCAGTCTTGCTAGAGTGATTTAGAAATTCATGTCTACCAACCTCTGTACTTCAGACATTGTGGGTTTGAAGTATGATACTTCTTTTCCTTGATTTCATAAATAATTTAGATTAACAAAATCCAGATGGTTTAGAGCTCCCAGTAGCTTCAAGTTCAAGAAATTGTTTGACCCTTGAAAGGAAGACTCTCTACTTTTTCAGCATTTTATTCAGAGCTTAACAGTTCAGGGGTTTTATTGTTTAGTTTCTTTCTTAAGGAGTCTGTTTTCTTTAAAACATCTGTTGGAGGCATATTTGGAAGTAATGAGTATGTGCTTAATGAGTGTCTGATAGAATCCACAACATGAATGTGCAGTTTTCAATTTTTCAACGAAATCTTCCTTTGCAAGATTTCCTGAAGAAACCTAATCTTCTGGACATCAATTTCAGTATTTTAAAGTATTTTAAGGATATATGTTATCCTTTGAAAAACAAAGAACATGCATGAAACATAGGGTGGTATTATTATGTATTGATTTCTGTAAGACACATAGCAAATACTCTAGTTTTGCTTCCAAATTTGGACACTTATCTTCCATTTTTTTTTTTCTGAAAAATACTCCCTCATGAGAAAATTAATAGTCTAGTTGATTCCTGCAAGATATTATATAGAAAAATGTGTCAGATGTCTTGTGAGTTACTCCTCCCTATTTAGTTGGGGGATGTTGAGGGATGCATAATAGATAAAGAACTGCCAGATACATTATCATCAAAATCTATGTCAATACTTTTCTACAAGCTGTACTGTTTTTCTCAATGTTCGTAGTAAAAAAAGTGTGAATTTACCATGGATAAATATTATGCTTTGCTCCATTTTTTTATTAAGTTTATTTTAGGAGTCATTGTTACTGATTTCGTATTTTGATTAGAATAATAGCATTTGCCTAAAACTCAAATAATTTGACAGCTCATCTGTGTTGAGTTATCATAAGTTTGCTGGAAGTGCCAGGAGTCTAAAGCAGAATAGATTAGCAGAAGCTGATTGCAACATCTGGGTTTTAAATCGGAGCTGAAAACTGGAGGATTTTGGCATGGTTTTTAACTATTCAGACTTTTTTGCAAAACAAGTGTTTCTCTAATGTAACGTCAAGGCTCAGTATGTGATACTAATAAAATATTATTTCCATAAATAGCGAGAGCATTAAGGCAGAAAATAAGTTATGAATGTAGGTGTGGACATCTCTGGAATGCTGTGAACTCAATTTTCTCTCTGTGGCTTTATTTCTTGGGCCTCTTTTTTAGGCAGGAGCCAGTATGGAGCAGCACTGCTTGCCACAGTGACTGATGAGTGATTGCACAGCTCTAATGGGACAAATAGAAAGAAGAAATGAAAGGGTAGAGAGACATCCCCTCATGCTAGTTAGAGCAGTACCCTGTACACTAATGTGATATTTTATGGTTATTTATCCCCTGGCACTATTTAACACCACCAATTTTGAAGATAAATGTAGTAAAAGCATTTTTATCCTGCTGCTATGAAAATGTGCTTTTAATAGATTTAGGTTTTCTTGGGTCATAAGAAAGAAATAGAAAGATTCTGCAGCTTTCTAAAGGACTGTATTATATGTGGAGTTTAAAATGTCATAAAGCAGCTTGAAACACTGTAGGGAGTCTGTGCAGTAATTGGAAAAATGTTTCATACTAATGTTTGGATTGCATTAGTGTGAGCTGTTGGCATACATTTTGTGACAATAAACATGTCTTTGCTTAATTGTAATTATAGCTTACAAAAAGGTTTAAAGAAAGAAAGTCAGAAAGATACTTTGGTGAGTATGGATAATGACATTTTAATGCACTTAAGGCACAATGCAGAACTCCTAAAAGACCAGCTCTGGCTTGCATGCCACTGTAGGTAGACCAGCTTTACATATTTATTTAAGAATATTTGGAAAGTTGGGGAGTTTGTTAGGACTTCTCTATTCTACCCCTTTTCTTTACAAATTAACAACTGACAGGGTTGCCTGTCTGTATCTCTTCCTCTGATTAAATTCCTGTTAACAACACATGAGCAGATTCTAATCATTATTCAGTATTATACAAGGACCTGTTACCAAGTTTTCACTGGTGCTGTTGCCTACAGATCACCCCTTCCACAGCAGGTTTAGTCAGCAAAGCAAAAGATGAAAGAGTCAGAATCATCCACCTTTGAAAAGTCACTTGAAGAAAAAAAAAAATCTAAATATAGGATCTGTGTCAGTATTTCATACCTCCACAGCAGCCCATTGTGAATGCAAAGCTGGGCTTTTGTGTGCAGGTTTGGACCTCATGGAAATCCCCCAAACGTCTTAATATATTTATAGTTTTCCATTTACCACTGAAAACTCTAAGCTTAAATTCTGGATCATAAACAACTGGGAAATATAAAATTTATTTTCCTGTCTTCAGAACAAGATAGGTCTGCATGAGTGGTAAAAATAATTTAAAGAGAAAAATAACAAGGTGAAAAATGTTTGCACATAACAGGGGGATTTCAAGCAGCATGGTTTTTTGCTTGGTTTGACTGTCTAAAAAAAATTTAAGAAGTAACTTTGTTTTCACCACTGTCTTTAATGACATTACAAACTATGTTGAGCAGAATAACTGACCTGTAGCCAAAGTCCTTGTGATTATAGCATGTATTTTGTCTGCCAGCTTCCACAGATAAAGTGGATCGTGGCAACAATGAGATTGATTGGGCTTCAACTTGAGCTACTTACCCAGAGCCCATGAGTTTGTCCTTGATCTCTAGTGTGCCAAACAGCCACACATTCCTGTGGGCACTTCTGTGGTGAATGCTTCAAGACACATCGAGCTGGATGGAGAAGTAGCACATGCTTACCCTATATTTTGATTGCTATATTTTAAATTTTGCGGTGGGTTTGCAGTTCCCCATCCTACCCCTTCCTTTTCCATTTTAGTTTATAGAAAAGGTGGTGCACAAATACTGTGTTCAAAGTTTCTGCACAAACAACAGTCTCTCCTTGGACATGGTCTGCTTGAACACATTCCCTGTAGCAGAACCCACATTATACAAAGCTGTCAATGTGGAATCATTAAGACATGAAAAGTAGTGGTTTCATCCTATGTATATAACTTTTATATCTACTGCTTATGTATCTGAGTGCACTATCAGCCATATCAGCTTTCAGGAGTTTAAATAACAGCTGGCATTCTTGATTATAGAATAAAATTTTCTAGATAAGAATCTAGAAATGTGAAAATATATTTTTAATCTGAGTTATACCACAAATGCCATAGCACAAGTAGTGACAAGTGATTTAGTGGGCAACATTAAATGATTACTAAACAGAATGTTGTCATCAAGTGCCTTATCAGTGTGAGTAACAGGTAACTCAATCAAGCACAGAGTTCACCACAAGTATGGTATATCTCTGCATGGAATATGCTGCAGAGGTTTACAGATAAGTCAAACTAACTCTCTCAAGCAGCTTTAGGAAGAGTGCATTTTCTCTGAAGCATTAGAGTTGTTAGACTAAGACATGAAACTCTAGTGAAGACTTTTTGCACTGTTTTCTCTCAAGCAATCCTGAGTAAATGGTTTTCATAAATTATTTCTTTTTCAAAGCTAAAACTATGACTGTAGGAATTTAACCAGTTAATCGCATGCTATGATAGATGAGAAAATTGACCACACTCCACTAGGTGAAAAACTAAAAGCTTCTGCATTCCTGGTAACAATTTATGGTGGTTATGTTAAGCCCTTGAAAATGTTCTGGTTTAAATTCGTTTTTTATTTTCATGGCATAAATACAGGGGTTTTTTTAAAGATCTGGTCCTCAGTGAAATGTAATCAGTCTGACTGGGTGTTTATGGATCTTTGATTTACCTGTCCTCTGTCCAAGCTCTGGAGGTGGTAATGGAGAAATGGCTTTGCCAATGATTTAAGGTATTTTTCAGGGAAGAGCAGCAAAACTGGAGAAACGAATTGTGTGCCTCTCCATGAACAAACAGGCTTTCAGCTTTTCCTTTGCTGGTTGTGACACTGCACTTTCTTTTATTATAGCATGCTTTTTGTTTAAAGAAGCACATTTTCATAGTATGAAGTGCTTCTAGTCCCAGCCTCAAGTGGAATACCACACACCATGTGAAATCATTTTGACAGCTGTGTTCTCCAGAAAATACCCTGTGGAGGGCCAGGGAGATGCAGGGGATGGTTGAATATAACATGAATCCTCATCTGAGGCAGGAAGAGTCCTGCAGAACAAATCAATGAAAGGTATGGCTCCAGATGGGAAGTATATCTAGCAGAGGGCTGCTGTGGATACAGCCAATCTCCCTTGTCAGGACATGCTAGGAGACAGGAATTCTGCTAAGAAGCTGAGAAGCTCTGGCATAGCTGCTTCTTGTCCCAGCTGACGCACCAGAAATCTTTTCTGATGTAGCCTCAAGGTATTGGTATCCCTGCACTTGCAGGAATCTCTTACTCTCCTTCCAGCAGCTCTTCCACACTGTGCTCTCTGAGCCCATCTGTAAGAAACAGCTCTCTGCAGGTGTGGTGCTCCTGTACACACCTGGAGCTCAGCTTTAGTAACTTTAGAGAATTCAAGACACTGGGCAGTAAAGGTGAGAGCAGATATGGTAAAGTGTGCTGTGAATCCCATCACAAACCAAAACAACCTGTCTTGTGCTACAGCCCTGCATGGATTTTATGCCTGTCTTGAAGCATGTTTGGATTAAAATAAATGTTTTGGAATAACCATTTAATCCGCCTGTGTGGATTTTACACCACAGAAGGTGTCACCAGTGTGGCCTTCAGAGCTCTTGAGAGAGTTGTTTATGTTTGGAAGGAATAATTTACTACCCAGTTAATCTTGATTTTTTCCTCATTGAATGTTAGTACTGCTCAAGTATGTGTGTTTTACTTTTTGTGTCTAATACTTTATGGGTTATATTAGACTGAATTTCCTGGTAATAAGTCAAAGTCAGATAATTCCACTTTGTGACTCTTCTCCCTCCAACTTCTTACATGAAGCTGTTGTCAGAAGCTGAACTGTATTTATTTATCCTTCATAGGCCAAATCATGTTGGCTCTACAGCAAATAATCACTGTCTGGCTGACTTCATTCAGCATCCATGTCGATTCATACTACAAAATATGCTTTTCATGTACTACAAAGCCTTTTTAAGGCATCTCAGAGCGGAGTATGGTCTCAGTACAACAGCAGTACTTGAGATAAACCCTTAAGAGATCATCTTCCTGACACGAGGAAATAAACCACTTGATATGTTCTGTCTGAAAGTCTCTTGAATCACTGGAAGTGAGTTCCCAGCAGGGAGCAGAGAATCAAGTAGTAAGATCCTGCTAAAATATCGAAAATACTGCCCTCGCAGTAAAATTCTTTGTAACGGTCACATTTGCTTGGAAATTTATCACTTTATTTACCAACATAATAACCCCAAAACCCCCAACAACCAACTCCAGTAAAATGAAAGGAAATGTTTTACAACTTCCAAGCCTACTTTGATTATCTAGCTCCAGAAAACAAATTAAATTAATTTGCCTTGCTAAATTAATTACATCCAGGATTCATAGCTTGCATGCTTTTGTTAATATTCATTAGAAATGAGACACCATCGGGGTGTACAGGTAGTGCTTGAATACAAAGAGCAGTTGCTCTCCTTCCATAACCCAGGACATCAGTTTGGTGTCATCTGCTCAGGCACCCTGCTTCTGTCAGAAGACAAAATGGGTAAATGACTTTATTATCCGTATTAATGGATGAATGAGAGTCTTCCATAGAAATATGGAGTAAGAACACTAGTCACATTTTCCAGTGCCTCCAGCAAACAGACTGGATGGGTTTTAGCTATGTATATTTTCCTTACCCCTGCTTATGTGAGGGTGAACAGAATGCACTTGAATGTTTAGACCTCGCCCTTCCTGAAAACTTCATTCATAGTGATTACATGTTCTGCTTCACTGGCAGCTTGTGGTAGGGCAATTCATTAAGACTAATTGAATTTTGAGGGGAGGGAAAAATAACCTTTGGATGTGAGTGTGAATTATTGAGAGATACTGTAATGTACATGCTTATAGTTTTCAGAGTCTATAACAAAGAACATACTGATTTACAAAACAACAAAGGTAATTTCACATTTGAAATACTGGAGTTAAAAATCAGTGTAGAATTAAAAATAGTGCCTTTTGCTTCCTCATTAGCAATCATGATTGTTTAATCAATAGCAGTCAGGAGAAGTGACACAAAAACTTGCATCGTTGCTGAAGCAGACAGGATATTGACATTTAAACAAATGCCTTAAACATACTGTGCTTACACTTCTGGTTTTAATATTAAAAGCTAGTGGGGGAGCTTGTCTTGTCTTATTTTATCATTCATATTAATCTTGCATGCACAGCAAACTTCATGCCTTTTTTTTTTTTTTTTTTTTTGTTATTTTCCACAAGAAAGAGAATAACAAACCTATCAAATCATCCTTTTCTTTCAAGAGTTTGACTGAAACCTCTGTAAGATTTGGAGCTTTGGAGATATTTCCATTGATCTCAGCTGCGATGAGCATGGATAATAGCCAGAATAAAACAAACCAAACAACCTCTCAGGATATCTTCATTCAAATAATTCACGTCTGAAACTTTTCAGCAGCACTGTTGGTGAACTGTGTCTCTGCACTGATTTTTTGGGGTATTGGATAGTTAAATTCAGTAGGGCTAATGAGATCTGAGAATTATATAATGTATAGTTATGAAGTATTTTCAGGGTAGTCAACTTACAATATAATTTGGAAATTACCAGTGCTGCATTTTGTGATTCTCTGTGAGCTATTGAAACATGGAGGATGCATTTTTGTGCTGAGGTTAACAAGTTAGTTCTTTGTCCTTTCTTATTTCATAAGAATTTTGATTCTGTGACTAATTTTTGTGCTATATTAAGATTCTGGAATGTTCAAATAGCCTTTGTTAAGGACATACTGACAAGAAATTATGTTCTACCTATTTAATCTCCCCTAAAGACATTTGAAGAGGTATCACACATTCATTACAGGGAGATTTTTGGGTTTGATGCTCTGGAACCATGTGATTCATTGAGCATTTTGTCTATTTTTTGAAATGCTGGGGATATTTTGGTCTTTGCTTTTAGCATCAATTGCATTAAACCTGACTTTGACCAACTTGACAGAACCACTTAGAACTGAAAATGCACTTCTTGTTAATTTACACGAGGAAACAGAATGGAAATACTTTTGAATCCCTATTTGTAAAATTGCCACGTTCAACAGGCCCCAGATTTTAGTTGAGCACTAAAAAAATAGCTAAACAAGAGGAAAACAAAATCAAATACTTCTAGAATTAGTTTTGTCTATCTCACTCAGCCTTTTAAGTGTTGCTGTGTTACCATACAGTTTTTAGTTCTCCTGTCAGGGTGAATTCCATCATCCCTTCCTGGGAGATGAGCTGAGGAAGGAGCTCTGACTGGCGTGTTCTGAGTCAGTGTGCACATTTAATCTGTTGTAAAGTTTGCAGAGAGGTGTCAGCCCTCAGATCATAATTCCCTCAGCCTTTTTAGGATATGGGGTACGAATAGGGCCAACAATAATGAGCTGAAGTCTAGAAAAGAGGAGTCTTTTGTGACAAAGCTCCCTCCTTCGGTGCTTAACGCCCAGCTAGCTATAAAAGTATCTAACATATTGGCCAGGCAAATGGTCTTAGCCACAGGATAGTTTACTTAATTTCTTGCCAATTAGCACAAGCTTCTAATGACCAGTTTGGGTCAGGGAGAACAACGATAAACAACCAAGCCCTGCAGCAAACATAAGTAACCAAGTGCCTCCCCTCTCTGGGCCAGCCAAAGCTGGAACAAGACCCCTTCATTCCCCAGCCCTTCCTGTCCTGTTGGGGCTCAAGCCCACATTCCCTCCCTGCCCAACACCTCATCCAAGCCAGCAGGGACAAAGAGCAGCCTTGGAGCCTTCTGGAAACTTTGCTGTCGGGGACTCAAGCCAAAGTCAAGTGAAGTCCCCCAGCCAAATTCACAAAGTGGTCAAGTCTATCAAGGCACCCAGGGCAAAGCAGTAACCATGCACAGTTAATCACAGAAATCTCTGTGGCTAACACCTAATAAATATTCATGGACAAGTGCTTCTGCCATCATTACGTATTTTAAAATAAAGATCTCTGTGTGAAATTGAAACCTAATGTTTCATCTAACTTGTTTGCAGTGCAGGAAAAAAAGAAGAGATTTTTACCTATTAAAATGATGGATTGCATCTCCTTAAAGGATGATTATAATTAGTTGAATAAACATCTAGAAAGTAATGATCTGTAAAGATACTACTATCCCACTTTCACATACAGTAATGAATGCAATAGAAATCGTTGGTGTGCTGGATTACCAACTAAAATGATGGTTGTACATGACATCCTTACTGATACAAAATGCAATAAACCTCTTGTAGTTTGAAGATACTTTGTAAATTCATGACAAATTAGTCCAAACCATTATGAATTAAAAATTACTTCTTTTTAAGCTTTTGAAACACTTTTAAAGTATTGTCTGTGGTTCAGTATGAGTAGCTGGAATATGTTTTTCTGACTGCATCAGAGTAATAGAATCTGCTCTTGTGGAGACCCCACCTGGAGCGCTGTGCCCAGCTCTGGGTCCCCCACTATAAGAAGGACACAGACCTGTTGAAGCAAGTCCAGAGGAGGGTAACAAAGATGCTCAGAGGGCTGGAACACCTTCCCTATGAAGACAGTATGAGGGACCTGGGGCTCTTCAGCCTGGAGAGGAGAAGGTTTGAGGGAGAACTTATAGAAGCCTTCCAGTATCTGAAGAGAGCCTAAAAGAGAGCTGGAGAGTGAATGCCCTTTTTACAAGGGTATGTAGTTATAGAACAAAAGGAAATAGCTTCAACTGAAAGAGAGTACATTTAGATTAAATATTAGAAAGAAAATTCTTTACTGTGAGTTTGGTGAGGCACTAGGATGGGTTTCTCAGAGAAGCTGTGGATGTCCCATCCCTGGAGCCAGGTTGGTGGGGCCTTGAGTAACCTGCTCTCATCAAAGGTGTCACTGCTCATGGCAAGGGGTGTTGATGAACACATTTGGTGTTGAGCAACACATTCGGTGCAGGGAGCTCGGGGTGCAGCTGCAGATGGAGCTGCAGGTTCACCTCTGGGTTGGAGCCTGAGACAAGAGGCTGTGAACTGCCACCCCTTGCACAGCAAAGGGCACAGGGACCTGTGGCATAGCCAGGTCAGGGACACTGAGACACATGGCAGGACCTGATGGCTGGGGAGAAGGAGAGAGACTTTGGTGTGCTTGGACTGTGAGGGGCTAAAAGCCCAGGGGTTTCTTTGCTCAGGGTCCCTCCTTGGAGGCACCAGCTCAGGCTGTTTCTGTGTTACTGCACTGGGGATAAATGGCTTTATGGAATAAAACATCTGAGACTCTGCTATGGAAATCCTGGGACTGAGCTGGGGAGGAAACCTGGTGTGACTGTGAGTGGGTGTGCAGGGAGTCCAGCAGGGACCCATTGGGTCACTGGAGCCACCCCTGTGGAGGGGCCTTGGTCCCAGCAGTGGCAGTCTGTGACACTGGGAGTGTGGCTGCCAGAGTCTTGAGAATGGTCACACTGGGAAGTTTCCTTAGCTGGGGGTTGGAACTAGATATCTTCAAGGTCCCTTCCAATCCAAACCATTCTATCATTATGAAATTCTCTCATCCTAGTGTAATTGAGAAGAAAAGTTTCTCTTTAAAATAAATTGAAATTTGTTTATAAGCATGGTGTTCCTGGATTTAAGGATAACAGTGAGAGAGAATGCTTCAGACTTTTTCTGTAGGCCTGCAGGGTTTGATTTTTGTGGTGCAATAATCAGCAGTGTATCCCTCCATATGGTACGTGGATTAGCTGTACACCATGGTGACTGTGACACTGTATAAAATATGAATGTAAAAACTATTTACACCTTACTATAAATGAACAGGTGTATTTGTTATAAGATCTGATTGTTAGGGAAGCAAGACAAGTCTTACACTGTTATTTCTTCCTCCAATTATTACCTTGTGGAGGATGTTTTCTTGTGTGTTTGACAGATGGTTTGTTCAGCAGAGTTATTCAGACATTAGAAATGATACTCTTCAGAATTTACTATCCCTGTATTTCAAAGGAGTTTATAAGTTCACACATGACATATGATATGTTTTTATGCCTTAGGGAGGAATACGTAAAACAGTATTGGATAAGAAATGAAAAGATGGGGAGGGAATGAAGAGCAGACAAATGGGTTTCAAGAAAAGATCTGATTCTGGTGTGAATGTAGCTATTCCTTCTGTTTCAAATTAGCAAACTAAAAAGAATAAAAAGATAATTTTCACCAATTGACATAAACTAGATTTAAACACCAGTTTAGCTGAATGACTGAGGTGTCAGGTTTTGAACAGTTATAGCTTGTGACTGTCAATTTACCAATGCCAGGTAAATCAATATGACCTTCATCTGAATGAAATTAAGAATATCAACTAGAGGCTTGTATCGTTTAACACTGTGATTGCAGATAAGCTGATTAAATTTATGTAGACTTAGACCATTTCTGGTTTGCATCTGTGCAGGACTGGCAGCGTATTATAAGGGAAAAATGCTAATTGTTAAATTGGAGTTTACTTTTAAACCATCCAAAAGCCACTTGATTGAATTAGTGTTCGTGTGGTTCAGGAGTGACCATCCAAGCTGTGGCTGGATGAGACACAAATGTCAGTGGCAGTACAAGCTAAAGGGTTCCCCCTACCTGCCCACTCTGTCTCAAATACAGACATTTCTCAGGTTGCTGCTTTACAGACTATGAGGAGAATTAAACTTCTACAAGTGTCTTTCTTATTTTTTTTAATGTGAAATTCTTTTTAGATCTTTAGAGGTAATCAATATCACTAAGTAATCCCAACTTTGGTCATTCTTAAAACCTAATGATTTTTAATGCTGTACCTATCTGTGCCTCTCTCCTGTAGCCCAGTTCTTATCTCCTCTGGGCCAAGAGGCCACCCAGCTCTGGGATCAATTAGGGTCTTCCCTGAAACACATCCCTGTACCTCCAGCCTAGCACAGAGAGGTCCTGTGGGAAAGGACTGTACTCCAAAGGGGGAGTTTTCTAGCCCCTGGTTAACCCACTTCCCCTTCAGCATCTCAGTGGACCTTGCCATTGCATTGTGGCTTCCTTTTGAATTATCTGTTTAAATTTTAAACTGCTTTCTGGAGTGTTCCCCCTGGGTGTTGTAGAGAAAACTTTAATCTCATGTCTGTGCTGAGAGGCATGAAGGAGGTCCCACGGTAGTTCTTTCTGACAGGGAAATGGATGCTGCCTCACAAAACAAGTTTGAATTTTACTCCCAAAGTCTCCAGGCAGTTCTTTCACAGCTTAGCTAACAGGCACGGACAACACTTTGAGAAAAACCAACTTAAAACAAGCAAAGAGAAAATGAGAAAAAAGCTTAGTAGGAATTCAATTTTGTTGCTGGCAACAAACTTCTTAGTATCTTAATTTTAAATCCACCTAATGATTTCAGACACTATTTTGGACTTCCAGATTGGAATACATTCACAGAGTAATTTAAAACCTTCTCAGTGAAAATTTACTGGGATGCCCAGACTATCGGGCTTTAAATCAATAACCTCTCCTTTAATAACATAGTATCCTGTTGACAAGAAAAATAGTAGATATGTCTTTCTGTAAATCAGTCAAAGGGGATAAGCCCAGAGAAGGAGTAGAAACTAAATTCTCCAGATCGATAGCTACTGTTGTGTACCTGTCATCTCCACTGTGTGGCAAGAAGTGTGGTTGAAACTGAAATAGTTATTGATGAATTTTCAAATTTCAAACGTTCACTTACTTGAAGATACTTAATGAGAGTTTTTAAAGCACCTGATTACTTGTCCTGGCTCTAATGACCTTTGGAAGTCAAAATCGATCTTGGAATTTTCTTTTTTTTTTCCCCACCACATATTGCATGTGTGTATCCACAGACTGATTTTTCCTAAGCAACTGAAGTGACTTGCATAAGGTGGAGCAGGAAAGCCATGGGTGCCGTGGTTTCTAGAGCTGCAAACAAGTGCCAAGAGCACCAGCTAACCTTTCCTCTCTGCAGGGAGATGAGCCCTGGCACCATGAAGCAGCTGAGTGCAGGCAGGGTTGTGCTGACTCAGAAACACAGCAGAGCCTGGGCAGAGACCAGCAGTGAGAGTGAAAGAATCAGTCTTTTGTTATTGTAGTTCCTCTGGCTTAGCTACCTGGGCTGGATTTTTTCTGAGCCATATCTGTGATCCATGCTGCTCTTGCACATCACTGTAAGCCCCTCTAACAGCTTTTGAGTGCTAAAATATTTAAACTATTTAAAAGCCAGAGCAGGGTGGAGGGGGAGGAAATAAAATTGGAAGGTGTGGAAAACAAACTGTAGGTCTTCTCTGGAGAGTAAGAACCTGTTTCTCATCTAAAAGGAAGCGGATAAAATTCACTGTCTTCCATGGAGTTACGTGATTAACAGGAACTGATGTCTCTGATGTTTGCTGCCTCTCCCCACCCAAAGAGAGTGTTGGCAGAGGAGGTTAACTAAGAAAGGTAGGAGGACAGTGTTAGAGTGTACTGATTACAGAAAGGTGACCTGCAAATCAATTTGAAGATACACGCTTAGTGCCCCCGGTAATAGCCAAGCTTTCAGCACATTATTATCCAGCCTCACCTGGATCACTGCCCTCAGCTCGTGGGCTGACATCACATCAGCTCTGCTGGACCATGAAGCAAGCTAATGGTCAAGTGTCTTCCACTGAATGGCAAAGTTTGGTAAAGCATTCACTTTTAAATACGTTAAATATTACTAAGAAGCTTTTTGGTCAGAACTGTATTTGACAGGAAATAAAAAGGAAATAAAATCAGATTTGATTTTTATTTCCCCGTCTTGATGAATTTAATTATGTGCCCTCTCATTTTTAGGAATCTTAATATAGTCACACAAGCGACAGTCAGGAAGTTCCCTTCTTTAGGACTTGAGTGGTATTGGGTTGCCTTAGAAAGGAAAGGAGAGAGAATTCTGTGGGAGGAGGGTAAGGCTTTCCAGCCTTTCCAGCATCAATTTAAACTATTTAGAATGAGCCTGAGAACCTGCTGGGACAGGTACATATGAAAATGCATTTCTAAGGAATTGGAATTATGAGGAGGAAAGCAATCAGATGAAGTCAGGAACACGATTTTGAAATAAAGAGGGAGATAATAGACTGTTAACTCTGGAGGTGAGAAAACTGAGAGTCATGCCATCAGTCTTTGCATATGCAGACAGATGCAAATAAATTCTCCATGACAACATCAAGATTCCTCTATATGTCTGGCAAGTCTTTGCAATGACAAGGATGGTAAAACTCTGAAATAGATTAGTTGGGAAAATCAAATCCATGGTACAAAAGACTCAAGAATAGCTTGGGTACACACCTGTTGGGAATGCCACGAGGTATATTAGGGAGAAATTACCTAGGAAGAGATTTCTTAAGGAAAGTATTATTTACTGTGATGGTGGGGAGTCACTGAAGCAAGTTCCTCAGAGAAGCTGTGGCTGCCCCATCCCTGGATGTGTCCAAGGCCAGGTTGGATAGGGGTCTCAGCAGTCTGGTCTAGTGGAAGGTGTCCCTGTCCCTGTCCATGGCAAGGCATTGGAATGAGATGTTCTTTCCTTCTAACTTGTGTTGGTACCTTCCAACACAAACCATTCTGTGATTCTACAATTCTGTATTTGTTGCAGCCTTCAGAGGGCTACACTGAATCATTTCTTGGTGTCTTGTCCTATTCTTTTTTTTGTGTGACTGTGAAGGCTAAAAGAAGGTCAGAGTGGAATGAGTGTGAAAAAGATTTGGGAAGAAGTGCATCAGAGACAAATGATAGCATTTTATATGGAAATGCCAAATTTGATAAAGGTACCACAGGGAACAAAGAAAGGATAAGTTCACAGGTGTATCTATAGTGACTGCAAAATGTCAGTACCTAACCCTAAAAACCAGTCTCTTCAAAGTGTAGTTAAATTTGTTCACATGCAAACGTAATTGACTCTAGATGACAAAGTACATAATATGTTATATCACAGGAACAAGAGTTCTGAGATGTGGATCAAATGATTTTTTTTTCTTAACTATGTAGAGTCTTGATGTATATCTTTTTGCTGTTGCAAGATGAAAATATATTGTTCTAGATATCTCTGGAACAGTGTATCTACCAAGTATATATATATTTTTTTAAGATGGAGATCAAAATTTTACTTACAATTTTGCTGTAACTTTCCCATTATTAAAAATAGTAGTCTTCTGGTTCCTTCAGGTAGCTGTCAGAGAAGTGAAATTCAATACTGAAGCATGATCAAGTGTGAGCTTGAACTCCTTCCTCTTTCTCCATTTCAATCTCAAATTCACACGCCACAAACTGCAATCATGTGCAATACAGAATCCTTTTGATTATAGAGCAGCAAAACTTGGAAGTCTAAAACAAACGATTACTTAAAATTCCAGCTTCCTATCTCAGGGATAGATTCATTAAATCATTGCAACTGAAAATGGCTGATATACCAAAACCTTAAATTTAGGTAACCCATGAGCTGCCTATGGATAGGTATCTGTATAAAAAAGCAAATGGAGAAATTCTGCTTTAGATTTCTGAGACAGCCTAGCACAGGAATCCATATGGCCTTATTACTAATCCTTATCATATATCTGCTTATGCATTAATAGAAAAAAGTGAACTGTATTGGAATTTGCTGTGTGTGCCTCAAGCAAAGATTACTTCCACCTTCTTTGAAGGTGAATTGTCTGTCTCTCTAATCCATCAGAATAAGATGTGCTGTGCATCTGAATTATGAGCAAATAAATGCATTGGCAAAATTGGAGTCTTCCTTTCTTTTAATCTTAATGCTCGTAAGAACTATAATTTCATACTGTGTTGGGCATTTGCATCTATACACAAATAATAGCCACACTTTTAAAAAATATACACTAGTCCCATAAACACTGATGAGGTGGGCAGAAGCAATAGGATCAGCACTTTATGGAGAAGCAATGAATTATTCAGTGTTGAAAAATGTTATTATTAATTCAAAATTTTCAATTTGGTTGCAAAGTTATATTGAAACCCCTCTGTATGGATAGCAAGGTAAAGAAATGCCCATTATGTGTCCTTAAATAGCAATTTGTTACATTTACATGTGCAGAGTATGATGCTTTTGTACAGTTTCTGAGTTCCATACATAAAATATGAAACTATTACAAAGATATAGTGGCCAGCTTTATGGAGTTGAACTGCCTTATAATTTTGAAATACAACAAAATGACCCAGGGCATGCCATAAAAATCTTAATTCAGGAAAATCTCCATGTGAAAGTGATTTGATAACAAATGGCAACTATTTTCTTCCTTATTCCTATAGCCAAATTTTTAAGAGATGGATTTTGTTTTCATTCTTAATATAAAGTGTTTAAAAAAAAAAAAATCTCTTGTCAGCTGAAACCTTGTCTGCAGATTCCCAGCCTAAAGCAAGATTTTTACAGTCAAGTTTTAAATCCCTTGATGTATCTGTGTTTGTAATGGAAATGCTAACATAACCTTAGCCGTTACAGGGCAAACAATATTGGGATAATAAATAATGAACAAAGTGGTTTAATAATTTGAAGCAAATCATGTCATGGGCCTGGCAAGATTTTATGACTAAATTATATGGGCAGGAACCTATCAACATACATGCTGCATAAATACCATAAATAGATGGACTAAGGATGTGTGTTCATGAAGCTGAAACCACAGTTTTTATGATCTGGGGGATAAAATGCTGCAAGAGACTGTAAGAAATTGTGTGGAAGCTTTGGGCAAATCAAAAACCTGAACAAATGATCAATGTGTCAGTTTTTAATCAACAGCTATTATCTCTAGTGCTAATGAGCTGTACGGTGCCTGTAAATCTGTTGGGCTTCTAAATATGGATGTATTGGTTAATGATCCATTATGTGGCCTGTTGGTAAAACTTCTTCCCTTCTAATTGCAAAATATCAATTTCTATTTTCTTCATTTTCTTTTCAGTACCTGATTGAATGTTTTCATCTTTGTAGCTTAAGGATTAGTGGGAGTTTCCCTGGCACAGTTTGGATCTGGTTCAACTAGGCTAGCACTTTCTTTTTGACAGTCACTCATATTTACTGTATGCTTCTAAAATGATGCAACACCTCCCAAAGAAGGAAAGGGCTGATTAACTTACTCCTGCCTGAGCTCTGGTACCAAGAGCAACTTTTTGGAGTTACAGCTTGAAGAAACATCAGTTTTCATCCAGAGAGTGAAGTGCTTGATCTTCAGTTAACTCTTTTCTTTGGCATGAGGGCAATGACCACAGGCACACCTGGAGTTACCTGGGTTTTGTGTCTTATGGCTCAGAGTTAAAGAGCAGGCAGGATGTGGGAAACAGCCCCTGCTTGCTGCACTGGTGATACAGCACATTCTGACCAGAGGAGAGGAGAGGATCAAAAGAGCTATGAACCCACTGCAACAGACTCAGCCAGGAAAGGTCTCTGCTTGGGCACTTTTCCCTAAGGAATTGTTAAATGGGCAGCAAAAAGACTCTTTATGTGGTAGTCCAGTACTAGGGAGACTTTATGTAAATAAAATTCTGTGTTTTGTACTAGAGTGGCTGTGCAGCAGAGGTCACAAGAGGTGAGGCTGAGATTTTGGGAAGATTGTGCTCCTTTTAGGTTCCTCCAAAACAGCAAATACTGGGCAAAAGCAGTGTTTTAGTAGGAGGAGGTTTAAGCAGACAAATCTGTGCTTATTTTAGTCTGTTCAGGATTTGGTTCTAAGGGCTTGTGTCACAGCTGGCATTCAGAAATGCCCTGGTAGGGCAGAGCAAATCTTTCCAAATTCCTGGCATGATTTTGTTCTGCTTATGACATACAGGCAGAAGCAAGTCATTATGCCATTGTTAATGCATTCATTTTGTAGCTCTGTGACACCTCTGCAGATCACAACAATGGAGAAAGGATTGACTGAGGATTCTCATCCTCAGTCAGAATTGAGGATTGCAAGAGAATGATCCAGCTCTATAAAGCTGGAGGTGGGCTTAGGGCTTACACTGCCTGAAGTCCACCTTCCTCTAGGAGTCTTGCATCCAGAGAGATCATTAAATGTGTCCCTAAATCTATGGAATTATCTGTTGCTTCAATAACATCTGTCTCCAACAGGAGCCCTTCAGGTACCAAGGCTCCGTTTTAGTTCAGACACTGACACAGGAAGTGCTGGCTGGTGATCATCTCAGTACATGTCATTTTCTGGCCAAATTAGTGTTTGGAGACTCTAGTTTGCTCATTTGTGACAAAAAGTGGCTGAATTGCCTTATTACATAATAGGAATCATATTATTTTTATTAATAATATTATTATCATCCTTCATTATTACTAATAATGAGTATCACAATTAGTGTTAGTAATAATCCATCTCCACGCTTAATGTGTTGAGAGATCACCCTTTGTCTGTTTTCCAGGCAGCCAAATTAGGGCACTCTGATTTGACACCATTTAATATTCCCCTCTTAACTCATCTACTTACGGAAAAGCATGGCAGATGTTCTTTAAACTCTAGGGAAGGCTCTGGGAGCCTCTACCAGGAAATTTGTGCTCACACCCTGTCACTTGGAAGGAAAGGAGACTTTTTGCTATCCCAAAGAGAGCACATACAAGGCTAAAGGTTCTTGATTTGAAGAAATATCAGGAAATAAGGAATATAAGGAATTAAGACTTGCACAAAATTTCAGGTCTTGCTTTTGGGCGATGGCGAGTATATACAATGGAATGCTAAAATTTATGTGTATTCTTCAAACTTGTTACTCAAGCAGAGCAGAGGCAGAAAATTATCCTCTATCAAAATTCTCTGCTTTAAACTGTGAATTAACACCGTAGATTCAACTAAAATTTTCTGTCATTATAGTGTAACAAGCTTTAATGATTTGGGATCCTGTTAAATTTGAGCAGAGTTTCTCTCCTGTCTCGGGTCTGGGAAGTTTAAATCTCTTAAGCCGTGTCTGTCATACATTACAAGGAATGCAAGGGAAGTCCACTTGCAAGATAATTTCAATAACAGACCTTTGGTTTTACAATCCATTGACAAATTTGAAGACATGCACTGCTTAGGCCACACTGAAGGACTGCATTGTACTTTATAGTCCTTGGTTAATAACTGGTTGCTGTTTCTGGTACCCATCATCTGTTTGTATTCCAGTGTTTGACGGACCCTTATTTATCTTTTGTGAAGTTCTCTTGTGGTTTAGAGTGCAATTAATTTTGTTCTGTGCTGGAATATTAGCTAAGGTTCTGTGTATTTGTTAGAGATAACTTGTTCTGTGCTTTTCAATGATGAATTCAGCAAAAGCTATTTTTACCAGGGTCTTTTGCAGGAACTGGAAATCAGATTGCAATTCCTTCATCCCTAAACCTTCCAAAAGCTCATCTCCCCGGAACTGTTTTCAGTAAATGAGACTGTATTACACAGGACAGAGAAAGTTGCTGCAGTTAATATTTTTCAGACAGAGAAGGAGAGTGATGAAGTTGTTCTATGAGAGAAAGGAAATGGAAAACAAATGAGATATTAAATTGTCTTTTTTTTTTCCAAATACAAAATTCATTCTTCAAGGATTCTCTAAGGGAAGATTTGAATAGAAAAAGCACCCCTTTTCTAGGTATATCAAGATACTAGGTATATCAAAGATACTAGGTATATCAAAGATTTGATGTTAAGAATTCTGAAAAAGCTTTCTTACGTCTTGTTCTATTGCAGGACAGATGTTTACATGCCCCTATAAAGTTCAGTTCCTTGAAAAGCACACACTACCAATCCTCCTACATGAATTAATGAAAATTAATGTTGAATATTTTATGAACTGTGCTCTAAGGAGATTGTAAATATTATTTTTATTTAGAATGTTGGGGATTTTTTAAATTTTCTATCTCTGAGTAATACAACAACAAAACAGAAAAAAAATTCTGTTGTAGTGGCAGAAATCTGCCCAGTAGCTGAATTTGTCCGTTTGAAATGTTGTAATTTTGACAGAAGAACAAAGGCATTGGAAATGAGGTGTTGTTATTTCCTTGGTCAGACAGTTTCAAGTAAAGCTTGGGAAGAAGAAGGTTGTTTGAGTGATACACCTCATAGAAGCAAGCCATAGGAACGATATTAATACCAAGATGTTCAACTCTCCTACGGTAAGAGTGTGCCTGTGCAACATATTTCCATTTCAAGTGGCAGGATGAGTTTATGTGCCGCATAAAACCCAGTATCATCTCTTTTGCAGACTTTCAGAACAGTTTATCTGCGCTTATTAGCAGCATTTGCAAACATCTAGAAATGACAGATGTGGATGGGGGGAAGCAGGGTTAGCTAAGAGGTTGAAAGGGGGAAAAAAGTGAGTGAGGAAGAGCTGTTTGAATTTGGCAAGGTGGTTGTTTCTGAAAGCCTGGTGTAAAGTGATGTTCCTCTTCTGTGCTCCATCTGCCTGTCTTCCAAGTCTGGCACCACAGAGCTCCAGAAGCTTGGCTGAAGGAAGGCACTGTCCAGCACCACAGTCCATAACTCTAAAAACCCACAACTGCTCATGGTTTGACCTCTCTGAGCCACTGCCCTCTCAGTTCCTCCCA
Organism: Acrocephalus scirpaceus scirpaceus; assembly: GCA_910950805.1. Classification (NCBI taxonomy): domain Eukaryota; kingdom Metazoa; phylum Chordata; class Aves; order Passeriformes; family Sylviidae; genus Acrocephalus; species Acrocephalus scirpaceus. The sequence goes on from OU383774.1 coordinate 8,671,283, forward strand.
CACCCAGCTGCTTCCAATAGCTTTTAATTTGGATCCACACCTGTGAGCTCTGACTTGTTTGATATTAGCTGGTCCTCGACCACTGCCTCTCTTTATCCCATCTTTGCAGCTCTTCCCTTCTCACCTCTTGTAGTTCACAGAAACTGCTGGGGTTTGTGTTGTCCTTTTTTTCCTCTTCCTTTGTCTCTGGAGAAGGGGAAGGCTGAAGTAGCAGAGGCTGGAAGGTAGGTACTGAAACAAAGGAGGAGGGACTTGAGAAGGAAATTTGAGAGTCTATTGATGAACAATAACAACAATAATAACAATGCCTTAATGCATTTTATTTATTCTTTGAAAATTATTCACTGAAGAATAAATGCAAATTTCCAGATTTTGTTTATCTTGGTAGTACATTTGTTTCAGAAATTATTTAGGAAGTAGCTGGAATGTGTATTACTTAATTGCAACCTGTTTGCCACGGGGAAGGATGAAGACAGAGTTACAACCAGCCAAGCTTTTCTTTTAGTGTACTTTTGTGTTGTGGGGTTTTTTTTTTAGGGTAAGCATTGCAGTCTTTCTTTTTACCTTGTCAATCACACATAATTAGTACTTTCTGTGCACAGAGAGTTTTCACTGTCATGCAGATTGATTGGGAAAAGGCACGTTCTCTAAGGCCTCAGTTGTTCTGATGAATTAAATAGTCTTGCTATTCAAGTTAGTAAGAGCAGACTGTGACACATATTACAAATGTATACTTTCTGCACTGTTTGGAAGCCCACTTTGACTTTCATGGGATTTGGATCTGACTCGTAATGCCTGCTATCATAAACACAAGTGATCCCTTATAATAAAACATTTGGCAGTATTTACCATCAGAAATGCCTCTTTGCAGAATCCATGCTATTTTCTGCCTTCTGCAGGCTATCACTCTAAATTTGTATTTAATTGGCACCTACGCCCTGCTGAAACTGGCGTCCCACCTTGTCTGTGGGCTAAGTGCCATGCTGACAGATGGACATCAGTGCTGGTATGCTCCAGCTAGTTTTCACATTGCACATGAGGCTGAGTGGCTGCTTTTTTCTTTGCAGATAGAGAATTTGAAAATATTAAAAGCACTTTCAGACTGAGGGAGGAAGGATGCACCAGTGCTTTCCAGCTCCGTGGTGGGAAATCAGGAAAATATATGGCTGTAGTATGAAGTAGATATTAGCTATGGTTAGCCAGGGCTGCTGTTCAGAGGGAGGATTATCTTCATCTCCACCCTCGATTAGCTCTCCACAGGGCTCACCCTGACTTTTCAGTGACATTATTTCCATGGCTAAGCCAAGTTTCTTGCGGAATACCTCTGCTAAATACAGAAATCCGATCTGTCCTGTGTCCCGTGTAGGAGCCTGTCTATTACTTCTGCTCAACAGAAGCTTTATAAAGACAGCTTTGCAAAAGAGCATCATTCAAATGGCTATTTAACTCCTCAGTGAAGAAGGTATGTTCTAGAAAAGAAAAAGAAAAGAAATCAGTAATTATGCTGTCTCATTATTCAGCAGCATTTAATACACATTTCAATACTTCCTGTTCAGCGTTCCTTCCCCTTTCTTCAGGCAATTAGCTGCCAAGACATAAACATAATAAAAGCTAAACTGTACAAGAGAGGGGTTTTCAGCCTTTTGCTAATGCAGGCACAGACTTTAAATCTCAACCTGAATGCTCCTTACAGATTGACAAGGGGCGCGTTATTCCAAGTCATTCCGTATTATGTGTGAAGAGTGCCCCAGCTGTGTCACTGCCGAGGTTAAAAGGTGTTAGTGCTTGCTTCTTTTAAATGAGCATAGCAAATGAAAGTGAACAATTAAGTAAGAAATTTGGCTTGCTATCTCCGCATGCTGCGTTTTATTGTGGTGTTGCCAGCTTCTCTGAATGAAAATACGAGAGCAAATTAAACAGCTTTATGGACTCGCAGGAGGAGCAGTTGTTCTAGTGGCTTTCATACAAATGTCTAATTAATTCTTGAAGCAACCCAAATTGTTCTTTTGTGATCTGTGAATGGGAATTTGCGAGGAACCTGTGCAGATGAAACTAAGTGAAAGGAGAGCTGGGATTTAATGATTAGCTGGCAGTTTGCACTTGGTGGGTCCAGAAAATTTTAGTTATCTTTCTCATTAATATTGCATTACGAAGTTAATGAAACATTTGGGTGAATATGTTATAAGTAATAAGGCATTAATGTTATTTTTCGATCAGTCAGTTATGCTAATGGGCATCTGTCATTTTTTTACCAATGTTGATTTGAATTATTCAGGCAAATGTTAAAAAAAAGGTATGATGCACTTAAACCCCAAAATTTAACAAAAAAGTCTACATTTGGCTAGTAGTAGTGGACTTGAATTATTTTATTAACAGAAAGACAATGTTACTTTAGGAGAAAGGTTGGCAGCTCTATAACTTGTTTGCTTTTTTCTGTTGTTTTATGAAGCCGCAGTTTAAATTCTTTTATTTCATGTGAAATTGACATAAAAGAAAAAAAATCCTTAAAAAATTGATATAAAGTATTCATTATTTGTAGCCATAACATCTTCAGAGCATGTCTTGAAATTAATGAAATATCAGAAATTATTAAAAAATCTAGTTATTGTAGTATTCCTATTCACTGCACCACTGCAGTGTCTGATTCCCCTGGAGACAGCTGAATTAATGTAGTGTCAAGCAACAGCACCTTCATAGGTAATATTAATCCAAACTCTCCTTTTTAGTAAGCATATTTGATATGGATAATTGTAAGCATTTATATCACAGAAGTGCTGTTCTGTTACATATTTAAAAGTCAAAGTTAACTGGTTTTAGTTGGCCAGGTCTCTCTCTACATCCTTTGGAACACAGCACTCCATGAATTATGAGCATACACTTTCTTTGGCAGGTCTTTTTATAGTGGACAGTGAAGTCAGACAATGGGAAAAATGTAAACAGCAGAAAAAAAAGCTTGGCCAGGGTGCATCAAAGCATCTTGTAATGTGCTGGCAGCCATAGGTGTGAAATAACTCCTGTGCATCTCCAGTAGGATCACTGAAAGGAGCTGTGCTTGGAGAAGGGGGAGCTTGCTTTCTTCATCCCCTCTTAAATATGTAACACCATGTGATTTCCCCCCTTCTGTATTTTCATTTAAACTTGGGAATTCTATTTTGAGTAAGAACTCAGCCACTGTTAGCATCTGAACCAGGTTTTACTGATTTAGCATAACTTGTATGTTTGAATTTGTTCGCTTAGCAGTACTTTTTCTTTTTAAAAGTCTGCCTATGCTTGTACTTGCAATAACTTCGTTGAAGATTGAATTAAGCTTATCATAGATTTAAAATAGTCTGACTTAATTTGCTGTTTACTTAATGGAAATACGATTTAACTCCACATTGTGTGTCTTTTGGTTAGCTGAGAAATGTGGAACAGGTCTATATTTCCACAGTTCTGCAAAGCTGATCCATCTGGCCCATAAAATGGAAGTGATTTCTTGGCAAAGCAAATCTCCCCACTTTTCTGAGGTTTAAAATAAGCCCCTCAACTCCTCAATTCTTTTCATTAGCTGTAGCAAAGACCTACTTTGCATTTTCAACCCCCCCCCCCAACAAAACAACAACAACAAAAAAACCCACGACAAAACCCTCTCTGGAATAATGATATAAAATAGTATTCAGCCATGATGAACAAAAAGGCTTTGTAGAAAAAGGAAAGGTCTTGAAATCTTTGGAAGATAAAAACTTTTTCTCCCACGGCATGTATTGCACTGGAAAAGGTCCTGATCTAGAGGAAACACATAAATATTGCCAGAATGCAATAAAACCCAGAATAGATAAGCTAATGTTGTCCTGTATGGTGATCTATAGTAGTAATCTATGGTGATCTATAATAGTAATTATTCCTGGATTGATATGGACAGTGCTGATTGCAGAAGTTCTAGTAGATGGGCAATGTCTTGGTTTGATCAGAAGCTGTTGTCTACTCTGCCAGATTGTCACTGGTCACCTGAATTCATACCTCCTACAACACTGGATCCAATATGTTAAGTAAAGGTAGGCTGTAACCCACCTTTACCAGCTGTAATGGTAACTCTAAAATGGCTTATTCTCTGACCCTAATTTATAGTGAGTGCTTTCCCAAGGTCATACAAAGATCAGGATTTCCTGTGTGTCTGGGTATGATGCAGGCATACTTACATCCCAAGGGAGCATTTTATTTAGTGAGATGCTTTTAAACTTAGGTAAAAAGAATATGAGGGTTTAAACTGTAAGGTTATGCAAAGTAAATTATATTTTAATACATGAGGAGACTTTCTTTTTTATCAAGCAACAACTGATGGGTTTTTATGGCCACCTGCCTGTTGATAGTGTTCCTGTGAAAAAATTTGGAGGAGGAAGAACAAGTTTGTGTTTCCTCTCTTGTGTAAACCTGTGATTAAAAATGTATATGAATAAGCATATTTTAGGAATTGACTCCAAGAACTGAAGATGTTGACAGCATCAGGGACACTTGATGGATCATAATGTTGTCTAACTTACTACATTTGATTGTAGGGAATTTTTTCCAAGTTATAGAAGAGAGTGTCAGAAATGCAAAATAGTGAAGAGCACTGCTTGGCTTATTTGTATATGCTTATAAGGCATAAACTGTGGTGTAGGGATGTGTATTCACAACTCACAGGGTAGTGAATAAGGCTGGCATGAATAACTTTCAAAAGAGAGTGTGATTCACTAACAGATAAACTATTAAATATGTCTATTTTATATAGACATAAAATGTCTAATATAGGTATATATTTAGTATAGGTAATACCCCTTTGTCAGATCATCATTCTAGCAACACATTTGAGTTTCTGAGAGGCTGGAGCAGAGCTGTGTGCTCTGAAACAGTCAATATTAGTTCAGTCAACCTTTGCCAAGCACGGCCATATGTGGTACACCTAATTCTGCCTAACCCCTTCAGCTTTCTGTCACAGTTATTGCTAATGCACTATATTATTTTCCCGGACCCGTGGCTTGCCTGTGTCTCCCACAGGGCTGTAAGTGACAGCTCGGTAAAGACACTTAATGCCTTCCCGAGCTGCGTGGCAGCTGTAATGCACTGCCTCGCACCTTTGTTCCCTAATGGTGCCGCTGCTCCATAGCAACGTGGGCTCCCCAGCTGTGCGGGGGGCTGCCATGGGGAGGCCAGCCGGGAGCTATTAGAGCCCATGGAAAATCTCCAGGAGGGATGCAAGGTGCACAAAGCGCGGCTGGGAGAAGCTCCGCTGCTGCTGCCTGTGCCCGGGCACCGTAATCACAGCTAAGCCCTCATCAATATGCTCGAGTGTTGCCAACAGCGCGGCCTTTTTTGACGAAATACTCTTTCCTATTGATTGCAAAGCAAGGGCAAATATTAATTTATAATGTAATCAAGGGGACGGCCCGGAGTCACTACTGTGCATGACAACTGCGAGATTTGAGGGAAGGATTTTCGTATGGAAATGAGAGAGTGTTAATCTGCATACAAAGAGATTTTGGAGCGAATTTAGACCAACTGCTTCTGAAAATCCCTCAGAGGAGGAGAATCGTACCCTTTTTCACTGCCTTTGAAATCTGTCCAGTGTCCCACAGAAATAGCTACTTTTCCAGTGAACAAAAGGTGAAATTCAGTGAAAATCGCAAATTGGAGTTCTAGCCAATCACCCTGAAATTGCAAGATATATTGGGGTTCTTACGAAAGAAACTAACTAATATTAATGAAGTCTTAAGATACAATCAGGCTTGTTGTTCATTACTTGCTCTTTATGTAGCTAAATAAGATTCATTCACAAATCCATGCTTACTATTCCTGAAAATCTTTAAGCTGCACCTGAAGTGTAATAACATGCTTCATAGTAATTTAAGACTTCAAATAAGAAACTAAGTGAGTTTAAATATTAACACTAAGAATAGCCTTTGAGGGTTTTTTTTTTTACCAAATCTATGTTAGCCCTGATTACATGAAAAATTTCCATGAACATTACGATGTGGTATTTTATGATTGCAAAACTCCACAATTTGTTGGTTTGTGCTATTCATGTGATTTCTTCCTCTGCCTGGGCCCATTAAGATTTGATTTTGTATTAGCCAGCCCTGATGTCTGAAGTCATAAGAATTAAGACAGTGAAAACCCTGACACAGAAATGCCATCCACTTAAGAGCAGTCTGTACCTAGCTGGTTGGTGATTAATGGAGTCTGCAGATGAATACTTGAGAGTGTCTTCTTAATTTTAAACTTACATTTATGATTTTAATTTCTTTCACTTTCTGTGTTTTTGGGTGTTTTTTTTTTTAATCCATTTATTTGTGCTAACTTTGTTATTTAATACAGAGAAGTTTGGGGTTTTCTCTTCTCTAATTTTATGCTCATCTTGGGTTGCAGCTCATGAGGGATACTGAGAGGAAACAGAGACTGAAGTAGAAATTGCTTTTTTGTTTTTAATCTCAGTAATGATTCATCCAGCTGGAAGACTATATCTTGTGATAACAAATACAAAGGATTTTTGTCATGCCCAAGAATTTTGTACTTTTTGGAAGAAGTTATTTCCCATGGGAAACCCAAAAGTAACATAATCAATATCAATGCTTTCCTGCTTCCTTGTCTGCAGCTGTGGAGACAGAAGAGTGCAGGGACACCTGCTTTAGTGCCTCCATTTGTAGATGTAAGGTGGCCTCAGTGGGAAGTGCCTCATCCCTCCCTCTGCATTGAAAGCAGCAGGAGGGACATTGACTAAAACTGCCCACAGGTCCTGACCCAGTGTCCTTTAGACCCGCCTGCTAAGGGAATACACTCAGATTTGTGTTAGAAGCAGATGAACAAAGCACTTGAAAAGACACAAATGTAGAAGTTTCCTGCTTCTTACACAGCTTTAAAAAACACCAGGAATGGCATTGTGGTACCTGTGGGCCCACTGAGCAGCCTGTGCTGGGGTACCCTGCACCATTCACACTGTACTCAGCTACTGAAGGGCTTTATAAGGAGCACCAAACTAACCAAATATTGGCTTGATTCATGGAATCTGATGTATCTGTTTAAACAGCACATTTAGGAAATGTAAAGGAATTACTTCTGTAGTACGTGGACCACATCAGCAGATGCTGCAGTGGTCAAAATGGATTAAAACATCAATTGAAAAAAATTAAGGAAAAAAACAATCTATACAAAATATAATGAGTAAAGATACAGAATTGACCTCAGACTTAGGAACCACCTCAGCCAGGAACTGCTACAAGTTGGGCAGTCACACCATAGCAGCAGTTCTGTGTACCTGAACAGTTCTTGTCCTTGCTTTTGCTCATTGATTGTTGTGCTCAGTACTGAGCTAGAAAAACTTCTGGTTTGAAGCATTCTTTAGGTTTATGCTTTTTAGAAAGATATATATATATATATCTTTTTTTCAGCTCTTTCTTCCTTCTTCTTTTGTAGTTATACAGGTCTTGGTTGACTATGTGACCCACTGTTATTTCAAGTATTGCTGTTAATTTACATAGGAATAAAAATGATCCCTCTGAGCTCATAATTTCAGTATCTAGTGGCTTTCTCCACTGCTGTTTTATTACCTAGAGGATTTAAAACTTCCATCTGAGTAAAGGGAGTTTGCTGAGTAGGGATAGTTTTAGAGCACAATGCTTTGCTGAATTGGTATTCCAGTGCCTATATTCACACCTACAATTCTTCCTAGGTTATGAGGAGAATAACTAACAGCTTTTAATTTGTAACTCAATTTCAGAATTCCAGAACAACAGTAAATTTGCAGGGTAATACTTCCTGTTCCTGCAAAAGCCCCTGAACAAGGGTTTATCCTCACTTGCTTTCAGATACTCCTTATGTTCTCCATTGCCTCTGCTTTGTTGTGGAAAAGTTTGCAGGATGAGTTCCTTAGTTCAGTGCTTGGCCTGAAGTGGTTAGTGACCTTCTGCACCAGTAGTTTTGTTTTGCAAGGGCTGATGTGAATTTTACTTATCTTGACATGTGCAGATTAAGGTGTTCTTTGCTTCATCACCCATGAGAAGTAGCATCCTGGGAGAAGGATATTGTGTCAGCAGTTTTAGGGATGTTGGAGGTCTGAGTATCTTAAATTTCACCACCATTTTGTTGGGTGTTTTAGAATGCCAGGGTGAGGCAGTAACACGCGACAGAGAGAAAGAAAACCCTTTTTTTCTGAAATAGTTTACTTCAGCCACTTTGCAGGTTTCTCTTTTGTCTAGATGTGGTTAGTATAAAGAATATCTGATAGTCTATCTCTTTGTACAGGAATGTGTGATAAAGAGAAAATACTCTTTGTCAGATTTGACAAAAAAACACCCTGAAGCAATCCAGAGTATTGATGTTTGAGAGCCATGAGCTTGAACACTGGCAGAATTTGAATGCAACACAAGTTTTACACTCATGTACTTGTAAAGTGGTTATGTTTTCATTTCAGACAGGAGTTGGGGGAATTTTTTAATACTGCTGTTAAATTTTATCTTGTTTGCCTAAGCTGCTACATAGCAGTGTTTTATTTTTTAAATTATGGATACGATTTTGATATGACCTTCTCACTCAGCATACGGCAATACAGATGGAGAGTGAAGTCACAGATGAGTGACAATGAGGAACCGACTGGGAATGAGCAAAGCCTTCGAAATGCTTTGAGAGAATGGAGGAGAAAACCATCTGTTTTAACAGTTTTCTGATGGACTCCCTTGCAGGCTGTGTGTCAGATGTCTTCTGGAAGTGTTGAGAAGAACAGCTCTATTTCCTTCCAGTTTTAGATCCTACTGAAATGTTAACAAGTGTCCACAGTGGGAAGGAGTCTGCCATCCCAAGTCAGTTATCTTCAGGATAGGCTTGCACTGTTACACTTTAACAGCTTGACCAAAATGTCAGTGGGGAGCAATGGCTGTATCCAGAGAGTTGGTTCCTCACAGAATTTGTTTTTAAGGTGAGTCATGTACCTGAAGGTATCTCTATTTCTTTACTGGTGATAGACACTCGAGGTTAGTTAAAAGCCACTCTTGCCTGTGCTCAAAGAAAGGCCAGAAGATGGAGTTTCAGGATATGTTGTCTTGCTTGAAAGTTTTATGGGTGTGAAGTTATTTTTCCAAGATGTGGGTACTGAGAAGCATTTGGGTTGTTTTCCTTGTTTTGTGGGGTTTATTTTGTTGTGTGTTTTTGTTGCTGTTTCTTTTCAAGACTAAATACAGCTGTCAAATGCGTTACTGTATTTAGGAAATGGAATCTGCTTCAACAGAAGTACTTGTGCAATAAACATGACATTTTATTGAAATTAAATGGTTACTGAGGATATGTATAGATTGGACTTGGATGAGAAATTTATAATAGCTCAGCAATCTGAGGAGTTGAGGCTGGAGCTCACAGGTTGGGACTGGGATGTGGAAGGTGAAAGAACTTGTACTTTATTTTCCTATATTCAAAGACCATTTTTTGAGTGCTCTTGAGGGTAAGAGGATAAACTTCATCAGAAAGCAGGGTCAATTTATTTGTAACAGATGTTGGAAGCCCAAGAGCTATAGCCAAGTGAGATTGGTTTTATACCCTCATCAGCTTTGCTTACTAGCCAAGATTCTTGACATGAGAGTGCATTCTCAATGATCAATTAGCTACTTTGTATTATTTGTTAATTTGCTCCCAAATGCTATATCCCAACTGCTTCCTTTGCAGCTGTCACAATCTCCTACTTCCCTGTACCACATTCTGTGATGTATTCAAAGTATTTTGCAGCTTTGAGTGCACCAAAATGTAGCTTCACTGTCAAATTAATGGCATGGAGTAATATCCAGTGGCACAATGCAAGGATTAACTACAGGTTCTTTTACTGCAGCTTGTTAGTTAGTAAGAAGATTGCCATTTCAAGCATCTCCTCAGCTTCAGCCTTCCAGATGTGTCACAGTACAGCTGCAAAGCCATGGATTGCCCAGTCATTTTAGGCTGTACTTTTTATTGTAGAATAAATGGGTACTGGCTCTTCCCCATTGCAGAAGAAGGATGTTCTTCTTACTATGTTGATTCTGTTTTTTATCAGCAGTTCACATTTAATTTTCTTACACCCCCTTCTTTTCCTTTCTGCTTTTTATACCCCCGTATTCCACACCTGAGATCCTTCTGCACATGATGTTTGTCCCACTATTCACCCCAAATAAAAGGAAGTATCTCCAGTGCTCCTGGGAAATAAAAGTAAAACCTAAATGCAGGTAATTTCCTGTTTCTCTTTTGCTTTTCCAAGGGAGTACAAATTCTACACCAGCCTCACTGAGTGAGTAGGCATGCTGCAGGCAAAGGCCTGGCCTTCCTCCATTCTCCTCCCACCTGTGCTAAGGATGGTCCTCAGCTGAGAAGTGACTTTGTAGTAAACCTTGCCCTCTGTGCTTTGATGTGTGGGCAGGTCAGGCCTCTGTCACATGGTACCAGATTGCTGAAGCAGCCTATTACAGGTGGTTTCATTGCAATAAAAATCAATTTATTTTTACTGCTTTAGGGCATCTTCAATTTATCCCTAATCTCTAACTTCCTTTCTGCACGCTCCACTTTAATTTTCAGATTGTTTTATTTATTAAAATAAGACAAGGTAGCCTGTATGATGCCAAGGAGAATTACCAAGTTCTGAAAGAGAGTTGTAAATCATGCTAAAGGAGGAAAAAACGAACGAAAGAGCTGAACTTGGTCCTTATTATTTCTAATGTCATCATGCTGACTCTTGAATGCAGCAGCTAATAGATCTAGTTCACATTGGTTCATACAATACATAGAAAACTGTCAGTGGGGGTGAAAAAAACAAAAGATTGATGGGAAATGTCACCTTAAATTCAATAGGTCAGATTCTCAGCTGATGTAAAACGAAGCTTTGTGGATTTCCAGCTGTTTAAGGTCAGGCCTAATATATTCACAAATGGCTTTCTTATATTGCCATTTTATACAGCCATGTAACTTTCGACTTGATTTTTTATTTCTTTCTAAATTCATCCTCAATTGATGCACATCTAAAAAGCTATTAAAGATCAGCAGTGGAACAGTGTAAAAATTTAGCTCTGACATTATGACTCTAAGTGAATTCTTCACATCAAGTTATTAATAATTTTTGAAAAGTGAAAAAAGTACTCCTTTCAGAGCTGTGATTTTTTTTTTTCACCTTAACTTCATTCATTCAGGGAAATTTTGCATGGAACCTTTGTCTTGCAGTTCTATCTAGGTGGCCTCAGGTGTGCCATGTCATCCATAGGTTTTTTGGAGACTGCTCCCCTCATGTTAATTTTAAACCAATTTATAGGTCCAGCTGTTAAAATTGTAGATATTTAAATTCCCCCTCCCCCATGGGACTTTATAAGAATTGGAAACTTGTGGGTTTTTTGACATTCAAGTGCACTTGAAATGTAAAACATAAAAATCGGGTAATTGGCCATGTTTCATTAAAAAAAAAATTAAAAGTTATTTTTAGCTTGTAGACTGCAGGGCTGTGTCTGTCTCCAAGCGATTACATGTGGAAATGAGAGTACCCCTTATTTTGCTGAATAAACTAAAGGCTATTGTTTAAATGATCTCTAATGACCTTCTAAATCTTTACTTTAGTAGCCTTCTGCTATGAATAACGACTCTGACCTTCCTGGCTTTTCTCAGGGTATGAGGTGCTATCCAATATGCCCAGGACCAGCAGGAGTCTGTCCTTAAAGGAGCCCCACTGAGAGGCTTGATTTGCCCCCACACCCCTTCTTTTCATTCTGCAATTTAAAGTGGTAAAAAGCTCTTTTTCCTGGAGCATTTCTCCTCATGACAGTGTAGGGTATTGCCCAGCTGAAATACTGGAAATCCTTTCGCAGCACAGTATCCCAAAATTTCTTGAAGTTTTAAACTGGTCTGTAATATATGGTGCACTTCCATTAAAAGTAATTGTTTAAAATTAGTTTGGTAGTTTTACCATGTGCACGTTGCTACTACATTTTCAGAAATTAGTTTGGTGTGTTATATCCAGTAATATACCACTTGATACCATGTTAGGGTACATTATTATTAAGCTCTATGGCCTTTGAAGCTGAAAACCTCTCTTGTATTTCATTGGTTTTGAAATGGAATTATAACATTTTAATATAAATTTTTATATGGGAAATCTTAGCCATTGCTCCGTGAGGTGCACGCAGGAAGAGTTTTCACAAGGGCCTCCTCAGAGAAGCATTCTTTAGAGAATATTTATCTGGGTGCTAAATTGTTGGGGTTTCTTGCTTTGGGTTTTTGTTTTGCTTTATTACAGGTGATGCTATTTGCATTCCCATTAACGAATTCTTTGTGTAGCAGGGATCAGTGTCTGAGACTTCCATTGAAAAGCCAACAGTAGCTCTTCCTTTGTGTAATCTGTCTGTAGCAGGGCAGCTACAGGCATATCCTAGGCAAAGAGGTTGTTCAGTAATGTCAGATGAGTCCCTGGAGCCCTGCTCTCTGTCATATTATTTTCTGCAAATGCTGACAAAATGAAGTGAGGCATTTATTTATATTCATATACCTATTATTATGGTAATGGAAAGGCTATTGTACTATAAATAAGAGAGTTTAAATATATGGGGTTTAACTTTAAGACCCTTTTCTATGATTACCTCACAATTTTTTTCCCAGAATGGAAATGGGATCTCAGATGGAGTTAGGAAATAATGTGTTCGTTTCTGCACAAGTAAGAAAGGTAACAGTTGGAGAGATGAGAATAGTTAGACCTTAGGTGAGGGACTGTGCTTAACTGCTTCCTGCATCTGTGTAAGTGAAATATATCCAGTAATATACAACAGGCTCTCTGCCTTCAAAGGATACCTTAGACTGCCAATGTGTTGTGAAGCAGAAAGAGAACACAAGTTCTCTACATTCCCCAGAGAAAAGCAAGTATCCATTGTGAGCTCCATTTATTGAAGTGCATTATTGCACTCATAAAGTGCTTTTTGGTTATGGTTCAAACAGAGGAGAGAGTAATTTAACCCCTAGCTTGCAGAAACACCAACACACTTAAAATCCCTGGTAAAATTAAGTGTTGAAACATAAAGTGGCACCTTCACTTGTAAGAGTGTCCAGATTTAATTTTAATTGCCCAGTTATCTGAAAAAGATGCCTGGTTTATATGTATCAGGTCAGACCCTTTGCTAAATGACGTAAGTATTTATTTATATATGTAGTTATTATATAATGGTTGGGAACTTTATTTTATACTTCCTTGCAAAATCTTGCATAATGTTATAAAAAAAACAGAAGCTACTAACCAGTAATTTATTTCATTTGTTTTTGTGAAAAAAAAAAAATAATAAAAGTGTGGTTTAGATTTTCTAGCCTACTCTTGTGTTATTGTTCTACTGCTAAATCTTGTATGGTCCTGCATATCCACGGAATTAACTCTGCCAGGTCTTTTAAATATGGGTGAGTGCTGTGAATCTTCCTTCCCTTTTTGCCGTTCCCCTTTCCTTCTAGTCCACTATGCCAAGAAGGATGAATGAAAACATAGCTGTGGTTTGGGGCAACTGAATGCCTGTTATCCTTTCTTAATGATAGTTTACTTTTATGCTTCTTGTTCCTCTATGGTTGGCTGACATGCACTCTTCATTGCTTTGAGGATTAAGTGGTTGTTACCTATTCCTCTTTTATTTTTCTCCTAGTTTTCTGCACCTCTAGTGAATAAATATAGTCGCTTTGACAGTTTTGTGTCTTTTGATAGTGAGGTTGCGAGGTTTTTTCTTCCCAGTATATCTTTCTGTGATTTTTATAGTTCTACAACATCCATTGCCTCAGGATATGTTGAGTAAAATCCTGCAGGAGTTTGTTGAGTCTTTAAGAGGTATCAGCTTGTTAATAATGTTACAGGACTTGGAAAGCAAGAACGTGTGATATTTCTAGGGTGAGTTGTTCATCCACTGTGGCATTTTGGCAGATATATTGATATATAGCTTCTTTGAACTCGGTGCTTTTCCATCAGGATGAACTCTGCTTTTCTTGTTCAGTCTCAGTGCTGCCAAATGTGGTGTAGGCAGTGCCATGGTGTGGATATGTACATCTATAAATATGTAGCATTATGCTTTACATCCTTACCTTCATTCTGAATTTTAGTCTTCAAATTATTTACAACCTGGATCTCACCCATGTGGTACAATGTACATATGCTTTATTGTCTTTTACCTTCTCCATTTTAAGTTTTGAGCCAGCAATTGTTCTGTCTCTGATCACAGGTGTCTGAAAGGGATGCACTAGTTGGAGTGATCCTACTGGATAATCAGGAAAATACATTTGACTTGGGAAAGAATAAAAAAAAAGGAAAGGAAGGAAAAAAGGAAGAACTATTCAGTGGAAAGGAGAAGACTCAGGGGCCTTGTTAATGAGAGAATGAATGATCATGAGAGAGAGAATATTTCACTCCTAGGTCACCAGTTCAAATGCAGACTAGCTTAATAGTGTAAGTTGTTACCATCTGACAGCTGTTCCATAATCCATGAGAAATGGGAAAATTGTCACAATCCAGTTTCTCTGTCTTCTAGATCTCCAAATGTTGACATCCTACAGACAATCATAATTTGCACAGGGATATTAATAATTTGTTTTACCCTTGCAGACACTGAAGGGGAGTATTAAAATACCAAATATAAAGAAGACTTGAACTTTCCCATTCTTTAAATATTGCTCTGTGGATAAAGTTGAAGGGTATTTGAAAGCCACTGTGAGACAGGGAGAGGTATCACCTCCCCCTGTCAGCTGCTGTGTTGAGTTACTTGATAATTGGTTAAAGATAGCTAAGAGACAACACAGACCTTTCTGTAACTCAGCTTTACTGGATGTTTTTAATGAGTAAATATGGAGTAAAAATTCCACGTTAATTTTATAAAGCAGAATAAAAATTGAAAAATTTGAAAGGCAAGCAGCTTTAATTTCCTTTGAAATCATACCCTTGAGGTGATGGTGTCAGTTCCAATCTGTAACTTCCAAAAGTTAGGTTGCATCATTGTGAGTACAAATTTATTTTAAGAACAACATGCTTTAACAGATGCAGTGTTTATATAAGTACTGTGATTTTAGCAACAAATAACTGGTTTCTTTTTACTTTGCAGTGTTTCAAATAGTAAGTTAAACATGTGTCTATATTATAAGTACCATCAGCTGATCAAAGAAGCACAATTACGTTTGGATTTATAGGCTTAGATTTTCATAGGCAGAAAATTTTAGTACTTATCTAAAGGCAGTAAAATTCCTGGATTTGATTCTGGAAGGTTAAAAAAAAAAACCTAACCAAAACACCAGGAAGATGAGTCTGGGCTGGAAATGAAAAAACATTATAATGAGGCATAATCTCTTTTCTTTCATTTTTCCATTTAAAAAAAATCTGCAAAAATACCCAAGTCAAATATTACCCAAATGGGGCAAAGCAAACCAAAAAAATACTTACACACGTGTCATCAATGTTACAGTTTTGGTCTGTTTTCTGGTGTTTGGTTTGGAAATATAAGATTTAAATTTCTTTGGACAGGATTCTTTTTTAAAATATAAAGTGAAAATTTAATCAACAGTAAAATCAGAGAGGCATTTTAAATAAGTAGACTTAGTGTTGAGTTTTCTTTGTCTGTTTTGTCTCTCATCTTCAGGTAGAAAAGTCTGTGGAAAAGAAACATCAGCTGTTTTCACTTGGGATCTTCTTTGCAACTAAACCTTGGGTCACTTACAAATTGCAAGAAAATAATTGTTACATGCCTGTCATCTTTCCATGTCATTTTTGTTACCCATCTTGGAAGATTTGGGAACTTGAGTGTCTGTTCCATTCCTCAAACTGTAGCAATATTAAATGGGTGAAAACTTGCTTTAAGCCTTCACATTTGTTTTAAACTAGTTTACTTCATCAGTTTTCTTGCACTGCCAAGCATCTGTACATCCTGGTTACTTCAACAGGCCTTGTAAGTGCTCAATGTTTTGTGATGTTCAGACTGGTACTCTAGGAGGACTAGATCCATGTAGATTAATTTTCCTCTTTGGTGCATCTTTAAATGCTCTTCAGATTAATACAAGCCCAACCCAGCTGCTAGGAAGAGGGAAATGTAATTTTGAAGAGCTTTTGGCTGTAACATAAATGATGCATAGAACTGATATGTTTGGGAGTGAAAATGACATCTCCTGTCTCAAATGGTAGAGCACATCTTAGCAGCTGCCCTTTATGTGTAATTAGAAGCCAGATGTGGTAGGAACATGGGCATTTAACAGGAGTTAACAACAGATATTAAAAACTTACTTTGTCGAAGTAAAAAATGCTACCAATACATTATCGAGATTTGCAGAATAGTGATCATAAACTAGATTTTATTCAGTCACTCTGCCTCTCATTAATCACATTTAATTGTTTATAGAAATGTCAACAGTTGTAGTCTCTTGGCATTTTATTAAACTACCATAATGAAGAGTTTATTTTGAAGTACCATGTTTTTCTGCATGTAATGAGAATTTTAGGCTTTTTTTCTGTTCCTCAAACACCTCTTTATGTGGCTTTAATGCTTTTGCCATTTAGTTAATTTTATTTTTTTAGGGACATATGCTTGGAAGGATCTGCTTGTTAATGTCTTTGGATCAAAAGACTAAAAAATTACTTTCTTACAAATGACTGCAGCTTTCAAACTGATTATACGAGCTAGATTCACACTCTAGGCAAGTAACAATTATTTTCTTACAATTTGTAAGTGACCCAAGGTTTAATTGCAAACAGGATCCAAAGTGAAAGCAGCTGATGATCAGTAAGTAGAAGAGTTTCTTTTCCACAGACATTCCTACCTAAAGGTGGGAGACGAAACAAAGAAAACCCAACAGTAAGTCTACTTATTTAAAGTGGCTCTCTGATTTTACTGTTGATTAAATTTTCAAGATGCAAGCTCAGTTTTTTATGATGTGATCAGTCTGATATATAGGCACCTGATGGAATTGCCTATTTGTTATTTCCTTTAACTTGAAAACTGCAAAAGTGACTACATGCTGCATATTTTATTAATTTACCCTTTTGGTTTGTTGCCATTTTCATCAAAAGCGCAAATTTTCTTTGTAGTTCAAACTTGTCAAAGAAAGAAAAATAGCAGAAGAATTCATTTCAACTCTTCATGTGCAAAGTGAAGTGGTTTGCAGGTATATCAGTTATTTTTCATAGCTACCAGTTTGGGGTGAAGGCTGTGTTTCAGATGTGCCTTTTTCCAATTTGTGTTGCAGAAGTGGAAATTTTTTGGCACGGCCCTAAAGGTTCATGTACTGAAGGTTTAAATTATATCTTTTCTTTATCAGCTGTAAGCCTGACATAATTTCATTCTTCTATTTGCCTAAAAACATTAGTAAGAGATTTTACTAAGTAGAGTGGGTTTTAGAATAAATTGTAAATAACTTTCCCTAGAATTATTCATTCTTTCCCTTTTATTGAGTGCCTTTTTTTGCTGACCTTAAAACAGAACTAGAAACTAAGGGCAAGTCTCTTCCTCAGTCTCTTTCTGAAATTGCATCTCCAAATAGCATGGCTGTAACCATAAATAAGGTGTAGGTTTTGTGGGAAGATACAGAGTCCTTTACATTTAATTAATTAAACAAGGCTTAAAATATGAAGTTATATTTCACCACATTTTTAATATAGACAGTAATAGAATGAGCTCTGCAATATAGGAAGAGTAGAAAATACTATTGCAGACCTAATGTAAGTCAATGATTTGTCAAATACAGCAATGGGGTTCCTAAATTTTTTTGAAAATGAATAACAGCTTGAAAAAAATACTGAGTCAGTGCTATGCAGCAAATGCTTTTTTTGAATAATTGGTTTCATTAAACTCAATATCTGACTCCACTGACTATCTAAGATTTTGTTGTAGCAAAACTTGATTACTGTAATGATAGCTACAGATTTTGATTTGTCTCATTGCAGCTTCCTTGCAGGAAGGATTCAGGAGGATGGGAAGAGTGAATTTGTGTCTGTCAGTAGCATAATAATATTCCTTTGAAACTTTACTTGACTTTTTTATTTTGACAAATGTGATTTAGTCCTTTTGTTGGGAAATCAAGCATATTCTTCCAAGTTTTTGTTTCTCCTAGCACAACCCAGTCCTGACAGCTCCACCTCTGAATGCAGCCTCATCCCTCCAAAGTAGATTTTACCTGGCAAGTGCCTGATCCAGCCTTCCCTACCTGCAGTTTTGCCAGCAAGAGGCCAAAACTGGTTTGCCCAGAGATCAGATGTGTTAATTAACTGGCTGGGCTGGCCAGGGGGGATGTTTGGTGAGGAGAGACCCTGCTGCATTTCCATGTGGTGGGAATGGGCACCTGAACACAGACATCCATGAGCAAGTTCTGAGACCCCACCTCTCAAACTTGGTTGCAGTTTATGAGCAGATTCAACGCCTGCCGTGATCTTGGGTTCTGAGTATATGGCATATGATTGCATAAATCTTGTTTTGAAGGATGCCAGGAGGGAAAAAAGAGTCAGGTTTATTTTAGTTTAGGCAGTTATTACCATGAAAAAAAAAGCTGCTATATTTATAGCTTATAAAAGGTTATTCACCTATTCAGATACATTTTTACTGCCATTTCCATGCCAGTTTAAACAAAAGTGAAAACTACATTCAGATCTATCTGTTTCCATGGGATTTGAGAGAAATTCTGGCTACAGATGAACCTCCATATACATCTATGGAAAGCAAGCTGCAAATCTAGGATGGACAGTTCTTTAGCTAAATGTTATGTGATATTTTAGAAATAGGGAATCCTTTCTTTTTATTTTGCATGTGAAGGTATCAGCAGGCAGATAAAAGGGAAGTTTGAGAAGAATGTTTGCCTAGTCCATTGCAAAGAAATCAAGCAACACAGGCAGAGTGGGATGGACTGGAAATTCAGCATTGAGTTATGCCCGCTATATAAAGCGGACTCTGCACTTTTTAAAATTCTCTCTTTAAGAAACTGCCAGAGACCAGGCAAGTCTGAGTGTCCCACATGGTGTTGGACTCCGTGTGTGGTGTGGATGTGGTGGAGCTCACCACTGCTTCAGCCTGGTGGAGTCTGGAACAGGAGCTTACAAACACAACATCATGAAAACAGTGAAAGAGCTTGTGGCTTACAAAGGCATAGATGGTAAGAACTATGTGAACAGAGCAGAAAACCTGACTGCTTTCATGCAAAGAGGAAACCACAGTGGTACTACTAGTTATCAAGCCCATCTGGATGACCAGAGTCCCTTTCACCAGCACAGAAAAGCCTAGGTGTTGTGAAGATAACACATTGCACACAGTATTTAAAAATATCCTGTGAAAACTGTGAATAATGAAGATATATTTGATCAGTATTTGTATCTATTATGTTGCATTCCAAATCAAATGAGCAAAGACAGAGATTGCAGTGCATGGTTAACACTACTGGAAATTGAAAAGAATTTTGTACCTTGAATAGCTAAAGGAAAAGCCTATTAAAGAGCAGAAATTGCAAGCTGAAATAAGCTGAAAATGGAATAAATTATAGTTTTTCACCTGCCTCAATCAAAGCATACAATGAATCTTGCATTTCCTGATTGAAATTCAAGCTATTCTTTTTGAATAGTTTGAGGCTTAATTTAATGGAAGCATTGGATAGCGTAGATTGGATAGTGCTTCTCTCGATCTCTTTCACTGCATTCAACTTTTCTTTTGTAATTTATGTATTTACAGATAAAACAAAGATGTGAGTTTATAGCTTGCTATTGATTAAACTCCTTTTCCAGTTGATTTAATTAGGTCCTTTGCTCCTTGAAAACCTGATCTGAAGCTTAGATAGGGATACATTGCTTCAGGCTAAGGTGATGGAAGGAGGCAATGAGCCCATTGTGAGGGGCTCGGCATGGAGAGCAGGCAGGGAGCTGGCAGCAATCAATCAGCACTGCTTTCCCTAACAAAACTCTCCGGTGCCCAAGTTACTACTGGGAACAGAGATATGTAAATGAAAGCACGGAGAACTTCATAAATGTAGCCTGCTAAAGAGGGAGATTCAGCGAATTCTGTATGCAGTCCGTATCGGTTTTGGATTGTGGTGTGGTTTGGGGCTTTTTTTTTTTTTTTTTTTTGTGGTCATGTTCTGGTTGGTTTCTTGTTAACATGACTAAAAAGAGAAATAAGAGCAGGTTGGAAGACCTGCCTTTTACCAAGGCATGACAAATGAGCTTTATGTACAGGTTTTCTAGGTGGATGCAAAGACATTCCTAGGTGTGTGTGACCTATTGCCCATCTAGCAGGAGTGCAGTACTATAAAGCAACATCTACTGAAATTGCATTAAAAATTATTTCTGACAGTAGATATTTTTAGGAACATGGGAAGTGATGAGACCTCAGTTACTCTTACTCTACTGCTTTCTAGCATCTCAGACCCTTTGTTGGGGCTGTCTCTCTTCTCTATTTAAAACACCCATTTTTCAACTCTTTAGTATCGTTATTCTTTCAGGAACAAGTATGAAACAGTCTTTATACTCAGGAGCTCTTTTCCCATGACCTAAGTAGCAACTACTCCACATATACAAGATATTACCCTAGTTCTAGAATAGTAATTATTGTGTATTTAAACCCAGTCAAAATAGGAAGACCAAAAATAAATTTCTTAAAATATTTTTAGCAAGCTTCTTAGGTCAATAGGTTGTGTACTTTCAACTTAACCGTAAGTTATTTCAGATTCCAATTATTCCTATTATAAGCTAATCTAATAAATTTCAACATTTTAAATCTACTAAGCTCAGGTAACAATTGCACGTGCAGTACCAGAACTTTAGGAAGGCTCAGGTAAAGCATTATGAAATTATGTAAATGGCTTTACATCAGAATTATATGTATTAATGCTACAGTGTAGAATGTCTGTTGAGGAAGATAATCTTTATTTCAGACACGCTGAAGTACATGCAGATTACCTTTTGTTTCTCAGACTGTAGAACTAGAAAAATAAAGCTGCCAAGTTTTGGTCAGGTGACAAGCAGAGAATAGGGATTAATGAGCTGCAATCATGAGGAAAAGGGAGATTGTTTCCCCATGTCTTTCTGCTTGGAACATATGCATATAAGATGATGTTCAAACTTTAGTACTTGGCAGCCAGTTCAACCACCTGCTCAAGCCAGGACTAACTTCAAAGTTTTTGACGTTTTATTCTATTTCATGGGTGTTAAATTAAAGGTCTCGGCTTAACCCTGAGGCAAATTTTTAGAATCAAGTAGGCAGGTGAGAAAGTTTTGCTTACTTCTTCTGCCCAGCACAGTACTAGCGAGGCTCTGATTGTTTTACCAGAATATGCCATGCCCATGTAGTAAACTGAGGGAGGTCACAGAGCAAGGGAGAGAGACAATCAGTCCACCTGTGTCAAAGTCTTTCAAAAAAAACATAAGAAGGATTGTGTCCAAGAGTGCCAAGGTGAACCCGGTCTTTCTGTGGAGGCAGAGAAGTCCAGATCTCTGTAACTGGGTTTTTGAGTCTCATTTCCCTCCTGTGCTAAGCACAGTGATGTAAATGCCAACACAAAGCCCAGCAGAGAGAAGTGGTTGGTGCTGCTTGGAAGAGGAGATGCAACCCCCTGTGCTAGGGGGTCTCCCTAAGTAGAGACAACCCTGGCAGCCCCAAAGTGTGGCATGGTTGGGATTGCATGCTTGAACTTTTCACCCTTAACTGTCTCAGCTTCTAACTACCTGGAAATCTTATCCCTACACGTATGAAACTCTGCACAAGTAAATAACAAATATGGGGACTATGTTATGCAAGGTATGCTTTGGAAGTTTCTCTGTAAATATAATAGGTGGCATTACAAAAAAAAATAAGTAAAATTAAGTAAGAAAATTTCCAGTTACTTATGTTTGATGTTTATTCCTTTTTTTTCCCCACTGAATTATGGAAAGTTAACATAAAAACATGGAAATAAATAAGAGGAATTTTTACCCATACTAGCATCTACACAATGCTGCTTTGCTTACTCTGTGACTAGTTGTAGAATCTTACCTCTTGAAGTATTTTGGTAACTTGAGTTGTGTTTGTCACCCTTACCACCAGGCTGTCACCCAGTCTCATTAATGATTAACCATTTCACTAGCTGAGTGTATGAACCTGTTGAGAAGAAGAAGAAAAAAAGATTGATTCCTGATGGAATTTGAAAGTAATTTAATATTGTCAGTGCCAACCATACTTGAAAAACAGGCCTACATTTTCTAGGGATCTTTAAAAAACTTTTTCCTAGAGTGATTTGCTGTAGCCTGTCAGCCCCTTGGGACTTGAATTTTGCCCTGTGTCATGTGGAAAGCATTTAAAAACTTCTAGGAAGATAAACGTTGCATGTAGATCTTTATTTTTATTGCATTTGTTAAAACTCAACACCTAGATTCCTTTTCAATTTAGAATGTCTAGAACAAGAATAGTGTCTTTTAGAGGTTGGTTCAGTATTTTGACATGTCTTTTGGAAAACAAATAGTACTTATAACATGGGCCAGCCTATCGATCACATTGCACTGTACTGTAGTTTGTGTTATACATCTGTCCAGGTCTGATAAATGGATTCCTGTGGTGTTGCACAAGCATCCCTTGACAAAATCCAGTGGCTGTTGAGCAGCTAGAGATGTGCTTTAAGCAAATGTGCTAAAGATGCCAATGCCCAAATATCTGTGCTGTAGGGACCAATCCAGAGATTACATGGAACTCCATGTGGTGTAACTGCAGCCAGGGAGTGGTGGCACAGAGCAGTGTGGATGTGAGCCACCCTGAGCCAAAAGGCATAGGAAATAGGGATTAAAGCAGCTCAGTATCCATAGCCCACAAAAATATGGGAAGACTGCTGTTATAGCAAATATTCCTGCAATACCAATCCAAGTATCACAAAAATTGAAGAGTGCCATGGCTTTCCTGTTAGAAGGTGCTCCTTAGAGTCACTGTTCTGTAGCATGACTTTGGGATGTATTTTTCTGCTTCAACAAGATTGGCACTTTGCCAGCCCAAACCCCCAGGCAACAGTGATTTTTTAGATGTACAGATTCTTTGTCTGTCTCCAGGGGCTGAAGTCAGGTTGTTTCCTCCCTCATCCTATTTTAAATTTGCAGGCAACTAATTGGCCATTTTACTCTACTCAGGAGTTTCTTGCATTTCCATAAATTTGTTAGCACATTATGTCTTTGCAGGCAAGAGGATAAATGCATTTAATTATAATATTTTTTCTTGTCCAGAGATATAGACTAAACTATTTCTTTTCCCTGGCTTTAACCCCTTCTGTCTCTTCAATAACATGTTTGGGATGTAGAGACATGTATGGATGTCTCCATTTTAATTTTGAGATCTAGAAGATGATTAAGCTTAACAAAAATTCACGTCCAAGGCTTATGCAGAAAAGTCCATAATTTTACTCCCACAGACTTGTTGCTAAAATTTTGGGCCGGTGGAAATAAGCTGGTGTTGCTACTGGTGCTATTTGTAGTGCTTGCTTTTTGTTGTGATAAAGAGCAAGGTAAAGTTGTATCCAGGGCTGAGTGTCCAGCAGCATTTGTGGGAACTACCTTCACCAAAACATAAGGGCAGGAAGGTGAAGGAAGTCTCCAAGCTTCTGGACAGACGTAAGAATGTATGAAGTGAAGCATGAGGAGCACCTTTATGAGGGAGTTGATAGTAGAGACACTCCCATGTAGAAAAGTCTCTTGTGCTTACATTTACTCTTTCTGCCATGAGACAGAAGGAAAACACATTCTTGATCATATTCATTCTTGATCTATTGCTTACAAATGCTTTTTCATGAGAAATTAGAATGTGCTTCTTAGACTGGGGGTAATTTCTGTTTCATTTACTGTCTGGGTGTCTTGATTACAACTTTTAGCAGGAGCAGGGCCTTGACAGTCATGGCTAAGATATACTCAGCAGAGCACCTGGCAAAGCAGTTCTGGTTGTATATCATTATGACCTTAATCCTCATGTCTCTCCTCAGCTCAAATGCCATTTCAGCTAGCAACAATTAACAGGAGAGGAGTATGTGCTGTTATACAAAAGATAATATCGGGAGATTAATGCTTGTGCTGGCCATTTCATTCCACCATTGAAATGTGCTGAGCAAACAGTTCTGCCAGAAATTTCTTAGTGCTTCATCCCTAAATGTATCTAATGTGAATAATTTTTGGCTTCAGTATTAGGCCTTTGTTTGTACAGGATTCTTAATAATACATATAGACAGGGGCAATTCATATTTCTTTCTTAATCATAGCTTTGGATTCAGTGATTTGTTTTTCTTTAACTGAAGGCTGTAGGTAATGCATGATTTCATAAAATTACTTGAGCATTCCCACCTGAGCACTGATCAAGATAGAATAATACAAATGATTGATGATCTCTTACTTTATGGTAAGCCAAAAACCTGATCATGGTATCATAAAAAAGGAATAGTATTTTATAGCAGCAGTCAAAGTTGAATGAAAACTAATGAATTAAAGGGGGAAGTTTTAGTACCTCATTGAAGGAAAAATTCCAAGTGTTTTATGGGATGAATTTATATAGGCTTTAAGGCAGAATTCTTTTTTATAAAATAGATATGATAGTTTTTGCTGTCGTGTTTAGTGTTTATCAAAAACATTCTAATAGCAACATCCATAAAAATACAGCAGAGTTTACTATATAAGAAGCTCAGATGTTTTGATTAGAATAATTAAATATTCCTTTATTTTATAGTTGTGAAATGAATGTATAAATGGAAGAGCATATGTATTTCCTGTTGTGGATAGAAAAGAACTCTGCATTTCTTCTTAGTAATTTAGTTATGTATAAAGCTTACCCATGAAGGCTGCTAAATGCCTTCTCCCTGGGGTTTTGTTTTGTTGTGCAGTACTTGCTTGCATACATATACCTCAAAAATTAATCCAGAAGGTAGAGGTCTGTTATTAAGAATATCTGACAAGTTAGAGTTGTGATTTGGTCACGGTCTAAAGCCATGGTCATACAGTCATTTGGTTTGGCACAAATGCCAGCAGAAGCAATTCCTTCCTTCCTCTTCCACAGTCATGGCTGCCTACTCTGATTATGCCCTTCATGCTCCCTGTAGCATTTGTGAAGCTAAACCATAGAGTGAGTGGAAGCCTTATCCAACAAAAAGGAAGTGGCTGGCTGGGTGAGTGCAGGAATTACAACATCACCAGAACTGAGCAAACAGCTTGGGGATGTTATTTTTTCACAGGGATACAGACTTTGAAACATTGAAAACAAAACCTAACAATGATGGTAGTTCATTCTAATTCACGTTAGTAATGTAGAGGGAACAGGGCAGGCCACCAAACAGGAGGAAACTGCTATTGGAATTTTGATGTCATGGGTGGTTTGTATTTATTTGGATCAAAGTACAAAATCTTTACCAAAACCTCTAAACCACACTGTTCCCAGGGAGTCAATCCTCTCGCCCTTCCAGAATGGAAGTGGATAGATGCTGACTGAGGGCCATGGCCCACGGATCACCAGTCCTGTCACCACTTGTCACTTCAGCACAACACAGGGCTGGAGTCCTTCACAGCTCAGAGCCATCCTCTGTGACATTCAGCACATGAACTCAGATCAGGCTGCTGGAACATCAACAGGTTCTGGTTCACTTTGTTCTTTGAGTCAGTTGTGAACCACTGTTGTTAATCTGCTGCTGCCTCAGGGCACACTGCAGGACCCTCGTGTATTTTCTCTGGCTAACAACATAAAAATGCTTCTCTCTACTTTAACACTTATTTTTTTGTTCATTCACTGTCCAAAATTTTGATTTCTAATAGTAAATTCAGCAAAATTTTACTATAATATGTGAGAGAGGGCAGTTCCAGGCAGAAACAACAAGGAAAGAATGAAATACTGTAATTTATAGTTAGGTGTGGTTGGCTTCAAAATTTTAGTGTCTAGTATTGGATAGCTTTCTATATAGTCTCTGTGCATAGATTTTGAGAAGTTACAGGCTCAATATACATATAGATATTGTTTATTGTTCCCAGTGAAGACTCAGTCTCATGGTACAGCACAAAAATGACATGGATTAGAATGTAAAGTGAGTAGGGTGACAATATGGCACCAGATATATGTTTATGTACGTCTATATTCTTTATATGAATAGTTCCTTGCTTTGTTACTATTGTAGCTTTAAGCATCTTAATGAGCTGGCATTAGTGAGCTGCTACTTTGAGTTACATTACTTTGAGTGCCATTAAGGAGGAAGTACACAGAAGATGTTTTATGCCAAAGGCATGACATGAAATGGAATTTTAGATATTTATGGGATGAGGTGGCAAAGCTGTGTTTAAAATAGATGGTAACAGAAGAAGTATCATTTAAAATGCCCAGTGAGAAGATGAGGCAAAAAAGCATAAAATTAAGAAATTATACCAAAAAAATGGATGTGTGAAAAGTAAGAAGGTGGCAGAAGGATTACAAGAGTGGATGAGAGTGTAAAATTGTCCAATTTCCAAGATACTTAGGGGCTTATGTGCTATTGTCAGGAGGAGAAGCTTTTGTAGATGTCCATGTGTCTAATAATGATCTACATCTCGAGCTGCATCAATGCTTACAAAAATAACCCTAAATGGATAAAAGGATCTTTGGGTTTTACACTGTTTTATGCTTTTGGAATTTTTTCCCATTGTGATGAAGCCTAAATGGAGATAAAACTAAAACCTGCATTTAGAATGGGCTGAAAGGGAATGGTTGATACGATGTAATGGAGCTTGAGAATAAATGAATCAAAATGAGAACGAAGAGCCTAAGTGAGCATTTAGCCGTGCAGGCACAAAGAAAGAAAATTATCTTTAATGTGTAGGAGAAGCTGCAGAAAGATTTATTTACGATCTGGATTAGGAAGGCTAGGGAAAGGTGAAACAAAAATGACAATTTTACTACAGGCTTGAATGACGGGAATGCTGGTGGTGCAGTGCTTTGGTGGGAAGACAAAGAGGCCAATTTTGGCCATGTTAAGCTGATGGCATGCCAGCTAGGTGAGGTATCAGTGAGACAGCTGAGGTGGGAAATTAGGTACAGGAAAGGTCAAGAGTGGAGAGGTTAATTTGGGATTTGTCAATACAGCTGCTTGTGTATTCTGCTTAGTAAATATTTTTATTAATCTTGTATCAGAATCACGAAATCCTCCGCAAGAAACCCTTTACAGTGACCTGATATCTTTAATAAAGGGTGCATGAACTGCAGGTTTCATCACCTCAAGTTAGATCTGCTGCCAGAAGTTGTTCTTGTATCTTCTATTGCTTACCACATGGGGTTTGATTAATGTTTGAAGGGAGACAGTGATCCAATAAAAAAAATTGCCAGAATGTTTGCAACAGATCAGACTGACCTTCATATGTGGAATTTAGTAGTTTAGGCTCGTAGTTAGACTGACAGGTTGCACTAAACGGAAGTAAAAATATAATGTCATTCTATTTTTTCACTTCATTTCTTCTGATGTTGTATTTTGAGTCTTCTATATCACGCTGAGCATACAGTTCAGTTTATTCCATTTCCCCCTTCAGAGAAGATGTATGTTTTTCTATATAGTATTTTCTATTTTATGGGAAACTAAAACAGATGCTTTGCCAAGTGCACAGTAAATAAACTGCTTAAAGAATGTGATGATGTAGTTGGCTTAATTTATATGTAAATGTGAGCAATGCTATTTTAGATTAGTGCAGTAAATTGCTAAATAGGAGTCTCATAAATACTGGCTTTTGAAGATTGGAGTCTGAGTTTTTAAAAAGGAAAAGTTTCTGCAGGGAAATTTGATTTTCTGAATGACATTTGAAAAACAGGTTGTGTTTGGTTGGGTTTTTTTTCTTTCTTACCAAGCAGTGTTGGTTTTCAAACAACTTTTCAGGAGCTTCGGATTTTCTGATTTTTCACTGTAATCAAACCTGCTGGCATTTCTATTCATGCCCTATATTTTTATTTATCTTGGCTTTCCTTGCTTGCAGTAGTAGAGCAGCATCTATTGCTTTGAAGAAAGTCAACAACTTGTCAGTCATGAATTATTTGTGTGTGGTTGTGTTTTATCTGTGAGAGTATCTTTTAAGGTGATTTTTCTGGAGGTGAGAAGCAGAGGGAGTTATTTTTTTATAGGCATTAATGAGAGCAAAATTTTTCCTAGTGTCCTGATGATGATGCTTTCTTCCAAAACACACATCAGGGTATGTCTCACTGTGTATCTTTGTTGGTCCACTGGCAAGCACAACATGTACTTTAGCATGTTTTTCTCCCTTGCTTCAATTTAAGTTTCTTATTTCATTGAAGGCAATCTTCACAAGAATTTTAAATGACAGGAGAGGTAGTGTTCATTTAATGAAAATGAGATTTTGATTTGTCATCTGCTGCTGCTTCAGGTCATGGCTCTTGAACTATTTGAGTACTCTGAATAAATTGAGCTTTTGTGGAACTGGGAGACATTTGAGGAACTGAGAAACAGTTTTTCATGGCAGCATTGCCTCAGCTGGGAGGGAGAAACTGAGTTATTGAAGTTGTTATTGAGAGGGAGGAACTGTTTCTAAACAGAAGATATAAACTTGTGCACAGAGCAGGATAGTTGCAGATTTCATGCTTAGGAGCAGATCATCCCTGGAAATGATGTCAGTAAAAGCTCAGTCAGCAAAGTTTGACCAAGACTTGTGATGCTGCTACCTGTGAAAAAGACACAAGCAAAAGTATGGACACAGGGTGAGATAAAAGAAATTAAAAGAGTACCAGGGAATAATTAAAATATTTTTTCAGGTACGAGACTTCTTGAGTTGCTTTGTGGTTAAAAGAAGCTTTACTGGTATGAATTTATTAACACTATCATATATTGTTAGAGGTTTCAATTTTGGTTCTTGCTGTGCAAGATACAGTTTTATTCTATAAGCACATACAAGTGTTCTATTGCATACTAATTCCTCTGGGAAAATATTATTAACTTTATTTTTTTTTCTAGTGACAAAGTTTAGGAAGGTTTTGTACTCCATAAAATGTGCTTTTTGTGGCACTCAACATGCTTGATTTTTGTTTGTCAATACATGGTGGAGATCTCTAAGGTAGGCTGAAAACAAATTAAGTATCCATTTCTCAGGAGATGAATGGAAATGAATGGTTTGTGATACAGGTTGGCGCAGATGAGAGCAAGGATTTAAAATAAATCTATTTCCCTTTCACTAACAGGAAGATAACTGGAGAAGGGTAGCTCTGAATCAGTTTAATGTGTGCTAGGGATGTGACTCTGAGGCATGTTATGAACCTCTTCATCAATACTAATAAGATCATCTGACTATTTGATAGCTCATATGCTCAAAATGTGAGGAATTTTACACTGTGTCTATGTGAATGTCTAAGCCACTGCCTTCTCACTGGTGGCAGCATTAGTGTGCTGCAGAGCACCCATCTATATGGATGCACAGGAAAGGAAAGAAGGGAATGGGTGGGTGTTGGAAAGCCAAGCCAATGGAAATATTAAAATAAAATTCTTATTTTAAATAGGGGTGAATGAGGAAAAAAAAAATTAAGTCATTTTTTACTTTCTTTTGCTGAGTTAAGTTAATGTTGCCTTTCTTTGAGTCCTAGAAAAACAATATTGCCTTCCAAAAGTGCCAGTAGCACTAATGAGCACATATATAATTTTCTTTGATATCAAATTAACATTTTGTTTCAGTTTCCAGTTCAGAGATAAAATATATGATATTGTTCTCTTGTTCCACTGGTATCTTACTTCTAACAGGGCTTGTTAGAAAATGAAAGCCACTTTATTTCAGGTATTTTCAAAGAGACAGCCACTTCAGTGGAAAAAAAAGTAGAATTGTCTAAAGTCAAAGACAGTGGTGTTCCCTTTGAATCACTCTTTGCCTTTTTAAAATTGCAGTCTCACAGTACCTACTCCTTTAGTAGTCACAGATCACAAAAACCATTTAAATCAAATATGTGCAAAAACAGCTGATTGTTAAGCCATGAACGCAGAGTTCCTGAGGATTCAGTTGTTTTTTCTACCCCTAACTAGTTATTCATCCCTTAAAGGTGAGTGTCATCATTATGGTTTACTGCTAGGAAATCAGTTGTCCACCTCTGTAAGTTTCCAGTTGTCTGTTTCTGTCAAGCTTGGGAAACCTTGAGCTCATTTAGCCTCTGAAGGTTTAGGAGCTGATATAGTTTAGTTGCTTGGTGTATGTGTTCAAATTCCTGCTGATGTGACTGAATTCAGTGATTCAAGATGTTGTATTTTCTTGCCCACATGAGACTGATTATACAGCAGTTCCTCTATCAGGAAAGGTCACACCAGTTATGTCAGGCACATCCATAACTTTTAAAATATGTTTATAGCTGGTGTCCCTTGTACTTACAGGGAGCGTGATACATGTGTGAGCATCTGATCATGCATTTGACAGATGCAGAATGCCTGAGGACCCATGCTTGGAACTGCAGAACAGTCAAAATAATAGCCAGTTCATCTGAACTTTTAGTATATTATATATACTCTGATAAAATCCCTTTTGTTCGACTGTTTTCTCTCAGAAATATCTATTGTATTGATAGGAGAAACTATGTATGAAATTTTGGTTTACTTTGCTATTTGAAAAGCTGAAACTCTAGAATTCGGTATTGAGAAACATATGGGTGTCTGTCCTTGTATGTAAAGGTTGTTTCAAGTTTTGCACAGAATTTATAAGTTTGGGTAGCCTTTTTAAGACATAAGCCCTTCATTCTCTCTTCCATATCTGTTGTGCTTTCCTGGTAGGGATATTTTTAGCTTTATCCTTTTAATTTACTTTTTTACAGTTATAGTTGGGAACAAAACTTGAAAAGGACCCTGCTGTTTACTGCATTTCATATACTGATGGACACTAACAGCTTTTGTCTTTCTAACAGACAGAATTAATGATCTGGGAGCATCCTCACAAGGGAAGTTGTCCAGGGTCCGAATGCTTAGTCCATCCATTTGAATTTTCTTCTACTGTTAATTCTATAACAGATAACTTCATCCCTTAAATTATGTACCAGAATTTATGAGTCAGTAGGCCCTGAGATGACACAAAATATGCTGTAAAGGAGTATTTTAAAAGGAAAAAACTAAAGAGGAAGAGGGGTGGGGGGAAAAGGAGGGCGATATTCTTGTTAGGAGTGATCTTTATTTTCAATTTACTGTTTAGATTATGAAGGGCGTTTCTTTTGCATTTCCTACTCTTCATCAAAATTAGTGCAGCTTTAAGTAGATTTTGTCTGAGATTCCACAGACATACTAAAAATCTGCCAAACTTTCTCTTTGAAATAATCCCACATCTGTTTTCATTCCCTCCCATGTTCACTTCAGGCCCACCACTGCACTGCTCTGCATCTCTCAGCCCTGGAGATAGTGTGGAATTTTGCATGAGCCCATTAGGCAGACAGAAGAGGTAAGGGTTACATCCTCCCTGCGTTCCTCCTGGGGCTGGGAGTGGTGACATTTAGGATTTTTACCTTTGACCCAAAGATTTACAGTCTCAGGAGCTGTAGAAATGCAATTACTTTAAATCTTTTTGTTTCTCTGGTTTACAAGCCAGTGGGAACAAAATCAGTGAGCTGGCCAAATCTGCTTTAAGTATGAGGCGTAGCCTAAAGCTACCGATTTCAGTTCCAGAAAGAATAAAAGGCATTAATACTCCTCACTTACAGGGAGAAGCTCCTTTGTCTGCTAGATATGGACAGGATGGGGCTTTCAGAGTCACAGCCCTGCAATGACAGCTCGGCTGCTTGCTGCCCTGAGCTGCCACTAAATGCCAGAGTCTCTTCCGAGGAAGCAGAGGAAGGAGTTGCTATTAACAACCATAACGACCTTATCAGATCAGTCTCGGTTTCAAAGGGATTCTGCCACTCTTCCAGTAGCTTCATGAAAGCTGGCATCTTCTTCCTTTCCCCCAAGGAGTTAGCATTTCACAGAAGTCTCTTTAACCAAGAGGCAGACAAGGGTTGAAAGTCCTTGTATTGTTTAAGCTTCACCTTTACTGGCGACTCCAGAAGACTGAGTGTGCTGTAAGGGAGAGCTGGATATTCTTTGAATGCTGATGTACATTTCTGTCTCTGAGAAGGCTTGTTGGGGAGGCAGGTTGTGGAAATCCTTTCTAATTGCTCTTGTTCTTACTTAAGGGCAAAAGCCAAGCTATTTTTCTCTCCTTCAAAGTTGAATCTCAAGTGAAAAATAATTCCAGCAAGACTTTTGCTGCAGAAGCTGCAGCTCACAGTCCCAAGATGCTTATTGTTTTATAGTTTTGCTGTAGAAAACAGTTCCTGTTTTGTCTAGAATTCCCTTTTCTTTTTTAATTTCACAAAGTTTATTTTTTGAGAGGGCATTTAATGTCCCTGCCTGTCATGATAGAGAGAAGCCCAAGAAGTTTGGAAACTAGATGGACAAAAAGATTTCACCGTATACTGGAGAGAAGTCTGGGTGTTTCTTTGTGATTTGCACTCAGGTCTCTTTTCTCAGATGTAGTTGCGGGGGGGAGAATTTATCCAGGAATTTTACTTCCATAATTTAAACAGTTTCAGAACAGTGGTTATGGCAAAGCTGACCTGAGGTCACATCCTAATTTTCAGACAGGCAAAACCCCGGGACCTTTTGCTGCATGCCTTACTGAATATGCACGCCTGACTGCTGGAACTTAAATGCTGATGGAGTGTCAGCCCTTCCCAGACAGCTTTACTTCATGTTTATGTGCAAGGTGAATAATGACACGTGCAGAAATTCTCAAACTTGCTAGCTGAGAATCAGAAAGGAGCAGGTTTGAAAACGGTCATGCCATTGATAGTGTGATCACTGCTGTGAGATAGCAGAGGAAAGGCAAACCAGCTTAGTTTAAATCTTTGTTGTAGAGTTGTGGAATTGTTTAGATTGTGAAAGGCCCCTAAGACTTGAGTCCAGCTGTTAACTCAGCGCTGCCAAGGTCACCACTGAACCATATCTCAAAGTGCCACAGCAACATGTCTTTTAAGTGCTTCCAGGGATAGTGACTCCATCACTTCCCTGGGCAGTCTGATCCCTCACATCAGCCACTGACTCACATCTCTGGTATGCACATGCAAGATTTTTTTGTGTCCTCATTTCTAAATTATGTGAGTGAGGTTTACAGAATTGCAGAGATCCATCCTTGTTTCCTTGCATTTGCAGAATTCCAGTTGATTTTCTCCCATTTGGGGGCAGAGTTAGGTCAGGAATAGGTGCTCCTGGGCTCACCACCCCAGATCTGTTACATTTTTTCATAAAGCCTGAGGAATATATAACTTGTTCAACTTAACATTGTGGAAGCATTATCAGTAATTTTCTCCTTCTGGTTTGTGATTCTGAACTCTACATCATTACTTTGATATTTCATGCTCTCCAATCCATTAACATTTAGGATATGTAATAGGGGCCAACACCTCTACAAGCACAAGGAATTCAGCAAAATTACAGGATTGGCTTCTACAATATAGATTTTTATAAGATTCACAGAAATCTGAGCTGCTACATGAAATACCTGTGGGGTTTTTTGGTTCGTGGAGGTAACTTAAAAGTGAAGAAACTTGGTATTTTCAGAAAGGAATGCTGTATTACCAGGCTTTTTCAAGAAGAATGAGAGAATTCTTAAACATTGGTGAAAATTTATAAATTCTTTCCTGTTTGACAGTGAGGACTGTAATTGTTTAAGATCAGAATGCTTTTCCAGTTTGCAACAAAATTGCAATATAAATTTAAATTACAATATAAATTTTTCTATTATACAGCAGTATCAAGAAAAGACAAGGTTAGTCTGAGTAGTGTACAAATTCTTTCTGGAAAAAAGGAATGTTTTTAAGGGCTCTAATTACCACTGTGGATTTTGGGATGTAATTGTTCTGTAGTATGCAATTCTGTGTTATTTGGAAATATTTTACCTCTCTGGTTAAATATTGGTTCTTTTTATTATTTCAACATTTTATGAATATTTTTTTTTCCCTGGGGACTTTGTATACATTTTATCAGCTGAATAAATGAAGTAATTCACAAACCAAATGCCTCTTGCTCTCGATGGCTTTAGGGGACCTTGTCATTCCCTGTAGCCTTTTCTCAGGCCCAGCTGTGTGGCTCTGAAATCACTTGGCTGGTAATTAGGTATTTATCAGATTGTTTCTGAAAAGGGATGAGACAGTTATCTGACACAATTATCTTTGAAAATTGAATCCCTCTTTTCTGGTGCTGCTGAGGACATTCAAAGATACTGTGAATGTTTAAAGCTTAATGCCTTTGAAAAACCCTTGCTTTTTACATCTGGTATAACAGAGGAGTCAAAGTGCAGTTAAAAGGAGTGGTTTGGGCTTGGAGGTTTTTTTAACATTTCAGACACTGGATTTTCTATCTATCAAATATTTCTTTTCTAGTGTGACTCTACTTGGAAGCACTTTTGACAACAACCACTTCTTCAAATGTCCACTATTTAGCAGTATTTGAAAACTGTCAGTGTTTCTTACAAATCAAGAAACTACTAATTACATCAAGGCATTACTAATTTTTTTTTCCTGTTAAAAAAGTGATGAGTGTATAGTTCTAGAGAACAAAGTTCCCAAACTCTCTCTTGAAAGTCTTGGTAGCTGAGACATGTCTTTTAATTTGCCAAAGGACAAAGGGAGGTAGTGCATCAGCAATGCAAGGTATGAGGGTTTTTACTTTATTTAGATCAATCCATGGTTGTGCATAAATTTTTTAAACATTTTGCCAGGTTTTAAAAATTTTCTGTTGGAAAACACAGGCCTCATTACACTGTTACTGATTTTCTCATACATTTAGATTATTTTCAAAAGATAGCATTTCTTTCAAGTTCATACGTCCTTGAAGGTACCTATATAAGTTTGAACTGGAGGTACTTAATTCTTGCACCACTTATGTGCAAAAGGAATTTGTAGAATTGAAAGGTGGAATAACGTGATCTAATAGGAGTAAAGCACCCCTTTCTTTCTTCCTGACATTCAGTAGGAGAATTGAGAAACTCTCAGGCTTGAGAAATGATGAGAGGATTATTTCATGTCATACATGTTGCTTTCTTCTGAGTAGGTATAAACAAGTACGTGATGTTTGGCAGTTCTGCAATTTGGGTTCAAAATCATGTTGAAGTTTTATTTCTTGGTTGTTGAATCACAGAAAAGGAAAATCTCACTATAACAAGACAAAGAATTGTAATTGATAGCAACTTTATACATAATTCATAATTTTTTGTCATTTTCATTCTCATGACTATCTGAAATTTCTTTGCAGATACCTTGCCTCAGTTAGTGATCCAGCTGTTAACCAAGATTTGTTGGCTTTTACTTTCTCTTCCCTGCTTTATGTTTTGAATATGGTACCACATCCAAATCCAAGGCTGAATTCCATTCATTTTCTCACAGGGTTGTCTGCAGTGCTGTTAGTTATTGTAGGATTTGTTTCCCATTTGCTTGCTTGTCCTTATTAATAGATGGTGCCTATTCATGCAAAAAGGAAGATCCAGGCTGATTACAGGGCTTAAAATTTTTAAAGATATGAAACTACATTAAAAACAACTCTAAGCAGGTTTTCAAAAGTCTTGTGTTTTAGAGTTGCATGGAGCAAGTCAGCTGAAGCTGCTGTTGGTGGTAGTTCTGTTCCTTTGGCAGACTTATTTTAATAGTAGAGAAATTCTGTCTTCTCTGAGCATGAATTGTGTGAGGCTGCCTGGTTACTATTGGGAAGAGCAACCCAAACTGTCACCTTGCTCTAGGTTTGAAGTAAATTTTATCAGGTTGGGGATCTCTAAAGCCACATCCCCTCTTCCTCTCACTCAGGCACTTGTGTGTGCACACACAGACTATCCTGCACTGTAAAACTCTTAGATAAGACCTTGATGTCTTTCCCTCTCCCTCTCTTGAACAGGTTATTGAGAGTGCTGACACACATAATCTTCACTTCTCCCCTCTCTTCCCCCAGCTTTTAGCTATATCAGCAGTTTCCAGAAAAAAGAAAAAAGGCTAATTAGCAGAATGAAATCACTTTCTGGATTTGAGGAAAGTTTTGTTCAGTGAATTCAACGGTGACTGTTACCAATTACCTTTTGGCCTCTGATTGCTCCCCTGAGAGTGACTGAATATAAAATAGAGAACAAAATCTGCAATACCACAGGTCTGTGAAAAATAATAGTCTGCAAGTTAGAATTGATTTTTGCATTCCAGGGGAATAATCAACCTGAACACAACTATCACAGTGATGACAGGCCATAGCTTGCAATGGTGCATAGCATATTTCAACATTCACCTATCTGCTTGTTCTGTTTCCCTGTGGGATCAAAAGGTTATTCCCCTAAAAATGTCATCACAAACCTCCTCAACTTTGTTTATTGATTGTGAATTGAGGACTTTTCACAGAATAAGTGATTTTTGTATTCATATTATCTTTTTAACTTTTTTTTTCTCTTTTAAGCCCTTAAGACCATTCCCAGCATGCTATCTTCATTCAGTCTGCCCCTGCTCCAGGACCATTTGATGCTGACAGCTTTTCTAGTCACCCTGCACTACAGCCTCTAAGCATTTTGTGACCAATTTTCAGTGAGAAAGCCTTTCTTCATTCTGTGCTGGACACTATAATATTTTATTTCCCAAAACAGAATATGGGTTGCTGATTTTGATGCAATGGAAGCAGGATAATCAAAGATGGGGTAGGGAGAGGATAATTTAATTGCTTAGGACTGTATCTTATCTGATTTTGCATCTAAGGATGGAGTAACCACATTTATCCAGGCTGCCTATTCCACTGTGTATTCACCCTTGCAGTAGAGAAGCTTTTTTCTTGTGTCTGTGTTTCAACTTGTGCTTTTAACCCTGTCAATGGCCACCACTGCCAAGATCCTGGCTCTTTCTTTGTCATTCCATCACAGCAAGGATTTATTCACATGGATCAGATTGCCCAGATCTTCTGCTGACTGAGCAATCCCAGCCTCTTCCCAAATGACAGATGTTCCTAACTCTTAATCATTTCTGGGCCCCTCTGCTG
Source organism: Acrocephalus scirpaceus scirpaceus (assembly GCA_910950805.1). NCBI lineage: Eukaryota > Metazoa > Chordata > Aves > Passeriformes > Sylviidae > Acrocephalus > Acrocephalus scirpaceus. The sequence goes on from OU383774.1 coordinate 8,708,201, forward strand.
AATTTGCTCCACTGTCAGTCTTGTCCTGGGAATCCCAATGCTGGCAAATCACCCCAGGTGTGGCCTCACCTCTGCTTAGGAGAGGGAGAAGAAGGAACCCTTCCTCCTACCTGCTGTCAGTGCTTTCCCAGACCAGTCCAGGATACCTTTGGCCTTCTTTTCTGCAGGTACACATTGCTACTCAATTTTTTGTCCGGGAGGAACACTGAGTCCTTCTTGGCAGAGCTGCTTTCAAGACAGCTGCCCTCTAGGGTATACTGATGCCTTAGATTATATTCCTTACTCAGTGCAGGATTTGGGATTACCCTTTGAATTGCATGAGATTTTTCTGACCTGCAGAGGTCCCTCTGGATAGTGGTACAACCATCCTCCACTCTTCCCAGTTTTTTGTTTTTCAAACCTTCTGAGGTTGTACTCAGTCTTACTGTCCAGGTAAAGGTATTAAACAGTGTTGGACCCGATAGCAGCCCCTGGGATGTACTGCTAGGGACTGGATGAACAGCTGGACTTTGACGCTGACAACAATCCTTTCAACCTGACAGTTCAGGTATTTTTCAGTCCACCTCACTCTCTGTTGATCTAAGTTTGTACCTCATCAGCTTCTTTATGAGGATCTTATGGAATAAAGTGTTGAAGACCTTTTTATAATCAAGATAAGAGATACCCACTGAGTCTCTCCTTATCTACCAGGCCAATCATCTCATCACAGGAAGCTTTTAGGTTGGTTAAATACATTTTTTTCTTTATAAAACCATGCTGACTACTGATCACCCTCTCATCCTTCCATGCATATGGAGATGGTCTCCAGAATGTGTTTGTTCCTCACCTTCTTAGGATTTGAGATGAGTCTAAGAGGCCTGCTCTTCCCTGAATCCTTAACCCTGCAGATAAGAGCAACAATTGCTTTCTTCTAGTTCTCAGGAGTCTCTCCTGTGCATCTGTCAGGTTTAAGGAACTGCTGTGTGTGTCCAGGTGGTTCAAATGCTTCCTAACATGATCATCCTCCACTGAGAGCAAATATTCCTTACTTCAGACTTCTCCTCTGGTTCTAGGGCCCTGGGATTGCCGAAGGCTGGCCTTTCCAACAAAACAGATAAAAGAAGGCATCAATTACCTCAGCCTTTTTCATGCCCTTTGTCTCTGTATCCCCCACTTCAACTCCCTGGTCGTTTTCTTGCTGTTTATGTATTTGTAGGAGCCCCTCTTGCTGCCCTTCACATACCTTGTCAGACTGACTTCCAGGTGGGCTTTGTTTTCCCTGCATGCTCAGACACTGACTCTACTGCTCCTGCCAGGGCAGGCAGCAAAGACAGAGCAGGAAGCACTTGGTAACCTAATTTGAGTCCTTGAGAGAGACCAGCACTCTGGGGGTCAGGCAGGGGCAGGAGCCTGCAAAGACTTTTATTTTTTTGAGAAAGTCACTTTTCTCCAGCGTTCCCAATTCCTGCCTGACGACTAAAGAAAAATCCCCATGTGGCAACTATTTTCCTTTGTGTTTAGTCTTTTAATTGAGCTGGTTTTTACCAAGAGTTACCCAATAAGGAATGGATACCAACTCCTCTTTGCTGCTGCAGGGCAGCTGCAGTGTGAACGGCAGTGGTGTGGGGAAGATCATGACACAGTGGAGAATTTGGAGTCTTGGCGAATCTCTTAGAACTGATTGCCTGGGAAGTTTGTTTTTATTCTGATTCTGTTTAGTGATAAGCATCCACCCCTTCAAGGGGAGAGCCCTACCTGGCCTATCCTTTTTTTTAATCTTTTGTGTCACACGTATATGCGTGTTTCTGAAAAAAAAAACCAACCAGATTAAACTGCTTATAAAGTACGTGAAGAATCATTTTTAAAAAACCTAGACACAGATAATATAATACAAATAATTCATGGTATAGCTTGTTTTTCATTCTATTTACACTCCTTAACATTCCACTTCATGTTCCATACCTTACATTGCACATTTATATTACATTATTAATGTATTGCTTCCTTAAACAGAAATCCTGTTCTGTTGCTCACTGTCTCACTGATGTACTTCTCCCTGAGGAAACCTTCTTTGTTCAAGTTATCCTTTAATCAAGATTAACCTCAGTTTGTATGGTCAGGCATGAAGGAAACATTTGAGATTAGCAGACCTTCTGGTAGAGAAATTGTTTGAGACCAAGACTGGTGTCAGAAAAACTGATTTTTTGTCATATGTCTGATGCCTCAGACTGAGCTTAAGTACAAGGGGATGAGCATGGACACAGCTTCTTTTTAATTTTAATTATAGTAGATGAACTCGTCCTATGGTACTGCTTAAGTGATAAAAATACCATATAGAGAACAAGTCAGAATCTGGGTAAGACTGTTGTACATATAAGTTTGTCACCTGCCAGCTTAGAAATGTAAATTGAGCACATTCAATACATTGCCATTATTAATAACAATAAGTATTTTACTCTTGGGTTTTTCACTGCATAAGAAAAGAAAGCAAACCACAGCTAAAAGTAAATAAAGTGCAAATCTTGCATCATAACTGTTAAAACCAATTGTTAACAATTGGTTCTAAACAAGGAAATGCCTAGGAATACTTAAAGAATTATAAGGTGAACTTCATGCATGTCTGGTGAAACTGTCACTGAAAGGATGACAGTCCACATCCATTGATGTGTTATAGTGATAACTACTCTGGTTTAAGTAGATTTATATTTTTGAGCTGCTTTGATCTTGGTAGAGTAGATTTACTTTATAGCAAAAAAAGGAACTAACCAAACATTTCCCCCTAGTTCATCAACTCCCTGTCATTTTTGCTCATAAATGGACACAGTTGAGACAATGTAGGACAGAGCTTCCTTCTGGAACTTTAAATAAATTTAGTTTAACATAGACAGGATGTTTAAAATAGTAGAGGAAAGTTCTTAATTTCCTTGATCTATAACCCTACTGATGGTAAGGCACAGGAGGAGTAAGTTCAGAAGTAGTGTCAGTCTAAACAGAGATGACCAAATAACTGAGTGTCTGACTAATAGGCATGGGGATTGAAAGAGTGGGAAAGGACCATCCACTACCAGCAGGCATGACAAGCTTTAAAACATTCTGCTTCCAAAAATAGTTAACTTTGCTTCAAAAGGAATATTTTCTATTTTTTTTTCTTCCTTTGGTGAAATTTTGCTAGTCCATTTCTACATGGTTGGGTACATGGCAAATCAAAATTGTCTCATTCTGTAGATAAGCTTCTTTAGCATAACATTTACCAAAGTGCATGTATTTTATAAAGTTATTTTTACAAGTTAAAATCTTAATTACCTGACTTTTGTGTCCATTCCTTCTACTCAAGACCCCATCAAAATCTAGTCTTAGGAAGCTGGTTACCTTAGAGAAACATCAATAGTTATCAAATTTTTGAAAAAAGACACAACCAAAACCCCTGAAAACATGAAAATAAAGCCAGTATTGGTTTGATCTTGTCTGTGTCTTTGCTTCTGCACTGGCTGTAGTGATAAATAGCACTAGACTTTGGAAGTGGAAGAAAATAATTGATTAGACCTTTTCCCTGCATTTACCATGCTGCTTCTTTCCCCTCTGGGCTTGTGCAGTTTAATTTGCCATTGATTCTTTAATGATTATAATGTCATAGAGAAGCCTCTGTTTATCTTCGTTGTGCACTCTGGACAAGGCATTGGTTCTGAATATTTTCTTGCACATTCTGGTGAAGGTCTGTGGCCATTTGATACAGAGTGAGGTGAGGTCTCAGGCCAGCTGAAGTGTCTGTGGTGAGTGCATCCTTCTCCTGTCACTGGCAACATCTAATTACTGCCAGTCCTTATCCTGCAGTATTAGTTTTGTAGGTCAGACACTGAAAACTAATTGCAGAGAATTGCATCTGAGTCCCTTTGGCTGCAGTACATTTCTGGGCGTTTCTTCTGTTGTTGCGTAGTGCAAGAATTGTGGCACTAGATGATGAAAATAAAGATCTTGTTTCTCTTTTGCTGGACTCAGCTTCTATCGGAAAACCATTCTGATGACAACCCTTTCTACTTTCTTTCTTGTGATCAGGGCTACTCTTTCAGAAGCTCTGTACCCCAAAGGAAGAGAATTAGTGTCCTATTAAGATTATTTTCAGGGAATACCTACAGGATTTGTTTTTAAACCGTAGACTGAAAAATGTTGTTCTCACGTTAAAATTATTTGACTTCATGAAAGTTATCTTCACTGAAATTTTCCGTAAAAATAAAAATTTTAATGACAGTGAGATAATTTCGGGTTTTAGCCTGATATATTATTTCAAACATAAACCTACAAGCTTTAAACAGCCAAACCCTCACTGTCAGAGCTCCCTGTGGAGCTCTGTCACATACAGAGATTAAAAAGAAATCATAAGTAAATGCCAAGAGAGAGGTATGGAAAGACAAAGTGTTGGATTCATGCATGACATACCTTCACAGAGAAGAGTGCCATCAAGTATGTTCCTGGGATTCATGTCTTCCCTGCAACTTTACAGTTGGGGTCAGTTGACCTTGACTAAAGATCAAAATTTATTTTTTATTAAAATAGAGTTGGGTGGTGAGAAAAAAGACAAAAATTTAGACTCTCTGTCTCCCACCCTTCTTCTTTTTCCTAGGCTCATCTCCATCTCTTCATCCTCAATTCTTCTACCTCTGCTATCCCAACCTTTCCCTGGGAGTGGTGCAGGGGGATGGGGAATTGGAGATTGTGGTCAGCCCATAAGAGTTTCTCCATGCCTCTCCTTCCTCCTCCTCATACTGTCCCTCTGCTCCAGAGCAGAGTTAGTTCCCATGGGTTGTAGTCATTCAGGATAAGCCTGCTCTTGCATGGACTGCAGCTTTCTCCAGGGAATGCTCACCTGGTGCCTTCCATGGGCTGCAGTATTGATTACCTGCACTTCAGCATAGTCCTCTCCATGGGGTGCGGGGGAATCCGCTCAGGCACCTGAAGTAGCTCTTCTCTCTCCTCCTCCTTCACCTCAGTATTTCTTTACCTCACATTATAATGACAAAGTAAATTTGGAAGTGAAAATGTTATTTTTCTGGTTTTGTTTGGAGAAGCAAAATCAAAGGGCTGCCCCCTCAGCTTTGTGTTAGAAGCAACATTCAGTTTTGTGTTGGCGGCAGAAAGTAAAGGTGAAGAAACAATGGGAATCTGAACCCAAAGCAGCAAATTGTTTTCCAGAGTAAACTTATATTACTGTACAGGGAAAGAGATGGATATTCTAAGGACCTGAGCCTGCAAATCCTCATTTCAGTCTTAGAGTCATACCATGAATAACATTTAGAGCAGCGTGTAACACCTTGGCCATTAATTGCTGTTAACTCTGCCATTAGGAGCTGTCAAGCTGTTTGCAACAGAAGAGCAGCCATATGAGTGATAGGGGAAATTAAAAGAATGAGAATGGAAGGAACCTGGAGTTTTTGTGTGCGTTGTGAGAAAATGGTTGAAATGAGAAAAAAGCAAAGTATAATATTTTGTATGATACAGGTAATTGTAATAGGAAATGGATTATTATTATTATTTCTAGTTGTTAAGAGTAGAGGCACAGGTACAACACAAAAAGAAAATTTTAAATGCAACATGTGTAGGAGGTTGAATCTGTTCATATTAAACTTATTTATGCATTTTTGAACATCCAAAAGTGTCAGGTGGCACTGAATGCTCCCAGTAGTCATGCAAGTCTTCAATCTGTAGGCATTAAATATGTATTAGGTTTACAGATGAAACTCCTCTGTCCCAACAGATTGAACAAGTGACTGGTGTCACTGTTGTTTTCTTCACTCTTACAATTATGTCTGCTGGCGTTTAAATAATATAGGATTCATCATCCAAACTGATCATCTCTGAGGATACATTAACTACAAGGAGGACAAGGAGAGTGAAATAAGAAGTGTAGTTGTAAAGTTAAAGGTCTGACATAATTATTTATTGCTGGAGTAGATTTTGATGTGTCAAGGCACATCAGATTTACTTGATGTACATCAGTTGCTTGATGGTCTCTAATTGTTGGTTAAGGTCAGGCAATTTGGCACGTTTCATAACTTGACATACACTTAAAACAATGTCTCTTTTCATCATCAAGATATTGACATGAACCCAGATACTATGGAGTATATGGAACGTTACATTCACGTGTGTTTGGGTTTGTATTGAGAGAAAGGCCCTTTAAGAAAAACAAGGAAACCCCCAAAACAAAACAATAAATCAGATTTTAGATTGCGTATATTTAATTATCTAAAGAACATCATGCTGCTTTTATAAATCTACTGAAATCATCTGCAAAACGCTGTATGTATTTTAGACAGCTTTTCAGAGGAAAGGCATTTGGAACAGGCTGCAGGCAAGGCGTGAGGCCCAGGGAGGCCATGGGTTCTCCCTGTCTGGGGACATTCCAAAGCCAGCTGGATGTATTATCCCTCTGTAACCTGCTCCAGGTAACCCTCCCTTGGCAGGGGATTGGGCTGGGTCATCTGCAGGAATCCCTTCCAACCCCAACAATTCCATGATTTCTGGACAAGCCTGTAAAGCACTAATGTAGGTGAAGAGTAAACAAATAAGTAGGATGAACAGAGAGGACTTTTAAGCACTGGTAGAGCTGTGAATGCTTTTTTAATCTACAAGTGTCATGGTCAGAAAGATGAGTCTAAAAGTCATACTTAGGTTAAAAATATTTTGAATTTTGGTTGGGTTTTTTTTTTTAATTCAAAATGTTGTCTTCCTTCATAAGATTCCATTTTCCTGTCAATCAGATGAAAGATTTCTGCCCTTAAGAACTTAGAAACTCACCAGAAAATTGTCTTAACTGTTCAAGTTATTACTGGGTAAAATTATCCCTAATCCTCCTTCAGCAAAACATAATTTCATAAGTGGACCAAAGTGAAGTTTTAACCCTGATTTCATAGTAAGTTGAATAGCCTAAACGTAAGTGTTTTCAACTTATGCAAAGGCTTAAGTATTTCCTTGAACTGAGATGGGTTAAATATGTATTTAATTACCTTGCTGAAGTGAGCAATTTCTTTAATAACTTAACAAAACAACGTGCAGCCCTTTAAAACACAAATGTGCTCTATGGGGATCATCATGTCCCCCTTTAAAACATCTGGTTTGGAGTTGTCTGCTCTGCAAAGATAACTAATATTCTGGTTGTGGTTTTCAACTTCCTAACTGTTAGATAATTTAACATTGTTTTAATAGCTAAAGCTGTACTGAAACCAGCTTTCTTCACAGAATTACCCTGGACAAAAATATTTGGAAGTACCTCAATTTATCCTGAATTCTTCTTTTCTTATTTCCATGGTGTATTGCAGGTGACATTTACGTTAGTGCTGCCGAGCTGGTGTAATGCAAGGAGGGACACATCATGAAATGGAAACATTATCCTTTTCTGGCTGTAGTAGCTGTATTCAGCCTTTCCAGATGCCATCAGTTACTGGGTCAGCTCATTCCAGGTAGGTACCTTTTATTTAAACATAAACGTTCATGGGGTTTTTTTGCTGTCCATGTGAGTGTGTGCATGAATATACCTGAAGTTCTCTCTGGGTGTTAAAATGTGTGTATGTGCGGAGTTAAGAAAGTTGTGAGTGTATCTGCATGTGTAACACACAGAATTTGGTAATTTAATTGTATTGTCTGTGCGGCAGTGATTGGGGTTTTTGACTGCAAAGGAAAATACAGAAAAGGAGGGGCATGAAAATATAAGTATGACAAGGTTAAGGTGGTTATTAAAGCATTCCTTTGATTAGCACGGTCTGTGGGGGCAAGACAGAGTGCAGAAACAGACTTGGATATCAAAGAGAATTGGAAATCTATGGAGAAACTTCCTGAAGGAAGAACAAAATAGCAACTGGGGGATGCTGAAATGCAGTGTTTCAGTGAGGCCCAGACATCAGGGATTGTCCTGGTGCTTGCATATGGTGATTCTTAGCAGTGCAGAGAGGAGTAGTGTGTATAAAAATGGCAAGATGCTGCCAAGTTTATAAAGAAGGTGGTGGTAAAATAGGGAACATGTATCACTTCAGCAAATAGTGGATTTTTGTTCTAGTAACACAAAGGAAACAAAATGTTCTGTTGTGTTGGGTTTTTGTTGAAGAATAAATCTCTGAAAGCTGGTTCCAAGTAATTCTGAATAATTTTTCAATATTTATAAAGAAAAATGTAAACAAACCTTGCTCAGTTCCACTAACGATGCACAACCTTTCAGGAAAACACAATAACTATATAGAAAAAAGTGGCATGCTGGTTTTTACTGGTTGCTTTTTCTGCTTTCAACCAGAATAATAATTTAGAAGACTCTACTGGCTGAATTTCTGATTTGAATACATTGTGATTGCAGAATTTTGTGGCTATGCAATTCTTTTCCCCACATCTTGGGACAACTAGCTCAAATACAGACAACTGAATGAAAAAAGAAAGGGAAAACATTTCCTCAAGGATTTGTTTGCCTGTATTGAATGGTGGTTCACCGAAAATAAAATAAGGAAATCAATTGGTTTTTTTTTTTCCTGGTTTTGTTAGTTTCAAATGTAGAAAGACTCCAGAATAAAGGAAGATGTAAGTTAAAATTATCATTTTAAAAGTTTGACCTCGGACTTCAAACATAATCTCAAAGCAATTTACCTGTCACAAAGACATCTACTGCTCATTTTAAAAGGAATGCCTGCAGATCCAAATGTATTTGCATGATAGTTACCTCCATCCACTTGCATTGGTTTCAATTTAGTCATAGTTTTGTAGTCTTTACTAAAATAACTGTTTTCATTGTATTACTTTTCCCGTGAAATTAGTTTCAGAATAAAATCACAGGTGGCATTTTGATTTTTGTCCCTGCTTTGTAATTTTCATCACAGCCCTCAGACTTGAACCAAGAGATTACTGTACTTGGCCAGACATCAGCATGCTGAGCCTTGCTGGCAGGGTGCCAGGAGTGTGATTATCACAAAAGATCAAATAAAGCAGGATTATTTTTTTTTTTCCTTTAAGCAGTTCATCCCATTCATTTTGCTCTTTTCATGTCTATTCCTTAAAAAGGCATGTCTCTTTTAATTTTTTTTTCGATTTAGAGAAAGAAAGAGAACTGTGAAAAATCTCAAACTTTTTCCTTAATTTAATGAGGGAAAATGAAATAATGATTCTTTAGAATTCTGCTGTAGCCATAAAAAAATCAATAGAGCAATAGGTAATAGCTTTTCCTGAGGATTGCTAAAGTCTCTAAGCATCTGAAATGTCTGTCAGGTAGTAATACTAAATTGTGCTATTTTATTACTATTAAAAACATTCTCTTAAAAGAACAAATTAAATGGAATTATTTTTAGATCATGTTTATAGAAATCTTAAAAATGAAATGTTAAGGTTTCAAACTCTGTCTTACCTAAAAATTGAAATTATTCCAGCCTTACTGATGACATAGTTTGTCATATGAAGTTAAAGTTATCAGAAATGTGTTAGAGCTTACCCTCAGATCTGGAATACTCAGCTTCAGTAAAATGTGATGAATTTTAATAGTGGTCTTGTAACTTGGAAACATTTGTTGTAGTTTTTGCTGAATCTTTTCATATATTCTTGTTGCGTCTCACTACTTTGCATATGGGGTCCGCAGGGAAGCACTGTCTCCCCCCTTTATTAAAATCATGGCTGAGCCTTTCATCTCATGTCATTACATCTTACCTCTAATTCACATATAAAATACACTCACAATTCCACTATGGCTGTCTCCTGAGGCATAAAGTATCTCTGCCTTGGCACATCTTTATTTAATCAGGGATTGAACATTATCTGGGAAAGATGTGGTGTGTGGGTTTTTTTCCTTGCCAGTTGCTCTGCATATTTAAAGGCTGAAAAACTCGATAGCTGATTTTAAAGTGCACTGATCTAAGAAAACATGGCATTAACTAATGCTATATTATATTTAGTTGCATATGTTAAGCCATGTTTTCAGTTAAGTCTTTAAAGTGTTTTAAAGTTACCAGTTACTAGATTGTCAAAAAAACCCCAAAAAACCACAACTATACATCTGACATACAGCAAAAGATGTTAATAATTTAAACTGATTTTTTTTTTTCAACATCAATAGCTGCAAGCTTGCAAGGTTTTGGACTGCTAATAAGGAAAACAGGAACATTCCTGCTGAATTTGGCTGGGTTTGGAACCTGGTTCTTTAACAGTGGGTGTTGTAGAAGGTCTCTCCATCTGAACTGGAGCAGGTGCCACTTGTGCCCTGAGCTTCACAGAGATACCAGCACAAAGAAAACCATGTGAAAACATGACAAATTTGTCAGCAATGCTGAAAACAAAGAAAGAAAAATTTTGAATACTCCTGATAGATTATAACAGATTTTTGCAACAGAATCTCTGTAGGTCTTAGGGAAAGGAAAATAAAGAAAATACCTCTTTTGAAGAGGTATTTTTGATTTTTGAGAAATTTTTGACAGGAACTTCTAGACCTCTGTGGCTTACGATTACTGTGCATTGTTTCTCCAGAAATTAGATTTCTTTTAAGAAATGCAGATATATGACATAGCATAAGATATATAAAACCTACATCATGAAATACAAATTTGAGAAATTATTCATGGGAGTAAGTGTAAAAATCCATAAAATAAACAACTCTTTGGCAGTCATAGAAGCTTATTGAAGAGGATCAGTTCAGGATTGGACTTTTCCTGGGGCAGAAAGTAGTATTTTAAATTTCAATTTCCCTAATACTTCCTGGCTTATTACTGAAACACTACAAGAAGTAAATTCACCATTCTACCTTGTTTGCCTGTTTTCAACAGGAGACAGTAGTTCATTATGAAATTCCCATAAATTCAAATTTCCTACTGTAGCATCTTAGAGGCAGTGAAAAAGAGGCAATTGTTTTGGAATCTGAATACACTTTTACTGAGTTTTTGTCAAGTCCATCATAATTCAGCAACATAAGTAACTGAGTTGTTTGGTATAATCTTTTTTTCTTTTCTTTAATGACGGTGGTTAACTTTCTAGTACTCAAAACTTTGTCATCTGGCTAGAGAAAACAAGATTTGTGTTTTTGACCTACTTGTAACATTACTGAACTTGTTCTCAGAATATGATGCTTAGGATTTATATGTCTGATTGATACATTTGGACAAGAAATCCCACATTCTTCTAATTTCTCTGCAACCTATGAAGGTATATTTAATAGAAGTTTCCTAGCACTGGCAGATCTTAATTTGGTGCTTCATAAAGAAAACCAGGGCCTTGTAACATCCATTCAAGCATTCTTCTGTATTTTTTTAAGTGCCTGAATGGATTTTCAGTCAAATATTCAGAATAAATCTGTCAATGACTGAAGAAGGCATTGAATAGCTCAAATGAAGAATTTAGCTAGTTTTGTGGTTACACACAGGTCTTTTTCTGAGAATAATGTTTAAAAAAGGGAATGTTCAGCCAAACTCAATCAACCTGTAGTTTAACTATTGACTGTCTTTTGGCATAGGCTGAGAGTCAAAAAGAGTTGGATGCTTAAATTTCATGTAGGCTCCTGATCATAAAGATGTAAAGGAAGAGTGAAAACTCATTGAGCTAAGAAAATTAAGTGATCTTGGCACTTCTTGAAGAGTGGCAGATATGGATTTATATTCCTTCAATATCAATTCCTTCAATACTTGAGGATAGTTTTCACCTTTTCTGAGCAAGTGATCCAACAGCAAAGCTCATTAAAAAAAAAAAGGCTTTGTGGCTTTTTGTCATAAACTCGTATTATTTAAAAATAAGGTGATGTTGGTAACTATTGTGAGATCTCATCTCTCAGTAAGCCTTCCAAAGCTTGATTTTTTGGTCACAGGGAAAATAAGGCAGAGGACAGAAGCAAAAAAATCCAAACAAAAACTTTGTATCTGAGAAGGTGCAGCTTTATCTGAGCCATAAATCCCAGAGTAACGTTAACTCTGAAGAAGGAAGGATACAATTTAAGAGAGTCAGATTTTTGAAAATAAGTCCTCAAATTCCATGCACTTTCCGTTTCTGTGCTTGATTCTGAGCCCAAACAAAGATGGCATTTATCTATTCTTTATTCAATACATACATATAGATATAAGTGGAAGTGAGTAGCTGAGATGTAGGAACACCCATGGAATCAGGGAAGTCATTAGGTTGGAAGTCATTCAGTCTGCACTGGATGCACTCTTTCTTTTCTTTTACTTCCATGTGCACTCATGAATGACAACAGGAGCGAGTCTGCCCCCCTTGCCCTGCTGGCTGTGCTCTCACTAAAGCATCCCACTGTGTTGGTAGCCTTCCCTAGGTCAAGGGCACAGTGCCAGCTCAAATCCAACTCAGCAACCAGGCTCCTAGATTCATCTTGTCATGCTCTTAACTTTCCATCACGTAACTTCCATGCAGGGAGCATAATCATGGAGGATCTGTTCTGCTGACAGACTGGAGTGGCAAGAGATATTGTGTTTTGGTGCACGTTGCCTGGTAATTTTGTTTTCACAGGCTTTATGAAGTGTCACTCTTGGCCATAAATTACATTTTTGTGACCCTAATTTAATATAACAGTGACAAATGCATCTGTAAGTGATGTGTAGCAAGGGGTTATGATTTAATGTATTGCTTCCACTTGTAAGTGCCACCAAGTTTGTAGGTTGTGGAAGTCAAGGTCATATTAAGGGAGAGTAGGCAGACAGTTTAGGCCTTGCTGGGGTCAAGGAACATGTAGAAAGATGTGCTTCTATCATGCACATCCAATTAACTTGGAACAGACAGAAAACTGTTGTCAGTTCAGAACTGAAAAAGTAAACCAAACCAAGACCCAACTCAAACACCCCTCACATTTTGGCTAGACTCTCCAAAGAAAGGGTTTTATTTAGGCTCAGTAAATAAAAAGAAAGCTAAGAAATTAAAAAAAAAAAACCTGGAATCTCTGCTCTAGTACCATGTTTTTGTTCACATCTGCTTCTTCCTTCTCTCCTATCGCTGCAAAGTGCATAGGCCATCCTTAAACCTTTTGCAGAAAGAAAGAACTACCACCTGAGATCATCTCATTTCACCACTGCTTTTTTTGTATGCATGTGTATATGCCTTTGTAAATATGCATAATGACATACAATTATCAGTTAGTAACTCTTAGGAATGGAAAGTCGTCTTGCCTCATGGAGCATTCAGCTTTCTTTGAAGTGCAGAGCAGTAGGTCACCCTTCCTTGTAGAATATTTTTAAAATGTCCTAATATTCATGGACTAATGCTAGATCCCATTATGTTGTGATACAATGTGTTTGTTATCAAGGAAATATTGTAATGTTTCCTTGGTATGATATTACTATGCATAATTTCCATTATGGCTATACAAATGAGATTACTTAATAACACAAGAGATAATAATTTCTTGTTATCAGGAAATGAAAAGGGTGTAGTAAATCTTGTATAATGTTTTCAGTTAATATATCTACATAACAATCACGTAATTTTTTTAGTCACCCATCCCTGCTGACAGAAGTAAAAGCAAATAGCTATTTTTATTCATTTGAAGTATTGTGACCAAATTTTAAATACTTTCTGACTTGATTACATGCCAGGTAATTTTTACAGTCATGTCATTTATCCATCTTTTTCAAAGTATTCAGATCTGTGTACTCAGATTTCACATTTGTGGGCTTTTTTTGTGTGAACATAGGTTTTCCCTGTTGGGTGGTAGGTTGAATTTTGTCTTGTTTTTTAATTGTTTTGGTCTTTTTGTGATTTTTTTTTTTTCTGACTCCTCTCCCTGGTGGAGAGGATGACAAAGGTTTCGAATTCCTGTTAGGAGAAATGTTGTGCCTGCAAAGGGGACATATATTAAAAAGGGAAAAAAAAAAAACCCAGCACGTGCCTTGCCTTCCAGAGATTGTCACTGTGTACACCGAGGTCTTAATAAATAAAAAGATTGCCAGCTGTACTTCAATTCACAGCTTCTTTATTAGCTTTTAAAAAGAAATAAATAAAGCATGACGCTTTATTTAATTGTCTGAATAGATGGAGACAAACCAAGAGGCACAGTCAGCTGCAAGACACTTAATGAAGAAATCCCTATTTTTAATCTAGCTGTAGAAGACACAACTCTTGTGCTTTGATGATGTGGCCTTTGTGATGAACCTGGCTGCAAAACCACATGTGCTGCACCGTCTTCCTAATTAAGTCATCAAAATGCACTGGAGCAACCGGGGTGGCTTGCGTAGACCAGGAGAAGTAATTTTAGTTCCTCTATTGCTTGGTTAATAGAAAGTGGCACTGTTCTAGATTATGACTGATAGAGGTGAGATGCTACAGCTGCTGTCATTGTGCCTGTAGGTAGGTGCCTTTATAAGCTGTTTCTGTGTAAGAAGGAACACTTTGCTTTGTTTGTCTTTCTTTTACTTTTCAAGGATGTAATTTCAGAGGTATTTCACCCTGTTCTTTTTTTTTTCCTTGAGAAGCTGATGCCTGTGATTTTCCTCAAAATATACTGATATTCTACTTGTTTTGGATGCACTGACAGAGCATTCACCAAAACCGATCTCAAAATCAGGGTTTGGGAAGGCTGCCCACTAAGATAAATTTTAAGGTTTTTTAAGAGGAAAAAGATCTCAATCACAATCATGGAGATATAAAAAAGCTTGGGTATGTATAGTGAGGACATAATCAGTTTTTCTGGATGGACTTGCGTGGCCACAGCTAAAGATTTTTGTAAATATGTAGACCAGAATCTGAAGATTTTATTGTTAAAAAGTTTTGGTAAATACTCATTCTGTGTATCATAATAGTTTTACTTGAAGCTCTTAGCTTCTTGGAAACAAAAATATGCCAATTATGAGAATGGCATAATCAGGTTTTGCATACGTTTCTAATGCATATTCATATGCGTTATAAACTTAGGTTGCAAAGCTTTCCTAGTTTACACAGCTCTGTGACACTCCCAATTTGATAGCAAGGTTACTGCACAGGCATTTGCCCACTGGAATCTAAGAAAAATACATTTGCTTAAATTCTTCTGTAGAGATTGTGTTTCGTATGGTTAATGGAGACACTGGCATAAATGTTTTGTCTACATTTGGAGATAATGTAAATAGAATTTTCCCAATAAGTTGCTCTACCCATCTTAAAATTAACAAGAACAAATGTTTCTTTACATAATGTTTCAATTATCCTGAGAATAATTCTCAGTTAGAAAAGTAGAGCACAAGATGACATAGTCTCTCTTGACTCTAATATTTATTTAGATGATCAATCTGTTAATGCTTCAAAGCAATTTCACGTCTTTAACATCAATTATAAAACTAATTTCAGTCATATCAGTAAAAGAATGTAACAATTTACAAGGGTGTTTTCACTTATGACTACTCAAGGGGTTACAGTAGACATATCTGCACTTGCTAATTTATTTTCAGTGCTGTGAAATAGAGAGTCTAGAGATGCTTTATTAGATATTTTAATAAGTGTCGAACATATTTGCAGAATTCCTGCCCTGACAAAGGGTGATTTATATGCACCTGTATCTGCATATGCAGAAAAAAATACCCTTTTGTCAGTCTGCCACCTTATTTTTGCATAAATGAAACAGGAAATTACTCTCTTTTGGCTAATCTGAATTTTAAATCAAAGTGAAATTGGTGAAAGAAGCAAGTCTTATTTTAAGCTTATTTCTCAACCTTAACTGTTGAGTTAGATTGACAATAACTTTATTCCAATCGTTTATACTGTGATGGTATCAGTACAGCATTGTGCAACTAACTATTGCTGCATCTTCTTTATTCCAACTATTTTTAATGCATTTTATAAACGTTCATGAAAATCCTTTACTTTTCTCTAAAAGTAAAGGTTTCATAATTGCCACAAATTGTTTTTGACTCAGAAGAAAACTTGTATATGGCCCATATTCAGAGGAGTCAATACTTTCATTTGGTAAATTTAGCAGTATAAGGCTATAGGTGCTGTGAGTTTCAGTGAGTTTCTATTTTTAATACACATTAAACATTTTTCCTACATTAATTATTGTATACAAATGGCTAAAATAAAACGTCAGATATTCTATGTATTAGAATATTATTATTAAATGTATTCTGTGTAATAGCTACTGCTAAACCAGTCAGTGCCCTTTCCTCTACATGAAAACAAAGAAACACCTATCCTTTACAACTGTATTTTGCTCAAGGCATTGTTACAGGCTACCACAAAGATAAAAGAACCCTTAAAAGTGCTGGGAAGCACATCTGGTTAGCTGTTTGCTATTAAGTTCCCATATTTAGACATTGCTTTAATTACATTTTGGGTGTATTTTTTTCTTTGTTTTTGCTTTTGTTTTTTGTTGCTTTTGTTTTTTTTTTTTTTTCTAAGTCTCTCCCCAGTATTACCCTAGAGGTAAAATTTAATGATGTTAGGTTTGGTTTTTAAATCAGAACTTGGTTTTTAAATCAGATCATAAATGACTGAGGTTTTAAACCTACTTCATTTTGACACACAGGCAACCACCAAGGTTGCACTTTTAATATATGAAAATATGAAAATAAAAAGGCAATTTATGGTAAGCAACAAAAGGATGCTTGTGGGATTTTCTTCCTTTCTCTCTGTCTTTGAAAATGGATCAGCTATGCCCTTCAGGATTGCATTAACATGCAGTAAGATTAAACAATTTCAGTTCTCCTTACATCCATCTGGCACTTAAAAAAAGGGATAAAAATTTAAGTGATCTGTTCATGTGTAATACTGTTGCAGAAAATATGCTTTGTTATATTCACTAAGACTCATTAAAGGTCATGGCACTGACCTAGCACAGAACTGATCTCTTGTGCTTTTTGGAGCTATCTAATATGTAAGTGTGTTGTCTTTGAGGGTATGTTACTTAAAATGTCTGGGCCAGGTTAACTTTTGAAATTTGATGCACTCTTACACCTCTTTGCTTGTTTGACCTGTAACACATAAAGAATCATCATGGTTTTGAAGGATATGGTGCCCATGACCCTTTCTGTTCATCAGTTTCCATCATCTCTTTTTGCCACTTCTCCTAAGTACATCTCTGCTTATGAATGGGAGCAGATCTTCTGGATTTTATCTGCCTCTGAAATCAGGACTGGGCATTGTGTTGATTCAGAATTGGAGTTTAAACATGTTAGGATTTTAGCCTTCTAAATAGCCTAAGCAAATTTTTTAGGTTTGTTTACAATTTACCATCTGAAATAGCCATGATTTACTTTCCTGCAGATGTCATATGTTTACTTCAGCTGCCTTGCACAAGGAAGGTAATGTCTGTTTTTAAATTTCACCTCTTTGGTGGCCTGTTTCTGAAATAACACTCACTCATGGAGGGCTTCTGGTTCTAAGTTGGAGATGTTGCAGTGGTAAAAGCTTCTTAGGCAATAACTTTGTTTTAGGACTTGAGATGAAGAAGATAACTTGGATTCGTCTCTTAAGTTAATCGTGGCAATCTGACATACTGATCACAACTGCTTCTTGAATTTAATTAAAATTTTTCAAAAGATACAGCCAATTCTGAATTTGAACTAAAATGTATGAAACTTACAGCTGGGAAGAGCACAATGATTACTGCCTACCTGGTTTATTTTCCATCCCTTTAAAAGCATTATTTTAAAATGAAATGTCTCTGTCCTTGCAAGTGCTTGCTACACAGAGAGGTCAAAATGTTAACTTAGGTTCAGCCCTTTGCAGCATTCAGACAGCTTTCCCAAATTGAGCTCCCTGCTGTCATGGCTAGATTACTTCTGGGACCCGAGTGAGCTTATTTAAAGCTAGCCTGGCACCTTGACTATACATTGCTCTTTCTGGTCTGTTCATTCACTGTCTGCTGTCTTTATTTCACAGTGCTGCTTCTCTTGCAAGGCTCTGGTGTTTTGTCCTATTGTAGACATTTTAGAAGTTATAATATAGTCTGTAAATGAAATTGGCTTCTGATTCCTGATTTCCCCTGCCTCCCCATATTCTATTATTAAGGGATTTTGTCTCCCATGGCTTTTGAAAGGCTGTGCAGAGGGGGTTTTAAACATTGTAAGTTGTGTGTGCTTTAGCAGGGAAGTCTGCATCCTCTAGTATTTCAAAGAAACTTAGCACAGTGAGAAAAAGGATGGTCTGAGGTCAGTAGTAGCTTATGAAGGTATTCAGTCAGTGCCAAGTCTGACTTTGAGCTCTAGTTCGAAATATTTAACCTTTCTATTACTGCAGCAATTCCAGTCAGTCTGTGTTGCAGTCACCTTGTAAGAAATAACTGAAATCCCTTGATAAGCACTTGCAGAGCAATCTTTTGGGCTAATTTAGAAAGGCTGACACAACTAGAAATAAACCACCTAGTCTATTCTCTTTAAAAAAAAAAAAAAAAAAGACTAAAAGAATGTGTGATGTATATGGCTACAGTAATGATATGCTTGAAATCCATAAAAGCACATTTTTTCCCATGTGTTTTGAATCTGAAGGAAGATCTAGAGTAAAACTGCTCCATTCTGGCTAGTTGTGTAAAATCCTTATTCTGACAGTTGGTGACATAAACATTCATGTAAGTAACTAAGTATAAGCAATATTTTAATACTACACTAAAAAAAGTTTAAAAAATCCCACAGTCACCATTAAAACTTATAAATGAATTAACTTCTGCCAAAGTGAGGAATTAAGAGGTACATCCTGTTTCATTTCCCAGCTGTAAAAGAAAGGTTTGCTGCATTTTAACTGCAGAATTCTGCATTTCTACCTTGCATATATTTCCTTGTGTTTGCTTTATCTCACATTTATCTGCACAAATATTTTTTTAGCCTGTCTATTTCACTAAAATATGCAGGAGAAGCATAGTATTTTTATCAAATACAAATATCTTTTACTTTATTTTTTTTCCTAGTCAGTCCCAACCATACACTAAAGTTCTCCATCACTTGGAAAGTTTATTTCACTCTTCATTAGTGATAAAGTAATGAACTCCACCAAATTGATAGCCCCACTTATTAGGACCTATCATTTGACTAGCTTAATCGTTTAGATTGCAATTCTCTATGTTTCCAGGTGAACCAAATTCATGTTTATTTTATGTAGGAGAAGTGGCTCAGGGTTGTTGGGTTTTGTGTGGCTTTTGGTTTGTTTGTTTGTTTTCCAAAAAAGGCTCAGATAAAAGAATTTTTTTACCCTTGCTAATAAACCTTAAGACTTTGGAGCAGGAACTTAAAACTGGCCATGGGGCTTGCTTGATGTCTTCTTGTCAGTTCTTAGAAAATTTAATTTAAATGAACTCCAGTTGTATATGCTCAGGAATTCTGATGTTCAGCAGCTGATGTTGTATCTGATATATGGGTGGAATTTGAAAAAAGGCTTTGTGGTCTTAGATTAGGAAGGGAATGATCATTTCTCCTAGGAGTTGGAGTTTGCTAAAGTGATCAGGAAGGTCACCCAATCTTTTGTGCTCCTAAGGTGATGCCAAATAAATTTCCGGGAGGGAGGTGCTGAATGGAAGAGCCAATCTGTTGGAATCAATATGGGAAAGTCAGAGGACGGTTGTATTAAAGGATAAGGAAAATAGAATATGCTGTGTCAGTTGAGTACATCTGTGTTCAAAGCCTGTTTACTTCATGTCATTATCCTGTTTAGTAGACATGAGCCAGCATTTCATGCTATCAGCTCTGTGTCCATACTATCAAACCTCCTGCTGCAGACATGTCACTGTGCACTTTGATATTTTGTGTGTGATTTAGCTTATTTGATAGTATTGTTTACCTGCAGGCTAATAAATTTTGCATCTCTTCTGTCATTTTCTTTAGTTCTCCTTCCTTCACTAGTACTGGAATCTGTTCACCAATTTTTTTGGATGTAAGAGGAAAAGGGAGTTTGGTGGGGTGAGACCTTCACATGAGAATTGGGCTGTGTAGAGAAGGGTGCAGGCAGAGTGCAGCAGAAATGAGACACGACTTAAAGGATTTCAGAGGGTATTTCATAAAGAACTAGGAATATCATGTTGAGAGGATGAAAGAAGAGAGAAGGCTGTGCTTTTTTGGATTTATGGCTTATGGAACAGTGTCTTTTTCTACAATATTCCCCCCATCTTTGAGTGCACAGTGCTCCTGAACTGCAGTCAGGGTAATATAAAAAAGAACTGCTGATTTTATACATGCCACAGAAGGCTGGAGCCCATCCATGTATCTGCCACAGGTTTCCCAAGCTGCACAAAAGGCTTCAAACAAATTGCCAACTCACAAACAATAGTAGTCCACATCTCATTCCATGGCTTATGTAATTTGATTCCCTTGAACACATTTTCCATCAGGTCTGAGCATTTGCCATTAGAATTACATATAATCACATTTTTCACCACAAAACAAGCTTGTTAAGATGTTCTTTAAAAATTAGACCTTCTGTGTCTAAGTTTATCTGTGCAGTATTGGTAGAAACTCTTGGTATTATGGGTGGTAGTTGCCTATACTTTCCATTTCTGTGTAAGGGAAGAAATAATATTGTACATGGGGAAAATGATGAAGTTCACTTACTTTGATAGTATAGTGGCAATGTTAAATTAATGCAATAGAAAACTCTCTTACGTTGTTTCATATTTTTGTACGTTTATTAATATTTTTTTACAGATTTTGGGAGAAAAAAGCAATAGGAGTTTACCAATAATTGAGCATCAGTACTGTTGTATGCAGAACTCTGAATGTAACAGCTCAAAAACAGTCACCTAACAGCACTGTAACTTTTATATACAAACTTAACAAATACCCAAATTTTTGGAAAAAAAATAACATTTTTGAGCAACATCTTAAGCAAGAAATTCTGTTGTCTTTTGTAGCACAATGCAAGGTTGCAATAAATTGTTTGGACCTGTAAAATATGAAGATTTTCCATCTCTGTGTTGACACTTGATGATCCTCACCAGCATCACAGACATGTATATGTAATGGTGCAGATACTTGCATCTGAACTGATCCCTGAGGCTCTACATAATTTATAACCCAATAAAGTTAGGCAATTCAGAGCAGAGTTGAGGCATTCTAGGTGCACTGCTGGAGGTTGCCCTCTCTAGTTTTCTGCTTTCTCTCTCAACTAAACTAAAGACTATGGGTTTACCTTTGGTCAGATAAATCCCATCCTCAGAATCTGTTAATTCTCTTCTGACAACTGGGCTGCCTCTAGACTGAACAGTGGATATGCTATTGTGTATCTTGCACCTATTTGTCCTATAATTATCCAAATGAAGGGTCAAGGCAAAGTGTTATATGGCTGTGCTGCAGTTTGCATGCTCCCGTTTTCTTTCCAGGAAAACCAAAGTGTAGGAAAAAGGCCCTCGATGCTTGCCTGAAGTTGGGGTCAGTCTGAGGATGTACTACTAGACCCACTTATTTTGTTGTAACATAGAAGTCTTTAGGTTTTAAATGTGAGACCTATTCGATTGTGAAGCTGATAAGAGAGCTAAAGGTGATATAAGAAAAGTACTTTTTCTAACCTGTTCTGGCAGCATCTCCAAATTATGCAGAAGGCTTGTAGCACTAGGGCAGGGAGTAGAAATATCAGGGATTCATTAGCATTTCCCAAGGTAAGCGGGGCTGTGGGAACATATGATGTATTTCCATGGCATCTTTTGAACATGATGCTCTAAGAAATAAGGAAATTTGAAAGCCTTTCTGAAGTCTGCAGCACTGTTGCATCCTCTTGGAAGGAGCTCTGGAGTGAGTCTGCTGAAAAGCTTGAATCATGAGTCACGAGCTTCAGCAGCTGGGTGAGAGCATCTCAGATCTCAGAAGAGGAAAGAGAATTATGCCTGGAGCTTTAACTCTGGGCATGGTGCCTGAAAGTTAACCAGACTCAGGAGACAAAAGCTCAACCATGTAAAGCTCAAGGAAATAAATTAGGGAGTTATGAGGGCCTGAATTCATTCCAGCTTATGTTAAGTGGGGGCATCTGAGTTAGTGGCACCCTTGCAGCCCAGGTGCAAGTGGGCTGTGAATTATTGCTTGACTACCTGTGTCTCACCATTGGCTATAGAAGGAAGCAGTAATGATATGGGTGAGTGTCTGATTTTGGATCAAATTTATTGAATTTATTTGTTTTCTTGTATAAATGCTCATGAGACTACTTAGGAAATAATCCATGCTCTCCAGGCTAAAACCTGTGTTCTCATTTTCTATTGAGCCGGGAAACCTGTGTGCTACATAAGAAACTGTACCAACAATGTGAGGGAGCCTTGGCACCACTTGCTCTAATATGGGATACAGCAATTCTTTCCACTCTCTTCAGATCTCCAAGCTTCTCCAGGTGTCAGGCTCTGAGGGCAATTCTGAATTGTCTTATTCTGTTTTTGTCCCAGAATATGTGTGTGTAGTGAAAGAGTGCTAGATTAAATTGCAAGCTATTTCTTCTTGGGACTGCTTTTCTCCTCTTCTAGGAATTTAAAAAAAAAAAAAAAAAGCTTAAGAATGTCTTTTAAGAGAACATGGGAAACATCAGAGAAAGTCATATATTACCAGGCTTTGCCGTAAATAAAATGGCTTCACAGTTTTATAGAAGATAACAAAATTAAATATTGCAGCTAGGTATCATGACCAATCTTCAGCCTTTGCACTGGAAGAGATGTTCTACCACGTGAAGACATTTTACATTTAGAGAAGAAAAAAATAAAAAGAAATTAATATTTCACATAGAATTAGTTTGCTGACTTTTCCCAAGTGTTGATTTTCACTTTATAATTGCTCTTTAAATTAAAAAAACCCACCATAAACCCATGTATGATAACACAGTTTTGTAGAGGGCCAGTAAAATAATGTTGAGGTTGAAATAATCTATTTTGAAAGTCGCTTGGCCTTTTCTGCTACAAAATACCATAACAATAAAATTATTAAATCCTTGGCATGGGACAGGGGAACAGAACGCTGCAGAACTGAGAACCAAGCTTTCCTGCTAAAATGTATGCATTTGCCAAGTTAATAATTTGGTGGGATTTTTTTCTGCATGGTAGTTAGAAAAGATAAACAGAATATTTAATTTTCAAATGTAATTTTAAGTTTTGCTTTATGCTGCAGTTTTTTTAATTACACTGATGTTTTAAGATTTCTAAAAGAGTTTACACAGAAATAGGTTTGGGCATGCTGGTCATAACAAGACTTGCTCCAGGGAATGACTTCAAAAAAGGCATGGAAAAATGGGTTTATAATAATTAGAACTAACGTAACTAATTTAAAACTGTTTAATTGAACTAATTTAAATTTAAATTGAGAAAGAATACATAGGAAGTCCTTCATCTTACATGCTGCTTGTAATTCAAATGTCAATCTATTTATTACACAGGTAAGAAAAGTAAACCTTCATGTTATAACTTTACAAGCACATCCCAATTCCTGAATTTATAGCACATGCAGATAGTATTTGTATAATTTTGCATATAGGTATTTTTCTCCCACAATGTTTTCTTTCTTGATGTCATGCTTTTTTAATTTCTCCTACACTCTAAACCACACCTGAGAATGTTTAGATATTCTCAAAGCTCCTCATTATTTCTTACATGAATTATCAAAGGCCTGTGATATTTATAAATCCCAGACTGGCTCACTGAAGTGAAATGGAATGTAGAAATTTAATGTTTTCCATACTTGTCTTTATAAATATTGGGTGTTCTTTGGAGTCTAAAAATATTCAGGGACTTAACCCTGGAATTATTGTTAGCCCAACAGAGATCACAGTCCTTTAGAATTAATTGCTACTCATAAATTGAACTTATCTTCTGATTAATGACTCAGTGTGTTGATGTTAGAGTTTTATTGCTCCTGCATTTTTACACGCTTTGTGAATTATAGATGTAGTTATCATCCAATGTTGCAAGCCTTGTAAAAATATACATATTATTATTGCTGTGTTTTTGATACTGTTTATTACCCAGACTTCTGCATGAAAGATTTTATTTCTCTATTATTAAAAGCCTCTTTAATTTGCACATACAGAAGTCATTGCCCCAGCATGGTTCAGAGGTAATTTTCATGTTAGGGCTATAATTCAGCGTGGTTGTTTGCTGGAGCAGTGGGCATCCTTACCTGAGGATAAGAAATGCCAAATTACTTACTGATTTCTGAAAATTATATTGCACAAGTGAACCATCAAATATTAAACTCATGTGAATAATGGAGCAGTGATTCCAGTTTACGTGCCAATAACAAAAAGGAGATGGATGGTTTTCACTAGGGACAACCTACTCATTTTTTTATCACTCAAGAGCTATTCTCCTCTAATGCTTTTGGGTTTTGAGTATTGGTTTTGGGGTATGAATACTGTTTTTGCTGAGCTATTGCTAATAGCTTTGCAAGACTGAAATTTTTATAGCCATGTAAAATCCATCAAGTAGTATCTAATTTTTAATATGAGCTGAGTAAATTTTGAGAGAGAAGAGTTTTTGCTCTTGCTGTGTCCAAGTCTGTGACACAGCATGCATTGAAAGGAAGAGCAGATTCCTTTTACTGTGGAGCCCTACTCTCTGAACTCAGAGGGCAATGAGCAGGGAAAACACATGCATTTGTGAGATTACTTGTTAAGGGTGAGGGAAATTGCTAAATAAATAGCTGAGAGGCTTTTACTAAACACATCTGTGAATTTAAAGAAAGGCAGTAACAGAGAGAAGAGAGAATAAAAGGTAGAGAAATCCTACAAGATGTATCCTTACAGCAATATTTGAGGCACATGCTCACTGGCTGTTCAAATTTAGAGTGAGCAGCCTGAGAACTCGAGAACTAACATGAGAATTGGAACTGTAGCCCAAAGGCGAGAGAAAAAGAGAAAGCAGCCCCAGGAATAAAACATTTACTTTCTAAGAGAAAAGTGAAGTAAAAAGAACATTTGACTAAAGGATTCAGCTCTGTGTGGTGACATGTCTGGTGACATGAATTAACCTCCTGTGTGCCACTCAGGAAGATTTTTCAGCACTCACAGTGCAATTCAAACATGTCAGACAGCCACTGAGTCTTTCTCAGAAGTCACTGTAGTCACTCTGTCTTTTTAGTACTTTTATATCAAAACACATCAGTAGCTCAGGCAACTACTGTGTTTTCAGGTAAGTGTGCAAGAAATGTGCTTCTAAATGGATTCCTCAGAAAATTTTATTAGTGACTTTAACTGAATTTATATTAATTCAAAATAATAAATCGTGTACTGTCTCAATTACTGCAGTAATAAAGAACACAGAAGGTTTTTTTTTAATTATTTTTTAAAGCTGGGAGTTGATGTGTACTGTTGAAACTACACAGCTGTAGCATAAGGCCAGCTCAAGAAGAAGCAAGATGATGAATGTATATTACTGTATTTTATCACTGCAAAAGAAGATCTCTGAGTTTTGTGCCAGGGTCTGGCACAGAGAAACTTATCCCATAATCAAGGGATTAGTACTTAGAACAAATAGATAAACTGATTGGTTATAAGAAGGTCAGATATAATTTCAAAATACTTATTTTTTATGTTGTGATTTCTTTCACAGGCAATGATGCTACTTCTGTGATTCCTTTTTTTTTTTTTTTTGTTTATACATTTTTTTGTTCTTTAAGAAGCTCCTTGGTTGGACTTAAAAGATTAAGTATTTAAAAATAAACATAAGAGATAGGAATAGAAAAACCTCATGTTAACGATACTAAAAATTCTCCTTTTTTAACCACATAAAAGGATGGTCACTTTCAACAGAGATCACAGAGAAAAGTATATATCACTTCTTACTACAGGTCTCAGAATCAATACAAAATTAGTTGATCAAGGGCACTGTTCAGACATGCAGATTCACTCCTCTGATACTCTGAGCCACTTTTCTCAGGGCATTGACAGAATCACAGGGTGATAGATGTCTTGTAGTGTTTTTTACATCTAGAGATTGAATTATGTTGGAATTAAAATAATTTCATGCTGAGTTTCTTCTAAAAATCAGCAATGTGGAAAGTAACTGTTGAAAATTTATAAACAAACTAATGTGTTTTAATCTATGCTACATGTCAAATAAATATGCTCCTAGCCTTCACCTGGCTATAGTTTTTAAGGAATAGAGTCAGCAGTGATGAAGACTTGTGGATTTGAAAATGAGTAAAATAAGATTCCAGCATGAGTTCAGCTCTTTGATTACACAGTAATGAATGCTGAACCTCCACCATCTGAAATGAGGAGCCTCACTAAATGTGAGATTCTTTTTTCTCCACCTAAGTTTCCATAAGCTTATACCAAGATTGACTTCCAGGGTCAGATTTTGCTCAGAAAGCTCAACTTTTACAGCATGAGGGCATTCTCAACAAGTAGTGTTTGAGAATTTTCCTGAGCTTTTTGTATAAACCACAGCTTTATAAGCTGAAATTTCCTGATAGGCTCTGAAACCAGGAGGAAACTGCAGTAAAGAGCTCATTCTAAAAGGTACTGGACTATGGGATGAAGACTTTTTGTTTTTATAGAGCACAATAGTGAAAAAAAATAGTAAATCAGTTCAGACTGGGGAGTTGTCAGATGTAATTGGATTAACAGAGAAAGTGCTTTCTCTCCTTGTAAATGCAGTGAGGGATAAAGAAGGGTGAGGAAACAACAAAGAAAGGTCTTTTATCTGAGAGGAAACACAATGTAGTGGCAAGGTATAAAAATAAAGATTCAGAGAAGGTAGCAGTTGAAGTGCCAGATAGTAACGAAGTAATCTTGATCACTCAAGCCAAAAGCAGGAAAGACTTCGATATGAAAAAGTGAGCTGTGAAAAATGTGAGAACAGACCATCAGTTACCTTTATATATCTATTTCTGAAATTGTCACTAATACATATTCTATATAGTTTTTAAAAATGTATTTTATTGTCAACCTGTCAATTCAGAATGGGCTTCATCATGATTCCTGTTCATTAATACTACCCTGGCACACCTTTTTCAAAGTCAAGCAACAGATTCCAGTCTGCAGACTAGATTGGTTAAAGGTGGAGGAGATTTGGCATAGATTAAAATGTTCCATCATACAGCTTAAAAGCCTTATCCTTGTATTCTTTCAGTCCATCAGATCAGTGTGAAGTCACTATATGAAAGGAAATCTCCTTTCTAAATATATTAATGCATTATTCATCATTACCAAATCTTAATATTTAAATTTCCCCCCTTAACCTAGACGATATCAACACACAGACAAGTGACAAGACATTCACAGACAGTCCTTCTGTTCAAGTTGAATCCTAGGTACTTTAATGCATGTGTTACATAAATCAGGACATGGTACCTAGTACCACTGGGTTTTTGAGGAAAGTCTGGTTGCATCCAGCATCATTAAAGCAGAGTGTGTGGTGTGTGTTTGTGTACACACACGTGTGCCAGCACTTACGGGTACCCAGGAGCTGCGTAGTTTTTGGTAAGGAAACAAGATTATGCTCCAGGTGGGAGCCTGGTGACATCACAAGCTTGTAGACAGAGTGGAGAGTCACAGGAATGTGGAATAGTTCAGGCTGGAACAGCCTTGGGAGGTCCTTGGGAGGACCCTGTTCAAAGCAGGGTCAGCCACCAGGACAGACAATCCTTCCAGTCACCTCTTGGGAATGTCCATTCTCATGTTGCACAACTTGCCTGAAAAATCATCTCCAAAGTTTGACTGCCTTCATGGGGGAAAGCTTTTTCTTTTATCTAATCCAAATGTCTTTCTTTTCAGTTTTGTATCTGTTATCTTCATTTTCCCATCACTGCAAAGTGCTTTCCTTCTTTTCAAAGGATCCTGACTTTTTTAGTGCACCAGCAGAATGATCTAGGCTCCCCAGTAATGTCAGAAAAAAATGTTCTGTATCTTTTACAGTAATCAGAAGAATCAACTGAATACCTTTACTGATAATACTTTATAGTATTTTAAGAGATGCTCCTAACATGGCCTATCAACATATACTTAGTGGTCACACAGTCTTTCCAATGTGGGACTGTCATACAGCAGAAAGATAATGATACTTTGTTAGCAATTAACCCATATATTTAATGAAAGACATGAACAATATGCTTAGATGCCAGTCATATTTAAAAGTACTGAACTGTGTCAATTCTTGTTATTTTTTCATTAAAATTAAGAGAATGCAGAATTGCTACTCAGCTACTATGACCCACTTTCTAATATTCATGCTGTGAAATTAATTGGGTGAAGTACTACCACTTTCAGTTTACCTACGGTGGCCTATGTAATGTACAGGGTGGGAAAAGGTTGATGGGATAGACTCTTTCATCTATTCCTTTTAATTCTAGACTTAAAAGGAGATTTCAAGTGAAAGATGAATTGTACTCACAGGGTTGAGGTTGTGTCTGTGATTAGAAAAGGAAATTTCTTTCTTACCCTGTCAGGTGTTTGTATGCCATGTTGCAAATGTAATTGTAGTAACTTTTTAAAAAAGTTACTCTTTAAATAATTATTTGAGATCCAATGTACTAAGTTTAATAATGTTGCTACTGGTTCTACTTCCTGTGAGAGTTTATGAGCAGAGAAGAGATTGGAACTCCATATGAATATCTGTGTTTAATATCTGCATTATCTGTACTCAGTGTATGTAGTGATTCAGACTCCAGCTTTATGCCTGTGTATTTAGGGAGCAATGAACGAGTGCCAGCAAAATCTATTTAAAAGATTAGCAAGAAAAGATCTGAAAAGCTGAAATGGCTTTACATATTCTTTTGGGGACGCATTCAGGTGTACAAAATTACTGGTGTGGATAAATCACCCGGGAAAATTCATAAAATTGCTGGGATGCATAATTTGTGGTTTTCTCTACAGATGTGATATAAGATGTCATACTAGATTATTTTAAATGAACTGTCAAATGCAAGTTAGTTCAGTGCTTTCTGGTTTTAATGAATTTTGAGTACCAAGCAAAGGAGACTCTAATAGTGGAATAAGGAAAACATTATAGAAAGTCTTGCACAAATGACATCCAAAGTCTCCTCATATACATACAAAAATGCCTATGATGACTAAAAACCTCAAGTGCTCAATGCAGTGAAAAAAAGCAAGGGAGTCAATGCATTTTGGAAGTATCTATTACATTTCGTAAAAAAATACCTAAAAAATAGTATTTTCACTTTCAGATGGAAGTGGAGTTTTCAGGGTTTTTGGGGGTGGGGTTTGTGGTTGTTTATTTGTTTGGGGTTTTTTTGATGTATGTTTTTGGGGGGTTTTTTTAAGTCACTGAACAGGGAAGGTATATGCCATCCTGGCCGTGGCTTATTTATGTCAGTGTAGGGTATGTCACATGCTAGTGTGAAAGTTAAACTATGTGAACAGTAGGGTGGATTGTACAAGTCTAGACCTTTACTGATCTCAGAGGTAAAAAAGGCAATAACACTGCAGATAAAATGTACTCTTTCTTCTGATTCTTCTTGCAAGAAAGTTGAGAAGGGTGGGCAGGCAAAACAAGAAAAGGACGAAGATGGGACTAGCAGTATAAGCCTTTACATCGTCACATGAAGCATTTTAATACCTGCAGTACACATGAGCTAATTAAATGGACCACTTTGCAACAAAGCAAACGTTCCTTACTACCCCTGCACTTGCTTGAAGGTGGAAATTATTGACTGTGAAGCTCCAGGTACCTTCATTTTGATGTTAGAATCAGCCTCAGCAGGGAAATAGGAAAAAAGAATCTCCCATTTTTATCCCAGTACTTACTGTAAATAGATATCATTTGAAAGTCTCATGGCTGTCCAAATAAAAACTAAAGAGAGGGAAATCTATTTTGTGGTAGATTAATATTGTCCATGTATTACAATGAAAGGGTCATTCATATTATATATAAATATTTAAATACTCTTGAAAACTGCAGCAGAATGATTCAAACTGTTTTTAATAGTCAGATATTGAAGCTGGAGTTGCTCACATTCTAAAGATACAGATGAAATATGATTCACAGTGAGTGTAACTCTTCCAAAGAAATTGGCAAGGCATTAAAAGAGGAAAAATAAGTGGCACAACACGTGGCTCTTCACTGAGGAATCACCCCAGTTCTTTAGCTGGGTGATATATTGCAGTTTGCAGCAGTCGTTTTAGGCTCATTACTTCTGACACAGAGATGTCATTTGTATGTATCTGATGGTTATAAAATATTTTGGGGATTTATGTGTGGGTTTTTTGTTGCTTGCCCCCATAATGGCTGTCAAATAATACACACAATAAGGGTTGGGTTTGATACATATTCCTGTGTGAGAAGTACCAGCCCTCCTATCCAAAAGTTAAATATTTTAGCTACTGTTGGTTTTGTTGCAAAAGGCATCTGGACACCAGAGTAGAATATTATAGGATGATGTTGAAGAGATTTTAGCAAAAGAATGAAAACAGGGGTAATTGTGGTAGAACTGTAGTCTCTAGGCAAAGTAAAGTCAGTCAGGAATGAGAAGATAAAAGGTTTCACTTGAGAGAGGAGGGAGGTCACCAGCAGAGTCACACCTGTCTGGGTTATTCAGCATTGTCATTACTACTGAAAAAGTGGGTGTGTGTGAACAGACAGAATTTACTGATGACACTAGGTTTTTCAAGGTAATAGGAACAAAGGCTGACTATGATGAAGGAAAGAAAGACATTACCATGCAAAGTAACTGCAGTAAAACAGCAGATGAAATGCAATCTAGATAAATATGAAGTGATGCACATGGGAAATAAACAATTTCAACTGTACATATGTAATGATGGATTCCTAGCTGACTATTATCACATTGAAATGAGCAAATGAGATTTTGGAGTTATGATTGATAGTTCTATGAAAATGTCAATTCTGAGCTCAGTAACAGTCAAGAAAAAGGCAAATCAAATGTTAGGTGTTATTAGGAAAGGAATCTAGCATAAGGCAAATCACATTGGTATGCAGATATAAAAATCTCTAGTGTGCTAAATTTTGAATGCTGTCTGAAGCTGGTTCTAGTCCTATCATCTATGGAGTCTGTAGTGGAGCTGGAAATTGGAGAAAAACAGTGAGTGTGATTAAATAGAAACAGACTGATTTAGCAGTTTAGGACTAGTCTACTTTTGAGACAGATGGTTAAAGGCAGAAATGATGAAGATTTAGAAAATGTAGTTGTAACAGAGAAACGGATTTTGGAGAGGTTGCCCACCAGATTTTCTTCAAGAACTGGACATATTCAGTAATATGTACAGGAGAAAAAATTGTGGGAAAAATAAAAATAAAACCTTCATGAACAAGTCACCTTGTTCTTTTATGTAACATTTAGTCAGCTTGGAGGACTCTACCACAAGACATCACATCAAAAATTGACTGGAAGAATTAAGGGAAGAAAAAGTGCTCTTTCATACCAAACACTACTTCTAGCAGTGGAAGTCCATGACCTGGTAATTGTTGAACAGATGCAAAGCACATTAAGGAGGGAGCACTATTCCCTTGCCCAGAGATGTGCCTTGATGGATATTGATCACTGTCTGCTGCTGGAGGCAGGAACTAATACCTCAGTGAGCTGTTCTTATATGAAATGGGATTTTAAGCAAGACCTGTATAAAACCACCTCCCTATTTATTAATGTTACAGCTGTTTCTTCCTCTGGCTGCACAGCTAAATGTAAAGTTCTGGGCTTAGACTTTAACAAGTGTCAGTTTTATGATAACAATTATTTTTATTTTTCTGATGCCAGGAACTAATATGTACAAAATTTGTCAGAGACTGTGTATGAAAGTGATATCTAAAAAAGCAGTTATGAAGATTGCTGAGCTGGTTACCTGCCTTTCTTTGCTGGTTACCTGATTTTTCCCCCTTTTCTCTGGAAAATTTAATGTTTAAAAAAACCCTCCAAAACATTATTAGAATATATCGTAACCAAGGCACACAAATAATGTTGTTGCTCTTTTGAAGCACAGCATTCTTGACTATTTCAGATCGTTCAGACTTGCTCATGAAGTTACCAAAGTTTTACCTTTTCAGGGCTCATTCAATGGATTTCTTTGAGTTTTCCCTTCCTTGTGTTCATGCAATCTTTTTCTATACTAGCCCTATTTTGCATTTATATTAACACGTGCACTTCCATTTGATCCAGTTCAGCTGAAGTCAGTGGATATTTCAGTTTTGATTTCAGTCGAAGCAGAAACGAGCCACAAGCAACAAACAGAACAATACCTGCTTTTCAGCTTGGAAATCAGCTATTTCCTTCGCCTGCTACATAGGCTGTGATTGCTAATGTGGAACCTGCAGCTCTGTAGTTTGCATCTTAATAGTTGAAGCAGTTTTCTCAGCTAGGACAGACTGCTAAGAGTAGAATTATAAAGCCAGTACATTTTTTCCACATATATTTATTTCTCCCTGCCCAAAATTTAAAAACAACAACAAAAAAGGAAAATTTGTTAGCTAACTGTTTATTCTCTTCTGTTTTTAATTGTACTTAATATGTTTTAAGCAAGACTTATTGATTTAAAAAATGCCCATAATGGAAATGAACGTGCAAATAATCTTGTTCTTCTTTATATAAACTTTAGTCAGTGTGAGGGACTTCTTTTCACAATATATGTCAGAAATTAACAGGAAAAAATGGATTTAAAAAAACCCACTTTCATACTAAATGCTACTTTTAGCACTAAAAGTCCATGGCCCAGTAATTGCTGAATATGGGGGAAACATATTAGGGAAGTAGCACTATATCTTTTTTCAGTAATTCACTCTTTAACTGGGAAGCAACATGCTTTTGCTGTGTCTGTGCCTTAGTGGTTTTACAGTGTATCTAACCATTTGACAAGTAAATGTACACGTTAGAGAGAAGTGTCTTATTTATGGGAAAACAATAGTGAGGATGGAAGCAGATGAACCAAAAAAATTGTCCAGGAGATCGCAGGGTGACAGAAATATATTTTGTTTTCTTCATACAGTGTGTGCTAAGACAAGCAGCAAAATGTGAGCAGTAACATGAACTGGTATCTTTGTAACTCCTGCGTAGAGTTTCTGACACCTGAAAGACACATAGTAAGGGCCCTTTTCCCTATCCAAGGTGTTCATTCTGGTCACACAGGACTAAACCATTCTACTGAGGTCCATGTCACAGTCCAGAAGCAGCATAAGCCCACTCACTGCAGCTGGTCAGGATGTACCTGAGGAGCCCTTTAAGCAATGTTATGCAGTATATGGTCTCCTGTAGCTATTTCACTCTTACAATGAAGATAATAATGTACATCTTTTAATATTACTCTTCTCTTGAAAGATATTTGTGCTTTGACTCCTCTCTGTGTGGGCTGAAATCACAGTGAATGGTGGTTCTGCAGGTAGCTCCTGCCCTGGTGAGACACTGAAGCCAGGCTTAAGGGCTTGCAGGAAAGGTTCTCGTACAAGCTGGAGGAGTACTGGTCTCTGGACAGGAAATGTTCTGTCATGAAACAAATCCATGTTGACTTGATCCTGGCTGAGTAGCCTCAGTGTATTGAACTGATCTTCATAGGCTTCTTGATTAGAGGCTGCTCCAGGCGTTTTTAGAACTGTGGTTCCAGACTCCAGAGGAACTTCAAAACCGATTACACAAACAGCTTCATTTCTTCCCATTTCTTCTTCTTCAGTCACCTCAGTTCTATGTCCCTAATTTCTTTTCGTCAGACCTTTGACTGACTTTCGTATCAGAAAGGTAGAACTGTACAATACTTGCTGATAGGGGTGTTGTGGATAAGTACATAAGGAGGAGGAATGTACTTTAGGCACAGTGCTTATCCTGGGCTGTGGCTGCTCTACATTTCCCTGAAGTGGGTTCTTGGGGAAAGCTTTGGTAACATCTTCTCCGGGCAAAAGAGGAAAAATAAACAAGTTGGCATTGGCTTTATATGTCAAAATGAGAAAAATGAGTCTAGAAACAAGGCAGATTTTTGTAAATCTAGTTGTAAAGGTACCATTTGCTCTCTGGCTTGCTGAGACAGCTTGAATTTATTGAGAAGTGTTTCCCTGATAGATTTCTGTATGTCTTATTTCTACTTTTCAAAAATGCAACCTAGAACTCAAGTTAAAAATGTTCTTTTTTGTAAAGCAAGAAGAGCAACAAGGTAGACAAGATAAAACTTGAGGTTTGTATTCAAAAGATATATTTTCCTTCAAATCATTAAATATCAATGCATCCCAGATACATTTCTCACCTCTGTCATAAAATCAATGGGCAAGGAACACAAATCCATTTTAGACTCAGAAAATAAGTTGTCAGGATTTCAAGAATTAGTTTATCATTATCTGCAATGTATTTTAGAAAGAAGAGTAGTGTCTGTGACCCACAATTTTGTCTTTTTAAAAAGGAGTATGTCATTCAGAATGATAAACATCTTTCCAGAAGCAGGTTCTGCACTGTTTTTTTCATGAAAGGCAATTTTAAAACATGAGCACATTTTAGGACTTTGTTTGGCTTGTACTTTAATTCTTTTTTTCTCGCCTTTTTTTCCCTTGAGTTTTGCATTCTAGAAAAAGACGGAATATCATATTGCTTAGTTGCACTTCTGTCAGATATTAATATAATCTGATAATCACCTGGCAGTTGTCATCCAAAGTCTTCTTAAGTTACTGCAACCTGTTGGGTGTTCAGACTTTTTGTAATATTAAGCATCTTTCTAAATTGAAATTTAAGGGCCTCCTTTACTTAATGTAAAATTACAGACACTCCCTACAACTCCTAGCTTATTATTAGCATATACTACTAGCTGCATAATAGTTTCAAGAATAATATTCAGGGCTAATAGGAGAATTCTAGCTTGAGAAATCATTTAGTACATTATATATCAATGGGAGAATGTGCTGAGTTTCTGAAAGTCAAAACTCAGTTTAGGGTTTTACAAACCAGATATCCTGAAAATGAGTCATGGCTGGACATTAACATTGTCCAGAGAACAGTCCCTGGAGTTCTCCATCCCTTGAAGACTGAAACAGTTTGATAGCCCATATAGGGTTTGCACCATGTGGAAGGACCTCAGTGGAGTGTTTAATTCACTGTCGTAGGCACACAAGAATCACAAGTCCTTGAAAGATTTTATAAACACTTTCATAGTTATCTGTTTCGTAAAAGAAGAAATCTGAATCTCAGAAACACTTAAGTTCGTCAAGAAACCAGATAGCACTTTTTAGAGATCAGTGTTGATTTTAGCTATGGAATCTCTTAAAATGTTGAAGTGATACTACTAAAGGGAAGCTGGAAAGGGACCAGAGGACAGTTGGGGTGTTTCTCTGCCCTTTTTTAGCCAGAATTCCATTTCTGCATAAGACTTGTCTCTGCAGCTCTACACTCGGGAGAAATAGGCTTTCTTAGACTAGTTGAAACAAGACTAAAAAATCTTATATTTTCTTTTGAATGGACTGCAACCAGAAAAGATCTATATCAAAATTTATTTTATTAAGTCATTATTTTAAATTTTTCAAGAGTGGAGCTATTAATTAAAACAGCAATAAAATTATTTATTTAGGAACAAGTTTTTAAACTGTGTTGTATAGAAGGAATTTTTTCCTTGTTACTGGGAACTAGTGCTGAACAATCCCTTGATGGATAGATAATGTCTCTCAGAGGAAGTGTCAGTAAATATTAATGGGCAAAACCCTAAGTGTTGAGTATTCTTTCCCTGGCCTTTATGTAGCCTGCTTGTGCAGCTAAATTAAGTTCATTTAATACTCCTATGTTATTTTCTGTTTTTCTGTGAAGTTAGATAGTAATACTCCTGAATTATAGGTATATGTGAGAATAAACATAGAAGTAACTGGAAAAGTCTGATATTAGTATCACTTTCTATTTCTGTCACTATCTATTTCTGCATACCTAGAAAAGATCTTAAATATGTAAAATGAAGCATTATAGTTTATATGAATGTAGTGACCAAATTAACTATTTATTGATATTCTTCCTTATGGTTCCTAATTGTGGCATTTTAACTTAATTTTTTTAGAGAAGAGAAATGGATTTGTGAGTCAGACAAACTCTGATTGATAACTCTGACATATAGTGTAGGCATGGAGTACAAGGATCAAAAGTTAGCCATATGCTGTAACTTCCAAGTCTATTACAAGTATTTATCTCTGGTCTGCAAAGAGTAAAAAGGAATTGATTTCACACTTATCAATTCACTGCTTATTTTTCAGCTCAACAGAAAGCTTTTTAATGAGTGAAAGGAAATCAATTGATAGCAGTTGCCTCTCCAGTCTGTTTAGAGATTATCTAGCCATGGAAGTTAATCCAAGAAAATATATCTGGACCTTTCAAATTAGGGTGGTTTGACTTCATGAATTAGTCTGACATAATAAATTCATTTCATAATAACTACATATGATCAATCATAGACTAAATTAAGCATGTTCCAAGTTCAAGTTCAAAGCCTGAAAAGTATGCTATTAAAGCAAACCAACAAACTTGAAGACTTCAGGAGCTGCATCAGGATGCTGGAGAAGAAAAGAAATTAATGATTCCTGGGACTTGACCATGCTCTGAAAGGAATAGTATATAGTTATATTAAATAATTTTTAGAGTAAGGAATTGTACAATCTGTGGTGGCTTCTCAACACTTCTGGATTAATGTGTCATTTTGTACAAGTATTTTCTGTACAAGTAAATGTTCTGTGCATAAATTTTTCTGTGTAATAGAGGAAACAGTCACATTCATGCTCATAGACCTTTGAAATTTTCTTATTTTAAATTTTCTTATTTTAAGACTAATCAAACTGAGACTAAATATGCTGGGTTTTTTCAATAAAATATTTTTCAGAAGTTCAGGACTTCTCTTTCAAAAACAGTTGTTGGGCATAATTACTTTTCATTTTAAATAATTAGTAAGATTTTCAGTACTCTTCAATATTTGGATGATTTTGATTGTCATAGAGTTTCTACTGTAACCATGATTCAAATTACTGTTAGTCATCACACATTGTTTCTTTTCTATCTGGATGTAAAGTCTAAATTCTCTCTTTACAGGAAGTCTCTCTAGATGCACGTTTACACTTTTATGAATATATATATTATATATACCATATATATAAATATATATACCATATGTGTAAATATATTTATGCAAAGAAGGAGTTGTTAAATGCAGACACAAGTATACATCTGTTTTAAATTGTTTTCTGTGTTATTTAAGATGCTGAGGTGCCTCATTGAATGAAGTGTTCAGGAATATAGTAAAGGAAAGAAAAAGATGCTGGTTTAATCCAATGAGAGGTAGTATTATGACTGGATGAAGCAATGTACTAGCAGATTGTGCAGTACCTGTGTCTGAATTATTGAGCTTGAAATCTGATCAAAGATGGGACTTATTGAGAGCTAGTGTTTTAGAAGTGGAAATTCTTCTTTGACAAGGCAAGATGAGACTGCAATAACCTTGACTTAGACGTGGAATCAGAATGATTAGAGCCAGTGCAAATTTCAGACCCATTCTCTGACAATAAATAAATGGAGATGTCGAGTCTCATTTCAATCACCTTCAGTAATGACCTTGAATGCATGCAAATGTGGAATTTGCTCAATGGGGACTCTGTGGCAACTCTGTGAATCAACTGTGAAATTAGAGGAGCTTGTACTTAAACTGGAATTTCACACCTGCTGAACTAGCAGTCTCCAACTTGCAACAGGAAGGAATGAAACCCTTAAAAAGCCATGCTTACATGTGTTTATTTGGCATCATTTTTTTTTTTCTCAATTATAACTAAACAGGCTAAAAATATTTAAAATCCTGCTAGGGGAACTTAATGGGAACTTAATGCTAGGGGAACAAAATGACTTATGAATCTTGTTTGAAAATTATGCTTGCTCGATTAAAAAAAAAAAGTTATTGAAAAAGATATTGCAGTCTTTGTAAATGCTGTATGAGTAAGAACTTGTTGAAACACCAGAAGTGTTCTAGTTCTTAAAAAGGAAAATACTTCAACATAGTACATCTGATGCATTACATTATAGAATTATTAGAATACCTAAAGACTAGCAGATACATATTTGATTTCATGGTGAGTTCACCTATTTATTTCTTGACATTTTTTAGAGAGGATATTCTTTTAGAGTTGAAATATGCATTAGTTGAAGAGTGACACTGTAACCCAGATGCTTTCTAAAGTAATCAATTTAACATTGTCAGTGTAGACAAACAGTACTTTCACAGCTAGGGATCTCAAACAGAATTGTGTATTATGAAGTGGGTTTTTTGTGGGGCAGGATTGGCAGTTCCAGATTATATATACCCCCTGGAATTGTATCATGACAGTTTTGTTTTCTGTCTTGCCACCCATTAAAAAGAGAGAACTGTTTCATCCAAGTTCCACTGAACACATTGTCTGGGTCCTTGCAAGTTACTGAAATTAATATGCACATAAATTGTGATTTATCAAAAATTTAGCTGAAAAATTGAATAGTTTTTAATAGGATGAATGTTCTTTTTAAAAAAGATTTCATGGTTGACTACTTCAGCTATGCCCAATGAATTAACCTAAGTAACGTGCACAGTTCTCTTTCATATGGATGCTAACATTTTCTGTATTTTCTTCGCACATATTTTATTGTTCCAAAACTTTTAATTAACTGAAATTCTTCTTTATATTTTCAAATTATGGCTGTGTAAACATACATGATACTGTGCAAAGCAAAAGAATCTCCATTGCATCCTGAAATGAATCCCTGTGTGCAGCTGAGTGAAAATGCTGTCTTGAGTTTGTGTGGTGAGGTTTTGGTGATGGGTGGGCACCAGGGCTGGCTTCTGTAAGAAGCTGCCAGAAGCTTCCGTTGTGTCTGATGGAGCCAATGGCAGGAGACTCCAAGATGGACCTGCCAGTGGCCTGTGATGGGTTCATCAGTGACAGCCTAGTGCCTCTGGAATAATGTATTTAAGAAGGGGAGGACAAAACTGTATAATATAAACTATAGCTGGAGAGGGAGCTGAGGATATGGAAGAGGAACAGCCTCAAGGACAGTGAAGAAGGAGGAGGAGAAGGTGGTTCAGGAGCTGAGATTCCCCTGCAGCCCATGAAGACCATTGTGAGGGCACCTGTGCTCCTGAAACCCATGGAGATCTGTGGTAGCCCCTGGGCTGGCCACAGAGGAGCTCGCCCTCTCTTGGAGGGTTGATAGAGTGTAAGCTCTTTCTAAGCTTCCAGCTCTCCCTCAGGGAGTCTCTCTAAGAGATTTCCCTTGTGCTCGTGGTGAGCAAGAAACATCACAATCCCGTGAGCCTTGGCAGGATCAGCCTTGGCAGGATCGGCCTTTGCTAATCCTTTGTTCATGGTTTGTCGTTACCCTCGTTCCTGGGTTTTGCCCTCCCCTGATTGGACGATTTTGGATCCCTTCCCTGATTGGTTGTTTCCCCAATCCTTTCCCTTATTGGTCCAAGTTGCTGGCCCCGCCCACTCCAAGCCCTATAAAACCCCGTGTTTGTGAGCCCTCAGGGTCTTTCAGTTGCGGTTCCTGTTCTAACAAAGAAGCCCCTGATAGTGGAAGATCGCCTCCTGCTATCCTGCGTCACCTGAGAGGAGCTCGGCTGCTCCAGCAGCCCTGACAGCTGAGCTGAATCCCTGTGGTGTGCCTGTGCACCTGGAGCATGGGGTGCCTTGATAAAGGCACTTCTGGCCAGGGACTGCCAGGGCACCTCAAGGCCCGACAGGCCCAATAGGCCCACCAGGCCATGGCAGAGACCCACAGAGAGGAGCAGGAGGATGCTCAAAAGAGGCTCTGACCCAAGGGAGACCTGCACTGGAGCTGGCTCCTGGGTAAGACCTATGGACCCATAAAGAGAGGATCCCATGAAGTAAATTTGCTGGCAGGACTTGTGACCACTTGTGACTCCTCCGGGCTGGAGCAGTCTGTTCCTGAAAGACTGCGCCCCATGGAGAGGCCCATGCTGAAGCAGAAGGATTGTCTCCTCTTGGAAGGACCCCACCCTGTCCAGGGGAAAACTGTGAGGTGTCCTACCCTGCAGAGGAAGCAGTGGCAGAGGTAATGTGTAATGAACCCCATTCCCCTGAAACACCGGGAAGGAGGAGGTAGAGATCAGGAATAAATAAAGTTAAGACCAGGAAGAAGAGAGGAGTAGAAGGGAAGGTGTTTTAAGAATGTTTTTATTTCTTATTATCATAACCTAATTTGATTTGGAATCAATTCAGTAGAGTTCCTCAAGTCATGTCTGTTTTGTCCATGATGAGAACTGGTGAGTGATCTCTCCTGGTCCTTACCTTGACCCACAAACCTTTGGTTTTATTTTCTCTCCCCTCTCCACAGGGGAGGGGAGTGATAGAACCACTTTGGTGGGCACCCGATGTCCAGCCAGGGTCAACCCATCACAAATGTCTGTGCTCTGGGTGTTTTAGAAGACACCTTTTGTCTTATCTGCTGGTTAGGACATCTTTGCAAACGGTATGCTTTAGCTCTGCTCCTTTTTAAAAGGATTGAATTGAGAACGTGTCTAGTCCATCATTAGTACTTCAAATATTTATCACTCCCTGAGATAAGATCTTGTGTATTGTAACTGTTCAAACAGAGAAGAAACTGAAACATTTCTCGGGAATTTTCTGTACTTGATATACTGGATTTTTATAAGAAAAGACAAGCAACACCACACTTTGACTCGTCAGCACTTTGTCAACAACATCAGCTTTCTCTTTAGAGAATCAAACCCAGAGACACCTTCACCACTGGGTGAAGTCAACCTTTCTTTGCTTTTACAACTGCCAAAGGGGAAAAAATAATTCAAGTGAAATTTCAATGTAAAATTATATTATATTGTCAAATACTGTTAAAACCCACAAAAATATACTTTAATGTAGTCACAATTCCTCAGATTTTATCAATTTTTATGACCTCAAAAAGCAAGTCTAAGAAGATATCCCTGCTTTTGTTCAGCTAGTTCTTCCTTTGCTCATTCTCTGATAGAGGTACCTCTTATCTAGAAAACAGTCTCTGGTTTTGTTTTTCTTCTTTGTCCTCAACATTCCATGGGAATATCACAGTCTGATCTTTGGGTTTTTCGATTGCACTTTGTTCTGTATTGAGTTGACAGTGATTAAATGTTTGTTTACTGGTTCACTTTATACTATGTACCTCTTCTTACAGTTAATCAACATATAATTAATCGAGTTTATTTTAAAACTACCCTATTCTGTTTGTTTATTCTTCTTATTGAAGCCATGTCTAAAAATGTGTCAGGAGCTGGTGATTCAGTGGTGAAGAGATCATCAAATTTCCCTTGAAGATAGGCCTATTCCCAACGGCAATATTTGTTGCCTAAGCTGTATCTTCAATGTAAAACATAATTACTAATAAGATTTACTCTCTAATTTTCAGCAGAGCTCTTTACTGATATTCAGAGCCAATGATAGTGGTCTTATCACCATCCTAAAAGGCTTTGCCTTTTGCTTGGGAGATTTCTTTTATCCTTAAAAGCTGAAGCAAATGCTAAATGCTGGCAGAGTGGCTATGCTTAAATTTCATTCAGCCATCATGGATTCTTTTTCAATAGTTAAATGTGCTTCTAAGAGGCATAAACTCTAAGAAAAAAAGAAGTTGTAAGATGTGTCGTTTTCTGCAATTAGAGATCAGGGACCTCTTAGCTTCCTAGAAAATTTTCCAGATCATGCTGCATGTATCAGGTCTAAAACCAGAATCACTTGCGTTTTGCTAAAACCTTTTAGAGTACACTTTGTTTGAACAAGGGTAGCACTTTAATTAATAGTCAGATATGTAACTATTGCCAGGCAAATAGTTGTGTTTTGGTACAGTTGCACAGAGTCCATAGGCCCCAGTTTAGAAAGTGCCCGAGGCAGATGCTTATCTTTAGACTGATGAGGTCTGTTAACTTTGATAAAACTAAACTTAAGCTCTAAGTGGTTTGCTGGACTGGGGCCATAGACTGTAATTGAGTTGGATTTTTTGTCTAT
This sequence comes from Acrocephalus scirpaceus scirpaceus, assembly GCA_910950805.1. Classification (NCBI taxonomy): domain Eukaryota; kingdom Metazoa; phylum Chordata; class Aves; order Passeriformes; family Sylviidae; genus Acrocephalus; species Acrocephalus scirpaceus. The sequence goes on from OU383774.1 coordinate 8,749,920, forward strand.
AATCTTTCACCCATTTGTTAAAATTTTTGATGAATCTTGTTCTTTTACACAGAATTATCTTTGTTTAATGCTACTGGTTTCCTAATGTAATTATCATCCAGACTTCATTAATCATGTTTAAAGTACTTTCAGATATTCATGCATAATTTCTGCATGTTAATTTAACTTGGTTATTGGAATTTATTTAATGTCCTTAAGTACCACAGGATACACATCTGTATGTGTGTCCTGGTTAATAGACCGATCTGGTTCTCAAAAGTTAAGCACAATTTTATTTGCAACAGGCTTAACTGTAATGACCCAAGAGTCACTTTTGGCAGTGTTTTGCATTGTAACTGCAGTGCACACACTTCCTTCATAAGACAGGTCTACTGAAATCTGAAGTTCAGAAAGTTTCCAAAGGACACAAATTGCTGTTCCCTTTTTACTGGAAACATTAGTTTGCATCAGAGTCTATTTCAGCAGTGATATTAGTGATAAACCAGGAAAAGCAGATCAAATAGAAGCTCACGTTTGAAAATAGAATACATTAAAGGGCACAGAATATATTATTTATGCATATGGTTGTTTTTGCAAGCAAAAAGATTTGTTATTGAACTCTGCCTTCATTTTTGACTTGTTTGTTTTATAATCACTCCATTGTTCCTTTCAGTTGGAATATCAATGTTTTCTGGCAAGGATCCCATCAGATATAGGTGTGCTTATAAAGTGTCTATCACAATGATTCTGGCTAAAACCTACAATATCTGCCCTTAAATAAATAATTATAATCACATAAGGAAATGAATACAATTTACCAGTTTTAGGAGACAACAGCATCCTGGCAATTACCGCTGCTTCAAATAGATCATAATAGGCACTGATTTTGATGTTTTGATGTTTCCCAACAAGCTAATAAACTATTAATTGTTTCAATTATTAATTATTACAAATTATTAATAACATTAAATTTATGGTACACATAAAATCACTAACAACTGAAAATTTATTAACAAGTTTGTGATAATATACCTTGAAATATATTTTCTTTATTTCATTTTCTTTGAGTTGAAGATTTCCAGAGTTTTAGAATATTTAAACAATTCAGTAGTCAGATTTTACTTCTGTTGGTTTTGATCATATAATGTAGCTCATCATAATGTATTCCTTCTAAATTTTCATTGGCCCTTTAATTCCTCTGCCAGTGTACTTGGCCGTGGTCCATATCCTTGCTGGTTCATACTCCAGATTAATGTGATAACTGTACTTAATGATGAGTGATTAAAAACATCTTTTTAGGAACTGCAGATATGCTCCTAAATTGTCCTTTCAATGCCCTTTAAACATTTATTTGTTAGATTCTGCATATTTCATGTGCTTCAGTGAGAGGGAGAGAAATGAGGAAAAAAAGTGGGCCAATTTCCTCCTTACATGTTTCTTCACACCCAAAAATACGTGAGGAGGCAAACTTATTGGCCCGGTGCTCCATGGGTAAAGAAACCTAAGGGGATTGTGAAATTTAATAATACAGATTGTTCATAGGCTTCCTGTAGCTATGAATACTCTCTGTTTCATTACTTATCTTCAAAAAATCTTATTTGAATTACTTCTTTTCCTAAGATGATTGAATGGGAAAAATGTGCAGCATTATGGTGGGCAAGTACTTCTACTCAGATGAGAGTATATTCATTTAATAATATTTTGATAATATATTATCGAGCATTTTAATTATAAAGGGTAGGATTTGACCCATGTTATGTCTGTACATTTAGATATAAAATGCCAAAGTAGAAGAGACACTTTATTGTTGCTTATAGTTCTCTTGAGTTACGACTGTGTCTGGGTGAATGGTTCATCCCATCAAATCTGAACCTAACTAATAAAAACAAGATCGTTTTTGTTCAGCAAATGCTTGTGCCTTGGTATGTATTAGATTCAGGCTTAACTCTGCTGAACTTTTCACCTCCTCTTCATCATTAATCAATTTGGTGACAGCATAAATGGATGAGCAACTTTTTTATGACACTTGTATCATGCCTTTAATAGCACAGATGAAACATTTCAGTGGGATGCTTTCTGGAAAATATGCTGTTCTATATCTTCTATCTTTGTTGTATTTTATGCATTTAAGGGTGTATGGTCAAACCCAAATAATAGGATACTTAACTGTCTGTCCCCATAAGTCAACATTAAAGACACTCCATGTCCAGTTTGCTAGTGGAAAAAAGCTGTTGTTCTTGGCTACATAGGCAGAAACTACCAGCAAATTTACATAGTGTATAAAACCTTAGAACTTCTTTTTGTGTTAGTTCCTACTGGTTTAGGGTGAGGATGTGAATGGTTGACCTGATTCACAGTTAAAGATCAGCACTGCATTATTAATTGCTGGGTGTACAGTCATTATTATATGAACTTAGGTTTGGTCCAGTTGGTTAAATATATATATAGCCTTGCAGGGCTAAAACATTACATTTCTTTTCAAAAAAAGCTTAATTTTTTTGCTTGCTTGATGCTAGAAGTGGTTTTTTGCTTTGTGTGTACGGAGGTGTGCACCTGGCTGTGCGACAGGGACAGAGTTAATTTGGGGAAAAAGCCTAAGAACTTTTTCAAAGAGCAATAGAGGTGTTGTCCCCAAAAGAAAACAGGCAGGAGCATTAGATACCATCATGGCTTTGTTAAGTTTGTACTGAAATTGATGAGGCTTCTGTAACTGTAAGATAAAACAAAGGAAATGGAAATAGGGAAAAATATGGGGCTTTAGGAGGAAAGGAGTAATTGATCATTATTTTAAATAAAGATTATGTGAGTTGGATGATATCTTGAATGTTAAAATAGGATCTCAGTTTCCAGCAGAGCATACACGGCATTCATGGATATGGTAGTTGGGAAACACTTCAGCCTGGAAGTGTCTCCAAATAAAACATTAATTATATTTGGACATAAGGTCATAGCATTATCTTTTCTGTATTTTAAATAGAGGAAAAACTCTTTTCACTTAGATCCTTTTCTTCCAGCCAGGCCAAGTCAAGTAGACTCAAGTTAACATTGTGTGTCTATTGCAGAACTAAATTATACAGCATCTAGTGAGAGGAGTGTAACAGTTAAAATTAAAAACTGCTGAAACCTCTTAGGCCCTTGTCAAATCACTCATTCAAACAGTGTTCTGTTCATTACATAGAAAACACATAATAATGCAACAGAAACACTTTGTTTGCATTTGTTCAGGCTCATCTATACAATTAATTTTTGACATAGCTACCCATGAGTGACAATCCCAACTGCACACTCATAAAATCTGTGTGCCAGACCATGTGATCAGCTACTCTTTCTGAAATACTCATATAAACCAGCAACTCTTCTAAAGGACAGAAATGTGGCAAATTTGAAGGGTTATTAAAATTACTGGTAGTACACAGTATTCATGGTTTTATGGATACAGGCTGAATTCACTGCTTGAATTGCTGAAGACAGCAATTCATTTTATGGTGGTCTCTCCCAGTTTGCTGATTCCAAAAGTATCTGAGTGATTTAGAAATACCACTGAAATTATATTCAGATGACTCAAATAAGGTAAAAAAGAGGTATTATCCTGATTTGTAAATGAGGAACTGAGATGCTGAGAGGATTAGATCAGAAGTGCCTACTTTGTATCTTCCCCTTGGAGCTAATTTTTGTACCTGCTGAAGAATTAAGAACTCTGATCTCCTTCTGTTCAGTTGCAGCTGTGAGTGCAGGTGTTACACAGGTGTGTAAAACTCAGTGTGAGCAATGGAGAAGAGTATGTGCATCTTTTTGTGCAGATATACAGTGCCTTTGGCCTATCCATTGCTAAAGGGGGTTGTCAAAGCAGCAAAGATGCTGCAGGGTTCTGAAGGTAGTCAATGATCTCACTGAAGGCGTGGACATAATCTTTAAAATATGAGATATTAAGAAATTATTTTTATATGTATAAAAATATGCATGTGAGTAGTTATAAAAATAATACAAAAGCAATATTATAAAATTAATAAATAAAATAATTATTTATGAAAATATAAATAATAAGTAAATGTTTACATCAAAGGGAAAAATATAGTTTTCATTCTTATCCTGTGAAGGAAACAGCATCTGGTGCTGCCAATAAGCTAAAAACCTGAATACCTGAGTTCAGTTCTAAGAGAACAGATTGTCTTTTTTTCTATGACATATACTGTTTTCATGGTTTGCCAATGAAGTGATCACTCCTATGGTGGTATTATTATTATTAAAAGCATTTACTTTAATAGGATTTTGGTTAGAAAAAGGTGTGATATATTACTTTCTCCTCCATTTTTAAGTTCATTCTCACAAAAGAAGGAGAGGCAAAATGAAACACATTAAGCATGGTGTTGCCAAGGCAACAAGTACTTGAGCCTCCAAGGTGAAGTGTGACTGAAATGCCTATGATGCCATTGCAATAGGGACATGTGGTCTCTCACTTAGAACTAAAATCAACTCCATTTAAAATTAAATTGAATTAAAAGCTCTACTCTGAATACCTGTGAGTATTAAGACAGTTTAGTCTCCAGCCAGCAGACCATGGAAAGAGGAATTGATTTCAGATATACTGGCAAATATTATACTCATCTGCGGACAAATGTTTGATCTAAGTTTTAAGGGGTTCTGAGAAGGATAGCTCCTCTTGTGTTTTGTTTTGGCTTGGGAAAACTATTTATGGGCAAATATTGGTAACAACTAGGAAAAGGAACTATTTCTCTGAAGTGAGAATTCAGGAAATGTGTGTAGACCTTCTGTTCAGTAATCATTAGAAACATAGAATCATTTAGGTTGTAAAAGATCTTTAAGGCCTTTGAGTCCAACCATAGGCTATGAAACGTCAGAGTTCCCAGGTGAATGTTATCTTTTCTGATTTTTCTCTACAAGGTTGTTTTCTGCAGTCAATGCTGCTTCATAACTGATTTACTGAACCATTTTTACAGTCAGTGTGGGCTATGTGAGGGTTCCCTGTCTTCTGAAGCAGGGTTGCACCACAGTTGATATTTGGGATTTGGTTCCTTTTTTTCCCTTTTCACTTGGAAACTGTAATAAAAATTATTATTAAAATAAATAGTTAAAGCTGAAAATACCACTCACATCCAACACTGCCTATCCAGAGCTTAAAAAATCATGATATAGGCTGAGGAAAAAATACATTTATGTTCCTTTCCAACTGTTTAAATTCTTTCTATTTGAGCTTCAAATTTTATTTCAGTCTCTTCAGACAAATTAAATAAATTGAGACCTTGACAGAATCATGTGATTCCAGAACCTGAGGATTTAAAGCTCTAATAAAATGCTGGGCAGTTTCAGCTAAATTCCTAGCTTCATAGCAATGCGCCAGTTTTCGTTTTGCTGTTCACTAAGACAGATCTTGACTGGACCTTGTTCCATCACAAGAGATCCAGGTGTTAGTGTTTCACAAACAGTGAATAATGGAATCAGAGCAAAGATTACAGAGATCTAGACTGAGTGGAACCCTGTCTAAATCTCAGGAAAAAGTCAATGAGTACATATAAAATATTGACTCCCTCATTTTTTAATTGAGTTTTATCAAATGAGGGATGGAAAGCTCTATGTGTAAAGTGGGTTTTTAAACTCTCTTCACACAGATCAAACCTTAGCAAGTGTTTTAGTCAAAGTTACAATGTGAAAAAGCAGTTACTTTTTGGAGAATTTCTTCTATAAATTGACTGAGTAAAGCCTATCCTATGACAGTAATTGTTGTTTTAGGATAATATTTAAAGAGGAAAGCTTGAGGAAAGCAAATCTTATCTGCCACAGTGTATTTTACTTGCAGCGCTGTGTTTGCTATCCAGCGTAAGAGAGTAGCTATGGGAGTGTAACTTTAATTTTGTGTTTAGGTTATTTTGTGTAAGAGAATTTATCTAATTATTGTTCTACAGAGGATGGAAAAAGGACAGGAGAAATTCCCAACTAACATTAGTTTATGAACCATAATTGATAAGTAACAATCAGAACTGGTTTGGGACTGATTTCATCATGAAAAGATCAATTCAGTCATCATTTGCTATCATCTAGAATATTCATTTCTAATCCCTTCAGTAGCTGGGAAAGAATCACAGAATCACTAGGTTGGAAGAGACCCTCCAAGATCATCGAGTCCAACCCAGCCCTAATACCTCCACTAAACCACAGCACTGAGTGCCACATCCAATCTTGCTTTAAGCACATCCAGGGGTGCTGACTCCACCACCTCCCCAGGCAGACAATTCCAGTATTTTATCACTCTTTCCATAAAAAAACTCCTTCCTAACGTTCAACCTATATTTCCCTTGGTGCAGCTAAAGACTGTGTCTTCTAGTTCTGTCTGTTGCTGCCTGGAGAAAGAGACCAGTCCCTACCTGACTACAGCCGCCTTTCAGGGAGCTGTAGAGAGTGATAAGGTCACCCCTGAGTCTCCTTTTCTCCGGGCTAAACACCCCCAGCTCCCTCAGCCGTTCCTCACAGGATTTGTGTTCCAAGCCCCTCACCAGCCTCGTTGCCTCCTCTGGACAGGGTCAAGCATCTCAACGTCCTTCCTAAACTGAGGGGCCCAGAGCTGGACACAGCACTGAAGGTGTGACCTCACCAGTGCCAACTACAGGGGAAGAATGACCTCCCTGCTCCTGCTGGCCACACTGTTCCTGATCCAGGCCAGGATGCCATTGGCTTCCTTGGCCACCAGGGCACACTGCTGGCTCATGTCCAGCTGCTGTCACCAGTACCCCCAGGTCCCTTTCTGCCTGGGCACTGTCCAGCCACACCGTCCCCAGCCTATAATGTTGCAGGGGGTTATTGTGGCCAAAATACAGGACTCTGCACTTGGGCTTATTAAACTGCATCTTGTTAGACTCTGCCCATCCAACTGTTTCAGGTCTCTCTGCAGAGACCTTCATCCATAATACCTTCTAGTGGCCATGTAGATATTTGGTATAAACAATAATAGTTACTCAAAAATTTAAAGTTCAAACTCATCAACATTGTGATAATATGTAAAAATATGAGTATAATTCTTTCTAGGAATAGATACCTTTTTATAATAACTAGACCAGATAGAATTTCCTGTTATAAATGGAACAGTTTTTTTCTAGTGAGAACCACTTTGGCTACTCTTTGGAAAACTTTGTACAATCCTTTGAATTTTTAAACTGATCTTAGTGCTGCAACCCTAATCCACTCCAGGAAACTGAGGAGACAAAAGGAGATTACCTACCCTATTTTAATGGCACTCCTTCCTGCCTCTATTTGTTCCTATTTAGCACATAGGGAATATGAGTGTTATGCCCCAAATCAGAGTTGATTGCAGTAGTGAAGGAGATGCTCCTGCTTTTCTTGGGGTGAAACTGTGTCTTTAAGCAGTTTTCTCCAATAATTTGTTTACCAGGCTTCATCCTACACCATAAAACTGTGTTTGAAATTTAGCTTGTTATTGTAGTTATCTGTTAACTTTAAAAAACTAGGATACATTTTCATCTTTCTTAGTAATAATCTCTGGACATTATCACATGAAAAGGGGAGAACTTGATTTTCACTTTACCAGATATAATAGTCCTGGAAATGTGTGGTATAAATGCATAAACCTCATCAATAATACCTTCAAATAGGTCTTTCACTAGCAATTAAAAACCAAAAAGCGTTCCCCACCAAATAAATAAAAATGAAACATGCACAGGTGGCAGTAAAGCTTCTTTCCACACTGGAGTAATTGACAATTTGCAGGAAATTTTTTTCCTGTGTGAAGCCTTCAAGACAGGCAATTCCTTGGCGTATTGCAGGAGCATGAAGTACAGATGTAGGGGAAAGCTAGGTGTCACTCAGAAAGGGATCCTGTTGGTGTGATTGACACATAAAGCAAATTTTTTTGCCATTCCTATGTGTGGTTTCTCGTGGAGGGACATCTCTAAGTCAAACCATTGGAGTAAACCCTTTCTGTTGTCATTTGGTGGGATTTTTATTTTAATGAAAGCAATCGGTCTTGTGTGCAAATACCAACCTTTGCTGTTTGATATGCACAGAAATCCAATCAGATGCTTAATTAGATCTTAACATGAGTTCCAAACAGCTGGCTAATTCCCTTGTTTCTGATTAAAGAGATTACAAAAATAAAATTTAACATTGCATTTACATACAGCTCTAAAAGGAAACACTCACCCATAAGTTTTAGTCATTTAGGAAATTCATGTCTGTTCAATGCTAGGGATCAAAGATTTTAGCATGATGAATTGCAGAGTGGCAAGAGATTAAAAAAAAAATAGAAAAGAAGAACTGGAAAATGGAATTTGTCAAACATTCTGCTTGCTGATTATGGCAGGATTTAACTTGAAGGTGTGAGTCCATAGATGTTTGCAGGAAGTATTTTGTTTCATTCCTCTTTTTTGTAAAAACATGGAAATTAAGTTTGTTCACTAAACCATCACTTTCCATGAGCTCAGAAGATTATTTTTCAAGCAGGCCTGTTCTGAGCACATGCACTAATTTGTTTAAAGCTGATTTATTAACTGTCAGAAAATAAGGTAGAATTTCATTTGTTTTCTGTCTAGTTTAATCTTTGAGCGGTTTCTCCTTTTTTAATGATTTTAAATTCAGTTTTTAATGAGAAGTATAGTTATTCTAATGTCAGAGGGTGTTTGACATTTACCTATGTCTTCAGCAGTGATAGTACAAAACTTCTCTGCCACAGTAACAGATAAAATCCTTTTAGCTGGAATTGTTGTATCAGTGTATGCACCAGTGGTGAAGTCAATCTTGATAACTGCTATAAGATAGTAAAAAATAGATTCCTAATGTTCTCATTTAGGACTAATTGAGATTCATTTAAACACATTAAAAGAGCCATTGTTTTACACAGAGAATTCATATGGAAACCTTTCTGTGATGTTTAAGTATGAAATGTGTTGTTTATGTAGAAATGGAAATCCTGGGAGCAATGCAAAGTGGTAAGCAGCTAAATGAACTGTATGCATGACTTGCTGACACATGGGTGTGAAGAAATACATCCATTTTCTGGCAATAAAAACTGAGAATTTGGAGAGCTCCTGGGACACTTTTAAAAAAAATCGAATAAGAAGAATTCAAATCTGCTAAAAAAAATGGAGTATTAAATGGACAAGAGGCTATTAAAAACATGTGAGTTTTTCTCATTCAGAGGAGTGATGAGTGACAGATATTGCACCCACATTTTACAGAGGTCTGTGTTTGAACCAAAGGGCTTCAGGCTTCCAAACCACGTATGTCAACCTCGGCTATTAGTTCAAGGGAAAACCTGAGAAACAGCTACATGACAACCCTCAGCAGAAAAGGCTGTGTGAAAAAGAACAACTCTGCCTTCTTGATTTGTTGAGCCTTTACAAACACATTAATAAATGAGCATATTAAGAACATTTTGTTTAGATTCCGCCGAGACTTTGAAGAGATCTCTTGCAGCACTTAACAAAAATATTGAATAGTCATGGGATGCAAGCTGTAAGTGTTGTGTTGGATCACAACAAAAACTGACTTAGATACAGAAGATGAAAATTGAGAACAAATGGTCGGAATTTTCTGTCGACCTCCTGCACCCCCAATAAACAAACACATTAACTAAACAGAGAGACGTATTTTAGAGCTTCTGGATTATTCCATGCAAAAAAACAATGTACCAGATCAGGCTAAAGGGCCAACTTGGGATTTTTATGACCAGCACCTTAGAGAAGAACTGTTGTAACAGGGTATTTCACCTCACATAGAGATTAGGGAATCTCAGGTGAATGATTGTACTGAATAATAGTATTTAATAGTCCTTAAAAGCCTTAACTTACACTGAGTGATCAGACCACAGTGGACTGCACTAATGTCAAGAGTCCACTTCTCTCTGACCAGCTTCTTTTTTCTATTCCTGCATGAAGGGTTTGAAATTCAATATCATATTTACTTATTTGACATTACCTACTGTGGCTTGGGATTTTGATTTAATACAGTGCTGCAGTAGTATTAGTAATCAAATATAACTAGACTTCACAATTGAAATGCACAGCTAAAGTAAATCCCAGTCAAATGGCTGGGTGCTCCCAGCAGCTGGGAAGGAGAACATGGGCTCAAACCACCACAAACCCTTTGCTCTCTTCTAGGTTCTGCTAGCTGTTCACTTCTGTAGCCTGTGTTGGGCTCCTCTGTTAACCTGCCCCTCACCAGCTGGTGTAGCCTAAAAACTGCCCTCCAGACCCTTCTGTGCTGAGGGCAGCTCAGCTTTCATTGCATCAGGAATGGACAATCCCTTCCCACATCCCATCCCAACTGTCACAAACATAAAGCCCATGCTCAACTCCTCAGAACTGTCTTCCGCTGCAGGGAATTGCGGTCACAATTTTTGTTTTTGGTGTTCCCAACATTTTGTGGCAAGGAGGGCTGTAATTTAAGCAATGAAATGAGTTTATGAAAAAGAGGTTAATTTTCTTGGTTATTAGGAATTAAAGGTTGAAAGGCATAGAAAGGAAAATATGCAGGAAATTATTTCAAAATAAATCAACAGCATCAAATAAATGGCCAAGTCTCAGAATCAAAACCATATGAAAAATCCTAGGCTACCCTTATCCCTCCTCATGCAAACTCTGCTGCCTGTCTCCCATCAGTTTTGTTGATCTTTCCTATATTATTTCTATTTGTGCTATCCACTACCTTTGATTTGTATGTAGTACCCAAGACATGGACTCACTGTAGTTTTCTACTGTGGCATAATAATGCTAAGCACTGGATACAGCTGGAGCCCAAGCCACCTGTTGTGTTTTGTTCCATTGCCAGTGAGAACTGAGAGAGGGAAAACCAAGAGGGATCTCCAGCACAATGTTCTGTTCAAAATCCCTCCCTGGCTGATCCATACAGCGAAGCAGTAAAAGTGATCCATACAGTAGAAGCAGCAAACTGTCACTGTGCACATCTTGTGATACCTTGTTCTGCTTTCTGATCCTTGTGTGCATCACTCCAGAGCCCAGCCAAGACCATAGAATTTAATTTCCATTTCACTGTGACACAATCTTTGCCCTTGCAGCTCAGATCACTTTTAGTACCCTAAAATGAAACAATGAAGCAGAGCAGAAAGTGGAGGCTTTATGGCCTTTATGTGCAAACAGGCAAACAAACAAAATGGCGCAGAAGCTGACACAACCCTCTGCAAGTAATTAGAGAAACTTGCTCCAGGTAGTCATAAATTTATGTGTTTAGCACATTATCATTTATTTTCTTCTTTACAGTCTAAGAAATCACAGGTAGTGAATGTTTCCCTGGACAAAACTTGTTAAATACCTTGTCAATGATCAGTGGAAAGAGAGAGTTTAAGCTATTAAAGATTTATGTAACTGAGTGGAGGTTTAGAATTACCAGTGAGAGACCAGGGTGATTGGGAGCTCAGTTCAGGCTCTGAGCCATGAAATGCTTCTTCAACTCTGCTGCTGGCCACCAAGCATGTTCTTATTTCAGGATAGCACAGACTCTCTGCTAGAGTAAGAGTAGGAGGGAGATATACATCTCTCTACAGATAGCTGTGGGGTGTGCAGGCCATGTAGTGTCTGAAAATGCTGAGAAGGTCAACAGGTCTGTTGGACTCTGCTAATCACTTGCATTATGTGAAATCATGTGATTTCTTAAGGCCCTACTTTTTTTTTTTTGTCATATTAGATATACAGCTGTATGCACGCTCCAGGAATCAGTTGATTCCTGGCTGAGCCCCAGATTTGCCTTGGCTCATTCTGCTTGATTCAATCTCTTGTGACTGCTAATTTTTTTTTTCATTTCTTTTACCTCTTCAATTTACTCTTGCCCCTTTTCTCAACACCCATGCTATGTTGACTACTTTTTTGAAGGAACGGCTTGTGCAAGATCAGAAAAAGAACCTTTAGAATATATTTGGAAGGTTCACTCTTGAGCTTTGTTTCATTTTAGAATCTCTTGCAAGATGAAGAGTGAGATGTATTATCTTTATAAAATAAGTGCAGCATTTTAGGCTAACTGTAAAAATTCAGCAGAAGCATATTAGCTTAATGGAAGTGTAGTGCTTCAATAAAATCAGTGTTAATAATAATAATAATAATAATCTCGAATTGGTCTATTCCATAATAAAAGCAGATATTGAAGCTTGTTATTGGAGTAGAGGCCAAGAATTAGTGGGATTTAGGTTGGTAATTGCACATTCCAATAGACCAAGAGTATTAGTTGTTCAAACTCTGAAAACAAGAGCTTTTCTTATCTGTATCGGACTTCTGGCTCCTACAATGTATCTTAAGTAGGAATGAAAAATGATTTTTGATTCATACTTGCAGTACATTTCTTCAGAGTGTTAATTTAAAATTATATTTTACTGGTGCTGATCTGTAGCAAGAGTGTTAACTGTGTTAGGACTCCAACATCACCAGAGAGAATTTGTCTTCATGGTTTGTTGGTTTCTTTCCTAGAATATTATTTCTAGAGTGAATGTTTAATAACCAAAAAAACAGCACTCCAGGACCTATATACACTATGGAAGAAAGATTTCCAAATGTCTTTAAAGCTGGATTTTTTTATCTTTCATTGCTGATTTAAATGATGGAACATTGTTGGTTTGTTCTGTAGTCTTATTCCATTGGTAGGAATATTTTTTAATATGTTACTGTGTGCACAAACTACCATAGTGAATGTTAATTGTCACTAGAATGCAACAGCTAATAATAACTGTGTAATTGTCAATTCTGTGGAAAATTATTTGGGGGGGGGAACCCACTAATCACAGAGAACTCTTAATGCTTAATTAGGAGAGTGTTCAGCTACCTTCCTTATGATGAAGCATTTCTCTGCATATTTTTTATTTTAACTCTGGACCTAAATGTGCCATTTAAAGTATCAGATAAAAATCATTATAATGTTTGGCGGGGGGGGGTGGGGGGGGTGGTGTTGCTTTTGGTTTGGTTTTGGTTTTTTTATTTGGTTTTTTTGATGTTTTGTGCGAAAATACATCAGACCAGGTCGGGCCATAATTGATGCTGTAGTGTCATTCTGTCTGCTGTAGCATTTCCATTGTGAGTCCATTTTTTGCACAATTCTTAAAAGTCAAAAAAGGACATATTTTAATAGTTATCCTACTGGAAATAGGGCAACATTGTGCATGTATAGGGCTTAGTTATTTCTCATGTTCCATTAAAACTACATAGTTACATATTTTATATATAAAAAAGATATTAAGTTTATAAGAATTGGTCAATTTCTTTGCTGCACTGTCAAGTAAGTTAATTGCTTACATATCTGCTCTACTAGAATTATTTTTTTTTTTAAACATTATTTTCAGTCTTGGAGACTTGGTTTCTGTAAATGAAACAGCTTTGCAAATCTTAGGGTTTCAGTGGGCTAGCATTGTACTGCTTGCATGGTATTAAAAAATTCATTGTTTTAAAGGAGAAAACATCATAATTTCCTGAAGTATCTGACAACTCATTAATTGAACCCATGTTTCTTTCTAACTGAGCAAATGCCTTGAAAATCACCCCAAAACCAAGTCCAAATAAAGAAATCAAACAAAAGCATTTGAATTTAGAGGCTTATATTAAAAGCATTTCTATAATATCTTTCTTCTTTTTTTTAAATGGAATTAGATTATTTTGGATCTGACCTTGCAGAGGCATAATCTCAGAATGGGTAAGGATGGAAGAGATCATAGCTGGTCCTATCTCCTGGCTTAGCAGGGCCATTCCAGAGAGCAGGGCACAGGATTGCATCCAGATGGTTCCTGAAAATCTCCAGTGAGGGAGACTCCACACCCTCTCTGGACAACCTGTTCCTGGTGCTTGGTCACTGCACAGCAAGAAAGCTCTTCCTCGTATTCGGACTTTGCATGGGTGAATAAGAAAGAGGAAAATGATAGTTGTCAATAATGCTCATTGTGGGTATACGAGCAGAGGTTGTACCTTCATTCGTTTCCTGGGGAAATTGTACTGGCTTTAGGGAGTGCTGTTGTTGGTTCCTTGGTGATCTTCAACATTTCAGAGGTTTGAAATGGGACCTGAATACAGCAAAAAGTAAAAATGGGCAAACTTTCAAAACTGTTCCACGTACATATGGCAACCACCCTGTAATTCTGATAGCTTAGTTTAGAATAATTACGTTGACTGTATTTTCATTTTAGAATTGCAGCAGTGTACTACAGATGCTGCATCAGGGCAATGACACAGCCCATTATTTCATGGGCCTACATATTTACTTAGTTTTAAGACCACATAAAATTGAAAGGATGAAAACATATGGCACGTAATTATACTTTATTGTGGAATTTAGCTTGAAATGCAAACTGCTGCATTCATAACCTGTTTCCTCTGAAGACCATTGTTTAGGCCCCAGTCAGATAAGGGTTACATGTAAAAGATAGGGAGGCAAATCTCATGCAGCATATCATCACATCAGAGAGTTGATAAGTAGCCAAGAAGGCTGGAATGCTGCCAGCCGGGCCATATTTCATTTCTGTATCATTTATACTGCTGGCTGTGATGCATGGTACTGTATTTTCATCCTGTTTCCTATACTTAAACGAGTTTCAGGGTGAGGGGCCTTGGAGAAGTCACAGTATTTCTGCTTTAGAGAGTGTGTATTAATATTACTATGAAGCATAAATTTGAAAATGGTTTAATGTACAAAGGACTCTTCCCTCCTTCTGCCCCCAAAAGACTCAGAGCAAGCTCACCAATATGCCTGGGAACTGTGAAGTCTTAAACAAGAATGAAGTCCTCACTCTGCAGTTTTAGCAATTTTTGCTACAGCCTTCACTGTTTACCCAGCCCAACCTAAGCTGCCTTCTAGTGATGACCTTTCTGTCTAGAGGGTCATGTAAACTCTCTTAGGCGATGTCTATGCTGATCCTTTGCGTGTGTGTGTGAATTTCAATGACATTTTACATTAAGGCTAGAATAAATACCAACAGGGTGTTTTGCCAAGGGCTTGGTCAGCAGTCTTCAAAACTGACGGAATTAAATTAGAAAGAGCAGGGGAAATGTCTTGATGTGCAAGAAAGAGAAATATGAAAGAATCAGAAGAGCTGAGAAGTGTTTGTAGTATCACTTGGAGTACAGGTTCTAGGGAGTACAAATCAGGATTGAAAAAAAATCCACCTTTTTGTACAAAACATCTGGTTTTGAAACTTTCTGCCTAGAAAAGATGTAAGGGAGATAAGCATTGTTTGTATCAGTATGAAACCAGTAACATATTTGCAAATGGTGAGCATTATGAAGTATTTATCAAACCAACATTTTTATTTTGGTAATATTTCAAAAATAACCAACCCCTTATATCAAGATTAAAATGTAAGATAACTGCATTTAATACTCTGGAAAGTACTAAATATCTCAGAAATTAAAGCAGTACATTCACTTTAGCAATGTCCTGAAACACGATATATACGAAGAATTGGAACTGAGTGGTTTCAGGTAGCAAAAAAAGGCTGTGAAAAGTGACATTGCAGGCTTTAGCACACATTGCTCTTGACTAATGAATCACTTCCCTGGATTGGGTTTCTAGTCTAAAAGGTGAAGAAAATAAACACCTCCAAGTCTGCCCTATTAGCTGATGTTTGTGAAGTAGCTGATGAATGAGGGGATGTAAATGTTAAGTGCCATTACCACAACAAGTATTCTTGTTGTGATATTTGAATTGCAAGAGAATCGAAACCTTCAGACTTTTCTTGTTAATGAAATCTCAGTTAAAAATATGACATCTTACTACTGAAATAATTAGGACATCTTCAGGACTTAAGGGTCAGGAGGATTATGGACTCATTGACCCTATAGACAGAGATGAAGTATTTTCCACTCCTTTTCTTGCTAAAGACAGATGCAAAACTCATTATCACAAAGTATGATGTATGTACCAAGAGTTATTACCATTTCCATCTCCTAAATACTAATCTAGCCCCAAATCCAATCTGGTAAACTTTGTTCCATAGATTTTTAGGATGATATTGTCTTTTTTTTTTTCATGTTTTTATAATTGCACCACACTACTCAGACCTTTATAAAAGCATTCTACAGAGACATTAGAAAGTTTCAAAAGCTGTAACTGAGCAGCTTGCCTGGTGCAATACAGTAAAGTAGCAAGCCCCCTGTGCCTTTTGTCTATTTTTTTTGCTTGCTAAATCTGTGCAGGAAGGATGCAAGAAAGATTGCAAAGGTTTATCTCCTTTAATCACAAGAAAAATATCTTCCATGAAGCTTTTCCATCATGTTCAGAATTCTCTCCAGTTTTACTTTCCTATAGGGGCATTCAGTGTCACAAGTAGTTGATGCAGTCATCAGACTGAAATGGTTTGGGTTTTGTTTGTTTGGTTGGTTTTTTGTTTGTGGTTTTTTTGGTTTTTTTTTTTTTTTTTTGGTTTTTTTTTTGTCTTATGGTCCTCTCTTTAAATATTCCAGAAGTCTGACTTGAATAGTTATTATTTCCAGATTGTTAGAAACATGGTTATACTGCTTCCTAGTGGGGAATGAAAGAATGTCTTCTTCTGATTTGATGAAACTTTTTTATCATTATGCTTGTGGAGCTTTTTGTTTTGTTTTATTTTTTTAATTCTTTGGTACAATACCAGAGTATTTAGAGCTCTACTCTTTTCTATTGTATGGTTTTATATCAGTGAAGATTGACTTCAGTGAATTTGTCCTAGCTGACAGCAGTATGTGTAAGAGAATATAAAAGCAGGATGCCTTGCTGTTTTACAAGGAGTCTTTACTGCAGGCTACAGCATGCTGTTTACAATCCAAGACAATAAATCACCTAGGCTAGTGGCTGTAATCTCCCCTGGAGATGGGCAAGCAAAATATTCTTTTCCCTTACCTCTGCTGTGACTTTTCTCTGTTGGATAGCACCACACACTTCTAGAAATATGTTTTCCAGGGAGGTAGAGAAAATGTAAGTTACCCAGCATATGCAGAGAGCCATTAAAAAACAGTTTGACAGTGAGAAATATCTGTCAATGAGAGAGATGATTGCTTTTTGAAGCATTCATTGGGAAAGAAGTGACTCCATGCACCGACCTCTCCAGGAGAACAAAGCTGTGAGTACCTCCAGCACATTAGTGGTGTCTTTGTGCTGCTACAGATGCTGGGCTGAGACTCAGGAGATCTGCAGACAACTCTGACTCCTGCCAGCAATTTCTCCAAATTTTTGGGAATGTACCACCCAGCACCACAGTTCAGCACTGGCAGAAAGGCAGTGTTATTTTTCCACCTTTCTCTGCTACCTCTGCTTTTGACTGCCATTATTTATGTCCAACCAGTGCTTGAATAGTCCCACTAATTTTTAGTGAAATTGTAGAAGCGATGAGATGCTGCTGAGTGTGTGTGAATGGTGGGGCTGCACTTCAGAGCAGAACACATTCATGCAGCCTGTTTAAAAAACACATGGAGCTGGAGGTCCCAATGTCCAGATCTGGGAACAGGACTCAATATTTCAGCAGTAAAAATTGTTCCTCATGTCCTTGCAAGGAGCATACTTTGTTTCTCTCTTCACATGTGTTTTTCACTTAGAATTCCAACTCTACTCAGAATCAAAATGAGAAAAATATTAGCAGAGTCCACATTTTCATGTTTTGGGTCTTGTTGTTGTTTTGGGTTTTTTTGTTTGTTTGTTTTGTTTGCTTTTAAGTAGTTCCAATTCTCTAAAACTGGTTTCCACTTTCAGCTGGTCTTCTTCCAAGACTCCAAGGCTCATGAACTACATACCATTGTAATGTCTCAATTTATGTGGTAAAAAATAGAATTGGTACTATCTCAGAATAGTTATGATCCCTTCTTATATTTGTAATCAGGGTTGAATTTGTGATTATATGTCATTCATGATCATATTTTTTGTCAGAGATGCTTATTTATTGATTCATTGTAGTGAGAGCTGATAAAATGCAGTATGCCTAATAAACAAAAATAGAATCTCTTCTTAGTACAGGAAGATTTTCCTTATATGTGCTGCTGTTAATAAGGTTTATGTATACAACTCCCCAGCTCATTAAAATTAAAACATATCCCTTTGTGTTTAGACAGCAATATAAACAGAAGTAGTGTTACCTAACATTTAGGATTTCATTACTGAAAATTTATTCAACAGAGTGCATCTAATTTCACCCATTTGCTTGCTAGGGTTCAAAATAACTGAGTGCATGGGCATTTGTGGGAATTTGTCCCTCAAAGGGGTGGCAGAAGGAACCATATGCTGGTGCTCCAGGTGTGCCAGCATTCCATGTGAGCTGCTCTTGTCACATTCCCACCTCAGCAGCACATCTCTGCCTGCAAAGATTTCGCTTTTCCCCCATTCTGTTGTGCCTGCCCAACCCCAGCCCTGCTCATGAGTTTAAGCCATTGTTTATTGAAGTAGCATAGGAGAAAAATGAACATTTGGATCCCCATGTCAGACTCTAATTTACAAGGTTTTCTGGGGAAGTTGATTTTTATTGTGCTGATTTGTAGGGACTGTTCTAGAAATTTAAGTGGGCCTGAATTTTTTTACAAAACTGAAGGCTGTAGGCAATTTTTGTAACTACAAGTGACAAGGTGTTTCTTTTCAAAATAAAGCAGTAAGCTCCTGTAAATAACTAGCAGGATCATTTCTTTCTTTTAGGTCAGAAACAGCTGTCAGCTTTCAATGGTAAATTGCAGCTGAAGTGATTATTTCCATGTTCAGAAAGGCAACATAAAAATAATCTGAACTAACTCATACACTAACTGATTCTGCTGTGCCTAATCAGCTTAAATATTATTTTACTGTCCCAGAGATCTTACTTAGTTTAATAAAACTAAAAGCTGTTTCTGTTTATGTTCAATATTAGTGGGGATGTCATGTTTTCCCTATGATTAGAGTGATGCTTTCAGCAGTAATTCTATTTACTCAGGAACTTGCCCTAATCTGAAGGAAAACACACAAAAATGCAGGAAAGCCAAGAAAAGCTAGTGATTTTGCTTTGCTGTCTGAGTAACTAAGGACAGCATAACGCAGGAGTTTTACTGCTGAAGTATTGTCTCAAAAATCAACAAGTGTAAAAGTGGCTTTCTTTAACTAAATTCTATAGTAATCATTGAAACAATTGATGTAGGTTAATATTTCACTCATCAAAATACACTGTAGCTTAACAAAAAGGTAGAACAAGCTACCACAGGTCCCATCTCTTTGGATATGTGAGATCCAAAATTGCCAAGAGCAAATGCATGTGTAATATATGCACAGGGAAAGCCCATCTCCCAAAACCACTCTGTGATTTCCCAGCCCAAGGTAGTGTCTTTAGTAGTCTTCAGTGGGAGAGAGTGTTGTCCATTAATTTCTCTAAATGTTTTTTATATGTAAACTTTTAGAATCATCTCTTTTTTTGTGTGAGACAGTGCAATGGCTTCTTTGGCTTTTGAGAAAAGCTGAAGTTCTCTAGAGGGTATAAATCTGTCGCCTGCTGCCACTTGCTTTTGCTGCTCTGTGGCTCTTCTGCTATATCTATAGAAGAGTTTTCCTATCCTTGAATAAACTCTTCATAGGTTTTACTACTTTTAATCCAGTCAGCAGGCTAGAAAGCTGATATTTCTGACAGTGAAAAAGGATGTTTGGCTCAGTGTAATGGCTCTTGAACTTAGAAGATATGTAGATATAAACTGAGGTCATCAGTGTGCTCCCAGAAGTTTGCACTGATGATGCATGGTCAGGGTCACATTTCCGTTCATCTGTATGATGCTCACACTCAAACAGAAAACCTAGCAGCCCTATTATTTTTCAAAAATATATATGTGTATATATATTTTTATATATGCATGTGTATATATATTTATGTATGTATATATATGTGTGTGTCTTTGTGTATATATATACACACACAAATATATGTATTCTTTCTTTATTTTAATGCCAACTAAGTAATCATGATACAGTAAAAAACCTGGCAACTGCTTCAAAGAGGCTGGAGTCTGAGGTGAAAAATGAATGGGTTTTTTTCTCATGGGGTGAAAAAGAGCCCAAGGTCTGCAACAGATGGGAGCAATATGAGCTGCTGTGAAATTACCTTCACCGCAGGGTTTGTGCAGTGATCTTGGATGGTAAAGAAAGGGCTGAAAGAGAGCAGTGAGATGGATTTCTGAGTATATATGAGTATATATGTAAGGATGTTTTTACATGAGATGAGACACAGGAAGGCAGAAAAATGGTACAAAAATTGATCCATCCAAAACCTACTTGATTATGAAGATTTTGGGACTCCTCCCCCTTGTAGTACTTCTATGCTAGCTTGACTGATTTCAGTGGATAAACAGGTAATTAATCCTAGAGAAAAAAAAAAAAAGTAAGAAATGAATCTCTAGTATATATTTCTAATTTGACATTTTGAGATTTATGACTAGAGATGGGAAAACACCTCTTGTTCTGCTTTTAAACTATATGAAGGGGAAATGCGCAGTGTCTCATTAATCTCAGCAATACCAAACTCCAGGCATAAAGGCTTGCACAGCTCAGGTGTGAACAGCAATGAAAGGAAATTCCTAGTAACTTACCATGGCATTCTTTTTACTGAAATACTTTTGTGCAGTGCAAAGGCATCTTTGAGGACAAGAAAAACAACTATGAATTATCAGGGTTGCAGTAATCTGATTTTCCCTGTGCTCTTTTCTCATCATTTTGGATCTTGCTCCCATTTCTGGATGTTTGGGCAGCAGAGGGGGAGCTTGGGAAGGAGGAATGGTAGGAACACATTTCCCAGGGCCCTGGAAAATGCAGTGACATGGACATAGCTGCCCATGGCACAGGGGCGTTGGCAGGCCAGACATATTCTTACTTCAGCCCATTTGGCCTGAAATTCTCGCTTAATTCCAGTTAAATATATCATTTTAAGAAGGAGGCAAAACTGCAACAAAAGAGCCAGTGAGTGGCATACATAGAGTGAGGTTTTTTCCTTCTATCACTCTCACCCTCTCCTCCTTCTCACTCCCTTACCTGTCTTTAATCCGTAGTTTGCATGCTTGTACAGTGATTCTTAGGAGATGATACAATTTCATCCTCCCAAAGCAGCAATCCTCAGCCTATCATTCAGCATGAAGCCTGAAATATTATATATGTGATATTACAAGCCTGAAATAATGCAGCATGAATTACATATTTGATTACCAATGGTAGCCAGGCTGTTGCCCAAGCTATTCCTGATGCAGATCCTTTCCATGGCAGTGCCAGAGGCAGCTCTGAGGGAGACAGGCAAGCTCTGAGCTTGGGACATTTCTGTGTACATTCAGAGACCTTGTGAGGGGCTGCAGAGCAGAGCTCTTCCTAAATATGGGGGTCTGAAGCTTCTAAAGTATAACTCTAGGAGTGGGGAGAAAAACCATGTGATATGGGGAAGGCTGGCAATAGAGGATAATGTGTGTACACATTGCTTGTTTCGTGAGGCTGCCCAACATATGTTGGGCTTTAATGGGCACATTGTTGCTTGCCTACAAAACCTTTGGCTGATGCAGCTGGCTCCTTCATCCAAGAATCAAAGGCAGAGTTGCAGTGCAGCCTCAGTGAAATTTGCTGTCCAGTCTGCAACCTACTGCCAGTGCTGTTAACAAAAAATCACATGTGACGCTGTGCAGGTTCAGCTGGGTGTAACTTCTCAGAGAGCCAACACAAGTCTTTTTTCCACTTTACCCATTTACCCAAAATGTGAGGTGCTCCACTGAAGTGATGCAGTGGGATTTGTCGTAGACACAGTGACATACAGGCACCTATGAGCCTGATTTTGAACAAAATGGTATCTTAATAGTTCCCAGTGGCAATGCAACTGAATTGCACCTTGCTTTTATTAATTTAAGTGCATTTGTTTGTCATATTCTTCTTAAACATGAAGATGAATTGTTTTATGTGTTAATTTCTTGATTTCATCAAATCATAGAATAGTTTGTGTTGGAAGGGACCTTAAAGATCATCGTGTTCCATCCCCCCTGCTGTGGGCAGGGACACCTTGCATTAGACCACATGGTTCAAAGCCCCATCCAACCTGGCCTTGAACACTTCCAGGGATGGGGCATCCACATCTTCTCTGGGCAACCTGCGCCAGTGCTTTGCACCTGCACAGTGAGGAGTTTCCTCCTTATATCCCATCTAAACTTATTCTTAGTTTGAAACCAGTGCCCCTTGTCTTGTCACTGCATGCTCTTGTAAAAAATCTCTCTCCTTCTTTCTTGTCAGCCCCCTCCAGGTACTGGAAAGCCATTCAAATTTAATTTCTGTTTAACTCTTAATTCATTTTATATTGTTTATGAAGAGCAATTTCAAATTTTAGAAGAGAGAGTGTAGAACTCTTTAATCTATCTGTTCATTTCTTTGTGTGAATGTTTTATGTATTGTTTTTGTGTGCCCTACTGTCAGATTTCTTGACAAACCTGAAAAGGTAAATCCCTTTCTCTGATCTCTACTTCAGCCTAAATTCTACATTGAGTTCTTGGTTATCTTTAGCTTAGGCACGCAGCTAAAGATTTTAAGATGATTTGGCTTCAGGACCTGACCTTGCAGCTCTGTGGTGCTGCAAAGGTCCCAGGACAGTGAACACTCCTGGCCACGGGCAGGTAGGCACAGGAGGGAAGTGCCAGGAGGCTGCCCAAGTGACACCTCTGGCTTTTCTTTTTCAGGGAACGAAAACAGTGTGTGTATACAAGGGTTATTATATACGGAGGTGATTTTTATGTAACCACAGACAACTTTCATAGGAAGAATCAGGTGAAATGTTTCAGCTGGTACCTCTGGAAATGCAGACGAGCTCAATTGAAGAAAAGCATTTTGAGATGCTCAGCTCCAGCCTTGTTCTGCCATCTAGTGTTTAACTTAGCCAGTTTCCCTTCAACAAAGTGATTTTGAAGTATATTTTAGGGAAAAAGAAAACACTTTAAAAGAAGGTGAAAACCCAGCATTTCTTAGTGTGACAAAAATGTAGGACAGATGGGGAAAGGCTCAGTACAAATGGCATTGTTTGCGTTCTAAACAGAATTGTTCTTGTAGAGAGAAAATTAACTGGTCATCATCTAGGCTAACATTTTTCACTGTCAGAATTGTAAAGGTTTGTATTAGTCCCACAGTTTTGGATTCTCCTTTGTTCAGATAAGAGCAATCTAATTTTAAGAGTGAATCCAGCTGTTTCTTACCATGTATCTGTTATTATAAATAGTCACCAGACATTTTGGATAATTACTGCTCAGATTTTTGGGGGTGAGGGGGTGGTTCAGACTACTTATTTTTGACTGTTTGAAATATGAATAAGTAGTTGATTATCTGGGCTCTTAAAGCTGGAAAATTATTGGTTCTGTTTCAGACCATAGAAGATGTTCTTTATCAAACAAATTACTTCTGCCTAGGGATGGTGTGGAAACTTATTTAACTGGGAGTTATAGTACAAAACCATGTTGATGGGATCCCTGTTAAACTCTGGAACAAAACATGTATCAATTAAGTGCATTTTTTAATTGTACTTTGATTACAGCAAATTTCATCTTCTGGTTAGTACAAGGATTCTTGAAGACATTTTCAAATGTTGCACAGCCACTATTTTCCACTACTAACTTCCACTTAATTGGCTGGTTGCTTTTCTGTGTTGGTTTTTCTCGGGTTGAAGTTTTTGTTTGTTCGTTTGCTTTGGTTTGGGTTTTTTTGGGGATTGGGGTTTTTTTTTTTGGGGGGGGAGGGCTATTTGCTTGTTTTCAAACTTGTGTCAAATTTTAATAAATAGCGTTATGACTGAGGAAAAAATAGAAAGCAAAATAAACATTTTCAGAAATGTGAAGCATAGCTCTGGAAGAGCAAGCCTGTATAATCTTGATAAATATCTGAGGAAAGGGGAGGGATGGGAAGAAGAAAGGTGCCCTCACTTTTGCAGTACATTTGACCACAGCAATAAGAAGGAAAGGCATTGACCTTGTTGGGAGCCAGGGTGTGATTTGTCTGGGAAACTGAGCTGTGCTGTGCCTTTCTAGGTCTGGAATGAAGATAATTTTCAGGCTGCAAGTAAATCACAGGCAAGGAATCATGGTGGAACTTTAGACAGCAAGAATGGAAGTAGTGGGAATACTTGGGAGTAGTATTATCTCAGTGGTGCTGAGAGGCAAAGAAAATGATGGGAGAAAAATGAGGTTTTAAAGAGATAGAGAGGGAAATTCCAGAGGAAAAATAAAAGGAATACAAAGCTATAAATACACAATTTCAACATTTTATGCTTAATAAGGATCAAATTCAATACTCCATTCATGCTTTAATTTCAGTGGACTTACACAGATTTATACTACTTTGCAATTGGCAGAAGATGTCTTCAGCCCTAAGTTGGCTCATCTCCTATTTCAAAATCTGAGATCCTCTCTTTGTATGTTGCAATGTGATCAAAATTTGCTGATAAAATAAGAATGTTCAAAATTGTTCCATAAAGTGCCTAAAGACTCTGTAGTTTGATATGCATGATGGATGCTCCAAGGTGCCCCTAGTCTTCCTTGTCCAATTTTAATACTATCTCTGATCAGTCTCTGGGCATTGTCTTCTAAAAGCATAAGAAAGCTGAAAGGTGATAACGAAAACATTATTATTACTAGAGATCTGTTGATAGCTCTGACAAATATATGGATTAGAATATCCTGTTGGCATGTTGAGCAGCACAGTATAGCACAAATCTCCATGAGAAGGATGGATCAGGAAATTGTACATCATATCTCTTCTGTGATACCAAGCTCTCACATTTCCTTCAGATCTGGATCCTTTCTGGTCTTTGTGGAAACTTGAAGAATTAGGACATAAAAAATTTTTAATGGCCTTCCCTTTCAAAAGGTAAACAAATTTCTCAGAACCTTTAAAATGGTGGTAACTGTACTTGATTTTTCTGTCCTATTTTGAAGAGATGCAAGAAAATCATATTTGCCTACTTCTCTTTGTACTTTTCAACATTTTGAATGGTAAGTTCATGTTTCACACACCTGCTTTGCCCAAGTGTACCTGAAGCATTCCATCTTCCTTCTCCTTTGGCACATGGAGAGCTTATCCTCAAAAAACTTCAGCTACAACCCCAACAGCATTAGAGTAAACAAAAGCTCTGAAGAAGTTCACCTCTGAATTGTAATCCACAGGCTTTAAGTAGTTTGGGCTTTTTTTCTGCTTTCTGCAAGATATTATCCTGTCTTCTGCTATTTATATGTTGTATATCTATGAGATTAAAAAAAAAAAAGGCTTCTTTGTTTTGTTTTCTGTCAGATGGGGCTCATGAAATTTACAGCTCATTTTATGCTTGTAGAACAGGGTCTTTCTTCCTGTTTGCACCTTCAAATGTGACATTTATGTCTGTTATAAAGCCTTCCATGTTCCACCTTTTCCTTTTTATTTTCTGGTATGAAGCGACTTACGACCAAAAGAAAAAAAACTACTACATAAAAATCAGGGACAGGATGCTCATGTTTGTTGTGTTTGCAAGTTATCTAAGAAAATTGCATTTTGCTGCTGCAGAAGGCCCTTATCCTATAAGCCAGGTCTTTGTGAATGTATTCTTGCAACCAGTCAATGGATTTTATCATGGTTCAGATGTCAAAATATATCCCATTCAGTCTGAATTTTGTAGCACTCAGCATCCAGTCTTGTCTTTACTCTTTTCACAATAACTTCTCAGCATCCAGTCATATTCCTGTTCTACACAGATAAACAGTATTATTTGGTTTTTTAAGTCAAAATCACACTCCTATTTGGAACTGTCAAGTATGAATGCATTACTTATGCAGTAGTAAAGCCTCTGATGGATAAGTTTGTTCAACTGTGTATTGAAATGGCACAACATAGCTCTGATATTTTTCTAGTTGGCCACGGACAATTTCTACATTTAATGTGGAAATTTGCATCTCAAAAAGAGCTGCTTTTTTTGCCATGCAGTAATCTCAAATCCTTTTTGGCTACCATTATGCACACCCTATTGCTTTGCCATTTTGAATCAAAATTTTCAATGTATGTATCTTGATAATTGTCCACATTCACAAAAAAAAAAAGGCAAAAAAGAAAAATGATTGCATAATTCCAGCTAATGGAGAAGAGGAAACAGACCAAAAAACCCTACATTTCAATTTCCATCTTACAAAAGGCTTAAAGTTGTTTTTATGTCTATTTTAATAATGCTAAAATAACAGACTTTCATGCTCTTGTCCAGAGCATAGGAACATTTTCTCTGTGGGAGAGGGCAAGGGCCCTTCAGTGAGAGTGCACTCCTTACCTTTCTTTGGCACAAAGAAAACACACGTGTTTGAGCAAATATGCAGCCTGTGTTCTGCAGAAAACGTGAAGCAAACATGATGTAACTCTAAATGGGTACAAGATAAAAGAAGGGAGGGAATATTCTGCCTTCAGTTCAGGACAACAGAGTCATTTATCATGAAGCAGCAAACAAAAAAAGGAGCTATGCCAACAAGCAAAGCTTGTCTGGCTCAGATTTCTTGCTAGGTCCTCATCCAACACCTGTCTTCAAGTGACTGCAGATGAGGAAGCATGTTGACTTTATTTTGCATATTTTCTCTGTCCTCATTGTCATTTTAGTGCATCAAATTATGCTGATAATCCAGTAGGGAGAGAAGAGCAAAATCATAAGCCAGAGGTATCCAGTTTTATTGGGCATGGGAGTGAACATGAAAGGGATGAGGGGGAGAGCAGATAAATACACCAGCAAAGGGTGTGTTGGGAAGGAAATGAGAAGGGGAAAAAAAGAGAAAGATATGATTTTTTTTTCTCTCTGGTGTACATATTGCTCTTTAAGAAGGTAAAAGACAAGGCGCCAGAAAAAACTGCTAAAAATTCATATTAGTTCCTAGCATGCTGCAGTCAGTAGTAATTAAAGAGCCTTATTTTCCCCTGGCATGTTAATTTTTTAAAAAACGTAAATTCAAAGTGCAAATAATTTTATTGTATTTCAATCCTTGCAATGAGTTCATCATCATATATCAAGTGCATTCTGCAATTTTAGCTTCACAAGCTCTTTGGCTGATTCAAAACTCTCAAACATATTATTAATTCCATGTTACAGTTACAAAGCTGTAAATGGTAAATAAACATAGCTCAGACTACATTGTTTAGCTACTGGTAAAAATGTGTTTTTAAAATAACTTTGCCATCATTGGATTCTATTTTACATTCTCATACGTGGGTAAGAAAATTCAATAAATCTATTTTATTTCCAGAATGAAACAAATACAATTTTCTATTTGACCCTCCAGTTTGTCAGCAATGCATCTACTCAGTTTTAATCTCCATTATTCTACAGCCAAAGTTTTATCATTATCACAACATCAATGCTGCTGGCACCTTTTTCAATTGTCTGAAACATTTACAGTGTTAATTAAAAACACATCTTGACAAAATGCACAGCTTACAGACAACATTTTCATTTAAAGAGGTGTTCTTTTTTTAAAAGGCATGAAATTGCATAAATAATAAAAAACCCTTGCAACTTGTTTTCCTAGAAATGTTATTGCCTTCATCAGTATGTGCATGAAGTCAAAATATGCTCCTCTTAATAGAAACCAGGATGTTCTCCTGTTGTTAACAGTATTCTCTGAAATACATGGATCAGTCAGTACAGATTAAAAAAATATTTTGCACTACATTAAATATCTTAGTTTGCTGCTATTTCTTTTGATATTATTTGTTCTCTGGAACTCTCCTGCTGTCCACAGATCAGTAATCAGAAACGAGATTCTTTTGATGTTCAGCCCTAACGCTGCTGCCAGACATTTCCTATTCTGTGTGAAGGCCAGGTGACTGCTGACTCAGAGTGTCAGTGACCTGGACAGGCAGAACACAAGGGTGTCTCTTTTTCTCCTGCTTGGGAGATCTCTGGGCTGCTCTCACCTGGCTGTTGCTGCCTGGAGAACAGGTTTTCTTATTAGTGAATTAAGGTGTGACGTATTTCAAGATGGTTTTCCTGAAGTGCTCAGGCTGTGATCAAATCAGATACAAATAAGAAGGTTCTGTAATGCTGTCTCTGCTCACAGTGTCTTTATGGGTGGGTCATTGCACGTGGCCTTGGTTCCAGTTCCCTTGGAGGCTCCAGCTGGGAGCCAGCTCCACACAAACCCCCAAAAGCTGATTCACATTGCCCAGAAGGTGTACAGGCAGCTCTGCTACCTGGTATAACCACCTCTTTATGACTTATTTGGAATTTCTGTCTCTGAACTGGAACTAGTGCTTCATTAAAGGTAGTGGTCATATTTTTAGGAAGAAAGAAAAGAACTGATCAATCCTTGTCATTTTCCTGCTAACACAGGCAATCTGTTAATGGCAGACACAGAAAGCAGAAATTTCACCAAAGACAATGTTGGAATACTACACGTTCCTTTGGAATCAGCATTCCGTGGGCTTTTACTAACTTCGTGTTTCTCAGTAACTACTGAGGGGAGGCCTCTACTGATCTCTTCTCTGTTAACCAGTGATGGGACCCAAGGAAACAGCAAGAAGCCATGCCAGAAAAAGTTTATTTTGGATATTAAGAAAAGATTCTTCTCACAGAAGATGATTGGGCACTAGGACAGGGCAGTGGTCACAGCACAAAGCCTCAAAGATTTCAAGAAGGGCTTGTTTCAAGAAGGGGTTGGACAACACTCTCAGGCACACTGGGATTCTTGGATCAGGATTTGTGGGTTCTTGTGTGTCCTTTCCTACTCAGGATATTCCATGCTTCTGTGAATGTGTTACTTAGGATAATTGAGATATTTTGGCTACATCCTGACAATGGCTGGTGCAGTTTTAGGAAAAAAGCAGAAACTTGAAGGGTTGTCCCAGTTCCCACCAGCTGCTGTGCCACCCCAGCAGGCTGCCTGCCAGGCAAATCTAGGCAGGCACAGGCAGCAATCTGGCATCCTCTGAGCACAGATGCAGCATTCCTTTGTTCCAAAGGCAAGGGGAGGTGGAGTGTGAACAGGAGTTACTTTTGTGCTACTCATAAACAAGTAATATGCATAAAAATGAATAATAATAATAATTCTACATAAAAGTGTGTTAGCATCTAGGTCAGTTCTTCTCATTTGCTTGTTGAAGTGGCTGAAACACTCCTGGAGATCATAGACAAAGAGATTTTTATAAACCAATGCAAGGGAAAAGTACAGAGATCAAAATGAGATCCAGAGAAATCCTCAGGCAAAGCAAAGGAAAATGTTCATATCTGGTTTTTATGAAGTTGTTTCTTGCTGGAACAAACAAATTTATTTAAAATGTTTCTTTGAGCTGCGTCTTTCTTCTGAGATGGAAGATTTCCTTGTAAATTAGGCCACAAAATTCTGGGATAACCCAGTGGTAGTTTTGCCCTGACTTTCTTAGTGCTCATTTACAGTACCAGCAAGTGGATTTGTTGGCTGACCCTTCCCGTTTCACTCTTGTACAGATGGCATTGATGGGAAGATCCATTCTCTCATCCAGGCTGCTGATTGTCATCAACCCTAATGGGCTGGAGCCCTGTGGTGGGTGGAGAGAATAGTAATTTGCAGGCAGCTGGAAAGAGGGCTGTTACTTGATTTGCTTCCTTATTTCATAGTCGATTTTTGTGCTTAGCTGACGGTTTTTAGATGATTGTGCACATTCCAACATCTCTAGATGGTGACAGCATTTCACATCTGATGGCGTTGTCTTGTGTAACTCACTCCTTCCACAAGTTTGCCAGAGAGAGGTGCCTCATCTAAGTGATTAAAGAGACTCTTAAAGAACAATATTGATTTAGAGCATTTAGGGATTTGGCTCACCCTTTAAAATCCATCAATCTTAAAACAAAGGATAGAGGTCTTGAAATAGAGGCACGAGGCTAGATACATTTATTTTGAAAATGATGACGGAGAATGTAAAACAGGAATTGGGGAGGTTGCCAAATCCAATTGGGAAAAACACTGTGGGGAAAAGGGAAGGATATTAAAAGGCAAGGAGTGAGGCAAACCAAAAGCCATAAATTTTTCATCATGAGGGATCATTCTAGCAGAGCTGACTCAGGGCTTCTCAGCAATGTAGGCAAAAATAAATTTTCCTCTCCCAGCTGCCGTGGAGTAGAGCTTTGACAGAGTGCTGGCTGGAAGAGCAAAGAGAAAATACTTAACTTTATGCTGGCCATGTTAATAGCCAGCAAAGATATAAGGGTGCTCCCTCATCCTGTAGGTGAAAACTGAAAATGAGAGATGCAGTCTGCCAGCAGAGCCTGCTACCACCCCTGGCCCTGACCTTTCTCTTTGACTAGCACCTGGACTGGTTTCCAGGCCTGTGGCATAGGCTAACAACTCAGCAGCCCCACATCTGTTCTTTCCAAGGACAGGGAAGGCTGGCCTAGGCAAGCTGTTCCTGTCCCCTTTAATGCTCCTTTATATGAATGAATGAAGTAACCATGCTTTATGTAAGTAATTTGGTCAGTTTAAAATTTACGTTCCAAGGTGTGCATAAACAGCTGTCAAGTAGTGGTGAATCCTGCTGTATTTTACCCAGGAAGTCTTCTGCATAATGTTCATGTACCTCTTAACTGATCCGACATGATTCCCTCAAACTGTGATCATGACTCCTGTTACCAGCTGTGTTTAGTGGATGTGGAAGAGTTAATGGGACAACAGTGAAGGGCAGAAAATACAGAAACTGCAGATATCTGTGAGACATGACAGAGAATCCATAAATCCCATGATTAAAGAGATGTAGCTTTTCGATACTGGGCTTTAGGTTCATTCTAATCCTTGGCTGTTGCTGGAGGTATTAATTCAGAACCCACTGATTTTAATGACTTTGTGGAGACTTTGGGCCCAAAAGCTGATGGTATTCCTTGTCCTTGTTGTATTCCTGATCAGGTTTGCTTGAAAATCATTATTCTCATGGTTCAGTCTTAGACAAGAAACAGGATGAAATGCTTTAGTATGTTGCAGTTACTCCTTAGGCCTTGTTATCTTAGGCCTTAGTTATCTTAATACAAGGCCTTAGGCCTTGTATTAAGATAACTAAAATCACATTCAATATAACAAAATGTATTAAATTTTGCTTTGCCAAGATGTTACTGCAAAGATGAGCTTTGTGTTAACAGACTAACAAATAAAACAGGATCTGCAAGTTTTACATTGATTTTGGCTGTAAAGTTGCTATACATGCACGTTCACTATGAAGTGAATTCAGCAAAGACTGAAGTACCACATAAATCTTATACTAGCTGGAAAGCAAAAAAAGAATGCAGTAGGGATAATCTTGTGGCCTCTTTCCCCTTCCCACTTCCCCTGAAGTATGTGAAATAAAGATAGTTCATTTGAGTTCTGGATATCAAAAATAAAAATTTATCCATGACAGCAGAATATATGTTTTGAACACTAATTTTTGAGTTCAAGTTTTGGAATATAATAACTTTGTATATTGAGAAGCTAGAATAAAAAATATCTTGGGGGAATTGTCCTGCCTTTAATTCATTCTTTTTAAAGTGCTATAGCTTCTGAAGGTAAAATGTTTTAAAGCATATTGATTTCTGGAGTAGAGAAAAAAATAAAAAGAAAAGCTATTTGAGAAGCTTTTTGAGACCTCCAGCCTTTGGAAGGTCTATTGAACAAGCAGCTTTTTTCCCCCACCTTTGTAAAGGAGTATGGCTGCTAATCTAAATTTATCAGGATATGAAACATTGATCATGACCCATGAAATGTTTTATTCAGCTGAAAGTACTGTGAATACACAGAATGACTTTTATTTGCTCCTCAAAGGGACTGTCAGCAGTTTGCTGATAGTCCTTGGGCTAAGTAATGTATTAGTAAAAGAGTCTTGCAAGCAACCACTTGTGTTTCTGCTGTGAGGAAACAAAGGAGAAGCCAGGGATGCTCAGGCTTAGGATCCTTTACCCACAATGACAGCAATATTGGATATTGCCTACATTTTTTCCTTGGAGCATTTCACACCAAACACATTCACCCTTCATTTTCTAAAGCTACAATTCTCTAATTGTCCTCTGCAAAACTAACCTGAAGACAGGGCAGCTCCACTGTGAAGTTCTAATAGCATTAAAATTATGAAATCTTGGACTGAACAAGCTATCAGGCTGGTCAAACTCAAACTGCTGACATGGATTTGCCTGTATCTAGATTGTATAGATCCCAAAAATTTGTAAATTATTTTACAAATTTTACTTTGTTTCCTGTGTATGTGCAGCTGTGCCGCTGCATGTGAGGGACTCAAGTTGTGACCTTTTTTTCACATTTCTCTGGAGGTTTTTTATGAATAGAGTCTTTTTTGCACTGATTACTTTCTTCTCTTTATGACTAATTTGTCAGAAGCAACATAAATATCAAGTGCCTTGTCAGTGCCTTCATGACTCTGGTAAATGGTACTTTTGCAAAATGATTTACCAGATAGACAAGATGAAGGTGTAACTGTCTAGGTGAGGAGCCAGAAGAAACTATGTTTTGCTGTTTGAAATGAGAGCGGTTGCCACCCTGGCTATTACTAGAGCTACTCTTGCTGTATTTATGCCTGCTTTTGAGCAAGAATATAAAAGCAGTCACCCTAATATATTGTTTTCATTTGTCCTCAATTAGGATGTTATGGTAAGTGCTGCTAAAGCTTCGTGATCCATAACTTCTGGTGTGGAGATGAGTTCTGCTACAGGATGCTCCTTCATGAATAAAGTCCCAGGAGCTCGTGGGAAGGGCAGGGACTGTGTCAGTGCTGCTGTTCTCTGTGAACACGTGAGCCTAATGCTTTGTGATGCGTATAGGTGGTTTGGGGTTTCAAGCCTGGGCCTTATTGACCTCAAACTGCTAAAACCTCAATTTACCCCGGTCATCTAGCTGTGGTGTTGCTTCACATCTCGATCAAGTCAAAGTAAATTGATGCTGTTGGCAGAAGCAGTGGTTGTGCTCTCCCCAGTGCTCTCTGCCAGGCATCCCTTCCGCCAGCATTAATGTGTGTGGAGCTGAACGGTCAGTCAGCTCCAGGAATGGATCAGACCAGCACTGATAAATGAACACTAAAGAATCGCAAATTGCCTTTCAGATCAGTGTATTTCATATTGACATAAGCCTTATGAAATAGTTTCATGTCTATACTAACATTATTGAGATTATATTTTGCTATAAACTTTACAATAGATAACCCATAATGCATTAAAAATTGCAGATAACCCATAATGCATTAAAAATTATTTTCCTAAACACACTTCTGTGAAGCAAGGGTAACTCAAGTAATTTACATCCAATAAGCATGTATGAATATATGTTAGAAAGCATATAATATCTATTTCTAAACAGAAGCCTACACATCCTAATACTGTAAAAGCACAGAATCAGACTTAAAGGATGCTTTAGAAAAAATTCTGAGGTAAAAGTTCAGGAAACACAAGGCTCTTCCTAGAAAACTGGTCTTGAAGAAATATGGAATAGTCATTTGAGGATGTTAGCCAGTGGCTTAGGGTCTTATCAGTTGACATAGCTTCAGTTTATAGGATGCTCATTAATCACTGTTCTCCTAGAGCAGGCGGAAGCTACAGCCAAAAACTTCACATGGGAGAAAAGGGAGTTGCTAGAAAAAAGCAAAGCTTGAAGACTTCCATTCGTCCAAATATTTATCAATGACACTGTGGCCCCAAATCGTTTCCATAAATGATCCCATATATTAAAAGAATTCAAAAAGAATTCAAGCATCCTGTGGATTTACCTTTTTTTTTTTTTTTTTTTTTTTGGGTGAGACAATCCAGGAATACCAGCCAGTTAAACTTTGAAGCCTTCTGCCTCTCCGATTGATTTCATCCAAGCAAATCAAGTAAAATGTTTAGTTTGTGCCAGCATTAGGCAAAGGGTCATGGGACAGGGTGAGCTGAAATGTGTTAGCTAATCACAACCTCCCTTCAGCCCCTTTTTCCAAACTAAATAAAATGTCAGTGGGTGAAGAATAAAGCAATCACACCAAATCCATCAGATCCTGCAGACATATCAGTGACACTTAGCTGTCAGCAGTATCACAGACCGCTGATAACATTAACATGGACACCTGACCTTTGTCCACAGCTGATGGAAATCTTTGATCAAGTTTGTACTAAACTGTCTCATCTCTGAAATCAAACTGAAATGGCAAAAAAAGCCCCAAAACCCCAAACAAACAACAAAGACAACCACTTAGAAGTATCTGAAGTTGCCCTAAATACAATGCTATGTAAGCGTGTCAAATATAACTTATCTTCTGTTAGCAGACATTCAAAAGGAATCAAAATATTTGTATTTAGCAGAGTATCCCATGGAAAATCCAGGTACCATTCAATGTTTAACAGTTAAAGTATCCTGATAGTGTGTTAAACTGCCTTTGAAGTTCTGGATTCTTCTC
Source organism: Acrocephalus scirpaceus scirpaceus (assembly GCA_910950805.1). Taxonomy (NCBI): domain Eukaryota; kingdom Metazoa; phylum Chordata; class Aves; order Passeriformes; family Sylviidae; genus Acrocephalus; species Acrocephalus scirpaceus. Next base: position 8,784,189 of record OU383774.1, read on the forward strand.
TTTAGCGTCACTAAAATCTATTTTCTAGTTTTCTAGTATTTGCCTAAATTTTTAATTCAGGCTTAGTGATTTTCTTTTTAGTTGATAAGGAATATATTTGTATCTTAAATATGTATTGAAAAATATTAATAAACATGATGTTCTTTGAAAGTATTTTAATTAATCTGCATTTAAAGAACGTGAGGGATTTGATAGTGAGATGTGAAACATCCAAGGCATTCTGTTTATGGCATATGTAATACAGGTATAAGCATTCATAGGTGAGGTGAGCCTGGGTTTTTCAATAAGAAACAGCTAAAAAAAATCTAAAAATCATTTTGAATGGCTAGAAAAAAAATTAACTTACACCACGATCTAAAATTATACATGATATTTATTTTCTTAATTTCCAAATGAGCAAACGAAACATATGCTATGGCCACGCAATTTGCAGTGGATAAGCCTGATTTAGTAGATTTAATTACCTAGGTTTGCTTGTCAAGTGCAGCCATTTACAGAATATACTCACTGTTTAACATGACAAACTACTCACATCGTGAACTCAATAAATCATTACATTCCAGGCATTAAAATATCATTGCAAAATCCTAATTCAAAGGAAACTGTACTTTATCCCAGCTTCCACAAGAGGGCAACATGTACTAGGCATTTAACTACAAAGGTAATATTAAAATCCTTTCATTAGTCAACAGACTTGGATGAAGTTCATTGCTATTGTATTTAGCATTCTCCAGTATGAATTTGTGCTGTTATCTAAACCTCACACATTGATAGGTGTTCACGGAAAAAAATCCAATTTTATATGGTGCTGAACATGGGCGTTGCTATGTGTGCTTATAATTAATTACAATTAAGGCTTAATCTGCATTTCATTTATCACTTGGGCTGTCTAACATGAGCATTCTCATACTGGGGATGCCTTCATGGCTAAGGGAAGCATGCAGGGCTAGAAGGTCGCACATTAGTAGAGCATATGCTAATACTCATGTTGGAGTAGATTATGACAACATTGGGAGAGTTCTTGAAGGGAAAAAACATCCAACAACACCATCTTACACAGCTAAAGGATGGAATCTTTGCAGACTATTTAAAAAATCCCCAAATTGTAAAGGTGGAAGTGCAATTTTTGTTTGATTAGCCATTTTCTCACTGTGTCAGGAGACTTAATTTCTTATACACACTAGATAGGACTTTTCTCTGCAAGTCATCACAGTAAAATCAATTACACCCTTAATAGAATCAGGGTGGTCCAGCCAGATCCAAAACAATTAAATCAGTCCTGCAAGACACTGACATCTGATCAATGGCATTGACACAGAACTCAACATCTCATAGGTTTCTTCACACTCTCAGGGCTCACATCTAAGGGGTGAGCATTTTTATTTTTCTCTTGCAATGAATGAGCAAGTCAAACTCTTCAATTTTTAGTGTGAACATTTTTACATAGTCTTGCTTTTAGAGAAATTGATGCATTGATATTTCAGCGTCAAAATTGGCAGTACTGTCATACAGTATGGTCATAAAAAATGACCAATGCAGTAGCATGCTCCAACTCCGGAATATAATTTCTTAAATGTTTATGTTAAATACTTCATTTTATACAGAGCTGTCTCTTCAGCCTGACTCTGTGATGAAAATTTTCTTGTAAGCTGGAATGTCTGACCCTTTATATCACTGCTTAGAAACAGAGAAAGCCATTATTGTTTTCACAGGGTACTCAGATTGGCTTCTTCCTTTTTCATAGTGGTCTGACTGAAATGGGCAAAAATTTGCTGGAAAAGCTAATGCTACCTATCCAAAGGCTCTAGGAGCAACAGACAAAGAATTCTGCTTTTTATGTTTTATTTCACTTTGAGTAATGCTTAATAGAACAAAAATAAAAAAATATACACCACTCAATGTAGGAACTCACTGCTTTAGGTCAACATGTGATAAAAGAGTGCCTGGAGAGTGAATAAACTCAGAGTAGAGGAGATGCAGTGCATGCCCAAGTAAGCCACAGATATTTAAAATACAGTCACAGCCGTTATTTGTGTATGAATTGATGAGCTCTGTGCTGTCACAACAGTTTGACTACTGAAACCCAAGCCAGATAAAGACTGGCAGGTTTATCTCTCAGCTACACAGCCCTGACTACAATGTAGACATGACTAACTCCAGCATACCTAGTTCTCTGTATTTATCATTGTTGCCTAGGAGCCTTGATGTTTTGTTGGGTTTTTTTCCCTTTTTCTGTTGAAGCGTTACTTTTCCTCTGCTTTCTCCCGAAATAGTGTGGATCAAAGAAATTAGGGTTGTCTTAAGCAGCAAATACCTGGTTTTGCAGCCTCCTGGTCCACTCAGCAGCTGCCTGAGGGTTTTGAAACTGCGTCTCGAGCAAAACGGAGTGTTCTTCTACCCTTAGGTCTTCCAGATGCACCTCAGCTGAATAAAAGACTCTTCTGCTTGTATGTTCTTTCCCATGTGGAAAAGTTCTTGTTGCTATTGCTTATCCCATAACTTTTATTAAAAGAAAAAAAATCAATATATAATATAATTTTACTAAGAATCAGAATATGGTCACCAGAGTTCAAAATAGTCCTCTGAATCCAGCTCCCTTTCCTGGGTATCACACCCATTTTTAGCCTTTGTTGCTGCAATAATTGTCCTTTGTGCAGTGATGGATTAAGCAAAATGAGCTTCATTTGTGTTTTCTCACTAAGATGTTCTTCCAGAGTCAAAAGTTGTCCTGTGTTTCTAATGAAACCAAGCTTTGTTTCCAACCACGTGCCACTGATACCTTGATCAGCTCTAAAAAATTTCTAACGGCATATTTGAAACTGGATGATGTGGAAGAACTTTATTAGGTTTGTTTTGTTCCTACTTAGGAAGTTTTTGAAGTCAGTACTAGTAAAATCTGAAGAACTGATAAATTGTTTCTTTTAGTCCCTATGAGATGAAGTTTCATCTCATTTTTCCACAAACAGTTCCTTATATTCCAGGTACCATCTTGAATAAGCATGGACTGAAATTAAAAACCCTCTCCCTTTGTGTGACCCTGCAAAAGCTACACACCCAGAAAGCTGCTGGCCTTCCTGGGTAAGGAATGTCTGCTGAGATCACTGATGGCACTGTTTATTCCTCACTGACAGGCTGTCACGATAGGTAGTTTGTGGAGAAATATCTGGTAGTAAGTGCCTGGATGTATTTCATAACGTGCTGTAGTATTTATTTCATTCTGGGGAGGGGAGGGAGATCAGAGCTCTGCTCCTGTGTCCTGCAATATGCACGCAGTTCTCTGTGCATCACTCTAACCCTTTCAAGGTTATGAATAGCCTGCAATATATATTGCTGCACTAGGAAAAAGATATGATCCTTTTATTTTTTCTTATCTGGGAAACCTTTCCTGATGGGAGGTCAAGGGTGTCCCAGGAGTAATGCAATCTCCTCTGGAAATTTCAAAGAAGGCGATGATTATCTGCAATTGACTGAGGACATCTGTGCTGGCACGCTGACACCCTACCTAATTGATTATCCCAGATTTGCACAGCCACAGTCAAGCCCAGGGCCCCAGCTGAACAGATGCCATGGCTGACACCCCCTCACACTGCACCAAAAAGCTCCACAAGTGGTTTGTTTTCTGCCAGAGCAGAGACTCTCTGCGGATACTGACTGTATTTTATAGGCTTTCTCTTTCTGGGAAAATCCTTATACAACTTCAGAAAGCAACCTGGAATACAACTATTTGGTTATTAGTTGACAATACCTGGGGCAAAACTGTCCTTACCCCTGGCTTTGAGGCAGCAATATTAAGATATGGCTTTGTCCTGTAACTCAGAAGGTGTGGCAGGCTCTGAGGACAGTGCCTGAGAAGATCCCTTGAATCTTCCCCAAGGGGCTTTCTTTCTTCAGTTCTCTGAAAGAAACAAAGAATTCATTAAAACCTAATTCTGCATAATGATATCTGTATTTTTCAGTGGCGTGGTCTCCTTGACCTCGACCACTGTAGGAGTAGTTCTCCCTTCTTGTCTCTGCAGTTGACCACATGCTCTGATTTTATATAAACAGTTTAAGCAAAGCATCACAGTCTCTGGCCAGTCCAGTCCCCCTCTGTTGCTGATAGATGTTTATCATCACTTCTGCCAGTAGTGAAAATGCCACCAATTCTTAATATAACATATGGGATACTTTCAAACATATTTGCCATAGCAATCTAACCAGCAGATTAAAATTAAATGTGAGAGTGTATTACAGTACATTTCTTAAAGTTTGCTCTTACATAAGTGGGAAGTCCATCACAATAAATTTTCCCCTTAATTTCAGTAGCAAGCTGAGTTTTTATGGAAAGGAATAGTACTTAATCAGTTTTAAGTTTATGATTCTTGCAGATATAGGTATGGTAGTTATGATCATTACAGAAAATGTCTGCTACAAGGAAATGAAAAACATGAAGTGAAAAACTGCAGCTGTTTTCCCCCAAATTACATAACTCACCCTAAAGTTTGGTGATTGAAAAAAGGACTGAACTACTTTGAGCTTAATTTAGTACCAATACTACAAGACTTTTTGAGATACTTTCTTGTGAAAACAATTGGGTGTACATCCACAGCCCAGCCATTTTTGCTTTATACTTCACTGCAGGCTAAACGGAGTTTTACAGATGATCTTTGTTTAATATATTCTGACTTTCTGTCCTGATTATCAAAACTACAATGTTTTTCAGGTGGTACAAAGCCTACCATCTGGGTGAAGTCTCCAATTAAAGTGGGGGTTTATAGATTTATTCAGTATTTCCAATCAGGTTGCTGCAGTGCAGATATGTTTGTTCATTGATCACAGCTACTGAGGGAGCCCTCTGTACTTGTTTCCACCTGAAGACTGACTGTGCCATTATTTGCCAAAATCCATTCCACTCTCTCCATTTTATTAATGGGTAAGAACTGAAATAAATAGAAGCTTCAGGTTTTTTTAATTCCATGGATGTAAAATGTACTGTGAGAAGAGCTCTGCTCTCTTTGGAGATAACCTTAAGTTGATCTGCTTTAAAATCAGAAATCGGTGCAAAGAAATGTCTGTAATAGCAAAAGGAGCCTCTTACAACTACCTTGAGATTTCACTGTAATGGAAATATCTGTTCCATCTAATTTTTCTTCTTTGGAACAAATTAATTTATAATTTGGCAGACATGATCTTAGGTTTGCTCATTGCTAATATCTCAAGCTAATCCCTCTTGCAACATATATTGCAGAACACTTCCTATGCTGAGAAATGCTTGGTTAATGGCTTAGTTCCACCCATTTATTTCGGTTTCAGACTTTCTCATCGATTAGGAAATTTTTTATTTTCAGTAATTAAGTTCGACATTGGTGTGTGCTGATATAAAAAAGCTCAGAGGAACAAGACTCAAAGTTGCCTTCAAAAGATGGCCACCTGGGAGCTTCTGACCTTCCCAGCTGCATTGCAAGAGAAGGGGAAGGAAACTCCCACTTGTAAAACAGAAAATAAAACGTTGGAGCATGACTTTGTGCTAAGTTACTTTGGAAAATGCAGAAAATAATCTCCTGAGTGTTTTACTGCGCAGTTTCTGCTCCAAAATGTCACCCAACTAGTTACTTACATGACTAAAATGTTGACGTCTTTTTTGCCCAGAAAACAAATAATTTTTCTGTGCTTATGGAATTAGCTAGTGGCAGCATTTCAGAATATGATAGCTTTAGTTCAGCTTTGAGTTTTCAACTTGAAAGTTCTACATGTTGACCTTAATGCTGTGGAAATACAGTTTGTTAGCAGCTAATGTCCCTCATCCAAAACCACATTGGTTTTATCTCTCTGGTGTTCTCATGATTTTGTTCTGGAAGAGAAGAATAGATACTATGAATAATTATGTTTCCTTTCCTATCTTAATGCATTAAAATGCTTATAGAATTGGCTGAGGAAAGGGAAATTCCCTGTAAAGATGTGGGATTTTTTCCATTAGACTTTCCAGACCTGAAATCCAGGTAAGTTCAAGGCAAATAAAAATACTTCCCTTTTCATGGGTGTGTCATAAGTAGGTTGCAAAAATGATATGGTGCTTAGATACTTTAGTGAGGGGAGTCTTGGAAGTCAGGAAAGTAGGTGAGTCACATTCTAAGAATTTTGAAGGAAAGTGAAAGGAGTGGCCCCAAGAATGCCTTCCATCTGCTCTTACACAGCAGGGATGGAGATGTAGCTTCCCATGCCTGGGTACACATTGGAGCCCAGGGTAGAGAGGGGCTGCCAGAGAATTCTCATAAATAGGCATTGTCCCCAAACACAGAAAGCAAAGCTGTGAGTACACATGCAAAATAGTCTCTGAGAGGATGAAAAAGATTGTTTTACTTGGCCAAGGCATGTGGAGTACAGAAAAGAAACAAAAGGGACTAAACAGGCTGTTTCATCAACAATTGTTTAGCTGCCTAGTGCAGGAAAGAGTTGTCATTATTCAGCCTCCCAAATGAATTCAGCTCAGTGTAAATGGGATAGAATGGTGTATATATCATATATAAATATAATAAGATCTACCATTTTTTTTTAAATTGTTATCACAGAAAAGGGAACATATATTCATATCAGCTGTTAAAAGCATGAGTTATTACCTGCGTTTGCTGCCTGTTCTGGAAAGGGTGGAATAGCTGTGTGCATCTGGTCTGATCCACTCTTAAGTAAATGCAGTTCCTTAACTGTCAAAATGTAAAACCTGGGGTATCCTGGAAATGTTGGCCTTAAACTACAACATGGATGACAGGCACTTTAATGGCAGCCAAAATATGTGAGTTGACCTTGGCACTTTCAGAGAAGCTGCCTTTGCTCACCTGCTGGGCAGGGAAGAGGAAGAACCACCAGAAAGGGGAAATGACTTGTAAGGTGGGAGCGTGCTGCAGGGTTGGTCGTTCACATAAAGAAGTTTTCTGTCTGATGACAAAGCTGGAGGATGTTTCACAGAATCACAGAGTGGTTTAGGTTGGAAGGGACCTTACAGATCGTCTCATTCGAGCCCCCCTGCCATGGGCAGGGACACTTCCACTGGACCAGGTTGTTCAGACCCCCATCCAACCTGGCCTGTAACAGGGATGGGGCATCCACAGCTTCTCTGGGTAACTGTGCCAGTGCCTCACCACCCTCACAGGGAAGAATTTCTTCCTAATCTCTAATCTAACCCTACTCTCTGTTAGTTTGAAGCCATTCCCCCTTGTCCTCTCACTCCAGGCCATTGTAAATAGTCTCCATCTTTCTTGTAGCTCCTCTCACATGCTGGAAGGCCAGTTAGGTCACCCCAAAACCTTCTCTTTTCCAGGCTGAACAACCTTGATTCTCTCAGCCTTTCCTCATAGGGAAAGGTATTCCAGTCCTGTGTCCCTGTGTTCACCCTGATGGCCTCCTCTGTACTCACTCAAACAGGTCCATGTCCTTGGGGACCCCAGGGCTGTCTATCAATTCTAATTATACCAGTATATATCAGAAATAGAGATTTGCTTTGAAATTATTAACATATTTATTATAATATTAAAATTATTAAATACATTATTAATAAATATTTAAATACAGTTCTTCCATGTACAAAGATATGCATATACCTATGACTGAATTTCCTTTGAATAAAATACTGGGATCTAACTAAATTGATAGCTTGGATAAAATGAATTATTTTAACACATTTTTAAAAGAAATAATATTCACAGGATAACATGTTTAAAGCCAATTGCTCAGCTATATGTACTAAAATGATTTTAAAAGTAAACTGTTTTAATTAATGATTGCTCACTAATAATGTCTTGAGCTTTTCTCAAACCACTGGTCAGTGAAAAAGCCACTTCAGCAATATTGAATAAGGATTATCCCAGGGTGTACTGTAAATTGCATTAAGATATCAGAAAGAGTTCACCCAAGCAGCAAAGGTTGCTGCATCCTTGACTGTAATCAGTAGAAAGGAAGCAGAAGCTAAGATTATATTTGAATTTAGTCAGTCTGCAGCAGGAAAAATCCTGTTAGTCATGCATTGATTTGGAATATTCAAGTGCAGCCTGTGTTGGTTTGGTGGAGAAGTAATCCTGATTTAAACGTTAAGCTTCTGAGGGCTAGCTTAGTTTAAAGAAGATAAACCTGGGGATTGTATAAGGTATTTACTACAAAGACCATGCACTATATTTGAGATACTGCTTAGCAGTTTAAAGAGCCTGAGGAATTTGAAGTTCTGAAGGCCATGGAAACACTGGAGTTCAGTAACACTTTTTTACATATTCTGCTTGTTTATATGCAAAAATGAAGAATGGCTGTTCCATTAGTCAGGCTGGTCTCTCCCCAGTATGTCCATCTCTGTCTCCTGCTGGGGAGCCCAGAACAGGAACCAGCAGGACTCCAAGTGTGGCCTTGCAAGTGGTTTTTTATCTCTGGGAAAGGGACAGGATCACTTTGCTCTGTCTGCTGTCAACACTTCGCCAAATGCAGCCCAGGATGCCATTGGCCTTCTTTTCAGCAAAGACACCTTGTTGGCTCATGTTCAACTTGTCTACCAGGACCCTCAGGTCCTTTTCTGCAAAGCTGGAAAAAGCATATTTGTAGAAATGTCAAGCAAATCATTAGCTTTTATATATTAGCTGAGGTCCATGGGATTCATGATTAATAAATATGTCAGTATATCATGATGAAGACTGTGATTGGCTTGAAACCACTGTGTCCTTTGATGAGAAGTGAAAATCGTACTTCTCAATTTGATTCACTTAAGTAGAATCAAATAGATATAATGAAAAAAAATTCTGTAATTTAGGAAAAAAATCTACTCATTTTGATTTGCACTAAAAAGATCATGCCATCTATTATTTTTCTGGAATGAAACAGTATTCCTAATTTTCTATATAGAAGGACAATATTCAGTGGATCATAAGAAGCTGCTAAAAAATTAAAAGAATATTTAGGAAGTTAAGAACTTTTTAAGGGCCACAAAAAGGACTGAATTTTGTAACCATATTTATGTCAATCAAGAACTTTTCTATTTTTAGTTAGGATTATTATGTTCCTCTCTTATATCAGAGCAAATGGTTGAGCACAGTGATACTGACCTTTGCATTCCTACTGAATTTGAAATGCATACTCCCTTTTCAAAGAAAAAAGAGATGAAAATGAGGAATGACTTATTATCTTTACAAAGAGGGAGGATCATCCTTTAGCCAAGGGAGTGCTTCAAATTCCATATTCTGGATTTTCTTACAGATTCGGGATGGATACAGCTGAATTTTTTTTTTTTTTTAAATCCTCCTTTGTGTTATACAAGTTGTCCTTGCAATAAAGTAAAACATACTCATTACATACAAAAATATAGATATAGTATCTAGATGCTGAGATGGCATCAGTGTACTCTTTTTTAATAGAAAGAAATGGACAGAAAGGAGTTAAGGATTTTTTGTTTCTGCTTATATGGTTTCATATTTCATAATCTAGTCCAGCAGCCTTAATGAAATTCAGAATGCTGACTACATATCCTAGAGAAACCCTACTGGGACATTAAAAGGAACAATAGCAAACATAAACATAAAGTCTCCTTCAGATTCCAAGTACAACACACCCATCACTTTCCATTTGCTTCTGTTCTCAAGGAGCACAGGGGAAACACTACACAATAATGTAAGATATAAATTAATAGCAAGCTATCTAATTCTAGTACCCACTAAAAATGCATTTATACACAGCAGTTTGCATCATTCTACCTTGTCCAGCTTGGTTGTCAAAAAGAAAAAGAAATTAATGAAAAAGGTGTAGTATATTGTAAATCCATAATTTCATTAAACGAGTAGGAAATTCTTGCATAGACTCAATATTTTTTGAAGGTAGGAAACTGAGTAGAGAAACAAAAATATCTATTTTTAGTCCAATGAATATTCAGACCATTCTGTGACACTCAAGACAACAGAATGTGCTTATTTTGAGATTAGTGGACATCCCAAACATAAAGACGGTTTTGCTCCTTACATTTTCTTTGGAAACCTTTTAAGATTCATTCTTGAATGCATAAAATAATTAAATAAATATTGAAATAATGATTCAAACTAGTGCCAGAGCATTGTAGCAGAAATTTGAAGACAATGCCTTGAGCATAACATGATAACCAAAATGAAAATTAGAAATTAGTATTTAGAAAAATGTTTAAATGCTAGGAAGTCCCAAAGTTCAAAGCATGATAGAAATATTGTAAATATTTCTGTGCTATCAAAAACTAGACAGAGGTAAAATTCTTTAATTTTCTGTACTTTCCATTCAGCACTCCCTTTAGTCACCTCACTCCTCACCTTGTTTTCTTTGGTCTTATCCTCTGTTCTGCTGTTATTTATTAGCTCCTTTTTTTTAAAAATGCCCTAAATCACGATCTTTTCTTGCCTTTTTCTTTTCATGTTACTGCTGGGTCTCTGGTTTGATTTATAGATTACGTGCTGAATTTTGGAGTCAACTTTCTGTTTCAAACTCCCAGATGGAAATTACAGCAGTTGCTTTGTGGAAAAGCCCGAAGACCTTTACCTGAGATTTCCTTTCTGCCCCCTGGCCAGAGCGGGGCAGCTATAGCAGCTGATAACTCTGCATCAGGGTCATGCTGGAGACATTACAAAGCAGGGGGAAAATCTGTCTAGGTGCCAGGGATCACTCAGGTTTCATACCAAAGTCTCTATTTGAAATTCTTCCTCAAGTAGCCTGAGAACATAATTGACCATCCCATAAAGCTCTGGATTTGGTATTGCACAGAAAGTAGGAAAACCCGAAACATTGCTGTGTAGATGTCTATGTAGCAGAAAAAGTTGCTTCCCTTTTTTTCCTCCAGAGTTCAAGGGATGGGAAAAATTTTGTCTCTGCTATTTCCTTCCTGTTGGTCCTTTATTTTTAAAGCTGTGCTATTTATATTCTATTAAAATGTTGGTGAGAACCTAGAATATGAAATAGGGAACAGCTTCATTATTTCAGATAAAGCTATAGAAGCAAATGTGTATTTGTGTCATTATTCTGTAAGCCAAGGCTCATTAGCTATTGCTAATTTGGCTTGAGTCATTGAATGAAGCTGAGTTGTTGCTTCAGAAAGAAGAAATTAACACTCAGATATTCATTGTTGACATTAAATAGTCCAGCAATCTTCCTCACTGCCGTTTTGCATAAAAAAAATAAAAATCCATCCTTTAAGGATATTTAAAGAAAGGAGAATCAATACTTTCAGAAATATATTTTTAACATGTTTATGGAGAAAAAAAACACAGGTAAGATGAAAATGGTATTCAGATAAAAGTTTTCAAGATAAGCCTTAGATCATACAGATGTTAACTGCACATTGGTCTTCCAAGAAAGAAATCTAACACAAAGCACACTACATGAGGAGAAGAGTTCTAGTTAATTACAAAGACTTTGCTGAGGTGATGCATTCTTAGTTCAGTAAATAAAACATAATTTCAGATGGCAAACAGGATAAATGTATTATAAAATATTAAGCTATTCTCTTTTACTTGTATGTTTCATTAACCAGATTAAGTTGTAGAAGTTCATCTTTTTGGTTGTGATGTACTAATTGCTAAATAGTTTGTAACATTCTTTTCTCATCTTTCTCAAACTGAAGGGAATATATCTACATTGCTTGAGATAACTGGGCTTGAACCATTTCATCTCATCCTCTCCCTAAAAGCAAAGCTCAGGTGGAGCTGGTCCTTACCCTGCAAATGGATTTTCTTGCCAGGAGAGGCAGAAGTGAACCAACATCTGAAGGGTGAAGATAATCTGGGGGTTTGGGCTGCAGGAGAGATTGGAATCCCAAGGTAACATGATGTTACACATGCAGCTCTGCCTCACTTTCCTTTCTCTCCAAAAAGTGGAGGAGGAAAACTGGGGTCTCACAGCAGGGAAATGCATAACACCCTAAAGGCAAAGGTTCATTCTGCAAACCTAATGTGAGGAATCAATTCTAATCCATACCAGCTTTTCACAAGTAGCTCTTTCAAGCGTGAATAATAATATTGAACTCAACGAACACACTGGTGATTGGTTTCTCCAAGACAACTGAGTGCTATTTTTCCTTTCTGCCTTGCCATTTCTGGTCAAGATATTGCATCATGTTGTTACAGAACACAACTAAAATGTTCTAGAAACAATGGATAAAGATGGGCCCAGGCTCTGAATATGAAATAAATAATTGCTTGTATATTTAAAATCTACTACAGCTCTTGAGCATCTGTACAGGTCCTGATATTATTACATTACTTTCATGCCTTTCCAGCATAAAAACAGTTATCTGCCCTTACCAGTAAATGTGTTGCCTCCTATTTCTAAGCTCCTTTGGCAATTCCAGTACTTATTTAAGGAGGACTGATTTTTATCTATGGCTTGGATTGCTTCTTTAAAAAGTGCATTCTCTCCCTAAGCCAAAAATAATACGATTGAATAGTGATACTTCTGCTGTCCCAGCATTCTCTGGGTCCTAAATCAGAGTGTGACACGAGTGTGACTGGCAAAGCTACTGATACTGCAGTTATGAAAGTACATTTTTCAGAAATGTACACTGGCCTGCTATGTGTATTGTCATACTTCTGTATATTAGCATTGATTTTAAGTTACAGTCATTTCTTTTATTGCAATTTTCACAGGGAAATCATGTACCAGCTGCTAATATGTTATCTGTCTCTGGGATGCTTGGGCAGCTGAACCTAATATTAGTATTTCACTGACCTTATAAATTTTACCTTTGGGTTGATTTGTGTTTTGGAATGGATTTTTTCCCCCAATATTTAAGCTCTAAATCTTGTTTGATGTGTTAGAGTACAAATAACCTCTAATGAAACTGATGGGACCGTCCCTTTCAATTACAAAGACAAAGGAATCAATGGGACTCATTTTACACATTGAATGAGGTTGGTATTATTTAACACTACAAAGAGGAACAATAATTGATGACAAATTATCAGCAAAATCCTATTGGATTATGCATTATTTTTGTGAAGGATTAATGTGTGATGAAGGATGGTGTGAAGGATTAATTAAATTGTGTAGGAAGCTGCAAAACATGATGTTTTCTCAACTCTGCCTCATCTCTCAAACCATCCAATGGTTTAAACCGTACAACGAGCATGTAAAAAATGCTTTTGCTTCTACTAATTTGAGCAAAGAAAAATCAAATAATTCATTTTATATTTTTTTTATATATGCATTCAGGTGGACCATCAGCAATTTTTAATTGTTCAGCTCAGGAATGCAAAGGAAAAGAACCCTGCAATTAAGAGACGAGTAATAAGATAAATTTCAGATCCTGAAAAATAAAATCTATCATTTTGTAAGGAAATGAGAAATAATTTCAACTATGTATCTAAAATTTTATTATACATAAAGATGTATGAAATTAGTTCATATTTCTCCTCTGGCACTGCAAGTGTTAGTGCTCTTTTCTGCACTTAACACTATCAGTTCTTTGGTAAGAAAGAATTAATAAATGTCCATTCACATTAGTCCTGGGGAATAAAAAAAAAATCCACCAATGGTGGATCCCAGCAGCACCTTTCAGCAGTAAACTCATTGTGTTAATTTCTTAAGGATCCATTTAATGCTCTCCTATTTTATCCCCTCTGTTACACCCCTTATGTGCTCTGTATCTCCTCCAGGTACTCCTTGCCTTATCAAGTGATCTCACTTTACAAAGGAGCACAGAGAGCTCAGTGCCCAGCCTGGCCTTTGGGAAATGCCCATTTATAGCTTGGTCATCCAGGGATGCTGTGCCAAGAGGAGTCTGGAGTGATGCTCAAGTGAGCATTGCTGGATCTTTAGCCAGAGGCTAAAGGTATTATCCAATATCCTGCTCAGTTCTTGGAGGAAGATTCCCTGTTTCTGCCTCTGAGCTGGCTGTTCTATTTCCCTGGGTATTTTCCTGGACTACACAAGGGAATTCTGTAGAGAATCAACCTCATTGCTGACTGCCTGTATCAGGAGGACCTCCCACACTCACCATGCAACCTCTACAGCTATTTTGTGACATCCTGGCTCTTTTAGGCCAGGAATGGGATAATGCTCCACAGATAAAATCTCTCCTACAATACAGCAGAGGGAGGTTTTCTGCTGAATCTGAGTCAGACTGACCAGCTTAAAGGAAATGTTCTGACCAATGTAGGCCAATTTGAGTATTCATTTGGACAAATTACTAGATAACATTTTCTTCTATGAAATTCATCTCAGTGGGATTACCCAAAGTTTGAAACCAAAAACTATGCACTTTTTCACCAGGGCAAATATTTTCAAGGAGATCTGTTATGCTGCCAGACATTATTTATTTTCTCTTCCTACTAGGACAAAAAATAGAAAGCTAAATGTGCAACCACCTGTTTCCAAGGGATAAAATTCTGCCTTTGACTGACATTAAAATGTATTTATAATGTTGGGAAGTAGTATTTTAAGGTTTTCTGCCACCTGCTTTAAAGACTGCAGTTCCTCTTTTCTTTTAATATTCCTTGTGTAGTGGTGACAGTAGAGCAAACTGTCAGTCACAATGAGCTCATGCACATCCTTCTGTCAGGATGAGTGCGGAGATCTAATGGAGCAAGGGAATGGAAATCAGAAGGCAAAGTCATCCCTGTGTGACTTTGAAAAGTCACTTAGCCTTTTTAAGCAGGAGTTGTCACAAGTGGACACCTTCCCCTTTTTCGTGTCCAGGAAAAGATGTGTGCCTGTTAATCAACACTTCCACCTCTTCCACTTCTGTTTCAAGCTGAAAATTCGCATCAGCTCCTAGCCCATTCTAACAATGTTGGAATTGTAAACCCTTATTTAATTCTTATTTTAGAAAAGCATTTTTAACTCTCTTTTAGAGAGAAAGCTTTCAGAGGAATGCTAAAAACTTCAAGAGAATGCATTTTAAAGTCATCATCAGGAAATCAGAAAACAAACTGGAACACGAAATCTGAACTGTATTATTTTTTTTTAATTCAGGAGGTCTTGTTATTTAGAGCTGTATTTTTGTGGAATAACTATAATCAGTTCTATTTCTTTTGAATGACAAGCAAATGCGTAATACAAAAATTGCAGAATTGTTTCATAAGAAACATAGAAAGATCTTGGCTTCTGCATAATGTAAAACAGTTTTTAAAACTCAGAAGTCTCTGAAAAGAAAAAAACCAAATTCCATTATCTCACTTAAATGAGAATAAGCTTAAGAAAGGTTAATTGCACTGTTCTGACTCCAGGCCATCTACCATCACACTGACAGAACTTTTTCTTCACTAGTGGGGACAATGATAGGGCATAGCAGTGATGATATAAATTGAATAGTCACTTTTTATGAAGATGTCTGCACTTCCAAAAATAATGCACTGGGATTCCCAAGTTGTGATAATGTAGGAAGTTGTGGTTAGGAAAAATGGTGAAAAGGGATTCAAAATGATCAAGCATATTTCATTGATGTGAAATGTAGAACAAATTGTATTTAATTACTGCCTTTCAAAATTCTTTCTAATTAGTGAAGCATTTTGGCAGGTGTGCTTTCCTCTTCATCTTTGAATTTTTACCTTAATTTTTTTGACAGATTAGTCTCATAAAGGTTGCAAAAGAAGAGGCGAAGCACCCAGGGTCATCAAATCTACAATTAGCTCTGTTAATTTTCTGGAAGAATAAAAAAGATTGATGTAAAATATTACACAATACCTGCTTGAAGAAAATTATTGTTAAATCTAGGATTAGTACTTCAAGACATTTATTTTGCTGAAGGTATAACACTTTAAAGCAAAAGTATTTTCTGGTCTTATGTTAATGGGTACAGTAAGGTGAGAAATCAAATCTATTGACATGCCCTTAGTCTCTCAAAATTTAGTATACATGAGAGACATTTATCCTCTAATAATACAACCAAATGTGATTCACAAAAAATGAATTTTCTACAGAGAAATGTTCTTCATTGTTGAAGAAATCTTCTATGATGTGCTTTAACTTCAGTCATTCTGTGTTTACTGCAGAGTCAGTTCAGTGTTGTGGTAGAAGTCATGGGGAGAATGCCTAGCCCAGATTCTGGGTTACCAACATAATTTGGAATCCACAATTACAAGTGCAAACCAAACAGCATAGAAGAAAGCCATAACCATGCTAAAGCTAAACGATGGCTCTGCTCTTTCTGAGTTTCAGCTGTCTCTTTGCCCATATCCTTGGAAAATACAGACGTAAAGGCATGGTCAGGGGTCCATCACATTAATTTTTCATCTGCACTTCTACCAAATGAATGCAAACCAGCAGAGTCCTTCTGCTCAGACTAAGATAGCTTCAGGTATTTACCACACAAAGGCATGTTCACTTTTAAGCAGATTCTTAAACCACTTGAGGCTTTTCTAATTAAATCAACCATGTTGAATCTGAACAGTTTATTCCTTGGTGCTGCATAAAGCATTCATGTAACACCCAAGGCAGAAATCCACTATCACCAGAAAGGCAAAGTGGTTTAAGTTTACCTTGATTTCAGTGTGACACCTTGCCTAACGTGGGATTTATGACAATATTATACTCAGGTATCAAAGCCATGAGTATTTGTGGGGCTAATTGTATGTTGCAGAAAAGTTGGGCAGATTGTCAAAGACAAACAACTAGTGGAGCTGCATTCAAAAGGAAAACATGATTCAACTCTGTTTTCTGTTGAAGCAGCATCAAAAATCCATGCTGCTTTTAGCAAACCAGCTAAATCTACACTGAGTGCCTCTGAAAATCCTATTTCAGATGCTTTGGTCACAATTTAACAGTTTTGTTCAAACACACAGTCATCAGCACCTGGTGTTCAAGTGTGTTTGCAGGAGTGCTGTGTGTCAGACACTGTAACTGAGTTTTGTGCATGTGGGATATTTATGTGTGTGGTGCTGTGTCTTTTTGTCATTCTAATCTTCCTGCTCTCTGTCAGAGGAAGGGAAGGACTCCAGATTTTCACTGCCATGTCCTCATAAATTCTTTGTGAAAGTAGCATTATGGTGTAACACTGAGGGCTTTGTCAGCCTCCAAGAGCTCTTTTAAGTTGTCATCCTGTGGGTATGGGAGATTGGATCTTCCAATAGGAACAGCCAAGGCAGGCTGTAAAACTTACCCTTTCCAATTACTTTCTTCATTAACCACAAACACTTTTGTCTCCACCACAATTTTCACACCCCAGCTCCATTTCTGTTTTTCTAAAGTATTACTTTTCGAAACTCATTTACTTTTACACTATTCATCAATCCAACCCCTGTATTACCTTGCAAGCCCAGAAAGAACCAAGCTCACCCAGAAGAAATGAATAGCATCTGTTGCAAGGTATTACTTGTCACTAGGGTGGAAAAAACACCGAACTGCCAACAATTCCTTATGCTATAATTTTGTTGTTGGCTTACAACACAGGGAAACACCTTTAGGAAACACTAGCTATGGGCAGATATTTGGATGATAAACTAGGGAATGAAAGTAAGCTAGCTAGAGAAAAAGACACTGTAGATTTGTGAGTGTGTCTTAATAAATGACAAGCATGAAGCTGTAGATATATAGAAGTTTTGTTCATATTTGAATTCTTCCTAGAGCTCCTCTAGATATTTTTCCCTACCAGAATATTGTTTCAAAAAGTGGAAATGTAATGGGTTTGTGCAAACATGTGTTGCACAGAAGATTTGTGCAAAAACTAGATTTTTTGGCATATTCATTTTTTTTTAGTAATCTTTTACGTGCTTAACCAGGGCACAGAAACAATACCAAGAAAAGCCAAACACTTGAAGATACAGCTGAAATTTGGACATTAAATGCCTAAAAATATTTTGTGAATGCAAGGAATTCATAAAGCAAAAAGAGGAGATGAGATGCAAATGTTAAATGGAGGTGCATCTCTACCAGTCTCTCAAATCATCCTAACAATAGTAACAAAATCCTAGCTGAAGGTCAGGTAAAAACTATTTACTGCTGTTTGTTCTTTTTTTCATTTACTAGGCATTTCTGAATAAGGATTATGAATTCTGACCACAATTTTCAACACCCTTTTCTATTTTTCCTCCACCTCCATGTGACACATTTCTTTTATCAGCACTGGAACATATTCTAGTGAGCTTGAAGTACCCGACAGCTAGCAGGCAGGTTGAATAAATTGTTGCTTTGTGCCTGGAGGTCTACATTTCCCTGACTCCTTCTCTTTTTTTCCCCCAGTCCTCATTTCCCTGTCCTGTCAGCTGTTGCAGAATTCCATTTTTAATACATCATGTGCAATGCACACAAGACTCTGCATGGGCAGGGTCGTCTTTGTAATCAGGTTTTACCCTTCTACTAGCACACATCACAAGAGCAACAGTAATATTTTAATATTCTTAGCCAGGTATTGTACATGTGCAAAATTTGGAGGTCGTGTGCTGCCTCATACTGCATTCTTTTAATCTCACGTTCACTTCAGTGTGTGTGACATTACAAAACCAGGCAATTGTGCCTTGGCTTTGTTCTGGAGTGTCCCTTTGATCACATCAAGCTTTAAGGAGTCTATTTGCCAACAAATAGGAGTTGTCCTTCTGACCTTAAGAATATTGTCCCTTCTCACTATTGTAATGACTTCTTTTTCCTCCATGCCCAGAAGGATGGATCTTAAGAACTGTATTCCTAGCAGATTATACTGACAGGCAGTAGCTATCTGCTTCCTACGTTATAGTTTGCTTGCTTAAAACTGCATTTTCTTTCCTCTCTGAGTGAATATAATGTTGAGTTTGGGTTTCTGTTTGCTCTGACATTGTGCATTCACAACTCTAAAAACACGTGGACATAGACATTAAAACAATTTTCAGTTTATACCTATTTATCACATCAGGACCTTTCAGAATTTGTCTGGTGTGGCATGCACCTCTAACTGAGTAGTAACTGGCAAAATCTTGGGTTCTTAATTTCTGGGAGTCTGTATTCCAGTGGGAGGGAAGGTGTCCATGGCACTCAAATATTTTCAAGGTCAAAGGCTTTTTGTGCTGCATGGCTAAGTGCAGAGACTCAGAAGCTTTTGGGCATAAACTTTTGGGCTGTACTTGTTTGCTCTGGCAGCCCAAAGCCTGTGCGAGTGGCTCATGGATGTTTAAGCAGGGGTATCTGGTGCTGATGTACCCAGCCTGGGGGAAGGAGAACACCTGCAAAGAGGTGAAGGCAGTGTCATTCCTGATCCTCCAGTGTGTGTATGATCACAGGGGATGGTAGGATGAGCAGAGCTCAGAACTTGGCACATGGAAGTGACTGACTGAAACTGAGGGACAGAAGTGAGCTGTGGAGTTTCCCCCATGCTGACTTAGAAACAAAAGACATGACAATCATATGGCAAAGCAGTTACTACTCTCACCTTTCTGTCCTCCTGAAGCTGCATGTCAAGCTGCTATGACCTGTGTGCAGTGCCCCTTCACACTGAAACACTGGGCTCTAGGCTGTGACACCTGTGAGCTGACGCATTTTTAGTCTAGGCATCAGCCAGAAGAGATGGATGAATCTGATGGGGAATAAACAGATAAGCTTCCCTGCGGTAACATATCTGCACTCATAAATACAATTCTTGGGCCTTTTCTTGTCCAAGGCTGACTAATGACTCCAAAAAGTCACTTCTGCTTTCTGTGGACAGACATGAACCAGTTCACCACATCCCTGAGATATGTGTTGTAATGTAATTCCTGAAGACCACAAAGATTAATTTCAGTGCTAGTTATACTTCATAATGAACTCTTAGAAAATACAGTTTTGACATCCCTGACTTCTGTGATGCATCAATTCAAAACCTCATTTGTCTTGCCTGCATTTATTGTAAGTTGTAATTCAAGAGAGGTCATCTCTCTTTTATCAATTGTGCTTTTATCAGTTTGATGTTATCTTTACCCATTTATCTTCTGTATTCTGTAAGTTATGTTGAGAACAGAAATCTTCTTCTGTAAGGTAATTATATCTACAGGTTATTTTTAGGACTTTTATTTCATTTTCTGTATATTCAGTTGTTGTACAGAGGGCACTTTTTGAGGTCTGGGATTTTTTTTCAGGACTGACAGTATCAATTCACCTGAAGTTTCCACTTTTAATCCACTGAGGGCTCTCTGTGGCACATATATATGTCACTTATCCCTCATCTTGCTTCTGGAGAGATATTTTTAATTATTAACTACAGAACATACACAAAAAAAACCTACTTAAAAGACATTTTTATTTATGTATCTGCAAGTTTTGCTGTAAGAATTAGTCCACTTAAGTCTTGAATCTCAATATCTTCATGAATGAGGATTAAATTTTAAAACTCTTAATCACAAAGAACACAAACATCAAAGTCACTGTTTAATATAATTAAAATAGGAATGTGTTTTGTTAGTATATTGTTCATTGCAAACCTCACTAAATAAGAATTAGGAATTGCTTTAGGAACAAGGAAGACTGTAACACAATGTGCTGTATTAAATTAGTTGGAGGAGGAGGATATCAGTAACAAGAACCATGGATGAGGTTTCTGTTGAAAAAAATTCATTTAGAAAAAAATAGCAAATCAGATTGAAATTTAAGTAAATAATACTGCTTTGAAAATTTTCTTGATAAACAAAGACATCAGATGCATTATTCTAAATTACTTCAATGTTAAGTTGTCTGTAATTGTAGGTGGAACATATAGAAAATTTCAGAAGGATGAGCAAGTGAACTATGCCTTATAATTGTATCCAGAAGACTGCATCCTCTTTCCTTAGCATGCACACAAATGAGAAAAAAAATTATAGGACTGTCTGACTTAAAGTAAGAGAAAACTACTTCATCACTTTTAATAATCCTTTTTATAATTTTGCAGCTGTCTAGGATTCTTATAGAATACAGAAAAAGAATTAACTTTAGCAAGTATTTTATTATGAAGCATTAAGTTATAAATTTCATCACACAAGCTTTAACTGCTTGAGACTCTTTTTTTAATCTTTCTAAAATGGGTAGAAATTACATTAACCACTCCAACTGTATACTAAAAGAAAGCTGGAACAATCTAAAATATTAAAAAATTGTCATTTTTGTACATAACTAAAGCTTGCCAAAGCAGGTTTATGGTCTTTTTACTTAAGGAAAGACATACTATATTTTAGGATTTTATATTAATGCTTCAGCGTGAGCTGGGATTTTAATTGCTTGTATATTTTCTAGGATTGATAATTTCTGAGCAAAGCTGTGCTTCCCCAGTCATCTTATTTAAAAGTCTTTTTGAGACACTGACACTTTTTTTTTGTCAAACTTTTTGACTAAATTCTATATTAGGCAATGGAAAACTTCTACAAGGCTAAATTATCTCTAAGGATGAAGTATTCTTTAAGGATATTTTTGAGACTGTCAGCTACATAATTAGTTCACATGTGTGGAGCTTCTCAGCTTAGCACCATCTTTATTGTAGAGCCTCTGCTTTCAAAATGTTTGTGTAACACTTTTTAAACAAGAGAAGATTAGTTGAAGCCAAAGAGAATTTCAGTCGACAGAAAAATATCTTGAGCCTGGTTCCATAGTATAAGCTTGAAGTATCTCATTTTGGATAATTATCTTGGAAGTCAAACTTTTAGTACTGTAGAACTTTCAATTTTCACATATTTAGAGATAATGATGGAGAGTGAAGAAAAAAAAATAGTATAGCATCAATTTTTAAGACACTTGGATTGGTTTTGGCATTGCATGAGGTAGAAACAACTTACAGTATTCTATGCCAGCGTTTTGTGATATTCAAGTCCTACTGCCCCATTTAAAAAAAAATCATTAGAGCTTTATTTTGTGCCTGAGAGCCACAAGATGTCTTCGAATCCCAGCTGCAGATCTGTGACATCTGGTTTTGGTTTTGTGTCTCTAATGGGAGACTTGCTGCTGTGTTCCTGTTCTCCAGGAGGGCATGGCCCAAACTGCACTCTGTGGCTGGAGCAAAAGTGAGCAGTCCAATGTGACATTATTCAGCATATATAGCATTCTAATAAAATTAAAACTGGAGCCTAAAATACTATTAATTATTGTTAGTGCAGCACCATACCTTGCCCAATACATACTGACAATTAGAACCTAATTCTAATGAGAATAATGATATGTTCAAGCTTTGCAGTTTTATCATTCCTAACTGGTAATTATTCTGTTCCATAGTAAAGATAATATTGGAAAATCAGGAATAAAAATCAATTCAATATATTGGATTCACTTTAAAAAAAGAAAATAAAAATGAAGAAGCAAACTATGTCTACATTTCTCAGAACAAAATGTACAGTGAGGTCATAGTCTGAGTGATGAGAAACTTCATTAGACTTACAGTGAAACTTTTGGACCGACATTATGTGCAACACACAGCAGAGATCTTTGAAAGGCTGTAACAAATCAAATGTAGTCTTGCTCCTGTCTAGTGAGTAGAGTACACATACCTGTGCATTCTGCTTTATCTGCCAAGAGCCGTGACAAAGCAGTTGTGGTATGGTTTGAGTGAATAATATTGCTTTCAAAAACATCTTGGTAAACAAAGATGTATATAATCAATATATAGATTCTTGTAAAATACTTCAGTTTTATAGTTGGTTTAATTATAGATTGTTATAGCCATGCAAACTGTTTCAGAAATAAATTTTGGTATAGAATATCTAGCAGAATTTTATTTAAAAGAATTCCTGTTAAAAGAGTACCAAATACTAAATTTTTGCCTGTGGATTTCAGGCAAACTAAGTGCACTAAAATAAGAAGGTTTTGAGCAGATAATTCAGGTATTTCAATTGTAAAGAGAAAATATTATTGCCACTTTAATGTATTTAACTTCTGTAGACTAAAAAGAGTTTTTTCAGCAGGACTGGTGAGCACACTGCAACTGATCACTATATTTTAGGTTTCTTGGCTCTAAAACTTGAGATTTTCTTCTTTTTTTTGATTGGGTTTTAGTTTTGGTTTTTTTTTTTTGTTGTTGTCATTGTTGTTCTGGCTTTTGGGGAGGGTGGTTTGGGTCTTTTGTTGGGGGGTTTTTTGGGTCTTTGTGGGTTTTGGGGGTTTGCTTTTTGGTTTTTGGGGGGTTTTTTTGTCAAAGACCATTTGGAGTAGTTTTATCATCTTCACAACTTGAGAAAAGTTCCTGACAAAAATCTGACCAAAATTAGTCTTCTTTTTCTGCCTTTTTTTTTTCTTTTTTGATTTTCATTTTGATTTAGAGGACCACAACTGTCTTCATTCTTTATTAATCGTTATTTAGCCTTTTATTTTCAAATTCTCCCTTACGATTTTCCTGTCTACAGTTCGCATCTGTGTGCTTGAGAGAATATCATGTTCTCATAATCCTTTTTTATGATGAGTTGGAGCAATTCTTAAGATTCAAAGAAGAATAAAAGAAAATAAGGATGTTCTGCTGCCAGAATCAGAACTTTTGCATGGAGTACTAATAAATTGGGAGGATGGTTTTGAAGGAACTTTGTGCTGGCACTGAAACACAGAGTAAAATATTTGGCTCCTGAAACTATTTAGATGTACTCTAGAATATCTTAAAGACTCTAACTTTCCCTTTCAAGAAGGCTGAAAAATTCTGAAATTACTGGAAAATGTTGGCTATTTCCAAGTTCACATGTTCCTATTTGACAAGCCATACCACTTGGCTATGTATAAATTAAACTTGTAATGAGTTGTGGTTTGCCAGTGAAAATGAAATATGTGCTACAATAGTGAAATGCTGATGCAGAACTTCACAAGTTAATACAAGGCCAAATATCTAATTCGTCAGTGTAGGGTGGTTCAAGATCAAAAGCACAAGCTTCTATCCTAGAATAAATTTTATTCAGAGGCCTTAATACTTCTGCAAATACTAGTCAATCAATTCTTCTGTGCTGCAGAACTAAAAAATATTCCTGTACACCAAAGGAGTATTTATAGGTCTTCTGAATCCTTACCTTTGGATTTTGAAGTACCAGAGCCAAGTCAGTATTGGATTGCAAAAGATTTAGAATGTATGCCCAAAGTCTTTCACATTTCTGTGTTGTAGTCTGAAAAAATGTTAATTTTTAATAATAATCTTCATAATGTCTACAGTCACTTCTCATAGCCTCCATTTAAACTAGGTGCATACTTTGGACCCAAATATTCTTAGATTTGCTTAATTATTTAAAGCAAATACAAATGAAATTTGTTATTTCTTTCTGTTAAAATTCTGCTGTTTAAAATTAATCTGGCTGTATTGGTGCCGTTTAGAATTATTATTGGCTTTAGCAACAGTTGATACAGTGACATCTACAGTCTAAATTAAACAAAACATAAACATGGGTTTTAAATCAGTTTTCAAAACCCATTTTTTTCCAAACTTTCTTTGAGGTTAACTTGTAAAAGCCAATATGATGAGTTGGAGTTAGTCACAAAATAAAGTTTAGACATCTCCTGGTAGCTGCAAATTTATTAGATTGTTTCATTCCTCTGTTAAGTACGTTGGTTATAATTCCTGTTGAGTTCCAGAAATACTGACTTTTCTCTTCCTACTTGAGCTGGGTGTTTTGTTTGTTTGGGGTTTTCTTTTGTGCCATTTTCTAACCTGTGACATAGCAAGTTACAGTTCCTAATTTCTGTTCTACGTTGGCTTGTATTGCATAATGAGCACAGTGAGCATGGTAGTTTATAAAAAAGTTACAGAAAATCTGACAATCATGAATTTAAACATATCTAATTGAAAACAAATCAAGCAGCATTATGGGTTACAAATATCAGGTTACTTTGGGGATTTCTGTGTGTACACTGCCCAGTTTTGCTGTGTGCTGGCGCTTCAGGTTCAGTAAAAGGACCCCACAGAGTGAAACTGCCAACATATGTTGTAAGCAGAGAATTATGTCATGTAGTGTTAGGGCTAATAGGCTAAATTACAGATAACTGGGAATGGATCCACAGGTGGCCTTGCAATTTCTGCCACAGAGTGGAGCAGCTAGTTAGAGGAGAGGCTATCACGTTACAAAACAAGATGTTAGGTATTTCATTTTATTCTCCATATATTTCCTTACTATAAACAATTAGTAAAAAAGAATCCTAGTATATATTGCATATATTTATATATAAGGAGGTACTACATTCCAAGAAAAAGACCTGAACTGCTCCAAAGAGAGCAAAAGAACAAATTGTTAAACAATCCCTGCACAGATAAAGAGGATTTGAGTGAAGAGAATTTCTTAATTCAATTGAGGACAAATTTTTCTGTAAAAAAATCTTCCAAATGTGTAGTCCGATAAACCAATGAACTTCATGTTAAGTGAATAAATTGTTTAGACAAACTGAAATGGCATATATGAAATTCTGCCATGTGACTTGCCCTAGCTGTCCAGTTAAGTGTGCTGTGGGAAGAAATGTAGAGGATGGAGAGAAGGAGAAAATGAGGAATAAAAACAATGATGAGCAAAGGGAAGAGCTCTGTGCTGTTCTTACAGGGTTTTCTCTCCCTTCTTTCCTTCTTTCCAGATGTCATAGTGATGTGGGATTGAAATCTGCCCTGAGGTTTGTGAACCAAATGCTTTTAATTTCTCTGGAGTTTGTTTACATTAGAGTAGGTTGTGGCTTCTCTTTGATTGAATTTTTTTCTTTTAAAGCTCAAACTCATGAAGTTCCATTGCATAGAAAGAGCTAATGATAGGTCTTGGAATATGGTGGGGAAAAAACCACTTTTAGAGGCAGTTGTTCATTCCAGAACCAATGGGAATATTGAAGGCTGAGATTCATTTATGCAATGGACATTGAGTGTATATAAAATCTGAAAAAAAACCCCCAACTTTTGAGCCAGCCCTCTGGGCTTGTATTAGACATTTTGAGCCAAATTGCAGCAATCCACAGTGGACAGAGATAAACGAGGAGAGGGAGTCAGCCAGGAATGCTTTCACCTACTTCAAGGGCCCCACAAAAAATCATATTCAGGCAGTTTCCAGTACGAGCTTCCATCCCCTGCCAGTGTCAGGCTGGAGCCTGTGCAGGTGCACACTCTTTCCCAAGGACTGCCACTCACACCTGGCACTCACTCACCTCCTTTGTGGCCCTTTTGGTCTTTATTTTTGCTAATGTCAAGCCTTCACTTTGAAAAGACAGGAGTACCTACTTTGAGAGGCGCAGGCAAGCTGTCATACTGCAGATTTCACAGGCTTAATTTTTTACAGATTACAGACTACTTATTCACTGCTCTAAAAATGCTCTACATGCCACCCCAGTAGGTTTCAGAGGGTAATTTTTACTCTTTGCAAAAACCTTCAATTTTATACCATATCACAGCCAAATATACTTTGATTTCATGCTAATCTTTATTAGCAGTATAGTTTTTATACTTCAAAATTAGTCTTTTATCTGAAAAGCTATCAGTATTTCTGTGACTGCTAATATTTTTCAAATTTGATTAAATTTTCATTTTTAAGGGGTTTTTGCTCTTTATGTTTCTTTTTTTTTCTTTTTTAATGGAGCTTTTTTCAGGCTCTTTAAAATTTTAAACTATTGTCTTAGCTGGCATATTTGAGAAAGTCATGTTAACAGCTTTCATCTTTAAAATAGCTCTGAATGCACCTACAGTAGCTGTCAGCAGAGCAGAGATCATTGAAATGGATCAGACAACTGGTCCCCATGTAAGAAATGAATGTGTTAACTTTGCTAACATGGAAAACACAAAAATTGGGACAAACAAAAAAAGAAAGAGGAATATACTAGAATACAAATTAGGGAAAAAAAACCCAATTCATTGGGAAGTAACACCTGAAGTCACTGAATGCATTTTAAAACATTCCAGCTGTATTCATTTGAATAAACAGGGGTTTATACTGACAATCCTGAACAGTGATAATCATCACTCCAATCTAATGAGAAAGTAAGATAATCAGTCTCTCACCTGCCCTTAATAAAGTTGAGGTTCTTTTAATTTTGTTTTGATTATTATTATTTATTTTTGTGATATACATAATATATCCATCTTATCTGTAAAAAATTTTGTTACATAGCTCTGCCCCCAGAAATTCATCTTTTCTATATCATAATTTACTATGTTTAATCCCAATACTAGAGAAGAGAAATTGGTTATTACAGTCACAGTTTTTGTAGAAATCACATATTACACTTTATTGTACAATTTTTTTTATTTCCGTAACAAACTTCTACCATTGACTGAATGGTAAATTTGCATTTTATGGGTACTTCAGTTTTTTCGAAGGAAAATGATTCAGCAGTAGATGTTCCTGAATTTTGATTTTTTTCATCTTTAAAATGGTCGCTTGACTGTTCCCAGTTGTTCCTTGGTTATTTCACGTATTCATTTTTAATTATTTTCTAGAAAATGCTTCTCTTTATGATAGATTAAAACAGTATTGGCAATCCAAATAGTAAGGAAGCCTTACAGTGCCTTACCAAAAAAAAAAAAAAAAAATCAATATTGGAAAAAAATAGCTAAGAACTATAAGGAGAGTATTGATTTTATTGCTGAGATTATTAATTTCAAGTAGCTCATATACTTAGGAAAGTTTGCTTTTCAGTGTCTTATGATGTTATGATAACCACATCAGTTATGATGAAATTGTTCTAAACACCAATATATTATGATTATGATTTTCTAGTTTAGAAAGTGTGGAACTCATTAAAAACAGACACTTTTCGTTTTCAGCTGATTTTCATTAACACATCTGTGTACAGTAGGACAATATGAAATATAAAGTAAAATGCTGCCCAAATCAGCCAAGAATGTATTTTTTAGTTTGAAATATAAACAAAAGTCAGGAACAGTGGCCTGTGTTCCTACTCTTGCTGTATCTCAACCCACAGAAAAACATATTAAATGTGTTGGTGTTTTATTTCACTTGAATGTAGGGTTTGTATGAGGTTCCAGATGGTAATTTTAGCCCTATGCTCGTTATGACATATCAGCTAATGATGACACTTTTATTTCTGTACATCTATTAAAGATACGACATTTTTAATTCCATCAGCTCAGGACTTAAATTAGAGTTTGAGGTAAATGTTTTCATTTAGCTTATTGATTCTGTTCCAGTTTAGGAGATTATCCCATAGCCCTAATTCACCCAAAGGATCTCACTGGGGAGATTTTCAAAGGCACAAATAGAAGTCAGACCACTGACTTCCATTCACTGCTGAAAATTGTATTACTGTCTTCTCTCTGGATACAGAGAAACCCAGTTCCCATTGTTCTCTTAATAGGACAGAGCATCCATCTTTCTCAAGTAGGCTTTGAAAATGTTGATCAAAGCAGAGGAGGCCAGATGCTCACAGTCTGCTATAGATCCAGTACAGTCGGTGAATTATTTGCACCATTTGGGACACAAGCCATGTCATTGCTAAAATTATTCTAAGTTACTTTGTCTCCTAATAACAAGATTCAACACTGGAGAATTAAGTTTTCCCTGACAAAATGGAAAAGGAAAAAAGTTAGAAAAAAACCCAATTGATTCATTAACACCAATGCAGCTGCCTGGTAAAATTGTCCTTCAACAGAAATTTTTGTTATTAGGCTGTGAGACATTGACCTTGATTCTTGTTCTGAAAGTCAGTATGGAAGCACTGCAGAGGAAATGTCCTCACATGCTTGGATGAAGACATTGTAAAGCCTTCACTGCAGTGCAATTTGGGTTGGCAGGAGCAGAAAAAGTGTAACCAGACTCTTATACCTGCTTTTAGACATTTTGTCATAGTTTCTCTTCTCTGCCCATCTGCCAAGATAGTTTCCCACTTTACTGGTGCCACCCACCCCAGGAAAAGTCAGCTGATTTTATATTCCAACAACATGCCCTGTTCAGAAAGCATGTCTAGAAAGCAATTTCTTTTCTTAAATGGACAGAGTGAATATGAGGAATATCTCTGTCTTCTGGGATGATAAGTTTCATGGAGTTTTAGGTACTTGGCAGGCTGGCTTCAACTTCTAGCTTTTTAAGCTGAACTGTAGCACAGGGCCAGTGTACAAAACACGTTTATCTCATGTTATCTACTCAAAGTCACCTGCTGAGATAATGTCACACTTACCTGGGTTTCTCAGCATCAGTTATTCACTAGTGTTGGCACAGTTCTCAGCTCAGCTACCTTCTCCTTTGCACCTCTTTCAGGCAATACCTCACTTCTGAGCAGGGCTTGGTTAGATGGAGACAGAGAGGAAGGAGATGAGGAGTGATAAGCTGGAAAAATGATATACTGAAAAAAAAAAGGAGTACTACACTGAGATGGAGTATGGAGAAGTCAGAGACCAGTGGAAAAGAAAATAGGATTTTAGTAAAGAGCCATCTGCAAAAAGGAAATACATTTTAGAAGCATAAATAAGAAGAAAAAACCACAACAAGCTGTGTATTCGATCTTGCAATCATAAAACATCCAGGTCTTCTCTGAATGTTTTCTTGAAATCCACTAAGTTTATATTTTTAATGTGTGAGAAAAAGTAAATATAGAAGTGCAAATCAGGCCTGACAGATTAGCCTAACAGTCAGGTTTTTTGAAAAGCAGAAGGCCAACGACAGTTTAGCGGTTTATTTTGAGAGCTGAGCAGGATGGCATATTTTTACATTAAACAATATTCACTTTAGTTTTCTTGTGTTTATTTTTGCCTGAACATATCCTTACAATTCTCCACCACTCAGTTAACAGTCCTACATTTGCCTGAATTAATAGGATAAATATTGCCAGTTTGTTAGAGCAGATAATGATAAATGACTTGAATACATTAAATGTGTTTGGGACATATTTAATCCATAAGCTTGATGTTAAAATGCGCCAACATTATCTTGTAAAATTTTACTATCAACATGATCTGGGAAGCATTCTTGTGGTAGTCTCATACGGCTTCTCGTTCATGCTGACATAAAACACTGGCTGTGTTGAAATATCAGCTCACATAGAGCTGTGAAGGACTGTTAGTTATGCAGGCACACATAAAAATGCTAAATAACCATTAGAAGAAGGCACGCTCTGGCTGCTGGTGTGGGATCACAGCAGCAAGAGGCAGAGAGTCTGTAAAAGCCAGGAATACCGTGGTTGAGGGTCCTGAGAACACTTGAGATACACTCAGGGGTTCTGCTGATTTAGTGCCAGAGCTAGGAAGGCACGTCAAAGATGGGCTGCTTTCACAAAAGCCATGCTTCCTCCACGAATGGTGTGTTGGCATCCAGAGTCTGTTGGTCCTTTTTGCTTTTAAAGAGGAATTAGTTCTCTATTGTGCAAAAGCAATTTGTGGCTTAGGAGGAGGTGGTGCAAGAGGGAGTTCGGCTTGCTAGCCTGTGGAAGTGTCAACATCACTCAGGTACCCTGGATCAGCTGGGGTTGGAGCGCCCTGCTCTTCTGGTTCTTAATCTGTTGGCTATTTTATTTTTTGTTATTGTCGTTTTTTTCCAATGGTGACTTTAAATGCATAAGCTCTCCTGATATGAAGGACAAGGTGCCCTTTCCAGCTCAAACAGCAGCCTTTAAGAGATGCTCTTTCATGTAGATTTTAGCCACTTACAATGTCTGACATGTCTAGATTGCTAAAGAAGGATGATTCCTTTGCCTGAATGCAAGTTTGGAGGTATCTCATAGTAACTCACTTTGCATTTTTAACAGCAAGAACAAAGTATGGTCCTTATCACATGCTCCTTGGTCAGGGCTTGGGTTTTTTTTCATTTACTTCCTGATAGACTTTTAGCATCTTTTACAAACAAAAAGTAAAAAAATGTGTTCTGAAATAAGAAAAAAAATAAAGTCTTAATCCTTGTTTTTCTCATGCCAAGAGAAAGCTAGAAATGCTTTTCTCATAGCATTACTAGCTAGGTATGTAATGGGGAATTTCTTGTAAAAGTCATAGTAGTTCCTGACTGAACTTTACAGACTTTGTCTAAAGCTTAATATTCTACAGCCACGTAGAAAAAAATAAATCCAGGAAAATTGAAGTGTATGAAATAAATCAAAATCAAAATCTGTGATGCCTTGAGGGCATGAGAATAGATGGCAAATTGATAAGGTACACAGGTAAGAAAAACATACTTTTTGCCTCAAAAACCAGATCATCTCTTCTCCAATTTCAACAAGAGGAATTTTAATTTTTGTTAACTGTGTATAATTAATGAGTGTCTATGTAAGGCTGGTTGACCCAAACCAAGATCAGTTTACTTAAACGTAGCTTTAGTCAAGACTAAGTAATATATATCAGAATTGCTTTCTAATTGTGCAAATCCTGCTCTGTTTATGTTGTTGTGTTTGTGGTTTTTATTAGCAGAAGCATGTATACATAGATACTACATAAGTGCATTTACCTAAAGAGTTGTGTGTATCTTTGCATGAAGAACAGATCTGTTTTCCTCTACCATCAGAAATGTGCTAGCAAAATGTATAATGTTATGGTTGAAAATTTAAAGGCTTTAGAGTGAGGAAATTAAGAAAAAAACATATGCCCTCAGAGAAGTGATGACTTTTAAGACTCAGTCATACTGGACCATGAAGTCTTCAGGGGAGAGGTAATGTTAATTTATATGATTTTACAGTGCTGAGTGCGCTGTTGGTGTTCTATAAGTAAACAGAAAAAAATAACAGGTATGTTAGAATGGTGATTTTGGCAGGGTTTTTTCAGATGTATGCATCTGAATGATTAAAAAACTCGGTCAATCTCAGGATCTTTGTTCAGTTGATGTATTAATTAGATCTGTATTACAATCAAAACAAGAAATAACCCAGCCACGCTGATTTGGGAACTTGAGTGTTTCGCCAAGACTGCAGGGGTACAATGGTGTGTGGGTCTGTTCCACACACACACTACTGAATTGTGTGTGTGTGCCCTTCACTTCACAGCACTACAATGTTTTCATGGCAAACATTGCTACATCTGAGTTGATCTCCCAGGAGTTTTTAGAGTCACAAGGCTTGTAAAATAAAACTTGGGTAACATTGAGCTTTAATGAGTTCTCTAGCTGTTGTCCTGTCCTGCCTCAAAGTCTCTGTATGGCTGCCTCGCAGAGGCTCCTTGATAGCCACCAGATTTAATTTTTCTTTTAAAAAGGGAGACTGTTGCAGAAGGGCATCAAAGGCAAGGTAAAAACTGTATGTGGCAGCTATTTAAGTAGAGCTCATAATGCAGAAATAGAGACCTGCTTTGTTTCGTAAATTTGATAAAAATGCCTTCAAATCAAGGACTTGAAAGGGCAGCTCATTACTCTGCACTATAAAGAAAGGGAGGGAGCAGGGGCTGCCCTTACTCATGAGTTGAGCCAGTCTTTGAGTGACTTTGAGGAGGAGATGATTCAGGAACCCGTGGCATGGTGCCCAGCCAGGCTCTTGTCAGTCTGTCCTCCTTAGCGCTAAACTAGCACCTGACATCTGTGGTAAAATCTTTCCCAGATCATCAATTTCCAGCACAGTCAGTGGTAGGGTCTTCAGATGTGACAGAGATGTCCCTGTGTAAGGAAGTGGCTTTGAGGTGTGGAGAAGGACCTCTGTGCACAAGAGGAACTGACTTTTCAAAGGACAGCTGCTCTTCCAGTGGGAGAGGCTGCAGCTTTCATCATGTCTTTGTGAATGAATGCAGAGGAAATTTATTTCAAACCCTCCTTGGAAGCCCTTGCCAAGATGCTGTAGAGAGCTCTGTAACCAGTTAAAAGAAGGTAAAGTCTCTAATGAAGGGAGAGAGAATTTTAGAAAAAAAGTTCTGCCTATTATGGATAAAAAGCTCCGTGGAAACTACATGATCCAAGGAAAGGTCTGTGCAGTAAATTGCAAGTGACTTTTATCTATGGCGCACTAAATCAGAAATTAAAAGTTTGGGACATAACGAAAGCTGAGGAGAAAAGACATTAAATATGTCTGAAGATTTGAGAAAATTATATGTATTAAAGCTAGATAGAACTAGTGTAACACAGACCATAAATTCATTATGTAATATTATCTTCAAGTCTTTTTGATTGAACTGTAACATATAAGTCAGGAAGGCATCCAGTCTTCATGTAATATCTTCAAGTGGTCCACTGCATCTCTGAAAAATTTTTCCACATGGCTAATTCCAGAGTTAATTATATTGCTTTTGAGTAAGATTTCAAATAGCTGAGGAGCTCACATGAGCAGAAATTATATAGCAGAAACTGAAACTAGTTAAATGAGCTATAAAATACTGAATCACATAGGAGCAAGCCACCTTTTATTTGGCTTCACACCTCTGAATGCTTAATTGGTTTGGTTTCACTTGCTATTAGTCCTGTGGGGAAGGCATTGCTTTGATGGCAGTAATTGCCCACTGCCCTGTTAACCAGCAACACTGTGCATGAGGCCCTCTGTTAGACAGAGTGATATAAAAGCTCTTTTGGTGATGAGTTTTCAATGTCTGATTGCATTTCTTTGTGTGAATGTCGCTCATGCTGCTTTGGGCACCCCTTCACACCCCTCAGGATATGGAGTAGCTTTTTTGAAGGCAACAGCTACTTCTGCTGTGACAGGATAAATGGGTGAAACCTGTGCAAAAGTGTCCATGCAGTGGTTTGTGTCTATAAAAGTAGCCTTCCATTAATCTTAAATAAGAGATTAAAAAGACGTCTGGCCTACAGTTCTGAAATTTTCCATAAAATCTGGGTAGGATTCCCTGTTAGACAAAACAACTGTGGGGCTTGAGAGCTCAGCCAACATCTGCTGAAATACCAATTTGATGCACCAGTTTACTTTTGCACAGCTCAAGGCTCAATGAAGTTTGGATCTGGGACCAGATAAAGGATAACAAGTATTAACTACAAGGCAGGAGATTCTTCTATGAGGCAGCTCAAATTTTTAGCTCAGATTAATTTCTTTCAGTCTGGAATTTCATGCTTTGCTTTGGCTTTTTTTCTTTGAAAATCTTTGTCTTCAAACAGACAAAGTTTGTCCTTCAAACCATTCACTGTCAACTGTGAGATTGTAAAGCCTTTTGGTTTCGGTGCTCAAAACTGCAGCTGTCCTTTGAACAGTCAATATTTCTGCACTCACAGTAAACTACACCATTCCACGTTACTGCTCATGTGCTCCTAAAGGGCTGCCTTATATTAATTGAGGTTTTTGGGGTTTTTTTCCCTTTGCTGTATTGTGGTGCAGTGAACAATTTTGGTACATTCAGGTATCTTACATAACCAGCAACACGATGAGTCATCTTTTGAGAGTGACTATTGACTGAACTGGCATGAGCTCAGATGATGAAAAATGTGCAGTTAGAAAGTGCTTTAAAAAAAGACAATCTGAACACCCCAATCTTTTCTTTTCATGCTATATGTTACCATAGGAGTTATTTTTGCTGTAGGGCAAAGGCCCAACAGCATGTGTAGGAGTGATCTCCATTGTTCTTCAGCATATAGATGTGACTCCTGTCAAATAAAAATGATCACAAAAACCCCAAAGTTTTTCTTAATGAAATCCCACTGAGACAAGGACGTGATGACTCTCTCTGTGCCCTGTGTCTATATGTGGAACCCACTCCCCCTCCTGGTCATCTCTCCAGAGGGAATAGCCACAAGGGGTGGCTGGGGTCAGAGCAAAACTAAAGGCTCCTTGTAATGTGTAAGAAGCAGAAGATTGGGCAGATCACAAGTTCTTTATATCCCGTTCCATAAGTGCTTTGCCCTTTGTACTGAACGAAGTTAGCCCAAATTCACATAAGAGCATATCTCTCATCCTACTTTCTCCAACTGGTCCAAAGAAAAAGAGCATCCCTTTTAAAGGGTTTGTGGATAACTACTTTAATGCCATTGAAACTTTTGTGTGATCATCTGTGATCTGCCAGCTCTAGGTGAGAAAATTCTTCCTGCCCTCTTTTGGAAAGTTCCTATAACTAACATGAGAAGGTTTAGAAATTACTCTCTTCAGCTGGTCACCTCCTAACTGGTTCTTGTGCAGTATTTCAATTGCACTAATAATTTTGAGCTCAAATTTCATAAAGAGCAGTGGTTATGAACATTATAAATTAATAGATGGATTATTAAGTTGAAAATAACTTACTTTGTCTTTCCTTTCTTGGTAATTGAAATTGTACATAGAAATTTATTCCAGTACTTTATTCAGAAAAGGCCCTCATTTCTGCAGCTCGGTTACATTCATACACAACAGACAGCATGCAATGTGTGAGGCAGGAGATCAGCTTGGAGAATGCTATTTCATTGCTATTCTGTGAAAAAAATTAAGTTTTACTCTGTATAAGTAACAATTTCAAGTATTCCTGAGGCTGATACTTAGGGTGCTAAAGGACTGGAAATTTTGCAGTTACTTTTACTGGATATAAATGTGGACTTCGTGCAGACTAAAGCCCTCTGTCACCACGAACGAAAAGCCCTCTGGTCTTATTATAGTGATTTTCAGCTCTCAGGATGAAGCTTTTCTGGGTCTTCACAACTCATGTGGAATGATTTCATAATTGTGGTGAAAGGCGCAGCAGATAACTTGTGTTCCAGCCCTTCCTTGAGACTGTTTTGATGACAATGGGGATGTTCGTGATCCAGCTTCCTGGTACTGAGGGATCCAGGGTTAAATTCCTTCCAACAACGCTGCTGCAAGCACTGGAATCTGCCTGCGCTGGGTGCTGGGTGCCCCGAGGCTGCTGGGCTGCAGGGGGAAGGTTTTTTAGGTAACACAGACTCTGTACAATTTCTCAGAGCTTCTCTTACCACGGATGCACTGCTCCATTTATGCAGCATCTGCTGCAAGAACCTGAGTGGGAGGTGGTATCGTTTGTGTTATTTTCCCTAGAAATAGAAGATACTTGTGCTGAATAAGAGGCAGAGTTACTGCACAGCTTAAAAAAAAAATTAAAAGTTTCTTTTTTAAGCATTTATTTTTTCATCTTGGATATGGGGATTTTTTTGCCCTTGCCCCCCCCCCCCTCTGTGGGTAAGGGGGGGAAAGCTTGACAAACTGTGTTTTTGTGCCCATTGATAAACGTAATGAGATTTGAGTGTCAACATTAAAATGTTCCGTGTCATC
The DNA here is from genome assembly GCA_910950805.1 of Acrocephalus scirpaceus scirpaceus. Taxonomy (NCBI): domain Eukaryota; kingdom Metazoa; phylum Chordata; class Aves; order Passeriformes; family Sylviidae; genus Acrocephalus; species Acrocephalus scirpaceus. The sequence goes on from OU383774.1 coordinate 8,820,030, forward strand.
AGCTCTGTGAAACTGCAGTGAAATATGGAAGCGAGGGAGAAAAAACTCCCTTTTCAGCCTGGCTGTGTCCCCTGCTAGGGTGCTGTGGGGAATGTTGATAAACACTGGGAAGGGCTGAGAGGTGGCAGAGGCAGGTGAGGAGCCGGTGGCTTCTGAGGGACCACAGAAAGCTGCCACTGCATCTCCTCCTGCGTCTGAGTGCCAGAGGCTCCTAGTTAGGGGAAGCCTTTACAACTCTTCTGGTTTTGCATTCCCTGGATCAAGGAAATAACAAGCGATGCAATGGAAATTTTTAATAAACATTTCTAGTAGGAATAATATTTTACGTCTCCCTCTGCCTCTGCTGAGTAAGTTCTGTTAGCTCCAATTGTTCATTACTGAGGAAAGTCTTCTCTAATTCATCCTCAGCAGTACTCCAGGTAGAGGTGATTTATTTTTTTTTGTTACCTGGCATGGCTGTGCTGTCACTGCTGCTGCTGCTTGGGCTAATAGACATAACTGCTGCCGTGGACGTCGCGCCTAGGATAAAAGCGGGGTCAAGGTGGAGAGGTGAAAAGAATCGTGAGTAACCCGGGCTTTTCCTTCTCTTCTTCTCGGCTCTCTGTTTGGAGAAATGTGTTAGGCCTCATTTCTCAGTGTAATTCTTCCTCTCTGCGAGGTGGTTCTCTAATAGCAGCCTTAAGGCCGTGTAACTTAAGTATTTAAATATGCATGTGAAAGGCACGGGCCACACCTTCCGTGAGCTCCGCACATCTGCAGTACAGTCCTGGGTCTCACTGCAAGCTCTCCAAACTGAACTGCCTGTGCTGATTAACTCCTCTCTTTCCAGGGACTTGGGAGAAGTCCAGGCTGCACCTTTTCTATTTACAGTCTCAGCATTTTGCATGCTATTTCAGATATTAGCTTTGATAAAGGCAGCAAATCTCACAGGTCCGCAGTTTGTGTGAAACTTGTAACTCCAGTTGATTGTAATATTTATTTTTATGGATATAAATGCATAGCTGCACTTTAAAATCTGCAGATTTAGCCAAGGGGATGTAAGGTAGAACTGCAGCTTGTGAAGAGTTTATCAGTGCTGCACTTATCAAGAGAAAAGAGCATTTACTATTAGAAAAGGAAAGTAGATGAGTCATCATAATATTTGAGTGAGACTTCCTACTGCATACACAGCTGCTTGACTGAAATAACCAGATGATTATTTCCATTTAAAGGACAATTCGGTTCTTGCTGACATTATTCCTTATTCCTGTCCAGCTATTTATAAACAAGAATGCCCATGATGGGCAGCATAATATTATCATTATGCCTGTTAATGTTTGCTGTGGTTTTGTTTTGGGATTTTTTTTAGAAACACTTAAATTACTAAAAGAGAGAAGGAATGTTGAAAATGGAATGAAGGTTTTGTGTTTAATTCAGCTAAATGTGATATGGTTGCCTGGAAAACATATGTGATGGAAGTCCCTAAAATAACCAGAACTTGGAGGGCTGGCTGTTGGTATCCTTGGAATGGGTATTATTTTGTCAATCCTCTTACCTGGAAGCAGATCTGCAGCTTGAGCAATATTTTTTTTTTTCCTAAAGTATGAACATAATGTCAATAAATCTGCTGCTACTGTCAGTCCCCATATCAGCAGCATTAAGGAAAGGGGTGGTGAGCTCAGTGGAATTGAGAACTGCCTTGCCCATTCACAGGTGCTTTATGTCTAAAGCCCACACTGCCCAAACTAGCAGGGCATGAATGTGTGCATAAGGGATGCAAAAAAATAGCAACCCACAGCTTATAAATATTTGAACATATGAACTAGTTATGACTAAAAGAACCCATCACTTTAATTGTTGTGGAAACTGAGGCATAACTGAAATATGTTGAATGAAATTTTTCTACAGTATGTTTCTTTCTCAGTAAAAAGGCCTTCTAAAAATGAGTATCTGTTATGAAAAAAGCCAGATCCTAGAGTAAAAATGTGGTACATTCAGTTTTGATTAATTGACTTGCAGGTGTTTGAAAATTTCTTATTCTGAGTATTCAGTCTCTTTTTTTTTCCTATAGAGAATTGAAATAGATGGTGATACAGATATTAATGTCTCACAAAAGCATTAGTAAAATTAATCAGCTTGGGATGGCATTTAGCCATGATAAGTAAATTATGCAAATATTCAGAAGTTTAAGACCATCACCTATTTGAAAATTGTTTTGCAACTACAGTAGTTCACTTAACGTCACCTGTATTAATTATTAGACCTTATTGATTCAAATTACTTGCTTTCTTCTCTCAGGATAGGGTGCTCTCAAGCCAACACATTAGCACGTTGCTATATTTGGTTAAAGGAAAAATAGGCTGTAAATTAGTTGTTATAACACCTTGATATTCTGTTAGTTGATTGCTTAGAGAAATCAGTTGTTGAATGAGTTAAAAGTTATGGATCTGAATTAACTCTACTTGAAATTAAGAGAAGATATTTAGAGTAGACTTCAGCATTTCTTTTATTTAAATTTTAGCAGCAGACTCACTAAGAACAAGAACATTTTACAGGAATGCCATTTATTTTATACTATTTGGCTTTTCTATCCAAATTTATCTAGTAGTGGGGGTGCAGAATATGATGCAGAGCTGGATTCTCTGAGCAGCAGAGAGTTCATTTCTGAGAGAAAAAATGTTGTGTAATCATAGTTGATGGATTACTTCTTGATTGCTATTAATGCTATATATTTTCCTGTCAGTTGACATTGCACTTGAAGATATTCTCTTACTGATTTTTGCACATCATAGTTAAAATTCTAAGCAAAAAATATTTTGATAAAGCTTGTGACTGTGTGATATATGTTTCTATTTAACTGGGTTACACTTAAATTCCATAACTGAAACTAAAAATTATGACATTGCATGAGAGGGGACGTCTTGTTTCTGCATCTCTTAACTGAGATTTTCACTAAAGCATTCAGATGCAGCAGTTTAGCAATGCTTTAAAATGTAATTCATATTTACAATATAAAGAGATTTCAAAATATTTTTGCTCCGAATGGTCTTTAGAAGACAGAACAACCTTTCTTTAAGTTCTCTGTGATGCTTCTCCAAAAAAGATCATGGTATATTAAGGGACATAAGAAGTTGTCCAGAAAAGCTGTTGTGATCCAATTTTAGTCATTCTTCTCAAGGTCTAGCAAGGACCACAACAAAACTTTAATTTCTATGACTGGCATTTGCTTTATCTGAGCTTACACCTCATCAGATGAAGTTTTCTTCTTTACTTTTCCATAGGGGATTTTGGAACTGGGAAATTTGTAGCCTGGTTCTGCTCCATTGCAGCTCAAATGAGTGAAGTGGGGAGAGTGGAGATAAATGTTATTTTCTGACAAACAGAACTGCAACAAAAAAGAGTATGGAAGGAAAATAAGGGGATTTATTCCCATATGAATCTGCAGTTTTCATTTTAGCAGCATTTGGGTAGCATGGCAGGGGTAACAGCACACGTCTTATTATATTATATAGGCAATATTAAACTATTTAAATATGTAAAAAATAGCTTTGCTTAATTGCTTATGCAATAATGTCTTCTTCTGGCACATTATTACTTTTATGTATTCACTTCATGTTTAAGAAAGCCAAAAGTTATTGTTTGAATGAGTATCCTTTATGATTTACATGCCTGTGATAATTGGAAATTATACAAAGAAATCTCATGGTTTGATACTGAAATGGCAATGTATTAAGATTCTCTTACTCTCTCCCAGAAAACTGTATTATAGAGCAATATCCTGGTTATTATCACCTGCTATATACTGCATATAATGTTTACACTGAAGACTGTACAAGCATATTTTCTGACATTTTTAGCTTTGCGTATTTTTTGTTATACTGTGTGTAATTTTCTTTTTCAGGAAAACTTAATCAAAATTGCTTAATCTGTAAACAAATTTCTTTTCATTTTCTAGGGAATAAAATCGTAATTGTTTTCATTGGGTTTTGGAAGTAAAGGTCAGAATTTAAAGTTGTCCCGGAGTGAATACCTGCAGCAGATCTGTGTTTTTCATATTTCTGGTAGAAATATGAACATATAAACTAACAGAATTATGACATTTTAAGATTTTACAAGGCATTAGAACTATTCTTTCTGTTGTTCAATTGATTTTGCATTTCAGGTAAAGTGCTTAGGATCAGCATAACTGGTTTATTTTCTGTAGTTGGCACTAGAAATATCAGATATCATGGTCTTTGTTTAATCATTATTATTATTATTAGGAGTGCCATTAATACAGAAGTAGTAAAGAAAAATGGTACTGATTGTTTGTGTGTTGAAAAATATATATATTTATATAGGTATGTATGCATACATACATAGGTAAATGTGGGCACATAAAGAGCTACTTTACTCTGTTAAAAGCTTCAACAATCTTCTGTTGTGGTGCTAAAATCCTGTCAGTAACATATCAGTCATTTCTCAGTTAGTCCCAGTCCTGTATTTTCTAGGTAGACAGAATATGCTGAACTTGTTAACTTCTTTTTGCTAAATATATCATACTGATGTTCATTGATTGGTTGATCGGTTGTGTATTTCTTATGATTATTTGGTACTTGTAATTTTTACCTGTCCCCTATGGATAAAGAAACAGAGTCCTGATTCGTTTTAAAGCAAAATCTGTCTGTTTCTTTCCAAGTTTCTTCAGGGTGATTGTAATTTAGACAAGTTGAATTGTGCATTGGGGTTAAGTCTTGCAAGTTATTCCATGGTTTGTATCTGACTATCAAATAAATATATCTTTCAAGTAGTTTTGGTAAGAAGGAGAAGGAATCTGATATGTGGCTTTACCTGTATGGATCCCTAAAGAAAAAATAATATTAATTTAACAGTAGTGTTGCTGCCTCAAATAAAAATGTTTGAAAAGAAAAGCATCAAACTAGTTCTGAAAGAGATTAGGAAGTCTCAGGTGACACTGCCCAGGGACATCACTGCCAATGTGCCCATCTCTCCACATGGCAGTGACCACTGGGATCCCCAGGCAAATAGCTGCTGGAATCACACCACCAACAGGAGATTAATTTCTCTGCCCATATGAACTATTTTGATTTGATGAAAAAAATTGTCAGGTATACAGTTAAAAAGTAGCATTCTTTTAAAGAATCCAGCAAGTTCCTTATCTTAAAGAAGGGAGTAAAACATTTGTCCTTCTTGAAGAGCTACAGAGTGGTCTTTGATGTTCAGATTTCCTCTTTTATTACAGTATTTAACCCTGACATGTGCCAAATAATTCAGCTGTGAGGTTGCATATTAATATTATCATCTTGAACTAGAGGCTTCTTTGGAAGCTTTAAACAGAACAGCAAATCAAAACCATTTAGTGGTCTTTGGTGGTCAAAGTATAACCAGAAAGGTTTAACACAGCCTTTTCCAACCTTGAGGCTGCTTTCAAAGTACTTTTTTTAGCCCCCTTTCGGGTAGTTGTATTTCCTACAAGAAATCTTACTTCACACAGCAGAGGAAAGTGTTTTATTGCAGACATTTGAATGTCAAGTAACTCAGTATCTAAAAAGAACTATGGACAGGAAGACAGTTGCCCTTAGATGCTGGAGCCTTTTTTTCTCCTTAAGTAGATGTGGCTGATAAGAAACTTAGAGGGATGGTGAAAAGAGACATTAAGAAAAGAGGGAGAGATATTTTTAGCAGGAGAAAAAGAAGAGAGAAATGGAAGCAAAAAAAAAGGTGACAGCTGAAGGCTGAAGGAAAGTAAAGAAAAGGGAAAATAAAGATAAGGAGAAAAGAAGAGAATCTTGGAAGAGCATAAAACAAACTATTTCTGCAGTTAACATTTAACTAACCTGCAATTTCTCATACAAACTAGTTAGTCTGTGCTATTAATTTGAGTGTCCCACTTCCATCATAGATCTGTAGCAGATCTGTAGCATCTGGGAAATGACCTCTTATGTCAAGAAATAAATTTTTTTAGAACTTTAATTTGTCTAAGTTATAAGGATAAAATGAACTATTTTACTTTAAAATTGCTTCAGTAAGATTTTACAGTTGAAACTGAAGTGGATAACATTGATTCATAAAAGTATAAAGATTTTGGAGTAATTAAAATTTGTAACATTTGGTGCCCCAGAACTTTTGACCTTTAATAAATTTGAATGGATTTGAATTGAATTTCAGTGTGCAGTTTAGTGTAGGATAGGCAGTGAAGCTGCTCTGAGATTATATTTCTGTAACACACTCCACAATGTCAAGAGGTCCCTTGAATTATTTTGAAGTAGTTACTTGAAGAGAAGAAAGTATAGATTTTTTTCCTCCTATTTAGTCTATTTTTGTCCAAGATTATTTGATTATAAATTTTTAGAAACTTTGTTTTTCATTTCTTGTCTCTGAATAACAGCAAAAAAGATGTTCTTTTTGTGACTTAGTTATGTTGAGAGATAATTGCCCATTTCCCTTTGTGGACCTCCCTATACCATTTTTTTAAGTTAGTTTGTGTATATTCTCCTTGAAATATATTTGCTTATAATTTATTTTAAATCACTTTGTAGATGACTCATAAAACCTTGTATGTATTTCCTAACAACTACAGGAGTAACTTGTTCTTAGCACTTTATTTTAGCTATGGTCTAAGGACAATGGAAGAGTTAACTCACTTCTCTACATGAGCTACTAAAATCCTTAGGACTACATTCCCTTTTTTATTCTTATCTTAGATAGTCAGACTTACCAATAATTCATCTCTCTGCCTCTGTATGGAGATATATGGAATCATGAGGCACAAGCATTCAAAGAGGAGCATGAGGACCACCCAGTACCTAGATAAGCAGATTATGATGCTCCAATTCTTGGCTTTCCTGCCAAGAGCACCATTATTAACTCCAAACATCTAAATCCGTGATTAAGAAGTCTTGAGAAATAGAAAAGATCAGTTCCCTCTTATTCCTCTTAGGGTAATCTTAAAGCCTTGTACATATATTCAGCCCCTCCATTTTCAAGCTCCTTCCCAAATCAAGCAAGATTGAAACTCCCTGCTCACGTCCAGAGCTGAGAGGTGTAACTGGGACACTTTTTGTGTCCTGCTGCTGGTGAAAGCCCAGGACATGGCCTGCGATGAGGGTCACAGGTGCACTGCTTGCTAGCAGAGGCAAAACGTTTTGGGGTCACAGCACTTTGTCTGTTCCCTTTTCCTCTTCAAGGGGTGCTTTCCTTTTGATTGCTTTTCCTCTCTTCCTGTGAGTCTGGAATCCCACAGGAAGTCAGTCTACTTTCCCATATCAAGCAAAAGGGAAGGAGACTCTTCATTGCTCCCTACCCACCAAGGGAGCAGCAGCTGGGGCTAGAGCAGTGCTGTATTGCCTGGGTGTGTACTTTGGGAGAATCTTTATCCCTTCACCTCATGCATTTGTTTCCTTTCTGCCTTTCCCTTGTGACGTTTTCTTTACCACATCATTTTCTGGTGCCTCAGTTGTCAATTTTTAAAGCTTTTTCAAGCTTTTCCAATCTATTGCATTTCTTCCAGTACCTCATGTGAGTGTTGCCAAGCCACGTGGCAGAGAGCCCTGGGGCAGCCAGCATTTCCATGAAAACAAGCAACTTGCTGTGGTCAAGATTCCCATCTATCCTTGGGATTCTACTTCCTGCCTCTTGAAGGACTGGGGCCTTGACTGTAACAACAGAGCTACTGTAAGAGATTCTCCAGAGTACCCGTTGAATTTCAGCAAGATGAGATCTTTTGGTTGGAGCTGGAAGTGTCAGAAAATCTGACTGCCACTGAAAAAATTCAAGTCAGAACACTGCAGGGGTTTAGGGCTACTTGTATTGGCTAAGAGAGATGTTTTATCCAAAATAAAAATCTTTCCTTATAATTTTAGGGGATTTTTTTTGCAGAAGTCTTGATTCTTGTATCATGAGTTGGCCATAAATGCATCTAGGCCATAAGTGCATTTATTTTGTTTACACCAATTCTGTAGAATCAGTAGATTATGGTTGTTGCCCATACCTGTCCCAAAGCTTCAAGAGCAAGCCAGAGATCAAAATACATTGGCACATTCTTAAGAAAACGTCCTTTATTTTTGCTTATTTTATTTATATAAGCATACTCTTCCAGAAAACAAGTATAGATTTAGTTGTTAATTCTTTTTATTTTTATAGGTAATAAATATTTTTCTGATGTGCCGTTTATCCATCCTTAAAATGAACAGTTGCCTGATTCATCACTGTCCTACTTCAGCTCTGCCCTCCAGTGAAATTATTGCTTTTTAATGACATGATGTTGGACTAGTGATGTTATAAATGTGTCCCTGCTGTAACAGATGAAAGGAAAAAATTCTTATGGCAATATAGGAATACTCACAGAATAATTTATATTTATGGGAGGGATTAATGAAGACACACAATCAAGTCTAGATATTGTGTAAGCATTTTTTCAGAAACAGAGCTCAGTGTCAACGAGGAGGTGTTTCTGCATTGTAAAAGGATGCACATAGGAAAAATAGTGAAACAAAAAATAAACATGAAGCTTGTTCTATATAGAGGATCTCCAGAATGTACTTTATGTTCCCTGGGAAAACTTTGGATTTTTGTCTTAGATTATATAATCATCAAATCAGACTCTTCCAAAAGTGGAAGTGGTTGATAATGCTGCATTTCTTTCTTTCACTATTCCAAAACTACAGAAGAGCAAGCTCAAGGCAATTAACTCTTGGTACAAATGCTGAAAAAGAGTTTGTGACCTGAAGTTTATTTGCTAAATATTTGTTCAGTGACTCCATCAGTGCTGTGACTTGCTTGGTCTTTTTCCAAACATCCATTTAAACTGGGCTTCTCCACAAACAATTAAGGAATGGCTGTTCTTTGTGTAATTACCTATATTTGCATTCTTGAGAGTAATAAATGACAAGTATTTCAACCGTTCTCACTATCTTTAAAAGTTTGCAATCCAAATAGGCACCAAAAACCTATAGTATATCAGCTCAGGGACTAGTTGTATGATACCTAAAGAAACTTTTTACAGATATGAATAAATATGGATTTTACAACACATATGCACATATGCATAGTCTCCAGAAGCGTATTGTCTCTTTTTACAAGCAATATATTTATAAAAATCAGGATTGCTTCTTAGAGAATGAAAAGTGGATGAGATCATTTATTTGCCATTTGTAGTTTTACTTGTTACTGTAATACCACATCGTGTGCCATTTCTGTGATGCAAACTGACTAAGGCAAAGTGCTTTTGATCCTTTGTAACGTGGTTTTTGTCCTGCAGAGTCTTTGGTGAGTCAGTTTCTTTTTACTCAGGACTGAGTACCATATAAGACAAAAACAAAACCACATACTTGAGTAGAGATAGGCAGTGAACAGCCACAACATACTGAGAGTCTATATTTGAGTAATAAGTGTGAAAAATACATGAATCACAAAAATTAAATCCTGGGTATGCTGTCTAGTAAATCTTAGTGTGAAACATCTGCCCGTGTTGACTTGAGCTGAAGACTGTACTGTTACAATTACATTTATTTGCAGTTCTTTTACGTGAGTTCAGAATCAATCAGTTTGCTACTCTCAATTATATTGCCTTTCGTCAAGGTTTTTATATGTTTCAGCCCGCCCAATGGGCTGAGTTGTCAAACTGGGAAATTACCCCTGTGGAATGTTTCCTCTGATACACTGCAGTCCCGAAAACGGACCTGGTTTAGTTCCCTCCTTTTTTATTAGCATTTTCTCCTTAACAGGCTTTGCTGAAAGGAGCTACCTTGTGGAGGTCTCACTCTCTTTCCTCCCTTCCTCCCTACTCTCCCAGAGCAAATCTTGCCTCTCCCACAATGCACAGAGAAGTCCCTTCGTGTTTTGGGGTTGCTTTGGGGACGTTTGGTTGATGCAGATGAGAGGACATGTGAGGATTCTTTAGAGTCAGTGAGAAGGAAATGTCTCCCAGCTGCCAACCCTTCTTTTTCTGTGTGAACTAGAGCTTGAGGAGGCTTTGAAAATCTACCTAAATCCTAAGTTATGGAGCCCTTTTATTTTCGGAGAGATTTCAGCAACAGGAACACAACACACTACAGAAAAAGCAAGGTATTTAATGAGAAACAGATGGGGCCTGTGTATTGTTAATGGAGAAAGACTACTGTTTTGTGTAAAGAGAAACCAACACATAACATTAGGAATAAAAACAGAATAGGTTACAGGACATTGTAACAAGATGTTAATTTTATGCTTGGTGTTTAAGATATTACTTAAAATGAGTTTTTAACTTACTCTGTCCAATGTACAGTCTCTGTGTAGGTCTTCCTTAAGAAAACAAACCCCCAAAAAACAAAGAAACTAATAAATATATATTCCAATTATTTTAGCCATTTCTAGTTCTTTCAATAAAATTGTACAAATATAATCTTTTTCTTTCTTAGCACCAGTTGTGCCTTTCCGACAGTATCCAAAGACAATATTTTTCTCACAATCAGTTTCTGGTTGCTTTAACATATGTTGGTGTGATTTGTTAATGTTCAGGTACCAATAAAGATTTTTTTTTTTTTTTTCAGTTTTCCATTTGTGTGTGTGTTCAGCAACATAAAAATTTAACTACTTGTTTCATTGAAAATAAACTCTCACTGACTTAGCTTTTCTTTTTTCTTGAGATCACTGGGAATATAACAGTTTTACATGCCAGCTTCTGATGGGTTTATATCCAATATTTGATTTAAAAATCTCATGGCCCTGAATAGCAATGTGTGTTTGTTTTTTTTTTTTTTTCTAGCAAAGCCTGCTTAATTTCATATAACACTACGACATTAATGTCTTCTTTTTAATGACTGTAAACATTTTAGTTTGCGTTTTATATGCAGCACCTTTAAGCTTTAATTGGACATCTGATAGTCTGTGTACATAAGCACCTCCCAGATAATGTGGAAACTGCAGACTGAGAAGCAATGATGCTATTGTGCTGGGGATGCAGACTTGAGCCTGTTTTGTCAGATTGTCTCCCAGGGGTGTCTGCTGTGTTTCAGAAACCCTTTTCAGATGAACTGTTAGAGAAATAAGAAAATGATGAGGCAGGTACCAAAGCAAATTATTGACATGCATTTTATCCCACTCAGATTAGAAAGTTCACGGCTCTTCTTTTTTAATCTTAAATATTAAAATCTCAAACTGAGAGTCAGGTAAGATTAGATCTGTGGATTTTGGTGTATATTCAATATATCGTCATATTGTGTAAAGTACTGTCCATCATTCTGTTGCTGTAGATGCCTTGGTCTGTATCATATTTACTTTTGAGAGATTCATCCTGTATCTAGAGAACAGCACATGCAATGGATTTGTTTCCTAACACATTCTTTGAGAAGTTCTCCCTCTCTCCCTCTGCAGCTGCAGCACCTTCTGCTCTATGAAAATGTGTTCCATCAGAACGAACCAATTTTCCTTTTCTAACTTACTGTCACTTTTTTGTTTAAGTATATGAATCATCAGTGGTCACCTAATAGTACTTCCTCAAAAGGCAATTTGAAGAGGTAGTTTATCCTGGAATTCAGCCTCCTAGCATTTTGTTCCTGAAGTAGCTCCAGCCCAAGAAATGTAATATGGCAACCTCACAGGAATTGTAGTGTCTAAAGACATTAATTGATCCATTTTCTTCACGTCACTGCCAGATGCTATAAATAGTCCTATGTTTGCTGTCTTTACTTCATGAATTAATTCAATGATAGACAAAATGTGTGAGAGAATTTGCAAAAGCCACACAGAAAATTAGTAGCCTTATGGATTCTTGTCATGAGATTCTTGCTCATGAGAACATGGTGTTGCTAAAAAAAAGAAAAGATAAATTGATATGTCAGTATAGAGTGCAAAGCCTATATATGGGTATCCCTTGTACGTGTTCTTGGCTCTCGATGTATTTTATGACGATTACTGACAGTGTTGCCATATGTTATGAGCAGCTAGGGAAATAGGGGCAATCCATAAATATCTGGGCATATGTGGGCTTTTGAGGACATTGCAGCAGAGGTAGAAAGCAAGTGTAACTCTGGATTAGCACAAGAATTTCTTTATTGATTAAACTTCTTTAGCACCTTTTCTGGTGATATTTCTACATAATTGTGTTTTTATATATACAGCAGCATGTTGTCTCCTGCTGTGGAAGAATGCCTTCCAATACTTAGTTCTCACAATGATAGCAACCCACGAGGAACAAATAAGTAAGGAAATAAAAATTTAAGTATGGTTTCAGGACTTAGGCAGCTTTGGAAAATCTACAGCAGCTTTTTCAGCTGCAGGAAAATGTGTTTTCTCTGGGTTACAGGAGAATCAAATGATTTCACATTTTGTTTGGAGTCCAAGAGATCAGATGTATAAGTCAATTAAGGTAGTAACTAAATAAGGGTGGTGTTTCTGTAATGGCTGAATTTAGCCTGGCTCTCCAAAGCTTCTCAGCAGAGAGTTTCTGCTGCAGGAGCCAGTAAGGGGAGCCTAGGGAAATTAAGCTCATTAGGGTAAAGTTTGCCTTTGGACCACTCAATGTGCAACAAAATGTATTTGCATCATATCTCTGCTGTGGGCCTGGGGTCCTCAATGGAATAGAAAATGTCCTAAGAGCCAAGAACGTACCCAGGAATACATAAATCCAAAGCAGCCAGGAAAAGCATTCTCTGACACAGGGAAAACATGCAATAAAGTATGTTTCTCAGGGAATAACTGAATGCTTACAGTCAGATCAATCTCATTGATATGTGACCTTGAAGAATGCAGTTACACCATAGTGTACTGAACCCACCTTAGAAAATCAGAGTCTCTGTGCTCTTATGAAAAGTTCTGGTTTGCATTTAAGTGATATTACTCACTAGCAAGAATAAGGTATTATCAAACAATAAGTCAGGCTTAAGATTACACACAGCAGTCTCCATCACTTATATAGAGAAGCAAATATTTTAAGAAGTAGAGTCTGCCAAATAGAACCTGCTCAATGCCTGACTAATTAATTAAGAACAGGAATGAATTCTTTTGTGACGGAGCCGGAAAACAAATTTATAGTGCTTGTAAAGCATGCACAGCAGCATATATGTCTCTCACACACACCAGAAGCATTTAGTCAGTTCTTGGATAATTGTCACTTTCTCCGAGAAAAAGCATAAGCTATAAACTCAGTATGACAAAATGAGGCTCTGGAATAAAAAGCAGCAGAAAGCAGCTTCTCATTAGTTGGTTAAAGGAGATCTGAATATGTGTGTTTCCAAACATGCTATGGTACCAGTTAGGATTAAACATCTTTATTTTAGCAAGAGTTAAACAAATATCAATAAAGTAATAATACATCTGCATGAAATTTTGAGATGTGATATCAAATATGACATGTTCATCTGTTTTTCTCAGCAACTTTCAAAGTATACTTGATTGGTTTTTTATTATTTACAACTGAGATTCAGCAGAGTAGTGTTAGAGTTGCTTTAAGCTATAACTTGGTTAAAACACCTTTGGTTCTACTTAGCAAAGACCATCTCCTTAAACTCTCCAGTTTAGCCAGTCTGAGCCCATCTTTGCCTTTCTACCATTTACTTTGAGTGACATGTTACAGGTGGTCACATGAGAGTTTTGATCTTGAAGACAAGTAGAGCCCAAAAGCTCAAATCTCTTATATGTATTCACACAGAACCAGCCTGGCAGGGTGTTCCTGATTATTTGTAGAGCTCTTGGAAAATATGTTTTATTCTAACAGGTATGGTATTTTAATCCAAATGTCAGTGCCTTGCAGCTGAGTTACACCTATTTCAGAAGGTTAGCATTCGGAGAAAAACTATAAATTACTAAAGAACACAGCAAAGCTGCCAAGTACATTGAATGTGATTTCACATTCATACTCCTTTTCTGCTCTGTGAATATTCATAAAGACATGTTCAAGCTCTTTGCTTGCCACTCTGTGTTACTACCAAACTTCAGCACACCAGTTACAGACTGAGGCTGCACTCCTGAAGAGGGGGAGTATTCATAAAATTAGTTTTAATTGGATTTCTTTTTAAATGTACTCTTTTCTCAATCCCTTTTGTCAGTGCCAATGACTGAAAAAATTCTGTGCCTCATCCTGTACTATTTCTGTGCTTTTTAAAAGTTTTCTCCAATTTTTTGGACTTCTTCAATCCTTTCTTAACTTGTGCTCCAGCATCTGAAACAACTGGTAACTTAAGTGTTTTTACTCATTCAGAAAAATGCAAATACCTAATATTAACAGTTCACTTGTGCAGTCAAATTACCCCTGCACCCTCACACAGTACATTCTTAGGATATAATTGCCAAGTTCAGAGAAAGAATCACATTTTCATAGAATAATAGAAATATTTAGGTTGGAAAGGATCCTGAACATCATTGAGTCTAACTGTATTTTGTGTATTTAGTGCACAATTTCCATATTTTCATACAGTAACAGAACCAGTAGCTTCCAGAGCTAGGTGGCCACAAGTACTTGCTGAAATATATGGCTATGGGAGATTTTATCTTCCAGACTACACCTTCTCCAATTATTCAAAAAAAACCACACTTGTGTGCTTACTAGCACAGAAATGTAGTTCTTTCATTCAAAAGTAATAAGGCTAGTTTTGCCTAATTACCACCACTCATTTTCATGTGGGATGGCATCATGGAAAAAATATCAAGATCTCAGTGCTGAAAGTTCTAAAAAAGTTATTAGTTCTTGGAAAAAAAGGCACTAAAAGGGAACAATTGTTCAATTTTGCCAGGCTGCAACTTTGGTTGTTATCACCAGTATTCATACATTTTGGACAACTAAAAAACTCAGTTGAGAGTTAGAAAGTGCAGAGATGAGACTGCAAGGAGAATTATGAAACACTTAAAGAATATTTGTTAACAACTCTAAGATTGTTGGGATAATATGCTATAGAATGTAAGGCACTTTTATTTCAATTAGATAATTTGATTACTGTGAGAAAGTTTGTTTTTATTTTTGTCCTCAGCCTCAGTAGTTCAAGTTTATGCATATATAGAGGTCAAAAAAGTTTTTAATTCTCAAATAGCAAATAAGAAAACATTTTATCTAGGACCTTAGCCATTCCATCGACACAACTGTCACCTGCAAATGTTATTCTGGTGAGCTGAAATCAACTTACAGGTGGAAAGAAATTTTTCATAATTTGCCAAAAGTGCATGCATAGGTTAGAAGTTTGAATTTCAGAAGAATGATCAAAATGTAGGAAAGCTCCATCCATGCATTAACTCTTTATAATGTTGTTATTCATGTGTAGTAAAAAGTTACAGTGTAAATCTCTCTTTGTACAAAATACTTAGACAGTTGCATTTTAACATCTGAGAGAAAAACCCTTCCAGGTTCCTGCTGCAGGAAGCAGCTCACTGTTCTCATCTCATGCAAATGCTATTAGTACATTTAGTAGGATGAGTATCAGAAGGTGTTGATCTTAAACCACCACTTGCCCTTTTTAAATGCGTTGTATATGCAACAAGATTCATATGATCATCAAACCAAAAAAAAGAGAGGTGATGGGGAAAGGAAGGGTTCAGGAATTTTCAGACTTTGGGGTAGTTAGCTGTCTAGAAGGGTTCTGGGTTCTAAATGAGTGGAGGGTTTGTGCACACTTTATGAATGAGAATGAAAGATTGCTGTTAAATTGGCCAAGTGTTTTGATTCACTGCTATGAATTATCTCCAGTCCATCTATGGAAAGAAATAAGTGTAAGAATACCCTTACTCTGAAGTAATAAACCCCTACTTGTCCCACTCAAGACTTGCA
This sequence comes from Acrocephalus scirpaceus scirpaceus, assembly GCA_910950805.1. Lineage (NCBI taxonomy): Eukaryota > Metazoa > Chordata > Aves > Passeriformes > Sylviidae > Acrocephalus > Acrocephalus scirpaceus. The sequence goes on from OU383774.1 coordinate 8,835,742, forward strand.
TCTGATTTCAATAACTATAATATATATCATCACAGATCTTTAAATTACTTTTACTGTCAAGAGTTTGACAGGCAAATGTGTTGTCAGGTGCCTTTTAAAGTAAGGAGAGTGGCTGTCTATCAGAAACATAACCATTTCTGGGCTAAGGCTGCTGCATAAGAGATGACAAATGGCACAGTAGATGAAGTGTACTCTAAGCTACAGAGTGAAAAGAGGCCCCTTCCTCAGCTGGCAGGAATAAATTCAATGATGAGATTGATTTATACCAGCTGTGGAGCTGTCTCCTCTCTCTGTGAGAGAAGAGTGGCAACAGAGACAACAGCCCATCAGTAGTCTGGTCTTGCAGAATTAAAGACCTCAGAGTGACATGGGAGCTGAAGCTAAGTGTTACAGAACTATCTTACTTTTGTTATGAAAATACCATGCGTTGTTTGTTGGCTTGGTGGCTTTCACTATTAATTTAAATTGAGCTTGGTTTGGTCTTGAGCAGGTTGTGGGGATTTTTGAGTACTTTAACCTGATGATGATTACCTGGTGGATATTCGTAATCCAGTCTGGAGAGATTGCTGCTGAACTGTACTGGGAAACAGATGAAACAACCTGAGAAGGAGGAAATCTTAGTGTGTGGCCCCTTGCAGGGACAGGGAGATGAAAACACTGAAGTGGGAGCAGGTTGCCCAGGTAACTTTCCCTGAGGAAATAATAGCATTGTTTTAGCCTCGAGTTAGTAGCTTAAATTGTCATGAGTAGACAAACTAAAATAACTTTGTAATTTATTCATTATTCATTTTATTCATTATTATTATTTATGTTGGTCTTTAATCCTTTTCTCTGTGTTGTTCAAACTTCTGTGGTTAAAGCTTACCTTGTGGACTGGTTTTAGTTGGTTGCTTGGTTGTTTTGGGATTTTTTACTGCTGTCTGGTTACAGGGCTCTAGGTGTGGTGAGGCCTAACACAGCACATGGCATATAACTAGTTCTGATCTTGTCAATCTAGAGCCAAAACTTTTGTTGTTACTGAGTCCAGAATATCAAAGTGAGTCTTTACAAAGCTTTCCCCACTGAACTTTACAAAAATGGTATCCAACAGATTTTGAGGCTTGTTGATCTCATTGAACTGATTAAAACTGCTGAAAAGCAAAACAACCCTTTTCATTACAAGGGATTAAGGTGCACTTGATGATTTTAACATCTAACAGATAAGGTATATACAGTTCAGTGAAGAGCAGCCAACATTCCTTTTAATCTTAGGGTGGGTAAATCAGAATTGCATTTTACTTTGTTGTCTGTAGTGTCTTCCTAATCATTTTTACATGCTATATAAATGCCACGAAAAGTTGTGCTAAAAGTTCTTAAAGGGTAATGCATGGTGTATTAGATTGCTCATATTGTGAAGCTATGGGAACAGCAATCCTTGCTGTACTGGAAAATCCTCCATTATCCTTCCTATAAAAACATTTGTAAAAGTTCAAGGGAGTGTTTCCACAAAACTTCTGTTTTTTCAGGTTTGCTATTTTCCAGCTGAAAGCAGCACGTTTGCAGGTAATTGGTTTGGGTGTGAAATTTGACATAAAGATGTCTAAGGATCTCTTTAGCAATTAACTCTTCCAACAGCAATTTAGGATTATCTGATGGTGTATCCTGTTTTGTATTCTTTGGTTTGTCAAGATCTTCTGTCTCAAAAAGCATCTCCAAATTGTCATCAGAGTTTTGTGAAGTATGAGACTGACCTTCCTGCTTCTGAGGGGCACTTGCTCATGACTAAGCCTTCATCACTTTCTGCTTGTGATGATACTGAGTCCACTGCAGTCTTATGTTTGGAATCCAGGTTGCTCTGCAAGTCATGTGGCAGAGTGACCATCTGGCTTACTGATTGGGGTTTTTTTTGATTTTATTTAGTGGTTGTTTTTTTCCTAGTGCTGTAGTAGTCTTTTTGCATGCAATGATGTCTTTGCAGTGCATGCGTTTAGCTAAGAGTTTGGGCGCTGGAATTCATAGTTACAGCTCTTAAGTGATATTTCTTTCCATCTTGCAAAGCAAATCACAGTATACCTGCAGGGAACAGTGCCCTTTAATTCTGACATCTCTTCAACACTGTCAGAACCTTCTCCCAGGCTATCTCTAAATCTCTACCTTTAATGTACCAACATTCTCTGTTGAGTATTCACAGGTACTAAAAGTCTTTATTGAACCTAAGTGATTGGTGTTGTTGCTCTCTGGCATTAGCTCACCCGTGGGAGCACAGGTTCTTTGGCTTAAAATAAATAAACGAAGTTAGACTTGCTACTCCTACTACTAAGAAATATGGCTAGTTTTGCCCCAAGTAAAAGGGTCAATGACTGCTGTTTAGGTATTCTGCACCATGGTGATTTGCTTTAAGGTCATTGTTGAATGTTACTTTGTCTTTTTATCCCTTTAGCAATGTAATTAACTCTCTTGAAGAGCTTCATCTGGTTCAGGGAAGGAATCTCCTTCCACTGATGATAAAAGTCAGTAGCGTTTACCTTGTTTTCCATTTGAAAGCATCTCTATTGGAAAAAGTTTGTGAAAGACCTCTATGCAAATCACCTGTTTAAAGATCTCTTGGCTCAGGCAAACTAATCCTAGGAAGCTGTAAATCAAACATCAAGGCCCAGATCTCTGCTGCAACATGAATATTACTTAGTTTTTAAGTTAGTTTTGTGGAACCTGAAACTAAAGAGGCCAGAAACTATTTCTGCAGCAGATAGCATCACTGAGCTATTCAGAGGGGAAACTGAGAGCTGTGGAGATATGGCCATTGTGGAGGTAGATAATGACAGTGAGGACATACCTGAGACTTGGCTTGAGTGAGGAAATGCAACAATGGAAGTTGCTAGGTGATTGTGGCTTTTAATCCACTTGGAAAAATAGGCCAGGCTATTCTGAGATGTTACCTGCTTTATGGCCAGGGTGAAAGAAGGTGAAATAGTACCTGAAATCCTTGGAAATGCTTTGAGAGGCACTGCAGTCCAACTGTAACAATACTGAGCTTAATTGTCATTTTATATGGGCAGGATTCACAGTTAAATTCTATCTATAGTTGCTGCAGAAGCTGTTAAGAGGAAAAAAGCAGCTCTTTTTAAAGTAACATGATCTTTTGATGCTGCAGCCTCCTTTCACAGGACTTGATTTTTCTTTCCATAATGAAAGCCAAGTGAATTCTTTGGGTGTTTAAGACCCTTCCTGACGAGCTGTGATGAAGAGCAAGATCTGTGGTTCATAGTGCTCGCCTTGCACTGTCTGGTTGGTATGAGCAGTGGAAATGAAGGATTAGGGTAGGAATGTAGGCATGGAGGATTGTGCTTCACCCCGCACCTTCAGTCACTCTGGCTAAGGTTCCTAGGTACCAGACAGGTCTGGGGCACACGGTCAAGGAGCTGCTCCTTGCTGGGAGCTCCTTTGAGCAAGGAGCTGGATGTAAGCTTTTGCATCCTGTGAGGATGAGTGTTGCATCCTTGCAGCTGGAACATAGGGGTAATGTTCAGGGAAACTGGAGTATAATAATTCCTGTAAAAATCTTTGAGGAGTTAAGTTGTAGCTGTGATATAAACAAATTATTCATTTCCTTATGCCTGAATTATAACAATAAGAATGTAATGATGATATCCAGACAGCTTCAATTAGGCTATAGGTCTTCTTCCCAAACACATCTCCATTTTCTGCGGCTCACTCTCTCCGCTGTGATTAATCTTGACTTCAAGTGAAACTGCAATGCTGGAAAACACTGGAGAGCTGTGGAAGTTGGGCTCCCTGCTCCTTAATGTTATTGCAGAAAATCAAATGCTGGAACATGAGCTCACCACACGAAATTTCTCAGTTTTTCTTTTGTCTTTTCCAGACGGCTGAGTAATCGCCCGCACTCTTAGGTATAGAGACTTGTGAATGATTGTCTTGTTACTTGCCTGACAGATCCTAAACCTGCTATAAATTAAGTTGTCTACTTGTTTTACCAGGCAAGTGGGGCTGCATTAGTCAATATTTTAGGTAACTGAGAAATAGGGGGAATTATGTGGAATGTTCACTGGAACACAATCCAAAGACTTGGTCCTGCAAGCCTTCAGGGACTTGATTGCTTTTGGTTGGGTTTTATTTGCCCCTGATGATTTTGGGTGAAAGTAGATGCAGCTCAAGTGGTAAAATCACCCCAGATTTCTATCATTGCTTAGTAGATAGGAAGCCAAAGAATCACCATGAAGGAGCTGTCTTTTTTGCAGGTTCCAGCACTGCTCTTTGCTGATTCAAAGCAGGTTAGAGTGCAGAGCTGCTGGCTAAGTTTAGGGGCACTGGGTCAATGTTCTTTTCTCTGTTATCATGACCACCTCTGGCAGGTGTTTCCTTGCATGCATGAACCTGTGTCCTTGTCTTTGATAAGATCACTGAACAGCCATGGGAGTTCCTAATCAGAGGAGAGGCTGGATGAATCTGAATGGATGGTTTTCAACTTGCACTTTGAAGTCTTCAAGTTATAATACTAAAACTACCGGCTAAATACTGTGAAACTTTCTTTTAAATTAATATCATGGAGTTGAGGACTTAATATATTTTAATGACAAATGTAATGTCCTGCTTGTCTACCAAACAGTTTCATTCTGCAGAAGGCATTGGTTAGACTTCATCAGGAAACTATTTTTTGTACATTGGCTGTTTCCTCCACTATGTTGTTTTTTACCAAGCGCGTCATTATCCTTTCCGCAACAGAACCTTCTGGAAAGGAGCAAAAGCTTTGGGGGGAGAAAGGGAGGGTGAGCTTTTGTCATTTTAAATTTCTCACAGATAGCTCAGGGTAGCAAAACAATGAATGTTTCATTATTACCACAATAGATTAAAACATCTGCAATAAATAATGCTGATGGCTATTTGTGATGGCATGAAGTATTGTTTTTGTTCTCTTTTATAAAATTACAGCTCATTAACTGTCATAAAGCAAAGATACCCTAAATAAAACAACTAGTAGTGTTTCATTTCCCAGAAATGTGAAAGCCTGCTGTTTGAGAACTTTGAAAAGTTTGTTTTCACAGCTGGAACAGTCAAGTACTGGAATATATTGGGGTCTGCCAGTTTTAAAGCAAGAGAAATTGTGGAAATTTGGACAATTTTGTTTGTTGTCTTCACAAACTTAATATTGCTCTTGTCTTCCATTTTATCAAGGTGTGGTTTTTATTCAGGCCATAGGACACCTGTGTTGACCAGCAAGTCTGTGTGTGTGTATATATGTATGTTTAAATTCAGAAGTAATTATAGAAGGGTTGTTACATCCAAAAAGTAATCAGAAAACGCAGCCTAACTTTCACTGGGCTACAAACCACGGAGTAGTTGCCCAGATATCCCCTCACTGAACCCCATAACTCGTACTTATGGTGGTGTTTTAGGAAAAGGCCTAATCTTAAATGGTAGTTGTTTATAATAATCCAATTGGTCCTTCATCAGAGATCACCTCATCTCACCTCAGATCGCAGCAGGTTTATGTGCTCTCAGTTTTCAAGCTGTGAGAATAGACTTGCAGAGGCTCACTTAGCTCACAGGTGTGCAATGATATAACTTTCAGATTTGTTTCCAATTTATTTGCCACAGGCAGACTTCTGCAGGAAAACAAGTTTTTTTGAAAAGTGCAATGATTAGAAACATATCTCATTGTCTCAAGTTCTGAATGACAGTTCAAATTTTCAGGCCCAGATTTTCTCTTGTTTGGCTTGGGATTTGTGATAGATATAATCATGTGGCAATCACTAGGAATTTTTTGTCACTGGCCAGGACATGAGCCACGTTCATGCTGGAGCTGTGGACTGCACGCATGCTGTGTCTTGTTGTGGGACACTTCAGCCCACAGCTGTGCTCTGTACAATAGAAAATCCTCCTCTGGACTGAAAATTTCTCCACATTAGGGCTAAATTTGTATTGTGGCTATGGCAGTCTGTATTTGAGACACTCTTTGTTCCTGAGGTAATTTAGAATTAGATTAGAAAAACTTGTCTGGCAGTCTGAGCCAAAGTTCTCAGTTGCCTGCACAGTTCAATCCTCCAGTCCAAGGTCTAGAAGAAATTAGGTGACAATCAGGGCTTGTGTTGGGTTTTTAATTTTGGGGTTTTGAGGGGTAAGAGCAGGTGGGAGAGAGGAGGAGATTTTTTTTAGTTTGTTTATTTATTTATTCATTTTATGCATGAAAGTATATGCTTCTGTACCTGAAGCAGTTGCACTGTAGAATTCCCCTTCCAAAGGAGAGTTTGGAGGCTAGAAACTTGCAAGAGTCCAAACAAATTCTGAAAACAATATCTTTAGGGCTGCACAGCAGGAGGTAAAGAAACAAAGCCCTGAGAATATTTAATAAAAAAATGACCCTAGGTAAGTACCTCTAGAGCTGATCACCATGTATGGGATACTGATAATTCAAGGGAAGTATCAGTTCTGTATTGAAGTGCAGAAAGTTTTTTGGACACCTGTCTGAAAGAGGGTACTTGACTCTGATCTGATCTACTGGTGAATCCTCATTATAATATTTACTTGTCTTTTTTTGAGACCATGCCAATATAGTAGGGTTTTCTAAATTAATTTGGAATTAGATTCATCTTTCTCCTAAGGTGCTCAGATGAGTTTGGGAAGCTAGGTACTGTTTTTTCTTGATAAATAATTAACCCAAAGTGCCCTAAAGAATGAGGAAGCCCATTTGATAGATGCAGGCTCTCTGTGCTTATTTCTGCTAATGATGGAGGTAATCTCTAGAAATTACACTTTGCATGTGCTGCAAGAATCTTTACCCCCTTTTTCCTTCCTCTGGGGCACTGTTTTGATTTTTGGAAATGTGGGAAAACTCCTCTTGTGCTCTTTTAAAAGTGAGGTAAAATCCCAACTTCGGCCATCCAAGGCAGAACTGAGCACACAATATTGGTGACATTAAGTTTGCTGCGGTTTTCTTCTGATTTTTTTTTTTTTTTTAATATACATTAGTAGTGTGGCCTATCCTTTCTATGCCTTGTGTTTAAAGTGCATTTCTGGATGAGTTCAATGCAGCTTTCAGAAAGAAAAGATTATTGTGTGCTTTGAAGTAGGTGATTCAACTAAATATTTCACCTTTAAATTTTAGGGAGTAAAGGCTGGAATAAAAGATGGGCTATATTATCAGCAATGCACAACTATGTTTCTGAAAAATGCACTCTATTATATTAAGAGATACGTGTGGGGAATCACAAAGTAGATTGTAATTTTTGGAGGGTTTGTGTGTGGGGATTTTTATCCCCCTTGTTCCTTTGTAATAGTTGAGTTTTTTCAGACTTGGGCACAAATTCCAGCTGTGCTGACCACATCCACCAGCTGTAGATACACGCAAAGAGACAGTAAGAGCACAATGTATGGAAAAACAAATCTGACTGTTGGAAATATAAGCTGCTCCAAGTGAATGTTTATGCGTCAGTGCTGTGCAGCACAGCTTTAGACAGCAGTAGTGGTCTAAAGCTGTGGAAGGAGCCTAATCCCACTGGAACTGGTCTGAGCAGGGACTTCTCAGCTACTTCTTTATCCCCAGTGATTCAGCTGCTCAGCACTAGCCAAGACATTTCTGCACACAGATCAATAAGATATGGTGCTGTGCAGATGTTCTTTGCCGTATGAAACTTGGCAAGACTGCGTAGAGTAGACTTTAGTGGTCTGAAGTGTCTGAACAAAAATATCATCTCTTGCTTCATCAGTACCACAGGCTTGTTAAGAGTTTCCGATTTTACAGATTATAAATCTCTATCCAGTTCCTTCCATACTTCAGCGCTGGAGCCGAGATCATTACAATTGCTGATTATCTCTGATACATATTGCATGAAACTATTCACCAATTTGTAAACCTAAAGAGTCCTTTGCCTTTCATTCCAGAAAGGCTGTGAAATGTGGAAGAAAAGTTTCTCCAAGTAATTTATCCTTAAACAGCCTGTCACTGCAGTGCAGAACACGTGTGAGTCTAAGGAGAATTTTTGTGTGCCTGTGCCGGTGTGATACACAACAATCCCAGTGGACCGAACTTAATTTACACCCTGAAATGTGCTAGACAAGCTGCCCAAATCTGGGACATTCTGGCACTGAGCCTTCTACCTGTGCCTTGTCTGAACTCTTCTGGAGGGTTTTGTTTTTTATCATCTTCTATCCTAACAGATAGAACGGGAGTGATCTCCAAGGGAACACTTGTTCCTACCAAGCAGTCTAAGTGACATCTGTGAGCATGACATGCAGACGCAGCAGTTCCTGTTTCCTGCACAATCGGAGCTCTCACATCCTCAGCTCTCTGCAGCTGAGGTTGACTGAGGACATTCAAATGAGAGAGGGTATTTTGCATCATAAGGCTGTTGGATTTTTTCTTTTATTTATGTGGCATCTCTCAAAAACATTCTGTGTGACACTTGGAAGGAACCCACAGGGAAATCATGCAGGATGCAAGAATGTGTTTTCATATATATATATATATATCTATATATGCACACAAATATATAATAAAAATACAATTCAGTATAGCAAGGATAAGATGCTTAAAGGCATAGGGCTGAGAAGATTTAAATGGCCATTCCTGAGGCTCTAGTCCACACCTTAATAACCCTGGTATACTCTTAGAGCTGTGGCTAACAGACTAACTGTGCACCTTGGGATTTCTTGGATGGGGAATGTTAAGTGCCTAGTGATGATCAAGTATCTGGAATGATTTGCAAATCAGCTCTTTATGATGTTTACAGGGTGCTACGGATGGTAATGCTTCTGATTATTATCTACTCAAAAGTGCAGAGTAACGAACAAAGTAATCTAAAATGCCAGGAGGAAAGAATTTTCTCAGTGGCCTACAGATGGCAGACCAATATAACAGATGAGTTGTATGCTTGAAGGCTGTTTCTCTGAATATTAGAAACATAGTACACCCTATTATGCAGGTTTTCATGGAGAAAGAAGTTTTAACTGGGTCACTATAAAATGCAACTGCTTTTGCACTTGCGCTACTTCAGAATATGTACAAAGTCTTTTGCTTTGTGCTGGAAACTGTGTTCAAAATCAAATCCAAAAGCTCTTAACTAGATTTGTTGCAAGAATTTTTGAACTTACCTAAAGATTTTGATAATTGAATTCAAATTCTCAAAGATGATTGTGTACAGGAGGACACTAGGTTTGCTTGGATGTAGTTCATGTCTTCAAATTACTACACTCCTTTACAATGTTGCAATTGTTTTTGCTGAAACCTTGTACATTTTTGTATAAATCTAGATTAGCTTTTTTTTCCTGAAGAAAACACCAATAGATAAAATTTATGATTGACTTTTTTTGATCATATAGTATAAAACAAAAATTCCTTCAGAAGCTTTTGGTCTGGAAGGGAGGAAGAATCATAGAGACAGTAAAGCTTTTGTTTCTCTTCCTCTTGAGCACTGAGCTTTAGTGGATGATTCGATACTCTTCTGCATCTTTAGGTCATAAAGGCCTAATTCCATAAGGGGAAACAAAATAGCAGCAAGCCTTCTCCTTCACTTGGAGAAGAAGGAGTTATTGGGAGGGTAAAAAATAAAAAAATGTGGCTTATACCAGTCTTCTTGTTCAATGAATATCTAACAGAAAAGACATCTTAAACACTGTAATCTTTCAAGTGTTTTGTATTTGTTATATAAAACATTATTAAAAAGGAGTTGGAATAAAAAAAAGCTGTTGCAGGTCACAACCTTTCCATATTGTTTGTAAAATGGCTAATGGTTAGAAAAATCAAACTTGCTGTACCTCACTGTTTTTGCCTTCTTTTTTTTGACTGTGGATTGAAACAGGCATATTTAAAATATTGTGAAGTATGGAAGTGATTACAACCTGCCGCTTAAGGCACGACTCAGGAAATTGAAGAACAGGGGCTTAAAAGTAGTCCCCAAACAATGGGCTCAACAGACTTTCTCACAAAACGCTTCGAGAACTTTTTTTTTAAAACTAGAAAATACTCAGTTTCAACCGAGGGACTGGAAAATATGTTCCTATATTCTCGAACTGCTTTCTATTATGGAAATCAAACAAGCTTTCATGACGGATTACTCTTCAGGCAAGGAGAAAGGAATGCTTGTGGAGGCCGCACGCAGGTCTGTGGTCTGTGCTCTGCCCTACTGTTGCAGCTAAGCCTGTCTGAACTGTCTTCTAATCCATAAGTGTTATTCTGGCTGTTAAAATACCCAGTGAAGCAAAACCTCCTAAATCTAATTCATTTGTGTAATATATATTTAATATACAAAGTGGCAAGAGAGTGGTGTATGGTCTTTCTGAGCTGCCCTTGTGCTGTGAAACCACGACAGAGTGGAGTCATGTTCTGCCCTGGCATTCTCTGCCTTATCTGTCATGTATGTGTTGGGGTGTGAAAAGAATAAATTCCCCAGTATATTAACTTCAAATGCGATGGGAAAGTGTCTGGTTGCATATCTGCTGCAAAGATGAAATGTGGAAGTGGCTGCAAACTTTGCTGCTTAACTTTGCTGTCTAAGAGCCTTGCTATCTCTGTCAAAAGATAGATATTGTTTGAGGAAAACTGTTTTGAAGATCTGCCTGTATTGGAAATTCACATAAGAATGCTGCGGGGACATATGAGAACAATGATGCTGCACCCCTAATATCATGATGACATGTGCCTGGCTGCTGGCTAGGCTGCTTTTTGTTGGTTTCTTTTTTCTTTCCCCTTTTTAAAAACTGGAAATTATATGCAATTGGAAGAAAAGGGGGGGAGATAATCTTACTTTGAAAATGGCTTCTGTCATGACACTAAGCTTTGCTGTCTCCTGAGGTTTCTCAAACACCAAAGCAGCAAATGAGACTAGGTAATTAAATGCGAAAACTGATGAAATAAGTTCTGCGAGTCTTTGCTGGCTCATGGGAAGGGGCTTCTGAATCAATGCTAAGGTGATGAACTGGCATCATTCAAAGTGAACAGCATACTGAAACACTTTGTTTTAATGAGTCTACAGTCTGTGACTCCCAGCCTCAGAACTGAGAATTCAGGTGGTTAAATGGCACTTGTATTTTCCAAGAGTGTGAGGGGAGACAGAGGTTCTGACCCATTTTCTTTCTTCTTCGGACTGCAGGAGCTCTTCTTTTGTGTGCCGTATGCCAGCACAGAGTATCCTTATAGCAACAACTGTACAGGCAGAGTTGCTTTGAAAGGTAATACTTACAATGTGCTTTCTGTATAATAGGGTCTAGCAGTTACGAAACAGGAGGTTAGTGAAGATTACAGGAACAGCTGTCTGCTTTGTGCCACTCCCACGCAGTCCCCCAGCCAGACTTGGAGGACCTGACAAGGCAAAGCACATTGCAGCCAGGATCTTTTCTTTGTAAGGATCCATGTATACATAAAGAAGTCAAAATAGATTCAGCAGTAGTGAATCATACTTCTTTATAGTTTACTCTGACTAGATTACCATTACTCCAATATCCTTGGTTTGCAAGGAAAAATATGTGCTGCTGCCTTTTTCAAGCTACTCTGGGGATACATTTCCTCAGGCATCTATCCAGAGAGAAAGAGAAATTGAACCAGCATCAGTTCTGTTATTTCTCTCCAGAAAATTCATTTATTTAGAGCGCAGGGAAAGTGTAAAGCAGTTTCTTTTTCTTCCTTTTGTGTCTTTGATTTTATTTCTGTTTTATAAGAATAAGTATGAGCTCTGAGCCTGCAGTTTACTACGTGCATATGGACAGCTGCACCTGCACGGAGCCACGCTGGCTTCAGTGAGGCACCATGTGGGCACAGCAATCTGCCCACCCCTAAGTTGTAAATCTCAGAATGAGGAATTTCACTTGTTTATGTGGTGTTCTTGAAGGAATAAGGTATTGGAAAGTGCCTGTAGGGTGTCAGCAGGTGCCATATGTGTTTTCCCACACAACCTTACCAATGCACAGCATTCCTGACCTGTAACCACCCTCCCTGTGCATATGGTGTGCAAGCTGAGGACCATCCATGAGTGTGCTGCTTGCATTGAGATGAGGTCCAAGAAAGACTTGCAGTGCTTACTCCAGTTTGTGGGTAGTGTTATGCTGCTAAAAGGCAAATGAATGGAAGGCAATTTCCAAATCTCATTCTGTTTAAAATTAAATACATTGATATCTTATGGTATTTTCTCAGTTGTATTTTTTTGTTACTCTTACTGAAGTTCAGTGGATATGTGATTTGGGGGACAAGTTGCTCTTTACAGCAGGATAACAACTGAAGATATTGAGCCATAAAGGCAAAGAATCATTGCTAGTGCACCTTGCAAGAGAGCAAAAGAAATTGCATCCACCTGTTCTAACCAGGCTGTGCAGACTCGTCTGTGTTTTATCCATCTTATCTAAGAGTCACAAGTCTGGCTTGCTTGGGTACCACCATCAAAGGAGGCTCTACCCAAACAGCAGCTGTTCCTGCCTTCAGTCAGGCCTCACATATGCAGAGGAGTAGTCCTGCCTTCTGCCCCACCACTCTCTCCCCAAGTGTTAAACTTGCATGAAAAAGTTTGCAATATTCTTTGTTTTGTACAGCTCACCATCATTCTCTCTTCAGGCTATTATCATTCTCTCTTGACTGCAAGTCAGCTAGCCCTACTTCAAAATATTATTTTTCTTCTTATTATTTATTTAATTTTTATTATAGAGGTATTAAAACAATGATGTGCAAGTGTAACGTGGGGCCAAAACAATTGTTGAAAGTTTTCCACGTACCTGAGATTCACTATGTTTTTAAGTTTGTCTCAGACTTGTCATAGATTTGTTTCATTATTTAATCAGGATTGAAAACCGCTCTCTGTTAATAATCAAGGGTATCAAAGAGGGCTGTATCAAGTTTCTGTGTTTTGAGAAGACTGCAAATCAGTTTCAGGAGGTGGGTAATTAAATATGTAGTCTTTTGTGTCTCTTTCAACTGAAATTTCAGAAGGGTCTGTTTATCTGAAGATGTGAAGGAGATAAAAGTATCAGTAGTCTATATTACATAGATTCTGGGTTTGCATAGGCAGACTTCTTGTTATGAAAGAGTTAACAACTGTGCAGAAGCCTGTGTTAGACTTTTTTAGTCAAGCAGCCCTGAGACTGACCAAAATGCCTTCAAACACTAACAGATCAAATTTTATTACCACATAAACTAGACCATTTAACCATTTAAATAACTCAAAAACCTGGAATGTCCTTGGTGAGACAGAATGAAAACACCAAGGGTTCAAACAACAGTGTGGTGTCCGTGCAGAATGTGCCTGGCCTTGGCTCTGCTGGGAGCTGGCTGTGCTCCCCACCTGGTCCAGCAGGAGGATGGACACACTGCCCACTTCCTTCAGCAGTTGTCCTGCTGCTTCCTGGAGCAGCCAGCTGCAAGCTGTGTTCTGTATTTTGGTCTTCAATAGTCACTTACTGTTATAATCTTTAGGTACTAAATTATGCTGCATTCGCCTCACAGAAATATATAAAGAAACTCTGACAAGTCTCTGGTACTGTAATTTTGAACAGGATGTGCATGACTATAGTTGAGCAATTCCTTTGATACTTCCCAATTATCCTGTAATATGCCTGTGATTTAATTTCCATTAAATGTCACTAGCAGATTAATCTCTCTTAAAATGCTGAACAGGCAAACAAATTACTGCCTTATTATCAAGTAATTTTAGCATGGGTTGAGCAGAACCTAAAGCAAGTTGATCTTGTTCTAAATCAAGGATACAATGTGATAGGCAGGTTTATACGTAAGGGGCTGAGAACTTAAATATTTGTCTTTTTTTGCAATTGTGCACTGTTCCTTGTCTGAATAAATAATTATCCTCTGTATCTGATAGGAGAATAGAAGATCACACATTGTGGGAAGGATTACCATAATGAATGCAGTAGGCATTTCTTTTTTAAACAGGCTTTTTTGGAGTCCTGTTTGACTTTTCATTTTTCTCCAAAGCTGATTTGGATAAGCTCAATTACACCCAGATTGGATGGCTGTGGATTTTTACCATGTGACTCTAACTGTCTAAATCACTCAAGAATATCCTTTTATTGTATTTTTTTCTGCAGATTTATTTGCAGTGGTGTTTGGTTTTCATTCCTGCTGTTTCTTTTAGTCAAAATGCTGAAGACTTTGTTAGAACAGTGGAATATAGGAGAACATACTGATAAATTTTCTTGATATGTATTTTCCAAAGTGCAAGAGTGCACTCCAGCAAAATCAATTGTGACATCTTGAAGTAGCACTACTTTTATGTAACAACTGCTTTTAAAGGTTTTTTTCATGGGTATCTGTACAACAAGCTGGAATGTGCACAGTAATTTTCTCATTTCTATTTGTCTCTTCCTGGTTTTCATTGAGAGTTCCCTTATAGCTCTCAATTCAATTCTACTTGAGCTTGTATATTTTAAGAAAAATAAAGCAGTTATGGTCTTTGCCTAAGTAAAATTCCTTCCTATTTTTTGAAACTGGACTTTTTTGGTTTAAAATGTTGCGTTATAGCCAGACAATAAAATAAATTCTGTAATACTCAACTTTTTACTTGGTGCTATTCTTTTCAAGGACAATGTGCTTATCAATGGGATGTTACTGAGTGATAAGCACAATATCAGATTGTAACGTTTCCTTTGTTTAAAATCTGTGCTCTGGGAAAGAGTAGAAATTGTGATATGAAAAACTGCTGAACTCCATACCCCAGAAGGAACCAAGGCCTCTTTTATCATAGGGTCAGATCACATTCAGCAGTGGCAGACTTTGATACTTAAACCACTGGAGTCTTGTTCACAGTCACCTTGCTGCACTTCAGTTAATAACATTTATACTCTAATTTCTGTACCAGATGGAGGTAGTCTATATACACATAGTAGGAAAGAGGGCAAAATGCAGTCTTGTCCTGCCATCAGTCCTCACAGAAATAACTCCAACAACAGAGAGAGACTGGGATTGAGACCCCATCTTGGAAATCCCCATCAGTACACGGTGATGGCTGATGTACAAAATGACAAAAAAAAAAAAAAAGGGATTTTAAGAAACTACTCTGATGGTTTTTCATGTGGTGCTGGCAATAGAGATTTTTGCATGGCAGGACAGTAAATCATGTTATGTGGGATTGCATGTTACATTACTGCCTTTGCATTCAAATATTTTATAAGGAAGATTTTTTTGTTTATATCACAGAACAGGTGATATAAATATAATATAAGGTTATATAATATAAGGTGATATAATTCAGGTGCGCCTGAATTCCTTGTTTCTAATAGGGAAAATTATTTGCAAGACTACTGCAGTATATATTGGACACTGCTGCAATTTTATATTACTGTGGTAACTACGACCAGAGTCCTGAGGTGCCGACTCCTCCTCATCCATCACCCTTGGCTTTAATCCCTAATTCCAGCCTTGCTTTTGTTTTTGGAGCAGAGTTAGGAGTTTGGTGTGTTCTTTATGCCCCACGTGGTGCAGGTCCTGCAGCTCTCAACGGGAGGCTGGGCTGCTTCAAGTTCAGGAGGTCATTCCACTCGAGGAAGTGCTGGTGCTTAATGGCCACTAAGGGCAGGATTCATCTCTTTCAAACCAGTTGGAGAGAAGCTCTCTAGGACACCATTAGGGTTTTTTCTCTCCTGATTACAGAGAGAACCCAGGAGCACCATCTTCATAGCTTTTGCAAAGAGCTCTGATTCATGTCCACCAAAGAAAAAAAAATCCACATTTTTTGGCCTGAATCTCAAGTGGACTAGGCTTTTCTCATCATGTACGAGTGGAACAATTTTTACTGTACCGTGCCAGAGTTCTTCAGGTTGTTGGTTTTTGTTTGGTTGGGTTTTTTTTAACTCTAACTGATTGTTTCCTGCACTTATAGTTGAGAGGTGTTTGATAGAAGCCTCTGGATTTAATGATATTTACTGAACAACTCCATGCCTAATGCCTGGGTTTCTGCTTTATAGGATTTCTTGTTTGTGCCCATTATGACAGTTCATTTTCTCTATGGAAAATAAAGAGGCTTTTAACAACTGTAGAAAACAATAGGTTCTGCAGTACATTTTATTGATGACTGCTTACTACAACTGAGTCTAGATGAGAGGAGAGTCTGAAACTACAATTATTTTTGTGCTTTCTATTAGAAGCATACACAGTATTTGAAGTATCTTAGCTAAGCCTACTGATTTTAAATAAAGCAGCCTATTCCTGTTGTTGTGTACAGTTAGTTGCTCAAATAATGTTAGCCCTCACAGGGGAAATTTTTCAATTTGAATTTCTTTGCAAGCAATATGTAATGGCTTCCCCTGTGAAGCTGTACACAAAGGAAAATTTTTGTATTAATTGTGTAAGTTTTCTTTCCAATTGTTTGTTCATTTATTAACTTATTTTCATAGAAATCTCTTAAAGGAACTAGGCAGGAAGTTAAAACAATGTCGGACTGCTCTTAATGAAGCCAGATTTTCAAGCTTAAGAAGCATGTTTATAGCCAAGAAGACAGAGCTTAAGACAGGTTCTGATATCCCCCTTGAGAGATGATGAGATATCAGTTCATTAAAATTCTTGCTTTGCAGGGAAGGATCAGGAAAGTTTCTTAGCTGCAGGCTGATACTGTGACATGGACTATAGCTGCAGAAAGTGGTTTATAATTTGGCTTTAGAAAGTACAAGTAGCACAGAGCCCAGCTTATGACTTGATGTGAAAGTATGTTTTAGATTAGGCATTATTTCATTCAACCTGTGTATGCAGCTAGTCAGAAGAGAAATCCTATTAACCTGTGGGGGAATGTTCTTCCTGTCTGAAATGGCTTATGAGTGGGAAATGGACTTTGGGACCATGACTGAGGCCAAAGTTTCAAAGAGAGTCTTGGAACATTCCATTCTCTTTGAGACACCAAATGGGACATTGTTTTGGGTGTCTGGACATTTTGAGCACCAGGTTAACATATTAGCTGGTTGTAGTAGTTCTCTAGGAGGAAATGTCTGTAAGATGCAGCTCCCCACCTATGTATTCCAACAATTATCTATGGCTTCAGAGGGGATCATGGCCTTTCATCATCCCCAGGAATAGAGCCAAGCTGAGGTGTCTTGTACAGCCTAGAGCTGTACAGTACTGAGAGTGCTCATCTCCCACAGAACTATGCCTAAATTTTTGTTTTTGTTTTTTTCCCTTTCTGGTACACATTTGCTTGTGCAGTTTCTGATGTGTAGAAAAGTAGCAAAAAGTAGTGATCATAGTAAGCATCTTTGTCTTGCTTTTCTTGTGTATTTTTCTGTTCTACCTTTCATAATCTCCTCAGATTTTATGGACACCAGTAATGAAACACCTAGAGACTGAATATTCTTGCTGCTTGCCAAATGTAGAAACGCTCCATTCTTATATCTGCTAGCCTGCTGCTGGTCATCATCTTCTGTCTGTGATGATTTTAAATCTGAGAAAATTATAGTGTTTAGGAACATTTGTATTGGTTTTATTTTTCTCTATAGGATATTGATAAAACATGTATAAAATATTTTTTACATCTGTAGAAAGTTTTACTCTATGATAAAGGCTGTCCTAAAACCTAGTCAATATGTACCTTTCTGGAGATGTTTGCTAAAGGAGACATACAAAAATTTTCTTCTAAAAAGACAAGTTTTTTTATTACTTGATTCTTATCAGATATATATTGTGAAGGTGAAACTATATTTTTGACTGAAAAAAAAATCTTCATTATAAAATTTTTGTTTAGGAACAACATATAAATTTTAAAAGCTCACAAATTTAAGAAATAAGCCTCCCCAAATGTCCAAGAGTTTAGCAGCATTAGAAATACTATAGTAAATGTATCCAAAATCATTTGTTTGTAAAGAATGTGAGTAATGTTGTAGGAACAAACAGGTTATAAGAACAATTTATTTTTAATGAGCAAAGGATCCAGAAGGTGCACTGAGGAAAATTTTTTTAAAATAACTTCACTCTTGGGGTTTAAAGACAGCCCTAAATAATTGTGCACTGTTATTTAGGTTATGCTATCACTGACTTTGGAAATACTTCCCAGTGTGCACATTTGTGGTTTGGTTTTCCCATGATACAAATGTTAGGCTCTCATGAAAACAATCAAATGAAATTATTTAATTCCTGATTTTATTTTTTTTAACATTACTTGATGGTTGAAGACTTATTATAGTTATTACTTATGTATTTAGCTTACATTAAATCACCCTGCATATGGGGTCAGGACATTAGGAAAAGAAAATTTTGGAGATTTGGATGTTAATACTGTTTGAGGATGGGTTTTTTGTTCTTTTTATTATTATTATTATTTTGGAAGTACTTCAGCAGATGAAGATGGAATTTCTTGAATTCAATAGTGGAAGAAGAGTAGTGAATAGAATACAATTTTCTTTATTTCATTTGTCTATTGGGAAGTAACCTCTGTGAATAAAAATTACTGCTGCTCATAAAGTAATCCCATGTATACAAGCAGCTGTAAGACTCCTGATGTCTGTTTCTGGTTAACACACAGGCCTGCTATGTAACTCCTTCCAGGTTTGTTACTGATTGAGGGTTCTTTCTCTCTTGAAGGGAAATTCACTCTTATAAAGTATTTCTAATCTTTCTAACTTAATGGCCAAATAGTGGTCCCAGTGCTACTAAGCAGGGTTTAGACTGGAAGAAGTGGTACTTGTCTTACAAAGCAGAAAATTGAAGAAGGCACCAGGAAATCAGTAATATTAAGAATCATAAATGATAATTAGAGTACTTCAAGCCATTATTTATGGATGATATAACTATATCATATGGTCTATGTGCTAGAAGTAATTTCTCCATGCTCTTCTCCCCAGGCAAACATGCTTAAACTTTCAGATTCTCTGTTTACCTCAATCTTAAGACAATTGTCCAAGAATTGAGAGGCTTAGGACAAATGTTGTGACTAACAGCTGAATAATCAACAGTAAGTTAGTATCATGAAATGAAAATAAACTTGACTGTAAACACCTTTAAGAAAACTGTTTTAAATAAAGCATTTTAAATAAATGTTAGTGCTAATGAGCTATATGAAGTTAGAAACTCAAATGAAGCGGTGTGGCAGTTGTAAGATGTGCAAAACTACAAAGGCCAAGCCTGGGATCCAGCTTAACTTGTTCTCTGTTTACGACAAGAAAGGACTATTGGAGAGGCACAGTCCCAACAGCCAGTGTGGTAAACAGCTTTACATTCCAAATGCATGTCTTTATTCCCAATGTATGAGGGTGTTTCCCTTCTCTGTGTGTCAAGGAGGTGGAACACTCCCCACCCTGCCAGCCCTGCAAGGAAAGACGGATTCATTTCTGGGAGCTGCTGCTCCAACAGGGCTCAGCCCATACCAAAGTACTGGCCAGAACAGGTCTGTGCTGCTCGAGAGCTGCTGCAGGGCTGGAAGGCACAGACCTCCAAATAGCTTCACCTCTGAGAAGGCCAGGGGGTGTTTTTAATGCCATTTACTTCTTCTTTGAAGACTAAGTCTAAATTTTCATGGTGCTGTATTTTTTTTTTTTGGGGGGGGGGAGCAGGGATGGGCTGGGCCCTGCAAACAGCACAAGCTGAAGGCCTCTGAGAAGAAATACAAAAAGATCAAATGGAAAGGGGGAAAAAACATTTTTCATAGAGACTGAACTGATGTTGCTCGTACCTGACAAAGCTTTGATAGCCACTTTTAATAATGAAAACTTACATTTTGTTTCACTTGGGTGAAATGACTGCTTCGTCCAATACTGGCATTCCCCACCACCCCCTCCAAAAATTTTTTTTTTCACTTTGTCAATGACAATGGAACTATGAAAATGTTCTGATTTAAAATATCCTGATTACAATAAATATACAAGAAATGGTTATTCATACTGTATAAAATAGGAACCCAAAAGTCTCTGGGCATGTATTATTGATGACATTACTGTATGTGAGTGGAATATGTAAGTGAATTTTATCAATGCTCTTTCATTTCTTAAAAAAATGACTTAATCTGTGTCACAAGTTCCCAAATTCTTCTACAGTATTTACAACTGAACTCTCAGCAGTTAATCTGAGGGCAAAAAAAGAGCATCACTTTTTTTGTTTACTGAAATAACAGCTATAACTAAACACCAGCTTTCCCACATGAAATAGTTTTAACTTTGAAATATCTTACTTTCTTATGATTATTAAAAAGTCAGGAGCGCAATGTAAAACATCTTGTTTTCAACAGCTTTCTTCCTCCTTGTGGTTTTAGTATTCATGCAGCCAAGTGTTAAGTTCTTTATCTCTTCAGAGAGAAATGTATTGATAACACTGTATTCAGGCCAAATTGACCCCTGTGTTGGCCAATGGCAGGGTTGAGACACTTCTGATGTGATTTTGTTTTGCTTTTTCTTGCGGAAGTCAGTTAGGTCCCTCACAGACCAAGGGGACGTACTTAAGTGTGCCTGCCGGAACGCACAAGCTCTAACGCGGTGTTTCCGTGTCAATGACGGATCATTCCTAGCTGAGAGGCCAGGAGTGAGCCTTGTGTCAGGCTGAGTGCAGGCCTGCTGGTGCACGTCCTGTGGTGAGAACACCAGCCTTTGTATTTGGGGCAGGCTGGGAGTTTGTGTGTGCTCAGGTATTATTATTCAGCTAACAAACAATAGCTTGTGAAGCCACGGAGGCTCTTGGCTGTGATCACCTGTTGGTACCTAAGTGTAGTAATTGCTCTTCACACACGTACCTAAAATTCTCATCCAGGTTCTTACATGCACCTCAGCTAGCATAGCACCTTCCTTCCTTTTATTTCTTTTTCCTTTTTTTTTTCCCAAGCTTTGAAAAATGCCATATTTCTCTATTCAGGTGTGCCATGTTGACTGTAATAAAGATTTGGATGCCCAATGGCAATATAAGCAGCAACAAAAAGGAAAGGTTGGAGTGATGAATTTGAAAATTATATTGCAGCTAGATATGAGGGCATATAGATAGCCTAGTTCACATATCATATCCTTAACATCTCCATATTTCCATGTTATCCTTCTGTATTCAGATGCCTGATAGAAATGATTTTATAATGCACTGAGGGTTTGTTTTTTGTTTCCTTGTGATCCCTGATCCCCCAATCCTTTTCAGACTATGGCTGAAAAGGTGCTGGTTAGTCACTTGATTATGTTCCAACAGGAGCATCAAAATCAAGTACCTTGATGTCTGTAAGGAAGGAAGCTGCTGTCAAGCCCAAATGACATTATTTCTGTTTTTTCTATTGTAGCATTTGTACTCCCCACTCCCTGATTTACTTTTCTGAAATATCTGGGTTTTTATCATCTAAATGTCTGTGTATGAAAGTTGAACTTAACAATAATTTAAAAAAACAAACAAATGTGTGTTAATAACCCATTAAAGTATTATATTACTTCTAGTGTTTGTCCTGAGAAAATCTCTAAACAGGGACTGTAAATTTTGATATGAGAGTAATTTTTGGAAATATATTGTATACTTGAAAGCTTAAGGGGTAGCTAATTTTTGGAAGGGGTAGCCAATTTTTAGGAAATCATAAAGTTGTCATTATTTTCTGGTAGAACAGCCATAATGGCATAAAAATTGACCAAATGTTTGCAGCAGTCTGAGTGAGAAACTGTAACTAATTTGACATCTTCTCATTTTGCTGTCTTGATTCCCTGTTTTGAAGGATTATGTTGTGTAGGGGATGTAATCTAGAAGTATTCAATTTTTTTTTTTGATGTTCTGCAGAGTCAGTGAGTCACATGGAAGTCAAAGGGCCAAGCAAAACTGCTTGATATTAGAACTTCGCTAACATTTGTCACCTCTCCTGAGGTGCACTACAGTACACTAAATGTGGTGTAGATTTTTTTTTTTCTAGTGTAACACAAACATATAGAAGGAGAAAACTTGCTACCTTCTTGTATATCCTTCAAGTCATATGTGGATGCTGTTTGCCCAGGCATTTTTATACAAGAGCCCAATAGTAAAATATAATAGAGAGTCTCATCATGTGGGAGATTCAACCCAGCAGCCCATTTCTGCAAATGCTATTAGGTGGAATGTAACATCCAGATGTTGTCTCATGCATTTAGCTCATATGCAAAGCATTCCCTTAGTAATATGATTCTACAAGAAACCATAAAACAAAAATAAAATAAAACCCAACAAGAGATGCTAAAAACTTGTTTGGTTTTAATTAAGTGTCTTCCAGTTTGAAAAATACATTACCTAAATTTTTGCCTTAAGTTTCATGCCGCTTGCTTTTGAACATACAAATTTTAAAATATTAAATGCAAAACATACTTTAGACAGTACTGCAAGATCTCAGGGGGTAATGCATGGTAATTATAAAATCATGATTTGATCACTTATCACCTCTGGCTTGTCAATATTGAAGCCTTCATCTTTGATTTTGAGGAAATGGTGGCTCACAGTGATAAACACGTGGTATAAAACTGAGCAGTGTCAGGTAGTTGTATGCCTGCATTAATTTCTGATAGTGATGCAAAACAGTGTTGTATTGAACTATACTTGATAATGTTCAGAGTTAGAGATTAACTACATCTATAAAAATTTTGATTTGGTCTGCAGTTACTGAGTCAAATAGGCCCACTTTTCATGTGTACTGTGTTTTGGAAGAAGGTGGTTTTGAAATATGTCTTTGCTTTTTGGTTTGTTTTTTTTTTTTAAGGCTTCTGAGTTATTTTGATTTGCACAGCAAAGAAGGAAGAAAAAAGAAAAACAACACCCAACAGATTAATAATGTAGGGCACTGTCCCCTAAAAAGGTCCTTAATTCAACAATTACAGTTTTGTAAGCCCTTTTTTTCTCCCCCACAAAACCACATATCCCTTCCTCTCATCATCCCCCCCAAAAAGGAGGAAGAGTGAAAAATATCCATCTCTCCTTTTGGAGGAGTCAACTAAGTTCTGATGATTTCACAATCTTGCAAGCTTAGAAGCTTGATATTTGACATGATTAACAAAATGCCTGTCTTAACACCTGCTGTGGCATGGAAGCAAACAGTCCCATGATTGTCTGCAGTTCTTCACCAACAGAAAATGTTTGGATTTCTTTTTATAAAGTGGTATTACAGATGGTTACCCAGGCCCAATGTATTTTCATTATGTAAGCACTGTGCAAATACTGCAATAAATGATGAGAAGAAAACTCCTAATGAGAGAACAAATGGAGCTTTTATGCAATTTCTGGAAAGATTTACATAGACTTAAATACCTTTTCCATGAAGTCAATTGTGCATGAAGTTCTCACAGAAGCCATGCCCATCCAGAAGCATGTTTGAAACAAAATCCTCTTGCCATGTAGTACGGAACGCTCATGGATTTGTAGGGGTGGGATCTGCTTGCTCAGTTTGGGAAGGCATCATTAAGAGTTTACTATTTTGTCCAGCTAATTTCTACTTCCTGAGTTGAATCAGCTAGTTATTGGTATTAATATTTAGAAAGGCAATTAATTGTCGGCTAAATAATAAAGGAGAGCTTGAGTAATAAGATATTCCAAAAAGAACATGGTTTTAAGAAAAGAAGGAAAAAGAAAACCACAAAAAGACAAAAGCTTGTAATATTCCCATGCTTATTGGTGAAGGTCAGACTTATTCAAAGCAAGTACTTCCAGTCTGATATGGTAGTGTCATGTTGATACAAGTTATAATTTGGGTGGTGAAGAGAAATAAGCCATTACATAAGGATTAAATGCTGCAGAGCTGCTGAGCACAATGATATATTGCATTGTATTGTCAGTCAATCTTTTACACACATTTCTTTTCCCAAATGTTAAGAAAAAGTGAAACATAATATATTGTATGCAAGATAAAATTGTTGCTTTAATGTTAATTTCCAATGTATTTAATCTCCCATTATATTTGGATTTACATTTTTATTGCTTTCGACATCATTATTTTTGTATGCAGTGGCATTAGTTTTTTAAATTGCAACTTTGTGCTTTCAAGCATAGCCATTTTCATTTGAAAGGGATATACTGAAAACGTGCTAAAGAGGCTTGACTGTTATACAATGCTTTTTGAAGCTTTTTCCCAGGATTCAAGGGCCAGCCTTCTCATTTGACCTGGAGGTAAAAAGTGCCTCTCTTGTCTAAGTGTAGATCTCCAAAGTCGGAAATATTGTATGGGAGAAGTAGTATTCTGGTTTTGTTTTCTTTAAAAATCATTGTGATTTACTTTGGACTAGAGTCACTTAAACTCTGTGGGCTTGCTAGGAAGGGTTTGTTGCACATTTTGAGTGAGCATCTGGCACACATGCAACTGTGCCATATGCAATCCCAGTGTCTTTAGAAGGTGAAAGGCCAGTGTAGTGGTAATTTTGCCCTCTTTGCACCAGATGTTAAAGCTCTGCAATGTCCCTGAGTGACCATTAGATCACAGGCAGCTGGGATTGGAGGTTTATGTTTAATTTATTATCACGCTATTAATCTATCTGACTGTCAGAACTCTCTCTTCCTCATCATTTCCAGAAGTCCTTATATTTTAGGGACAATTTATTTTCCCTTATGATGGATCAGTTTTATTTTTGCTCTGTATTTACATAGATGAAGCCTGGCATCCATTTTGGGGGGATAACATTGTGAGCGGCAATATGTAAATATAACAACTCATTAACATTTAAAACACATCTGAATTTATTTTATGCACCATGCTATGGATTAAAACACATTTCCATGATCACCTTTGTGTTTCAAAATAAAAACCCAAGCCAACAACAACTAAACAAAAAGGCAAAACAAATAACAGAAAACCCACAAAGTAAACAAATGAAAACCCCCATGTGCCACCCCTCTCCTACACTGCAGATATTTTTTTCATTTACAAGTATATTTAGATGTAGCCAGTATGATTTTATGCTCTTGGCTGGAGATGGCTTCTTTAGCTTTGCATTTGTGGTTTTATTTGGGCAGGGAAGAAAGGGAGAGGGAATGCTGGGGGAATGAAGAGATGATGACAACAGTAATAGGGGAAAGAGGCTTGGCATTTCCTAATGGTAATTCTTGGAATATTTTAAGCTAACTTTGCAGAGAAATTGACAGTACTGTTTTAATTTATTTTATCATCAAGATGTTTTCTTGCTTCAGTAGTTCATAGGCAATTTTAATAGCTTATTGACTTAAACACTGTGGTTTTGGCTTAACTTTAAGGGAAAAAAATTCTGTATATTTGATCCCCACATTTCTTCCCCTATATCCCTGCCTACTGTCATACCAAATATGACTTTTTGGGGACAAAAAGAATACTTTTTTGCATTAATTATGTGAAAATTAATTATTTTCTCCAGCAAATGAAACTTTTATCCAAATGGGGCATTAATTCCACTGTCAAAAGGGATGGTAGATTCTGCAGGACTAAATTATTTGCTGCTGATCTAGCTTCTGGCATCCACCCTCCTTCCCTGGTCAGTGCCAAACCTGTAGACAAGCTATTGTAGGAATAGGTGATGGAATGGCTGGATGTTCATCCCAATAATCATATTCTCTATAACTCTCACCTGCTAGTCTAGGCATAAGACATTCATGCTTCCAAATTCACTTTCTTTACTTTGGAGTTAGCATGCATGTGTCCTGTGTGCTGCCTTCAAAGATAGTTCTGAAAGTTTTTATTGAAAAAAACCCTGTGCCCTTACCTCTGGCAGACTTGGTTTTTTATCAGCTCAGAGGCTTGTGATCAGCAGCACAGAGTCCTGTTGGGGTTAACAGTGTTCCCTGGGAGGCATTCCTGGGTCCAGTCCTCTTCAACCAATTCCTCAGTGATCTGGATGAAGGGACAGAGAGTACCTGCACCAGGTTTGCTGATGCTACGAAACTTGGAAGAGTGGCTGATCCACCAGAAGGCCATTGAGGAAGATCTGGATAGGCTGAACCATGAGCAGAGAGGAACCTCATGGAATTTAGCAAATGCAGGGTCCTGAACCTGGGGAAGAGTAACCTCAGGCACCATTGCAGGTTGGTGGATGGCCTGCTAGAAAATAGGCCTGTGGAGAAGGACCTGGTGTTCCTGGTGGACACCAAGCTGTCCATAAGCCAGCAGGGTGTTCTTGTGGTCAAGGAGTCCAATGATATCATGAGGTGTGTTAGGAAGAGCAGTGACAGCTGGTCAGGGAGGTGATTCTGCCCTTCCACTCAACTCTGGTGAGGCCCCTGGAGTGCTGTGTCCAGTTCTGAGCTCCTCAGTATGAGAAATACAAGGAATTACCAGAGAGGGTCCAGTGGAAAGTGGTTACGGAACAGGAGCATCTCCTGCGAGGAAAAACTGAGGGAGCTGGAGCTGTTTAGCTTGGATCTCATCAGTGTGTGCCAGTTTCTGTAAGGTGCGTGTCAAGAGGAAAGGATGAGGCAAGGGGCAAATGGCACAGACTGAAACACAGCCAGTGTCCTCTGAACATAAAGAATTTTTTTGTTGGTGGTAGGGTTTTTTTAGTGTGGGGTTTTTTGGTTTGGTGTTTTTGTTGTTGTTGTTTTGGGGGTTTTTTTGTGTGTGGTTGACAGAGCACTAAGGTTGCCCAGAGATGGTGTAGAGCCTGCTTTGGAGAGATTCAAAATCCTTCTGGGAACTGCTGTGCAACGTGCTGAAGGTGAACCTACAGGGGGGTGAGACTCGATCATCTTGAGAGGTCCCTTCCAACCCCCACCATTCTCAGATTGTGAACTGCTGTTAGAGTATTAAGTGCTTGAGCACAGCATTGACAGCTGAAATTAGGAATGCAAGAAAACAGTACTGCTGAAGTTTCAACAGAACCAAAAAGAATGTAGATAAATAAATTAACAATACAGCATGTGTTCTGGGGTTTATTGCTTGACTATAAAATTGTACTGTATTTTGTTAGTTAATATAAATTTAAGAAAATAATTCTCAGTGATTTATAATTATCATTTTTATTTACAATTTATTAAACAAAACACATGGATCTTTTCATGCAAATATTTTTTTTCTATGATTATTGGCAAAAAGTGTTGCATAAAACTTGGGAAGTCTTTTTATTTTTATGATACTTCCTGTAGTGATGTCACAGGATCTTGAAATAGTGAGTTATTTAACTTTTAATGTTTACAGCAATGCTTTGCAAAATTGGTGATCTCATTATTCAAAATAGATTTTTGTTAATTTATAGTAAGTTCCATGCATGGAATCTGGTAAATATTCTGTTTCTGCAAACATTATGACACTCTTAATAGAGAGCAGGCAGAAATCTGCACAGTTGTACAGTGATTCATATTTCTTCACTGGGGTAAACATGCAAAGATTACCATGGCATTCTGTGTATTTAATACCTAATAAATATTATGCTTGTGTAATTACTTGTAAAATAATTTGTAGGGATTTTAATGGTGACCCCTTTAATGCAAATAAGATTAAAATTTTTCCTAAATTAGCACTTGCATCTCACTTGGGTCAGTAGCAAAACTGTAATTACTGTTCAACATGTCTACAACCCCTGTAGCTCATGTGTTTTAATTCTTTTTACACAGATGCTATGGTAGTACTTAAATATTTCTCTTCCTTACCTCTTGCTTCGTATTTTCATATTCAAAACAAGATGGACTTCTGCAAGCTGTAGCAATGGAAGTTTTGTAATTGAGGCTTTTTGTACTTCCTGCAGCACCTATTGTGATGTATAGAGGACAGAAAAACCCCCACCAACAGAAAGAGTAGTTTTATGAGGAAAAAAATTAAGAAAATTCAGACTTTTAAATTCAGCCACATGTGGCCTTGATAATGAAGCATGTACAATTATTTGTGGGTTTTTAAAAACAAATTGGTTTTACTCTGATCTAATCTCTTATGCTGACTTAGGTATCGATTAGCTCTGGCTTCTGAAACATGTCTCACTTGCAACTTTTATTCATTCTTAAACTTTAATTAGAACAGTAAGTTTTCTGATACCATGCTTTCATAAGTGAAGTTACTCAGATACTCCTAACTTTTACAAACCTTGGGAACTCATACTAAATTAGCTATATTTGGATAGATGCAAATTACCCTCGCTGTGATACAGAATGCATTCATACATTGGGATTGTGCATTACAAACAATCCATTAGTACATAGGATGTGTCTCTTCGTTTCCCAAGAACACGAGATGTGCAGAGAGTGAGGTTTGGAAAACACAGCTCTTGTCTGAAAATGATGCTGCTTGTCTGCAGTACAGACAAGCCTTCTATGAGGGGCCTGAGCTGTCTCTATTTAAATAAAAGTCTGTATTTTTGACAACAGTAGAAGCTCTTGGAAATGCCTTTCCTAGCCAAAGCATTTGTAGGCGTATTGTACACAGTGACAGCTTTTGAAGTCTGTATTTATAACGCTGGGGACTTTTCAGCTTTCCACTGCAATTACAGCCAGTACATGAGAATCACTGTGGGAGTTAAGAAGGGGGAATTTGGAGTCAAAGTGGTTGGATATGGAATAAATTTTAACAGCACGGAATTGCAGCAGGATTTTTCGTAAACTAAGTTGTTGAAATTTGCTAGTTTTTCATTAATACATGGTTATTGAAGTTAATTATGGAAATAGGGCTTTTGGTATAGAGTCCTAACTAATTCTGAGGAAATTAGTCTGTTATAACTGTCTCAATAAGAGGAAAGATCATACTGGTCTCTCAATATCACCCTAAAAATGCGATACAGAAGAAAAATCAACCATTACAGTTTAGAAGAGGGAAAGGGTATTAAGAAGGATGTGATTTCTCTTGTTTGTATCAATTGTGTGTTGTAAAAACTGAAGGTTAGATTAAATCATTACAGAAAACAAGGGGTTTTATAAATTCAAAGATTTAAAATATGCTCAAAACACTGCAGTAGAGAAATAGCCCCAGAATTGTAATGTTGTAAAATTTATTGCTTTTGATGTTAGAAAAAGACAAAAAAACAGGGAAAAAACCAAAACCACAAATCAACAGCTCCCCAAACAATAACAAAACACCAAAATGCAACACCACTTATTTGTGCACTTTTCTGTCACTCATAGGTGGTGTATGTGATCTTTTATTGTCATTTGTCTCAAATCTCAGCATATCTGTGATTACTTTTTACAGAAATTCTTTCTTTTTTCTGCAGTATAAGACTTGCTTCTATGGATAGGAAGCCTTTTTAAGCAACAATTGTACTATGTGATAAAGTATGACACTGTCCATGAAGGAAAGACTTCTCTTTTACCTCTTTTTCCTTACTTTCCGTAATTTGCCTTATTCTGAGGGCCCAGCAAAAGCGTCCTGCTGTCCCAGGAGAGTTGGGAAGAGCCAAGCACACCCATGCAGGGTGATGGAAAAGGCTCAGCAACACCCCCAGCTGCCAAACAGATGAGCAGTTTTTAACGGAGCTGAGATTCACAATGAAACCTGGGCCCAGAACTAATCAGATCTAATTAAGACAGACACGTTATGGTCCAGTACTGTTGACAAGGTCAGGGTTCCTGTAGCTCTAAATGAGGCATGTTATAATTATGAACTAATTGAAAAGCTGGGAGCGATACAGAACCTGTGCACTGCTGGGTCTGAAAGAAAAGTTGCATTTCGGGTCCTGTTGTGTACCTTATTAGATTGTTAATGCTCAATTAGACAGCTGTGCATTTAAAGGGGAAAAAAAGGCATGTGACAGTTGCACATGGCTCAAAGAAAACCTATATGAGTTTTCAGTATCTTGGTGGATTCCATTCATGGAGATTTGTTAAATATATAGAAATAAGCCATTTGTTGGTTTGATGTTAGCTTTACTTGTCACAGCTTATCTTGTTATACAGCAAGGCAAAGGGCTCCTAGATTATTTTATCATGAGGCAAAAATACTGGGGATGTTTTCCAAAGTGCAGTATGTGCATGCATCAGTCTGCAGTATGATATAAGAAATGTGGTGGCCATACTTTCTAGCTTTTGCCTATCACTATCAAGCAAGCAAAGTGCTGTGGAGTGGCTTTTTCATTCTAGAGACTGTGGTACCTTCATTTCTAAGTATGACTTGACATATGGTCTTATAAATTATCATAAATTACCATGGATTGTGTCATGCCCAGTTTGCACAGTTCTGATCTCCCTTTTTTTTTTTGGTGCAGAATTTATGGATCTGAATCTATTAATTTCTTTTTATCATACCATCTCTGCAATGAGATTCTTTGTTATAAAACAGGAGTTCTCACTCTACCTTGAGAAATCATTCATACGCACACAAAGTGTATTGAAAAGTGCTACTGTTGTGGAGGGTTCTGCTTTGAATCCAGTGGGCTCCTGCATGTAGCATGCAAATGTATGCATGAATAGGAGAGGTTCTGAGCCTAAAACTGCACTGCTTAGCGTGTGTTAGCAATGAAGATCGCTAACTTTTTCCCAATCTACAGAGAATTCCAATATTGCAACATACTTTTTATCTAGATTTTTCCATACATTTTTCAAAAACATTCCTGAAGAGTTCCATTATTCTGCTCTTTACCCAAATTGAATTTGAAAAGCCTGTGTAAGTTCTGTGAAGCATTTTCATTGTGCAGAGCAACATGACCATAACATCTGTGTGGTGCTGGATCAGCCTTGACTGGCAGTCAAAAGCCCACCATTTCTCCCCACCATGAGCTGGACAGGGAGAGCACAGGAGGAGAAAGACAGCAAGGTGTCTTACCCGGTGCTGTCACAGGCAAAATAGCATTGGCTTGGGAAAATAGAAAAAATATATAATTAAAAAATAGAGGTTGAGAATCAAAGACAAAAGCAAAACCAGCTTCTCTCCATACTGCCTCTTCTGCCCAGGTTCAGCACCAGTCCTTGGCTCCCAAATTCTCTGCATTCAGCCCTGAGCAGCCCGCAGGGGGTTGTGTGGAGGGTACAGTCAGCACAGAGATTTCTCCTCTACACATGTGGGTTTCCTACAGCCTGGAGTGAATCCTCTGCTTGGGCACCATATGGAGCATCTCCTTCTTCGCTGACTTTGGTGTGTGCTGCCTCTCCTGTTTGTCACATTTTTTCCTTCACCCTTGGCTATGAGCTGTGTTCTGCCTTGCCTTATCCAGCCTTTCCCTGTGGGAAAAGCTGAGCTGTGGGCTCAGCTGTGCCCTGTGCTGGGTTGTCTGGAACCATCCAGCATAGAGTGATCCCAGCCCTCCTCACAGAGGCCACCTGGCAGCCTGTCCTGTGTCAGCCCCTGGGCATCCGCACCCACTGCATACTTCAAAAAAAGAAACACAAAATGCTGCCACTTGCTTTTGTAGCAGTAGCCAAATAAATGCAGAGTTGTACAAACTTCACGTCAATCAATGGCTGGTTTGCGAAACCAGCGCTGGCTGGGTGTTTTTTCTCTGATGGATGGAAAGACAGGTTTCTTTGTGTATACCCTCCTTGTCTCCTGGCTTGTGCCTCCCTCAGGTGATCAGCAGAGTCAACTCAATGGCCAGCTAAGAGGCGGAACAGGAAAAACCTTCAGTGCCTTAATGAAAGCCCTGGATGCTTCTGACTTGTATGCGTTTCAAGCTAGCCGGGGAACTCTTTGATCTGCTGCCAGAAGGCTCTCACTTCCCTATCTTCCTAGGGCTGCACAACAGGCTTGCCCCCTCACTCGGGGGATTAGACAGCCTGAGAGATGGCAAATAATTATGTTGAACCTCTCCTGTGCTGATTTAGGAATAGCTCTAACTGCCTGGGAAATGAAAAGTCAAACGAAAATGCAAAAAACACTCCACCCCTGAATTGCCCACAACTGCATCGATCCCATACATCTTTCTGGAGGTTTTGGTTTAAATTTCAAAATATCGAGTGGCTGAGCTTTGAGTGTGTGACCAGACAAGAGGAGCATGGCTATTTATAGTTCTGGCTATCCAACAGCAGCACGGCCATCCCCACCCATCCGTACAGCGGGAGCTGGAGTGCACAGGAGGCGGGGGGGAGTCGTGTAAGGAAGGGCAGCTGTCTGGGGTTAGTCACCAAGCCCTTTGCTCCGATTTGCAGCCTTGCAGTCTGTACAAGTCTCTGCCAGCTCCACAGCACATACAGGAGGCTGACAGAGGCAACCCGAGCAAGGCCAAGTTAGCCAGCGGCATTAGCCAGCGGCAGGCAGCTGCGTGTGGCTGTTCCCATATCCCTGTCCAAGTGGGAGTTGTGTCCACACCTGCAGGACATGTGCTCACTTCCATCTGCTTAGCACTCTGCCAGTGTTTTGTGCCAGTTCTGTCCTTCTTCTGTTATTCTTTTACAATCACAGTCACAGGACTCCAGGCTGAGGCTTTTTGAAGAAAACCTAACTTGTTTTTTCAGCAGGGTTGAAAAGGATCCCTGACACTCAGTTATTATCCCTTTGTGCTGATGACTCAAGATATGCTGTAAATAACATTGTTTAGAGTAAAAGGTGAAGGCCTATTGCTTGATTGTTGCCAAACAATGTTCAGTAACTTCTGTTCTTAGAAAAGATCTCCAAGAATTCGTTCTTTCCCTCTCTTGTCCCAAAATTATAAATATGATACAGTGATCAAATGTGTTTTGGAGAATTAACTATTCCAAGAGTCTATGGAGAAGGGAACAGATAATGATGGGAGTCAGTGCTGTATAATAACTGATGGGAAACAATTACTTTAATTGAGAACACTTATTTCTGTAAAAAAACACAAGGACATTTAACAGGAAACTATTTGTAGAGTCAACATTCCTTTTAAAAGTGCAGTGAAAAATACACAGGCAGATGTTTTCATGTTCTATTTAAACAATCTCTTAGAAATTTGCATAACAGCCTATTTGTGAAGTATCATAAAGAACATCTATTTTTTTAATAAAACGTATTTATTCAGATAATATTCCACTTCAGAATTACAGAAATGAAGCTCTAAGCTTCTTTGCACCTCTGCAACTCCCCAACTATTCTAAATTTTTGTGCACAATATCAAAAGTGTATATTTAATATGATCTAAAATTTATTTTCTACAGAACTTGGTATTCTAAAATTATTAGCCTGTCTATGAATTGCTGTAGTTTCCTAACCGTTCTATAAAGACAGGAGAGGTTAGGATAGAGGTTAGATAAAGATACAAGAGGATAAGCAGATACTCTTTGATTCCACAGCTGAAAAGATTTTAAGAGATTTTGCCAGTCTCATATTTTCTTAAAAATCAGTTCTAATTAATTTGGTGCTGCAGCCACTGAAACCTTGATCTCTGTGTAAAGGCATTTGCAGCTTTGTATGTCTTCCTGTTGTTTTTGGTATCCTGTGTGAATCAAGTCTCACTTGGAAAGAAAAACTGTTTGTGTGTGTATTTTTTCTTCCTTTTTCTTTTCAGTGGGAAATTCACATTGGTAACATATTTCTTTGTGACTGTGCCTGCACAGATTAAGGTTGCTGTGACACTGACCCTTCCTATTGACACTGTGGTCTGGTCTATTTATCACCTACAGTAATTCCTAATTATTTAGAATGTATCATATGTCAAGTGCTGATAAACTTCAACATTATAGTCTTTTCCACATGAGTTATCATCAATATTTCATGTGGGATGGCAGGACATAGCATTTTCTCTTTTGTTTTCTTTCAACTGGACTTTGTTTTTCCTCAGCAAATTACAGTGGGGAAAAAAACTTAATATGTGTAAAGGACTTCAGCTGATCTGGCAGAGTGTTAGTTCTTCACTGGTTTGTTTTGTCTTTGGTGTTTTGTGGTTTTTTTGGTTTTGGGGTTTTTTTTTTTTTTTTGGTTTGGTTTGTTTGTTTGTTTTTTAAACTAGGATTCTGTTCAAGGTTGGACTCTATTCCTGGTTTTTTGTTTTTTTTTTTCCCCTGGGCATGTCCTCCATATTGAGGACTCCCAAGCCAAAGAGAATCACTCTGAAAATAAGACAGTGTGCAAAATACTGAATGTTTGCTCTGTGGCAGCAAGATTTATGTCTGTTTGAAAGGCAAAGGCTGTGAGGAACAGCTGAGTAGCGCAAAAACTACATATCAGGCTAATGATATACTTTATTTATCATTTCTCTCACAAGATGGTATCTGGAATGTTGTTAGATGTACAAGCAGGAAGTTGTTTAGGGGCCTTGATCTGTAGAAAAATTGTTAGTTTTGGTCAAAACCGAAGACTGTGAGAATCAAAGACAAGAACGGATGAATTCTACACGTTACACTTTAAAGTTTCTTTCACCAGGGCTTGTGAAAATTATTTTTTTGGTCTTTCAGCCCAGGGTCCTTTTTCCCTCTCACTGTGTTTCTGGACTACTTATACCTGCATCAAAGTAACTCTATTTATAGGGACATGGTAGAAACAAAAGATTATTCTGCTAGGAGCAACTGGATTATAATTGCATCATAAATGTCAGGAATTGCAGCAGCCATAGTAGGATAATGGATCAAGGCAAAGTAGGAATATCGATGTTGTTGGGGATTAGCCTTGTTTCTTTTTTCACCTATAGAATTTTTTCCCAAGAGTTGCAAGGCAACTAATTGCTGGGTACTTATCAGTGCTCAGGTGAAACAAAGCATGGAGGCTGGGTAGAGGCTGGCACTTGGCTACACCCTTTGTCTCCGGGAGTTTCCCCCAGAGGGGGGGGAGAAAGACGAGGGCTTCACTTTTAGTGTGGTCTGTGTCGGGAGAGGACGAGGCTGCCGTTGCTGCGTGAGTTTTTCACTGGCACCACTGGGATCTGATCCTGAAGAGAGCTACCATCATCTGCTCGTGTGCCCAGGAAGATCCTGATTCCTCCTTTTGCTGCTCTGCTGGAGCTGTCTCAGCCCTGTCCCACTGCCTTGGCGCTGTTTTGGAGCTGCTCTGCACCGCGGGCCCGCACTGGCCTCCCTGCCAGACATCCCTGCCCTCCAGTGACCACCGACGGAGCTCCGAACTTCACCCAATCCACCAGCCCGGGATCCCCCACCGTTCCAGCTTGGTACCTTTTTTTCTTGGAGTCCCCAGAGAGCAGACTGCCCCAGGTTTTGTGGGACCAAGCTCCGTCAAGGTCCCTGGTTCTGTTTTCGCTATTAATTGCTGTAGTTGTTGTTGTTTGTTTGCCTTGTTATACCTATTAGTAAAGAACTGTTATTCCTATTCCCATATCTCTGCCTGAGAGCCGTTTTAATTTTCTAAATTATAATAATTTGAGGGAAGGAGATTTGAGTTATCCATTCCAAGAGAGGCC
This sequence comes from Acrocephalus scirpaceus scirpaceus, assembly GCA_910950805.1. NCBI lineage: Eukaryota > Metazoa > Chordata > Aves > Passeriformes > Sylviidae > Acrocephalus > Acrocephalus scirpaceus. The sequence continues at coordinate 8,870,731 of OU383774.1, forward strand.
CTGCCTCTCTTTAGCAGATACCTGTCTTCTTTCAAAACCAAGACAGATGTGTTAGTTATAGGCATGCATCTTTCCATTTCTTCTTTGCTCCAGGAGCACTTTTAAGATGTGAAAGATACAGGAAAAATATGGTTAATCATTGTTCCTTGGAAGTCTTATCAGCCCTCAAGATTAGTATAGATTTACAAAATAGAAATGTTAAAAAAAAAAAATTAAAAAAAGAGGATGTCTTTCTTGAAGGAGAAGTGAGGTAATGAATGTTGGTTTCATTGTTAGATGATAGAGCTTGGGGAAGGTGAATCTCACAGAGACAACAGTTCTCCAGGCAGTGAGGAGAGAAAGGATTGTGTGACGTGCAGCTCCACCACCACGGCTGCCTGTTCCATTTAACAAATAAAACATCCCTTCTATAAGACGGTTTTGTGTAAAAGCTATTATGTTATTTGGTAAAGCAAAGCAGCATACTGAAGACTTCAAGGGTCTTAGCTAAGCTGAAGAAAATAAATTATTTGAAAAGAAATTGGGAAAAAAGAAACCCTTCTCAGTACTAACCCTAGCCTTAAAAACTTTAAGCAAAATGCAGTAAATCTTGTCTCAAAACTTATTAGTAAATAAACAAGAATTAAGAAAAAACCCAGTCAAATTCTTAGTAACTTACATGCCTTGTCACAATGAAGAATTATTCATTTTGAAGGTAAAAATGCTCGATGTTCAACTGCACTGAGTAAAAATCTTTGAAAGGAACCACATATACCTGTCAATTTATAATTAAAAAATGATTGAGTAGTCTAATCACCAATACTTGGATAACTATTTTTAAAATTGCTTTTAAAAACAGTATTTTGATGTTAAAATTTGCCCTCAATAAAAAAAAACTAGAGGAAACATAGACTATTAACTTCCCTTTCTGGACCATTTCAGGAAATATGTCCTCTAGAATATAAATGGAGAAAAAGAGAGGGGAGCACTTTGTGTTGTGTAGGGTTCCCCAGATACGGGTGTTTCCATAGCTGTTGTACAGGAAGGAATATTTAAGGTTGTTTCTTCAATTTGGTCTGAATATTTGAGGGGTGTTTTTTGCTAGGTGGAATATTTGAGGGGTTTCTTTTTCCATTTTCTACTTCTATGGTTGATTTTTGTAAACACACCTTCAACTGTTAGATTTCTATGCAGGAATCTATAACCAGTTTCTGAAAGTGAATGCCTTATGATGACATTATCTGCTAGACACAAGGATGGCTTTCTCTAGTTATTTTCAGCTAATTTTCAGCTTTCTCTAGTTATTTTCTAGCTAATCCCTTCTTCTATTTAGCTGCTCCAGTAGTTCAAGTAAATCTAGAAAAACTACATGTTGCCCCAGTGCACCCAGCAACAGGATTTGTCTGCATGAGTACTCATGTAATGGCATGGATGCATTGGCCATGAAATAGATGGGGTTGAATATTTCTACTTCTGAGGTTTAAGTCAACTTATGGACATAAAATCTTAATGTCTCATTGTTCTCAAAAATAACTGTTTCCCTCATGTGTCTGCCCTCTGAAACAGGAGTAAGAACTGACAGAATTCTGGAGTGCAATTGTTTCTCTTGTGCCTCCTCCAAAAGTTGATGAAGTGATGGTGTGAATTTCCATGAGACTTGCTTTTTGAGCATTGTCCCTGGAGGAAACAAAACATCAGGACACAAGAAAAAAAAATTTGGTCTTCATTTCTCGGATTTGTAGCTATTGCATTTTCAATGAGCAAATGGACTTCAGCTTCCTTGACAAAGTGCACTAATTAGAGCATAAGCACTAATTGCTGTTCTTCGGGGCTAGTTACTAGAGGGAGAATTGTTACGCTACTTACCAAAAAAAGTAGATAATTTGTAGCTTTACATTTAATATGTGTATAAAGTATCTATATTCTTTTGTTGCTGACTGGAATGCTCCATCAGTGGGAGGATGCCACATGTGACAGCCAAGCAAAAAATGCATTCCCTCAAAATCAGTGCTGACACACAGGCTCAAAATGAAGCTTCTGGAGGGATTTATCTCGTAATTCTGTGATTCTGAGTTCCTGAGGAATTTTTCTGTGGGTAAAAGTAAGGAAGCCATCTGTGCCTGGGAACAGCGTTGGGGTGACTGTGAGGTACTTCAACATTTATGTAGTTCTTTAATGGATGCACCCAAAAAAAAGAAATAAGAACTTGTACTGATAGTCCAAGAAACGTTCCTTTAAGAGTTTTCAAAATTCAGAAGGCAAAAACCCCTTTTATATGGTTTTTAGAGATTGGAAAGCTGACATCATGGAGTATGAAACATAATTTCAGGGAAACCATAAAAAGCAGTGTTGAGGATAGTGAAACAGAGGTGAATTGAATGTTTGTAGGGGTTATATGTGTCTGTTCTGCCTCCTACATTTTCCCCTTTCTTTTGCTGGAAATTTTGAAAAGGAAAGTATGTCAATATTAAAGTAAGGTTACGAATTGTTATTACTTCTTTCAAAATAATACTCAGTACTTCAGTTGATTACCCCATGGTTTACATCATGAAATAACCAAGTAGTTGTGGTACATCTTGTCATTCCTACATTTTTGAGAAAAATTGGGGCACTAAAACTTTAAGTGATAGTATATTCTTTTTGCTTTCTGTTTAGCTTCCTCTCCAGCATGTGTTCTGTTCTTTTTTTCCTCAGTCTGTGGAGTTATTGTTAAAAAGAATTAAAACCAAAATTAAAAATCAAAATCTCAGTTGTTATTAATAGCCTCTATTGGTAACAGTTTCCCTCTGTTTATGCTTTGTTTTAGTCCAATTCCCAGTTCCAATAAGTCCTATTTCACATTAATTTACCTCCAAACCCTGAAGACTGTAGCAAAGTCTTTAATCTCCTTTAACATGTTGAGGAGGGACACAATTGGATTGGCAATCATTAATGAAACATCTGTATGAAGTGCTGTATCTTGTTCCCTTGCCCTTGCTTCAGTCTTTTGGTATTTGTACGTTTCCCCACTCCTTTGGCAAAGCCATCTTTTCCTCCTTTCCTTTTCAGAGCTGTTTGCAGTTATGCCATTGCAGATTAGTCAGCTAGGTTTTCAAATTATACTGTGCCAGACCTCATCAAAATTTAAATTCAGATCATTCTGTGCCTGCAACAAAGTCTCATCCCAAGAGCTACAGAATGAGGAGGTAGTCAGTTTTTTATTTTTTTTTTTTTTTTTTTTTGAGGGGGGAGGAGGGCTTTTTTATGCATTATCGTATATCAGCACATTTTATGAAGGCACCATCATGCTTTTTGACTTCAGTGTTCATATCTATATTAGCATTTACACACCACAGTAAAACTGTCATCTGTCACTTTCAAATTTTAGACATGAAAACTAACAACTTTTCGTGGAGGTCCTTAAGTAAACAGTCTGCAATTTTCATAAATGTATCATTGTAGGTCTCTTCTGTATATCTTAGGCCTTTTCAAACATGAAGGTGACAAATGAAATGAAATTTTGACAACAGCAAACCTGGGGGATGGGAAGAAGTTTTTGCCTGTTGTGGAAAACTCAAAAGGAAACAAAAAGCAGTAACAGTGTGTTAGTGCTCTGCCCTTTGAAATTGCTCTATCTGTAGCTGCAAACACATTGAGGGTTCCTCTTTCCTCCCCGACTCCCCTTTTCCAAGGTAGACTAGCAAAGGACTTTGTCATGAAGGGAAGTTCCTTAAATTAAGGGTTGTTAAGCAATCCTGCCTGTGCTCTGCTACCTCATGTAACTCAAGCAGCAGAATCTCCAGAGTCAATTAAAGGCTGTCTGTGCTCGTAAGGTAAAACTTCAAGATATTTTGCTAGAGATTTTCTTGCTAGTGCTTCAGAAGTAACAAATCCTGACTGAAAAAAGGTCACCAAACATAAGACATCACCATTGTTACATGTGCATGTCTGAGAAGTATCTCAGCTATGCTACCAGGTGACCCAGTCTGGTCTGAGACAACTGATTGCTCTGCTTAACCTGAATATGCTTTTTGTGAGTACACTAAACATTTGGAGGGATTATTCTTCTCATCTACAGAAAACTATCAAATCCTTAAGGAGTTATTTCCAGCCACCTTGGTTTTGGTCTTGTGAATACCAGCTTTGATCTGTGGACAATATAATGTTTTGTAGAGTATCCCATGAGAGCCCAGTATGTTAAAAAAGCAGATTTCAAATGTTTGACCTGTCAGGCTGAGCAATCAGAACTAGATAAACTGTAATGGCTTCTAGTTTGGGGAGCATATACACTCCTTGACAATTGGGTCACTTGAACATATTTCCTCTACCTTGCCTTTTTCTACATAAACTTCATTTCTGCTCACAACCCTCATGCCTGACAACACCAAAATATTTCTTCTTCAACCCAAACCAGCCCAATAACTATTGCAAATTCTTCAAATAATGGCAAGATAGGGAAAAATAACCTTTGAATAGCTGTGTACTCAAGGCTCCATTTTTTATGATTAAACCATTAGACTGCCCATGTTTCAGTGTAGCAAGGTGGTAAATAGATCAGTGTGTACTGAAATAGATTGTTTCATATGGTTTTTTTCACCACTGAGAGAGCTGGTACTTTATTTACAAGTGGTGTTCATTTTTCATGTCATTGTTCCCACGGGAATTAACATAAATCAGATGAGCTCAAATGTTCTAATTTCAGTGTGGGACCAGCAGCTGTTTCCCAGAAGTTCAGATATGCAGGACTCTGTAAGTCAGCAGTCAGACAGGCAAAGTCAGCTATATCCAATTTCATGCCATGGTACATCCATGCTACTTATGCCTGTTGGAGATTATGATAACAAAAGGATTGTGTAGGGCTTCTGAGAAATCATGAGTTTAAGTAAACAGTTATGTAATTGTCTGCCTTGCACTCTGTAAATCACAGTGACATAAAAATGCAATCTGTGAGTGCCCAGGTCTTTGGAGGAAGACAGTAGTGAGCTGGCATAAATATGAGGAGCCAAGGAGCAGCAAGAGTTAAACCTATTTTCCTTTCTGTGTCAAACATGTCTATAGAAACAGATAAAGGAGCACAATGAGTGGTTTTCAGTCTATACTATCTAAAAAATTAAATTATTAGAGCAGCTGGGAAGAGGTGAACAGCTACTGCTTTATTTTTCTCATCTGTGACTGGACTGTTTGTATGGCAAAATGCATGGAAAGGTGAAAATCCTTCTACAGAGAAGTCTTGGGAAGGATGTATAGACTCTCCTTTGTCCCTTCTGGGGGCAGATTTTCTTGGGCTGTCTTTTCTTTGCACTAGCTCTAATTTACTGGCCAGCATGTGGAAAGAGAGCTAAGGCGAGGGAAGGAATCTTTATTATTTATTTTACTGATCAAAGGTATTAGGTGATTCATTGGGTTGTTTATTGTGTTTGTTGTATAGGTGTGTTCTGTGTTGTGCAAAACTGTGCAGAACAGTTAGTTAAAAACTAACTTGTGTATCGAGTTGAGCCTCTCAAGACTTCATGCCCTGACCTGGGGGTGAAGTCTTGATTCTTATGAATTCCATAAGATTTTGTCTCCAGTCCAGGTTAACCTAGGATTTCTCTCCACCTTTGTGTTATACATATGAGAATGGAGTAGGAATATGTGAAAGAGAGGGGTAATCATGTCTGTCTTCCAGTTTCATCATCACTTGATGCAGATAGAATCAGATCCTAGGTTCACTTGTGGTAAAAAATATTCAGTATAGTATTTGTCAAAAGCCCAGAGCACTTGCCTGCTGGAATGAGAGCATCATTTGGTCACAGATTTTGATATTTAAAAATACCCTTAATGAACAAACTTTTCAAAAATTTGTTTTGCAAAAAGTATTTTTTGAAAACCTTCTCTTCAGCAGAGATAATTTTAGTATATTTATACACTGTTTCACAAATTGCTAGTACAACATGGCTGCTGATTTCAGTTTTGGTTTGGGGTTTTTGGGGGGATTTTTTGAGGTTTTTTTTTTTTTTTTAATTGTTATTTTCTTTTGTTGAAGATTTCCATTTACACCAGTGACTTGTCTGCTGTTGGATACAGAATGTTTCATTTGTCAGTGAAAGGCACTGCCAGCTTGAATGTGGCCATCAAATGGCACCATTCCAAGGGCCAACATTATGGTCCTGATTTACTGATGTGTGAGTTTGCTCTTGTTGGTTTGGTTTGGTTTGCTTTTTTTGAGAGACACATCTTGAATTATGCAGTAGGTAGAAATGATGAATTTAGATGTCCATAGACCTGCTCCTTGATAGCATCCAAGTCATTCAAGCTTGTTGTTGTTGGAGTTCTTTTTGTTTGTTTTTTGGTGTGTTTGACTGACTTTTTTGTTGTTGTTTTCGATTTTGGGGTTTGTTTGGGTTTTTTGTTAGTTTCCTGTAAGTATATGCACTACTTAAAGGAGAGAAAAATAATTTCCAGACTTATGACTTCAATACTAATTGGAATTTACTGGAGATTTACTACATTGGGCCTGAAGGTTCCATTTGGCTATTTCATTAATGTGACTGATCTTTCCTTTACATAAAGAAAGCATTATCCTACCTTATTTTATTGAATATTTTTCGACAGTGTAGCTACAGAGGATCTATCTCCTTGAAGTGTATGTTTGTGTAATCATCTCTTTTCCTTTTTTCTTTAGCTCCTCTCTTATTTCACTTTTTTCCTATTCCAAAAAGAAAATTAAGTGGGATGAGATTTGATTAATGTAGGAATAAGGAGGTTAGGCAGACTGCACTTCTGTTGACTTTTGACTTTGGACTAATAGAGATATATTGGGGTATTTTAAAATGGCAAGCTAAGTCTAAAGATTAATTTCCTTAAACGGTTGCTTAAATCTCTTCTGGTCACAGAGAAGAAGAGCAAAATGCCTAGTAAACAATTTTGAATTATGCATTCATGGAAAGTAGAGATTTAAGTAGCTATTTTCACATACAGAGAAAAAATGTGCTTTAAAGCATGTGCTGGGATAGAGAGGGATAATTGTTATACTGCAAACAAAATTAAAGGGAGTGTTATGCTCAGAACAGGAAAAAATGTTTATAGTTCAGAATCAGATCATATTGCCAATCAGTTTAAATAAACAGAACCACAGATTTATGTAAAATAGATTATTTACTCACATATCATTTTCTTTAATAGTTTTAAATGGTATCTAATGATATGTACAGATAAATGTACTACCATTACGAAAGCACAAAGATAACTTTGTAATAGCAAAAATGGGAGTTTCTCCTCAATAAGTAGTTCTGTAAGTTTTTCCAGCTTTCTCAGGTAAACCAGAGTTGCCCTACTGGAAAAAAAAAAATTAAATTGAAACATGATCATGTATAGAATGTGCTCAGATAGTCTGAAACCTGCCCAGACTGTTTGAGACTAGTGATTGCAGGATTCAGTGTTCTGCCTCAGATTCTATATCAGTGAGGATTCTGTATCAGCAGTGAGGATAGAACATGTGCTCTTATTTCCCATGCATTGTCGAGTGAGGGAGCACTGGAAAAAGTCAGCGATGTTTTCTGGATATCCTTTTATTAATTAAAATAAATAAATAAATAGAACTTTTTCCTATTTTGATGTGCATATTTTTTAAATTCTGATTTGTATTTGCACGTTTTGTTCTCAGTAGCCCTTAGGAATGGGCTTCCTGTAATCACATAACAGGCTGTTCTCACTGCATTGATCTGATCTATGATATTAAGCATGCCAAGCATCAGTGCCCCTTTCAGAACATTCTCATGAGTGGGACAGCAATAATTACTTGAATGTTTATGGCATGCTCAACAGATATTGTTTCCACTTGAGAGAGAAAAGAGTGAGTTCCTAAAAATAAAATGTAAGGACTGCTGATGTGCACTAAAAGTGCAAATGTTAATATATTTGCAACACCAACTTGGGCAGAAGGTTGAAGGTCAGGCTTGGGGGGCAGCTGTGAACTTCTAAGGGAGCCAGTTCAATGAAGCAAACCGCAGGGCTGAGGGGCAGGGGAGATTTATTGCCAGACCAGTGGATTCTGCATCTGTTCTCTTGGGTTTCATATGGATCCAAAACCGGAGTTTTGGATTGCTTATCAGCACGTGACTCCAACTACTGAGGCACAATTCCCATCCAAGCTTGTTCCTTTCTGTCTTATGTAGGTACATGATTTGTCTCTTTATAAGGCACAGACCCAGCAAGCACTGTGGGACTGTGACTTCACCAGGTCAAAGAGTGTGTGTTTGTAGCAGAAGTGCTGGTTTCTGTGCTAAATTGCTGCTAGCATATTGAGGAATGATTCCTGATGCAGCTATAGCTGACAATGGATTGAAGGAAGGAATATAATGCCGCTGAGGAGCTTCCTGCATGTGGCATCCGTCTGCCTCAGCAGCTATTCAGGAAAAAAGGGAGACCTGCTTCTCCCTTCTCTGACTCACAATGGTCTGTAAATAGTATGCAACTGAGCACCATTTATGTAATTTTGGTCTCCTGCCATATTTAGTAGATTCCTCAATGCTTGTTATAAATGTAGGTGCCTTTAATTAAAAGCTTCCCCATAATAATAATTTCTAAACATAATGCTGAGTAAAAACTAGCTTATTTTGTGAACTGCAGTTGTAGAATTTTCTGCATGTTTTGAAAAATAATTTCCTCAGTGTACTATAGATAATCAGAATTCATTAATTCTTATGCATACCCCTATTAGCAAAATTAGAACTGGTGTTTAAAAAGAACCCACTTATTTCTCTTGCAGTCACTTAAAAGTAAGCTTCTTTTTGCTTAGATTTTTTTTTAAATGTGCATGTCAATGGCACTACTCACTGTAACTTAATGTGATAGAAACAAAAGTTACTACAACAGTCAAGCACATCTGATACTTCAAAATATGCTTTGAATTAACTTGCCTCTTTTTTTTGCTGGAGGTTTTTGCTTCCTTTTCTTTTCAAAGGCATAATGCTGCTTGAAGATTGCTAAAATTTCTTGGGAATGTGCTCTTAAGATATTTTTTTTTTTTAAGCATTCCCAGAAGATTGCTTTAAAGATATTTCCCTCCAGGGTTAGCAGGTGTGAGGATGAAATATCCATGGCTTTCTGCAATATCAGGTTTAGAATTTCTTAAGGGGACTGAGACTGCAACCAAGATGGTTAACAGTTTGCTAAACCCTTTAAAGCCTGGAAGTTAAGAGGGAAAACGGAGTGTCTGTATGACTTGAAGCCCATTTGGCCTTCAGCTCCTCTGTCCTAATTTTAAGCTTTGGAAAAGCTTGGATCGTGGCATGTAGGGCAGACATCACATTTGGGAAGGGCTGCCCAGTGAAGCAGTCTGAGGTTTTCTCTTCAGCCCCTGTTCCTTCAGTGAGCTCTGTTTCTCTAAGGCCAGTCCAGGTCTGTCCCTTTTGTCACTGCAATGGCATCTCACCAGCACCATGTGGGGATCCCACCAACCCCCAGGGCTCACCTTCTGCCTTACCAGGAGATTCAAGTGCTGCTGCAGCATCTTTTAGGGCATATCAGCAGTTCTTGTGCAATAGACTGTTGCTACAAAAGCTACAAAAGGCAGCTGAAAATTATAATGTTGATTTGTGTGCCTGGTGCAAGCGAAGTAAAAACATGAGAGTACACGTTTGACCTAATGCTGCTCTGTAATTTAAACCTCTTTCCTCTTCTAACTCTTCTCAGTTATTATCAGAGAAATGACTACAACCTCCAAAGGTACACAACCCTCTGGATTTGGATATATAGGAATGACATGGTGTGTTTGTGTACTATAATGAACCCTTACAATGATAGGATTACCCAGCTTGAGCACAGTCATGTTATGGAAAGGTTACTAAGCTAAAGGAAAACTCTGCAAATTATACATCATCTTTTGACCAAATATTTCAAGTGATTATCAGGGGTTTGGTCGTGGGTTTTTTTTTCCCCCATGCAAAACCAAGATCTTGCTTATACTTTCAGAAAGACAGGTTTTCTTGAATACTGAAAAATACTCTATTCTAAATTCTGCCTGGTTTTCAAACCAAACAGAGAGCCAGCTAATGATTGTATTCATCATTCCAGTATACAAACTGCTTCTTTATTCACTTCTGGTATCTCAGAGATGACAGTGTGGCCAGCTGCCACTACATGTGGGGATAGTTTCTGTGATTTGGACACCTGTCAGCAAGAAACTGAAAACCACATGGAACACAAAACAGCTGCCATGTGTAATGATTTAATATTAACATACAATAAGGAGCTGGGGCATGTTTCTCATTTTGTATTGCACTACAAATAAATGATGCAGTCAAACCACTTGTGATACGCTCCAGCATTTGATATCCACTGCCAAATGTTTAATAAATAAAACTAAGGCTACTTTATGGACTCCTTGTTATTTTATATTTTAAACCTCTTTTACTGTCTTGCATTCTACAGAAGGTAGATCTTCTCTAGCCCTGCATTCTCCAAACCAACTGCCTGTTTTCCAGGACATGCTGTAATGGATGCCCATGTGTGTCAGGTTGGAACTGTGCCAATGCCTTTTCCATCAGCATTAAGGGACCCAGAGATGTTCTCTGTGTGCATTCATAAACCAGAATCTTACTGCCCAACATTTCAGATCTCCTTGTTTTCAGACAATTCTGCTGCAAATGTCCTTAGAGTAATTAAAACCAGTATTTCTAGTTGGATAGTAAATCTTTACTACCCCTCCTTGCTTGTAATAATTTCATACACAATATCATGCATTTTTTAAGCCTTAGGCCTGTATCCTAGAAGCCATTCTTAAATGTTTTCTCTACTAGTTTATCAATTTTTATACACAGGATTTTCATACAATATTCAGAGATGGAAGTTGAAAATAGTGCATGATGCTCAGAAATGCATGTAAGTAACAGGATAATCACCATAATACAACTTTCAATTAAAATTAAGAAGTAATATCATCTCACAGATATTTTTCTGGGGGTAGTAGAGCATTTCATGTGCTCTGTTTCCTAAATTTCCTACACAGAGGGCAAATTTAAACTTGCAAATTTATTTTTTATTACAGTGGGCTTAAGATATTTTTCAATATCTTTGCAAAATTCTAGGGAAGAAGTTGTACTAGTTGTTCACAGTGATACTGCTCTTGCTTCCCTCACTGCTTGTCTAGTAAATTTTTGACCATGTCCTTGAGGGTTAAGTCAAGGGTGGAGCATGCCAAGCTAATTCATATCTTGTTTTAAAGCTAACTTCAACAGTTTGGCTTTGGGAACATTCCAAAATACATCCATCTGTACAGGTTGCCACAGATGATTTAGTGGTTAAGGGAGGGTCATGCTTTATTTTGCTTTCTGTTTAATTTGATTTCTGGTTTTATAATTTATAGGAAAGACATCCAAGAGGTTTGTTTAAAGCCCTTTTATTTTCTTCTGTGCAAATATTGACTAAAATAATTTTAATGATAAATCTAGTAGGTAGACTTGACAGAATAAGCTGTGGGTTTCTAATCCCATAAAACAGGGAAGGCCTAAAACTGGAGTTGAACGAATGTTGCTTTCCTTTCTCCCAATGACATATGAAGCTGGAAGTACCCCACTTCTGACCTCACTGGAATGTAAAGGCTAGTGGAAATAAAAGATGGTATCTTTTATGGTGGTTGTGCCATTTTTTAAAGTTTTGGTAGATAAAGTATATTTTAATAATCCACAAATATTTTTGTTCTGTTTCTTTGGAGGTGGAGAGAGATTCCCATAATATGCATCCAACATGTTTCAATGCTTTGTTTTGTCAAGCTCATTTTTTGGAAAAGCTTCTCACTGTTTATGGATTGTTTGTCCTCCTTTTGCTGTTCACTCTCTGGAAATCAAGTATAGGAACTACTCATCATAGGATTTATTTATATTTAATAAAAAGCTTCAATTCAAAATCTGGTGCCGGAAAATTCACTTTTAAAAGCCCTTGGGATATTTATTTCTCTCCTTTTGGCTGGTTTTTGTGTTTTGCTAAAATAATGTGGGCCATTTAAGTGATTCTCTTGATAAACCATGCAGGCTCATTCATAAAGAAAGCTTCTATTTATCTGTTTTTAGGATTTTTGCTTGTATTCCCAGGCATGGCTCCTTAGGGAAGGAAAAGTGTTGACTCCTCAGTGATGTCATTTTTCACGTTGAAGGGTTACACATTTTGAAGAGGATAATGAATGTGCCCAAAGTGACAGAGCTGACATCTAGAAATCTGGAAGTGTTTTTGAATAAGCTATTCACAGGGTACAGCTAGGTTTTCATTTGAATCTGTAATACATTAGTTTTAGACTGAGTCAGTTGTAATTCATTTTTATACAGATTATACCTTCCTAAGCTTAATTACTATTCTTTTCCTAATATGTCCCTGAAGAGCAGCTATTTTGCTGCAATTACTGAAAATGAAAAGGAGAATAAAATTCAGTGACAGTAAACTAGGCTTCTCAACTGTAAGTATTCATTTTAGGGGTCTGGTTTTTGTTGGTTTTCATTTTTCTCTGCTCAATGAAAGACAGGTCCCATATTATTATGAATTTAACAATCAAGCTTTTAAGAGACATAGAACCAAATTCTTTCCTGTTAATATCTTAGCAACATAATTAGTAGATGGATGATGTTGAATTAAAGTAATTTATTTTTTGTTACAGTGGGCTTAAGATATTTTTCAAATACCAAGCATTAAATAAGTGAGGTTTATGTAGATGCAGTCTTTGTATCTCTAAGGTGTCTTTGTTTTAAAACAATTTGGAGTGTAATTATTAGGTGAAATTCCTAATGGTGCATTCATCAAAGTAATATCTTCAATTACTGGGATATATATGTGTGGAATGTACATCTGGCATTTCATTGGTAAATAAGATTGGGGCTATTCTGCATGACTACTGATTTTAATCCAAATATTTATGTTATACTACCCAAGCTCCCAAGGCAAAATCAAAATGGCAAGATTTGAGCTCCTGATCACAGGTGATGAGAAAGCTGACAAATTCCCAGCAAAAATGGTCTTAACCTTAAATGTGGGCCAGTCAGACCTGAGGTACTAGTAGAACATAGATGGTCCTTTAGGCTTCAAAAGAAAAATAGAAATTTTTTTTTTGTTACATGTGCATCTACAATTTCAAATAGCTGTAGCAGGGAAGTGATGCTTCAGTCAGGCTCTAGCCTGGTTCTTTTCCCACCCCTGACTCACAGTAAGCAGAGTTTCTGAACGTGCTACATTTCCTCTCCAGGATGGAGGGGTGGGGGAGAGCACTGTGGGGAAAAAAAAAATCTAATAAAACACAACAGTGCAAACTGTCCTGTTCATTTCCATTTCTGCAGCTTCTTTCTCCTGTCACTGAACTTGCAAATAGCTGGGTCTGCATTTTTTATTTCTTGGAGTCAAAAAATAGTTTTGGACTGTGCCTATCTATAGCATCCCTGCAAGCAGACAGGATCTGTGAATGTTTCAGTATTTGCCTAGCAGGATTTCTGGTTAATAGATTTTAATGGTTTTTTGCCTTCCTTGATGTTTTCATTAGCTTGGAGCTGTGTCCTCAAAGGTACTTCAAGGTGATGTTTAGTACTGCTACAATATCCTCTTGTGAACATTGTAATAGGAAAATTCTCAGATAGGAGAAATAATTTGCTGCAATTTACTGTACCAAACAGTTTTCAAAGAAAGATATTACTTCTATTCAAAAATCTTCTCTTCTGGAACATTAGATGCCAAAGTCTAATTTCCTGCAATATTATTAACTAAGCTGCATTAGTCTGGGTGATTTGTGAAATTATAGAAATAACTGATAAAATATGCCCAGTCAGGCAATTCAGTACTTTTAAAATCTATCTTTTTTTCTTGTGAGATTTTATTATTACCCTAGAAACACTGGATAATTTATTTAAAGCAAAATTAGGAGTCTTATACCAGGAAGCTTAGAGGACACCCTGGGGCACTGCTCTTTCAGTGATCAGTGATCTTGAAAAGTTGAAGCCAAAAAGTCAACGTGGTGAGAGGAAACGCTCACTTTCCTTGTCCAGAGATGAGGATTGTCTTCTGGCCTCTAAAGGAGTAGGACACAAGTCCTACTTTCCCCAGTCTGGCTTTTTAAGGGATGTGGAAATAGCCAAATGCATATCTTAGATGAAAGGGAGAGAGGAAAACCTGCTTAACCAAACCAGCAGGACACACTCTCGCCCTCAGGGTTTTCAATTTGGTGCAGGTTCAGAGGGTTTCAGAGGAAAAAGTCACAAATGTGAAAGATCGTATTGGGTGTGTTCACCCCAAAGCTGATCAGAGACATTTAAGGTAATTTCATTGTCTCACTTTTTGTCCCACAGCACAAATTGAAATAGAGCATTTTGTTTAGGTTAGGAATTATTCTGTTTCTTCATTCATGAGTGTTAATCTGGTTTTTTCACGTCCAATTTTTTAAAGATGTGTATTGTGTATGCTGAGGGTCCAAAGTTCAAATTGCAGCAGAGAAGGCCCAGCTGATTTCAGAATCAGTGGGGAGGAGTTACTGCAGAGTGTTGGATGAGAATTGGTCATTCACTGATACCTCTTCCTTATGGCTGTCTCCTTGTGTGCTGCCTTACAGGCGCATTCACTTGTGAACATCATCTTCCTTAGCTGCACTCTGATAATGCTCTCAAAATGAATTATCAGAGATAATTGTGCTTTTTGTGCTTCTTTTCTTTCCATCCAATCTCACTTTCAATTTATGCCTGCCAGAGACAACCCTATAGCATTGCAGTTTTAAGGTGTCCGAGAGCTTGGCATTCAGTAATTTGATGTGATTTAAACGCCAACTATTTATGTATTTCCAAAAATGTGTCTTATGCTCAACACAATAAAGTTGTAGTGTTAATTGCAGAATTCAAATCATCATGTCTTGCTATCTGTAAAGAGTAAGACTCGAACTCTTCATTCTGTGGATTGCAGCCTGTAATAGTAGCTATCCTATTTTGAAGTATCCTGATTGAATACTTAAACTGTAAAAAAGAACAGTTTAGAACTATCTACATTTGTATGAAAGCACTTCTAATTTCTTTAACTTCTGCTGGTTTTTTCATAAAACTTGAATGTTGTGCAAAACCACTGTTTTCATACATTAGAAGTCAATCATATTTTATTGAAGTTGACTGCCTCCAACTATGACAGATGAATTAATGTGACATAACTACCTTATAAAGGAAAATAAAAAAGATGAAAACAGTTTATAGTTAATAGGAATAAAAATCAATATATAATAAAGGAAGAGGTATGCAGTATAAAAAGCACAACATCAGCACAAATCAAGAAAGACTCTGAGAACTTATGAATAGCTTTAGGATGTTGAATCAGCAATTCTGTGACAGATAAGTAGCTCCCATTGTGGTCATACAACTCTTACAAGGTTTTAAAACGAGAAACGTTTGAAAAGGACTATTTAAATCTATGGTATTTTATTACTAAGCTCTAATATTACACAGTGAGTAGGTAGCGGTACCTTCTCATATCCGCAAATTTGAGCCTAATTTTTTTATTCAGAAGAAGTGACATTAGGTTAGCAGTGAGTGAGGTTAGTGTCATGTGTCATCACAGGTGAGGCTTCGGACCAGCCTGAGCTGATGAGACTTAGGCACATGACAGAAACATTTCCAGCTGCATTTTCCACAGAGACTGGGCATGAGGTGGTCTGGCATGAGCCCAAAGCAGTTGAATCCAAAGGGGTGCAGCTCCCTTAGCTCAGGGCAGCATGGCCAGCAGGCACGAAGGGTGCAGACTGAAGCAGGAAAGAGCAGAATTGCTGCAGCTTTGGTCAAACATCGTGCTTGAATTTTGACTTCAAGTTCACTTGATGAAAACACTTGGATTTTTTCAGGTGCTGGGACAATGAGTGCTGTGTGGACAGATCATTTCAGGGCACAGACTGGAGCTCGTCTGATGTTTTTGTGGGAAGGGAGGAAAGGAGTTTGAAATTAGGCTAAATGTGGGAGTTAGCTTAACTGGAAAGCTTCCCCTTCCTACAGATAAATCTGTGTTTTAAGTAATAGACTAAAACCCAGTGAAATGAAGCACAAAGCCAGGATGGAGCAGGGAAGTAGTCAATGGTTCCCCATCTCAATCTTCTAAGTTTTTGATGATTTCTCAGCTGTTTTCAACTGTATAGCTAAGATTTGGGTCTTCTGCAATTTTTAGGACTTTCCATTCTGATTGACCTGTAAAAAAACACCCAGGCTATTTGCCCTTTCCTTGCCAAAATAGCTATCACACCAAAATTATACCAATTTAGAAAAAACATATCTAATAAGGAACAAATAATAAATTAGGAAGGAAAATCTTGAATAACTGCCCTAGATCCTGAAAGTAACAGATGGCCATATTGTGCAGACAGATGAAGAGGTTTAGGGTTTCTGGAGATGAAGAAATGCAGTATAGTATCCCCAAAAAATGAAGAACAAGACAGGAAACTTCTAAAAGTGGAGTCATTTTTTGAAAATATTCTTTCTGCCTGAAAGGGCAATCTCTCAATTCTCTCATGGAAGTCTCCATTTGACTAATACTGAATATGGTTTTGCTATGATAAATAAAAATCTTTCAAGAGATAAACCCTATTTGAAAGTATAGGGAAAACCAAAATGGAGCCTTCTCTATTCAACTGCAGAAACAAAAGCTCTTTTTAACAAACCAGCTTCCAAACTTGGAACGTGGAAAAAAGTCTTCATTTTTGTAGAATGCATTTGCTTTTACCATTACACTTTAATTTTCTTATTAATTGTTTATCTCCTATTGCACAACTAAACCTTAAACATGCACTTTAAATTACCTGAATAGTATTAGTTGCCACAGATGAAATTGTTTTAGATGAAATACAGTTAAGTTTACATTGAAATCTGAAATGTGCTGATACAAATAGAGTGAGTGCAAGGATTGATAAGCAAGTGAGACTTGAGAACTCACTCCATTTGGAGCTCTGTCTTAAATTAATTTCAGAAACACTGCATGCTTCATTCTTTCCATCTCCTCTTTGAGACACATGATTTCTTCTACTTGTAGCTCGAGTTGTGGGAGGGACACAATATCTTAAAGATTTCTGGATGCTGTCATTCTAATGCCGTGTTGAATTTGGAATTGCCATCTTGTCCTGTTTTGGTTTAGCGGAATGGATATATCCATTTCAACCCACACCAAAAGATGTCCTTTTTAAAGAGATCTCCTCTTCCCCCCAGTGTTTCTGAAATGCAAGGGGAGGTATCTGAATTTTAAGAAGCTTTCAGCACTGTTTCCACAGGGCTTTTGGGACATGATTAGTCCCACTAGTTGTGCTTATCAGACCTGTGTGCAGCTGAGAGGAAACCACACGTATGTGCTGAGGGGGTCAGAGAGAAGCCACAAAGGCAAAGTCCAGTTCCGCTCCCAACCCTCGTCCAGTCCCTGAAGAACCAGGGAGGAAGCCACAGCTGTGGGTCAGGGTTTTAGTGTGGTTTATGGCACGGCAAACCAGCATTTCTCTAAGTGAGAGGTACGTAAACTGTAGAGTATGAAAGTAATCTAGAGAGCAAAGCGAGTCTGTGACCCTTGTACAGCACAGCTTCACGTGTTCTCTGTGCAGTCCATCACCAAACACTCAGGTAGAATTCTATATGGCACTCTCACAGTGTCTTTTTTCATTGTTTTCTCAGCTCTCACATTTTCTATTTTGAGCCCTCATAATGAACAGCAGTGAGTTTAAACAGAAAATACAATTCACAGGTGATTTCTCTCTTCTGCCTGGAGCTTAAGTGATTTGCATTGCTCTTAAATTTTAGAGTACTTGCATTATTTGCTTTATAGTAGAAACAAGTTCCAATTTTGCATTTACTGATTAATGGCCATAAAGGAAAAGGAATGCATGTCAGGTGTTTGTATGAAGGTGTCGGTTTGGTTTTTTTATTTTTTTTTTTTAACGTCAGTATTTAGCATTAAATTAACAGCATAGCAGTTCAGTAGTTGAGAAGCCTAGCAGTTTCAGGAGCAAACATATCCCTAAAATTGAAGAAGTCAATTTGAGAATGATAATGAAGGGAATCATGATTGGAAGTCCATTAAAAATCCCTTCTATATATATGAAGTAATTATTTCACTTAAGTTACATTGTGTACTAATTTTACAGGCATAATATAAAATCTTCCTCCACAACCAATGGATTTCCTTTAATTAAAACATGTAGAGGCCTTTTTCTTCCAGTGGTAACAGCTTTGCAACTATTAACTTTTTTTTTAATCAAAAGCATTTAAATAGAAATTTCAGCAACCCTTTGATTAGCAAGAATAATACTAAATTTTACTAGACTATTGAAATATAAAAAAAGATTGATATTGCATTAATTGAAAAATAATACATAAGCAGTAGAACTTGTAGCATCAGGAGATAAGAGTGTGCTCTCTCCTGGAATTCTGAATATCATTAAGAAATGCTGAGAATGGAATTTCCAAAGTGCATTTGAAGTAATGCAATATTTATGATGATAACGAATGTACCACATAATCCCTTGAGGCTCGTTGGCTGCATAATTAACATAGATATAAATTAGATTTCAGTAAAATTGGATGACAATTTCATTTTTTTGTGAAAAGACAAAAATTCTACCAAAAGACCAGTATCAGAAAACTGAGAATCCATAACTGCCTCTTTTCTAGTTAAGTAAAAATGACACACTATGATGTGTCAGAGGCAAAAATGGCAGTGGGCTAAAGCTGCTCTTGTGTGGCTGATGGTTAAAAGCAGGAGATTGCTGACTGTGTGATAAAAAGCAATTGCTGCAGTCATTGATGAAACGATTTGAATATTGCCCTGATTGATTGTTTGCCCCTGTGAACGTGTGGCATCCCATTAAAAAGCCTAATTATCAAAGTCAAAAGTCACTTATGTGGAATCCAACTGAAAATGTGGACTTGCCAGCTAAAGTTAATTGTGCAGTAAGATTTGTGTATAGCCTTACATGTGGGCTTAAAAATTCCTTTTAGGAGTGAAATTAGAGGAACCAAGCCATCAATATGTCAAGTCATTATATATTGCCTTCTCATCTGCATGACCTGCTATCATGACACCACCACCCCATTAAAACATATTCATTCACTGGTGCTGGCCAGAAGTGACACTGATAGAGCAGGCAAAAGTTTTTAGAGGCAAAACCAGGATACTTTTGAAATTAAATACAATTATCTACCATTGGCTGCTTGAGCCTTTTGGCTTCTCTCCCAATACTGCTGACAGTCATTGTCTTTTCCCAAAAGAGAGACCCTGTCAAAGCTGAAGTCAATAGGAATTTTGGCGCTGCCTTAAGGGAGCTTGTTCAGTCACAAGCTCCCTTTCAATGCCTGATGCTTAAGTGGATGTAGGGAATGAGACCTTGAAAGAAATGTTTAGCCTAAAAAATTAACAACAGTGTTCAGTTATGAGGTCCAAGTCTACAAAACAGTTTCTCCCTAGAAGCTGTTTCTGGAGATGTGTCTATGGATTGTCCATATGAAATAATCTCCTTGCAACATAACAGGTACTAAATGAGGTAGTACTTGGATGGTCATTGAACAAAAATTCAAATTTTCCATAGTGTTGAAATCAGCCATGGTTGTCTAAGAAGTTTTAAGTTGTTTTTGCCTGGTGGATCCTGAGATAGATGTTTTTACAACTTTAATGCTGCCTGATAATTGCTGTGTGTGAAATGAATAAAAATGCCAGATTATATTTTCATTTCTAACTATAATAAGCAATTATTGACTCCCCTGTCCTTGGCAGAGTGTAAAGATTTATTAGCATCAGAAATTAATATTGATCAAAACTAGGATGGTGGGCCAATGAATATTAAATGAAGGCATTTTCATCTTCCCAAGGTTAAACTAAGATTTCTCTCTGTGAATTCTGTCATCAAGATTTTGCTTCTGGTTTCAGCTATGCTGAAAATGTAATTGCAGATGCAGGACTCTTTCATTTGCAACATTATATTTCAAGCAGTTTTAAGACAGATGGAAATGATTATCAAAATCATGCAAGCTGGTAAAAATTAAAAAAAAGGAAGAAGGGAGGAGTGGGTGGGGACTGAATCCTTGTGCAAAAGGTTTGCCTACACTGCTGTATCATTTCCTAGCCTGACTGATAGGAGAGCAGATGTCCTGGTGGTAGATTATCTAATCACCATCCCTAAATACAGATTGGCTTTGTGCACCATGGCTCTACAGACCCTACTGAGCCTGCATCACTTCCAGTCATGGAAGTCTTTTGCTGAGCTGGGAGGTTGTTAAGTTGACACTGTCTCCACAGGTCGTGGTTTCTCCTCTTTGTTCTTCAGGCTGCCTCTGCTCATCTTTTTTTATTCTCTGGCTCTAGACTATTTTCCTACAAATTATAACCAAGATTGCTATCACTGATTATGGTCTGTGACACAAATCCTTTACTTTGGTGTAGATGAACAAAACATCCTTATGAAAACCAATTTTTTAAAATCTATTTCAAGGTAGTTTGAAAGAAATTGTTTGAGATATTTACTGGTACAAAACACTTTCACTGGTATATCTTGACATTTTGAAATATTTTACTTAGGGTACTTCAACAAATACTTTCAAGACTTACCTCTTGCAACCTTGTGCTAGAAATTAGGAAGGTCACTGACTCCACACAGCCTTTCTGCAGTCTCTTTTTTCGCATGCCCTGAAGTTAGGAGAGGGAGGAGTCAGCTTTCACTGGCTGGCACTCCTCTCTTATTTATCCTGGTGTTCTGGAAACTACTGAAGAAAACTGAGGACAATGAGCAAAGCATTTATTCTGCTCCATTGCAGGCTAAGGTTGTCTGAACTTGAATTTATGTATTCCTGCAAAATGAAATGGTGTTTGTTTTGGTTTGATTTTTTTTGTTTTGTTTTGTTTTGTTTAGTAGCCAGTGGTAGTACCTTGTCTTGCATGCCAGTTAGAAAATAGGAAAGGTTTATATAGCTGAGCCACCCTCCATTTCATGGACTGGTTTTTGTAGTAACGTAATGACATGCTGGCACATGTATCAGGCTGTGTAGAAGCACAATTTTGCCCTAATAACATGCTCAATTAAGAGATGTATTTTGCTTAAAGTCAATAATTCAATGAGAATTCTCTATTTTAGTGTCATGTCTAAAAATTAAAGTACCAAAACACAGTGCAAACACATGAGTTTGAGATGACAGATTTGCCTTTAATGCTCAAGTTTGTTGTGTCAAGAAAGCCCCTGATTTGTATTCATTTCTTGTTCCCTTTCTTCATTCTGCATTTGTATGAAAGCTTTAAAAGTCCCTTATTCTTGCTGACTTTCTTATCTTAATTTCTCTTTGATCTTTTCTAGTTTATTTTTCCCATTTTAACCTTTCTGTAGCTGTACATGTTGTTTAAAGCTGTTATTCTCTCCAAAAATCCCTTCCCTTTCCTCAAGATAATTTCTGTCCTTGAATAAAACTTTCAAAGTAGCTCAAGTCCCATATTCAGAAGATATAATTACTTAGAAACCTTTTCACTTGGAGAATCATTGAACTAAATATTAAGCTAATCCCATCAAGTGATTTATATTCCAAACTCACTTTTGTATTCTTTAAAATTTTGCCTTCTTTTAATATTTCCAGTTGTATCTAGCTCTTTCCTCTCTCTCTTACCACTTTTTTGCTGCACAGTCTTCTGCTATTTTCATGTCTGTTTTCATTTTTCTCTCATATTAATTCCCAAGCTTTTTTGTATCTGCATCCTCTGTTTCATGGTTTTTTTTTCTTTTTACCCACTGGCATATTCAGCCTTCCCTAACTTTCATCTGGTCTTTTCTTTTAAGTCTGTGCAAGAGCAGTGGTGGTACCCTAACAAAGTAAGGGGAGAAAACAACACTGCAGCAGCCAAATTTAGTGTTTTATTCAGCTTCCCCACATGCTGCTCATGAGACACCCTTTTCATATCCTTCTTCCAGCTCATTTTCTTGATATGCATGCTACACAAATGTCTCTTAAGGGAGAATTTGTGAGCCTCAGCAAGGTAAGTTGACAGCCTCAAAAGAGAAAAATTTAATACCTTCATTAAGCATGGCTACAAGGCAAAGATATTCTTTTATTTCTAGTGAATTCCCCTAGCACCTTCTTTCCTAAGTTATTCTTTCTACAAAACAGCACAAAATTATGAGTCTTTTTTGCATTTATGGTAGCCTTCTATGCTATAAATTACAGCCTGAGATTTTTAACCTTTTCATTCCTTGTACAGATTCTGTTTTTAACAGCTTTTACAGTTGAAAGAGTTATAAAGAATTATGCAATGAATTCTGACACTCCCTAAAATTGCATTAATCTACAAAACCCATGACATGGATATTTTCTGTGGAAAGAAAATTTTGCATCTTTCTAAACCAGAACATTTCAAGAAAGTAGTATAAATAAAAATTCATATAAGAGGTTATTTACTCTAAATTACCAAGTGTTTTTAACTTCCAAAATAAAAGAGAATGAAGCCTATGCTTTTTTTTTTTTTTTCCTGCATAGGATTGTATAGTATATTATATTCATATGTTAGTATGAGATTGATTTCAATTTAAAAAGAGGTCACATCTTTTAACATTATACAGATTTATTGGTTCCAACTTGCCATTTCCAGTAGGAACACATATTTCTTAAATTAGGCCAAGAGAGTTGATAGTTTTGTTAGAAAAGTAATAAAATTGACCTGATTAAGTCATGAATTGTGAAATAGTCATGGGTGGAAGGTCTGCATCTGAGGAGCATCCTGGGGAGGCTTTGAAGATAAAGGTTTATGTGTGTCTTAGCAAAGATGTGCTCTGATGGAGAAATGTCTCCAGGTGAAGGTTGGGTAGCCAGCTGTGAGTCTCTGATCATTTGTTGCAGCAGCCGGTTAGCTGGATAAAGCAGCAATGAATTCTTGGTAATTAGCTGTAAATGCAAGTATTTTTAAGCTTGTTTCCTTATATAGAATTATAGAGCAGTCTGAGTTGGGAGGGGCATTTTAAAGGTCACCTAGACCAAAGCCCTCTGTACACATTTGTATTTCTGTAGGCCTCCTCATACTTAATATTTTAAGTGTAATGAATAAATTGCCTAATTTCTTCTACTGTAACATATCTTGGATGTCAAGGCTAACAAGCTAGAGGTATATGAGGACAAGTCTTAAAATCAGGGACGTCAACAATTCTTGTGTTCTGATGTTAACAGCAAAAGGCAAAAGTCCATATTGGAAGCAGGCATCCTTCTCATTGGTTTTGAGAGAGTTTGAAGCTGGTAAGGCAAAGCACTGGTGGGAAGAAGACTTTTTCTAGCTCCTTGACTTGCTGCTCTTCAAAGCTGCAAAACTAGGGACAGCCTATGGATCCTCTTTCCAAGGATGTGGCTACCAAATTGATCTGCGTTAGTCCCGAGTTACTTATGGAGGAGTTTGCTGCTTATCACTTCAGATTTAATTGATCGCTGAATTTGTAATATGCATTTCTATATGCCATAGTTTTATTTCTAAAGCAGGGTAGTCAGATGGAATTTTTGGTAAGCCTCTAAATATACATCTTTATATGTATAAATTTAAAAGCTGGCTTATAATACCTGGTGTAGTTTCAGCTGCTAGAAATCCTTTGTTTGTCACTATTTTAATTTTCCCTCATGCTTAAAGATGCTTATATTTTTCATAAAAAGGAAATGACTGAAAAGAGCTTTTTAAAAAGTGCAGTTTTTCTAGAAGTTTTTGAAATATCATTTCACTCTCTATATATCACATTTTTTTATATTTCTTTATGTATAGCCATAGAATAAGGCTATAGTATTTTTACTGCTATTGCTATCATGTCATAATTTCACAAATTATTTTCTTTTTTGTTTTTATTTTAGTACATTTTTGAAATTATTGTAGGCAGCTGCTACTGAGTAAAATATTCCCCCCTTTTTTCTCTCAAATGTCTCTTACTCTGAAAACAAATTTATGTTGGTATGTATATATATTTAAAATGTAAACACACCCAGCATGATCAAAAATAAATGTAAGGTAATCCATTTTTAACTGTAAAAAGAGGGTAAAATGTAATACAAATTTCTCAAAACCTTCATTTCCTTAAGCAAAACCTTAAAATTAAGATACATTTTCCTATGGGAATTCTCAACAGTGAGCTGTTTTCCTAAAAGTCTTGCTTTAAACAAAATCCTTTCCTCCTTTCCTCCTTTCCTCCTTTCCTCCTTTCCTCCTTTCCTCCTTTCCTCCTTTCCTCCTTCCCTCCTTCCCTCCCTTCCCTCCCTTCCCTCCCTTCCGTCCCTCCCTCAGAAGGGAACAAGTTAGTAGTAGCTCAGCACATTAAAAAAAACCTCTAAATCAAAGATCCCAGATGGTAATTAGAAACCCATCTCCTAATGGGAAAAACCCCCACAAAGGCATAGCAGAACTGCATCAATATGCTACCACAGCATGAATGCCTTGTGGTATAACAGGTATTGTGGTTATTTTGAGGCAAAGAACACTGAACAGTGTTTATCTGTGACACAGTTTTACTTCAAGCTGTACTCTAAATTCAGATGTTGCACATCACAGCAACTGCTCCATGAACTGCTGAGCTCCTGTACAAGCCCCAGCCCAAGCTCTCTGAGTGTGCAGCTGTTCAGTCAGTACAGAGCACTACAATTACAGTCAGTTTTACTTCTCCTGTGTTCAGTTACCAGGAAAAGTCACCACATGTTGCCCTCCCTTGCTTCCTCGGAGAACATTTGTGCTTTGAAGCAGCAGTTCTTTTCACCTCACAGTTTTCTCCTTTCTTCTGTGCTGTGCTAGTGGATGTTGGATATTTACCATTTTTCTACCTTCCAGGCTCTTCAGGCTAATTATAGATTATATGCTAGACTCCTTATGAATAGAATATTACTCAATTAATTTCATTCCTATTTAGAAATTTTTTTTTTTTTAGAAATAAAAGGAATAAATGTTTCTAGATATATTCAGTACTCAGCTTTAAATTTTTGAGAAAATTAACCTGGCAGAAGTTTCCTTTGTCCTATTCTGGTTCTTTTTTAGAGCATGGAATGTCATTGGTAATCAGTGATTCATTTAAATGTTACGAGTGATTTGAGGGGAAAATTGTAGGGATTTTTTGTTGTTTTCCTTGCGTGGTTGCTTGTTTTTTATTAAGGACAGGAACTGAAAACAAAATTCAGAAACTTTAGACTCCAGGGCATAGAATCACACTGACAATCTTCAAGGTTACTATGAATCTGAAAAGCTTTCATTCTGCAGCTATATCTGGCATCACAACCTTTGCCTGAATAATGAAAGCATAAACAATTTCAAGGTGGGCCTCAGGAAAAGAATCATTTGCAGCATCACAGACCACCAGCAATGGATGTGATCATCTTAACAAACTAACAGGAAAAGGAGAAAACTTCATCTCTGAGTCTCCTAAGTGAATTCTCAGTTTGGGCAGTGATTTTCTTGGTCTCTTACATGGTGAATAAGTTCTCTTTCAACTGCTCTCAGCTTCCCACTTTGTTCTCTTGTTCCTGTGTTGTGTGAGATAAAATGAGCTGAAAAGCTCAGAGGTTTTACCTGTACTGTTTTTCATTGTGGTATTGTGAGACATGTGACTCATTTTATTCATCTCTCTTGAAGATCAGTGTGTTCTTCATCCTTTACCCTGCTTCTTACTCAAAATCTTTCTAGACAGTTTTTAAGGAAAAACTTTACCTACATTTTCTACTTGTATATAGTGAATATATAGCGTATATAGAGTATATAGTGAAACTACTTTCACTGTACTTAAAAGCTTAAACTATGGTTAAAACCCCAAAATATTCTGCAGAAGTATATCTTCTTTTCTTGTATGATGGAACACACTCTAGACACGTATTTGTAGTATGAAACTGTTGTTTCAGATCCCAGAACCACAGAAGGTTATTGAGATTGTTATGTAATTATAGCAGCAAGAGAACAAACTCATGTGTACCACATTGTTATGGCTCAGTTGGAGACTTGAGCTGATTTTGCTGACTGCTGCATGATTCCCTCAGAGAGAGCTCAGAAGATTTAAAAAATAGGGGGTTTTATGGTGCACACTTCTTTTAATGATGGAAATATTGTTCAATCTAATTTCCTAGTTACATTTGAAGAGTTACATTTGAAGACTTGGTATCTTAATAAAGGATTTTGCAAAAGACAGTTCTGTTTAAAACAAGAATTTTAAAGTTCTCTGCTTCTAGTGACTTAGTAAAATCTCAGATTATTTTTATCTCTTCTAAAAAGAAAGGCTGCTGAAAAGGAAAAGGAGTTTGGCTTTAGTGTTGTTTGTTGTTTTGGTTTGGGGTTTGTATTTATTATTCCAAAGACAGTTATATGCATTATTTGTGTCTGGTTCTAGCTTAAGATCAAAATAGTATCATAACTATTTAATATTGAAGAAAATCTGAAAATCTAAGGTTTCATTTGGTAACTCTCACTGAGATTAAAGGATTCAGTCATATAAAAATTTCCAGCAGAATAACACATTCCCAAATTCAATGTGTACTCTTCAATCTACATATGTAGTGTTTAGAGGAGCTTATTTCTTGAGAGAACACAGCTTTTCAGTTAAAATTCAGTCTTTATGCTCCATTAGTGTTTTTTTACTTGCATCTGGTGTACAAATTATGTTCTTTATCGATTTTGTGCGTTTACTTCTCACTAGAGGAGCATGTCACGAGGAGACTTATGGAAGATTCAGGGTGGCTTGTGAGCACCATAGTAAAGAGGACTGAAGGCTTTTCTTTCCTTCCTTGTGGAATTCAGTGTTGAAACTGAGGCATTTAAGTACGGTTGTTGAAAACCTTCTGTTGTGAGCAGAGCTTGAAAAGAAAACAATACCATAGCGAGTCACTTGTTCTTTTATTGCTTCTCCCTGTGCAACCTGCTTTTAGCTGTTTATTTTATGCTGATTAAACAGACTCCTTTCATTAACTTCACTTCCTTAGATATTGTTTCTTCTGCAAACAAGAAAAGTGCCAAAAATAGTCATCTTCTGAGCTTTGTTCAACCTGAACTTTTGCTAAGCCATTCCCATGTGCTCTGTAAATAATAACTATAATGGAATTCTATTAGTCTGCTCATTCCAGGACAGAAGGAGGATATTTAACCAAGTCAAAAGCATGTTTGATAATACATGCTGGAAAAATATAAGCAGCTGGTTAGTCTAAGAAAGAAAAGCAAAACATACTAATATATTTTTTAAAAGCATAGTTTTTACACCCTGGGGTTTTTTCCTACTCCTCCTTTGCATTACCTTCCACCCTTTCCTAAGTGTAAACCTGGATTCATGTGCCAGGAGAGAGTGGCTGTCACACAGAGCTGGAGTTGGGATGTCTAAGGAAATTCAGGAGGTAGGCATTGATATCTAAAACATTACATATGTCACTACTGGGTCAGAGCCAACTGCCCCTCTAATCAGTAATAGGTGGTAAATTAATAAGTTATGATCTATTAATTCATGTTTAGTAATACCTTCCTTTTGCTTTGCTACCACTGCGGCTGGGGAGTATAATTTAGGAAGAAAAAAGTAGTGTTATTTAGTATCTGAATTCCTTTCGGTCCTGGCAAACGCTGAGCACGCTGACCTTGATCAAGCTGAATGTTTAAAGACGTGCTAGTCCAGTGGTTCTCCTTCCTACTTGTTAAAAGCATTGCCAAGCTCAAAATTAAAGAAAACAATGCAGATTGTTATTGCACTGTTATTTTTGTCATTTAACTGCCTAGTTTGTATCACTGGCAGATAAAAAACAAAAAAAAGCCCCCACATTCAGAGCTCTTTTACTCTATATAATCTCACTCCTGAATACCTGACTTCACATCTTTTACTGTCAATCAAAGCATGGACAGTTTTATTCCACTTATTCCTCTTAAACAGTGTTTAGATATAAAATTTGTGTACTTCTTGCAACGTTTCTGCTGTTCTTATTGTAATTTAATCTCACACTTCATTACTAAACATACTTGTTCTAGTTAATCCCATGTGTTCTAATACACATACTAAATTTTTTTAACTAGTCTTCTGGATTAAAGGGTGTGCCATCTACCATTTATCTGTTTTAAAGTTAAGAGGACTAATTTTAGGCTTTTCAGGTCTGTAGAAAAGCCCTATATTTCTGATTAAATCAAAGTGAAACTGTCCCTTATAGTAGAACTTTTCATGTAAGAGAATTTTTGTACATATGCTAGTCGAGCAAACCCAAAATTAGTATCTGTATATCAATGTATTCTTGAATTCACTGAAACACATCCAATAGAAACTCAAACATGTCCAAGAAGCATTGAACCATCATTTATTTATTGTCCTGGCTCCATACTACAGTAAACAGGAGTTGTTCAAGTGTTTTGTATTTCCAGTAGTTTTGAGTTAGAAATACTGGATTCTTAAAAACATATGGAAGAATCTTTCCAAGTAACAGGTGTGTGGGAGAAGCTGGCTGAAATAAATAGACTGCAAAGCTCTATTTTGCATTTAGCCATCCAATCAAACACAAAGATGTAGTTTAGGAGAAATAAGATAAGAATTTGAAAAATTAATAAAAGGCTCTAGTTGACTTAAATCTTCTGTCAAGGTCAGTGACATTTACTTTAGCTTTTACAGAAACAACTTTTAGGATAATCTGGAATTATTTAAAACTAATACTGCATTTTATTATCAAGCCATCTGGGGGAGAATAAATATTATTATTATTAAGTCATGAATGAAAATGAGTAAAGCAGTTCATAAAAACTTAACTGCATGTGTTTTTCTACAGCCCCTTTCTTTTTTTATTTTCAATAAAGGCCTTAATGGTAGAAGTCCTGGCTGAGGGTAAATTAAAATTTAGAAATAACTCTTGTTTTCATATAATAAAGTTGGTGTATAGTTTGTAATCATTGAGTCACCAATACTAAGAGGTGAACTACAAGGCTTCTGCCCTCCTCTGGGACTTTCTTTCCACTCTCTCTTGTCATCCTCATCACAGCTTTTCTCTGCCTGTCTCTGGTTTGTTGGAGAAGCTCAGGGATGGTGGCTGTGGATCAAAGCTTGTCATTGCTGAAGTGTCATTCACAGTGGTTATCTAGGACTGGCATTATCAAAAGTCATAAAAAAGTCTACGAGTAGGGTGGGCTGCCAGCAGCAGCAGGAATAATATGAAGGCAATCCAGTGAAGGTCAGGATGCTTTGGGAATGGAGGAGGGAGTGGTGCCACTACACTCAAGTGTGGGGCAGCAGCAAAACTCAGCAGAGAGAGGGTGTTTGTGGGTCCCTTGCTTGGGTTCTTTTGGTCCATCTGTTCACTCTAACTATTGAGTTTCTGAGGAAACACGGTAAATTACTTTTGTTCCTCATCTGCAAGATGGGGAATGACAGCATTTCTGTGATGAGTGGATGTATCTCAGATATAAAACACCAAACAAGGTGAGCAGTATTATTTTGTCAGGTGTTTTGAGATGGAAAGAAGAAAATTCTGGACTAGATCTGAGGAAAGTTAAAACCACAAAGACCAAAATTAGGAGGGACCTTGCTCATTCACCTCTCTCTTAACCCTGTGATACTCAAAAGCTATTCCTTAGTTCTGTACAAAGTATCAACCTATTCTTGAAGGAGTAGGCTTGATAATTTGAATGAATTTCACTAAGAAGATTGACAATATTCTAGAACAAGGTGAGTATGCATTGCTTACATTTTCAACAAACCTGGATGGGAGATGTAGTTTGTTTCAAACTTTGGAACTTTAATATAAGCTTAGAGAACACTGAAAAATTGAAAGGAAATTTTAGTTCTGTGATTTTGTCTTTTACTGTAAATTCTGAAGATCTCTAATTTCCTGTGTCTAAAGCAAAATGTAGTATTTCCATTTGAATTACCATATTTTTCTAGCACCGTACAAAAGTATATAAACAGACATACTCTTACTCTAAAAAGCTCTGAACAGACTGTTGAAGGTTTCCCTCCCATTTTACTTGTCTGATTTATAGCTGGAGTTGGCAGCAACGTCTATAGCTAAAGTTTCTTAACACTTTCTGTTACCACGTCTGTTTTCAATTGCTTATAATTTTGCCAGCTTCAGCTGCTTCCCAGTGTTTTAAGACCTTTTGGCTTGGCCAGTGGTTTTGAGCTTTTATGATACTGGTGAGTTACTTCAGAAGTTTTATGGACCTCATCCTGAGCTGATCTAAATTTGTGTAACTTGAACACTGGGTTTAGCTATACTTTCCAGGACATAATGCTTCAGAAAGAAGCCCAGCTGGTTTTATTTATTTTTTAGAGAGTTGTGATGTGAATGAGAATGAGACAGACAGTAAGGAAAATTGGGAGGAAGTTGGGCTGGAAACTCTACAGTCATGACATGTAGTAACTTCTTTCTATTATTCTGCCTTTTCATGTTGCACAAGCATGTGGATTCCATTTGATTGCAGCCAGCTCTGCCCTTCATCGAGCTCAAATTTCTTGCTATTGCAAAAGCAAGCCCGAGGGGGGTTATCCTAAAGGAGGAAAACTTCAATAAGTAACCTAGTGCATTTTTCATTGAATTCCTACCTGGAGAGGTTGAAAGGGTTGCCTAATTTATGTAAGTAGTCCTGTATTGGGCTCCCCAAAACTGAGCTCTCCTGTTTGCTGTAGGAGAGGCTCCCCTGGGATTACTGGATTCCTGCAGTTTCTGTGCCATATCCCCATGTCTGCAGTAGGAGGTTCCCCTTGATGAACCTAGCATGGGTGCCAGAGAATGGCAGCATTCAGTGACAAATGTGACAGGGGGAACAAGTCTGATCCAGCAGAGTGGGTTGTCCACTTCAGAGGCTGCAACAAGACTGCACACATGAAGGGGTTCACATGTTTAGTGCATTAATGTGGATTTTTTTCTTAATTTTGTGCATGGAGAATGAATGCCAATTTAATCACGAGAATTTTGAGTCCTGCCCTGACACTTTAGCTTCACAAACTGTACTTAATCCATTCATATTTCTTGTAATTTCAGCTTTTGGGCTTCCTCCTGTTTTCCTAACATCTCTTTATCCTTCAGTGATCTTAAAACAGTAGTCTGCTATTCTGAGTCTGTGCTTGCTCTGCTGCAGGCACATATGGGTTAAAGCAGAGGAAGCCTTACTGTAGTATACTGTATTTATTTAATTTCCAGTACTTCACTGAAGGTGTCAGTATATTCAAGGGGACTCCAGAGTTGCTGAAACTGTCAGTCCTATGTAGTCAGTGTTCTGGTTAAAATACACATGCAACAAGTTAAGGAGGATACTTAATGAAATCCTTGATTAAGGTTCAGTTTACTACTCTGAGCTCTTCGTGTATAGGGCACATGTAGTTAGTGATGCAGTAATCAAACCAAATTGTTGCATTTTTTCTTTTCAAAAGGGCTGTGGGTAGGGGCTTGGACAGGGACTGAAGCAGCAGCATTTTCCTGTCAGAAAAATCAAGTAAAAATCAAGTTTAGTTTGACCACCTTAGAGACATTATATTCTCCAGAACTGAGTAACTTACTAGGAAAATTTATCCAAAGGAAGAACAAAGACATGCACAAAAACATTATTGGTAGCATGAGTCCACTATCAAGTGTGGTTCTCATGGTGCCAGCACCACTGGCCTGGCCTGTTTGGGAGCAGAGATGTTTTTCGTCAGCACTGCTGCTGCCTGGCAAACAGGTTTCAAAGTTGCTTTTAGGCAGATTTTCTACCCATGAAACTACTTTGTGAAAGGTATTGATAGCTAGTGAGGTTGTTTAGACCAACAAATCAATACTTTGATACTATCAGTTTGTTCAGCTGTTCCCACTCTGCTCCCCAGGAGAGCCAGTACCAGAGTGATCTTTGAAAGTGGTGTAACTTTGTAGAGGGAAAATCATCAAATTACCTGGGAGAGTAGCAGAGTTGCCTCTCAGGAGGCTCATTTTTTATTGATTTATAAAAAAATATGATGTCTAGATCTAAGACCTCCTGAATGTGCTTGATTTTACCTGGATTCTTGAATAGACCGTGTCTTCGGCTTGGTCTCTCAAGGACTGTTGTAATTCTTCCAAGCACATTACTTTTCTCGCTTCACTCTTCACCATTAATGATTATATTTCTTTTCCTTGTCCTCTGATAAATTCCAGGTGTACTCGTTAATTGGATGCATCTTTTAGTAATACTATCAATGCCTCTTGCTATAGAACTTTTCATTGGATGAACCTGGATGCAGAACTTCACACTGTTGGGTTCAGACAGGCCGAGCTAGTAGAACGCAAGAATAATCATCATTTGATTTCTAGGTATTGAGGCCTAGTTTCAGACTCAATGATTTGAATTGTTTAAATGAGGGGTTTTTTGGGTTTTTTTTTCTGAAAGTTAGTTTAAAGGGGACTTCAGAGCACAGTTACCTTCTCTTGGCACGTAGCTTTTCTGTCCATGACCCATTTCCTCTGACTCTGAAGGGCTCCAGCACACCTGGCACCCCCCTTTTGGGAGAGCAATCTGTAAGACTCATTCTTCTGTCTCAGAGTCATTACGAGGGTGGACTCCAGCTGAGCAACCTGATCTAGCTGAAGATGTCCCTGATCACTGCAGGGGGTTGGAACTAAATGAGTTTTAAAGCTCTCTTTCAACCCAGATGATTTGGTGAGCCTGTGACTGCACCCAGAAATGTTCTCTAGAGAGCCTCGCTTTACTGGTACATTCCATTTGCTGGTTCTCAGCCTCTGAAATTAGGTGAATTAGGATGTAACTGGAAAATAAGGGTGTAGGTGATCAAGCTCATGCTTGGTTGACCCCTTGGCAAGCCCCAGCAGTTCAGAGGGGAACAGAAAAGTAATAACCATTTGAGGGAACTACTGATGAGCCATATTAGCTTGCTGTGAAGTCAGATAAGTACCACAGTCAGCGTGAGAGAGCCACAAGCAGTGTCTGGGAGTAAAAGAGGGATAATCAGGAGACAGTGAAGGAGTAGGTGAACTGTCACTTACACAGTCACCTTTTAGGCCAGCTGAGCTGTCTTGCCTGCCATGGCTCTGAATTTTACAGCCTTTTTATGCCAACACAGACATGCAGTGTAGAGAGTGTGACCCACGGTCTGGCCCATGTTGTTCTTGAGAAAAGTCTCTCGGAAGAAATAGAACTTGAACTAGAAAGCAAAATGGCTCTCTTAACAGACCGTGAAGTGATGACAGGCTGCTTTTAAAACAAACAAAAGTCCAAACCACCCAAAACTCACGCTTGATTTTGTGTGTTTTTGGATTTGAACTCCCCCAAACATGTGTAGATGTCGTACAAACTATTACACTTTGAGAATGTTTCAGGTCATCAGTCTGTTACTTGCAGGATTAAAAATCTGTCTTAAAAGACATTATGATCTGTCTGGAAGGCTGGTGAAAATGTATCCTTCTCATAGTTGTTAATCTCCACATCTGCCCCTCTAGAATGCTTTCATGTGATCTGCCCCTGTTGTTTTTTAAGCTTATGTGACTGATGCTAGATAAAGATTATATAGATCAAATGGGAAAGAAGTATGATTATTTTACATACAATATAAAATTCAAAAAGCATGCTTTCATCTACCCACTCCTTTAAAAAAAAAGGGGGGTCGGGGGGAAGAAAGGTGTCAGACCTTACTCAGAGGATAATTATCTTCCCTGCACAGTGAGTTATAGAAGAATCATTGAACTCATCAATATGAGAATATCCCCCCAAGTTATAATGTGGAAAAAGTAGAGGGTTGAAACTAAGAACAAAGGCTTGTCAGGCTAAAATGGATACAGCTGTGTGTACAATTTTGATGCTGTTCATAAGGAATTACGCTAAGACATCTACAAAACGAATCCTGTGTTCTCCAAAGTGGACATTTCTGGAATTTAGAGATACAGCAATAGCAGTGGTGGGGGTGGGGGGTTTTCTCAGCAATTTTGAACACCTCGTCCTTGTTTAAGTATGTTATACTACTGCTACTTGCATTTTGAACACTGACACTCAGTTGGCAGAGGTTTTCTGTGAGCCTCATGTCTGAGATTGCAGCAGATGTTGGGATGTTGGAAGGAGCACAGATGCTGCAAGCAGCCCTGCCCTAAAACCTCAGAGAAGCGTGGTAGCTATTATTTTATGCAGTCAAAGCTTTTGAAAGAAAAACTTCTTCATCTCCAACTGGGGTTTTTCTGTGTTTTGATAATATTAAGTGATTTCCTGAGCTACTCCTTATGGTAAGAATACTTAGTAATTCAAGACATGCAAAGCAGAGGAGGGATTCTGCTCGAGAAAATCACTTGCAAATTCCTGTTAATTTTGCATGCAATTAATGTGGTGTTGGCCTTTCTCAGTGCTAGTCAATATGACTGATGGATTTCTTTCAGGGCAGTCGATTTAGTTTATTGAGGACTTTTAAACTGTGACTGATAGCTCTGTAAGTCAGAGAAAGAATAGTTTAAAGGACTGCCAGAAGGAGTACTGAATATAAAATAGCATTCTTTTGAGATTGAAGTTGTACTAAAAAGTTTCATGAAAGCAGTAAATCGTTGCACCTTTATGAGAAAGAATCTTTAGCCAGAAAGTTTTCAGTCCTATTTAAAAATGTATTGGGTTAGGTGGCTTTTTTGGTTTGTTTGTTTGATACCTGTTAGGATGAAAATAACTTTGGGTTTTTTGTATTCTTAATCAGTTAACATGTCGTAACAGTACTCTAAATAAAGTTAAAATGTTACTACTGGAAATAGAGTGGTATATTTACCTCTCAGTAAACATAATTCTAGACAATTTCTTTAAAAGCATTTAATTTTTATCAGATAGAAAGTATTTTTAGAATGAAAATAGTAGGAAACACCCGGACTTCTATAGCTGTGGGATGTTGATTCCCAACTCTTGGACAGCTTCCTAAAGGTGCTTTGGTGGTGTGAATTCCACTGGCAGTCACAGAGCAGTCATGGCAGGAAGGCAACTTTGGAGATTACACCTGATCCAATCTCCTGCTGGGAGCAGGGTCAGCCAGAGCATGTTGTTCAGGGCCATGTCCCATCAGGTTTTGATTGTGTCTGGGGATGAAGAGGACTTCTTCAGGGTTTCATAATTATTTACTGAAAATAAACTCCATCCTTGCTACTGGTTGTTCTGTTAAATACTGTTGTGAATTTAGCTCTCCCCAGGTATTGTAGATTGAATTCAGGTGAAAAACTTGACCAGTTCTGCCTGAGAGCTACACACAGTTTCACAAGGTATGTGTCCCTTTGTACATTTTCAGAATTTTACCTGACATTTTTGTGGGCATGTGATGTCACAAGCAGCTGGGATCTCTTTAAAGGCAGAATGAACCACTACTGGAAATAATCCAACTCATCTTTCCACTTTGGTCTGCAAACTTGGCTGTTTCCCAGTTCCACACTTAGTTCTATGTGGGCATATTTTCTGCCATATACAAAGTCTTGTCTGACTAAAAAGAAGCCCAGAGTCTGGGCATCTGCACTGGGCAAAAAATGTCCATAGTTGCACTGAAAATTTAAAAGCATAAAAGACTTTGAAAAAAATTATTATTCCTTTCTGCCAGATTTTGGGAGGATAAAATTGTGGAGCTGTAGGTCCATTTCTGTGAGGATGCAATGAACATCACAGCAGACAGATATGTTTGTGCTCTTTAGGAAATTTCCTTACCTTAACTAATTAAAATGCACCAATCATTTTCCTTTCTAAAAACAGCGTTAGGATGCTGGGGTTTATATCAAAAGACACCTATAATGCATGCAGCAAATTGTTTTCCTTTCTTTTACTTCCTTAATAAGAAAAAAAGAGGTTTCTGCTTTGTTCAAAATTTACCACATGATTCCCTGTGGATATTCATGGCTTAAGTTTTGTGACTCTTGGGATGGGGACAGTGATGGGCTTGGTGGACATTCTGGAGCAAGAATTTCAGTCATTGACCAAAGGACAGGTAAAAACTTACAGGAATATTCATACGGTGTTTCTTATGCACAGAGAATTTCCAAGCAGTAAATGTCATCTTTTGTCTCATTTGCACCTGGTTGAATATATGTCAATTATGTTGGCATTTGTACCTGCTAACAATAAGTTCAAGCACTGGAAGATGAAGCTATTGGATAGCCCGGAAGTAGAAAAATGTTACTACTTCCTTTTCTACAAATTTGACAGAATACATGGCTCATTTGTCAGAGTTCCTGCTTGTCCTTCTTTGTGTGATGTTGCATTGCTAAAGCAGTTGATCAGTGACCTGTACAAATCAATGGGCTGCCTTTCCAATATTTGACAGGGGGGTATGGATGGGTTGCATGCCATTAAAGGGTTTCTCTGTGCTACTAATGAATAGTCTTGACCACAAGACACCAACAGAGAACAGGAGGCAGCTCAGGACTGCTTTTCTCTTACACTTTCTTTGTGTCTGCCTCGTGACTCCTTTAGGCTTGTAAGCTAAGAGGAGTGGCAGTGCAGGCTGATAATTTCTGATCTCCTCTGATATCAGTAGGTCTTGTGGTTAAGTATATGTGAATAAAGAGGGGTGGAGGAGGAAAAAATTATACATTGGAGGAAAAGGCTTTGTTTTTGGAGGTGTTCCTTCTTTTACCTCTTCCAAATGTACTTGTGTAGAAAACTGTTTTCTTATACAGGAACCTTCCTGCCATTTGTTGCCTGGTGTTGTTTACGTGTCCCTGGTATAGTTCACTGGGATTTTGATGTCTCTGAGTTTCCATGATAATTTAACTGTGGAAGGGCTGTTCTTCAGATCATCAATCTACTAGTTTCAAAGTATCAGAATGTGTTAAGGGCTTCACTTTAAGAAATAATGTACATTTATAAATCATTTTGAATTGGGTGAGAGTTTTGGCTCCAGGGACAAGGCTTGTTGGGGATTCTTTAGTTCTTTATTAGACTAGGTGACACAGTTGGAAACTACAGATTCCTTGGCTCTCAGGCACCAAGGTCAGAAACAGCAAACTTTAAGCTAATCACAGAAGAGAAGAGTTGCTTCAAGCTTAACTTAATTATATTAGGGAATTAAAGAGAAAACTCTTGTTGGTACTTTTTAGAGCAGAGGTGAATGTGAGCGAGTGGAGACTTGATAAGGTCACAGAAAATCTTTAATGCTTTGTAAATGATAAGTACTGAGAAGAGTGAAATGCTTTTAATAGCAAATCTCTTGCTGTCAGGAAGAATAGTTCTGAGACCAAAAGAGGTACCAAAGGCTGACTTCCTCAGTCTCTAAAGATGTATACACTCCCCTTCATCCCTGCAGCTTATCTCCCTGCCCAATTTCCACTATATTTTTATTAAAGTCAATGCTATTTGCACTATCTTCATATATTTCTTAGTAAACTCTTAAGCCATGCTGAAAATTTGTTATGCTCTCACTAGCTCTTAAAAGCAACAGGTTTTGCAACAGATTGATGCTGTTTGATCTAAGAGAAATTATTTAAACTAGAAGGTTGGTGTTAGAAAAAATTATTATTGCTAGAGGCTTCTTGGGAGTGTTCTGGTTTTTTCTACCATTCTGTAAATACACATATTTTTACAAATAAAAGAAAAAATGTTTCATCACTTATCATCTAAATTATACAAAGATATGGTTATTACAAATATTTTTTAAAAAGGAAAAAAACAGAAAAAAGTGTAGCCTCTTCTAAATTACTAAATGTAAAAAGAATACAGATAACTATTCTCTGCTTTGTCTTTTAGGAGAATTAGGGAAGGGAACATCAAGAAGTCATGATTTTTTATTTAGTAAATTTTGTCATGTAAAGACATTAGTTAAGGTAATTGTTTAAATACTGTTTCATTCATGTTATATTTAGAATGAGCTTCAAGTAGATGGTGTGAACTAGGAATTTTATATATTTATTGATTAGGGATGAGGAGAAAGAACTGCAATAAAACAGTATAGTCCAAAAAGAATTAAAAGAAATACTGGAAATTAAAAAGCAGTTGTTGGGGACTCTATTCACTTTTTAAAACTAATTTGACTGAAAAAACTTCAAGCAATGAGTAAGAACCTGACAAAGTGGAAATGTGTGTACTGTAGGGGTGCCTAGAACTTCTGACGTAACTAAAGGAACTCCAAGGCAGAATTTCGATCACTAAATATGTTATCTTCTTAATAATACGAACCATTTTCCTAGATCTTCCAAGTTTTGTGAGTAAAGTGGATTTTTAAAGATGATTTTGCTTAAGTCATAGTATCATAGATTGTTTGGGTTGGAAGAGATCTTCAAAGGTTGTAAAATCTGGCCCCACCCTTCAATGAGCCAGGCAGTCCTTAGGTAAAACCAGGTTGCTCAAAGTCCCAGCCAAACTGACCTTGAATATTTCCAGGGATGAGACAATTATCTGTTCCCGTGTTTCACCACTCTCCTTGTGAGAAGTTAATTGCTCATATTTAATCTGAACTGACCCTCTTTTAGGGTAAAACCACTGCCATCTGACTCATTCTGTCACTACAGGCCTTACTGAAAAGCCTGTACCTGTTTTGGGGGTGTAGAAGGACTCAGACATGTTTGCAAATGAAAAGCTCAACGTGACTTGATGTGAATTTCACAAATTCAGTGTGTGAATTTGCAGCCCAAAGGGCAACCATAATCTCCATCACCTGGGCTGCATCCAAAGCCCGTGGGCAGCAGGGCAGGGAGAGGATTCTGCCCCTCTGCCCCGCTCTGCTGAGACCCCACCTGCAGAGCTGCATCCAGCTCTGAGGTCCCAGCACAGCAAGGACAGGGAGCTGCTGGAGCCAGGCCAGAGGAGGCACCGAGGTGATCAGAGGGATGGAGCAGCTCTCCCGTGAAGACAGACTGAAAGGGCAGGGATTGTTCAGCCTGGAAAAGAAAAGAATCTGGGGAAACTTTATTGCATCCTTCCAGTAAGGGGAGCTTACAAGAGGCTGGAGGAGGACTTTTCACAAGAGCATGCAGTGACAGGATGAGGAAATGGCTGTAAGATGGAGGGCCACTGTAAGATCTCCTTGTAGCCTTCTGTTCTCCAGGGTGAAGAGCCCAAAAAGTCTCAGCATTTCCTCACAGGAGAGGTGCTTCATCCCTCATTTTTGTGGCCCCCTCTGGACCTGCCCCAACAGGTCTCTGTCTGTATTGTTCTGAGAACTCGAGCTGAACACCAGGTGAACTTGAGGGAGACTCCAGGTGGAATCTCACCTGGGCAGGGCAAAGCCACAAAGTCCTCTAAAATTGCCCAGTAGGCTAACAAAACACCTACCTATTTTGTAAAAATAAAAACCATGAGAGTTCAGTAAAGGAGATCTTCTGTTTGTAAGCTTACTGCATGAAGGAATAAGAAATTGGACAAGAAATTGTCATTTTCTGTAAGGTTTTTCTTACGTTCCTTGGCCGTCATTTTATAAGCTACTATCTAAAATTATCAAAGCTTCCTTGTGCATACTGTAAATTAAACAATAGATTATCAAATACATTGTGTGCCCCTTACCCAAACAAAACATATTTCTACTTCTAAGCAGATACTAGTTAAAGAAATTACTAGAAATATGTGTGTATCTATAGAAAAAAAATCCTTTAATTTACTTATGAAAGGAGCTTGTTTCTTATTCTGACTTGCAGACTCTAGACTGTACAGATGTCAGCCTAGATTATGTTTGCTGGAGTCCAAAAGTGACAGAAACTATTTATAGAACAGAATTATTTGAGTATTTCACACCTTGCCTAATCAAGGGCTTTAAAATCTTTTCTTTCTTGGTTTATTTTTCTACCCTTATTTTCTAGGAGACAAAAAAAAAAAAAAAAGAAACGTCTGTAAGAACCAGAAGTACTTCTATATTATTAGCTTTGCTTCATTTTTGCAGCAATATTAAGTTACATAAATATTTATCTCACATCAGCAGAGCTGATGAGAGAGACTGAGGGCAATGTGAAATGCAGTCCTAATTCATCACCAGGCAATTTAATGTGCGATTTCTTTGATTGCCTCCATAAGAACTGGTAGCACTATATTAGCTTACACTTATGAAAAAAATGAACAGTGTGGCTCCAAAAAGGTGGGCAATTAATCAAATTATATGCTTGTTCATCTTGCAGGTCATGTAGTTAATTGTGCCAAGATTTGCTTTGAAATCATG
The DNA here is from genome assembly GCA_910950805.1 of Acrocephalus scirpaceus scirpaceus. Classification (NCBI taxonomy): domain Eukaryota; kingdom Metazoa; phylum Chordata; class Aves; order Passeriformes; family Sylviidae; genus Acrocephalus; species Acrocephalus scirpaceus. The sequence goes on from OU383774.1 coordinate 8,910,671, forward strand.
CATGCCTCAACTTGGACCTTTTGCCTCCCTAGAGAATTCCTCAGGTCTTACTGTGCATCACGCTTCCTGTGGATGCTGAGCTAATGCTGGATAATCCTGTTAGCTTGTACAATAGGTACAGTGGGATCTGGAAATTGGGATCTGTATTCAGAAATTGGGGTCTGCATTCAGTAGCTCTACGCACCAGCAAATTCAAATCTTTGTGGCTTCTTGAAAAAGAGAGTAAAACATGGTTGAAACTAATGTCATGTGCTCTGATAATTCATAATCCACAGGGCAGAGGAATAACTGCAGCTAGGATTAAAGTTTTTTAAGGTACTTGTAATACACTTTAGCTGTAGAGGAAAACTGTGCTTAAATGAGTTTTCAGCTTCTCGTGTTCCTGTATTCATAAGTGTGTATTCCTTTAATGCAATTTTCCTTTCGGATTTGATGTTTTCATACATCAGAACAGTGTAATTGCTAAGGGTTGGTTTGATTTTTTAATTTGTTTGAGAAGGTGGAAAAATATTTTAAGAATGCTGAATCTTAAACTTTCAGAAAATGCCCACACAGTGTGAAAGCAATGCAAAAGTTTATGGTATCTCAGAAAGTTTCAAATGGAATTTTGATCTATAAATAGTCTGTTGCAAAGATATTAAATTCCTTATTACTTGTACCCAGTGTATTGCACTGCAAGTATATATGTTATTAATGACTGTAAGTGATTTTTTTCCTGAAGAACTTAGATGATTTTTTTCATATATCTATATATATGTGTTTACTGTGATGATTGCACGGATTGGGGATTTACAGCTTTGTAAATACTTGTAAAGAGAAGTCAGAGTTTCCTCTGCTGTGAGCAAGCCAATTGATAAACATGAACCATTGAGTCCCCAAAACAATGGCAAAGGGACTTGTTAACAACAAAACAACTCTGTACTAGGTGGAGAACATACAGGGCAAAGTACATTCTTAGCTCCATGCAGCTGTTGCAAAGATTTTTCCCTTTCCCTTCAAAAAAAAAAGAGGTTTTTCAAATTTCTGTTAGCATTCCTTCTGCAAAATGAGATCTTTCCTTCTTTACAGGATCAACATCACTCCAGTGTAAAAATGGTGATCATACACAAAAAGGATCAGGAGATCTGCTATAATGACTAAAACTTATAGGAGAATAAAAAACTTTCTTCCCTTTAAATCTGCTGTGACAGAAAAAAAAAATTGGTGATTTTAAACAAAATTAACCTCATTTAAATGGAATCAACTTTGTTCTTTAATCTGGAATGAGGAAGGACTAAGTCACATTTTTAAAGCAATGGTCTTTATATAGTGTGAAGGCTTAAAAATAATAAATATAGATGCAGAAATCTGTGTCCCATAAGCATTACAGAGGTTTCATTTTACCATGTCTGTAAAAGTGAAAACTATTTCCTCTCTCTTTGTAATGCTTTTTAACCCCTGCATTCAGCAAGGACGGAAAGAGGCTTGAGTTTCCAAGGATGTTCTTCAGAAGGTCATTTATTCCTGGTATCATGTCTCACCAATTATTAGCACAATACCACAAATATCTCCAAGGCTTTGTAAGCCCTTTGGTGCAGGATGTATAACAACCATTTAATAACCATCTCTACACAATGCCTTCACATTATAAAGGCATACAAAATTGGAAGGAATGGAAAAGGAAGCAACTTCAGAAAAAGCTAAAATATTCCTTTTGTAAATCACTGGTGTTTACTAAAAATGGTATTTGTTGAAGGTCTTTCAGGGTAATATTTTAATGGCAAAGTTTGTTTAATCCAAAGCTAGCTTGGTTCTTAGTGAGAACTTTTGTTATTCTTTTATGTCTTCAAGAACAAATGTGAAATTTACAGTTTCATTTTTTCACTACCAGATCAGTTTGTATGAGCCTGTACAGCCCTATTATGGATTCCCATCTCATATAAGAGGAAGGTAATGATGATCAGTGAGTATTTACTTGAGGTGACTCTCAGAAAAGATCCCATATCCAACTTTTCTTAGACTTGATATTCACTGACAAACCAGTCTCCAGGGCCTCTCCAGCCACTGACCCAATCCTCACAGCTTCCATAAAGGGAAGTGAAGTCAGTCAAAAGTTCATTGTCTTTATACAGTTTCTGGCCTTTAGCAATTCTCTTCTCAATTTTTTTGTTCCACCTGTCTCGTTAGTCTGGAGACTTTTTCTAAGTACCTTGAAGTACATTAATATTTCTGAGATCATCTGAGGTAAGTGATGCTTATGTATTCCTCAGGAAGGACTGATGTAACTTTCATGACAAAACGGAACAGTGTCCTTGCCCCAGTAATACTTGTTCTTTTTTACTCAATATTTTCAGTAGGGCTGATTGCTGAAAAGATAGGAAGATGAATTATTCATTAAAAACTGATCTGCTCATTCAGATTTCAAGGTTTTACAGAGTATCCTGCTACAGCATATCCTGGGAATACAAACTTCCCTCTTTTGGTTCACTCATTTATTGTTGATTCAATGAATTCCAGTTGCCTGTCTGCAAGCTGCATCCCTTTCTGACCCGTGTGCTTCTAGCCATTGGGTAGGAATAACTGCAAGTCTGAGCCGTGAATAAGATGTTCTTGATAGCTGCAGTGGTGACTGATACTGTAGTGAGGATTTTTGTTTTCTAAAAACGTGTATCCTATGTGTAATCAAGGAACCTGAGAGGAATTCTAGTCTTCAGCTGAAAAAATTATTTTAAAGTGTTTTTAAAGTTGTGTGGAATAAACTGCTGCTTAGAATGAAAATAATTATATGCTTAAAGAGTTAGCTTTACAGGGTTACTTTCCTAGATTGGGACCTTTATTTAGTCTACATTTTGAAATTCTTGCTTATTTCTCTTGTGAATACTTTGCTGTCTTCGTTGTTATGAATAGAGCTCTTTGTTTTCTGTATCTGGAATTTAGTCTAAATAATGACCTCCAATGAAGTACTTCTGTAAGGTCACAAATGCCTCTCGGAGCCAAGCTAAAGTAAACATCCTAAATAATGATATTTTATTTTTTATGAGCCTAATATATCACTGACAAATACTGAAAGCTCTCCAGTAAGGGAATGGTAACTCACCACCTTAGTTTCATTGACCTGCAGGCTCCTTTTTCTTCTGAAGGGTTTGTTTAACTGCAAAGGATGGAAGTCTTGAGTACTCACAGCACATATGGCTAATTTAAAGCCAGCAAATTTGAGTCAGGAGAAGATGGTTAAAATAGGCTGAGTCTGTACCAGTGAGCCCTTGCTCCTGATCCAGAGGGTGATAGTCCTAATGTAGTCACACATGGAGATGCCTAAACCAGACAACCTGCTTTTTCCTTTAAGGAAATAGATAACCCGAAATCCTGAGGGGTGTGTTATCTGATCCCACCATTAGGGAAGTCTGCAGCTGTTTGTATTTCTTCTGCGCAGCACGTGTCACTGTGGCAAATGGAAAATATTTTCATCCTCTAGGATTACAGAGCTGCTGAAAAGCCATAAACAAAACATAACTAGAATTGTGCATGTAAGTGACAGTTAATGTGACCTCTCAGAAGGTAAGAGTAGAGAAGAAAAAAATACCAGAGACAATTTGTACTTTGATTTGTAACACCAAACTTCAGAGAGGGTTTCAGGGAAATGCAAAAACATAAACCTGAGGAGAGCATTTTTTTTATAAAAAGATGCATGTATGTGCTTATATATTTATTTAAAAGTAAAGTGAGTAAAGTGGGGATCCATTTGAAGTCATTCATTTCAGAGAAGTCACACTGATGTTAATGTACTTTAGCAGTCTCGGTTCCCAGGGTATCTGATAGACTTTCAAGGCTTATCGATAATGAAGGAGAATGTGTCAATACTCCCACTTTAAGACCTGATTCAGAAGCAAAGTGATTTTTTTCAAGGTCAGACAGCACGTCTGTGTCTTAATTCTGAATCTCATCAGTCTAAGGCCCTAATCCTGGCAGTTTTACTCTTTTCTTTTGTGGACAAGGTGGTCTTAGAGTTTTTCCTCAGTTGTTGCTCATCCTTTCTACATTCAAGTTTTCTTCAATTGCAGAGTGTTTTATCAGAGAAAACCAGAGGTATCTATTAAAAGAGGAGGGAGAAGGGGGATTTTAGAAACCTGCTTTAGTCTTGGCATCTTCAACTACTCAGCTGCAGGGGAGTGCTGCCTGCCAGCTCTTCCCTATGCAGAAGGACCTGTACCAAATTTCCCGGTTGTGCTACCATACATGAAAGTACGTGTGATGTTTCTTACAAGCACAAAGGATCCAAACCCGCAAAGGGCATGATTTTATGTCTTTTACAGCAGTGATAAGGCTGTTTGCTACAAGTAGTCTCAATATAAAAAGAGCTTTATACAAGTTATTACTTTTTGGCTAAATATGGTCTGCTAATTCACCTCTGTTGCTTTTTCAAGTATTCAGACCAGTGCCTAGAAATAATTCCAGACATCTAGGCACTGGAACAAGAACAATATTTCAGGGCTTAAGAAGTTGATTCTGAAGATATAAACTATGTACTATTTAATAATAATAAAAAAGTGACATTGTAATACTTTAAAAATAATCTGATGAATGTAATTTGGTAACCAGCTGGGACTGAGTGTATACCTCCTGGTTGAGAGTACAATAAATATAACAAAAGTGAAAAAAATAATTTAAAATGGTCTTCTCCTGTTTGGGTGACCGGAAGGTCACAGCAAAGAGAACATTTCACATGATAGACATCAAACACATATGACATATTTCTAGCATCAAATCCATCTGTTGCATCAGATCATATTCTCAAAAATGTACTGTTGAATTAATACTTATGATTTAGTAAGTGTATTTTGGTGAGAAAAAGTTTTGGAACTGATTTCCACCTTCCATCTTTTTTAGTTACACCACTTAAAAAGCAGTGTCATATGAGTACAAAATAACTGGACATCCTTCATCCTTCAGAAGTGATCTTTACTCTTTTGGTTGGGATCAACTCCTGGGAATATACTGCAAGGTGAACGGTGATTTTACAGTGTTAATTCTAGGCATTAGAGGAGTGTAAATGTGCAGAAACTGGACAAAAAAGGGACATTTGTATTTTAGAGTCTGAATGAAGTGAGGCAACAGTTTTGTATTTAGAGTTGGCCCTTGATTAGGATTCTGTTGGGTTTGGCTATCACATAATGTGATAGGAATTCCACTTTCCAATTTCCCTTTTTGACTAGAGACAAAAAGGGTCATGACCTTTGTTTCCATGCTGGCACTGAAGTACCATTGGCACATTGGCCTAAAGAGTCAGTGCCAACACTTGGCACTCTCGAGCCCAGCAATGTGTCCAGGTCCTGTGACGCATTGGGACTGGTTGGAAGTGCTAGATTTCACTTTTGACCCACAATCCCAGAAGAATTCCACAGCAGATGAGGACTGCCATTGCAGATATGAGCTACACCTTATCCTACTCCTTTCTCCTCCATAGTTCCCCTAGTTTGATGGAGATTTCTCTATGTGCTGACTGTAGTACTTAACCAAAAACTTCCCCCTTAACATTCCCAGACGTTCTCTGACATTTGTTGCATATCCAGAAGGAAGCAAGACTAAATGTAACTTTACGCAGTTTACCTGTTTCAAGTGTGTTTTGCTTTTCCACTCGGGAGCACAACTTCGCTTTATGAGAGGAGCCGCAGGGACGCAGCTCAGCACAGAGACAGCTGAAGTGTGGGTCCAAAGTGGCCTCACACTGTCTGATGGAAACAACTGGTGGTATCTCAAGGCAGTTTGATGATGTCATTCCCCAGGAGGAAAATGCTGGACTTTAGAGTGGTTGATCTGTCTGGAATAGCTAAGGATAAATCTTCATGTCTGTTGTGGCTGCTGGATGTTTTTATGGCTTCAAAGGCCCTGAGACGAGAAAGGAGGTTGGATATGGGCTACTATACTGTGTGTGTGTCAAAAAATGTCAACAAAATCTGTCTTTCTAATATTCTCATGTCTTGCAGTTTGAACGTTTCTATGGTACCATCTAAGATGGGTGCCAACTGAATGACATGTTATTACTTTGAAGTGCAGGAATGGTCGTGATTTTCACAATGAAATGCTGCGTGAATGGTCAGCCAGTGTCATGAATTTCTCACTTAGAAGTTAAAATGGAGCTAGCATCCATTTTACAAATGGAACAAATGGCTTGTAGGAGCAGGTGGCTGTTCACAGGAATTACTCCAGCAGGTCTGAGTTTATGAAGGAAGAATATCTTGTGCTCCGTTTTAGTTATGCCTATACAGTTTCACTACAGATGGCAGTAGCAGTTTCCCCAGCAGGGCCTTCTAAAGACTTCACTGATTGACCATAAAACAATTGTTTTATGTCTTCCCCAAGGCACAAAAATCAGAACTGTGCCTAAGGATTTCTGGAATTCCTTTATAGTCACAGTAACACTGGGGCTGCACGATAACATGTCTAAAATACTGTTTTCCTGTAACTCAAGCTTAATTGGAAATGATCATCTAACAATATAGAGTGTGTTTGTGTGTGTGTGTGTATATATATATCTAAACACACACACATAGTGTTTAGGTGTCAAATCTACTAAAATACAATCTTTAAACTTATTTAATTTTTCTTGTAATCTTTATGGCTTATTACAACAATCATTTATGTAGCTTAGTTTGGAAACCTATTCTATTCCTTTCCTAGAGACAACAAAAAATAGAGGGAAAAAGTATTTGCAGTTATTGTAGTTGGTAAGGAAAGGAGAGATTTAAAAAACAGCACTTAAGAAGTGTTTCCAATTAAAATGTTTCCTTCTTAATAAATTGTTGAAACACACATTTTTGCTTGGATTTCTAATACTGAAGTTGCTTCTTATGCATAGGTTTATATTGGAAAATAAGGAGAAACTGAATGAGGAAGCAATTTAAAATTCACTCTATAATGAGAAATAGATGGCAGTAGATTTTGGTCTCTTTTTTTTTAATATAATTTTATTCCTTTTTCATTTTGGTTTGAGTTTGGGTGGTTCTTTGGCTTTTTTTGGGGTTTAGTATATGGTAGGACTTTATTGCTTCTGTGAGATTTCTCTGCCCTGCAAGATGGCTGTTGGTAGAGTTTGTATAAGGGGGACTGTGGCTGTTTCATGGAAATACACACACGTATAATTCTTCAGATAATTAATCACATCTATTCTGTGTCGTATCTGGCACACTTACAAAACCATGACAGATCTGGCCAGATTTTGGCTCTCCCTTTGGGAAAATACAACTACTGTATGTCGAATCTTGCCAAATTAATGCATGTAAAATCCCTACTCTAGCTATAGTAGTAATAACTCATACTCAAATACTTTTTTCCTACCATTTCAATTTGAATATTTAGTTAATAAACTAGTTACTTTGTTATTTTAAGTAGGACAATGTCTGCAGTTATTGTTGGGAAAGGGTTAATTTATGCATGATAATACTCTAGATCTGTATTTCTAATGAATAAAAGTACATTTTTAGATGCAATTGTAGCATAGTTGTGATTATCTGAATTCAAATGTTTCAAGTTTTCTTGTATGAGCATGGAGGACAAGATTGTGTAGGTCCCAAGTGATGAAATTATATCACTTAATTTCTTTAGTCTGTGGAGTTAGAAGTTACGATCAAGATCTGAACATTGAATTAGTGGAAGAAAAAAAAATTAAACTAATTATTTAGCTTAAAATTCAATTTTATCTTACTTATGTGACATGCAAAGAAAGAAATGCTTTGTAGTTCTGTGACATCTTGATTGTTGGTGAACTACAGCCCATCATCCATAATAGCTCCAGCTTTGAAAGACGAATCCCTGTACATGGGGAGGGATACACTGCCCTGCATCCCTCTGATACTTTCCAGAACTGAAAACTGTAGCCAACATTAAAGGCATTCTGTGGTAAAATTCTTGTAAATTTGACACCCATGATAAAAAGCAGCCCTGCAGCACCCACAGTTAACCGCTAAATTTGAGGCACCGGTGGCACGATGTCATTCCACGTCCATGAAATTACCCATGGCATGTATTTCCCTCTCCTCGTGCTCAGAAAAGTGGCTGCTCCCTGTCAGTACCTCAGGAAAATGCAATTGATGGAAGGTGAGTGCAATGGTTAGGAACAAAACATGATATAAAAGTACTGTAGTATCCAGAAAATTGATATGCCTATTGCAAAGTGAAAAAGACAAGCCAATCTAACAACCACTTGAGAAGAGAGATGGGTGTAAACTAAAGCATGTGAGGGACATTTTATTCCAAGTTCTTCTTGGAATCCCTATTCTGAAATAACATGTGTAGGCAGTATGTAATTTCCTTCCTATATCTACCACCTCATTAATACAGGTTGGCAGGAGGAAAAGAAAAATGAAGAAGAATGTACGAGGCTTGCTACATGTACAGTAAAGTAAAATGGGCTTTTGCATTCTGTAAAAACAGGGGAGGTTTGGGTATTCCCCAGGTTGTCACTACTGAGCAATGAAAACAAGTGCTTCCATAAATACATGGCATTAGATTGTGACATGCCTCTGAGCTGCCACAAAACCTACCAACTGACCTGTGACAACCTGGACTTTGTGTAAACACCAATCCTAGTTTCAAAATGTTAGTGAAGAGCGAACCAAAGGGCTTTGTCCCTGTTTTAGGGGCAAAGTACATAAAGCATGTGCATGTCCTTGAATTTCATGTACTAATACAGAGTTTGGTTAGCGGGTATAACAACAGATGGCTATTGGTGGGGGAAGATTTAATAATCCTCCCCTCACACGTAATATTTCCACGCTAACAGATGTGCAGCACAGTTAGGCTACTTCAGACCTGGTCCCCATGAGGTGTGTGAAGAACCTCTTGCTGGGACTTGTAGTTGTCAAACGTAGACCACAGGGAGCTCATTTGCACGGGCTCCATAACTTGCAGCTGGAGGCCTGAGAGGTTTGGTCTGTGTCAGGACATCTGCAGCAGGTTTGCTTTTTATCTGCAAAGTAGCTGCTTGGTTCACAGCTAGGGTCAGGGGTCTCAGGGGCTGCAAGGCTCACAAGGCCAGGATAACCGTGAAGATTTGTCTTTTGCTTAGCCATTGTTGTTGCTTTGGACCTGCTGAGCTCCATCGTGGTTATTCTTCTCTCACCTGCACCCTCATGGATGAAACAAATGCATTGTCCTGAATTCAGAGCAGAAGCTGAATTCAGTGTTTAGCTGCTTCTTTGGTACAGACCCCAAATTATATCCAGTATTAGTCAAAGCAGGCACTGCCAGAAGTGAGTAAAAGATGGCCCATTCCATGCAAAGTACTGGTAAGGTGGCTTAAGAAGGTTACAGGAATATTACAGTGCTGTATAGAAAATGGAGTGCACCTCTTATACCTCTCCATTAATTATTTTTATTTCACAGTCACAGCTGACTTTCCCACTTGATTTGTAAAGTGTATGCCAATGGAATGTGGCTTTTTAGTTCATAATTAGTCTTCCTTTGCAGCTTGTGTATGGAAATATTGATAATATCCCCTATTTAAGCAAAGGCTTTCTGAAATCATCTTGCATCATCCATTTGTATAAAGTATGTTCTATATTTTTAGTACATTTGAGTGACTGTAAGTCCTTCTAAGTTAATTTCAGGAGTTTAGAGAGAAGGAAAAGTGTTACACTTTCTATTTCTTTTAGGTCTTTTATGACCTAAACTGTTTTTCATCATGGAAGCTCTTGCTGAAACAGTTTTCTGAAAAGAAAACAGTGTTTACAAAGTAAACATTTTTCCTGGCTGCAAGATTGTTTGCTGTCCAGGAAGCAAACACATTCTACTTCATTACATATATTTTGAGTGTTTGAAAGGAAAATAAGTTTATACATTTTAAAAGTACAGCTCACAGACTTTCCGGCTGGAACCCACTTGGGAGTCATAACACATTTCCAGGACCTCCCCTAGTGAGACTCCTCAGATATCAGAGTAGCAGTGACTCATCGACCGCAGGAGAGGCAATTGAATTAAAACTTAAATATTTATGTGTCTGACTCACTCAAATTGCAAAACAAATACAGCCCGATTGCTGGGTGAGATATCTTGTGTTTCTCAATAAAAGCTGAAGCTGGTATTTCAAGAGCTGCAATGGCCAGAATTTGGCTGTTGGCCCTTGTTTTCACACTTTTTTTTTTTTTTTAAAGTGGTTTCCACAGCTTTAGAACTGTAGAAGTAAGGCTATTATGGCTTAATTGTTAAATATGTCTGGAGTACTTGATATTAGTGACAGGTTGTATGAGATGGCTCAACATGCTCTCCTGCACTCCTGACTATTGCTTTTGGATGGATTGAGGGCACCACATGAAGGTGGCTGTAAATGTTACCCCAGCTCATGTTCCCAGCACTTCCCAGGCACACGAACGACTGAGATGCAGTACAACAAAAAACTGAGAGCAAAGGAAAGGATGCTGCAGCTACTGCTGCTACACTGTGTTTTTTCCAAGCCCAGACATTGACAGTAACAGCCACCAGGTCAAATGCCTTCCTCTCCCCAGAGCAGCATCACAGTCTTTGCCAAAAAATGGAGCTTGTTGCTCTGAATTTGTCTGTGAAGCTGGTTTTACTAAGCACACACAGCACAGATGTTGCTCCCCACGCTGCACCACCCCTTCCCCTGCTGTCAGGTGCCAGGTCTGGGACCCTTTCTCTCCTCAGGTCAGTCTGTTTGGAGAAGGATACGATGTGTAACTCATTACCTTACAGCTAAGAAAAGCCTTAGCAGATCCCGCTTATTGAAAACTGAGCATGTGCTTGCTAAAGTCATAATTTGAACCTAACCATTTCATTACACATTTTCTGGTCCAAAGTCCTGATTTTTCAGCTTGCCTTTGAGCAAGAAGTTCAGGCATTTTTCCATCATCAGCAAGCTATGAGGTATTTCACGAGACCACAAATAAAGCTGTTGTTCTGCAAACACAAGTACAGCAGGTGTTTGCTTCTTTTCAGACAGCTTTCTAAACAACACAGAAGTGTGATCTGAAAATATAACTGAATGTTTTATTCAACGTGTTTAAAGAACGTCTGACGTGCTACTGCCAATAATTATCAGTTCTTCGTGGCCCATAGAAAAGTTACGTGTCTTGTTTCAGTCATCCTTCCTTCCCCCATCCCTTTTCAGTGTTCTTATTTAGCCTTTGTTCAGAAACACTTTCTGCCACTCCTGTTCCCAGGTCTGAAACAAATTTGTAGATTTGTCTTGAAAGATGACATCAATACATTCAAATTTAAATTCTACATGAAAGATGAATTTTCCAGATGTAACTTATAATAGTGTTTCATTAGGCTCTTCTTCTGATGCTGAATCACTCTGCTGTGCAATGTATTCTTTATCCTTTTTTTTCTGGTTTCAGTAGGGATGAGTCCACATATTAGATAAAATCAAATTAAGCTGGATTTTTGGCAAATCTTGGAATCTTTGAGCTACTTTAGCTTCGCAAATGGTTTGAATTAGTTTTGACTGTTCGCCTCCAGTTATAATTGTAGTGGTAACTGCACCTTGGAATGACACTGTTCTTATCAAAAATTCATGTTTCAATGTGAGTTTGGGATTACAGGTGTGTATATTTTATAATTTACCAGAACTATTATTACAGCATGGTAATAGATTTCTTTTTAAACCAGAAAAACGTATTTAGTTAACTTAGAGACAGCTCTTTTTTAGTACATTTCTAACTTTTTTTTTCCCTAAATTCTGTTCTGTTTGTTGCAGGGGGGAGCTAAGTCTTTGGCAATAGCAAAAGATAGAAAGAGTTCATGCAGTGCTTTAAAAAAAAGGAAATAAATAAATACACTGCTGCCATCTCTGAAGGTCATAAAAATATTACGGATTTCAGGGAGCTTGATCAGTTTACATAAGGGTTTACAAAAAGTGGTTGCCTGTAATACCAGGGGGCTGTACTTGATGACCTAGGAATTTTCTCCACTTTTTCTTTATTAAAATCCTGTTGTAAGAGAGAAAACAAAACCATGGTCACTGATGTACTACCTTCCATGCACAGTGCATTGGCTGCTGCTCAGCCACTAAATGCTGAGTTCCTGGAGCAAACAGAACTGCCTGAAAGGGAGTGAATGACATGGCTGAGCATCAGATGCTGCCCAAGATGCAAAAAGCACCAGCAAGTGTTTTACAGATTTCCACTTGTGATTTTCACATTGTAAACGGTACATAACAGGTTGTTCTGGGAAGTCTTAAGCTCTAATCCATGTAAAAAGGTGAAAAAAAGTCAATTTTTCCTTTGGGGCCTCTGACATCAACAGCATGAAAGGAGCATTCTGTCCCATTGGCAAAAATTCACAGGTAAATTAACAATGCACTTTAGTTAAAGAATCAGAAGATGCTTATAATACTAACTAAAGAAAAATCACCTGAAGGCAGCTTTCCCTGGGCTGTGATACTGGTGTGGTTTCAGTTCTATTTCTATATCATTTCAACCCGTTAAGAATAAGTAACAAATATTATGGCAGTCAGTTGTTCATAGAGCTCCCTCATTACAACTTCTTAACAACTCTCTACAGTCTGATAACTATTTCACTATTTAAGCTAACAATACTGATAAATTTAACTGTTTTCATTAAAAAATCTACCCACGTTTTGTTGTAACCATCCACTCACAGGAAAATATTACCAGGCAGTTGGCAATATTTGTTATTTCTATAGTATTTCTATATTATATTTTTATCAGCTTCACATATATCTGATGAAAGCTACATTTGAAAGCAAACTAAGCATAAATAGTGTGCATAGGTTTATGCTGTTTTCTTTACTAGCCAAGAAATTAAATTAAAATAGTATATTCTTAGTATGTTTTTCAGAAACGTACTTGTGGCTTAAGTGCTTTCAAAGTGCTTTAGTGCAGCTTCTAGAGATCACCTAAAAGCTTTAATTATATTATTTTACAGTCATTTTAATCACATCATTATTATTCTTTAGCAGAACCGAAATCCTAATGTATGTGCTGTGAATTACTATATTCAGAATTAATCTGAAAAGATTTCTGGTTAAGGAAGAATATGTGTAATGCACCACATTTTAAAAGTAGTATAATTTATACAGAGTCAGTGAGAAGAAAAGTAAACTTTAGGCCTTGTATTTTCTGGGATTACTTATGACTATAAAAAGTCTTATCCTTTTAGCTGATTTGGCACTTTGAAAAGATCTGAACTCACCTTTACTGAATTTAAGCAGACAAATTGAGCCAAATCTTTTGAAATGCCCTATTGATTTATGTTGGTGAAAAACAAAACACCCTGGCTTGATCTGTGTTTAGCACCATCACCTAGTTTTTTGTTTTCTGTAAAACTTTTTAAAGTTATAATACAAAACAGAATACAGTGTTCTGCTGTGTTTTCCCATACAAATCCATTATGCATAATCCACTCTTGGCAAAACTTGTGCTTGTAAAACCTCACTTAGCAGGATCATTTAACTGTCATTCTTTAATTAATCTTTTTTTTCAGTTGACTTTTAACACATCTTGTGTGAAAGCTTTTCTAAGATTTCAAATTATATAAATATCTTCACAGAGAACATTTTTTCTTTCAGAATTACGGTCGTGATGAACAAAAAGCTACTTGTTTTGTCTATAGTTTGTTATTCTCCTAAGGAAAAGGAGTCTCACAAATATGGGTGAATGACAGGAAAAGGAAAAGCAGGTAGTCACAGCACAGATACAACTGGGAGCTCATGTTAAAAAAATTAATATTAAAAATCAATTACTGCCAATAACAGGGATAGAAATACTTTTCTGGGGGTCACCGTAGACTGATCAAAGGGGGTCTTATGAAAAAATGTGTGAAACAAAGGGCAAAGGAAATATGCCACGGCAAAGAGAGCAGTGTGAATTATCTGACACTTTTTGCATTTCTTTTCTGTTCATGGAGTTTTCTCTCTTAAATACTGAAGGTTTTATTTGAATAAAACCTATTTGCTTCATCCTCTGGTCCACTTTGGGTACTCAATGTAGGAGAAGGTTGCAGACATATTCACCCTAAAGGTCTGACCCGTCTCACCTCTTAAGAAGTGTAAGAAAAGCTCGAGTGATAGAACACCATAACTTCAAATTTATTGCTTTTTCATCTTTCCACAAAATAAAGTTGTTTGAGTTTCTGTAAGAGAGGCTGGCCTGTCTATTCAACAGGGGGGTCTTAAAGTAGTTGTCCAATATAATTTGTTTCATGTGAGTTTATATTTATTTATTTACCTTAATGTTGTGATTTAGTTCAGGTTACTAGGTATTTATGGGGAATTAGTGTTTAGTTAACTTAGGATGCCACAGTTAATAGCAAGGCACTGAACAACATTTTGGAGAAGCAATATTTTTATCTTTGGTTGCTACTTTTCTTTTTCTGTTGGTTGATACAGAGGTTAGTATTGTTTCAAAGGTGCCAGTGAGCATCTGGGAGCTGTGAGAGACTCTTCCCTAACAGAAGCTCTGAATTTTACAATTATTTCAGTGTTTCCTCATCTCCCTAATTCATGTAACATTCTGTGGGAAACAGGCTAATGCCTTGGTGCTCAGGTGAAAGGACTGAAGAGTTTCTGAATTCAAAGGAGCTGATTTAGCATGCAAGGATCCAGTGGATCACCAGCCTCACCCCAGGCACAGCAGAGGCTGATCCAGCAATTCCAGGCACTGAATGACTCCTAAAGCCAGACAGCTGCCATGAGACTGTTCACAAGAAAGGCTGTCACTGCTGCTGTGACCATTTTAGCTTTTTTATTTTCTTTTAAATAAGGCCTGATCCAAGATGAATGTGGGTTCCAAAGCCCAGTGGGAATCAGCTAGGTTCCAAACTGACTGATGTTTGCAACCAGCATCCAGTCTCTGAACAAGCCCAGTGGAAAATCACTGGCAGAGCTTTTCAGCGGAGGTGTAATCAGCCACATCAGTGAACAGGCCAGGAAAAGGGGCACACCAAAGTGTTTCAGAGGAATGCTGTAGTTCACCTGCACAGGCTGCCTTTGTATGAGTGCCAGAGTGCAGTAATCACACATCCCTCCTTAAACACCCTTCATAGACATCTCACTACAGAGTTAAGACACAGGTGGTCACTACAGAGTAGAAGATATATTTTAGGTGTATCCATCTCATCCTCAATTTCTTGCAGTATTTAATATTGGGTGCAAATCTTTCAAGATTTCCCCCAATGAAGCACAGAGGGTTGCAGGTGTCTGGACAGTGAGGGATGGATGTGCTGTGCTGCCTCTGACTGTACTGAGGTCCCCATGCCTCACTCAGTTTGCTCTGCAGAGCCAGGCCCTCCAGGAGGGCAAAGCTGAACACGATACCCGTGCACGTATAAATATTTTTGGTGTAAATAATGGATGCTGGGGCATTTAATAGTCCCTCCAGAAACAGGAACCTCTACTATTGTGATCCTAATCATGGTGTAACTCTCACCTGTGAACGGGCTATTGTGTTTGACATCTGTGAAAGTCTGCTTCCTCCTTGGGCACACTGCCCTCGCAGCAAAATGCACTAAATCTTCTCAGCAGGGAAAATGGCCTTAACTGATAGAGACAACATAGGCTGGACTCCGTAAAGATTTACTGTCCTCAGTTCAACTAAGCATTGAAGTCTTTGTCTTGTGAGTTAGCTCTCACATGGATGTTGTTCCCCTGATTCCTGAAATCTACACCCAGATCCTATAAAAGTTCAAAAGTAGGAAATGTGTGCATGTAACACGCAGGGAATTAAAGAATTTACAAAAATGAACGTTAAATGTGAGCTGTGCTCTGAGTGCTGTGTAATGTAAGAATAGCACATCTTGAGAATGTACTTAGATTCAGTACAGTACAGCAGAATGACACCCAATCCCAAAGTGCACCAACTCCTGCTGCTTGCAGAGGAGCCACCAGGGAGTTAGGGCAGTCAATAATCCAATTGCTTATCATGAGTCACAGCCAGGGATAGCACTGGAAGTTCTCTTGAGCAATTTTTCTCAAAATCTGAGATAGAAATCATCTAGTGCCTTTTATTTATGCTCTGGGTACAAATATTTTGCTTATTACTCTGCAGTTGAACTGCTACAGATTTATTACTTTTTGACTTACTCATCTGAATTCATAACTAAGATGTTTTGTATAGTTAGTAAAGATGGTCATTCCATTTTTTTTTTAAATTCTTCCTTTAGTGATTCTTACTTTGTTTTGCAGCAGCAGAGTCCTAAAAAATGGAAAGATTTGAGAATCACTGAATTTGAGAAAAAAGTCCTTGCAGAAAATTAGTAAATAGATTGCACTACATAGCAGGGAATTACTTCAGGTGGAAGGTGCCACGATAATGTTTTATTTTGGAAATTGTTATTTTATAGACTTGCTTCTCACTGTCAAGATGCACTTTGTTCATGACATATAAATAAACCTATTCTCATAAACGAAGCATTCATCTAAATATTATAGAAAATGAGCTTGTTAAGGGTTTTAAACTGTCTCACAGGGCACTGTAGCGATTTCCCCTGCATGCTGTTCCTATGTATAATACCTAATCTTGCTATCAAAGCAGCCCTGTAACAGAAAGAGTAACCCAAGCGTAATTACCTCCTGATTAATCGTCTCATTTGCATGCTTGCCACTCCAGTGCCTGTGGCGATATTGTGCTGAGCACAGATGGGTTCTTGGGTTCTCCTCACATTTAGGTTTTGGTGCAGCTGCACGTGAAACCAGTGGTGGGAACAGCAACACAGATGTAGCTGCAGTCAGCCTGGAGAAACCTGAGCAGAGCAGTTTCACCTTTAGTATGTGGAGCTGGAATTCCTTAGGGGTTATCTCTTTCCCCACACATATTTAGAATTTTGGTACTAATCTTGCCCTTCTGCATCACATCCTAAATACATTTAACATGTGGCAGTGATTTTCACTCCAAGTGTGTTGTTTGGGACTCCTATCACCAACAGTTGCTGAAATGTTCAGTGTCTCTCTCATCTGCAGTGTATTTAGTTTCTAGGCTTTTCTCTTAAATAAAAAAGTTAGCTCATTCTTCCAACTGCAATTGGATTCTAAGAAGTTTTCTTGCATCTCTAATACTGTCAAATAGATTAGGCATATTTTAGCTCTCTGAACAGCCAGCAAAGACAGAAATCTGGGCTTGATAGAACCAGTTTTCAGATTTACTACGGCTGGTTCTGTATTTCATCAGTCTCTAGCCACATTATAAAAAGATGCCGGGAACGAATGCTGTGCTCCATGATTTATCACTTGCTTACACACAGATAGACATTTGTATCCTTTTCCACTGTCTCCCTCTCTTCTGTTCCTCCCAAGATTAAGTGGGTTTGTAATTTGATGGTTTAGTTCTCGTACTTGTCTGTCAGAAGCAGCCATATTCATCCAGAAGGCTGTAAAAGCAGGTGTTTAATATTATTGTCCACTGTTGGAGAATAGAAGCCAGCCTTGGTACAGATATCTGCAATTTTTGTGGTTTGAAATGAGGTTTTGCTAAGTATATGCACACTGAATTCACAGGGTATTACAAATTAGGTTGTCCTTTCCCAAAAAACAAAGTGTTTGTGGAAGGGGCACCTTGTTTGATTTTTTTAGAAGTTTTTTCCTAAATATTGTAAGTTTTTGCATTATCATTTTAAATGTATTGCAAGTATTCCTTAGCTCCTTCAAGGTATTTCTCCTATGCTATAACCAAGATAAAGTTACTTAGCTTCTCTTTGTAGTACAAAAAGTTGTTTAGATAAAACTACAGCTCAGCCCCAATGGAAGAAGTTCAGTGATAAAAATACAGCAGAGGTTTATTTCTTTGTCTTTGAACTAATAGAAAATATAACTTGTGGAAGAGGTTGAAAATTTGCATAGAAGCAGCTAGATCTACCGAAAAAGGGCAACTTTAAAATCCAAGGATTTTCCCTGAGTAAATAACTGAGGTTCTTTTAAAAATGCATGTCACAAAAGCTGCTCCCTTGAAGTTAGTGGAAAACTAACTATATGGCTATATTAGTCATGTGATTTAGGTTCTGAAATAAACAGCATTTTATAAAAAATTGAGATAAAAAAGTGAAAATATGTCATTAAGAGGACAATGATATGTGTAGTATGTATAAAAGCATTGATAATATCACTCATTTTTCTGAATTGTTGTTTGATTTGGCACCTATTAATTTTAATTACTTTTTCCTTTGAGAGACACTCAAATTTGTAACAAAAATTTAAAGGACAAAAACATGTCCTTTAAATTCTGATGACTTAAATAATTTAGGATTTTTACTGTGCTTCTAGATGATATTAGCAGAATTCTTTGCATTATCTGCAGCGTAGGTGGTAAATAGCTGGCTTTCCTAATTTCTAAAAAACTCTGGCCAGCATGGGAAATTAAATTTAGAGAGGAGCTTGATTTACAGCACCAGTGAATTTGCTTCCGTGACATATTTCCCAAGGCTCTGGCCCTACTAGCACCAAAATAGTTTTACTTTGGGGTTCCTGGGAATGAAACTAACTTGAAACGTGTAACTCATTGAAATATACCAGAAATGAACTTCTGGAGTGAAAAAATTTAACTTAAAATCAGAAAATTGCTGCTAATAATAAACTCTTTAAAAAAAAAAAAAACCACAGAATGTCATCTATCTTCCTGCCTTTTCTTCCCTCCATTTTTCTCAACTTTAAAAAAAAGAAAAAAAAAAAAAAAAAAAGGAAAAAAAAACCCCAAAACCCAAAAAAACCACAAAAAGCAAAAAACCCAAACCCACAAAGTTAAAGCTTTTAATTTTACGTTTTAAAAACCCTATTAATATAACTCAGAGCTGTATTAGAAGGAAAAACTCTAATAGTGATATCTTTACATTGCTTTTATATTGTCATCATTATAATAGTCATCTAGCACCAATATCGCCTTTCTGAAATTATAATTTCCATTAATTGCTTTGCAAGAAAGAACCTTGGTGAATACCATTCATTGAGGTGAACATTTCTGTGAAGTTAATGCATTTCCCTGGGCAGCAAAAGGGATCTCTGCAGAGTTCTGGAATATGATGCCTGGTGATATTGATTTTGTATGTGTGTTCATGCCACATTAACAGCAGCTGAAGGTAAATGGATTTTGGAACCTACAGCATAAAGGATGTGTAGACCCTGCTTTCACATGCATATTTTCATAACATGAGTCTCTGTTAGAGAGCTCAGTCTCACCATTTTCCTACAAGTGCCAGCTGTTACTCATCAGGAGTTGTACAGTACCAGGATCTGCTCTTGGACTCCTTACCTGATTCACATGTAGCTCATGGAACAGCCACTGGCTTATATTGACTTTCTGTCACTATTTAACTGACAGAATTTGAACCAGTAACCTATAGGTGATAGGCAATATATTCCTTAATTCTTGCAGTGCTTGGATCCTGCCACTATTCTGTTCATAATTCAAGATTCAGAATAAATGACACTTCAGCATATTTGTAGTCCACAGTTCAATATAAAGACGTGTTCTCTTCCAAATTCTATTTTACTTTTTGAGGGTACTTCCCAAATTTCTCCCTCTAAAGATCATTACATATATCTTTTAGATCATGTCCACACTTTTTCATATTAAAGGTTCAAGGTGACTTGAGTGACTCTTTTTCTATTCTATGTCTGGAAATACTTTAAAAATAAGCAAGAATTTTAAAACCTTGGTGTCTGCTCTACTGTGCTGACAGGTTAACATTCAAGCATTCAATTCTCTAGTATAATTTTTGGAAGGCTTCCAGAGCCTCGTTAGCATCAGGTGGTAGAATTGCCATGTTCCTTCTAGGCCAGCACAAGAATGAGAGTTTTTAAGGATGGCATAATTCAGGTTCTTTGAGCCCTTTGAAGGAGCAAGAGTTGATTCTTCAGCACCTTTATTCTGAACACCAAAGCAAGGCTTGAAGATTTTAGCCCACCATCACCAGACATGTTTATGTTAAGAAAACTAAAGAAAATCCTGAGTGATTCTAGAAATTACAGACATTTTATAAACTGTAATAATTCTTGAGTAATAATATACCAGACTCTAAAGATCCTTAATGTTTTTTTTTTAAGCTGGTGAAACATTAATATTTAGGGCTCTGCTGTGTTTGTGGCTTTTTTAGTAATTTCTTTTTTAACTTTGCAGTTTCTAAAAAACATGTACATACACCTTTATTTTAGTTCTAAAAGTGCAAAATATAGAACAACTATTTGAATTAAGTTACTTTAATAATGTAGTTTCAACAAGACACCGTTCTTGTATCCTTACTAATTTTAAATATTTTGAAGAATTTTTTTTCCTATAGGTAATACATGATGGAACTGTAGCTGTTCTTTCCTGTGCCTTTTCCTCAAGATTATAGATTTTTTTAAGGTATTTTAAGTGCTTTTGCTAGTTTAGACAGAATACTGAAAACAAACAGGCAAATGTAAAGAAACAAACTATGTGAAACGTTGACTCATTAACTGAGCAGTCAGGCATTCAAACCTTAAAATTTAGAATTTGTCTTATGTGTAGAAGAAACAATAGGGAGCACCTACAGCAGGGCATCTTGCATATGGGTATTTTGTTGAAAGGCTGTAAACATCAAGTAAGATGTGTTTTAAGAGCTTGTTTACACACCTATGAATAAAAATATTTTTCCTTGGCCCTAAAGTGAGTACAACAAAAAATTTTCTGAGGAAGCACAGAGATTGCTTTAAGTAACATATTATCATTATGCAGTTCATTCCAGCCACAAGTACTTAGGGCATGATCCATCAAACAAAAAATCAGGTAAAGCAGAGGCACATCTTAGGTGCTGGCATTTTATACCCAAGATATTGAACTTCTGGTGATTTTCAATTCAGTCATCAAGTGTCCTGTTGTCTGAAAAATGAAATAGTATATTTTTTTTCTCTAGAAGTCACTCAGTAATTTATTCTATTTCAGAGCAAACTCTCGTGCCAGAGGAAGACTTAAAAATCAGGGCTTGGGCATTTCAGTGGTTTGCCTGACACAAGCTGCTGGTGCAGTTTCAGGCCACTGAGCTCTCTACTGGACACAGGGCTGGTGAGAAAAAAAAAGAGTCTCTGATACCAGATTGATATAAAAAGAATCAGGTGTAATCATATTAGGACAGTTTAAAGTGTGACTTTTTCTGTTACTATTCCATCTGGTAACAGCTGCCTGTGTTTCTGGAATAGTTCCATATAAGAACAAGAAAATTCTTACAATGATGTAAAAAGAGAAAAGGTAGTCTTGTGATGTACATAAGTAATTACTGTTTGTGTCCTCTTTTCTTAATTATGAGAGTGGTGTAAATGTGTGATTCTTATGCCTTTACTACTTGCATTTCTACTATGTCAGATGAGTACATTGCCAGCTTATACAAGGAGTGTGATAGATTTCTACGTACAAAATTGGTAACAGACCAAACGTCTCACTCATGCATCTTCAGCACAATCACTTGCATATCCCAGTTCTGGAAATTCCTCATGATGAGAGGGTCTCCACAACTTGTCTTTCTTTCTTCTGACACCACACAAAGTAACACAAGCCTAATTTTGAGCATGTGAAGTGAGTGCATTCTGATTATTCAGAATGCAGAGTCGTGTTTCTGCCTGGGTGATGAGTTTGCATAGTGGGGAATTTCAGCTGATGGCTATCTCAGAGTTGGTTGAACCACATCAAAGAGGAACAGGCATGGCATACATAGATGGAAGGCTTTTTTGTAGGAAACCACGCTCTGGTGGTTTAATATAATATCTGTTGATTCCACAATAAATCAATGTGGTAGTAATTTCTGTGTCTTAGCTGTTACACGAGATTAGACTTTGTAAGCTTTGTGTGGTTTGCATAAATGAGATGAGTAATACCACATTCAAATCTTGAATTGGTCTTGATGGATGCAAATACTGAACTAGAATTTGGTGGTAGTTTCTTCTTACTTATATATAAATATGTTATTTTTTCATTTTAGTGATTCTTTGATAAAAATGTGCTCCAGCAAGCATCTCTGCTGATACCCAAGCTTCACGAGATCCTTCTCCTCTTCTTTTGTGTCACACATATGACTTCTGGCCAGCTGCATTTGAAATTGTTCTTGGTCTCCCTTTGTAGTGTTCTGTTCTGATGGCCCCCAGGATCCTTCTGAACCAGATGCATAAAATTATGTTTAAACAAGGAGATCTCTTTAATTTTGCCTAGTTTTCTGTCATATGCTTACCTATGATTTTAATCCATTATTGTTTTTACAAGTATTTACACCATGTCCAGAGTAGTAGATCTATTACAGCTGTCCTGAATCCTACATTGAATGAAATGCAATTCTGGTTCATTTGCTTTGTTGTTTGGTTTGGTTTATGGTTTTTTTACATATTTAGAGCTTATTTTCTAGAAGTGAACCTCTACATGCAGTTTTTCAGGATAATTTTTTTCCAAGGCATTCAATCTCTAAAGAGAACTGAAAATGTATAGACATCATCACAGAAGCAAAAGTTAGACAAAGGCAAACAAAACCGAAGTAACTGATGGGTGAAAAGTCAGTCACATTGTACGTGGGAGGATTGATCCTCCCCCAGTATCTCAGCGTTCTCATTTTCATTATGCTTCACACGTACAGTTTCACATGTTTGACTTAAAAATCTAGGTGAGTTTAAGGAAGACCTGCATGTTCTATTTTTTTTCCTAAATTGGGCTAGGAAAGGAAATCGAGGAAGACATTTTTCTGTACCCTATAATAAAGTTTTCACAGCTGTGCTATGATTGCTCGCAGACTAAGCATTCCCTACGGAAAAGAACCAAATCCCATCTGAGATTAGTGGAAGTCTTTGGATCCAGCTCAGAGTAATACAATAACATGTAATCTCTGTCACAAAATGTAGCTGATATTTCATCCTTCAAGATAACTTCTCTGCATCGGCATGAGAGCAAACAGGAGATCAGCGTAGCAGCAGGAGAGTCCAGTGGGTCAAACATATCCCCAGTGTCTTCTCTTTGGCTTTTATATTTGAAAAACAGGACAAATTTTACTGTACTAGTTTGTGGAGGAGCACTTACAACAAATTCTAAAATCAAAACCCTAAAAAGTGATTTTTTTTTCAGTTTTTCAAGAAGAAGTATTTTTATGCTGTCACTTTTTTTTTCTTGACTGCCTTTGAAACATTGCTTAGGTAAAAGGAAAAAAAAAAGGCCAAACCATCTGATGTACCTTGCCTTCTTTGTTGAAGTTCCACTGAGTCATTCTGAGATAAATGGAATTTTCTTCTTCAATCCAAAGCTTAATTATGGTAATTAGCCTGTGCAATTTGTAAAGTTTGGCACTCAATTCTGCTCCTAATATGCATAAGCCTCTTTCTGTTACAAATTGAGTAGGTTTAATCAGTTTTAAAAAGACAGTGTCTCACTATGTCTGCGTGGCACACTCTTAGATTTTTAGATTGGTTGTTATTCCAAACTCTGCTACATCATTAGCAGTTTTGATATTTTTAATATTCATGAAGCTTTCATTTTAGCATTAATCCCCAGCATCTGTGATTATGATGGGTACTTTTGGGAGCTGTCTATTGTGTCTCTACTGCGAATGAAAAGCCCAGCAGTTCCTGGCAGTAAATTAACCCTCACAATGCCAGTTGGTGTTGAACTCCTTTTGAAATGTTGCCTTCTGCTATGTTCCTTTCTATTCAGATTTCACACTAAGGTCTGATTCCCTCAGCAGACACAAGCTTCGTTTCATCCTGACAGCCATCTGTGACACTAAGAATTTTTCCTTTTTTCATTCAAAGAATGTATCTTTCACTGTGTGCCTTTCCCCCCCACATGGTAATCACATGGGAGAAAAATGGAGTCCAGAATGCAGATTTCTATATTAAGTGAGAAGATGAAGGCATTAAAGAATTTTATTTTTCATGGATGCAAGGAAAAGAGAAGGAGGTTTTCTTGGGATTTTTTTTCCTAATATTCATTGTAAGATTCTCTTTAGAAAGGGAGTTTAGCAAAAACTTCAAAATGTGATTCTACAAAGACCTTTGGCTGTTCAAATGAAGTCTAGGGATTGGAGATCAGGCTTTGAGTACTATTTCCCTCTCTGCTGCTAACTTGTGTAATACAGCAAATTAAGCGTCTCTATTTTGCTTCTTTTCTGTTTTAGAGCTCTAAGCATTTGGGGGTAGAAACCCTCTAGCATTATTTACATTGCAATATCATGCCACCTATTTTAGACATACAATTTTAGCTCTTATCTCTTAGCTGACAAATACTTGATAAATGAGGACAGGCTCCTCTAGTCTTAGTTTTACTTCAGGTGCTTCAGGCCACTATGGAGGTGGCATGGAAATTAGGATGGCAGGGATAGTTAGTGTAAAATATGCACACTTCCTTTTCCTGCTGTGCAAAGCACAAAGATGTCAGTATCAGCAGGGCATGAAAGTCCAATAACATTATTTAAAGAATGGTTTTATGCACTGCCACGGCTGTGGTCAGAGCACTTCACAACTTGTCACATTTTGTGCCAGACGTGGGACTCTGCTCATATCCTGGAGAAGTTCTGAGCAGTTTGGGCCAGCTTTGGGTTGCTCTGTAGGATCTGTCAAAGTCTCTCTTCACATGAATTGTCTAAAGACTGAAGTCTCTCTTGGCTAGTGTCACCTGCTCTTAATTGCCTTAGTACAGTTCCCTCCTGGGCTCTGCTACCTGATCACTCGAGTGCAGGGTTGTCAGGATTTGTTTTTTCATCCATTGTTCCAAACCCTCTTTGTCTCAGGCTGCTTAGAGGCTCTGCCTGCCTGGTAGGAATGAAATGAAATTTCTGTCTTAAAAATGTATACAGGTAGGTGGCTTTTAGTGCATTGTAAAGAAAGGTGAAGGATTCCTTTTGTCTCTATTCATCAAGATTTTTCTCCAAGACTGCTTTGCTATTTGCCGAAGAACAGAAATTACTGCCTTCAATTACACAGATTTAGAGAAATACAGCTGTGGGCAAGTTGTTACCCTGAAAGATGATTGGCCTGACATTGGGAGCCATGGATTGGCCTTGGCTGTGAAGACAGTAGCCATGACCCACTTCCAGCAACATGGGGAACACAGAAAGAGCTCCATCAGCAGCAAATGCATTGAGAAATCTGAGAGTGTGCTGTGAAATTAATCACAAGCCAGACAGGAGCTGCAGAAAAAGAACAAGACTGTCCTGATGATGACAAGCATTTCTGTTGTCCTTATGGGACACTCCTGGGTGCCTGGAGCACTAATGGGGACCAAGGTTGGGCACACATCAGTGTGTTTAGTGGTGGACTGTGTGGCACTACCTCAAAGTTGGCGTTGGCATCCTGAAAGCTTAAACAATACCCTGTGGTAGACTCTTTCATACTTTCTTGATGTTTCTAGGAATACTGGCAGCAGGAGCATGCTGGCATGCAGATGTGCATCAGCAGGTGTGCAGTAGATTCTATATCCAAAGAATGTCCTTTCATCACAAATCTTTAGATTCCACCTTCTCCCTTCTTGCATCGAAGGAGTCAGAGGGCTGACCTTCCCTTGGCACTATTATTACATTCCTCCTAGCTGTACAGCATTTTCAAAACAGAGATCTCAGCTCAGATGTTAGTTTTTAAAGCTTGGCATGTTTTGTTAATTGTTGTTATACTGTTATGCTATGAATTGTTTATAGCACCTTGGGAACAGTCTATAGGTAGATGCTGGTGCAAGCTCAAAACCTTTTTTCTTCACCTTGTTATGTTGTGATTACAGTTTCTCAGGTGCTTTTTGAGAAATACTGGATGTTGTGCTCATGTTTGTGGGCATCCCCAGGCTCCCTGGTGTCTGGGAATATTAGGAAAGCATATAGAATTTTCATTTACTGTCTGGACAACATTTTGAAACTGGTCACTTAGAAGTAAGAACACTCTGCTACTCTATGACTCTTTACAAATTAAGTGCCACTTTTTTCACTCCTTTGGTAGAATACCTGTTACAAAGTGTATTTTCTCAGTGCAGACCCGGATTCTCAGTAAATTCTCAGGTTCTCAATCTGTAGATCAGGTTCTGTGGTTATCTGATCCGTAGCACAGAAATGACGAATAACGTCAAGTACTAAGGATGGAATTTAACAGAGGTTCAGTTTTTATTAAGAAAGGAACAAGAGCTTTGCAGTCTAATAAATGAGAGAAAGGTGACGGTTGGAATTTGATTTAAGGAAGCAGGACTTTAAAACATAATTCCTTCTGTGTAATTTAATAGCCATTGAGGAAGTACTGGAATCTACAGTATGTGGTCTGTTAATCTAATTAATCTACCCTAAAGGTTAAGTCACACACCCCACAAGTTTAAGTGGATTTTGATCAGGTTTTACTGGGCCTATAAAATAGTGAATATATGAGGATGTCCAGATTTACTTGTGTTTGCACTGGAAATAGCTCAACTTTTTAAAATCGTGTACTGATGTATGTGCACGCACGGAGGAGCATTTTTATTTAACATTCTCTTTCCAAACACAACATGCTGTGGATTTAAGAATTGATTTTTATGATGCCAAATGTCATTGAAAAAGTATGGCAAAAAAAGAGAAAACCACTGTTCTTTGCTAGTAAAGGTGGATGTTAAAATGAGTCTTGAATGCTAAAGCCCATTATTTTTAAAGATGTAAAAGAGGACCCCATTTAGTCCTGTGTCACATTTGGTGCTCCATGGGTTGCTGTCTTTGGTTTGCATGTGCTCTGTCATCCTGAGAAGCACTGAATGCAAAGAAGAATGCAATCTTCTGGTCTTCATTTTTCCTCAGCTGCAACCAGATTTTTGTGACAATGACTCTTCATGAGAAAGATCAGGCAAAATTAACCTTTCTCCCAGCGTTTCAGATGAGAGTAGCTCATCATACCTTGCAGTAAGCTAAATCCTGGTCTGACCTAATGGAAAACCAGTTAGGATTTAACAATACCAACACCAGGTGAATCTGAATCTATGCAAATCTGTAGAGCAGTTTGGGTGACAGAGACTTTCCCCGTAGTTTAGTTTAAATCTGCATTCTCTGTTATATCAGACCCCAACTTCTGCTTCTCTCTCCGTGGCTTTCAGTAGGTTTTGTGCCTTCCTGCCAACAGCATAAATATACAGCACAAATACGTGTGTCAGTACAATTCTGTTTGAAGGTTCTCATTCATTTGCCAGTACATCTGCTACTGTTGCAGTTATCAAAGTGACAGCCCCCAAAGAAACCTACACATGAAAGAGAACTTCAGCAGGAAGAGCAGACCTCTACACGTTTTTGAGGATCTCCGAGTTTCTGTTGCCTTCTCCTTCCCCCAAAGGTTTTTCTCATCTGCAGTTAGCAGTAAATGCTGCTGGGGAGACAGTGCTCAGGTTTATCACAGGGGTCACTTGTGAGTGTGGGCACATTGGCAGATTCTTTCCACGAATTTCTCCTACATATCATTGTAATTGTGCTCATTCCAAAATGGAAATTAATTGCTTACCATAGGAGAAAATTATGTAATGAGGCTTCAGAGAACATAAATATTTAACCATGTTTTTAAATGCATTCAAATATGTGTGCGTGGAGAGGGGAGGGGTTAGTGGAGGCAGTGCATTCAAGTAAACATGTTCGATATTCTTTTGTATAATATATCAACCCTGCAAATTCATACTAATTAGTATTTTGAGCTCTCATGGTGTTACTAAACCACTGGCACCAGATGAATAAAATGTTTAGAAAAGTTTTTCATGATCTTATTGGTGCATTCACCCATATCAATGACCAAAATTTATCTTGCTTTAGCAAATCAACAGATTTCTTTCTTCTGCTAAGTGTTTTTGGCAACGCAGACGGAGAATGCAGCAGTCGGGGCCCTGCTCAAAGGCACAGATAACTGAATGGGTTACTTCCTACATTAAAACCAGCTTGTTGACTTGGCAAAGAGCCCTGGTCAAGTAATACAACCAGTGCTGCTGCCATTTGTTAATTCTGCATAATTAAACACCAATTATACATAGTATTGTTTTCTAGCAGGCTCCTCAGCTGGCTTTTCTTTATTATGATTCTACGCCAGTTTCCTTCCTTATTACTAAAAAGGTCTTTTATTTGTTATTATAATTAGGAGGTTTAAAAGATATCAATTTTTTCTAAAGAGAGAATAGGAAATTATTATGGAAGTTGGCATATCATTTTACATGAGAGACACTGCATATAATAGGTATTTTGATTTTTTTGCATAATCTGAGGAATCTGCACTGCACTATTATAGGACTCCCCAGAACAAGTCTATTAGTGAATATGTAATGATAAATGAATGTATTTACAAACCATTACCAAAGCCTGTCTTTTTGGAGACACCAGGAAATGCAAACATAGAACCAATATTAATTTCTCAGCACTCTCCTCCTCGTCTAGTAAGGCCAAGGCCTGTTGAAATGAACAAAGTATCTGCTTAACTGCTGTTTCAAGGCATAACCCTCAATATTCTGTTGAAGTTGTAATATTTTATGCATCTTGTCATATGAATAGATGCAAATGAAGACTGTATCAAAGGATGTTGATGATTGTCCTGATGCTTTTAAACTGTGGTGTTGTCAGGGATGCAGCCCTATTAGGAATGATGATGGAGAAATTCCAAGAAAGGTTTTGCCTTTGTTGCTGGGAATAGTGGAATATGAGGAGCAGAAAGTTGGAGGTTGGTTTTATACTTCATTAGAGTTTATCTTTCCCTCAATACTGAGAAAAGTATCTGTTATGTAGACTTAATATTTATTTCTAACTACTTAAGTTCAAAAAAATATTCTGGAAAAAGATTGTTTGGGGTTTTTTCCTCTTTCTTTATGATTATTTATATAACAACATGACCAAAGGGTAATACATACAGCCAAAATAGGTATGGGAAGTCCCTAGAGACTCCAACTATATAATATATATGTATATATATATATATATATATATATATATATATATATGTGTATAATACAATCCATAAATTTTCTTGTTTAAAATAAAAAAAAAGAAAGAGAGGGAAACTTTCATGCTTGATAATCATTACAATTTAAAAGCTCAGGAAGGATGTTAACTGTCTATGACTCTTAATCCATGGATTATTCAGCTGTCACATAGGCATACTGAATCTCTATGCAACATCCTCATGAACTTTATTGAGAAATGTTTCTGTGAGTCAGCAGCTGGAGCTTGTTTCTCAGCCAAATTTTTTTCTTCCCTCTTATCTCCTTGTGACTCTCCTCTCTTTATCTATTATTTCCTTCCTTTGAGTCCACATAATAATTGGCCCCCAAATGAAAATGGAGAATTTGGAGCTTGGTAGTCCTTAGTTCTTCATTTACTGGATCACAGGCAGACTCAGCTATATAAAGAGGAGAAGATGTAGTTGCCTGCTTAACCTGCAGAGCCATGAGGTCAATGGGACTTCCCACAGCACATTATAAAAAGGACAAAAGACTTTGTAAGAGGAGGCTTTTGGTTCACGTTACAGTTTTGTCAATGGAGCCATTTTTAAGCTGCAATTGTCAATAAAATCTTTTCTCAACTCTCTTTCAGAATAGGTCAGCTGTTTTGTATCATGGTGTGTTGTGTGTGAAATATGTATTTCAAATTCCATAAGCTTGGTAAAACAATACTGTTTGTCTTGCTTTGAGAATCGTGGTATTTTGGCATATTCTTTGGAGCTTTTATTGTCATAGCTATTATTCTTCCTGTCTTGGGCATATACTTTCATTTTCATTCTGGTTTAAATAGAAGAAAAATAAAAAGTGTGATTCTAGGATTGTTTCCAAATTACTATCTAGATACAGCATTCCTACATTGAGAATCTCTTCCTTTTACAGCTGAGTCTAACACAGTAGAATTTAATTTGTAAACCATTTTCACCACAGAAAGCTTCCTTTTAGTCTTTTATCCTGAAAGAAATCCTTTAGAGGACACCCATGCAACTCTTGAAGGAAAGAAACAGGGAATTACAATGAAAAAGACATATATATTTTTTTTTGTTTGTTTCTCAATGGAAATTTTTTTAAACAGCTCTAGGCCCTAGGATGTAATTTACTATTACTATTACAAAATGCCCCAAATATTTCAGGTGTTGAATTGTTTCCCTGACATGTAGCCAAACCTGTTCTAAGTTTTGAAATGTTAGTATGTATTCAAAAGAGCTGAGATTACACCCCAATCCAACAAAAGCTTCTGAAACACATTGATAATTTCTCTAGAAGTTTGTGTCATTGATTTCTACAGCTTTGTTTAAAGAACACTCCCCAGTCATGGCACTAAGGTTTTGCTTGGAGCAAAGTACACACATAAATCCTATTTTGGATTAGGATAAGTGGGAAATACACGCATAAAACTGGGTCACACCAGCATAATGGCTGCAGCTTGACTTATCTCCCCTAAATGCCAATTTTTATTTATAGTCACATGTATTTATTTATAATGTATTTATATATGCACATTCTGAGTGTATTTTGATATCCCAGTGATTAATTGTAGAATGATGTGATGAGGTGCATTTATAGTGCACCTGGGACTGCTCGCCTGCAGCCGTGCTCCCGAGGCAAACCTGGTGTCACTGCTAATGGTCTTCCCGGGATCGAAGGTTGAAGGTCACCTGGCTAACAAACCATGAAGGTTAGAAACAGGAGCATCAAACCATGAGAAAGGATGGACCCTCAGCTCTGCCTGGGGAGAGCATTAGCCTCAAGCCATGGACAGTCCCACAACACTAGGCCTTAAAAAGAAGTTGTTTTTATGCCTGTAAAAGCCTTTTTGTACTTTAGCTGGGGTTTTTCAAAGCTAAATTTATTTTTCTCTGCTTCTAGACTGAAGAACAATGTGATTCTCCTCCTCTCAGATTTGAAAGAAAAAGAGCTGGGAAAATGTCAATACATTATAAATAACTTGGGAAAAAAAATTTGGAAGATAATTTTACCACACAACAATGACACATGGACCCTCCATATGGCAGTTGTAGATGCCAAGAATTTTTTTGTCTGCACTTCTTTGTCTTGAGAATAACCTGGATGTGCTGCAGCTAGCCCAGCTTCATGGGGTAAAAATATTTAGACCACATTACTTATTCTTTCCAAATTAGTCTTTTTTCTATATCTAAAATGTTACTAACTTGAACTACAAAAGAGCAAGCTGTTGTAGCTTCCTCACCTAGATGTGATCCCATAAATCAGTTTGGTGGGTGACAAGGGCTGCTTCTATGTAATAGAGAATAAAACCCCCTCATTTTGCAGTTCATTTCATAATTAACAGAACCTGAGCCAAAAGTCTTAGAAGCTGCTTATGAGGTTTCTGCAAATGTGGGGTTTGTGTGCAGGGAGAGACTGGGAAGAATGAAAATAATATCTGATTTGTATTGTTTCAGGATCACAGTTCTGTTGTGAAACATCATGGTTTAATGCTTCTGGGGGCTTCTATAGTACCACAGAAATACCAAAAACCCATTTTGACACTAGTTTATGGTAATGACAAAACTTAATCTGTTAAAATTTGGTGTTCATATTTGGTAGGCAAAGTTCTATTTGTGGCTTAGTTGTCTCATACTAACAAAGTTGAGTTTGTAAGACTAAGTTGTTGCTAATGATTTAAGAGAATTGCAGAAAAAATATTTTGAATGCTTAACATATTATTATTTCTCTTTTTATTAAAGGAGATTCCTGTTGTTGTTTCTAAGACATGAATGGCGTTATGTGAGATAAATCATTATTTTACAAAATATTGAATACCTCTACAGGCTCATAAAAACACTAGGTTTCAGGAGCAGTGGCAAATTTAGGCTCACAAAACCTATTTCTTTTTAGGGTACAGCAGTTGATGTTTCTGAAGATGTAATTACAATGCAAATACAATGTCCTCTTTGAAGTATAAGAGTAGTAAGACAAGAATTGTGCTTACGCAATTCTTAACCTTCTTACGTATTGAAACTTTCAGTGGTTAAGAAATGTCTTAGATAAATGTATGCTTCATATCTTGACAAATTTCCAGCTTTTTACCAAACCACTGTATATATTTAATTTATAGTAACAGCAAAGATGTGAAGACACATTTCAATTTGCTATGGATGTGCAAATTGTATAATTCATTAGTCTTTTATTCCCACTTGATAGAAGGGATACAGAGAGGCTCAGGAATAGATTGAGAGAGGTTTCTGGCATCTTAGTACCTGTCTGAATTTGAGTACTTTTGATCTGATTGTGGTAACTCAGCAAGAAAGTGATTAAGATATTTGATTTCAAAAGTAAGCAGCTGAGATGGTTTCCAGGCTAGCAGTCTTTCTTTCAAAATGTCTGTCATGCCTTAAGATTTGCTCTGCTTTGAGCTGTCTTGATTCTAGGAGCCAGAACATTCTCTAAAGTAAATTTTTCCTTTGTTTTCTTCCCAAGCAATCAGTCACAAGCTGTTTCTTTTAAATTAAAAGAACTTTTGTAAGCATAACCTTAATTTTTTGCAGCACATACAGAACTTTGCCTGGGCAATCAATTTCCTTCCCCAAAAAAATGGCAAAATAGGGTTTACATTTTGCTTTGCTGGGAAAAGGGCTAAGAGGAAGAGAGAAAAATAGAAGACAGCAATCAAAGCCTGCATTTTATATTTGATTTCATGTTAGTCATATAAACATAAATCTAGATTTATAAAAAATGAATATAACATTTAAATGTGTTTTGAAAAAAACAGACATTAAACTTGTCTTATTCAGCATATTAGGGATTAACTATTATATTAAATACAGTCAGTGGAAGGGAATAATTTATTACATGTTTACTGATCCTTTCATAAGAATTGGAAATGCTCCTTTTTATGCTAATTAGCTAGTTATTTATTGGCTTGGAAGTGTTCGTGAAGCCAGGAGATCGCCCCATTTAAGCTTTAATAATACCCTTGGTTTGCTTGATGCCTTGGGCTAGCTGGTTAAACTTTGAAACTAGTCAGCCTTGTGCAATCAGACAGCAGAGTGAAAGTTCTGAAAGATCACCAGGGTTTTGGGATATTCACTGGTGTCCTTTTTCTGCCTGTATTTGTTCCAACACCAAAGGCTTCTAAACATGGGGCTGGAAGCCTTGGCTGCGGAAATCTGGAGAGCAATCTTCTTCAGAAAACTTGTCTGTAGCTGCAATGGCATCTCAGATGTCCAGCTAAAATGAGATGATAATACTGCCTTCTGCATCTTGCAGACTTCTCAGGAAAATACATTAGTTCACCTTTTGAGAGCATTCAGCAGTGGTGTCTGTGAATTCAATGGTTTTAAAGAAATCTGATTCCTGATCATTCACTGGCCATACACCTGAAACATTTTGTACTTCACTTTCTTGTCATCTTTTCTCTGCATTGAGACAACACTCTGAAGGGGTCATGAAATTAATGACTAAGAGGTTCCTTGGGAAGTTGTAGTAAGGTCAGTGATGCAGCTTCACTTCTACAATTTCCTAAGTTTCAAGTTTGTGGCTTTGTGACCGTAAGAGTATACAGGAATTTTTTACTTGCAGAGGTTTTTGGTTGGGAGTTGTAGAGGGTGTTTTATCATAACTGCATATTAGTTGTTGCTGTTCACTAAAACAACTGGTCACAAGGTTTGTAGCCTGTGTCTTGATACCCTCATTTCAATGAGACTCAGGCAGCAGTCTGTGCTGTTTCCAATTCCTATTCATTATCACTTATTTCTGTTGTCTGTAGATGCCTGCAAAACATAAAGACAGAGGAATCAGACTTAGAAGGGATGGCTTTCATCCCCCTAAAGGGATTCCTGAGAATATTAGGGGGATGAAAGGGAAACTGTGTGTTTTCATCCCGTCAGACTCTCTGCTTTTCTCCCCTTTCCACGCTATAATTTCATCTCCTCCCCTGCCAGCAGCAGCAGCTGTAGCTCAGCTCCAAAGGGCCCCTGGAAGCTCTCTCCAGGGCACCTCCCTGACCCTGCTGGGGCTCCAGCCTCAGCTGCAGCAGTCGGGGGCTCTTCCCAAGCCCAGGCGTTCCCTGTGGCTGAGCACTGCGTGAGACACCAGCCGGATTTCACTGAGCATCCTTGCAACGGGAGGTCTGGCTCTTTTTTCCTCAGATATCTGTTTTCACTTTTTCCAGTAATAAAAAATACAAAAGAAATCAATTGTTTTCTTAAAAGGAGCCACAGGCCAGACCAAATGTGTGTGCTCTCTGCTCCCTTTCTCTTTTCTCCAAAGAGATTAAATAAGATTGTAAGGCAAACTTCACCTCCCACCTTGCAGCTCCCCTTGACCTTGAAGCAGCTGAGGGAAGCCTCTGTGAACAGCTTTTCCACAAATGCATCTTAAACTTTTGCAATATTTTCTGCTAACAAAACTTGTAACACTTGTAACCTGAAGCATTGAAGAAAAAAAAAAAAAGCCAGGAGTCTTCAGGCTTGATTGGGGAAAATGTTTGTTGTTGAGAAAGAAGTTTTTTCAATAAAGAAAATATCAAGAAGATCTTTGCAAAGTTTCAACTTTCTAAATATACATTGAAGAAAATAATAACTGATTGAATTATTTTAGGAATGAAGGATTGATCATTAGTTGAACTGTTAAGTTGAAAAATGAAAACCAATTGCACAAGAATAGTTACATTTTGTAAGGAGGAGGCCAAAGAAAAAAATCACACTGCCTCTAGAATTTTTAAAAGACACATTGTGTTGATAGTAATGGCTAGGATTCAATTTTTGAGCTGTGTTTTGGTTGTGTACTATTTCAGTCTGCTCCATACCTTTTTTCTCAGGAAAAAAGAAAGAAATTGTAGTCATTTGCACAAAGTGCAGTGTGTCCTTTCTGCCCTTTGAAGAAGATAATTTCCCTTTATTTCATTGATCATCCTTCTTCAAAACAGACAAATATTAGGGTGGTAGTCACGTGCTCTGCTCTTTTCAGTGGGAGCAAAAAACCAAACACCTTTTAAGTTGCCTGTGAAATCAGATGTGCATGGCAATGGAGTATTTTTCCCTCTTCCAATCTTCAGATACTGGCAGGACAAACAAACCCTGGTCTCAGATATTTATTTTATTTTGCACTTTGACTGAGGAAAGGTTCCCAGGCAATCCAGTAGCCCTGAGTTTTGTGTAAAAGTGATGCTCAGCATGGATCAGATGCTCAGCTGGTACAATTCTGTTCAAGTCTCTCTCAGTTCCTAGCAGTACAGTACTTCCAGGGATCACCTAGCATTTATTAATGTGATATTTCCTGGTGTGATTATATTTAAACATCCTATAATTTAACAACAGCAAATCCATTAGATAATAATCATTCCTAAACTGCAATTTCAAACATTTATCATTTAAATATTTTTTCTCTAAAATTAATATCTCATGATTGCTTTCACCTTGGTTGGATGATGTATGTAAGAATGAACACAAAAGAGAATCAATATAGCTATTAACTGACTTGCCCACAGGATATGATAAATGAGGGGCCAGTTTAAATTCAACTAAATTTTCCTTGATAGTACATCATCAGAAAAATCTTCATGTACCTATAGCATTTTTCATCAAATGCATTTTTTTTCTACTTCTGAATGGCCTTTATCTTCAATTGTAAGATCCAAATAGTAGAATTAGGTAACCATGTATATTTAATAAATATGAAATTTCTATTAATGTCACAAGTTCAGATTATTAAATAAATATATATGGATAAAATAAGCTGAGTGGGATGAGGAAGGGCTTGGAAGTGTTTTACTTCAGTCTCATTTTTTACAGAATAGGGATTCTGTATCACAGAGTCAGCATCTGTTGGATCTCCTGCTCTAGTCTTTTCTGAATTCACTTGCTAATCTTAATTATCATATTAAAAAAAGATGGAAGG
Organism: Acrocephalus scirpaceus scirpaceus; assembly: GCA_910950805.1. Lineage (NCBI taxonomy): Eukaryota > Metazoa > Chordata > Aves > Passeriformes > Sylviidae > Acrocephalus > Acrocephalus scirpaceus. The sequence goes on from OU383774.1 coordinate 8,946,358, forward strand.
AGTCTCAGCTATACCTGAACCAGTGGATATGAGGTGCAGTTGGATTTTTTTTGCATGTTAGACAAGATTTCACTGTACACCAGCTTCTCTCTTTTGGTTATCTTGAGGAAGATACCTGTGGTGGGAGGTTCAAGGAAAGTGGGAAAGGTTTTGTCTAGGACTTTGATTGGGATGACTGGCGGGGGGCAGGACCCCGAGACACTCAGCCTGAATCGAGTCAAACATAATTATGTTCAAGTTTCCAGCTGAGGAGAAAAGCTTAAATAGGAGCTCACCTGGGGAGACTTCTTAGGCATGAGTGCTAATCAGTGTAAAACTAGTTAATATTTCAGTCACTGCTTATGGGAGATTTTATTTACTTATTGCATTTTTTTTTACCGAGTTTTTCTGTAATCATTAAACATAACTTTCTTGATATGTGCCACTTTTCTAAGACTAAATGCATTTTCAAAATCATAGCCAGTTAGAAAAATAAAAACCATAAGAAAATCATCTTAGATTGAGTTTAATTATATTATTTCTAATAAAAAAATGTTTCTGCCTTGTTGCTTATTGTTTTGTAGCTAAGGTAAAAGTTCTATAATGTTTAACAGTTTTAGAAGCTTTTCCTGAAGGGCATTTGAAATGGTCTTCAGGTGTGAAGTCTTTCTCACCGAGTTGTTTAATGCTTTAGTTTTGTTCAGTTTTGAGCATTTATGTGCACTCACAGCTTATTTATCTCCAGTGTTAAGCTGTCAAGATTATATCCCATCTCTTTGGTCACTCTACAGCTGTAGAACAGCAACACAAGTTTTGGTAGAGTTGAATAAACTGTACAGCTTGAGCAAAAGGAATGATGGGGTAAACTCAGAAGTTTCTTTTGGTTTAAAGTTTAAGTTTTGTCATTATTTTCTGAGACTTTTTTCCTATTTGAAATATAAAATAATAGCATTCTTTGTTGTTTTACTTACTAACTAGTGTTCAGTGTCAGATCGGTCTCTAGCTGGATGTGTTATTTGATCCAATGTGTTACTCTCTTTTTTTCATATCCAGCGCCTTCTGAAATTACAGTGCTTTTCCAGGAATCTTCTGTAGTCTGGCCTCCTAAAAGGAAATATGATTAATTGCCTTCAATACACTAAATATGTTTTCCTTTTCCTAAGGTTCTTGTGCATTTCTATTGTTCTCCTGTCTCCTTTTTCCATAATTTTCATACCTATATCCCCACCAAAACAAATAAATTTGAAGCCAGTAAAAATATTAAATTCCTTTTCATATTGTTCTCTTTTATGGTAGAAGTTTAGTATAGTAGTTGGAATAATCTTGGATATACCTAAAAATCTTTAGTATCATAATATGCTGAAGTTTCAAACTAGCAGACCCTTAGATACAGCATGCAGTTGTTTAAACTCAGTAGTAGTAAAGGTGTGTGAATGTGATCTGAGCCACCTCACAACCTGTTTGTGATTGATGGGTTATATATATATATAAAAAATATATATATTTTTATGGGTGATTGATGGGTTTGTGATTGATGATGTACAGGTCTGGATCAATAGCTCTGTGATTGTCAGTGCCTAGATCTTCTGAAATTCTGAGATACCTAAACTCTGCTCCACCCATTCAGCTTTAAAGGCTCTTTGCAGTGATCTGGAGTTTTCCGCTGAAGACCTAACCAGCTTCTAAGCTTCCCCACTGACCAGACACTAAAAATGTTGCTGAAGGATGTTTCCTTGGTCTGGTGTCACATCTGCAGTGCTCTAAGCCTGCTGGCCCTGCTGTCAGTGGTGTCACAGCTGGGCCACCCCTAGGCTGAGGTGTCAGGCAGCACCAGAGAGGAACCCCACGGGCAGCAGGGCTCATGGGAGCTTGGCAGGGGCTGCTGACAGCCCCTTCAGGGCTCAGGTCCTGTGCTCATTGCAGCACACAGCACTCACATTGAAGCCAGGGCATCGTCTTCCCTGTTGGAATTTCATTGCTGGGTAGCAGTCATCCTGGCCTGTAGGGATGAAGCATCTATTTCTGATTTTATCCACTTTGACATGTTTAAATTTGCTGAGGATCTCTGCTAGAGGCGCTGGAGGGCCCCAACAATATGGAACCAATCAGGCTAGAAACACATGAGATGTATAATGTTGCTTCAGAAGTATTTTTTATTTCCTGCCCAAAGCAGCTGCACCAACACATTAAGTGAAGGTAGGACAAACAAACAGTTAGGGCTTGATAAAGAAATTTTTCTCTTTTTAAGCTGTCACTCTTGCAGTGTTGTACTTTCAGTCAGGGATATTAAAGCTGTGACCCAGTCAGCAATGATATACTTGGGAAACTTTCTACGTGTAAATCTGACACAATGAATTCTTAGTCATCTCTGCTTCAATTTTCAGTTCATTACTGGTGATAAATGAATCCCTTATTATGAGAAGCCTAATTTCCTCGTCTCCAGCGCTATGAGGGTTTTGGTTTTGCTTTTTAAGGGGGGCTAAGCTGGTACAAAATATGAAACACAAAATACAAATGTTTCTTTCCATTTGCTATTTAGTTATTGTTCAGTATCTATCAATGCACAAACTGAAGCTTCTGATAAGGTTCTGCTTTTCTGTCTGCTTATCTCAAAGGTCTTTGGTTGGTTTTTGTACATAGATGTGTAATTTGGTTAATCTTTACCATCTTGATACTCTTATCCATCAAAATTTTTATGTAGCTGCTTTTGTTTTTACACTGGCCTTGTTCTCATCATATTTGTGTAGTTTAAAACTTATCCTTCAGTGTTCGTACTTGATTGCTTTGGGCTTTGTGTTTCCAGTTACAGCCCTAATTCTGGGATTCCTGTGGATCCACTGAAGGTCCCTTTTTGTTTCATAATTACTGCCTCTAGCTAGTAATTCCTATGCTCAATGTACACAGCATTACAAATTAACAGTATTTAGAGAAATCTGTAGGTCCTTCTAAACCCAAGTACCCCTTGCTGTGTTGTATAATTTCTTATCTGGTATTAATTTTGCAGAGTTAAATTCTGACAAGATAGAAGAGTTATTGATTGTTCTCCTTCTCAGCTATTTCATTTCATCATTGTTCTATTTTGTCTGGAGTTTAAGTTCATAAACCTGGAGCAATTTTTGACCTTGTGCTTTCTTCTGAGGCTGACATTAATCACACTGAGAAATGAGATTCCCAGCTGGAAGATGCTAAAGAACCATTAGGAACTATTGCATTAACTTACCACTACTTTATCTTTCCCAGTTCAGGCTGAGAATTATTAAGTTGATTGGGACATATCTGTATGTTTCATTATGAGCTAGATAATAATTGCTAATTCTTTATTTGTGGCTCTTTCTCCCACTTGCCTGAAGTATTCACAGCTGTGCTAACAGAACCCTACATCCAGTCAATGGGAGCATTTTGCTGCTCTAACAAGAAAGGGCTTCAAGCCTAATATCAAATTTTCCAGGCAAATGCTTACATGCTCCATCATTTGTTTTCTTAAGTATATGATTTTGAGCAGTGAGCAGTCAGCTCAGGTAAACAAAGCAAGCAGGAACACCTGTTGTACAGCTTCTCTCCAAGGCACAAACTCAAAAACCTCCTTTGTAAAACGCATTTCATTACGCTGCAAAAAGCAGAAGTTCTTCTGAAGAGCTTTACAGAAAGAATGCCTGTGATCAAATAACAAAAGGAAAAAACTTCCCTGAAGCCCTTACCTCTATTTAGCATGAATAAAAGAAGACAATTTTTTTTTTCTATCTTTGGATTAAAAAAAATAGGTATTGTTGCAAGTGAGTTTCATTAATACATTTGGAAGGTGAATAGGAAAGGGAACTCTGGACAGCTTGACTGGACTACCATGTTGTATGGATATGTATGTGTGGTTTGATGATGCTTGCAGCTTGCTGTAAATTTATCCTTGTAGAGAAATACTGATTGACAGTGCACGTTTTTCAACTCCATGCCTTTTTACAAGTCAGAGTGAATGTCTGTTTGCCTTACAAGTCACCTTTTCACCTCACTTCGAAATCATCCCTGTACATTACCTACCAAATACTTTCCTGGTAGGCCACAGTGATTTTAATTGTCAACTACAACAGGGTTAAATCTTCATTTTTTTAATCCTTCAATCACTCCACAGGCTATAGCATATTTTTGCTTTGTACAGAAGGCAAGGTAAATAGGATGTGATTGGCTTTAAGTATGGAAGGGCAGGGACCTTTACAGTTTGTCCTGTCTGCTGGCTTTTTTGTCATAACCAAAGAGCTGGGATGTGGGAGACAAAAAGTAAGGGAAAGCACAGAAGAGCAACAACTGGACATATATCCTCTAAGAAATCTATATGCTAAAGGTATCAGTAGTCACAATGTGGCTGAAGTCACTGTTAGAAGGTAGAAAACGTGTTGGGGAACAGCAAAATTGTTCAAAACGTAGCTCATTTAAAAGGAGGAGGGAGTCAACCCAAACCAGAATAACTAAGAGTGTCTTCTGAAGGCAAATAACCTGTGATTCTTGTGGTATCAGGGGGATTTTCTTGCTTAAATATCTGTGTTAATAGGCTGAATTAATGTGCCAATGTCTTGCCTTGCTGGACAATGTATTAGTGCAAGTATGTCTGCTCTTTCTTTAAGCAAGCACTGACATACATTGATTTAATATTATTCCTCGTGCTGAGCTCTGCAGATAGACTGGCAAAATGCAAATGACACAGCTGTGCTGAAGATACATCTTTGACAGCTCAGAAGATGACTTTGCATATTCAGAAAAGCAAGGGAATGAGAAAGAGACTTTCTCAGCTCTTGGTTTGTGTACATCCCCTTCAATATTCATTTTTATGGTAGTTTTAATTTCAAATCATGTCACTGCAAGGCTGCTGGTATGCTGAATTAGTTCCTGCATTTTCCTTGTTTGTCTGTAATTGTCATTAATGAGGGAAATTCATCACCTTCCCAAAGTTCACCACTCAGCTGAAAAATATAAGGGATGATTAAGCATGGTGGGATTCTTGCTGTGTTCCAGCTCTACAGCAAAGAGCAAGGGAACCCAGTTCTCTGCTGCTGTTTTGGGGGCAGCTTCTTGTAAAGCAGCTGCATAATTCAGCCTCAAAACATCCTTGCAGGGCTGAAGGCATGGAAGAGCAGCTCCAGGGGTTAATGCCTGGAGGACTGGGTGTAGTCTCAGAGGGTTTAATTCAATAGTTAGGGGATTACTGCAAGAGGTCCAGTAGAGTTGGAGGCTTGCATGGGAAGCTCACAGAACCAGTTCTTCAGCTGTACGTGGTATTAGTTGCTATTATTTAAATGTCTTGATAGTAGTTCCCACAGCAATCAGAGCTTTCTCAACAAACATGTAAGTTTACTTGGAAGAAAACAAAATAAGAGGGCTTCTAAAGGAGAGAACATTTCCTGAAGCAAGTTAAACTCATAGTTTGCAGTAAAGAGAAAATGCTTGCATGAAGAAAATACTGGTATGAAGAAATCCATGTCAAATAGGTCTTATGCATATGCCATATTGGACATAGTCAAGATGACTGGTGAGCACTTCAAAAAAGTAATTTATATTAGCATTTTCTGAAGAAACATTACTTGTTACCTTGGAGTAGAAAATTCTGTTATAAATCTGGTTCTCCCTCCCTAGAAAATGGCTTCTTGTCCTAATTAATCACAGTGCCTTGCAGAGGCTACTGATGGGTCTCTTATCTACCCCTGCAAGTGAAGCAGCTGGGGCCACCACCTGTTAACTCACTCCCAGCACCGTTTAATTAGCCTGAGTGCCTGCTACCTTCGGGTTTGTCTGGCAGGGAAAGAAACGGGAGCAGATGCCAAACAGGAGACAGTGCTACAAGGGACAGCCCAAGAAGTGCAAGGAAAAGCCAGAAAAAGTCAAGGAGCGAGGGTAGGTGGAGAGAGGACAACAGGCAAGTTTGGCAGCATCAAAGCCTTGCAGTGCAAGTTTGTTGTGCTCCCTGCCAAATGCCAAGTTTGGGGAATTCAAGTGTTCAGTCAGAAATGTTTCTGTGTAATTGGATTCATACAGTGACTGATCCCACATAAGACTTCAGCTTATGGTTCTGCTACTCAGTAAAATGTATTTGCTAGGTCTGTGGTGAAGTTGCTCAACACCTTTGTTTATTACCTACTACGTAAATAAATAAACGAATTGCAAAGATACAACAAGGTTGTTTCATGCTTATGCATAATAAAGTCCTCACTAATTTACTTCTTTTTCCTTAGTTAAAGGCTGTTATTGAATGAGATGTGAAAATAAAGGGAAGGAAAGGTTTTTAAATAGCATCCTAACTGAGATTTTGTCAGGATTTTAGTCATGCCCTGTTCTTTCAAGGCAAGAAAAAAAAAAAAGATACTCTAACTATTAAATAAATGCTTTATTCTTTGTTGTTATAGAAAAAAAAAACATTTCTAAGTGATTTCTATTACACTACAAAGTGTTCTTTTCTCATCAAAAGAATCTATTTTGAGTGTAATGAATAACATTTCTGTACCTCTGTGTAAGTGTATATTTTATTTTTAGACTACTTATTGAATTGCTAGAACACACTTGTACAAGCTATTAATAAAAAAAAAATCCTTGTGGATTTATTTATAATTCACTTGAGCCAGATCCTCACATTAAGGACATTATGGAAGAGCAAATTCTTGCCTTTTCTCCTTAGCTTGAATCTTTCTTAACTTCTGAAATGAGGCAGCTGAGCAGTGTAAATTTTTAATGAAGAACTACTTATTACTTGTGGAGACTCTTAGCTGATGAAAGTGGTCATAACTCCCTAAATTATCCAACTTAAACAAGTTAGCTGGCTGAATGTGCAAGTCTCTAGAAAGATGCTGTATAAATTCTTATGAAACAGAATACTTCCTTTGAGCTATTATGAAATGTTGGTGAGGATATTCAGATTAACAGGTTTCTGATACAGACCTGTGAGGGTTCACCAAGCTATGATAGTTTAAAGGTGGCCTAGTTATTTCCAATTCTGCACATAGCCTGAAGTTTTTCCTTTCTGTTCCAGATCTGCAGAATAGGTCTACATCCTTGAAGGCTTGTCTGTAGTTCTCTAAATAAACATGTAATATTAGATAGTACTTTCTCTGTACAAAATTTGCTTCTCATGGATTTAATGATTTGACTTTTATCAATAGTTCTCCTTTAGGTATTATCCTTACTTATACTCTGAGAGCCTTAAATGTTTTGCCATTGTTTACAACCAAGTGAAGAAATGGGAATGAATTAAATATTCTTTAAGACATATTACAGTGTATTTCTACTGTAACTCCAAAGAGAACCTAGAATAAATCAAAATACTGGAAAAAAAACTTGGCTATTCATTTACTAATTTAGTTCCTCATCTTAGGCTGTGGTTTGAAGCAGTCCCAGTTGGGCTTTTTTTTCTCATGTCTCTTCCTGAATTCATCTAGATCACTAGAAAGGAATCAATGGGAATTGATCCAATTTGTAGAACACAATTCTAATATTGATAGTAGTTTATATTCATTTGCTTCACCCTAATCTTTTATTAATGCTCATTTGCAAAATGCTGTTCGTGCTGTTTCCTTCCAGTTTTGTACCCCCAAGCTGCTGATGGTAATGAAATTTATAGAAACATAACAAGAAATAATGAAGTTATAAATTTTGGAATTAAATATGGTAACAGTTACTGTTTCTTGTAGTCAGATGTTTTTCAATAGGTAATTTTAATTTCAGATAAACAAAGACCAGTGTAGAAAGTGAGACACATGAAATTCTTACAGAAGCAAGAAGTTGTGTCTGTTTAGGTCTTTTCAATTTTTCTTTATGTCCACCAGAAGGCTGGGCCAGGGCATCAATACTGAATCATCTAGGGATTTTTAGGGATGCATCATCAATAAAATGTGTCATCCAGATATATCTCCTGGTTCAAAAGAAGCAATAACTGATGGCATCACTTTCTCTTACCAGTGGGGAAAAAAGTCACTGGTGGCTTTTCTATGAAGAGCAGAGCCACGATTAAAAACATGTTTAATATAATTTTTGGAGTTAGGATTGTAAAATGCACTTGAATATAAATAACTGTGAAAATAAGTGTGTCTGTCTGGGTATGAGGTGTTCTAGGAGCCAAAAGAATGAATAACAACAGTAAATATTTACTATTTGGATTTTCTAAAAATTTTCAAGAGCTAAAGATATGTAAATTAAAGCATGAATGGTGTGGTCATCCAATAAAATGGAATAACTTAGAGATTTCAGTAGGAATTTCATGGGAAAAAGCTCTTCACATTCATGTAAATCTGTGCTCTCCAACTGCCATTGGCACCTAAAATTGTTCTGAACCTGTATGATTATGCAAATTTCCTCTTTATGCTTTGAAGGGGTCATGTGTGCTTGGGCTGACTAAGCCTGAAAACATTCCACCAAAAAGCTGGAGCACTCAGTCCAAGTAGATGTTTGTTGGTTCTTTTGTTGTTTGGGTTTTTTTTAATGTCTTGCCCAACTTAATGAATGGTTGCTCTGGAAATTTCCGTGGAAAGAGGGAATGAGAATTTTTCATCATGATGAGGGTGTTCCCCCTCTCAAATGAAGAGTATCTCAAGGGCTCCTGTGAGAGAAAAGTGTAGTAACAATTGCTAAGGGGTGGCTTGATTCTTCTTTTTTATTACTCAAGGCTTCACTTTTCAACTTCCTCTTCCCAAATAAACTCATTTAGGACTATAATTAAAAGGGAAAAAAAAATAGGGGAACTCCTTTTGACTTCTTCCTGAATTATTTGCATATAGATAAAAGTGGGGTTTTTCTTGAAAGTTTTTTTGGGGGTAGAGGGGTGTTCTGCATTGGATTCTGGGCTCGTTTGGTTGTTTTTGTTGTTGAGGTTGTTGGGTTTTTTTAACATAATGAAACAACCAACTACTGCCTCGGCCTCTTTTTAAAGCTTAAATCTTATTTCAGTGAAAATGGGGTCTTTTTTTTGGGCAGCTAAGAAAGAATAGAAACTTTGGTTTAAATATTTCTTGTCTGATACAGAAACTCAACCAATATATCCAACCATATTGGAGAAGTATTTTAAGGGACATCTCTCTCTGTCACTTCTGTGAAACCTCTTAAGGACTGATTATGACATTTCTTTGAGGAATGAGGCACCAGGTTCAGCCTCTGCTTTGACTCAGACTGAACTGTAAATTCTTCATATATCAGGTGAATTGTTCTTGGGTTTATAGTTCATTTGCTTCACATTTTCTGGCATTGTAACAAGTTCAAAAGGAGTAATGATGTAAAATTGTTTATTATGTTTAAGAGAGCCAAGTTGAAAATTGCCTGATCCTACAGCATGGTAGTCATAAGAAATACATCATGTCTTAAGATTCAGGACTTTTACTAGCCATTCAACAGAGTGCCTTCACAGCAGTCCTACAGTGAAATGTGTTATTTAAGTCAACACTACTTACCTCTGTTAAGTTTTTACTGAGATTCCCGAGCAAAACTGGAACTTCTGACAGAGCTAAAATTAAATTCAGCCCGGCACAGAGGGCAACAGCCCAAAACGTAGCACTTATTGTTCAATGAAATGGGTAGAATTCATCATTAGCTAGTAATTTCCAGCCAGAGACCATAATTTACCATTAGTTGAATATAATTTTCAGTATCAGGTGGAAAAGTAGCATTTCTCAAAGAATGAGAGAGTGAACAATGTCTGTATAATTTTAGATGGTAAATAACAAGTGCTTTGTCACTAACAGATATCGTGTAAGGATATCAGGTAACAGATACCAGTAGTGTCAAAAAGAGACTAATTCCCTCCCTCATTTACTTTTACTGAGTGATTGGAGCTAAGATTTGCAAGCCTAAATAGCTGCAAGTAGTTGCAGCTTTGTTTTTAAAGCTGCTGCTCTCCTAGCCTGTTGGCTTTATTGAGTTCACAGTGTTTCTAAATTGGAGACTAGTCCTGTTAAAACTCCTAAGCGAGCTTTGCTAGGGGCATTAGTATTGGTTGGTTGTGAGGTGCCATGAGGAGGATGGCCCACTGCTTGGAATACCATGTCTGAGGGGCTATCTTGGGTAAAAAAGTCTGATTCCTTGTGCAATTATATTTTGTACATGACACCCAACATTACAGTGACACACAGAACACTTCCAGTAGCTTTCAGTGCGTCTTCCTCCTCCTCAATCATTATGAGTAGTGTGTGGTTAAATCTCCTAGAACACAATCAATCTCTCAGAATGATGATCAGAAGGTTCACTGGTTAAATTTGGTCTGGGCTCTCTGTAGTTGATTATAAACCTTTGCACCAAAAAAGGTAGGCACAGCCTCTGCCACTTAAATTAATAGAAAGTCCCATCCTTCTGTCCTTTACTGCAGTAATTTAAAACTTTGACCCAATCAACCCCTGAATGCAAATGAGTGAGCAATCTGGAGAAACAGAGTGTTGATCCAGTCAATCTACAGCCATTTTCAGGGCAGATTTTAAAGATGTACGTGACATTGGCCATTAGTGAGCCAGCTAAGATGAATGGGCCAATAAACGAACATATTTCACTTCTTTCATCTGCCAAGATGAAACATCATCTTGGTGCTTGGCTGCTTTTTCTTGTTTGGCCTTTTATTTTCTTAATTTGCACGACAGTGTTTTGAAAGGCGTGCTATCAATCCTTTAATTGACTTTTCTAAAGGAATATTTTTTTCCAATAAGTCCCCTTGAGTGGGTTGGTCTTGAGGATTTTGGTTTTCTTAATATTTTCCTTTGTAACTCATTAAAAAGATTTTGATTTTTAAAGATATTGTCTCTAAGATTGTTTAGAAAACAAACAGAGAAATGAATGTTTGGCATTGCATTTTAAAAATGAGAGTGACTGAGCTAGTAAAATTAAACATCCAGAAAAAAAAAAATCCTGTTATCATTGTTTTTCTAGTTTTGTTTCATATACAGTTGCTTTAGGTGTTTTGTGGAAGTCCAGAGTAATTTTTAGCAGTGTGGATTTTGTTGAAAATCGACAGTTATTTTCAGTCATTATAGAAGTCCAGAATATGTCTGAGAGGGCAAAACACGTCTTTGCAATAATTAATAAATTATCTGACACCTGTCATCAGAGAACAAAAGGAAAAAAGCAGCCTATTGTTGTGGCAGTGTTAATTTTGCAAAGACATATGCTTCCTGAAGTTTTCTTCTGAACAAAATATTAATGTTTCTTTTTAGGTATTATCTGTTGGACAGTGCACTATCAAGAGTAAACTAAAATAGGTTTTAAGTTTAATAAGCAGTTTTACATTGAGAGTAAAAAGGTGCAGGGATATTGTCGTCAAATTCCTTTGGGTTGTGCTGTTTTGTTTGCAGAGCAACTGGGATTTTATTTTATTTTTTTGTTTCGAATTATGTAGTTCGTCATTATGAGTTATATTCATGGTGCTTTGTGGTATTTTGATCAGCAATTTTTCTTGGGGTCTTAAAACATGTGTTCATTTATGTGTTTAGCTGACCAGCTGCCTTCCCTTTTTTTTCTTTCTCCAATGTGACATTAAAATGTAGCGATTCCTCGCAAGCACCTTTTAGTGGAAAAGGCATCTAACTCCGTGTGATGCTAAACTGTTGCCTTTTCCAGGAGGGCTCTACCCCTCTCCCCTGCCCCAACTCCCAGCAGAGGTAGAGCAGCCCCCTCTGTGCTCGCCAAGCCCCAGTCATCCCCCGCCTCCTCCCCACAAAGAGGTGAAGTCCCCTGGGTCTGTAATTGCCAGGAGATGAAGCGATGATGGGGAGTGATCACAGTCAATAGCTTTGATTAACAATAAGGTGGAAAATTAGCAATGCTAGCATTCAGCTCCCCTGCCTTCCCGTCCCCATATGCTCCCTGCAGCCTGCGCTGGCTGCTTAGCAGGGTGGCCACCGTGCCTGGCTGGCTTCAGAGCCACACTGGGAGTGGGGCAGAGGGGGACAGAGGGCAGCTTTTTGGGGACCCTGGGCAATGCTCCTGATCGTTCCTCTCCGGGCTCCGCCGCGCAGGCAGGGGAAGGACGAGGTGTGCCGTGCGCTGGCACTGTGGCTCTTGCTGTCATGTGTGGATTTAATTGTGTCTGGACGTGTTGTGATCAAAATGGCAACTACTGTTACTCCTGTGACCCCATCAGCAGCTCTGGTGTTGTTTCCGACAGACTCCGAAGACCTAGAGAGGGGGAACGACAGCGGGACACCACTCCCCACCTCTGATAACGGTGACAATTCGCTGGGCTACACAGGTAGAGTGCACCTTTCCAAAATATTCCTGACTGCCTCCTTCTGACACTTCCCACCTGCATCTGCCATTGCCACCTGTATACGTTCCTTTAATCGTCATCTTTGCTCGCTGGCTCTCTTTCACCATCACCTTTAGAAGTTCAACATTGTTAGTACTGTTGGGAAATGTTATTGTGTCTTTTAACTAACCAAGATGATTGTCCTTGTGTGTGTGTTGGTACATGTCAATGATTTAAATGTTTAAATTTGCCTTGTTGAGACAATGCATCCATTATTTTCCTTTGAACTGTATGTATTAATGTATGAGGCAATATCATCTCAAAGAAATTTTTCCAAAGACCAAGGGGATTTTTCCATATGTTTATTTGGGGATTTTTTTTTGCTTTGTTTCTGTTATAAACAAAAGTAAAATATGTTGCAGCAGGGAAGAAAACCCAAATGAGCCTTAAACTGTGATTGGAGAAGAGTGTGTTTCATTGACTTCTGCTTTGCATAAACTACAGAAATGTGTCTCTAGGCCAAATAAGAAAAGCCACAGAATAAGCAGCACCATACAGCAATGATCTCTGAGGAACCCAATCCTGTAACTCCTCTGCAGCCTGAAATGTTACCCAGCTCCAGGAGTCACTGACCACAGCCCAGTCTCAGCTGTAGTCACGGGTTTTCATGAACTACTGGTGGTCCAATGTGACTCAGATATTCCTAAATAAGACAGTCTTGCAGCGTACAAGAAGAGAATAAGCAGGTATAGAAGAGAGAGAGAGCAATTTCTTGTCTATTCATAAAACTTCAGGTCCTGTTATATGCCACTTACAGTGATTGCAGCTTTCATCACCTGCCCCTCACAATCATCTCTGCATGTGGCTTAACACCTCGACACATAATTTTATTTCAGTTTAAAATACTTTTTTTTTTCTAAAAAGCTAAAAAAAGTGAAACAATACAAATTTCCCCTCAGTCAAGATAGATGCCTTTTTGAAAAACATTGCATGAATCCTGCTGCATGTAGATTATTTAGAATTTTCTACATTCTGAATATTCCTTTTAATTTTGTTGTAAATTCTTCCCCTTGAACGCTCCAAGTTTGTCACATGTACATCTCTGCTGCATATGGGATCATCATATTGACAAAATGTAGCTTAAAAAATGGTTTTTTTTCCTCACTGTAAATTAGACTTTTGCTTTCAGAAAACAGGGATGGGAATCATGATCCCTAGTTCTTGTGTTTAAACAGCCACTAGTTTACTTGGAACAGGGAGTCAGACTCTTTTAATAATAAACTGGTTAATTTTACCTGGAGATGAGCAACCCTCCAGCCTCCTCCCCCATGCCTGGTCTGGGGTTGGTGCTCTACAGGCAGATTCCTGCACGTGACAGCCTCACACCTTCCCTCGAGGTGGGAGAGGAGTCCTGTAGTCACCCCCAAAAGCCCCCTTAGGCACAAGAGCATCAGGGGTGAGAGTTTAGAGGGAGACCCCCATCATTTTTTCCACTGGAGAGGGGCTAGAGGCTTGAGGCAGGTCCTCCCATGACAACTGCACCGGGTGGGTGATGGCAGGCAGAGGGTGCAAGGGCTGCAGGCAGTCCTGCTCCAGTATTTAAGGCAAATAAGGCAGTGTTTAAGACAATACCTCCACTCTGGGGTCTTGGGACAATGTCCCAAACAGACCACAGACCAGTCTGCATCTGTCCAGCCTAAAGGGTCCTTGTCCTGCTCCAAGGAGCAGCTGGGCACTGCACCCCAGGAAAGGCATCTGCAGGGTATTGCAGCTGTTTAACCTGCCTCTCTGAGGCTAATGGGGGCATTTGAGAGCACTGACAAAGTCAGCCCCTGGTCTAGTAACTCCCCAGAGGCTCCACTTCTTAACTCTAGGCTATATTTTAATAGCCGTTTTCCAAATAGGCACAAAAGTCAGGATGGAGTTAGAGGCAAACACAAGCTGAACTAAAATTAACACCTAGAAGATGACTGGTCTTGTTTAATCAGAGATTTTGTGCCTCTGTTTGAATGAGCACCAAGTGAAGGTAAGACCAAGCTTTTCACCTTTAAAGATTTAATGATCCAGTACTTTTTCTCCACTATGTAATAGTAATCAGTAGAACTATGTGTGTATACCTTGGTTTATATGGAAAAGCCCTGAGGTATTTATTAAAATTACTCCAGCAGGTTTCTGTAGTAATCAGTAAAAGATTTAAGAAATAATATTCATTGGAATGCAACCTTATAGGTAAAATTGCCTTTTTCTTTTCCTCCTAATTGTGGGCTCATTCATATGGCCCTAATATGGAATTCATGGATTTTACAGGAATATTCTTAGATCACTTTTGACCTCTCTTACCTTTAGAATTCTATTCTACAAAAGAAAAACCATTCCAGAAGCTTGTTTGTACTGAAAAAATCTCTGATTCTTTCCTAAAATCACTTGGATTAAGTCCAGGCTGCCTAGACCCAGGGCTGAAATAAAGAGCAGTTTATTTTTCAGTCATGTATCTATCTTCAGGTGGTGCCTGAATGGACAAAACCCATGCAAGTTGATAACTGCTGTCGTACCATAGGCTTGTGCTTTTTTGCTCATACTGAGAGCGCTGATACATCTGCAGGGCACATCTTCCTCCCATTCCACATAAATTTAGCTGCAAGGTATAGAAGCAAAGCATTCCCTTTCTGGGAAGTTTCAAGATTAAAGATTATAACATTTTCCTATATTTTTTTCTTTTCCTAGATGTTTTTCATGGTGAATATATGCAGCTGTTTTGTACTGTTTTTAAGTGGATGTACATAACTCCTAGGGAGGGCTTCGGTGTGTTCTCCTAAAGCCCCCTTTATCACTATTATTTATTCTCCTAAATCTGGAGATTTTTTTCCTATTCATTTAGGTTTTGTTGTTCTCCACTGTGGATATGAGCACTTGAGTTGAGAAGTAAGCTCATGCCAAACAGTAAATTTCTTGTCAGTTTTGGGGGGGGGGGGGGGGGGGGGGGCAAGAGGAGATAATAACCCAAAATGTTTCAGATAAATTTCAAGTTGTTAATACATTTCAATATTATTACAACAAGGAAATTACGAACTTCTATTTGATTTCTCATGATTCTTAGTAGGATTTTTAGGACTGAACTCTAGATTTTTTTTAATCATTAAGGTAAAATGATATCCATAAAGTGATGTGGATGTTACACTTTCTATAGATCATCAGGGTTTTATAATCAAAACAATTATTAATAGTTATTAACTGTAGACATGACTGGAGAAGCCTCATATGCATCTGTGTTAAAGATAATCGCTTTCAAAAAGCATTTGTAATGTGCAGAGATAGGGGCTGAATAAACCACAGAATCAAGAAAAGAAGTTCAGCCACTGAGGATTGTTCCATATGACATGGTATTAGACTGAAGGAGTTTAGAAGAAGTTTTTTTTCCTTGCATTTTTAATACCACTGAAGAATAAAAAAAAAACCTCTAAAAGCTGATGTGACCCCATAGGCAGCAAAAATGCTAGATGTAGCTGGATTGTTTCAGGAAAGAATTCAGGGTTAAAAAAGTTTAGAACTTTTAACTTTAACTCTGTCAGTTTAAAGAAATGAGGCTGGAAGATTACCTTGTCTTCATCTTCACAAAAGTTCAGTTTTACAATGTCAAGGCCAGACAGGAAAATAATTGCATAGTTAAGATGTGTAACAGCAAAAATCTAAATAGCTATTCAAACCATATGCATAAAGAACAGGCCAAATCACAATGAGATTCAATAGGATAAAGAGTACAAGTTATATGCTTCGTGTTGTATTCAATTTGTCCTAAGGAAGACACCCAAAGTATCTTTCTGAAATGCTGCATGAGCATGCGTAATTCTCTTTCTACCGACTTTAAGGGGTCTTCAGATGTAGTGATGTAGATACCTAAAAATGATTGCAAGAAATTTCACATCCCCATCAGCTTGAGTCTAAGTTCAGAAAGAAGAACCAGGTGATAGTCATGAGAGTATATAGTAAAATTTAATTTGATCACCCAAGGAAGATGGGAATGGAAGGTGCAAGTAGGAATTCAGTTCTCTGTCAGGTTTAGGCTGCGGAGATGTCAGACAAAGCTATTGTGTAGACAGTTATTTTAGAGGGGAAAGAAACCCTAATGTTACTCATCGTTGTTTTTTTCTTTTTGTTTTGATTTGGGTTTGTGTGGTTGTTTTTGTTTTTTTTTAATTTAAATCTTGGAGGAAAGAATAGGGACAAACAAAAGAGGAAGGAAAGCAAGGAGAAAGATCTAGCAGAGTTCCCACTGTACATCAGAGTAAGAATATGGAAAGTCATATGAATAAGATAATGGAGGAACTCAGGGGATGGAGAATTTAGAAAAAAAAAGGTCATAGAAGGAAGTGCCTTTAAAAAACATCAGGATTTCTAAGAGAAGAGCTTGTATTTAGTCACTAAATGGAGCAGATGATGTGTTGAGTGATGTTCTGG
The DNA here is from genome assembly GCA_910950805.1 of Acrocephalus scirpaceus scirpaceus. Classification (NCBI taxonomy): domain Eukaryota; kingdom Metazoa; phylum Chordata; class Aves; order Passeriformes; family Sylviidae; genus Acrocephalus; species Acrocephalus scirpaceus. The sequence continues at coordinate 8,962,982 of OU383774.1, forward strand.
AGAAGCTTTGAGAACCACAATTCTGCAGCAGAGAGAGAGTAAGGGAACCTGAAGACCGTAGGATAAAATTATCTTGACTATAGCTACTAAACATGTATCTACATTTAATATTTACTGTTAGAGCAGATTTTCAGGAAAAGACTAAACTAATTAATATTTCCACATCAGATATCACATGTGGCATGCCAGCCTGAATAGTAAAGAAAATGTTTCCTCTTGGCTCACAGACTTCTTTTTTTCTCCCCCAGAACAGTGCAAAGGCAGTAGGTGTCAAGTATGAGCCTCAGTTATTTTCCACCTAACCAGTGGCTGCAGAGTAATCTCTGAGATTGCATTGTGCTGTGCTATTGAAGTGTGTGCGTACAGGATATCCCAGGAAGTAGCACATTTCCTGTTAAATCAACTGTGGCATAAATATTGGGGATCATTTAACAGATCACAGAGTATCGCTTGTGTTACAGAGACCAGAAGGATGGCTTGTTAAATTAACACTATAGAGTCAAACATGTGCAGGCAAGGATCACCACTCCTCATTAAGTGGAGTCATAACTTTTTAAAGGGATATTTCCAAATACTTTTTTTTTCCTAGTTTTCTCAGACAACTCTTCCAGTGTGAAAAGAAACCCTGTGCTTCCCAACTGAGACCTGAAATTAGTCTTCAATTATTTTCCCCCTGATTTTAATAATGAAAATATTTTGTGGTGTTCTTTTGTATAACAAAAGGCTCATTTTTTTCTCATATTGCCTTTCTTCTTTACTACTATTTTGTTATGTCATCAGGAGAATTGTTCTTAGAAGATCATAGTTTGTCCCATGTGAAATAGGACAGGGTGGCCTTGGAGAGCATTTTAAGAAATGAAGGGGAAATCTATCTTCATTTCATGGTCGTGTCTGAGACATTTCTTCCTCTAGTCCAGTAATTTTGCCTAGGTTATGCTATGTATTATAGGGTGCTTGTTTTGAAAAGTGGTAGTTCAGAAAACATGTTCAAAAAAATATTTAAATATTTCTTTGACATCAAAGGTGGAAATCTACACTAATACCCTGTGAGAAATGGGAGCATGTTTTACATTTTTTTAAGATTAGTAGTGGTAGTAAATATACATACAGATTTTGTGGCTGAGAGAAAGAGAGGAGAGGAGAAAAAGCTGTGATATGCAGCAGGACAAATATTTACTATTTGATATTCCTTCTAAATTATTATCTCCTGTGTAAGTCATAAAGAAGGATCAATATTGGGGAAAAAACCACACAGCAAAAGCAGTTTGGCTAATAGGTTGCAAAAAGTGAAGGATGAAGGTGTAGGTTGCAGAGTGTGGATATTTTTGATTTGGAGCTGTATTTTCAGATGGGAAACAGGTAGCTAGAGATATCTGAACAAAACAAAAATTCTATTTCCATGCAAGAATTCCGAGTGAGCTGTTGGCACATCTCATTTTGCACTGCATTCATCATGGCAACCACCTGTAGAGAAAAACAAACACTTGTTTGCACTGCAGAACCAACAGACATCTGACAGGGCTGAATGAACCACCAGATCAATTAGCAGCAACATTATTTTTTTTTTTCAGTTACAGAATCCTTATTGCTAGTGGTAATACACAGCAGAACTCAGCTGGACATTTACATCTCAGGATATGTACAAAGCTTGCAGTTAAAACCCTTTTCCTGGTCTTTCTTTTTTTAAAAAAACTTGCTAACTGAGCAAGTGTGCTCTTGAGTCACTGGGAGAATGAACACAAAGCCTCATGATACCAATTTTACAAAGTTACTTCTTAGAGTACATCTGCACTCCAAATCCAGGAACAGATGGGTACTGTTATGCCTATTAAAGAAAAAAAAAAGAAGGAAAAAAAAAGAAAGAAAAAGGGAGAAAAAGAGCAATAAAAACCCCCTGCTATTGTCTATCAGGAAAGGTTTCTGCCAATCTAAACTGTCAGAAAAGTCCTTTCAGTTTTATCTTTCTCTTTGCAGGCAGTCTTCTGAAACAGATACTGAGGATTTGTTTTTAATATCTATTAAAATATACATGTAAATATAACACCAATCAACAGGATTGCCTGCAAATGAGAGTGGGCAACACTGATATGAAAGCAATAATAATTTAATCAAAACTCATATTAGCAATATTGGAGCACAAGTACTCCCACTTAGATAAATCTTGCACTGTCAATTTTTATGGAAAAGTTAATAGAAAATCTCCTCCTCCAAATACTGTGTTACACTTCAAGGCAGAGTGTTTATTAAAACAGGAAGCATGGCAATGCCAAATGTTTCTCAAACAGTGAGAGCCAAAATATTGCATGAAGTATTTGTCTAATAGTGAGTTTCGCAGCAGTAAATGCCTCTATATAGTTGAGATGCTAGGAATTTTTCTAAACAACCATATCTCAAGAGGATGAATTTGAGCTTGAGAAGGTGCAGGAAAGAGCTATTAAAATAGTTAGGGAATAGAAAGTTTATTTTGATGGAGGCCTTAATGAAAGGGAGATGTGGCTGCATTTGTTGCCAGCCTTATGATTTTAGAGAAAAAATAGAAAAAAAAGCACATTGCTTATTCAACTTGGAGAAATCCAGTTATTGATAAATATCTTACCTTCAAACAGTACTCAGAATCTGGGCTTTTATAATAGGGGATTCTAACTTTTTATTCGTGTTACCCCTTGACAAAAGATGAAGCAGTAAAGAAATGGGGTTTAATTAATCTAGGATAGACATTTAGGATGTGATAAAGGAGCAGATTCTAGAGCACTTCTCAGCCAGGAGTTTGAAATCTCCTTTCCAAATATTTAAATTTGTGATAGGCTGTGAGAGGCTGTGCATGCTCGATTTGATTCCCCAGGATGAGCATTTTAATCTTGAGTTCATATGTTCCTAATTAATTATAAGACAAGTAAAATCAAAATAAAATGCATTCACAGCATATTATAGTTTCTCTTTTCCATTCGGGCTGTCACAGACAGGAACCCCTGGAGCTGATGAGAGGCTTTCTGCTGAGGGCCTCCTAGCAAGAGCAAAGACAGAGCAAATTACCCTCAGACACTGCTGTCAGTGCAGTGAATTAAGTATGCAAAGCAATTTGTGAAGATGTTCTGAAGTGCAAATTTCTGCCACTAGGTCAAAAGAGTATGAATTATCACAGGATGAGCAAGGTAAGAGGACATCATTCCCCATCTTCATCAGGGTGTTAGACAAGTTAGTCTTTGATTTTAGCCAGGCAAATTGCTTTATTTAAAGAAGCAGGAAGTTAGTAATGCAGATGATTACATTAAATTCATACCAGTGAAATGCCCTGCATCGATGAGAACATTAATTTATTGTGTCTACAATAATGCACTTTCGTGAGTAGTATAGGAAAAGAAAAATGTTGAAATGTATTTTCTATGCTTTAGGTATTAGCATTGTTGGTTATTTATCATAAAAATTACTGTATAGGATCGTGGATGTAAAGGTTAATTTGGGTTGGAAGCAGTGATTGGAAGTCTCAAATCCAACTTGCTAAACAATCAGGGTCAGGTATGAGGTCAGGCCAGTCTGGTCAGGGCTTCACCCAGTTAGGTCTCAAAAACTTCCAAGGACATAGCTGGGACAGCCTCTTTGAGCAGCCTGCTCCACTGGCTACCTGTCCTCATAGGGAAAAATATTTCTCCTTTTCAGCCTGAACCTCTCTTGCTTTGACTGATGCCTGTTGTCTCTCGCCCTGCCACAGACCACTGTGAGGAGCATGTCTCCATCTGCTCAGTGCCCCCTGTCAGTACGGGCAGGGAGGCTGTACTCTGTGTTCAGTCCCCCTGGGATTCTCTTCCCCAGGCTGAACAACCCCTGGTTCCTCAGCCTCCAGGCAAGTGCTCCAGCCCTGAGCCCAGTCCTGCTTGGCCCTCTGTTGAACTCATCCCAGTTTGCCAATGACTGTCTTAGTTTGAAAAGACCTGTGTCTGCCAGGGAAAGCTGGAGCTTCCCTTGGAATGGAAAATGTAAACGCCCTCACTCTGAATTATTACAATTTTGAAATTAAGGGGCTTTCAGGCAAAGATACAGGAATAGGAATAACAGTTCTTTACTAAGAATATTAAAAATGTAGTAGTACAAAAAAAAGCAAATGAGCAAAAAAAGAAAAACACTGACAGAGTCAGTACATGACCTGACATCCTGTTGGTCAGGGTGTTGGTAGCACTCCAATTAAGTCCCCCTGGAGTGACAGATGTGGTCTGTTGGAGCAGAAAGGATCCTGTAGAAGGGTCCAGAGGTGGCAAGATGGGTCCTGTCTTCTGGGAATCCAGTGGAAACAGGCTGTCCTGGTGTTCTCAATCCCAGGTTTTATCCAGGTAGGAATGCTTGGTTCCTCCCACTGGGTGGAGCATCTCCCAATGGGATGATGGAATTTTATCAGTCATGGAGTGGGACTCACTGGCCCATTAACAGCAGATATCCCCCTGGAGGGAGGATAGGTCCTGGAAGAGATAAAGAAACACTGCCTCACCTGGTTTTAACAGCTGGCCCATTAACAGAAGACACCGACCTCCTCCCCCCTAGGAGTTATGAGGAATGGGTTAAACAAGAGATAAAGAAAAAAAAAACCACCCCCCCCAACCAGTTTCAACAGACGGAAATAGAATACGTCTTGCATTGAACCCAAGACAATGGCTTTACTGGGAGGCCAGTAAAGGCTGAACTAGCTGCTGACCCAGAGCCTCAGCACCCTCCCAGCAGAGCTGCTTCCCAGCCTGTATGGATGCAGGGGGTTCTTTCTGCCTTCCTTTCTACAGCAGGTCTTTGCATCTGTCCTTGTTAAATGTCATTAGGTTCCTGTGGGGCCATTCCTCCAGCTCACTCCCTGCAGGTGGCAGCCCTGCTGTTGGACACGTGGACTAGTTCCCCCAGCTTGGCTTTGCCTGTCAGCATGAGGAAAGTGCCTTCACTCCCCTCCTCCAGGTGACTGACAAGGACCTTAGGCAGGCCAGATCCCAGGACAGACCTGAGGGTCCCTCTTTTGTTACAATTCTCCAGGTAGGCTGCAGCCCATCAACCATTAACTTTGATGGGGTGCGTCATCAAGCTTTTGCTCATCTGGTGGTTCACCCAGACCATAACATCCCTGCTTGGATACAGGAATTTTGTGGGAGACAGTGTTGAACCCAATACATGGGAGTCTAAAAACACAAATAAGTCTATCAAATTAGGGTTTCCCATCAAAACTGATCTCCCCTGCTTGCACAATTTTTAACTGCATCTCTTGACCCAGAGTTAATACATTAACATCTGTCATAAGATCACAGTTATTTTTGTCAGATTCCTCTGGAAGTGCTGCCAGCCATTTATTTTCAGAGCTTTGTGTGTGTATGTGATTCTTGTGTTGCTTATCCATAAACCGTAACAAGTTGAACCATCACCTGCTAGTGTTAAAACATTGTAGAGAGCTTTTTAGAAGGAACTGTATTGATTTTCAGTGACCCTTGTATAAGGAGGGAGATGTTTTCCTGTGGTACAATTTACTGGAGAACATATTATTTATAGGGCTTTTGTCTAATACTTCCTAAAAGGCAGTAAAAAAACTACTACTGAAACTCACTGCTGCTTTCCTTGTTGCAGAAAATGCCATATTATTTTTCACTCCTAAATATAAGCAGAACCCTGATTTTTTTAACTGTGAGTACTTTGAAATAATCTCTTCCAAACCACTAGCTTTTTTATTAGATTCTCTGCCTCTGCTTAGACTCTTCCTTTTCTTCCCATCAGATTGTCCTTGTGAGGTAATAAGATCCATTTGCTTCATCCTCCTTCCTTTTTCTTTAATTTTATTTCCCTAATTTCATGGTTTGTTTCTGAATAACCACCAGGAAAAGAAGGGCTGCATTTCAGCTAAACTTGGAATATAGTAACCAGCCCACTCATACATTCATAACTTTACCACACAAAAAAACACCAAAAACCATTTTTTTCTGCATTTATTTCTGTCTAATCTTTAGCAGAACAAATTCCTCTATCTTGTTTCTGGAGTAGTGTAAAACCAAATATAAAATTTTGCTTTTTCTGTTAGGAGTAAGTACTGCCCAAGGGAGACCAAATCACTTTTCAGTAGATTGAAACTTTTGGTAGCAAAGTATAATTTCTTCCATTTCAGCAAGGTAGTTTACTTATGCTCTGGTGTGTAATGAAACCTTTCATCATTTCATATGTAGACTGCTTTATTTTTTGATTAAAAACAAGTGGATATTATTGCACCCTTTCTTCAATAGAAATTATAAGCTTTGACAGGAAGCTCAAGATAAAGGAAAAAGAAGGTAAAAGGAACTTATTGATCAAGTGATTACAAAGCTAGTGTTCTGGATTTCTTCCAAAACCTCAAAAGGCAAATTTAGCATAAAAGTCTGGTAGGAAGGAAGACACCTGTTTCACTTGGGATAACTACTGTGCAGTGTTCAAGTATTGCAGAGAGTTTATAGATAATTTTTAATGGACAGTAAGTACATCACAGGAGGCTGACAAGGGCTTTAGGGTTATTTATCCTTCAAAATTTCAGCTGTTTAATAACAACATCCAGACCATTATCAGATGGATCAAATAGGAAACTTATCTGTGAAATATACTGTAGACATCTGTGGGAATATTGTGAACGTTGTTGTGCAATGTGCACTCAAATGATTTTCAGTTCTTGGGCACACACCATCACCCATAAGTTGACTGGATTTTTATGCAAAATTTAGATGCATACATATAAGTACTTCTATTTCTGTCTTTATTAAGAATGAATAAAATTATATCCAGAACACGATCAAAAACCAAGTAATTAACAAGTAATTAAATAAACTTTCCATTTAAAAAAAATGAAATTTTAAAAGAGAGCAGATATAGACATCACAGTCAACATTTGATACACACACATGTATTTGGAGGGCTTTGCAAGGCCTTTAGATTTGGAGGAAAAAAATAAAATTCTCACTAATCACAATGTTTCGATTTTTCACTTTTTCATGTGAGCATGGCTGAGCCCTGGCAGAGGCTTCCCAGAGAGGCTGTGGAATCTCCATCCTTGGAGATAATCAACCAAGCCACCTGGGCATGGTTGGGCACCCAGCTATAAGTAGCCTTGCTTGAGAAGAGGGACTGGACAAGATTGACTCCCCAGGTCCCTACCAAGCTCAAGCAGTCTGTGATCTTATAATTATAAATCTTATATTCTTTCACAAAAAATGAGCTTTTTAGATCTTAACCTACCTGAACATAGCTGTTTTCTTGGCCAAAAATGTTTCTTGAAAAACTAAAACTTCTAAGACATGAGGAACAGCAAGATTGTTTGTCTGCCCATGAAGTCCAGAATGCAGAGGCATTTTCCTTCCAGGAAAAGGTGGAAAACATCACCAAGATTAGGAGCTGTTTGCTCTTTCTTCCAGGAGCACAAGCTGGAGTTATAGAGCCCTACTATTGAGAGGGATGTGCTTTTGCCGTGTTAGTGTGTTAGAATATGCCTCTATAGTTCATGTGCTCTATAAACTAATTCATTTATATATAAATTCAATGTCAGTTACAGGCCTATCCACCTGTATACACACAAGTGTTTCAGGATAGCTTGTCTCTGTGTTTCTACATGCTGAATATCAATCCAAACCAAGGCAGCTTCAAATATCAAGAGAGCAAGGTCTCAGAGGAGAACAGAATAGAGAGGATAAATGATTTATTTCTATTTTAAACCCATGTGACTGTAAATATAATACCTAAAAGAATATACCTGTTGAGATCTCCTTCTTATCTGGGTCTACAAAAGTTCTCTGAAGAGTGAATGGATCTAGTTTCCAAATCTGAATAATTAATTCTTTTGTAATACCCATATGGCATCTTTATGAATTTTCTACTTACTTTGTTGGGAAATGCCCTTGTATTAAGGTTAAGGTCTTTTTTGTAGCTGCAGATGCTCTTAAAATCTGCTGTCCAGAAGCTGAACCGAGATAAAGAAAAAGCGTCATGACAGTTATTTTGGCAGCCTGATCAAAGCGGGACGGCTGTATTTAGGCAGACAAGTGTATCAAAGGGATGCAGTTTGAAAAGGCTGAGTTAGCATTCCCAAAACTGTGTCCCTGTGATATGCTCTGCAGTGCTGCTGGCAGAGCACACAGCGCTAGGAAGTGTTGTACATCCGTCAGGACACAGCTTGAGCCGAGTATAGTGAGAAATTATGATTCACTACAACCTCTTGCTGCTTATATTAATTTCCCTCTAGCCATAACACATCTGTTCATGGTAAGACTGATCCAATGCCCATCCACCTACAGTTGAATTATTTCAGCAAGCAGTGGATTCAGTAAATATTATTCATGGGAAGATTAAAAAAAAAAAAAAACAACTTAAAACTGAGTTAAGAGAATGAGTCCAACTAGAACACAGGGCCCTAAGTTCTCTGGCAGCTTCTCAAATGTAGTTTCCTTCTTTTTTTTTACCATGATAGTGGAAAGTCCTGTCCTACGAGGTATGGAGTATTTCTTAATTAGAGTTTTTGGTTTGCTTATTAATTTGTCTTTTCCAGTAGGGATAAAGAACATTCAGGGCTGTATTAGAGCACTCAAACAGTCAGGACGAGAATTTGGATTATACCCAGCCTCCTGTAAAATAACCTGTAGTTTAGAATGAAGTGAAATATTCCATCTAAGTGGAATCGTATATTTATTTTCCTCTTACACAGAAATCAGTGAGTGAAGCACTGCAAATACCCACTGGCCACTTGTCTTTTCTACTATAATGGAGCAGCAGTGGAGAAGAGCTTGAAATGCCCTTGTGATTAGCTGGTGTTTTCCTTGCAAATGGGCTCCTTACAAATTATTTAGTCAGCATTTCCTTCTGAGTCAGTGAGTTTGGCTTCTCAGTGCCACTACAAGGACAGAAGGAAAATGAGAGTCTGGGGGTGAAACTGTAGAGAAATGGAACAGTTTGGATGTTTTCCATACTTTTTTTGTATTCCATAGACGTGCAATTAGAGAAGCTATTGACAAACATTGTGTGCAGTCATCTGATTTACAGGTTTCTTTATCTATGTTTTCAGAACCCACTGGTCTATAACAAACAAGAGTTGTGGCTGCCCCATCCCTGGAAGTGTCCACGGCTAGGCTGGATGGGGTTTTTGAGCAACCTGGTCTAGTGAAAGGTTTCCCTGCCTGTGGCAGGGGATTGGAATTTTATGATGATGGTCTTTAAGGTGCCTTCAAACCCAAACCCTTCTATGACTGTTTGTTTATATAAATCAAGTTAATACACGAGCCATAACTTGACTGGAATTTTCTGTAACATTCAGTGACATTGCTCAGAACAAAGCCCAGAGGGATTTCTTTTTTATTTAGCTAGAGATGACTATTTCTTTCCAACATACAGAAAACCTACTAAAATTCAAATACCTTCATAGTATTTGAATATCCTTTGTTCCCAACAGAGTTAAATAACAATTGCATTTGTAAAAATGCTGTCAATTACTATTTTCATGTCCTTTCTTTGCACCATTATTAAAAATGTCTAACTCTGCTTTGGTTACATAATACTTTGTATTTATAAACATCGTTTTGTTGTTTTTTTTTTTTTTTTAAGTAAGAGAGTTAAATAGGAAATTAATCTTCTAAGGTATGTTAAAAGCTCCCAGGGTTGCACCCAATGATTGTTGATTCCATTTGCAGAAACATCACCAAGGGTGTGAGTTTCCATATGAATGGTTTCTTGTCTTTTCAAGCTCTAAATAGCTTAAGGCTCACTAATTATACTGGTGCTGGGACTAACTTAACAACAGCAAGCATCAGAACGTGTTTTAGATGGTCAGCACAGAAGAACTAGGTCAGGGACCTCCAGGGATTTCATCAAAAGGTTAGCAAACCTAGCAGCACACCTTGAGCACCAATCACTGAGGCTAATGAGACCTCATTTAAATAGTTTTTCAGGGAATTAGAAAAGATCACCTTCTTTTGGGAAATGAAATCTTACTCTGATTCATCTAGTAGTAGATCTTCTCTATTTCTTTTTTTTTTTTTTTTTACAAATATACTCCTTTATCTGTGCAAGGATATTAGATTAATAGACATACATAAAATATGCTGCCATTAGCACAATAAATTCTCCTTTCCTGAGACAGAAATGGAAAAACAATCCTCCACAGCAGATGCATTTTCTTTAAAATTGAGTCTATTAGTCTATCATATTAGCTACTTAATGAAAACAATAACACACCTTATTTTCCTTTCCAAATCAATGAATTCCTTAAGAGCATCCAGAAAATAATCTGAGTAAAGAGGAGGTATGTTATCTATGATGGATTATAACAATTTTTACATTTCATTATCAAGGTTTTTAAGTGAAAGGGTAAAATACTATTTATGAACATATAAAATATATATATAAGAAAAACATTAACTCTGTTAATTGAATATAATTTAGTAAATAAAATACGAAAATTTTATTTGTCTTCATTTTAAATGCAGTAAACAGACCTACCACACAAATATCCTTTAAAATAGTTCCACTGAAGTTCATCCTTCAGTGTTTTAGCACTGAAAGGTCTTTTAGCAAAACCTAAGGATGCAAAAAATTAGGCCAGCATGCCTCCAATGCTTATATCATCTGAGAATTATTTCCTATGTGTGTTCTTTCTAATTTAAATTGCCTATGGGCAACACAAGTACCTCCTCTGGCAGAGAAACTAAATAGTTAAATACATAATATTCAAATAAGAAGCCAAGAATAGTGCCACAGAAAAAAAGCAGTAGCTTTGTGTCGTTCTGAAATTGTTTTTATTTTCAATGTGTCCTTTCACGTACAGGCAAGAATCATAAGGGATTTGAAACAATTAAATTTCCTTTAAAGAATGATTCTCTAAAGACAGCCTGGGAATATAATACTAAAATAGTAGAAATTAACTGTACTGCTCCACTCTAACTACATTTCACATCTTTATGTTCCCCAAAGGTGCCTGGTGTGTGTGTTGCATTCAGTCCATCTGTGATTGATAGATGCAAGTTCCTCATGGCTACCAAATCAAGCATAATACCTTTTTGTTACACATTGCATGCCTCTCAGTGTATAGGATGGAAAATTCTAATTCACTAAAGAGATTTTACTGTAATGCCTGATATATATCAAAAATCTCTTTCAAAAAGCCTGTTCAGGATATTCAGAATTTTATGTGGTAGCTCCATATCATTAATTTTCTTAAATGATCTCCCCAGAGGTTTTCATTGTGTTCAAGTGAGTGGAGTATTGAAGGGTTGGTATTATTAGCTGCCACTTATAAAGTAAGAATACAAGGATTTCTCAATAAAATCCTGGGGGTTTCTTTTTTTATCAAGCAGTTGAAAAAAATAGAATGCTGAACATAAGGACATAATTTATTTTTTACATCTTTGGGAAATCATTATGATTTCTATGAAATGCCAGTGGATGAAGCATTATTTTGGCAAAAGTGGCATCCAAATCTCATTAAAGACCCCCTTTAGCATGGGTAAATTTAGTTAGATTGGGCCTGTTGATCTTTTCCAAGTGCTGTCTTGAATTATTCCATACTAAAACGCTGCATGTGTGTTACTAAATGCCATGGTCTCATTTATATTGATTATTCTAACCTATAGAGTTACAAATGAATTCACAATTGTTTGTGGAGATGTGGTTCAGTTCCAAGTGGCCAGAAGTTCAGGGGGTATTGCTTTTGATTACCAGTGCCTTACTCAGTACTGCTCAAAGGGAGGGTTAAGCCTCACAAAGATTTATATGGATCCATGCCTAAAATCCTTCTAACTATGGGTCTGACTTTTGCAAACTCCACACCTCTTCCTCAAATATATTCAATAGCAAAACTACCAGAAATAGATCTAATTGGATTTAAATCAATAGGAATTCTACCAAGATAGGTGTGCAAATATAAGAGTAATTAGTTGTCTTACTGAAGTGGTGAGCATCTCACTCACTCTGCAGCTACCAGTTCTCTACTCCTTTAGCAACCTCTGAGGGGAGGGAGGAATGAATGCCCAGCAATCTATTCAGCTGGTAAACTGTAACATTTTTGTCTTAGAATAAATGAGGTTTCTCCTCTGGAAATATGAGCAATGGTTAGGAAAAAAATAATAAAAATAAGGAAGGCAAATTAGAAAGATCTAGATAAACAACCTCAGGGAAAGGTGAATAAGGTTTTAGAGTAGTTAATTTTCACACATCCACTTTATTACAAGACAGGTATTGTTGGTCCAGAACATTAAACAAATGAAGCTGTGGACTAAACCATGTAGAATTTCACAGATGACTGCATTACAGAAATACATTTCCATTGATGAACAGTAAACATAAACAGAAATCAATGATGAAATGAATATTGTTCCTTTGTATGTCAGAATGAATGGATTTATATTTGGTTTGAGTATTGACAGTGTTACAGTGGATGGAGAAATGCCTGGCTACTATCTATGAAAAATATTAAACACGATTTTCATAGATAACCACATAAATGGTAAGACAAATGTATGACATTTCCCAAGTAATCTTTGTTTAGAACTCAGAGAAAAGAACATTTCCTGATGTAGCTGCTCTACATCAGACAGAATCAACAGAAACCAAGTATAAGCTTCTCAAGTGAAACAAAAATCAGAAAACATCTTCTGTCCCTTTGGACTTCAATAAGTTATTGGAAATCTAATGATAAGTTATATACAGTATCATGTATAGCAAGGTGCACAGAAAGGAGCTTTACATTCTGTCCCTGGAGTACTCTCTCTTGGTTCCTGGTTAAATAGGAATGATCTCCACAAGCAATGAATTACAAGGGTTCATAAGAAGGTTGTGTTTCACAATTTAATTCCATTTCCATTTTTTTCTTGACTTTATGATCTCTATAATTCCAACTGAATAGGAAAGAGACTCTTATTTTCCTCCTTCTGAAGGAAAACCTCATTTTAAATGATGGTTGCAATAGTTTCACATTGGAGTAAACAGAATCTAAATGAAAGGAAATTATTTGTTAAAGGTACAATACATTTTGTTATATGACAGAGAGTTTATTTGGATAGCAGAGTTAAGTAATGAAAATGGACTAAGTGCTCGGAATCATGATATACTGTATATCCCAAGGCCTCCCTAGCACTGCTCTTCAGCATTTTCTAGTAAATCTCTGTTGAAAAGCAAAGGAAGAGCATCGGGGGCTGCTTCTGTACAGAACATAAACCATAATAATCAGACATTTTTGAGTCAATAAAATGTTTATGATGGCCTGTTAAGTAGCAAAGAAAAAAGGGAATGTTGAGTTGCTTCGAAGGTAGAATAATACATAAAAAATAATACAAATGTTTTAGATTTAAGGCCAAAAGCAGTCTTCATTTGTCTGCATTTTTACATGAACAAAACTTCTGTGATTGCAGTCCTGCTTTTCACATATGAATGTCAACTAAATTTGACAGAGGAGGAAGATCCTGGGTTTTTCTCCAGAAGGCAGGTCCCGTTCTGTTTGGATTGCTTGGCAAAAGAACAGATCTGTACATGTAGGCTGCCTTCAAGCACAGACTGACTCTTGGCCAGCCAGCATCTCCAAAATGGTAGAAGGGAGGCACAGGAGGGAGCTGAGTGTTTTGATGTGCAAGGAACACTGTGGTGAGGGTGCATTACACCATGCACAACGTAGAAAGCACAGCAAGAGCCAGCACCAAATTGTGGCAACGTGAGTGCTGGGAGAAGAAGGCAAGAGGCAAATTCTTAGGAAACCAGACCTCATTGATCTGGTGGTTTAGGAAGCCATTTGTTCTTATGGCATGAGCTGTCATGTATTATTCATGGTCAATAGCACTGGGCAATTACTGCATAATTGAAAAGAAAGCTGAAGTTATGATCATATTAAGGAAAATAATTTACCATTCTCAGTTTTAGGGACATTTTTTCTTTTCCAGGAGCATTATATTACTCTCTGCTGTGAAGCAGGTAAATAGACAAAACATCAGGAATAATGCTTTCAGTATAGTATTGTTTCTTACTGGGGAGTAAACACATCTAGCTAAAATATCTCCAGTGTCTAGAATTGCTTTGCCACCGTGCAGCCTCAGTTACTCAGAAAGCTCTCTCCCTTTAAAGCACCAGAGAATCAATTGTCCACATGTGATTTTCATTCAAGCACAGGGTCTGTCACACAGTTTCCTCCCCTCCTTGACATATTTACGAACCTTGGCAGGCCTACCAAAATTTTTTTGGCTTGTACCACTGGATTCTTCTAGCTGAAGGCTGAAAGGTGGTGATGGGATTGTCATTGTTACCCTTCTTGCCTCCCCAGCTCTCTGTCGAGTCCAGGAATACTACAAACCTCTCTGTGAACAGGTTTTTAAAAGGCATTGACTCGAGAACCGAGTTGATGGCAGTGTGGAAAATCAAGGTGAAGCAGACACTTCACTTGTCGTAAGGGGCATTGCTGCCCTGACATTCTGCACACAGCACACACGCTGTACCCACAACAGAAGCCATCTGTCGGGATGGCTTCGTGCCTGCACTCAGCCCATAAGAACTTTGTCCCTCCAGCATGGGTGCCAACAACAATAGACTTGCTCAGGGAACCAGTGCAACCCTGTGTGTAACTTCTCATCACATAGGAAGCCCTTCTCTCCGTTGGCATTGAAGCATTGGTGCCACATGCTTCTCTTCAGTTGTTAACAGCCTCTAATTAGCAGTAGTCATATTCTGAACCTCATTTGTCAGACTGTGTCTTGGCTAAGCATTCGGCACACTCAGAAATAGAACTGTTGGAAATATTGTAAAATTGTCTTTTTAAGAGCATCATATTGCACTTGGCTGAAAGTAAGCTTTTGGGTCTTACTGTGATATAAATTGAACATGATATTCTTTTCCTGTGAGAACAAATCTTTGAATATGAAGTTTAAAAAACTGTGAAAAATACATTAGTAATAAAAAATAAAATGGCCCGTTTCAATTTTTTGTGTTGCTCTAGTCTGAAAGGGAGCAAGAACCAATTAAAGGAATAAGCATGACAGCAGGACCCTAGACTTCAAAGCATCAGTTCCATATAAAAGTCCAATAAAAAAAAGAAAAAAAATCTGTTGCACAGTGATGAAGCTTCATCCCTTACACGAAGACAGAAAATGCTATTTTTGAGCACCCTTCCTCAAGTGGATGTGGAGAACTGCCAATTAACTACCTCTGCTAAGTGACAGACAACCTCCCTGATTGCCTTGAGAGCATGCCTGTCCCGATGAGTAGCAGTAATGCCGGGTTTCTGTGGGAGATTGGCTCTCAGAGCCCCTTTGAAGGTCCCAGCATCCCGCGCACAGACGTGACCCTCTTTTGGAGCCCCATTTGCATTTCAGCACCTCGCCTTGCACTTCATACATCAGGGATGAGGACTGGATGAGCAAGGTCAAAAAAGAGGCAGACAGTCTGCAACTCGACTTAAGCAAAAGGGCTTGTTTAACACAAAGTACACGAAGGAAATTTTCTGTCTTCCTTCAATATAAGTGCAGAGCTCAGTCATGTTTCCTGTTCTGCAGTGTTCGTGGGTTCTTTTCCATTTCTTTTTTTAGTGGTCACTCTTGCATCCTGTTTCTTCTATACTATGGTAAAGCTTATATTCTGAGGGGCTAAGATACTTAAAATTCTTCCCAAACTCTCACTTCTAGGTATATGTTTCTGGGTTTGATTTATTTATCACTATAGTAGTGATGGCTTCTAAACTGAACTTTACAGAATTTAAAAAAAAAAAAATTAATCTCTAAAATGTTACAGAGAAGCAAAATTCTCATGTCATTACTTATTGTTACTCCTTTAGATTAAAAAAGAAAATCTAGTCTAACTGCTCAATTTATCAAAATCATACCTAACTTGAAGAATGCATTTGAACAATTTAAGAGATTCTAGGCCATTTCTATAGCTTTTTCTTGCTTGTATAAATTAGAGGCAGTAGTGAAATGAGATTTTAGCTGGTCAATCAACCTTGTTCCCAAATGCAGCAGCAGGAAGAAATGAGGTATCACTTCCTCAAAAGTTCTATATGTTCTTCACAGAAGGTGGTATTAGTGGCTGTCTATCTGATTTTTCTACTTTGCACAAGAGAACAAAGGAAATAGAGCAAAAAGTAACAGATGCCATAGAGATTGTGAGGAAGACTGTGCTAGGATGAAGACCTTGAACCTGTTCCTCTCCTGTGCTGACATCTGGCATCTCTGCTCCAAGCTGGGACAACCAGCACGCTTTGGGGACAAAACATATTTACAATTTATCATGAAACAGACAACCATGAGGAGAAGAACATTGCACCAAAATCACTTTATAACAGTGTGGAGTTCCATTGTGTGATGAAGTATCTGTGCAAGCTTGACTCACTTAGGATAAAGGAACAGAAATTCTGGCTTTAACACAAAATGCATTATATAATATTATCCCTAATGAATGGGGGAAATAGAGCTTATATAGATGTTTAGTAAACACAGGGGTGTATATATCAAAACCTCTTTTTCTATAGACATAAATCATTCTGGCAAAGGGGCTAATCATTCCTTGCTGACCTAATTTCCCTTCTGTTCAATATTGTAGATAATATGAATCAAATAGAAACTTCCTACTTCATGTCTGGCACAGGGAGGCACTTTCATTCATACATTTAAATCAGCTGTATATTCCTTTTATGGGAAAATAGATATGGACTTGCAAAGTGGAAATGTAGAATCCTAGAATATTTGAGAAGCTTTTGGATGTGCAGTGTAGGGATTAGAGCTCCAGTGAAACACTCCAGTCACTTACAAAAAAGGTAAGAGCTGCATAATAAATACATTTAGGGCCATTTGAAAAGAAGGAATGAAATTGGATTCCTATTTAACAGTAGACACTCCCAAGAGCTCTGAACAGTACTCCATTACTCATTTGCAAAAGCAATGAAAACATTAATTGACCTCTTGATTAGTATTTAAATAATAAATACCACAGTGGATTAATGCACTGGCCTTTTACCTCAAAGACATAGTTTAAAACTGACTTGACAAAAAAATCAATTTAATTACATGATACTAAAATTGCAAGTGCCAATAGGTGAGAGTTTCCATGAACACAAGGCCACATATCACGTAATCATGCCAAATTGGAATTTATTCAGTGCTTCTTTTTTTTTCTTTTTTTTTTTCTTTTTCTTTTTTTTTTTTTTTTAATGAATGCATGTGTGGTGTGTGTTGAAAGAAAGCAGGCTGCCACCTGCCACATAAATACCCCACAGAGCAGCTCCCATCCTTGTGAACTAAAATATTTGGTTTAAATGCTGGAAACCTGAAAACTGACACAGTTCCATTATCACATTCAGCTAATAAAAACAGATACATTATGGAAAGAAAAGCCAAATGTTTTCTGTAAAGCTTATATTTTGTGGAATCACTGCACATATATCTGTGGAAAATGAACTCCGATTTCTCAGTTTTTGGAACATCTTTACAAGCAAACTTGATGTTAGCCAAGTCAATGGAGTCTGGAGGTTCTTGTTTATATTAAATTAGTTAATGCTAGGCTTTCCTTATGACTTTGACAGCTGGGAAATATCATAAACTGCTCTTAGTTGGCTTCTACCCTAAGGAGTGGAAATCTCATGAGGTCATTTATTCCTTTGAGTTTTCTTTTATCTTAGTCTGAAAACCCTGAAAACAGCTGGCCAAAACAGATCAGGAGAAGAGTCTGTGTCCCCATTTGGGTGGGTCCCAAAAGAAAAATCCTTAGGGCAGATTCTGACATTTAACAATTCCCATGAGTACAACTAGATATGTGCTATGTTCTAGGAAAATTAGGTCTGAAATTTCCTCCCCCCCCCCCCCCCCCCAGTGTGATGTGATACAATTTTTGGCTTAAACAGTTAACAAAAAGTAGTTTCCTCACAATCATTCATTAATTGTGTGGGGCAAATAGTACTGGTTATCCCTATATGTGTGTGAGTTTGCTGTAGAATTTAGTAGATAACCCTAAATTTTGGAAATACAGCAGTTGGAATTTTTTTAAACTTTGATTTATCCAAAACCAGATTATTTTCTGAAAAGATGTGCTCTTCATTTATGCATATCTATTTTTGATGAGTACAGTTAGGCTCTTATTATGTCAGACTGAAATTTTCTTGCAATACCATTTTAAACAAGATTGTGTTTTCAGATATTTTTCATAGAAACTGTCAGTCTCTGGAAGAAGTCTTTGTCTTCTTGTTGAAAACATGGAAATTTTAGTAAAAAATGTATTTTGACTGTGTTCAAGCTATTTTGTTCAATTATTTCACTACTATATGTAGTTTTTAATTAATGTGAAAGCAAATCAGATCTAAGTGTGCAGGCATGTAACTGTAGTAGGAAAAAAAAATATTACTTCAGGTTGATCAATCTTTGCTAAGTGATTGCTTTGCTTTACCAGATTTGTGTGATGAACATTCAACTTTTGGCTCTTATGAAAAACTTGATTGAAAAATATAAGATTTTCTTATATTGTAACAATGGGGTTCAGGCAACCAGAAATTATTGCAGCAAATAGACCCCACGGTAGTTCTGTTTGAAATAATTTTCTCTTCCTCCACTGCTCTTCATCCTCAGTTGTCTCAAAGATTAGGAACCCTGTAGAGAAAGAATCATAACTGTTCATTTTGTAGAACACCTAAGACAGCTTTTTAAGGCTGTCATTTTATAATGTCTTCTTTCCACTTTGGAAGTCTTGTTAACAATTTTGGTTGGCTGTGGACTCCTGAGAACCTAAGTATTTTTTCTGTTCCCTTTCATACTACATAAAGGTATGTCGTAAATCCATGGAAGAAGGTTGTTTTGTTACAGTTTCGTTTTGATTTTTTTTTTAGATTTTATTTTATTGAAAATTAAGCAACAGAAGGTCTGCTTTGGAAAGATGAACCTTGTTAAGCTCTGTAACTCACCTATTTTATGCTTCATCAGAAGTCCTTCCTGGTGATCTGTATGTCATAGCAGTTTGTTCACTGAAATATTCTTCCTTCAGTTTGACCCAGGAGACACAAATCTAGCCATGAAGGCTCCAGCTGCTTTGTAAGATGCACTTAATGCTGCTCATGAAAATTACTTAGATACAATGTGTAAATTAGTGTTGAAATGCTGTATTTTAATTTTATTCAATTGATACTTCTTAGCATTAACCCTTTAGTCAAGAGGCAGATGCCCTGCAATTTTGGAGGATGATGGCAATTCAACACTAACAAGTCCAAAAATCATAGGCACATTGTAATTGCAAGTCATGTAGGTGTAGCTATGAGTGTCTGAATAATCTTAATTTACCTACAGGTGTGCTGAAGTTCTGAAGATGTGACTAGTCAGAAAAATTGAAAACTGAAGGAGTAGTTCACCATAACACCAATCCTGTGTAAAATTTCATCCATACAAATAAAATCAATCCATTCGTACACTTTAGTACATTGCTCATTTGGAAAGAGTTTTCTGGGCTTGACTGAAAATGCACTGTTAAATTATCTGTTGATGTCAGTCAAACCCACAGTCTTTTAGAAAACTACAAAATTATACCATCAACACCCGCCTAGGTGCTATTTAGGTTAAGCTTCCTAGATCTCACACCAACAAAAACTACGACTTAAATAATCTTAGTCATGTCTCTGACAAACTTTTTAAACCCTTTTATGTGCTTTTGAACCTGTGAGGGAGAGCATTAACAACGCAAGTGTTCATTTTTGAGAGAGTCAGTGAAGCAGAGCTCCTCACCTGTAGAAATGCAATCTCCTTTGGAAGTGGTAATCAGCACAACACTTAAAGCAGTGTAATGTGTTTTGGCAGCACATAAATGAATAGAAGTTGGAAACAATGCTGTTCTGTTTGATCTCTTGCCAAATGATTCAGTGTTGTGGCTTAAAAGTCATACAGGTGTTCTTTTTTACTTGTTGTGGGAACAAGAGACCCATCATATTATTAGTGGTCTTGGATTTTCACAGCTTTATATGAAATGTTGTGTGTAGTTAAGAGATTAAAACAGGACTATACCATTATTAAAGGAAAATAAAATATTTGGGTCAAATGTCTTATAGGATACAAATTGACTCAGTGAAAAAAAAAAAAAAGATATGTTTCTAGAATTGAAAGGGAAGAATTACAAACAGCCTTTGTGGCTCAGCTAATTCCTGTTGGCAATTTATATATTATCGAATCAATATATATGGGAAAATCTGGTAGTAATGTCCAGTCTTTAAAGAGCTGAGAAGAGAAATGTTATGCTGAATTAATTTTGTTCTAAATAAAAGCAGAGTTCATAAGAAGATAAAATACATAAAATTCCCAGTGCTCCAGCCTTCATAGCACCTCTGTGGCTAGAGCACCTTTCTCTATTAGCAACACCTAATATTCCAAATTTTCTTTGGAAGGTCTGCAGGTAAAATGATAAGGGCTTGTGTGCATGGTGAGTTTACTTCATCAGTATTCAATGTCTACCTTTTTTGACAAGTCTGTGAACATTCTTATGTAGTACATTAAGAACACAGAAAACAAAAAACAACCAAAAAAAAAGCCAAACTAAAAACAACAAAAAAACCCCACACTTGAAAAGAAATCATTATTTTGCTGTTAATCCTTCTCTGGAAATAGAAATGCTTATTATTTATCCCTCTGAAGTCAACAGGACTTTTCCATTTGTTTCAGTGAGTCTAGGATCTTACTCTTCGTTCTAAACAGCACTTTTGTATTCAAACTACACAATGATCCACCCCTTATGCTTGATTATTATAATTTTATCTCAAACAATATAATTATGCATCCACAAAATGCCTATCACTGTAGCTATGACACATTCTCCCACTTGCAGCTTTAGAAGGTAGATGGGTGAAAAAAATGTCTCCAGCCTGAAAAGAGTATTTCAGAATCTGAAACAGGCCTGCTAAACTGTCATTTTGTGTCCATTCACTCTGTCTGTGATACAAGTTATGTAGTTTGGTCTTTTAGATGCAAATCCACGTGATGAAAGAAGTCCTATATTTTGGGTTTTTTCAATATTTGTTATTAGAAGACATTGAAGAAATGAATGCAGGAGGGTGTCGATCTGTTCTGTGTTTCCTACTGGAAGACTAATAATCAGCCGAGTTTATTTAGCTTAATTGTTCAAGGAAAAATTTGGTCTGTGTGTGCTACCATCCTCACTAAACAACTCTTTGTGTGGAATGTGGCAGCACAGAGCAGGACAGTGAATGGTGGTTAAAAACAGACATTTGATTGAGAAAGAAGCAAGACATTTTAATATAATGACCAAATAAGCACCGAATTCCTCATCATTCCACATTTCAAATGCTTAAAATGTGGAGTTCATTCTGTGATGCAGGTTATTAAGAGTAGGTTTCAGAAGAATTTTTTTTTTCAAAATTTAAATGTTCTATTTATATGGGGGTTTATTTATGTGAGTGTCTTCTCCCAGGCAGCTAGTGACAGGACAAGGCAACAACAGCCTCAAGCTGCTGAGGTTCAGTTGGGCATCACGAGGAATTTCTTCAGGAAAGGATTGTTAAACATTGGAACAGGCTGCCCAGGGAGGTGCTGGAGTCACCATCCATCCCTGGATGTGTTCTAGAGATGACTGGACATGGCACTTAGGGCCATGGTCTAGCTCACAAGGTGGTGATGGCTCAGAGGTTGGACTGGACAGTATTGGGTTTTTTTTCCAACAGAAATGATTCTGTGATTCTATGTTACATAGCTTAGAGGGCTTCACAGTCTCTGGGATTAAACAGCAGCCAGTGCTCCTGTGCTCTTGTTAAGTTTTAGTGACCTAGACCATGCCAGGATGTTCCGTGGCTGGTGCTTTCCTGCAGGATGCCAGAAGTATGGTGGAAGAGACAGGGATATTCACTGAGCACCTGCTCCTGAACCTTTACATCAGTCTCACAGTCTGCTGGGGGTGACAGCTGAACCTACCTGAACTGCTTAGCCTTGCTCATCCATCTTCAGCTAACACCTTTGGTCTTCCCTGTCTTTTCCATGGTTCACCTTTGCTGGAGAGTACGGAGGATACGGCCCCCAGCAAGCTGCTGGCTCAGCTGCTCCCTGCAAACACTCCCAAATCGATGAGCAAAGGAGACCTGCAAGTCACTGCAGTCACTCCCTCACTCACATCATCCATTTTCACTGAACAAGTTAGGGGGCAACTGGATAGCAACCTGACTTCCATCTGGGAAGTGTTAGGCAGTGACTCATGGATAAATCTTCTTCAGCTGACACAGCTTCAGCTGAAAGAAGATTTGTGTTGTAAGCACCTACTGTAAGCTGGATGAAAATCACTGTGTAAGTTAAAGTGACTTCATACTGTCTCTCCTAAAGCAAATTAGTGCAGCCTTTACTCTTCCTCCTGTATCTAACAGTGGCCTCTTGTAGACATTTTGTGCACCATGAAGTTCGTAAGATAGAATACCACAAATAATATACATACAGTGCAGTAAATAATAAGACACCTCTGTGAATGTATAGTAATGCCTATACCCATATTTACGAATAAATGTGTTCAGGAATCAGCCAAGTGGAGAACATGCATGTCTCATGCTTCTGAAAACAGTAGTTCCCAAGAGAGAGGAAAAAAATTCTATCAGCACAGACAGGTAGTACAAAACTGCACCTTTTTTCAGCTGTACTTTGGTTATTTTAATATCAACTTTGCCAACATACATGGTAGAACAAAACTGGTGAATCATCTATCTGAATGTGAATGCAAATAGAAGCAAAAATGAATTTGCACTTTATATAATACAATGCATATATACACGTATGTGCGTGTGTATATAAATATATAACATTGTCATTTGCATGCTACTTTTTCCAGTCTACCTCTGTCACCTTTTAGATGGGAAAATTATTTGATTCCTCTCCTTGGCATTCTTTTCAAAGAAAAAGAGTGACCTTGCCTTTTTGTATCCTGAAAAAGAGAATTTCACATGATAGAAGAAATTGTCTTGAAGATATTTGTTTAGCTTAAACTGACAACTGGATTAGTATTTCTGAATTTTAAGGAAATTCTAAGAAGTTTCTTATTCTGAACTCATAAAATAAAATTTGCAACTAAAAATGCAAAACAGGTTTCAAAATGGATTTTTTTAAAGAAGACCTTTTAGGAAACACAAGTTTATACTCCCAGAAATCAAGATTTAGGATACCACTTGAGCATCAGCTGTCCCAGATCTAAGTAGCATAAATATTAGCAAAATCTACTGCCAGCCACGTGTGTGTTATTGCTTGAGTGAGACAAGGAAAGACAGCCAGGCAGAGACCTCAGCTTTTGAAAAATACATCTGTTTACCAGTGACTGAACCCAACTGATCTCACATAGCTTTGTTTAACAAAACTTTTGCCATCTGCCTTCCACTGCATTGTCCCTGGTGCGCTTCAATACAAACTGTGAAGTTTCTCTTGCTGACTCAGTGGCTGTGCGCTTCTGAAGAATTGACAATGAAATGCATCCATCGCCTGTCAAGCAGCTGTAGCTGCTGGGAGGCACAGAAGGAGTGGGGACACTTCTGAAGGTGTCACCATTAGTGCCCTGGTGCTGTTTGTGGCACCGGTGTTTGCTGCTAGGACAGGCTGGAGTCGCTGCCTGCCACAGGAGCAAGTGGGAATCTTGTACCTATGCTATTACAAGGGCAGCCACTGAGTTCCCAAGTAATTTTGAGTGGGATGAAAATATCTCTACAGACACGTTGCCATTAATTACCTGACTGACTGCACTTTGAGGCAACGTGCCTGCCAAAGGAGGAATTTTACCCCCTCACATTTTCCACCCTCTTTTTTGTTTACCTCATTATTATATTATTTGCTAAAAAAAAGAATGGTGCTTCTACTAAGCATATTGGAAGGAGGGGGAAAAATGATTTGGAGATCCTCAGAAAGGTGTGGTCCAAAGTACAGGGAAGTGAGTCCCTCATCTTTACTGGAACTCACAGAAACATGAGGAGCAAAGCAGTTTACTGGTTATACTGAGAGGTGCTGTGGACTCTCTTGAGGGACAAAAAGCCTTGCAGAGAGGTTAGAACAGATTGGAGCAAGGAGCAATGCTTAATGGGATGAAATTTGACAAGTCCAAATGCTGGATTCTTCACCCATGGTGGGGTAACATTAGATGAAAATGTAGATTGGGAGAGGGCTGGCTGGAAAGCAGCTCTGCAGAAAGAGATCTGGCAATACTGGTCAAAAAAGCACATCCTGGAGTGCATCAAACACAGTATGACCAGCCAGTCAAAACAGGTGATTATCCCACTGTATTCGCTGTTGCTGTGGCCTCACCTGAGTGTTGTGTGCAGTTCTGAGCCCACAGTTTAAGCAGGATGTGAAAGTCCTGGAATGTGTCCAGAGCATGGCAACAAGGCTGTGAAAGGGCTGGAAGGCATGTCCTGTGAGCAGCTGCTGAGGACTTTGGGGCTGGGATAAAAGGAGCCTGAGGGGCCACCCTGTTGCTCTCTACAGGTTTCTGAGGAGGGAAAGTAAATAAGGAGGTGCTGATCTCTTCTCCCTGGGATCCAGAGATAAGATGTGTGGGAGTGATTTGAAGCTGTAGGAGGTTCAGACTGGACATTAGGAAGCAATTCTTCACCAAGAGGTTGGTCACTGGAGAGGTGGCCAATGCTCCCAGCCTGACAGTGGTAAAGAGGCATTTGGGCAGTGCCCTTAACAACACAGTTTAACTTTTGCTCAGCTTTGACTTGGTCAGGTAGCTGGCCTAGAGGATTGTTGGAGGTCCTTTCCAAATGAAGCATTCTGTTTTATGCCTGCAGGAAGTCACACAACTGTAGATAGATCTGCTGGATTGCTGTATTACTTCTATTTGTGTGATAATACATGTACTTCAAATAAAACAGACATTAACATTAAGACATTTGAATTTAAAAGTCAAAAGCTTGATGTCATTTCAGTTCTGGTAGAACAATTGAAGCTGGATGAAACAAAGATTAGATGAGCATGACTACATTAAAAATTGCTTATTTTAGGATGGAATGTAAAATTACACAAACAACCGTAGATAACAGATATAAAAGAAGCAGTTTCTTGAAAATATTAGTCCGTTTTTCCCAAGACAGATTAACTGTTCATATTTTCTTCCATAGCATTGAATTAACTTAATTGTCTACTATGAAGTAATGTTAGTTTTTGTTCTGTGTTACTCATCAGTCCCAGAGACCACCTCTTGGACTAGATAGGCTATGTTCAATAAGAATAAAAGAGGCTTTTACATTTTTACAGCATCAGAAATTATTTCCTGTTCGTGGGCAAAGGACCTAGCTTGAAAATGCTCAGGAAATAATTGTTCTTTTTTCCAGTTACTTTACCTTAAAAATTATAGCTGCTCTGGGTGCGAGCCAGGCCGGATTCAGACTATTGCCTAAAATAGTCAGAGGTAACAGCCAACAGTCATTATAGTGAGGTCTGTGCCACTACTTTTAAGAGTGGAGTTTACTCTTGTATGGATGTTAGAAAAGCATGTGAATACACACAGAGTCCAGGGAAACATTCTCCTCCTAAAGGGCAGGGCACCAACAATATGATTATAACTGAATGGTAACAAGGAATGAAAATTGTAAATTCCAGGACATGATTATACAGCATTCTCTAGTTTCCTACACCATGTCTGTGTTGTGCTGGTTTCCCTTTATCAACTGTATGATATGTAGTTATTAAGCAAAATTTCAAATTCCTATTGCTGTTTATATATTCTAAATGTTAAAAGAATTGAAGTGATTTCTTCTCCTCCAGAGAATTACCATCTTCTTTTCATAAGGAAGATAATCTAAAATACATAAATATAGAGTATTTCATGTGTTTACTTCCTGAAATATCAAATTACAGTATATGCAATAAAAC
Organism: Acrocephalus scirpaceus scirpaceus; assembly: GCA_910950805.1. Classification (NCBI taxonomy): domain Eukaryota; kingdom Metazoa; phylum Chordata; class Aves; order Passeriformes; family Sylviidae; genus Acrocephalus; species Acrocephalus scirpaceus. The sequence continues at coordinate 8,988,787 of OU383774.1, forward strand.
TTAGGGAAGTCAGACAAAAGAAAAACATCAGTGTGATCCAGTAGCTGTATTTCTTGAGTATTGATATTTATTTTTCAATTACAAGACATATATACACCACAATTTCAACACATAAAGCTAAACATGAGATCTTCATGGTAGATATTTTAGTTTCATAGTTTAGTTTCATAGAAAAGACGATTTTGAAATAACTGAAATCCATAAATTCTAGCATGAATATGAAAACACCTTGAAAAGTACATATAGGTAGATTCTAGTTACTCAAGAATGCAGGAAGAGCAACATACCTAAAACTGCCAATTTAGGGAAAAAAGGATCATGCTGTTATCATTCTTTCCGGATAGAGAATGTGGTTTTTTTCTGCTATCTACTGATCTCCCTCTAGTGGAATCCTATAACTCTGCATGAGATGAAACTTGAATTTTATCTCCACAGTTTTTCATGCAACAGAGCTGTAACACATGATGCATGTGCTACAAACATCTGTTTTCAGTAATCAAGACAAATTCTGTCAGTTCCTTTAGGGAAAAGCAGTGTATGTAGTAAACACAGGGACTGGAATTACAAAGTCTTGAAGCAGGCCCATTAGAGAACAGCTAGGAATGTAAATTGTTTTCTTGCTAAACCTGTTCCTTATGGATGGCAATTTTATTTTTTTTAATGAATTGTATTAATATATGGGCTAGATTGTTTGTGGTTATGACAACAGTGCAAAAGGCAAAGGGATAAACAGAGAAACAGGTGTTTACAGAGAGTTCTTTATCCCTCATCCTTACTGGGCCAGCAGACTCTCAAGGGGACAGGAAGCAGAGGATAGCCTCACCTACCCTAATCTCCAGGCCAGCTTGCACTCTGTGTTTGGTATGCAGAAGGAGTACATTGCACCCCATAAATCAATGTCGTGTCAAGTATGCTCTTTCCTTTACACCCCTGTTTTGTGCCTGCAGAGAAGTGCAGTTCCCTGCAGCAGGATGTCCCCCAGCTCCTGCTGCAGGATGCTGGGACTCAGCTGCCCCAGGCTTTCCTTGGGTGCCAGGGAATGGTGTGGTGAGCTGCTCTGAAAGCATTCCCTGGTGATTCACATGTGTAAATAACAAAATTGCTTCTGCACATACCACATGTGGCAGCCTGAGACAGAGAGCAGCAAATCTGCATTACAGATACTGTAGATAAATACATAAAAGCTGTTAATAAATACACATGTGCATTCATTCACTTGTGTATACCCTCAAATGCAAACTGCCAATCATTCTAAAGAAGACAAAGTGGTTGCAAGATAACAGAAGGTTATTCTTCTGATATCAACAGCATTAATCATATATTTCACAGTGAAGTTACCATTAAAACATAACTTTGATTAATGATAGTGTCAGTATATTTAATCAAGTGCAAGCAACACAGCACTGTGAGTATTTCTGCCCTTGACCTCATCCAGCTGAGGAGGAATGTGAGTGAAATCTGGGCCATTCCACCGGTGCAGACCTGGCATGAGAGGAGACTCCAGGGCCCATCTTTGCCCAAATGACTTCTCAAAACTCAAGACAGAGGAAAAAGAGGAGCAAGTCTTAAGTTTGAACCCACACCAAACATTGCAGTGATTAACTATAGGCAAGGAAATCATATCACTGGATCCCAAATAAAAGCAGTGTCTTCCTGTTCTGAACTTTTCACTCCTATACATTGAGAAACCATTCCAAAGAGTTGCCAGTTATTATAGACAAAGGTTAGGGTGTGCTTTAGGGTGAAAAACAAGTTACCAATCAATCTGGACATATACTTCTCTCTTGTACTCAGCATTGGTGAGGCTGCACCTCAAAACCTGTGTTCAGTTTTGGGCTCCTCACTGCAAGGAAGACATTGAGGCACTGGAGCATCCAGGGAAAGGGCACCAGAGCTGGGGAAGGGTCAGGAGCACAGGTGAGGAGCAGCTGAGGGAGCTGGGGGTGTTTAACTGGAGAAAAGGAGGCTCAGGGAAGGACCTGATTACTTTCTTCAACTCCCTGAAAGGAGAGTGTAGCCAGGTGGGGATTGGTCCCTTCTCCCAGGTAGCAAGTGACAGGAGAAGAGGAAATGGCCTCAAGTTGCACCAGGGGAGGTTTACATTGGATATCAGGAAAACTTTCCTCACTGAAAGATGGCCAGGCATTGGAACAAGGTCCCCAGGGAAGTGGTAGAATTTCCATCTGTGGAAGTGTTCAAAAACACCTTCTGGATGTGGTCCCTGAGGTCATGGTTCAGTGGTGAACATGGTGGTTCTGGGCTGGACTCAAGGATCTTAAAAGCCTTTACAACCTGAACAATTCTATGATTCTCATAGACAGCTCTCTGGTGCAGTCCTGTGTTAGATCTGTGTGGCTGAACTGTAGCTCAGCCTTTGACAGGAATTTGAACTCTCTTTTGGAAATGCCTTTTTTATCAATGTGATGGAGCCCTACAGTTTTTGTAAGATGTGTTACTGTGGGCTGCATGTAACCCCTCCTGAACTGACACTGGCAGTAGAACAAACTCAAATGGAATGGCTTTGCAAGTGAAAAAGACCGAAGTCCAAGGAGCAAACTTCACAAGGGGCTAGAAGAAAAGGGAGAAGAAAGATAAGAAAGAAATGATGGGAATAAGGAAAAAAGATGGAGGATTGGTCAACTGCAGCGCTTGCTGCATGTAGAGGAAATGGAGATGAAAATCATGTACAGATCCATCTGAAAGAAGAGGGAGAGGTCTTTACTTAAAGAGTTGGCAAACCTTTTCAGTTGGTCCAAAAACAGCTTTCCTCTCACTGTGCTCTATTTGATCTTGCTGCCTTATTGACTTCTGTGTGCTCCCGGTAGTTTGGCACGATTTTGGCAATTGCAATCAGAGGGTTCTGGAGTTGTGGGCATGATGTTATGTCAGTGAGCAGGAAGGAACTGGAAGGATTTTACCTGCCTATGGCAAAGAAAACTAAAACATCTCCTAGGGCACTTTGCCAGTGTATTTCAACTGCACCTTTAAACTGGGCAGCTTGCACTGTTCCCTGTGCCAAATAAAAATTCTCTTGGTTTCTTTTTAGACAGCTTTTGAATCATGGTGAAGCCCAAAGAAAAGTCTCAAATAAGTGCTATTTTTTTCACTCACCACTAACATAAAAATGCTGAACAGATTGAAGGCAGGGGGATGGGAAAGGAAGAGGGATGAGTGAGGAGTTCCATTGTGCTGAGACCAATTATAGAGGTCTCAGCCCAAAAAAAGACTCTTTCAGAAAGTCCCAAACAAATGAAAACAGGAGACTGATAAATCGTAGCACAGCTATAACAGCCGTGCATCTCTTTTTCCCCTAAAAGCTACAATAATAGGCAAATTGTAAGGGTTCATATCCCTCCGAGGACTGTAAATTCAATCAGTATTTAAATACTTTGCATCTTCATTGTGTTGGATTATTTTACTAGAAATGGGTTAGAGTGGCTTTTTATTACCAAAAAAAAAAAAAAAAAAAAGACCTGCAAAAAAATACCACTATTGAAAATATTTTCATCTTTCTGATACCCTAAAATAGTATTGAGAAAACATGTTTAAAGCTTGGTACTGGAACAAAAACATAGCATCAGCTGGAACACAGGGCTTGTTCTCTTGAAAATTAATTCATCCACCTCCTTCTTTTTTGAAATCTTAACAGCCTCCTACTGCATTCTGGTTGTTCCCTTGTATTCTGCTGTATATTCATGCATCTTTCTACTTCCTGAGCATTACATCTCTTTTGCCCCCTTGAACATGTTTGTTCAATATGGGTTTTATGTGGCTTATCCCTCCCAAGTGTGTTTTCAGAAACAACTACATGGAAAACACTGTAGAACCTCCAGTTTTTTCAAGCATGAGAGGGAAAATAAACAGCTGATAATCATTAGGAAGTGGGAACTGAAGGCATATATGACATAAGTGTGTAAGCTAGCTTTCATTAAAAAATGTTTTAATGGCTAACTGGAGTGGCTAAATCTGTCCTGAAAACTATTTGGTGATACCTATCAGAGATGATCACAACATACAAGATACAATGTGGTGTTTTCTTGACTGTATCTCAAGACAGTTTGGAAGACAGATTATGTCACCACTCAGTTTCTGGTTGCCATTATTCATGCTTCTATTGAATTCCATCTATTTCTGTTCTCATCATTGTTCAAAAATACTGGATTATGCCACCACAGTTGGGAATCAGTAAGGAGGAGCATGCCAGTTCTAAAAAAGGAAAGCTTTTTGCTCTCACAAAAAGGCTTTGTTAATTAGTGCTACACAAGGAGGGAAATGACAAAACTCCATACTTTTCCATTTAAATGTTTGTAAAAGTGATTTTGTTTAAATTTCACTGAGTGTAGCAGGAAATGTTAAAGCTGAAAGAGACCAGACAGAACATACTAATGTTCTGTGGAGTGGGAGTGAAAGAGGGGAAGGGCCTGAGGATTTTATTTTCTTTATTTATGCTCTTTCCATTGAAATCTGCAAAGTTTTGAAGCTTGTAAAAGAAGTATTGATTTGACAGCCCCAAAGACAGAACTCTTCATGTAGAGAGCCAGCACAACATAGGCAGTGACAGTGACAAACTCCTGTTCACTGCTGAGCTGGAGACAAAAGGAACAATTCCTGAGCCAGCCCAACACCTACACAAGGTGCCTCTTTGCACATATGTTTGGCACACTATTTTCGAGCACCCTCCCACCAGGATACATCTCACCTAACTTTTGGTATTTAATTGAGGCAATTGATGCAACCTATTTACTTATTCTCTGCAGGTAATAGCTAAAGAGAGATTCTTCTAGAGCAAAAGTGAAATTTCAAAGGGATTCTTCACTGGCAATAGAAAAAAAACCTACAAGACAATTACACTCCTAAACTGGATTCTTCAGTTATATGCCCAAAATTAGGTGGATTAATCTAGATCTTAGCATATCCATACAAGGACTTGGTGTTGAGTAGCAAGTATACTTTTAATTCACATGCTAGCTCACAGTGCATTCATTTCCTCATATAGACAAGATATAAATCACAAATAACAATGCTGTTTATTAGGATGAATTAATAAGATTCTGCTGCAGTTAATTTCTGGAAACTGTATTACTCCACTATCAAATATCTTTCTGTACATAAAAATAATGGGTACAAGGCCTTAGCTTTTCTCTATGGAAGCAGGGTTGTCTTAAAATTGAGTTTGAATTTGACTAGTCCTAAGAATGCTATTTATTTATTAGTGGAAATAATAATGCTTGTTTTGGCAACCAACATTGATCTAATAAAACACAGATGTGTGAATGTAGCTATATTTGCATTCATGCAGGTATCTGCAATTTATAGTCACCTAGGGGCTCCCTGTATCCACAGAGAGTCACAGGCATTGGCTCCATGGAAAGCAGAGCCACAGAAACTTTTCTGTTTGGACTTCAGCTTCAGAGAGGGAAATGTGCATGTAGCTTTCATATAATTAATTTCCTTTTCTCTGCCTCTTCATTTTTTCGCTTGTTTCATGAGAATCCAGACTCAATCTCTTGTGGCCAACTAACTTCTCTTTTTAGGTCAGAAATTAAACTGCTAATATAAAGATTAATTTTTACTGTTGAAGCCTGGAAAATAGATTTTTCCCTTAGCCTTTGCTATCCAAAGCAGACTCTCCTCCACAAGGTAGTCAAACATGATGACATATATCAATCCACCCACTTAATGTCCTGGCAGCCGATGGACATGACCTCGCTCCTGCCATATTCATCCTCCTTTCACCAAATATTTATTTCTGTTCCACTACTCCAGGGCCAGGGAGTAGAAGTGATAGAAAACCTGCCTGTAAAAATGTCATGCCACTGATGATTTCTACACCTATCACATCTTTTCATGTTCTTTTTTCTCCAGACAAATATAAGCTAACCTAGTGGTACTTCAAAGACTTAACTGCATTTATAATTTGTGACTTTTTATTCCATGTGGAAGCCAAAGAGTAGGTGGTTCCTTCCTGTTCTTCAGGTTCATCCAACAGCTTTTGCATGGATTTGATAACCTACACTTCCCTGCAAAGCTGAATAATAAATGTCATGTTTTTCATTAGTAGTTTATTGCATTAGATCATATTTGCATGTTTCCCCTTGTCTTCAAAACCCAAACACACTCTGTTTTGCTTTGTTCTGTTTTGTTTTGTTTGAGGTTGTGACTAATTAAATGCTGGCATCACTAACATTATTGCTATCTTAGCTATGTATTTTGGAGTCATCCTTGAAACAGTCAGTAACATTCCATAGGAACATGTGTGGTTCAAAATACCATTAGGAGAAAGTAAATGAGAGCAACTGGCTTGTACTTGGCTTGAGACAACTATTTCTAGGGAAAATTGAATCTGTCAGGCTAGCTACATAAAGACATCTTTGAGTATTGACCCTGTAGAGCTTGGTTTAGTTCCCTAGAAATTCTTGAGCAAACCAGTTTATCTGAGTTTCGACAACAGGACTGAGTTGCTGGTTTTGTATGACCTTCTGGTTCTCGGTAAATGTTTGCTGCCAATCAAAACTCCGTCGCCTGTAAAATCCCATGCATAGTTTATCTTTTTGCTAAATACCTAAATCTGTATCCCATGATTCTAATATAAACTAGAAAGAAATTTTTACAGCTTTCTAGTAATGACTTTTTTTCTTCTTAAACCACATTATTTAATTGACCTCACTGACCATCTTGCGCTGTTATGTGCGAAGTGTGCCACGATTTACTAAAATAGGTTGTGAATTTGGCTCGTGACATACAGGTGTAAAGCCAATGTCTCAGCATGAGTTCTCACCTTGCTGGTGAGTCTCAGGAGGCATCAGGATACGTTAAAGCAGGTTTGCTTCACAGCCCAGCTTTCCACATAAAAAAGTTAGTGGTGTGTAAATGATTCTAGATAAAGAAAGCCCCAAAGTACTAAAAGTAAAGTTAATTTAATGCTTCCAGATTAACTGCCACATGCATTTCTCGTGCAGTCAGTCTGATCAGCCTGGTTTTGATTTGGTTTGATGAGGAAGTATCTGTCATTTCTCATGAGCCCACAAAGTGTGTTCATTCACAAAGATACAGCAGCAAGCTAGTGAGCTTCAAAACACGCAGCTGCATTTTGGGCTTGCATATGCAAGAATCCCTTGCTTAGGGACCATTCATTATTTGATATGAAGTGCTAATATACATACAAAGAACAGCTCTACTTCTTTGTCTTATGCTACTGCTGCAAAAAGCTACTTACTGCAGCTTTTGAACATGTCCTTTGCCCTGGGTAGCTCATTAACACTTCAACCTTAGTTGCGCTGTATCTATTTAATTTTTAATGCAAAAATTCAGAGTGAAGTAGAAAGGAAAAGGAAAGTGAAGGAGGATAAAAAGGAAACAAAAGGATATTCAGAGACCAATATGGCAATATGCACATGCAGGTTTCACATGGTGTCTGGATACTTGGAGGGAAGGAGAGAGCAGTCAAACACAAATGTTCATGTAGACTATTGTGGGAGAATTGACAAGTGCAGCCAATAGATTGGTGCAGAGAGAACCATTGACAGAGCCTAAAGTGAAAATGATTTGTACTTTTTATGTCCACATATAGGTAATGTGGTATGCAGCTAATAAAGAAAGCATTTCTGGTTGGACAGTGGAAAGCCCTTGGGTTGGTATGTTTATACACAGGAGTCCCTCAATTGCCTCAGGTCATTCATTCCTCTAAAAGGTGTCTCTGATATTGTTCTATGGTTTTAGGGTCTTTGTGCTTGCACTGTGCATCCACTTTAATATAGGGCATCCTTTTTACAATATCTTTCTCAGTCATAGCACAGTTTCATTTGTAATAGATAATAAACAGCCAAAGGCCCCAGTTACATAAAATGAACCATTATTTCTAAAAATAGAAATAATAGAAAATGTCTGAAAGACATCAAGATTGTTTATTCTATTCTGACTTCAGGAATTTCAGTGACTTCAGGAGTTTATCCCTGAATGTTTAAGTATGATTTTGATTTGCATCTGATACTCATCCTTCAAAAAATCAATAATTGCAATTTTTTTTCTTTTTTTCTATCATTCAGTAAATATGCACTGTGTATTTACACCTTATAGTAAGAAGGGAGAAAAAGCTCTGAAAGCCCCACAGTTCATTAAAGATGCATCAGGCTTTATTATCATTCAAAAAAGAGGGAAAGAAAAAGAAAAATGGGTGAAGAGGCCATCCTCTGCAGCAAGATAGAAGCTAGGCTCATATAAAACAAGCCAAAGAATTAGTTCCTTCACCAAGGAATGACATGAAACTCTAGCCATGGTAGCTGTAAAAACAGTTAAAGGTCTTCTTTGTGCTCATTAACACCACTGTGCTGGTATTCTGTGTTGGCAGCTTTTGGTTCTGCCGAGGCAGTCCTAAAGAAAGTTGTTACCAGCCTATATTCTACAGTTCACAGGCTCTCAAAAAGGACACATTAAAACAGCCAGAATCCCCAGGGCAAGTGGGGAGATTAAGTAGCCCTGTCCCTCGACAGAAGCCCCCGCAGACAAAGCTTGGCATTGTGCATTCAGCACACTATCTCTTTCCAGGACTGAACTTTGCCATTGTCCCGCCGGATCCCGGCTCACAAAGTGTTTGGGGAGCTTTGCGTAACGCTTCACTGGCACCACCATTGACAGGCATCTGAGTGTGGGAACTGCTCTGAGGCACGGGATGCCCCCAAAATCGTGGCCCTATTCTCTTGGTCCCTAAGCCAGTGGCAGTGTTTTAGTGCCTCTGTGTGTGTGTATGTGTGTGTAGGGGGTTGTTACTCTGCAGTTTTCTTGGAGTCTCATCTTTCACAAGAATACAAAATCAGGCAGGCAAAGCAAACATGGATTATTTGTTTCCCAAAGGATCCAGGCCTTTTCAGAAGCTTTAGCTGTTCCACTGTCCTACAGAATCTTACCATTGCAAAGACCACAAGGTGCCTTGGAATACTTGTAGAATTTTGGGAGGATGCTAAAAACAAACTTTTGGGTTGGGGGGAAAAATCTTGCTGTTTAGTTATAGCAGTCATGAGGAGGATTCTTTATCGACCGTGTTTATATCTACTTTCTTTTGTGCTGAAATTTTTCCGATTTATTATTAAATTATTTGAATAATGATTAATAAGAGATCTCATCTGGTGCTACAGCTCATTCCTTTGGATATGCTGGCTTTGATTGAAGATTTGAAAAAGACCTGGTACAAGAAAAGCAAACTTCCTGGAAAGGCCAAATTTGGAAAGAATGCTTCAGCTGAATCTTACATTTCATTTTCAGCTTCTTTTATATTAAAAACAGACTTAACAGATTTTTTTTTTTTTTTTTTTTTTTTTTTTTGGCCAGACTCCACAAATGTTAGCATGGATGCCCGGAAAATGAAAGAGGCTCATTCTGAGTAAAAGATGTTTAGAAGCAAAGTTTTGGAGAGGGGCATGAGTTTTCCCCTTCCCAAAACTGCTTTCCCACAGCAGCTGTGGGTGCAGAAACATGAGCAAGGTAGTGAAATGCAGAAGGTGCAGAGCATGGTTCCTGGGAGGAGAAGTGGACAGTAGGAATTCTGATGGAGGCAGAGGGAGTGGACATTGGCTTGAAGCTCTCTGAGGGAGGTAAAAAACTAAAGTAGAAAGGTCATGATGGTAGAAGACCAGGGACTGTGTGGAAGGTTTGGCAGGAAACTGGAACTCAAGGTGAGAGATGTCTTTCAGTCCCCCACACTTGCCTGACACATTCAAATCTTTGCACTGGTAGTATTGGGTCTAAACCGAAGAGAAACTGTGAGTTTGCATGGCTTGTGTTTAGACTGTGGTGCATGGGAAAAAAATGTTTGTTGACAGGGACATAGATTTTACTGTGAAAAACACTGTGATCACTGTCTTGTTAAACGATATTCATAATTATGACTGACAAAGGGAGAGGGAGAGAAGGAAAGTGCGATAGGATTTTATATACTCGATGACTGTGAAGACAAATTATGAGATGCCATATTTTTCTTTGATAACAGATTCCTTGTGATGAAAGAAAAGCAGAAACTCTATATTCCTGGACTTGGGTACTTTTTTTTTTTTTCACTCAACATAAGCAAAATGAAAATACACTGCAAAAGACTGAAATTAGTATAAGTATCAGTAAGTTGAGTAACAAAACCAAAGGGTGATGCTAAAGGGTGAACTATAGAAAGACTGAAGCTGAAGAAATGTAAGAGTGTAGTTATCTTTCAAAAACTTGTCTTTGCCCTGTCCTAGATTTCTTTTTTCCCTAACCATCCTTGTGCAAGAATATGATGCATGGCAAGATTTGGAGATATCATAAATAGAGAAGAACAACATTTAGAGAAATTTGTATTGGCCACAAGGACTATCAAAACTGAAGTGAGGCTGAGTATGTGAAGAATGAGGTCATAAACTAGAGGGCTTAGATTATCTACCACAAATTTGAGAATCCACGATCATGAAACGATAAAGGAAAAAAACACCTGAGTGTACATATCAATCACATAATGACAACTGGTAAACAGTGATGCAGAAAAAAGTTGAGGGAGAAGGTTTGTTCCCAAAAGCATATATCAGAGAAAGAGAAGGTAATGATCAGACATAAAGACAATGTTGGCACAAGGCTAAGAATGCATAAAATGGCTAAAAATAGATGTATAAGTTAGAAAAATGCATCTGTGCATCAGAGGAGTAAAATTCTGGCACAAATTATGGTAAAATTCTTCCTACAGGGATAGCTGGTGCAAAATCAAATTCTTTGGCAGGAAAGTTAATGTGTGAAATGGGAATTAATGTTTAGTAAAGCAACTTTTCCTTTGAAATGGTGATTTATCAAAATCAAAACATACCAGAAGAGTGAAAAAATTCCAAAGAGCATAAAAAGAGAAAATCAAAATACAGTGATTTAATAAGAGCAGGATTGAGATATTTAAGTTTTCCTTTTTCAAATGCTTCTCATGGAACTGATTATGTTCTTCAGCAGTAAAGAGCAAATTTAAAGAACATCCTCTTCAGCCACCAAATACTTCAGGCTTTGTGTATTCTTTTTATTATTTTCCTGAACAGTAAAAAATAGAGAGTTACAAGTTCCTTTTGAAGCCATGAGGGAAACTTCCACACACCTCTACTAATCCTGCTCAAAGCAGCAGGTTTGTGGATGGCCATTCTGCCAGATGCAGGCAGAGCAGGGGCATTACTCTCTGGCCTCAGTCCAGCTTGCCACAGATTCCCAAATGAATAGATGCTGTGGAATTTGGGAAAAAAGTAGTGCATGGCTATTAAGAGGCAGCAATGCACTGGAGAGCAGTAGTTGACTGCCTGCTCTGGGTTAGAGCTGGCTCAAAGCAGCCATTTTAAGGCAGGTGGTGTTACTGTGGACACAAGGAAAGCCCCCAAATGAATGCTTGCTGTCGTATATCCTGAATCAAAGGCTCTGTTATAAAGCTCCCCAAGGATCTAGCCATTATGTCCATGGTCTTAGCAAATTTTGAGTCTGTAACTCCTGTGTAAACTCATAAATACAGGGCAATATTAGAAATTCTGTAAAATATCAATAAGCTGTTCTTCAGGGGCTATTATTTGTAAGTATAACATAGTGGTACAAAAATTAACCTGGTCCTCTTCTGTAGATACTCTGTCTTCTTTCACATGTTCCTGTGAGGGTGTATTTATTTATAGACTCATAAATAGAAGCTTAAACTGGTATTAATTAGAAAATATGTCACCTCTGATCTTGAAACTAATTGGTTTGTATGGAATTTGTTAAATTTGCATAATTTCCTCAGCATGATGTCTTTAGTCTTCTTCCATTTTAAAGGGAAAATCTCTTTATATCAATACCAAATGGAGAGTTTTAAAAAATAAGCCTTCCAGTTAATATAGGTTAGGTGTAGCGTTTCATCCTGTAGTAAGTGGATATATTTCTGTCACGTATGTTGAGACCTGGAATTCAGTCAGAGGCAGAAAATGTTATTCATAGGCATGGATCCTTGTTAAATAAGCGTTACCTTTGCTTTACCCCTTCCGCACTGGGGATGTACAGCAAAATGTAGATTCTAGTGAGTCCTGACTTCCTCATGGCAATTACCAGGGAAAACCTGACTGGAGAGCCTGTTTTATCCCACACTAACTCCCTGGCTGGGTTTCCCCACACCAGATGAGAGGAAATCTCAGCTCCCTGCTTTACAGCTGCCTAAACCTTCCACATGCAGCATCTAAGAAAATAACCAACCGAACTCTAACGAAATAAGCCATTGGTCGCATTTGCACTATTTCTCAGTAGCCTGCAGCTGGTGCCAAATTGGTCCTTTTAAGTAATCAATAATCTCAGACCTCCTGGTTTTGGCAAGCAGTAGGACTTGGAAGTCCTGCTTGACAGTGGCACTTTTCATTTAAGTAGCTTTAGAAGAACTAGGATTCTAAAACCTGAGGTTTAGGAAGAAAAAAGCCACATAGCCCCAAATTCCCTGCTGCTTTTTATCATTTGAAAGTGTATGGGCATGTTCTGGACATACACTTAAAAGTGTATGGACATAAGAGGGTGTGTATTTTCTTTCTAGGACTGGCCACAACATGGTGGTACAAACACGTAACTCTGTTCCACGTGGATGCTGAGGGAAGTTATGCCATAGCACACCCATTTCCTCCCAAAGGAAATGGAGTGACACAAGTGACATTGCTTGCCAGCCCACTGAAACTTTGGGGTTAGCTCTGCTCTTAATACCAGCTACTATGAGGTCTATACATGAGAAATAAAAGCTGTTCAACAGCTCTCCTGTGTCTTGTTAGCTCAAATGTGAAATATTGCTCTCATTCACCGAATATAAGCCATATGACCTGTTGTCACACCGTCCTAATATGAACATCCAATGGTTTACCTGAAGGAATAAAACATGTATTAACACACAGTTTTGTGAGGGGACTGTTAGGTTTGTATATAAATTGCAATTCCACTTTATATATGTAGATGCTGATGTAAAATTTGATTGGAGTTTACCTTCTTAAACTGTGATTTCTCAGGGCTAATGCCAGACCATAAACCATCCTTTTTTACCATTTGACACAATGTATTAAGCCACCAGGAAAAATTCTTTTTACTTATACAACTTACTCAGTTCACTGAGATAGTCAAAAAGGCAGATTAAGAAACTGCAGAAAATAAATTAATTAAATGAGAAATATTATCACGGAAATTTTGGAATATGAATGGAAAGTGTAAAGGATCACTGTACCAAAAGAAGCAAAAATGGAAAAATCCTCCTTTAGCTTAAATTCCTGTTAGGTGGAGGAAAAAATGCAAATTTGGGCTATAAACAGTGCAAGGAGAGTGCTCACCTACACACCTTTGCCCCAAGGGTAAGTATTAAACAAGACTTGATTAAAAAAGGCCAATATGCCATGAATTTGGAATTAAATTACAATGACTTCACCTGAAATCAGCACACTTAAAGTGGAAAGGTTATGCAGGAATACAACCAAGAAGAAATTGGATGGAGACATAAAAGTACAGATGCTTTGAATGTCTGCTGTTGACTAATAGGTGAACAGTATTGCTCAGAATTGCAGGGCTCCATGGCAAGTCCTGACTTTAGGACAGCTGTTAGAAATGTTCTGCAACTTGGTATAAAGATAGTTCAGTTTGCTAAATCTCATGTAATCTGACCAGCAAGGTGAAATTTAACAAAGCAGCAGCAAATCTCAGCATAAAGAAGGTGAGAGTGAGCAAATTGAATACTTATTTTATTCATGCATTGCCTCATATTTCAGGCTGGTGAGAAGTTAGGCTTGGCATAAATCTGCTAGAAAGAGGACAGTGAAATCAAAATTTCTTGATTTTTATTTTGCCATGGCAAACCAGGAATCATGTGACATAATAATTAATAATCCCAAAATAGTATTGTATAAGATAACAGTACAATATTCTACAATAGCAGAAAAGTAGCTTTGTGACAGATATGTCGCTGTGCTAAACACATGCATGATGCCGTGATAAACACTGGAAAAGGCACTTGTTAAAACAGCCCTTATCCCTAAGGAATTTACAGCCTGGGAGACAGAGAGAGATAAGATAAAATGCACCTGGTAACCAAGAAGTGATGCTATTTACATTTTTCTTTTCTGTTTGCTTTCTTTTCCCAATGTTTCACCCTCTGTTTTATAATGAGGTGCTGGACTGGTTGATGTGACACTTGTGAGTCTCAATGAAGAATTTGATTGAAGAACACTGGTGGCTGGCACTGGGCTTGGGAAATCACATTTCACGAGGTAGTCAGCCAAGAGGAAAGCTGAAAGACAGTGATGATTGGAGACAATTCTTAAGGCTCAGTCCCTGTCAAACGCTGAGCGTTTTGACTCCTGTCAAAGAAAATAAGGAGGGGAGTATTATTTAGAAAGGGATGGGAACTCCTGTATGCTCAGAAGATGAGGGGTTTTTTCGATTCAGATATTTAATGCATAAGCCAGTCCTCCTCTCCACAGTGCAGCCTTTTGATGAACAGTAACTGTCATAACATTGGAATAAGAACTCAAGTGGTGCTGCTGCTAAAGATTTTCATTTGCCTTGACAGCATCCAGACTAGATATGAGGCCTTGTTTAAGTTCCCAAATGTCATTAGGTTTCTCAGGGTTAATGCTATGCTGCTAGACTTACTGAAGCCATTCTAATCCTTTCCACTTCTCATTAGAGCATGGCTGTCACTTTTTCTCAACTTCTGCATCTGCCTGTTCCCTGGTTTCCTTCAATATATTCTAACTGCAATCTTGTCAGTATTAGTTCTCCCATTTCCCCTCCCTCACTTTTCCTCTTATCTCCTTCTGGTAGCATAATATCATCACATGAAATTCATGGCCAAGTTTTCTGAATCCTTTTTCCCTCTCCTACTCCCTTCTCTCAGTGAGCACTTTGTATGGCCCTACCTTGCAACGTCAACCAAGTCACACTGTATCTTTTCCATTGTGTTCTTTGCTGCCTGCAAATACTTTTATTAGTCTCAACTTGATTATCTTTCCATTCTGAAAATAATTTGGTTGGTCATACTTAAAACAGCAGGGTTACAGCTCAGTGGAAGTATGTCACATGGACCTCTGTGGTTTTGGTCCAAAAAAAATTGATTTTTTCACCTGAATAAAGTTGAATCCTGGTGTCCTCCCCCAGTTTAAAACTGTGTTTCCCAATGAGAAATGAAAATCATAACTTTGGTTCTTTTGCTTCTCCTGCTAACAGCCTACTCCCACAACAAGTTTGAATATATAGCACAGGTCACAATCTTGTAATAAATACTTAACAGCTGTAATGTGGGAATATACAGTGATTGTCAAATGGGTGAGGTTGTAGTACTCACCTTAAAAATATTTACTGTATAGTTCAAGTGTACTCTGCACAGTCTAATAACAACATTCTTTTAGGGTTGGTTACTGCAGCAGAGTAGGTGGCAATGATTATAAATCAATTGAATTCAATGAATGTTATCCAGATGCACTATAGCTGTTAGAGTATAATATTTATGATAGTTTTGAAAAGGTGTAGTATCTATTACCAGTCTAAAAACTCTAAAACATGCCCTCAAACACGATTAGCAGTAATTTATTTGAGCAGAACATGAACTGATAAGCACCTCAATTGACATAGTTATACTCAAAGCAAAAAAGAATTTGATTAATATAAAGCACCTGTAATGTTTAAATCATTCTAAAGATGGCATCTGTTTTCTTATGAGATTAAATCTATGTAATATCAGTATCTCTAGCCTGTGTGTCTAATAATCTCAAAACTATTAAAAAGAAGTGTACAAAGGAATGGATCTGAAAGAAGAAACATGTATGTTTTCACAACATTCAGCACTTTTACTGTTTATCTAAAGACCTTTGTGGGAATCTATCTGTGGCTTGAAAGCAAAGCATAAGGATTAAACACTTGTCTGGGTGTTAAAACTCAAGAGAGATTTGAAAACAGATTAAAGCAAGAATCAACTCCTTACCATCACCATTGTCATCACACATCATGTATACTATACAGAACACAGCAGAACACAGGAAACTCTAGTGGTTTTCATAGTCAGAAGAGAGAGATCTTTTTCTTTCTTTCTTTCTTTCTTTCTTTCTTTCTTTCTTTCTTTCTTTCTTTCTTTCTTTCTTTCTTTCTTTCTCTTTCTCGCTTTCTTTCTCTCTTTTCCTTCCTTCCTTCCTTCCTTCCTTCCTTCCTTCCTTCCTTCCTTCCTTCCTTCCTTCCTTCCTTCCTTCCTTCCTTCCTTCCTTCCTTCCTTCCTTCCTTCCTTCCTTCCTTCCTTCCTTCCTTCCTTCCTTCCTTCCTTCCTTCCTTCCTTCCTTCCTTCCTTCCTTCCTTCCTTCCTTCCTTCCTTCCTTCCTTCCTTCCTTCCTTCCTTCCTTCCTTCCTTCCTTCCTTCCTTCCTTCCTTCCTTCCTTCCTTCCTTCCTTCCTTCCTTCCTTCCTTCCTTCCTTCCTTCTTTATGTAACATGTTTGGAGTAAGATCTGATTTTGATGCTGATATTTTGCATGGATTCAATTTCTTGTCACCTTCATTAATTTCAAAGGAAAATTCATTTCCCAGAATGGACACTAGAAAAAAAAACCATAACTCTGGTAAAAGATTTCTTGCAATTCCAGGGTGGTGGCAACAAAAAAAGTCATCCTAGAAATTTTTACTGGAAGAATGAATAGAGTACCAGCATGTGCCCTGTTTGTTTTATTAGACTGTTGATGCAATTTTTGCTAATTGATAATACAATTTCTATAAGCCAAAAAGAAGTGCAAGTTTATATAAAAACATAAAAACATGCAAAGAATTTTCCTGTTGATAGATTGTTATGATATTCAACATCAGGGAGCCAGCCACTGTAAAGCAAGTGTAAAGCATTTTTTTCATAGAGAAGTTAAGCAGGAGTTGAGACCTCTAATACAGACATTAGGACAAGATCTTAATTGCACAGAGAGCTCATTATTTCCTTCTGAAATAACAGAAGGTAAAAGACAAAAGAGGCAAAGAGAGAAGTGCACACATTTTGTACATGTAAGGCTCAATAGAAGTCCTTTGCTGTGCCGTGAGCAATTTCCTCTTGTACTGCAAAACTTCTGGCTAAGAAAAGAAATTGTTTGTCCTTTGCATAACAGTAGGAGAATTGTTAAGGTGTTACAGGAAACTGCAGAGTAATTAGTCGATCCCTTTCTTATAGCCACTTCAGTTTCTAATTAATTGTGTGCAAACACCAGTCCTAGGATTTTCTGTGAAAACAATCAAGGAAGCTGAGCTGCTTGTTTCAGATGATCCAATCAGATGATCCATGATTCAGCCAAACCACTCATGTTCAGAAGTCTTAGTTAAAAATTTCACTGCTTCTTCACAGAGATTGCAGCAAAGACTGCTAACTCAAAGGCCTGTGTTAAATAAATATAGAACAAGATGTTGAAGACAGCTTCTTTGAAAACCTTTTCCAAGCAGATCAAAGTCCTGCACTCAACTATTACATGTAAAAATGGGATGTATCTTGCCTAACTTAGGCGTATGAAAAGTCTTAGTCTGGCAGTAAGAGGGCAGAAAGAGGCACTTGCAGAAGATGATTCACCCCAGCTCTAAAACAAATGTTGAGATCATCCATTAGAGAGCCTCTGGTGTAGCCCATTTGTGTTGGCTGCTGATGGAACCAGCACAGAACTTGCTTATACAAAGTTGACCTCTGAAACACTGTTCCAAACCAGGCACACAGAATCTGAAAAGAGAGAAAAGGGAAGGGAAAGGGAAAGGGAAAGGGAAAGGGGAAGGGGAAGGGGAAGGGGAAGGGGAAGGGGAAGGGGAAGGGGAAGGGGAAGGGGAAGGGGAAGGGAAAGGAAAGGAAAGGAAAGGAAAGGAAAGGAAAGGAAAGGAAAGGAAAGGAAAGGAAAGGAAAGGAAAGGAAAGGAAAGGAAAGGAAAGGAAAGGAAAGGAAAGGAAAGGAAAGGAAAGGAAAGGAAAGGAAAGGAAAGGAAAGGAAAGGAAAGGAAAGGAAAGGAAAGGAAAGGAAAGGAAAGGAAAGGAAAGGAAAGGAAAGGAAAGGGAAAAGAGAAACACACACAAAAAACTAAATCAGAAAAAAAACAGAAAAAAAAAAACAAAACAAAACAAAAATGCAAAAAACCTCTACAAAATTCCACTGTGGCTTTAGGAAAAAGCTTTTGAAAAACATATGAGTAAAACAAATTGTCCTGGAATTTTGTGATGGAGGTGATGACTGATATTTATATTCATGGAAAGGAAATTTGGGTTAACCATAACAGGCCCTGGGGTCCACGGAGCTGTACTGTGTGTGTGATGATGCAAATGCATCAATAAATTCTGACTGAGACCCAGAGCTGTACTTCTACCCATCAGATAAGGTTTTAAGTTGGAAGATCACACACAATACTGTCAATGCAAGTTTTTGTGCTTAATTTATTTTCCTCCACTAGACTCTGTACTCTTGTTTGATCTCCATATGGGCCATGAAGAGTTGGACTTGATGATCCTGGTGGGTCTCTTCCAACTCAGAACATTGTGATCTAATAAGAATTTACACCTGCCTGTTTCCAATGCAAGGATTAGCAAAAAGAAGCACCACAACTGGAGGGAATCAGTTCAATGAGAACAGATTTTATTTTCTATAGATTCTGGTAATTCTTGGTAGTAATGATTGTATTTGAAGAATCATGGCAAGTACTTTATTATCTTTTCTATTTTAGGAAGCAAAAATTGATTCTAATTTTGAGAATATAGCCATTTTAAGGGAGTTTGCCCTTTTATAGTAGAAGCTGCATTGTAAATCTAACATCACTGAAATTTTTGGTAATGCTAAAATTAGGAGATATGGTATAGTTTCAGTATAGACAAACATATTCCTTTATGTTATGTTATGTTATAATTTCTTTATGAATTTACTTTATTCTTTTTCCCTTGCCACCAAATCCCACATAAAACATGGCAATTTTACAGCAAATTAACAATTTGAAATAAATAGTATCTCTCATTCTCATTCTTCCATTCATTTTCTCCCATCCATCTTCTTTCAGGGAATGAGATGAAAATGTTGTGGCTTATGCCTCTTGCCTTGATTCAACTTATAAATTCATAGCCTACTGAAAACACTCCCTTGTGTGGTGGGGTGGTTCTAAGTTGGAAAGAATCTTCATCTTTACAAATAATGTTCATTATCAACACTACTCAGCAGTGTAAAACTGGCATAATGTCATAGAAGTATAAATCTTTGTTAGTTTAATACCTTCCAAGAAAATGATTCTTTGTATCTCCATCTTAAAAATGCTGAAGCAGAAAGATCATACAATCTGACCATCATCAAATGTTATCTGATGTTACTTTATACTTCAAATAGTTCAACTTGACACCCTGTTTGGTTTACCCTTTGCTAACATGGAGGTTTTACCCTGAAATGACCTCTTTGGCTTTGCAGTGAATTGTTTTAGTAAACAGATGGATCATTTGACTCAAAGAAAAAACCCTAAAATATTCATTTAGGTCTGCAAATCATTTCTGTGAATGAGAACAGTAAATTCTAAGTGCCTGAGGCTTCAGACCTTTCAGGAGTTGGAATTCTCCATGAAATTGGGTTGTTAGTGTCTTGCCTTTTTTTATGAGATTTATTCTTTGTACTACATAAAGCTCCATACTAGAAAAGTGTTAATTATTGAAATATTTAAGGAGTTGTATTTGTTTCACTTTATTGGCAGCTTTGCTGCGCAATGTGTGATTGTATTTAGTATTACTCTGTGTTGCATATTTCATTTAAAGATTTGTTTTCCAATCTTACTTGTAATCAATTGAAGACATTACTTCAGTGAAAGATATGAAAATTCCTCTAACGTTCATAATTAGGAATATCAATATAATCAGCTTGTGTTGTAGTCTGTAAACCACAAGCTGAAGGGGTGACAAAGGAGTAAATTCATTCCTGTTTTGTGGGTATGGGCTATCATGTTTTGGATCTATGTTCATCTTTGTCAATAGAATAGAAAAGAATCACTTGCAAGCTGTGGCATGGTTATACTTACAGAGATAAACAAACCCTTTTAAATCCATTGTGATATATAAAATTTTTAAAATACTGGTGGTCATCTCATAATATATTGTCTAGTATAATTCGATTTCTGACATCTGGGATAAAAAAAAAGGACCACTTGATTAATTGTATAAAAGGCATTTAAATATCATCCATTCAACCCCTCTGCTGGGCTCCATAAGACACACTGGTATTTGCATAAGGCTTCCAAAAAAAGCACCTTATCTTAATTTGAAGGGATCAAGAAATGAAAATTCCACTTCTTCCCTTGACTCTTCAGTACTGTGTTATTAGAGGTTGTTTGTGCTAATAATTTGTTTGTAAATATCACTTCCAGAAGCTGCTGTTGCCTGATTTCAAAAGTAGAGATTTATTTCATGTCTTACTAAACTTGTTAACAGATAGGCATAAATGTGCCCCAAAAGCTATTTATCTGCTGTTATTTCTTTTTTTTTTTTCCCTGTGGGTACAAGTACATTGGTCTTGGTTTTCCAGGATATGACAGAAATAAGCCTTTGGCATTGCCTCACAACTCACGACCTCAGGCCTCATGAGGTAAAACTGTTGGGTTCCTATTTGGATATGGCAGTGTTTCAGATGGCAAGGATGAGCAGACAGAACATAAGGATTTGGGATCCTATGGATTTTCTGGATCCAGTTTATGGCCACGGCATCTCAGTCAGACTTACAGGGCTGTCACCTGCTGAGCCATAGAGCACTGAGGGGTCAAGGCCTTTCCTCCCCTCTGCCTGTTGCTGTTAGTGTGAGTTTGTTTGTGAGAAACTGGGAATATTGCTGAGCCATGGGAACAGCTGCCATCCCTGGAACAGCAAAGTTCACTCCAACACAGATTTCTTTTATTGTTAGTCAGAACTAGGCCTATGCTCTGTGTAGTGTCATGACAAGCATGGGAGCATTTGAGGAGGATGTTTATTTAGATTATTAAAATTCTACACCAACCTGTGTTTGTGAAGCAAGATTCTAGAAATAAGTCCTCTCTTCTCTGTAACAGGGGTTTTTCACAGTGGACCTCAGTCTCTCTGCCATTTAAGTGAGAGTTCAGTGTCAAATAAATATTTTTTCCTGAATCTAGTAGGTAGTAAAAGAATAGGCTGTTTCTTCAGCATGTCTTGTTTTAACCACTGCAGAAACCTCTTAAGTAGGAAATGATTACATATAACTTGTCTTCTTTTACCTGTAATACAGTGTTTTACAGAGAAGAGTAGTGATAAGAGAAAATTCATAAACATTACTTTTCTAGACTACATTTGGCAATATCTTCCAGAGTAGCAATAAAGCAAATTTTTCACAGGCTAGCTTGGCATCACATTATTTCATTGATAGGAAATCTGATCACTGATGTAACTGTTTCCTGGAGTTAGTAAGTAAAGTTTCAAACATAAACTCAAACTGATTAAATAAAAGTCACTACAATCTTTATCATAATAAAGCAGATTTCAAAGAGAACTACATTATGCTGTTTAAAACTTGTCTCTACTCTTGTCTTCATTGTGGCTTAAATAACGTAATTTATCAGAGATATGGCAAATCATTAAAAATGTTGGGGAAGAAAACAGATGGACTCCAGCTTTTCCTACATATCTGGAAAGTGGCAGGCATGCCTCCCACACCTTTTCTCAGCAGTGGGCTGTCACCTCAAGCTACTGCCAGCTTAGGACATGGCATCCCAAAATCCTTCAAGGATTAGGCTGAACCTACACAGTAGTCTTGAGTGCAAATGTTTGCCTTTAACATGTTTATCACCACGTTGCATGTATTCATCATTTGTGCCCAATGTCATTGTTGTCCCACAAAAGCAGGGAATCATTTCAGATGCCAGCTTTTGCCATCTGAAATGATGTGACACAGCAATAAGATTTTGCCTGCTCTATAGCATAAACGCTTTGGGGCATCCAAGCCCATGTCTCTGTTGCACTGAAATTCTCTGGGTTCTGATTGTGGAGCATACAGCATGCTCAAACATGGAGGAGACAGGCTGATTTTGAACAAAAGCAGCAGCTCTCCAGAGAAATGCTTCTCCAAACTGTAATCAAGAAAATCCTTCATGTCTCCTGTTAATTGGTGATTCGCCCTGCATATCTGATGGGCAGGTTTATGGCTTCAAGCAAAAATCCCTTCCAAGGGATTTTTAATAAAGGGTTAAGGGTGGGATTTTCAAAAATACCAAGGGGAGTTCTTTCAGTGGCAGTTGAACATGCCCCTCTGCAAAGCGCTTTTGAAAATCTCATTCATGTTTCTACGATGCCAAATTTGGGCCAGGTTTATAATTTTTACTCTGTGTTCAGAGAGAAAAGGAAGACAAAAACAAGAATACCCTAACCTTATTTTTAGCATTATGCTATCTAATTAAGGCAATTTTAACCAAGCATACTTCAAAGGATACGGAACTTTAAAAAACATTACTTGTTTAATCTTGCTGCATATAAGATGTTGGTGTGTTTGGTATTTATTCACAGAAGGTACTAATTAACTCCTTGGGAATGGGTAGCTTCTCACTAAGCCTTCTGTCAGGCAGTAATAAGTCAAGCAGGGAAAAACTTAAGTTGATTTTTCAGTATTTCCTTTTTTCCACATATTCATGCCATAAAAAGTATTGAAGCTGGATCCTCTGGTATAGCTGGACGTAAATGTCTGAGTTGTCATTCCCTTTTTTTTTTAAAGGCATTTAAAATATCAACCAAAGTTACAATGTAATTCCTAGTGCATATATTCAGTTCCTTACTTAAACAGTGGTTTCAGCCTATAGATATTGCCATGTGTTGGATTGGTACAATATAAGCCAAGAGCTTTGAAATTGTGAAATATAACATTACCACTCTGGTAAGATTTTAAGTCTTGATTTCCTCACACAGTATCAAGTTCTTGAAGTTAAATGAATGTCAGTTGACGTTCTTTAATAGTTTATTCCTTTAGCTGTGGAATTTTTCACTGAATTTTGAGAATTTAGCAAATATTCGGTCTTGAGAAACCTTGAAAGTTTTGGAAACTTTGTAAAAAGTTGTCAAATGTAAATGTAAAAATGTCAAATTTGGTATTTTTTTAAGATCAGCATGGCTGGTTTTATTTTAAAAATGTCATTTAAGAGTCTATAATCAGCCTAGGGTACCAGGGTAGAATTTTCTGCCAGGGTACTGGTAGAATTTTATGATGGTTTGAGCCCAAGGTCTTCATACCATTTTTGTATGTACCTTTTCAAATGAACTACAAAGGAAATTTAGAGTGTTTTTACCAGCTCAGTACCAGCAGAGGGCATTACAGCATAGTTCACGTAAAACTCATATTTTGGAATCAATCCAGATAAGAACAAAGTACACTGGATGTTAGATAAGTACTTTACTGAAAGACATGTATTTATCATCACATTGAATTGATTGAGAGGATTTCCCCGTTATAATAAGAAAAGCCAGGGCTTTTAAACCTTGTTGGCTTCAATAAATCAAAATGCAAATCTTGCAGCACAAGTAATATTGCACACCAAAATGTGTCTCAAAAAGTAAGTGTGTATATTTTCTTAAAAGCTGGGAAGCAGATATAAAATTTTACAATTAAATATAAAGTTTTTTTTATAATGAGAACCAACTGCTTACTGCTTAAATGAAATCTCTCCAACTTCTACTCAGGCAAATAGTTTACCCTACCACTTAAAAAGAGCTCCCTCTTGGTTAGTAGAAACTTTCCATGGCAATATGCAAAATTTCAATATTAAAAACCCTGTGAGTGCCAAGGAAATCTCCCCTGGCCTAAGGTTATTGCCTCCATGTGAGACTATCGTTTTTGAACACACAAAAGCAGACGGTTTCTCAGCTCCATCATTTCAAAGCAACACCTAAAAATGCCAGTTGAAATAAAACCTGAAATAATTTAATAAATAAATAATGCAAAATAATTTGGAATCATTTTCTTCATCTTTGTGTGTAGGTGTAAATTTCAAATTATGGTTTTGACACATAATGCTTTTGTCTCACTGCTGCAGATGCCAGATAATATCCTCTCCTATTGTGGTCTGTAGGAACTTTGCCTGAGACTTTCTTCAGTCTTAATATTTATTTAGTCTGATATTGCTATCTGAACTGCCATGCTGGTCCTGTGCCCGTAGAGCAGTAAGATCTAAAAAGCAATTTTCCTGTTCTTGTTGTGTTCTTTGAAGTGGGTTTTGTGAAACCATAGAGCTCTGACTGTGCACTCCAGCTAAACACTAGGTTGTTTGTCCAGCAGTGCAGCTGAGGGTAAAACAGATAAATTGTGTTTACTGAGTAACAACTAGGATACTACAAAACTTATCCATTCATATAAAAGAAAAGGGCGAGTTCTCAGCTTTTCATTTGAAAGCAGATTGCTGCGTTTTTAAGGCCTCCTCCAGCGCTCAGCGTGTAATTCACTCTCACATTTTCTCCGTGAAGAGGCGGTAGAAGCGGAAAGAGGAAGCCGCATACCTGTGTGATCCTGGCCGAAGGTCGCGCTTTATCCTTGGGAAAACGCCACCACAGTGTAAGCAGGGGTGATCCCCCGACCTGCCAGCCCTTCCCAACCTTCCACCATCCCACTAGTCAGCCAGGACAGCCCTTTGAGAGGAGCAGCTGCTGGCTTTCCATGCGAGGCCAGAAGCCGGGGAAGAAGAGGAGGAAGGGGCTGACGGCATGTCTGCCCCGCCAGGAGCGGGTCCCGGAGCGCACGGAGCCAGCTGCGGCGCGGCAGCCGCGGAGCCCGGTGATTACAGTAATGAGCCTGAGCTAATAGGGCCTGTTGAGACACAACCTGTGTTAGCTCAGGCTTGGCACCGGCGGAGAATATTTACTCAGCTTCTGCGCTGGGAGCTGGCTCGTGTCAGGCCGGCTCGGAGAGTGGGAGGAATAGTTGTGTTACTGGATGCTCCTAACTGTGGAGACGTACCCTGACAGATTTGTCCTTTGGGAGACTTTAAAGGGAACACATGCAAGACCAGTTTTCTTTCTAATGAAATATTTAGCTGGGGCCCAAGGCTTTCCCTCTAGTTGGTTTTTCTTTTCTCCCCCCCATTCTGAAGGCAGTCTGACCTTCTGTGCAAGAGGAGATGCATGAGGTACGGGAGCGTGGTACTGCTGCTGGAAGGAACTGTTTTAAAACAAAACAGGCTGCTGTATGAATGGGCATACAAGGCTCATTGACAGTATTCTCTCCCTCAGCAGTAATCCTTACTTGCCCTGCAGGTTTAGTACTTTGTCAGTGTCTCCTACTGAACTCCACGATGTACATCACCTGGGCACTTCACAGTGGAATCCATTAGGATCCAGGCCAACAGTGTTGACAAGACAAAATACATTAAAAAGAAAATCCCCAAATAATTCTGTCCCAAATGACAAATGATTCTAAGCATTTTTTTAGGAGAAATGCTTCTAAGGGCCAGAAAACATTTAATATCTAGCAGAATAAGATGCTTCTGATCAACAGAACTCTGAGGATGAGGGATTTAACTAATCTTTTTTCATTTTTTTTTCTTCATTTCGTACCTCAAAAAGTAGAGGTAGTTTGTAGTCAAACAATTGAAATACCTTTATACATGTTCTTTTCCTAATTAAATTAAGTAATACACATTATCACAGTTTTCTTGAAGTGTGGTTTTGAGAGCTTTTAATATGGATAAGGACTGTTGGGGTCTTCATACCTTTCCACCTGGGGTATTTTGCAAGGAGTTTTAGATTGACCATGTGTATTTTGTATATGCAGAAAAGGCTAAGGATGTGATAGCCATCACAGAGGAGGCAGATCCACTTGCTCATTAAAACAGACATATTATGGCAGGGCACCAACAGCAAGGCCAGCAAAGCGTACTGCTAATGTAAGATTTTTGCTGCTGCTTCCAGTAGCACACTGTGTCTGCTGATGGGTAGGATGTACTTGTGACACCAAAAAATAAGCATACCATCATGGGGCAAAGATTTTTTCCTCTTCCCATGCCGGTCACACAGCACATACTCAAGAATTTCAGGGGGTGTAATTCAAATGCATGCTCTAGGCACAAAAATAGGATGTCTTTATCATCTGCAGTTCCATCCTTGCTTTCTTCCCTTCCTCCACTCAAGGGCAGAATGCAATATTAAAACTACAGTAAGCATTTTTTTAATTAAAAGAGGTTAAATATATGGGATCAGATAGGCTTTCATCATGCAATTATAAATTGTATGCTGGTTATTTTAAATTTCAACATGCAATTGCAATGGTACTGGGTGAGCTGGCTGGGTATCTGCTTTGCATTTGACTGAGTTAATTCACTGCAGGTATTCAGTCCTTAAGTGGCGTCTGCTTTAAATATGTGCAGTAATTCAATCAAAGAAATAAGATGGATAGTTTATGTAATCCTTTTCATCTCCAGATTGCTAAGGTTAACCTTAACTATTCATGAATTATAAATGCATACAGCAATCTCAAATTAATACATGCAACCCCCCACTTTTTTTTTGATGGCCTGCTGAAAACCATGGAATAGTTGCTTCTTTTTAAATACAACTGATGAAACTTACAGGCACGGTATATCATTTCTTCCACTTATTATTTGTAATCTTAAACAAAAGTTTTGTGCAACTCATTTAAAATGGTTGTCTCTAGTAATATAAAACCTTTCCTCTGATCCAGGAACATAGGTAATTTTCTCTTCAAAATTTTGGATGCATCATTCTTACAGCCCTTTTCAGTGCCAACAGATTCTGTGGCATGAATGGGAACCCAAAGGCAGATATTACAGAACAATAACGCTGCATTGAAGTTCTCACAATTCCTGGAGTAATTAAATAAAGAAAAAAGAAGCCTTTCCCTTTCATTTTGTTAGTTCATTCAATGCCATTTGAGTGATTTGGCTTGTGAGCTCTCTTCCAGGCAGCCAGAACAATCCACTAGGTGACACCCTCATACTCCTCGTATTGAGGCAAGGAGATAGTGAGTACTGAATGGCTCATTTGTTAAACATTTAAAGCAAATACTGAGATTTCAGGGACAGGTCTCTCTTTGTTTGGCAATATCAGAGATAACACTGGTTTTGTCATAAATACTGTGTTGTTTGTATATAAATTACATATTAAGCAGATTAGCATTTTGTCACTAACAAGAACAAAACCACAAAGCAGGAGTTGTATGCAATATTTCCTATAATTATAATAATTTTTTAAAGCGTTTGAGCTAGTCTGCTGAGTAGACTGAATAGCAAATATGCCTTTAGCATTTTCTGCTGGGGTAACAGAAGGAATATAGCTCCAGTGATTTTTTTTTTCCAGTGGGGATGTGCTATAGCATCTTTGAACAGAAATTAAAAGATCCATTCACCCCTAATATAAAGGAATATTAAAGGATAAAATTCAATGGAATTTTGAATGTTTATGCCAGTGGTGATTTTTTTCTTTAAGTTCTTTATGTTGATAATGATGCTTTATAAATCCTTTGAAGAAAGCATCTTTTATCATGGTGTTTTTATACACCTAGCATAATGGGGCTTGAGCTTCTTTAGGGTCTCTATCTGTGAATTCATTATAGAAAATAAAATATTATATTATATTGCTATTATTTCTTGCTCTACAATGACTTGAGTACTATTCTACATGTTGTATGTAGTGAAAGACACTGGAAGTCTGAATTCACTAGTAACATAATTAAGAGTAACATCAAAGAAAACAAGAATTACATCACAAAATTAATGTAAATAAAAGCAAAATCATGGTAGGGCCTGAGCAATCAAACACAAGAAAACAATGTCTTTGAACAGCATGTTTAAACAGTAACCAGACAGGTCAAGAAAGAGACAGAAATTTACTTATATGGGCATGGAAATTATAACATTTCTTCTCGGCTCATAATAATTATCCCAATTAATTATATGACAACTGTAGGTTTTCAAGCTTCTGCTATTCATGCACTTTTTACATTCAGCTGTCCTTTACAGCGTTCCTTCTTCTAACATTTCCGTGCTTGTTTAGATCTAATGTAGAAGAATTCATTTTTTTTTTTCCTAATGAAAATACCACTGAAATAATGTACTGTTCTGCAATAAGGTATGTTTATTGACTTCAGCTAGGATTCCTACCATGGTTAAGGCCCATAATATACTTTGTGACAAATACACAAAGAGACATATATATATAATTCCTCATATTTTTCCACTTAATTTCAGCTTACACTTATAAAAAATATTTAGAATAGTTTTTTTTTTTAAGGCAGTTCACTAAGTAATGCAACCCATCACTTCCCACAGCATCCTAAATAGTCTGGAAGAAAGAGTTTTTGAAACTTAGTCGTATCTCTATAATCCCTGTGATGTCAATGGGAGCTTAGTTGTAGCCTGTGTAATAAAGGTACTGATTCAGTAATCCTGGCTGCCAGCCTCGGAACGATAAACGCCGTGAGCTTCTGCAGACACGAGCGTGTGTGACCGTGTAATGCACACACAGAGGTATTCCTGGCAGCCAGCTCTGCAGATAACCAGAAGGCTGCATGCTAGTTTGGGGATCAGGAAGGGGGAGAGTCATTTGAAGTTCAAAAAGGTTGGTGGAGAGACAGCCTTTGCCCCCACAACACATCCAAGGCGCCCTGTGTGTATCTTTGCCATTGGAGAGAAGTGCCTGGGATCTCCAGTGCTTACAGAAGTTCAAGTTCTTCTGAATAATCTCTCAAAGGACATCTTCCCTTGTATCAGAGGCAGAGCTGATTTTAGTCACTTCGAGGGAAGAGTGCCATCTGCTGAATCACAGCTATCTGTTCTGGTGAACCTTTTCCATTTTGTTGGAGGTTTCATGACCAAGTCCTGTGCCTCAAACTCAGGCAGCACGTGTAATTTTGTGCTTCGGAGTTGTTCTGTTCTCCCAGAAATTACATGTTTGTGTAAGTCTTAAAAATGGTGCTAGATATTACAGAATAAACACAGTAAGTACATCTGCTTTATAATACTCATAGATGTACTGTTCCCCACATCTGAAGAGGTTAAATCAGTATTTCTTTTCCTAGAAACATTTTCTGACAAACACAAATATACGTGTCTGTATGTCTCAGTATCAAGGACAATAAGGGTGCTTTAAAAGGCACACATTTTGTAAGAACATCTGCAGAATTAAAGATGATGTCAATTACTTACAAGACATTCTGATGAAATTCTGTAGGCTTACAATTTGAAGAGATTCACTCAGCTGTGCAGCTGTTATATATTATTACAATCTAAATGAATTTTAAGAAAGATAATTAGAGCAGTATACATTCACTCCTAGCAATTTTTCTGAAGTAAGAAAGCACTGACAGCTAAACATTATGTTATGAAGTATCTGAGACAGTACAAATTGAGCAAGCCTTTGAAGCTCTACTCTACTTTCACTAGAGGTACCTAAAGTAGAATGACTCTGTTCTTCTCAAAGGAAAAAAAATTCTTTATAGTGATTGAAACAGTCTTAGAGGCTCGTTAAAGATGTGGCACAAAACAATAACTGTGGCACAAAAGCTTTAAATTGTTTTACATAGGCTCATCTCATGATCACATGGTAAGGTCATTCAAGCTTCAGAGCTTTAATCCGCTGCTGTACGGAGAATTTCTCTGCATGTGAATTTCAAATTAGCAGCCAGCGTACACAAGACTTTGACATGGCATAAGATTTTACTGGCACTTTTTTTTTTTTTTTTAATTACCTAAGCAAAAGTGTGAGTGAACCTAGAAACCTACTATTGTACAAATGAACAGGAAGCAGGTTCATCTTGAGTTGAGAAAGCTCTCTGGGAACTAGGAAAATGCTTTATTTACCTTCTGTATACATTGTATATATTTGTTGTCAGTTACAAAGTAAATGGATTAATTTGTGTTGCTAGTTTATACACATACCATAGAAATGCATTAGAAATTATGTTCTATAATTAAAGATTAGGGAAATATCTATCCCATATAAACAGAGGGATACATAAGAATGACACTTTACAAGTAAATGAATACATGTACACATAAAATAAAGGTGTGAATGTACATTCACAGAATAAGTGAACCCATTTATTCCCTTTAGAGTGGCCCACTGGTAGATGTGTGGATTTGCTTTTTAAAGAGATGCAATCACTTAAAATATGTACAAAATTTGGTACAATGTGAGTCTGCCAAGTATTGATACTACAGAAGGAATAAAAAGAAAAGGTCTTCAAAATGTTATTAGTGGTAATGGTGGTGTGATTTCTTCCAGAAGACTGTTTAGTCTAAGCTTTAAAAAAAGAAATCTGACTATATAGTAACTGGGACAGGTTACCTAAATATAGGATGAAATTCCAGTCCAGAGAAATGGATAGAAGAGGGATTACAAAATATCTGATAGTGAGGGTCTTACTTATATTTGACCATCTCTGAGAACAGAGGTGAAATAAATGTACTCTTGAGGCCCATTTTCAGCCCTGCATGCGACTCCTGTTTATTTAAACAATTATAAAAGAACAACCCCAAATCGAATTTATTGAAATCTCAAAGTTCTCACTAGGATTCAAGGATTATCTCAGGCCTCCTCCCTGTTTTTGTGGTGTGGTTTTAGCTCCGGAGGTGCTAATGCATTTTTTCTTTCATGTAGTGCAGAATGATGCATGAGGTCACAACAGGAAGAGAAATGGTTGGGTAGGTATAGCTTGAAGAAATCTGCTCATATCCAAAAGTATTCACTGTTACTGATTCCACTGTTATGATTGCTTTTGAAATGTGTTTGAAGTAGGACACTAATTCATTTTTCTCTGTGAAAATTAATGTCTGATTGGTGTTAAAAGACTAGATTGTTTTTCTAAACTTTTGGATGTTCATCAAGTCTCACCAGTTTAAAAAAAAATCTTGCCAGCTTGGTTGCTGCTGATACAGATACACTGCATACATATAACCAGGAGCTTCCTTTCCTGACGTAAAACAGTATTGCTTTACAGTACTGAAAATTTGTCTTTATGGATCTCATAGACATAAAAGTGGGCTGAAACAGATTCAGTGCAGTGCATAGGACCTTTCTGTTGCTGGAGTTTTGGTCAGTTTGCCCTGAGGGATGCATCATGGGGCAAACCCAGTGACATTCCATGTGGTTTGACTGATGGTGGCTGTGAGCACCCAAACCTCTTTGGCTGATAAAAGCGTGGGGTCTGAATAAATCCTGTGACAGGAAGTACATCGAGAGTCTCTCTCTATAGTTTTATCATCCCACTGCAGACTTGCTGGCAATGGGGTTAATATATTCAATACGCTGCTTGGAAATGAAATTTCTTCTTCTGTCTAATTCATTCTTCGTAACTTAATGAATCAAATCTAGGAATAGCTGGAGATTTGCTGTTGGGTGGTAGCGCTACTTTTCCAAGCCCACCTTCCTTTCTCCCCTGCAGTGTTCTTCCCCTTGTTCCCTCACCACTACCTCTCGTGGTGTGACATGGCCATGCGGAGTTGCTCCTGTAGAATTTGTCCGTGCACTCAGCCTCAGGAGCGACGATTTGAGGATGCTTCTCCTAGAGATCTGGTCCACGCCTGGAGCACGGCCAGACCACAGGCGTTGGGAATCACCCGGTGAAGTGCAGTCTCCTCGCTCCGGAGACCCGCACGGGGGTTTTGTGCGTTGGCTTGTTTTCGGCAGGGGGGAATCTGAACTTCTTCAGCGCCCGAGGCTCCCCCATCCCCTCCCCCTGCTCGTGGCTGTGCCCTGCCGAGGCGGCTCCGGGAGCCGCCCCGCGCGTTACCTTCGGCAGGGGAAGGGGCGGGAGGCGGCGCCGGCTCCTTGCGGGGCGGGGCGGGATGCGCCGGGCCGGGCAGCGCCGCTCGGGGCGTGCGGGGGCCGTGTAGGTGCGGCTCCTTTAAGGTGTCCCGAGGCGGCACCAGACCTGCCGCGGCGGCAGCGCGGGCAGGAGGCGGAGGCGGCCGGGAGGGGGAAGGGGAAACCCGCGGCGGAGGCGAGCGGCTCGACGTGACACCAGAAAGTTCAGGCGCGGCGGGCTCGGCCCCGCCTGACTCGTGCACCCCTGCCCCGGCGGCGGGGCAAGGCGAGCAGCCGCTCCTCCTTCCTCCTCCCTCTCCTCCTCCCGCAGCCGTCGCACCGAGGGCGGGCGGTCGGGGTGGGTGGCTCGGGGGCGTTGGCCCGGGGAAGTTTTGCTCGCCCTCTCTTTCTCTCTCCCTTTTCTTTCTTCTTTCCTTCCATCGCCCCTCTTGTGCCCTCCTCCGGCGCTGGGGCGGGGGCGAGTGTGGGATTCCCGCGTGCAGGGGCGGGGGCGGCGGCGATGCTGGGCTGGGCTCGGGGCTGCCGCCGGGGCTCCCCTGCCCGCCGCCCCGCCTGACCGCGGCCGGGCTCCGCCGCGGCCCCCGACGCGCCCGCCTCCTTCCCCCGCCATGGGAGCGGGCGCTGCCGCCGCTCCGCCGCCGCGCTCTGCCCGCCGCTCGCCGGGCGCGCAGTGACTCGGCGGGGACGCTCCGCGGAGCTCCGTGCCCGCCCCGCCTGCGCTCCGCTACCGCCTCGTCCCGGGCGCCCAGAGCCCAGTCTGGGGCCGGGGCAGCAACTTGTATTCGGGAGGCGGCGGACCTCGGCTGCGGGAACTCGAGGATCTTTTGTTTTCTCCTATCGCTTTGGATAGTCCTGGGAAGTGTCAAGGCAGCTCTGAGGAAAGCCCGGGCCAGGAGAGGGGAGGCCGGCCGGAGTTGGCGTGCGGCGGGAGCCCCGCGGACCTGACAGCGCCGTGCCCGAGGGGGCTCGCCCCGGGAGCCCGGCGGGATTAGAGAACCTCGCTTGCCTTAAGCTTCTGTGGAATTACAACTGGGGGCTCTTCGTTTCTGCCCCCGCTCTTCTGGCATGAGATTGCTTGCAGGCGCCACCCGAGGACAATGATCGCGGAGTTTGCTCACTTTTACCTCTTTGGATTCATATGTGTCACCTCAGGTAACCACCTCGCGCAGGCGGGTCACATTCGCGGCCGCGGCGGTGGCAGCGCTCCCGCACCGCTCTCCTCCTTCCCCCCTTTCCCTCCCCCGGTTTGGCCCCTCCGCGCCTCCCGGCCCCCTCCTTTGCTCGGAAGCCAAGCTCGGCTTCCACCCTGCGGGCGCCCGGACCGCGTTTGCCCCGGGAGCTGCCGCCGGCCGTGGGGGCTTCCCGGGGCCGGGCGCGGGGGATGCGCGGCGCCGGTCCTGTCCTGGTGCCAGCGCTTCCACCGCCGGCAGCTCCCGAGGGTGGACTGATGGAACCACGGCTGGTGTTGAGCTCCGGCGGCGGGCTGGGAGCCCGCGGGTACCGCTCACCCTCCGCCGGGCGGCCCCTGGCGCATCCCCCCCTCCCAGCCCCCGGGCCGGGTTAACCCCGCGCAGCCGCCACCGGGGGAAGGGAGGGCTTGGGGATGGGTTTTGCTTCACCTTGGCGATTAAAGTTTACCCACGTGTGTGAAGTGAAGCGCCGGCGCGCTAGGTGGGAGCGGGGGAGATGGCCGAGGAGATAGGGGGGGATTAATGGTCATTAGGCACAGTTTGCGCGGGGCTTATGCGTGTTGGGGCATCTTATCGTGCCTGTGGCTTACAGATAGGGCGGCACGACGAGGGCATTGTGGAGGGCAGGTTTGGCCCCCAGCGGGTGTGGCTCTCCCGGGGCGCGCATGTGGCCACGGTGGGCGTGAGGGCTTGGGAGGTTTTCGGGTTTGCCTCTGCACAAGGACCCTGCTTCTCTCCGGAGGACGGATAGGTTTATCTCCCTGCAGTATTGCTTCTCGTTCTCAGGAACGCCTTTTGTTACACGCTAAGTGAACGCAGTAGATGCTTGTGCCATAGTGAAGGTTGGTTTGGGCGCTAACTTTTCTACCTTAACTGATTCTCATAAGTTTGCAGAGGACTCCATTGAGTCATTAAGGTTATGGTAGCATGAGACATCTGGTCAGTGAATGAATGAATGAAGTTTTTGAAAGACTTAAGTACACTGCCTGAAGCTTTAAGTCTTAATTATGTCACTAAGTGTAGTAACTTATGTCTGTTTCTCGATTATATCATAAATTTAACTACTAAAGTTTTGCTCTTAGGTAGTAGTTGCTCCTTGTGGCGTTGGATATGGCAAACTTTGCATCCCTGAGTAGCTCTCGCCCTGTTCACTTTTGACCGTGTCAGTCATGCCATCTTTAATTAGATTTTTCGCTATATTGTTTCCTTCATGTGATGGAAGAAACAAATGGAATGGCTAGAGCCTTTGCACCCATTTGCTCTTTCTGAATCTTTCATGGCAATCACCCCACCCTAGAAAAGTTGACTTCAGAGATAGTGTCCTCTGCGACTTGATCATGTGTTGGGATGTTTTAAACTCCAAGTTAAGAAACAATTTTATTTAATTTATTTTTGAATCCTCTCATCTGTTTATCATATAAATGCTCAATAAAGTTGCATGCAAGGGTTTTTTTTTCAATTTTTTTCTTCCCCCCCCCCCAGGATGGGGATGCACTCTCTAATAAGGTTGATTCCAGCTGAGTTGGAGTGAGGAAAAAAAAAAAAGAAAGGAAAAAAAGCCATGAATTTCTATGAAGGCTTTTAATTTTGTCATGTAAGCAAACTCAGTAACAAAGATTAGAGACAAGCACCAGATAATAACAGTTTCAACTCCTTCCCTTCACCAGGAGAAATTTCTTTTTCTCCTCGACTCTCGTGTGGTCGAATAGTTAGTCTTGTGGCTGGAACAATGGAGATGCCAGAAACCTTTGGCAGGATGAAGTTTGAGGGCAGATGGCTGCAGTGCAGAAGGAAGGACAGGAGTCATCTACAGCAGTTTCCACACTGAAATCCTTTGAGTTCTACTGACAGCTGATCTTGCAAGTTGATTGATCCTTTCTTCCCTCTTCCACTGAAGGGTCTCACTTCCCTCACTTACACCCACTACTGAATCAATGGTTTGTGTGGCCACACTCTAAATGGGATGTTAGAAATTTCTGCTGAGAGGTGGGAAATAATTGGGGGATGGGAAAGAGAAAAAAAAATAGAAAAGTGGGTTAGTGTTTGTTAGAACAGTAATTGGTAAACCACTTAGAATTTAAAACCCCTAATTTTTACCTTGGTGTTGTCTCTGTGGAATCCTGTGAAGTACCTTCTTTCATGTAAGCCTGTGGTTAATAAATGTGGAATAAATTTAAATTTGAATAGTGTTGAAAATTGGAATATAGCAGCTTTCCTCCCTTACTCTCCCAGTGTAATTTCAATGCTGTTTTGCATACAGAATAAGAATTGCTTTAAGGGATACTTCTCTGGTATCCTTGTTTTCTTGAGTATTTACCTGCTTTTTGCCCTTTTTCCTTAATTTCCTTCATTCTGAGGCAGACTTCTTTTCAGAATCCATGGATTTTTCATCTCTCCACTCCCCAGCAGCAGCATCATTAAATGAGTATGTTTGGAAAAGAAAAGCTTTCTCTTATCTGAAGGGCAACATGCAGAACATTTTTGCTGGGAACGAGTGTCAAGGTTCTGGTTTTCCACATGGGTGTTCACTGCTCTAGCCATTCTCAAGGCTAAATGTGTTACTGTGTGATTTTTCTGTTTCCCTCCTCAGAAATCTTTATATTTTGACGAGTTATTTCATTGCACTGCTGATTCCCATCTGCTCCACACCCACCTTTTCCCCCTTTCCTGTCTGTGTTATCCCTTACTAATTACTACACGTTTGCTCCAGAGGTTTTTCCATGCTGTGTGGAACAGGCAGCGCTGACACAGCGAGGCAGGCGTGTTTTTCAGTGATAGTTCTAGCCAGTGGAGGGCAAAATTGTCTCTTGTATTCCTTCATGGGAGAGTTATCTTCTGATGGTTAATAGTTTAAGGGTGTCCATGGAGTGTCCCCAAAGTCCTTCCCAGCTGGCTAACCTATGTGTTGGAATAAATAAATTAGCCACTTCCTTGATACATTTTGTTTGTTTGTCTCAGAAGTTTCTATTTAAAAGCTCCCACATGAAGTGCTAGAGCATTTCTGGAAATGGTTCTACTCCTTTTGTGTATTCTCTGTCTAATAGTAATAAATTAGGAGAGATTTAAGAAAAAATTACACAATAATTCAAAGGATTATGAAAGTATTAAGTGCCTAATCTGTAAAAGCAAATAAGTCACCCAAGAAAACTTTAAAAATGTGCATTTTTTACCTATCTCTAATGCATTGTGTGCTGTTCTAAGTAATTTTACTGGAAGAATATTTAGAAAGATTGACCCAGCTGCTTAGAGCTGAAGAAGCTGGCTTCACTTGTATTGTGTTTGAAGACTTCAAGCTAGCAAAGAAATAACCACCTGCTATAAAATTGATAATTCCTTACTTGTGATGAAATATTCTCTTAAGTACCCAGGTGTTGGATTCAAAGCCACTTATCCTTATGAGTAGTGATAGTATCTGTGGAGAGCAAACATAATTTTTTTTTTTTCAATTTATATAAGTGTGAATTTTGTTATCTTTCAGCTAGAAAGAGACACTTTTTTTTTTCCTATTGCCTGGCAATTAACTTAGTTTTAACCAGAACACTCAAGCTGATTTTTGCTCACTGCAGTCAGTGTTGTCAGTCAGTCATCTGACAAGATTTTCTTTTTTTGTTGAAGTTACAGACTAACTTCATTAGCAGGGATCATCTGTAATGTTCAGGATACTGAATTTTGGGGGAATCATGTGTACTGTCCATAAGATTTTATTGGAAAACATGAATTTATCTGAAGAATACTCCTGAGTCTACATGATAAAGGTTCTGATTGCATTTACAAAGATAGACAGGCCATTACAAATACTACCAGAAACTAGTGACGCTTATGTAGCAGTGTTGCCATGTTAATATTAGACATCAAATACCTTTGCCAAACAATGCTTTAACATAAAATGTTTTGGAAGTGATGGTCAAAGATTCCGTAAGGAATCAAAACCAATTTAGTTTTTATTAGAAGGTGGAAAGAGCAAATATTTATAAATTCAAGATGGAAAAATCTACGGTTGTACTTCAAGTATCTGGGAACCTGTTCCCTCACTTTTCAAATAACATTGGTTTTGGTTGGCATTTAATTTTCCTAAATAACTGGAAGAGTTTTGTTTCACAATCCCAAACAACTGTAATATATGCCTCATTACAGGATAGCTTTCTCTAATGAATATAATAATAATTTGCTGGGTCTGGCAAGCCCGGTCACTTGCTGCAATCCTCAGTGTAGTGTTTCTGTTGTTGTTAAATGCACTGTGTGGATAACGGTCATTTGGCTTGGATTCTTCTTCAGAAATCTGCCTTTCATAGTGAACATTCCCAAATTCAATGTTTAAGTTACTGTTGTGAATTTGTTGTGGGTTTTATGTATTTGAACAGCTTGGAATGAGTCATTTTGTTGTCAGTAGTTGTTCATATTTTGAGGTTATTTTGCCACTAGGAAATACACAGAAAACCTTGTTCTTTCCAAGCAAACAAAATGGCACTTAACAATTTCATATGCAGAAGTCCTGACACATTTTATTTGTGTGCTCTGTTATATAATGTCATTTGGTGGTGATAACCTTCCTTAGCTTTTCACCTCAGTGCTTCTCCATAAAATTGTAAGGTAAATAGTGAGGTAACTGAAGTAGCAACCAAGGTGTATTTTAAGTCCAATAAATTGTGTAAACAGGGGATATAAGAGTGTTTTTCAGTTAGTGATGAGAAGCTTGACCAAAAGGTGAAAGAAGACCTCATATTCTTAAGTGTCTTGAAAGCTCGAGATGCTTTTAAGGACAGATAATTTTCTAGTTTATATCCTTTTTAGGAGAAAGGTGTGCATCTATTGATACACGTACATATTTCAATCATACACTGATGTCTTTTGGCTTACTGTGTCAGCCTTAGGATGAGCACTAAATTGTTGTGGGTAGAAGGAAATTTTCTGTGAGGAAAGGAAATGTCTTATGAACACAAATATCTTGTACTGCTGACATAGATGCAGCCAGCTATGTTGGACTCTCACAGCTGAGACTTGGTACTAAGGAAAATCTCAACAGGGGAAAAAGAGAAACACCTGGGAAGCTAATAATGACTATAGTTTTCAGTCAGGTGTACAGAGTTATGTTCTTGAGTATTATTTACCTGCCTTCTGCCCTTTTTCCTTAATTTCCTTCATTGGTCTTGAGTTCTGGTTTTTAAGGAGCTAAATCTTTTGGTATCCTGATTATTAATGTAAGCCAGTACTGTGAGTTACCTTACCCTTGAAGGTAATAAGTAAGCATTATTGAAATAAGAATGGGGTGAATTTAATTCTGGATGTCAGAATTTCTCCATTGGTTCACTGTTCATTAGGGAAAAATGGTGCATTTATCCTGATTTATCCACAAAAATGATAAATTATTGTTCTGGAACAACATGAGAGTAGGCCTTTCAGACCAGGAATGTGTATGACATAATTGGTGTTAAAACAACAGCACACAGGAAGAGATGTTTGTGTAGGATTGTCCATTTCAGGTGTAAGTAGTCGGGAAAATGTTCTACACTTAAATAAAACAATGAATAGAGACTTAGGGAAAATATATTCTATTTCTTTTCACGTCTTTCAAAAACGAAGTGAGGAAACTATTTTTTGTGAGAAAGTGAAGGAAGGAGTATATGAACAACCCATGAAGTTAAATGCTGTCAAATACTGAGAACTATTCTCAGACTTGTAGGTATTTTCCATGCCTCTCCTGTTCTGAAGCTTAGGAAAATTTCTGACTAAGACTCATGTGTTTCTGTGTATGACTGATTAAAACAAAATTGATAAATTGACAGTAATGAGATTTGTGAGTGGCATCAGGCCAGTCTTTTTAATTAGAGCCCGCTTGCCATCTGAGCAACTGCAGCCAAGGTGCAGAGTGCTCTGCTCACACCCATGAACAGCCAAGTCATTTCACCTTTGCTGAGGACAGAATGGTTTATGGAATGGTATAACCTTAAGGTGGCCTTACCAAAAAGAGGCAAAATATGCTGAGAAGGGGAGTAGAAAACCTTTTGCCTTGTATTTTAGTGGGAAATAATGTCATTTCTGTTTTCTGGAAGCAGAAACGTGGAAAATTAAAAAGGAGAATCTATTTTTGATAAGAAGAAAATGCACTTTAAATAAAAGATTTAAATAAAAGATCAATTTATTTTACAAGTTTATAATGCAATTTTGTATCTTTGTGGAAACTGCATTTCAGGTCCTCAGGTTTCCTCATAGTTTCTTTCAGCACCAGTACCCAAAGGCCTACACAGAACTTGAGCACTTTTCCATCTAGGTTTTAGTGAAAAGATGTGCTGATGGAGGTCCTCATGGTACAACTTGGGCATGTTCTTCACTTTCAGATGTAAATGTTCAGTATACGGATTTTAGTTAGAGCAGTAGCATAATGTCATCTCCTACCTAATTTTTAACACATTTTTGTTTTATCTTAAGGAATTATGTGTATATATAAACTCTATATGGCTAGTGCATAAACCCTTTTTTTTTTTTTAATTAAGGCATCTTAGGTATTTATCTTCTCATTCAGAAGGTTGGCATGTATAAAATGCTTGTATTAGCATCTGTACTTTCATATAATAGTAAATGTGTTGCTGAAGATTTCTTCTTAGCATTCAGAGAAATTCCACAAAAAATTACTGGATTTAGTATCTAAACAACAGGGGAGAACCTCTATGGGCTCACTTACTGGTGGTAGAGGTAAATTCCACAAGGTACTCCTATTTAAGTCTTGTTTTCTGCCACCAGACTTTACACCTCTAGAGAGGCATAGAGCTTTTTGTACTGTGTTAAATGTTTGTATTTATTTGCATTTAAGTAAATAACTGTAAATTAAATAATTAGAGCATTTAATTTTAATACAACTTACTATCAATTCAGCTTAGACCAAAATGGGTAGTTGAATACATTATTATTGTTGAAGTGGTATGAATATTCTTAATCAGAAAACAAGCATGTTTTCTGGACTGCTGCCATCTTGAAATACATATACTTTCTTTGAAGTAATGAATAGTCAGATATGTAAAATTACTCAAGCTGCCCTTTTCTGTTAGGAAGTATTTACTCAATATGGTATTGCATTACCTTAAGGCTAATGCTAATAATTGTGAATGATTAAAATAATATGAACACCCCTGACTGTAGATTAAAGATCTGTAAATCTGACAAGCCTGTGCTGAGCTCTGGATTTAAAACCTTAAACTTGATATTTTATTTTCTTCATCTTGCATAGTGATTAGCAGTGGAATAAGCTCAGTTTTGGAACAGCCTCTGTCTTCAGACATGCAGTGCAGGGTAGGGCAAGGATCAGGATGTAAGCTGTGCAGGCTGGAGTCATCCATGACAGCCATCTGAGAGAACTGTATAGTCTGTGTGCTCTTCATGTTGTTCAATTTTGTAGTCTTTATCTTCTGCTCCCTTGACTGTCTTGTACATAAATCAGAATTGTGATTTCTTTAGTACTGTTGAGCTGTTTCGTGCTAGCATTGCATTAAAACTTGCTTGGCTGGCATTTTTGAGCCTTCTGAAATTTGCATGTCCTCAGGCAATGTATTTATTTTAGATTGTTGGTTAGTTATATTGCCTCTTATCTAATTGCTTAAATGCCTTTATGTTGAAGATTAGAAACATAGAGCACTTCATGGCTATAAATTCAAGTATAGAAGACTTTAGTTTTACTATTTGCTTCTACAGTAACGTAATAGACATGAACAGTTTTTATCTTAGAAATTAGGTTTTAATACATGGCCAAGGATTTAGTGT
This sequence comes from Acrocephalus scirpaceus scirpaceus, assembly GCA_910950805.1. Lineage (NCBI taxonomy): Eukaryota > Metazoa > Chordata > Aves > Passeriformes > Sylviidae > Acrocephalus > Acrocephalus scirpaceus. The sequence goes on from OU383774.1 coordinate 9,029,470, forward strand.
AGCCCTAAAGATGTGCATTGGCTCCACTTCATTCTGGAAGTAGGTGGAGGGAGAAAGAAAATGGTGTTTGATGGACATGCTTGAGAGAGTGGTTGGATTTTTTAGTAGACACTGGAATTCAGATTTTTGGAATCCAGGGCCTTGTGAGTTGTTGAAGTTGGGAACCTACAGTCTAAATTTTGAGCCACTTAAAATCAGTAGTGCCTGTTGAAAATCTTCATTCGAGTGTTTAAATTGAATTGCCTAAAGTGTTTGACTTTATCTTCAGCTGCAAATGTTTGTGGATCATTGTGGGTTCTTAGCTGGTCTGAAAATTGAGATTGTGGTGAACATCGACTTAAGAGCCAATTAACTGAAAAAAGCTGGACAACTTGAAATTCACATGGGCCTCACTAGCTCTGTCAAGGGTGAGAAGCCAGCCAAAAATTGGATTTGAGTGTGTATTCTTTTAGAAACTTCTCAGCTTGCCACTTTTGTAGTGCTCTTTGCTAACACTGGTCAAAAGCAGACTTTTCAACCCAGACATCTCCTGTTGGCCAAGTAGGCCCAAGATGAGGATAGCAGCCCCCAAATCCACAGGTGGGTCTGTATTTATGTGTTGGAAGCATAATACAAGGTCCTAAAATGCTATTTTTGGATTAAGTGCTCAGCAATGTCACCTAGCTTTTTTTATTTTATCGAAACGTCTTGGCACCTGGTATGAAACTTGGCACCTGGTGTAGCTTTGTGCTAGGAGATCTCTTGGATGCCAGGCAGGTTGAGAACTGGGATTTGCAAATTCTGAATGCTTCTCCCCTCACCTCCCACTTGCAAAACAACTCTTGTCAGCCCAACTTTCTGGTTTTGAAATATGTCTAAGGCCCTAGGTACTGCAGCTGACAGATACTTCATAATCAAAGTGTTTAATGGTAGGAGGTGATAAAGAAAAAAAAATAAATAAAAGTAGTGTGAGGAAACAAGATAAGTAGAGATAGTAACAAGCTTTTACTTTTTGCTTCCTGAAGCAGGAGTTGGCTCAGAAGAGGGTAGAGTTTGGGGCTATGGTGCTGTAGCAGCAGAATGCAGGAGAGGGGATGTTTGTAATGAACAGGTTGAACAAAAAGGTTCTGATGTAACTGTGGAATGAAACTTGTGCTGTGCTAGTCATAAAAGTGATTGGCAGGAGGCCCCCATGCATGGAGTAAAATCCTGTCTTCACCATGTGGAAAATTATGGTTTCAACTGCGAAAGGAGGTGAAGCTTGGAAGGAATTAGCATATCTCTAGCACCGAGTGGCATCTGGAACTGAATGGCTGGGTTAAATCATTCAGTAGTGATTAATGAGGCTCATTGCTCAGGTTATACAGCCTTTAAAAATTAAAAGGAGAAATTTAGAAGTAGGTGCAGAGCAAAAAGAAGGAACCATTGCTTTATTTACCTCTTTAATACGGAGGACAGAGTGAAGTCTTCCCCTACCTTTAGGTACAAGGAGAGATCTGTTAAGATGCTGTTAATCTTAGAAACCAAGAGATGAACTTCTGAGTAATTGTTTTGAGGAGCATTTTGTGACTTCAAATGCATATGTACCAATGCAGAAATGGGAAGGAGTGCAAAGGATGGAATTTTGCTGCTGGTGAATACTTAGCTTTTTAGAAAACTTGAGAAAAGAGTGATTTCTGTTTTCTCTCCTACTCATGAATGTTAATCTATGTTACCTGTAGGGAAGGCAAATATTGAAACACATAAAGTGAAACAAGCTTAGAGACATAGCGAGCACTTTAACTTTCCTTGAGCGTGGTTCTGGCAGTTGCTGAGCTGAATGGTGATGTAGCTTGGTGTCATATCAGGAATAAATGTTCAAAATGTTCAAAGGCTGTTACTCTGGAGGAGGATTACAGTACTGATATGAGCAGACTTCTGTTTACTTTCAAGATTTTAGTGGAGCAAATACAGAAACCAGTGAAGTGTGTGCTCGAGTGTTAGATTTTCTCCTTCAGAATTGTGAAAAGAAACAAATAGTGGCATCATTAATGGAGCTGTTGCTTAAAATGATTGACTTTTTCACAGCAAGTTCATAAAGGTAGAAAATAAAAGGGAGCTAGAATAAGGTATTATTGCTCTGGAGCTATAATAGGATTCTACTTTAATTTCTACCTGCTAGGAGATGAAGTTCCCTAAAATGCACTGCTGAAAAATCTCTGCTCACAATAGTTTTGGGTCCTGGATTGCTTTTTTTTTCCAACTTCTTTAGTGGCTATCTTGCTTTTATTTGGGGAGAGGATGGTGGTGTATTCAACAGAAAATAAGAAAGAAAGTTTTGGGTTTTTTTTTTTTTTTAAAGCAAAAGATTTGCCTTTTTCTCATTCATACTCTAGTGTGGTTCCCATGACCATAATGTGGAAGGAGACTTTTTAATCCTCATCTGCCCTCCAGTGCTTCATATTAGATGGGGATTTTTTTTTTTTTCCCTGCTGTGTTTGCTGGGACAGCCAAGATAGGGCAGGTGACCTTAATGTTGTGACCAGAAGGAGTTGAAGGTTATTTTCACAGGCAGCTTTTGTGGTTTTGTTTGTTTGGGGTTCTACTTGTTTTCGTTTGTTTTGTTTGTTCGGGTTTTTTGTTTGTTTTGTGGGGGTTTTCTTGGGGTTTTTTGTTTGTTTGTGTTTTTCTAATTCTCTGACTATAAGGTTTATTGATAGAATGTGAATGTTTGTTTGATTTTTGAATAGTAACTATGAATTTTTTTTGTGGGGAAATGACTGTTTAAATGTCTATGAAGTCGATTATTATTTGAAAAAGATTGGACTAAAGTCTGCATTGAGATTATGGTGTTTTCAGAATTGATAGTTATTTTACATCAGTTTCCAGAAAGACACTTGAGAGTTTGTTTTTCTGTTACCTTATTACAGTAGGGAAAGCAGCAACCTCTCAGATAGAAATTCACAGTGACCTACAGTCTACTAATAATTAGAATTAAACAGAGTTAGTAATTTCACTCGATCATTTCGTCACAATTCCTGTAGGCATGCAGCTGATCATTTTGAATCTCATAAAATGAAATTTTATTTTACTCACCTTACTAAGGTCAAGTAAAAAGCCACATCAAGTTAATGAGTCCCTTTCTTTGCAATGAACTGAACGTGGCGTTTGTTTTTGTTCTGGCAGTCGTGAAATCACAGGGTGTTGGCGACAAGTCCATTATTAGCTCTGTGCAGTGTTGCTGAGGGCTTTTACTCCACCCAGTGCATTATGTGTGCAGACTTTACCTACTCGTTAAAACTTGTTTCAAATTGAGGGATCCTTTTTTTTTTTAAGCAGTAATAAAAAGAAAATAAAAATAGCTCCCTCTTCTTTATTAGTGTAAATGAAAGAGTAGCAGCAACTCATTCCTTTTGTGACCTGAGGAAATAAAACAAAGTCTAGATGAGATCTCGGCCCCTTAAAGTCAAAGGAGATTTAACTATTGATGTCAGTTTTTATCTTGCTTTGCAGAAGCTCAAGTCGAGTGTCACTTACTCTACATGATGTTACCTAGAAACCTTAATAGTGGGGAAAAAAGAGATGATTACTAATTGTTCTTCTCAACTTAAAAAAATGAGAAGCATTTAAAGGCTTATAAAATTCTATGATTTAGGTTCCCTTTTTTCATTGATTGTAAGATTGAATTTCTTGTATGTTGTTGGTGCTGTTGGTGTCTTTAATGTGGTAGCCAATCTTTCCCCTGCTCCCAGAACAGCCAAACTGGTTTTGTTTTAGCTTTTAGCTTCTCAGTTTTGTCTACTTTGTTTGATTTTTTGTTTTTGGTGGGGTTTTTTTGTATGTTTGTGTCTCATAGCTTTTTCAAAACATTTGTGGTTTGGAATTTTCCTGTGCTGTACAATATAATTTAATATACTTTTTTTTTTTCATTTAGGGAAGTATAATACATAAATCCAAGAGTTTTTTTTCCATAGTTGGGATTTTTTAGATAGCAAAAATACTCAACTGTCAGTTTTGAAAACTAATACAATCTGATTCCTTCTAGACAGTGTTTGAAGGGAGCCATAATATGTTCTAAATTTAAAATGATGGTAAGCTCATCGGGTTTATTTTCACATCTCTACTAAATTTCTTTTTTTTTAAATTTCCCTATGAAGTTTTAAATTAAATGAAAAATAAAACCCGACCTTTCCCTGTGACTTGTCCTTTTTCCTAGGAGTACCAGGTGTCTGATCAATAGCATGTGCTGGAAAACAAGAATTTCATCTGAGGAGACTTGAAATGCACTTATTTACAACTTCCATGAGCTAGAAGTTGTATGTTTCTTTTTGTTTTGCTTTTCAACTGGTCACTGCTAGGTAGGGTTTTGTTATTTCACTGCTGATTTAAGACACAGATATGTACATAGTTTTCTTCAGGCTTTTAAGGGCTCAAGTTTAAGTGGTAGATCATTATTCTACGCATCAAAAGTGAAGGGTGATTAACTCTGTCTGGGTGCATGCAGTGTAATTTTAGAGGCTACAAATGTTGTTACAAATCAGGTTAAGGTTTAAAGGTGAAAGTTTGGCTGAATGAGTTTTACAGCTTTAAGTTAATGTATGCAAACAAAGAAACTCTTGTTTTCTACCCATTTGTGTCTAATGAGCAAGTAGCTTGTGGTAGGGAAAAGAAAATGGGAATATTGTGCAGTTTGCCATAAAGTTAAAACTATATACTTGTTACTTCAATTAAGAAGTTCCATTAAATAGACTGAATCTAATAACTTTTTTTTAGGCTCTTTATCATCTAAATGTAAAGTGAAAGGATAATGGCTTTAAACTAAGTGATAATGATAAACTAAATGATAATAGCTTTAAACTATTATAGCTTAACTTTTAGCATTAATGTATTTTTCTAGATTTCCTCATAATGTCATTAAATAATTCGAAGAACCTGTTGAAGTAACACATAAAACACTCGTACTGTGTTTAAGCTTTACTTCTAGGTAGTTCTAAAATAGCATGGATAACTTGGATTTTCACTCAATTCTCTGACTTAGCCATATTCCTGAAACTGTAAGTTCAACAGCATGTGGGAAAAGAATGACCAATTTTGAAATGACAGGGAAGTTATATACAAAGGCTGGATTTTTTTTTAAAAAGGTATGGGCCTGATTTATGGTGTTAAAATTGTAAGTAATGAGACAGGTAGGGTCTCTGTGTCCTCTGTCCTGTATTGCCCTCCCACACCCATAAAGATCTCTTAAACAGCCTAGGAATTGGGAAGCTCTTCTGAACTCCTGTTATCCATTCTATTTACATTGGCTAAAAGTTAAATAATGGGGATTTTTATAGGACTACATAGTAGCATAAGAAGCTGTTCAGCTGCATCTGTAGTGATCTAATCTGATAGCCATTCTGAGTGCAAAAAGCCAGGGTGTATAAATGGAATGAAACAAAAGGGAAGTGATTAGCGGGAATAAAAATAAACATCTTTAGTCTCGGTAAATGATACCTTTAAAGCACAGCAGCCTTGTCGAACATAATTAAAGTTGTAAGAACTGGGGTAGGGTGAGTGGGCTCTATTCTCTGAGGTCATGGTGGAAATACAGAGGTCAGGGTTTTGCACTTAGTCTTATGTAAACAATGTCATGCCTTGGTAAGTATAAGAATTGATTTAACTAGGTTAAGATAATTAAAAAAAAAAACCAAACAAAGCAACAAAAACCCTCAATCAAAAAAAAAAAAAAAACCCAGAAAAACAAACTAAATCCTAAGAGAAAACAAATCCAGGACAAAGGTATATTCATTTGATACCAAAATTTGAGTGCAGCCTCCATATCTTCTTCTAACCATTAGATGGGAAAAGGTGAAAAGCGTGAAGCATAGGCTTCTGTTGGGAATGCCTGTTGCTGCTGAGTGATTCTGTGGTGTTTGGCTTTGTGCAATAATATCTCTCTGGCTTTCCCTGAGCCTATTCCTTAAAATCTGCAGGTAGGCAGTTGTTTGGTTTTGCCTCTGGTTCAAATTGAGACCTCTTCATAGAATTCTCTATTTCTAGTTATGTCCATTGAAAACTATTTTCTTCTGCTGGGGAGTTCAAGTGCTTATGTTGCTTGCACTCATGACTCATAGAAACCTAGAATAGTTTGAGTTGGAAGTGACCTCCTGAAGGTCACTTATTCAACTCCCCCCTGCAGTGAGCAGGGACATCTTCAACTTAATCAGGTTGCTCTGAGCTCTAACCTGACCTCAAATATTGCTGTATGTCTTCCCAACTATATGAAATCCTTATTTAGTTTCAGTGGTTGTGGGGTTTGATTGTTTTCTTCGTTAGTGGTTTGGATTAAGTATTCAGAGTTACATTTATGCATGGTAGAGAAGAAATTCAAGGGTGTAGGGGTATCCTGAAGTTCTCCCTTCTGAATGACAGGAATTTTGTTTCTTTTCCCCTGCCTCATCTCTGACTCCTTGTCATTACAGTACACCACCAGTCAGAGCGAACCAGCAGCTCCAGACACAACACGGTTAAAGACAGACAGACTGGTTAAAGAAGGAGGGCTGGCAAAACCCATAAGGCTTACATTGGAAATGAAGTTCTGGAACTTAGTCTGGCAAGCACAGTCAGGCACCACTCCCTCCCAGAAGTTTCCAGGGCAGTTGTGAGCCATTCCCAGCTGTGAGCTGGCTGGGGCTGCCCAATTCGAAATGTCTGGTTATGTGAGCTGTCACTAAAGAGGGCTGCAGGCTCTTGCAGAAGAGGAAGATGGGTGTTCAATATAATGATTAAGTATGAGGAAGAAACACCCTGCAGTTCCTGGCTCCAGCTGGCTCTAGGCAGCTCTTCCTTGGTGTGAAATGCTGCTTTAATGTAGGTCAGCCTTAACTGTCGTAGATGAGTGTAGTTCTAGTGAAGTCAATGAGCCGCTGTTAATTTACTTCACTTGAGAATCTGCCCGAGTAGATGAGCAACCAGAAAACTCAAAGGGAAGTGCTTATCCAGCAGGAGAACTTCAAAACCAGTGAGATGTTTTGTATTTGTTTTCTTCTCACTCTGTTCTGAGGAAGAAGTTAACATTCCTACATCCCAATGGTGTTTAGTGAAAGTAGAATTTCATTCATTGAGAGAGAAAGCTTGTAAACTGTTGCTGTTTTGGAAATAAAGGGATAATAGGTGTTTCAGCTTCTCACTCCAGATCCTCTCTTTGCTAATAAAATGAGTGGGTATCACTTCACAGCAAAAAACTGTCAGTCAGCATTCAGCATGACTGACATAATTAGCAGCTTCTAGCTGGAGGAGGCTGAAGATTGCTTTTGGTGGAGACTGCCAGCACTTGCCTTGCCATGCTCACAGAACAGAGGCATCATGGATCCCAGGAGTTTTAATATGTCTAGTGAAAATTAAATAAGGACTGTGTTTTACCCCAAAAGCTTACTTGGCTGTGTTGTAGTTGGTGTTTACGGTGCTCTGAACCGTTGTAGTTGGTTTAAGGTGCTCTGAACTAGTAAAAGAACGGGTTACACCTTTGATGAGGCTCATGAGACCGTATGCTCTGTGCATTCAAAACTACTTCATCAAAGGCAGGCTTGGGTCAGCCTGTCCTTATAGATGCAAATGCATGTCACGGGAAATTGCAAGATTGGTAACACTTACAATTTTCTATTGTTCCAAAAATAATAACCTTAGGATCAAATGAAAACTGTGGCCATTTTGACAAGCTAGATGACAAATCTGGTGACTGCAAAAGCCATGTCAGAGCAACTAAGCCATTAAAGTTCCCTAATCTAATGTCCTCAAGTAATGATGTTTGTAAATCTTTGAGAGGGGTCAGATGCTTTTAGTGACTAGACTGTGCACTCGTTAAAAATGTACAAATAAAAAGAGAAAAAGCTTAATTCCATAGTGTACTACATACACACCTATTGGAAGAGTGTGCATTAGATGAGGAAAGAAGATGCCAACTGACTCAGTTTTGTTGTTGTCCTTAACAATTCGGTTCTAGCCAGGGACTCTAAGACTAAGCTCTTCCAGCTGATGAGATTATTTGGTTACCTGGTTTTAATGTTGTTCTAAGCGTCTGCAGGCCTGGAAAATTTATTTTTGTTTTGTTTTATTTTGTTCAATTTGAATTGCAGCTCTTCACTGCCCAGTACTTTGGTTCCTCCTGTAAGCAGATGCATTGAAGTTTCTTACATGAGGTGCTTTGCATACCAGTTGCTGTGCTTATATTAAGTACAATTGTTTAAAATGTTTACTCTTCCATGTGTATTTCCTATTTTTTGTGATTAAATAGCTCCAGGAATACGACTACCTTTTACTTTTTAAACATTCATAAGCACATGATCAGGAGCTTTGCTACTTTTCCCATCCACAGGCACTTCAAAGTAAATGTTTAGCCTGAATTTTTTTTTTTGATAATTCAAAACGGTATCAAATACCATCATATTGTACGTTGTGGGCGTTTAATTTTTGTGTTTTGTTTGTTTTGTCTTTTTTTTTTTGGTGAATGACTGTCCCAGGTTACACCCTGTGTAAGACTAGTTGCCATTTTTATCTGGGACTCCCAAGAGAATCTTGTAATCATCAGACATTTATTCTTCTGGCTGTATGAATTCAGAGCTGTAAAGAAAGACAGCCAAATGCCAAGAGTGACTCCTCAGTATTTCTTTTTTTCTCCAGCTCTGTAATGTATAATATATAAGGAAGCAGGATTCTATGTGGTTTTGTTTTTAGGGTAACCTAAGCGTGGCCTTTAATTCTCAAGGGCTGCAATCAGGACTAAGCCAGGTCTCTATCACATTTGTCTGTAATGAGGGCACATCCTCCAGCAAAGGTACCTGTTTTGTTTGGTGTCTTCTTCACAGCATGGGAATTCTCTTGCCTTCTGTACATCAGCTGGACAGCAGCAGCACTAGTGGTCCAAAGGTCTGCCCTGAGCTGAGTGCCTGCGGGTTAGGAAGTCAATTTTCTACCTCCAGATCAGTGGGGATCTGAGAGTGCTTGGATGTCAGCAGATTGTGAAGCAGTGTTTAACACAGCAAGGGTGATGGAAGGGTGATGGAGGGTTAGAGGCAGAGAGGACCTCAGCGACGTGTGATCTCCACTAATTAATCAGAAACAAGCCTTGTATGCAGGACTTCCTTCGTGACCTGAGGTTCCTTAGCATGGATAGTGTTGTGGGAGATAACAATAGAAAATTTCTTGGTTTGGCTTGTTGGTTATGTGGTTGCTCTGTCATTTAGTGCTTCACTTAGGTTTCTTTTTTTTTTTTTTTTTTTTTTTTTTTTGCAATATATTCCAGACGTCTTGCTTGCCCTGCCCTACTTATTTTAATTACAGCTTGAGTTAACTTTTCTTTGAACATGTTAAGGTATGTCTCTGAAATACATATGTATTTTGTTTTGAAAGTCAGATATTATATAATGTATCTGGTATGTTTTGGAACGTGCATAGTTCCCTGGCAACTGTTAAGCAAAATTATGCCTTTATGTATATTGTAGTGTAAGAAATTATTATTTTAGTCTTAAGTTACATACCAAGTTAATTATTTTTTTTAAATATGAAGTAATACCCTTGGGGAGAAAGTGGGATGAAAAGCCATTTCTATTTAAGAAGTTGGCTTAAATATTGTCAGTGTTAATACTTCAATTTTGCTAATATTTGTAGCCAGTGAAATGACTTGTCAGTCTTTAGGGCTAATACCCGGTTTCAGGGCAGGTGTCAAGCCAAACTCTTTTCCTCCTTAAACTATGTTGTTACACACCGAGTAAGAGAAGCAGAGGCCTGCTTGTTTCTGGGGTGAATAAACTAAAGGAAGGAATTAAAGACCAGTGTTCAAGACCAGGTTGGGAGGGGCTCTGAACAACCTGGTGTAGTGGAAGGTGTCCCTGCCCATGGCAGGGTGTTGGAACAAGATGATCTTGAAGGTCCCTTCCAACCCAGGCCATTCTATGAATGTTTCCACAGTTTGGTTCTGGAAAGTGTCACAAGGCGTGTGCTAGTGTGCTCACACACCTGAAAGATTGCATATAAAATTTCTTAGTTTTCATTGATAGGGTTCAGTTTTAGAGAGTACGTCTGGCTTGTAAGCATGTAGACTTGGAACCCATGAAGCTTAAAAGCATTCTGCTCGTAAATGAAAAGAAATTTGGGGGAAAAGGTGAAGACTGAATTGAAGTTTATTTCTGAATTGGAACCTGAAATAGGGCATCAGAATTTTTAAGTAGGTTCTTTTGGAAACTGCATTTAAACAGCTGTATGTCGCGTATTCACCTCTTCTTGCTAGTGTGTTATGTGTGGGATATCAACAGAACTGTAATTTAAAGAATGTGCATTTTGATTAGCTGGAATCTAGAAAGATTGGTCATTCAGGATTTTTCTTCACTTTTGTTTTTCATTGACTGAATAAAAATGCTTTTATGGGCACTTTTGGTTTGACCTAGTGTAAATAGCCACCCATTTAACCTAAGGTTTGGGTTGGATTTGTGTTGTTTTTTGTGGTTGTATTGTGGTTTGGTGATTGTTGTTTTTGGGGGGTTTCCTTTGTGGCTGTGGTGTGTGTGTGTTTGTTTGTTTTAATGGGCTTAAGAAATCGCCAATTAGAATGCCATGAAAACCAGGGAAGAAGATCACAGCACCCAACCATCAGAAGCAATAGTAATCTGGGAAGTATCTAGCACTTGAGCTAATTAATTCCTCTGTATTTGGCCTCTCTGATACATTGGCCACTTTTAATTATGTGCATTCACTAAAAAGTAGGTGCATCTCTAGCTATATTAGATTTTTAAGGAAATATTCCTTGCATGAAGGAACTTGGTACAGAGTCTGAAGAACAAGACTTAGTAAAATAGCTGCATACTGACTTTTGAAATAATTTTACCTTTTTGGGTGTAGCCCTGGAAAAAGACTCCATTCAACAACATGAATGGAAAATTAGAGTGTAGCCAATATTATCTTGCCATCATAAGGATGTGGTTTCAGTCTCACAGTTGAAGGAATGTTGTGTTAGGGATAAATATTTTATATATCCTTTAACAATGAGGCACTAGTTCAGTTTATTTTTCTGTGTATGTGCTTTTAAATATTTAAAATAAAAAACAACAAAAAAATCCCACTCCAAAACAAAAAATCCCACAGAATTCTTTATCTATCCTCACTGCATTTATCTTCTGTTAGGAATAATTGAGAAGTATTGGCTATTCACTTAATCTTCCTTGCTGATGTGTATTACAGGAAACATGACATTGGATTGTTAAATGTTACAAATGCTTTTCCTGTGATGAGGTTTGGATACTTCCACATACAGTTGGAAATATGGATTGGATTTATTTGTCCATTATAGGAGTGCTGACATGATATTAGGTTTACTATAGTTAGAACTGCTACCAATAAGAAAAATTCTAGCTTTTATGTGGTAATATTTGTTTCTACCTTACTATTTTGGAGCTGTGTAGGAAGTGTCACATCTGCTTGGAATGTGTTAGTATTAATCATGTAACTTTTAGTGTAATATTTGAGATAGAAGTCTACAAAATTACACATTTTCTCAACATAATTAAAAAAGAGCGTTTCTCAATTTAAAGAGCATCAAGAAGACAAGAATTCTCTAGGTTATATTTAGTAATATATTTCCTCTATCTGTATTAAGGTATCCTCACCAGAGTGATAAAATCTGAACTATTTTGATTTTTTTTTCATTTTTCTTTTTCACTTTGAACAGTCTTAAGGAGTAAACCTTGTAAATCTTTCTAAAGATAAGCTCTTTCTCTCCTTCCTTTCATGAAATGAGAGCAATTTGTCATGGGAATAGACTTCAAAGTTCAGTTAGTAATTTTGATAAATAAAATAATGCAAAAATCATTAAGTACTTATTAGAACAATCAAATCAGAGGCTCCATATGGCAATTTTTGATGCACTCGTGTTTCAGTGTGTGTCAGAACTGAGAGAGAGCTGCTTTGGGGAATTGCTAACTTGACTAATCTAGTATGAGTTTTCAGGTCCAACATATTTCAGGGTAGATAGCTGAAGCTTTATAGTATTTTTGAACAGGTACATAAATAGGCAGTTATTGGTCTATTGTCTGTTTCATGCCCTTCATAAGTTTTAGCTTTTTGTCTATTATGTGGATTTTTTTGAATGGTGAGTGCAGATGCTCATGGCTGTGTCTTGGTCAGCTTTCTTCACTTTTCTTTTCTCCAAATGCTTTTATAGAAAGGAAATAAATTTTGCTAGTTTATTTTCGTATATCCTATACATAAAAATGCATTCTTCATAATACATTTAAATAGCAGAGTTTACTATAGTAGAAGGAATATTTATTAAAGATAATAGGCAATTATGTTTCTTACTTCTTTGGTGCACTAGTGTTCTAGATATGGAGCTAGATTATTTATTAGGTTCTTTAATCCCGAATGCAAATCCATTGTCCTGAGGTAAAAGTTCCTTTTTTTTCCTTCCAAAATCTTTGTCTTGCTTCAGATGCATTCTCTGAGATAGGTGTGAGGTTGTATTTGTTCTTCCAGATCACCAAGTTCCATTTTCTGTGTTCATGATACCCAGTTATTTAGTGTGAAATAGATTCATCCTTGCATAGCGTACAAATAGAAGTCTGTTGTGATTCTTTTTTTTTTTTTACCCTAGCACTTTCATCCTTCTCATGAATAGCCAATAGTTTTGACAATTTTCAGCAACTCCTTTTAGACAAGCCTTTAATCCTGTACTGCTGCCTGTCTCCTTCATTACAAACACAGGTTTAGGCATGCTGGAGAGGGGGGAATATTTTCTTGGAGAAAATATTCAGCCTTAAAGAAAAAATGTGTTATTGTGAGGAAGTGTTATTAAAATAATGAAGCTTATGTTTATTTAGAAAAAAAAAGGTGTAGCTTGAATATGTATATTTAAATAGCCTGTAACAGTTTGGGAAATTTCAGACAGGAGAATGTCGTTTTTTATAAAGTGAATTTTCTGTTCCTTTAGAATAGAAAGTGCCATTTTAAAAATATATAGTGACAAGTGCTTCATTGTCCCTCCCATCCATCCACATTGCTAAGAATTTTTTGATTCCTTCTACATCTGCTTGACACACTAATTGGAACATTGCTATGGTAATGCTGCAGTTTCCTTAGGAAATGCCACTCTTCCCCCTGCATTCACATCCTCTTCTCCCATTGCTGTACCTGGCTTGATTCTGCTGTGTGAACATAATGCCACACTGCTCCCATTGCTTCCCTTTCCTAAAGGAAGTGCATGTCCAACAGCATCAAACTGAGTGAATTAAAATATAGCACAGCACTGGTTACAGAGCAGTGTTGCTCTTGCCTTTAGTACAAACAGCAGGAAATGCCAGGAGCTGCCTTGTGTGTGTGTGTCTCTGTCAGGTTGTGGTTCAGTAGAAACCAAATTATTTTTCAGATAAACATAGTTGGCTTCAAAACATGTACACAAAACTGGAGTTAAGTTTTATGAGATGATTGATGAAAGCAGCAGTGTAGTATTTTACAAATTGTTTACAGCAATAGTATTAAAGTGTAGGAAGGTTTTTTTTACCTTTCTTGAATTAGGATCCTTTGCAAATGCAAATGAATCCTTGCGCGTGGCTGTATATACCCATTATATATTACTATTATATATACCCATTATATTACCATTATATATACCCATTATAATTACTTTTAATGAAGGACACTATAAAGATAATGATGGTTCCCCATTATCAGACCGATCCTCTAAGAATAGCCTCATATGGGGCTTGCAGTTCAGGATCCAACTTTAAGGAAAGACCAAAGATGGACTTAATGACAGAGTGGCAGAAAGGACTTTTGGAGGCTTGTGCCACTGGTATTTTACACATTGTGTTTTCTCTGTGTGTGTGTATGGTTTGGTCAGACTTAGATCTTATAAGCAGAGTAAGGTCTTGATGCCTTCCTTAACCTGTGTGTGACTCTGAATTCACCTCCAGGAGCTGTAGCCTGTCTTCAAGTGAGTCCTGTGGATTCTCCCAGAGGAGCTTCCCCTTCTAGCACAGAAACAAAGAGTTAGGGAAGATGTTCTTGAAGATTCATTTGCCATGCTAGTGCAGGCAGAGTTATAACCAATGAATCTTCTGTAATTAAAGCAGCAGCTGCGTGACTCAGATTCTGCGCTAGGCAGGTGGAATGCTTTGTTGTGGGTAATTAAATTATAATTCTTCGGCTCTTAGTTCTTGATCATTTTCCAAGGAGTTTTCTGACCATATGCATCACCTGAGATAAGACCAACCTTGTCTTTGTTTGACTTAGGCATTCCTTTCTACATGCCTGGCAACCAAGATTGTTGGAAATAGGTGTCTGTCCTCTCTGAAGGGTGGGTGATCTGTGTTAAACATCTGCCTCTGTTTAAAAAAACCCCGAAACAACGGGATTCAAGTACTGCTTCTCTCAGTTAAATTTCTCATTGGAGGGATAAAGTAGGATGGTGGGATGGACTTTGACTTCATGAATGTTCTAAATATTTCTGAGAAATAAAAATGCATTTTTGAGTTCCTTGCCACCAAAAGGACTGTTTAACATTATTGCTACAGCTTATTTTAATCAGTGAACCAACAGAAAGGAAGAGAGTAATCCTAAGAATATGTATTTTTAAAGTATATTTTAATTTCTGATAGAGTAAAATATGCTTGTTTAACTTAAATAGATGGATGCCAATTAATAGCTAATGCATAATATAAAGTTGACTTTGTTTCTATTGCATTTAGCTACTTTGTCAAGTTTAGCTATTTTTAACCTACCATGTTCTATGAGAAGAAATTGTTTTTTCAATAGTACTATTGCAATTCTAAATTGTTTTGGTTTTTTTCCCCCTGCTAGACTTTCTCTCAGTAGGAACTAACCAAGTTGATAGAGTTTGTGAAGGATTTTATATTCAAGCGTTTTTACTGAAGAAGGTCCTATTTATATCTATTGGCATTACACACATCTGAAATGTCAATTCAGAGAATTAAACCAGGTAGATATAAAATTAAGGCATTTAAGAATTAAGACTTGATTACATAAAATCTAAGGAGGTATGACCGAGAAGGCCAATGGCACCTGGCCTGTATCAGCAGTGGTGTGGCAGCAGGACCAGGGCAGTGATTGTCCCCTGTGCTGGGCACTGGTGAGACTACAACTCAAATGATGGCTTCAGTTTTGGGCTTCTCACTCCAAGAAGGACACTGAGGTGCTGGAGCATGTCCAGAGAAGGGCAGTGGAGCTGGGGAAGGGTCTGGAAGTCTGATGAGGGGGAGCTGGGGGTGCTTTTTTTCCCTGCAGAAAAGGCAGCTCAGGGGGGACCTTATGGCTCTCTACAACTCCCTGAAAGGAGGGTGCAGCCAGTGGGGGTGGGTCTCTTCTCCCAGGTCAAAAATAATAGGACAAGATGAATTGGCCTCAAACTGGGCCAGGGAAGGTTTAGACTGGCTATTAGGAAAAATTTCTTCACAGGAAGGGTGGAACAGGCTGTCTGGGGAGGCAGTGGAGTCATCATCCCTGGAGGTATTTAGAAGATATTTAGATGTGGCACTTAGGGACATAGTTTAGTGGGGGACTTGGCAATGCTAGTTGGACTCAAATGTTCTTAAAGGTCTTTTTCAACTTAAATGATTGTGATTGCATTAGCAGGAGCTAAACATCTTACAGTACCAGAGAGAGAAGCACTGGCCACCGTGTTTTTCAGTTTTAAGTGTCACATTGCTGAGGAAAGTGCCCTGTGTGTTGTAAGTTCCTACACAAAAGCAGAAGTACTTTGGAAAGCCCTCAGGTCTGGGCTTTTCACCTGGGAAGCTGAGCTGTCCCACATGGGGATTTGCTTTGAGTCTACATCTGCCAGAGTCTGTAAAACTGCAGCAGAAACGGCAAACTGGAATGAACGGTAGCGGGTTTTATGCGATATGTGGGAAGCAGTGTCTTGTGCTGCAAAGTTGAATCAACTTCTTAATGTACTTCTCGTTTGTTTGTCTTTAAGTGGCTTTTTGTGAGCCCCATCACCATACTGCTGCTGCCAAAGTGACTAACAGACAGATCTATTGACACCATCTGTCTGAGGAATCCATAGCTGCTCTTTCCAACTCTAATAGAAAAGCATTCTTTATAGAAGGAACTATTTCTGTTCCTCTTTTCCCTTCTGTTCCCCTTCCCCTCCCAAAGATCCTCAATGGTGATTCACACTGGAATTTCCCTCAACTTCCCTTTTCTTTTGTACATCCAGTGAATTTCTCTGTTGATTCTCCAGTATTGTATGATATGTTGGAAAGTTATATCACAGTGTAGAAGCTGTAGGGCAATCTGGACAGAAATAAAACATGAATAGCTAATTTTGTAGATCATTATTTTAAATTGTTTTGTTCTTTTGGAAGCTATTTGATGTATGTAGATAAAGTTTTTACAACTGGACTGATGGTGCATTAACCTGATTTAATAGTGAAATTCTTCAGTGGCAGAAAGATTTTTCTGCCAGTGGGAGTTGGAATATCCACTTCTTCAAAAATTATTCTGGTTGAATATAAGGGTGTTGGAGAGGAAGAGAGCACACATAGGTTGAGATGATGTGTTCCAGTGGTAACCAACACTGCCCAGTCTTGCCATTTGTGGCTGGCAGAAACAGCTTGATGCTCCAAGCAAATTGTGTTGTTAATGGTGATGATTTAGAGGGACTTTTGTATACGTTTTTATTAAAATGTATACTTGTGTGAAGAGGATGTGCTGAAACATGGTGGTGCCTTTGTTTGTGGCTCACTAAGGCGTTAACTAATATCTCTGAAATGAAAGTAATACAAAGTCAGTCTCCAGAGCAGTAATGATCACTTCTGTTTGCTGAAACTTGTGGGGACTCCAGGCAAAAATTGTGCTTTGTAAATGAGGTCCTAGTCAAGACAGGAGAATAAAGACAGAATAGTTCTATTATGAATTTATCTAAGGAATTTTATTAAAAAGAAAAGTGTGTGGGGGGGGGAATAAGTGTGTGTGTGTGGGGATAAAACAGAAGAAAAGCAAGTTAAATACAGGTCCAACTTGTGCCAGCTATAAGCAGTGAGGTGATGATGCCATTGTGAGAGCTACAGGTTATGGGAAGGGGAGACAACTTCTCTCAGGTAATTACTTGGGGTTTAATTGTTCATTATGAGCAAGTTTCTTGTTTTTGGCTTGTTGTGTGATGTTTTTATAATGTTTAACTTGGGTTAATATTAGACAATCTGAGTCTTTAAGTTAGGAAGTCTGTAATACTGATGTTGTAGGTGCTTTTTCGATTGATATGAGCCACCTGACCCATGTAATTTAATGGTAATGAGAAATCTAAGTGCATCTGCTGACAAGTTCTGCAAGATTGTACTTTTTCGTTAACAAAAATACAAGGATAACAGGAATTTATTGGTACTGTGCACAACTCTATTCCACAAGTATGTTCTAACCCTATGAATGTCATTTGCAGTAAATTACTTGAAATAGATGCTGTTTGTTTCCATTGAGTTTCTTTAAGGATTGCAGAGAAACAACCAGACTATAAATTCTTTCCAGGGTTCCTGTACTGATCTTCCTCATGACAATGTTATAATATCCCTAGATTCTTGTTCTCCTGTCCCAGAAAATGGGTTGACCTGATGTTTCTGTAGGGGTTCGTGGGATCTCTTCATCCTGCTAGACTTTGAAAGCAACTGTAGTCAGCTAAATTTATGCACTTATGGCACTAAAATTAGCTATTGGCCATGATGATGGGAGCAATATGAAGACATAATACATGTCTTTGTAGCTCCATCTTACATCTTTTCCCCTTGTTTGTTTAAGCAGACATTTTAGTTTTGATGTTTTTATGGAAAAAAAATGAATTGGTCTGATCTCTCTCTGCAGTTGGTTCTGCAGACCTGAGAAGGTCCTATAACAATTATTTTGTGAGCACCTTTGAGGAGGACAAGAAAAGTAGTGGGTTTTTAAAATATAAAGATTTGGTGTAATGAATAAAAATCTTTTTCTCAGATACCTTGCAAATCTGTCATCAGAATGCAGCAATCTGTTGACCTTAAAAATGAAATGGAACAAGTATAAAGAACATGTTTGGGCTTTTTTATAGGATTCCCTGTTGTGAATATTCTTTTTTAGCTGAGTGAAGAAATCTTTTCTTCTGAGAACAGTACATAGTTATAATGCCATCTATCATATTTTGATTGAAAGAGAAACTTAAAAACATGTTTACTTGGAGGAGATGGGCCAACCAGCTTTACCCTTAGTAGGGTATGTTTTATTTTAGTAATGTTTACATTTTATGATTTGTAGAAATCTCCTAGGTTGTATGGATTACTATTCAGTAGTAGTTTATGGTGCACATGTATGGACTGTTTGCAGAATTTCTTAAGGCAGTTTGGTTTTTTAATGTTCAGTGAAGGAGGGATGCTAATTACTTCAAATTTTGAACAGTTCTTTCATTCACTTGCTGAAATTTGCTTTTTCCTTCTCCCCCTTTCATGAAGTAATTCTTAGGAGTAGATTCCTTTTTCCAGGACTGAAACTTCAGTTCCTCTGGCTTATTGTCCCTAGCAGGGCACTGTCTCATCCATGTTGGAAACAATGCCTTATTTGCCACTACAATTTTGTCTACCCCTGCAGGTTTTTTTTCACCAGTAGTTATTAATAGCATTATTAGCAGAGTTCTGTGTCAGTGGAGAGGCAGCATACTGTGGGGTGAGTGACAGGTATTTATAAGGAAGGGAATATTAATGGGTGTGGGAGGGAAGGAGATTGTACATTAGCAAAGGAGAGCAGGTAAATCGTTGCAAAGGGACGGGACTACAATGAGCAACATTAATAAGCACACAAAGCTTTAGGCATTTGCATTCCCAGCAGTGTTTTGTGGAGATGGGCCTCTTTAAGCATTACTTGTCTTTTTACTTCCCATCCCCTGCTAATTCATTCTTGTCATTGTGAGAGCTTTTAACTTAAAAGTAATGATTTTTAGTGATTCACTGTGGGCTTTATGACAACATTAACAGGAAAATGGTCCTTTTTTTCCTGCTGAAGGATACCAAGAAAGGCTTTTTTCAAGGTCAGGGATGATCTCTACTATGTCTTGGTGCTACATGTTTATATGAGTGTTCCTTTTGCTTTTAAGCATTGAAGACATTTATTTTAACTAGGATGGAGGACATTTTTGGGATCTGTTGCTTTACTTTAGAATAGTGATTAAGTTTGTGTTTCGCTGTAAAGTTGGATTTATGGGTGCCTAATAACCCTACTGTCACCAACAAAAATTTTAAACAGCACAGGTCCCAGTACCAACCCCTGAGGAACATTACTGTCACTCCTTTCAATCTGGACATTAAAACATCAACTGCAGCTCTGAGTGTGACCAGCCAGTCAATTCCTTATCCACCAGGTGGTCATCTGTCAAATCCATGGCTCTCCAGCTCAGAGACAAAGATGTAATGTGGTACAATGTCAAATGCTTTGCCCAAGTCAGGAAGATGACATCTCTTGCCCTTTCTTTGCCCATCACTGCCTTAACCCCACTGTAGAAAGTCAACATTTGTCAGGAATGTTTTGCCTTTAGTGAAGCCATGTTGGTTGCCACCAGTCACCTTCTTATTCTCCCTGTGCCTTAGCACAGTTTCCAGAAGGATCTGCTCCACAGTCTTGCCAGACACTTACATGAGAGTGACTGGCCTGAATTTCCCTAGGTCTCCCCTATTTCCCTTTTTAAAAATGAGGATTATGTTTCCCCTTTTCCAGTTGGTGGGAACTTCAGTAGACTTCTGTATTCTCAAATATGATGGATAGTGGCTCAGCCGCTTCATCCACCAGTCCCTCAGGACCTGTGGATGGATCTTGTCAGGTCCCATGGACATGTGCACCTTTGGGTTTCTTTGACATTCTCAAAACTGGTCTTCCCCTACAGTGGGTGGGACTTCATTCTCCCAATCCATGCTTTCACCTTCTTCAACTTGGCCAGTGTGGTTGGAAAACTTGCTGGTGAAGACTGGGGAAAAGCATTGTTGAGTTTCTGAGCCTTCTCCATTTCCTGGGTAACCAGATTTCCCATATTCCTCCTGAGGGGACTCAACATTTCCCCTAGAATTTCTTTTATTGCTGATATATCTAAAAAGTTTTTTTGTTACTGCTGATCTCCTGGGCCAGATTTGCTTCTGCCGGTACTTTAACTTTCCTAATGATCTCCCTTCGTGTTCAGAACAATTTGTATTCCTCCCAGGCTACTTTCCCTGCTTCCACCCTCACTGAGCTACTTGTTTATGTTTGTCTAAGGAGGGCTCCTTGTTCATCCATGGAGACCTCCTGGCAATCTTCCCTGACTTCTTCTTTGTAGGGGTGCATTGTTCTTGAGCCTGGAGGAGGCAATCCTTGAGTGTCTTCCAGCTCTCTCTTCCCACCAAGGCTCTATCCCCTGGCACTTTACCAAGGAGAACCTTGGAGAGACCCTCTGTTGTCCTGCACTTCTCACCCTCCTTGCTGCCCCAAGGATCTCAAATTCCACAATTTCATGGTCACTGCAGCCCAGGCTGCCCTTGAGCTTTGCATTCCCCACATGCCTACTATGTTTATGATGGCCTTGAGGGCATTTATTCTGTCCCCTATCATGTTCTGTAACTGTCTCAGACCTACCTGATTGGGTTTTGTAAACAAGTCACAACTGCTTTCTTCTAGAATTGGTGTTTTAATTGCCTTATGTAAAATTGATCAATACCCTTGGAGCAGAAACTTCTCCATTTGCTGGACTTCTCTAATTGTTGATACAAACAGCCCCCTCATCCCCTTTCTCAGATTGTTCTTGCGAGTAAGTATTCTTGTCTGGTTTTGAAAGAAAGGGCTTAAACACCCCAAAGACACCTGAAGTCTGTGAACTGCTCATTCCAGATGGAAGGAAGTGACTAATTTACCATTACTAAAGTGGCAAGGCATGAAGGAACGAGAGATTTGATTTTGGCTTGGTTAGGCAGTTTCACACCAAGCAGGCTAATTCTGCATAATTTTCTGCTTA
This sequence comes from Acrocephalus scirpaceus scirpaceus, assembly GCA_910950805.1. Taxonomy (NCBI): domain Eukaryota; kingdom Metazoa; phylum Chordata; class Aves; order Passeriformes; family Sylviidae; genus Acrocephalus; species Acrocephalus scirpaceus. Next base: position 9,050,402 of record OU383774.1, read on the forward strand.
GAATGTTAAAAAAATATTTTATAATGAGTCATTTTGTCTTTCCTCTGCACTCTGTAGGCGTTATATGTGCCTAATAGAAAATCTCAATTTTCATTTATTCATCTTTAGATATTTTTTTAAAAAAAATTATCAAGGCCGTGCACCTGATGCTTGCATAAAGTGGTTTCCCTTAGGGGTATTATCGTGAGAGGACATGGAGTGGCTTTTCACCACATCACTCTTGAGCTGAAAGAACTTGGGATTGAGTGGCATACAGTCTTTTGTGAGAGCTTTGAGCTATTCTTGAAGCCCAATGATAAAATATGGGATTTGGGCTGATTCATTTTAGGGACCTTTTTCTTCCCTTCTTCTAAGTCTTATGCACTGGTTTCTTCATTTATGTTTTGTTAGATCATTATTTTCAAAGTTGATGAATTAACTCAGTTGCTCCCTTGATGAAAATGTTTCTCAGCGATGATGGTGTGCTCTGTTGGCAGATTGATGCAGTTGATGGAAACAAGGATTTCCAAGTTCTTCCCCTGTGTTTCCTGCCTGATAGTCTTGATAGTGAGTGGTTTGCCACAGTCCTTGTGAAGAATCAAATACTGTCTAATCTGTCCTGTGTATCTTGACTACTTAAAATTCACTTCTGTTTGTAAAGTCCTGTAGCTATTCCAGTCTGGTGTTCCTAATGCAGATATACCGGCTTATAAATACTTGCAGCAACCACAAAATTACAGAACAAATTAAGAGTAGAATTCCTGTGTAACATGTAGAGGACTGACAATTTGCAGTACAGTCTCTCATAAAAAGATCCATTCATTTTTAATTGACTTTTTTTTTAGCGCTGCTTAGCTTTTGTTTTTAATCAAAACACTAGGGGAGAATTTCCCATTTATTTTAAGTAAGAATTTTAGAACAGAGCAGATTAATTGTCATTAAAAGTTCACTTAAACTAATAGATGTGCCATAATGCCTACTAATTAGTCATATAATGGTATATTAGAAAAATAAAAAGATTGATATTAGGGCATTACCTGTAGAGGAGGAACAACTGATGCCTGTTAATCAATTTAAACCCCTAACCATGTGTTTAATTCTCAGTCTTTGCAGAGGGTATTGGTGAGCAGCTGTGAGCCTCAAGGCCTAGTGGTTCTGTCTAATTAGTCCCACTGAAGGCTTTCAGCCTTTCAAGAAGCCTTAATTTCAGGTTTTGTTTCAAATAGCTCTTTACACAAAGTGGAAAAGTCTGTATACTGGTTGCCTTTTAGCATTTGGAAACTATGTTGTAATTATAATCATGATACAAAAAAAAAGTGGTTTAGCCTTGAAAACCCTATTGCAAAAAAAAAAAAAAAAGAAAAGGACACTTAAAAACCTTGGCTCGTGCTTTGCAAGGATAAAACCAAACAAATCCTCTAGTTTGTGTACCCACCTGCCCATCTGTGTTGGGCAGTGCTGTAGCAGAGATGGGTGTAGCTGCTTGAGCAGTGTGAGTTTGTAGTGATATTTGTTACATGTTGGCAGTAAAGGTCCCAGCCAACTTCCACCTCTCAGGAGGCACTGACCAAATCCTGCATGGAGTAACCATGGGAGAGAGACAGAGGCAGGGCATGGAGGTGGTAATTGAAAGTATTCCACTTTGCATTCTCATCTCCAGTTTATTACAAATTTAGTGAACTGGTAGCTTCCATGCATGATAGAAATATTACCTTAATCCTAAGCAGAGATACTTGCACATAAGAAAATTTATTTCTTTACGTGAATATAAGTAGCTTTTTTTTTTTTTTTTTAAATCAGCATTTCTACATCCTTGTAAAATGCAGTTTAATTTGTTGGAAGGGAAACTCCAGTATATAATCATACCTTAGAGCCTTGCAGACTGGAGAAGAATGGCTTTCCTCAGCTGATGGAGCATACTTAGTTGAATTCTTTTAATCTAGCTGCCTGTTTTTATAGGTGGCTGCTACACTTGCGTCTCTGTGTGGGGTTATCTTAACTAGTGAAACAAGCCTGATGTAGGGAAGTAATCTCTTCTACCAGAACTGTTGATAAAGTTGGAAAAAAAAAGAAAAAAAGATAGTATTTCTGGGCACTCAGGTTCCTCTAAGGTTTATTCATTTCTGGCAATAACCTATTTTTCTTTGCTGGTTGAACCCTTGCCCCTGTCACGGTGATTGCTGTTTGAAGTAATAATAAAAATAATGATTCTTTTCCCTTGTTTTCAAACAGCTATTCTCCTTTAAAATTTTGAAGGCTTTGTCAGCATTTGCATTTATATGTGTAAACCACACAAACCTCTGCCTGCTTGCTTGTGTTGATGTTATGTATTAAAATCTTCTCGAATCATACAGCTCCATTCTTCTCATTTTCACTTACTGTTTTATTATCTTTCTTGCACAGCTCTACAGAGCTCTTGAGGTCTGTGTCTTTTCTTGTGCTTGAATATTCCTCTCTGCTTTTGACTCAGCCTCATAGTTGTGTAGCACTATTTTTCTCTTACCTCTCCCTTCTGCTTTTTCCATTTATGACCACTGAATATTGATATGTGTTTCTCAGTACTGATCCTTTCACCAGAACCCCTTATAATAGTTATTCAAAAACTATTTGTTAAGGTAGCTATTAAAAAATAATTATCAAATAATGGAAAATAGACCCCTGACTTTTTGTTTTAATAAAATAATTAATTTTTTACTTTTTCTCTTACTTTTAATAATGTTCTTCATTTCTTTAAATCTTAGCATCAACAATGATAAGCTACTGTTATTTTTCAACTTTTTTTACATTCCATTATGAGCTTCAATAGGCATTTGACAGCATTTTTGTTTATCTGTAGAGTTCTCACACTTAGCATGCTATGTAAGGCATAAACATTGTCTTCATTAATGTTCTGGATATGTCAGAATTTGCTTTCAAGGTTGAAAATTGACTGAGGTGGGCTGCATTCCTCTAGGGATTTGTTACTAATCCTTTAAAAGGACATCTCAAATGTTTTGTTTTCTTTAAAGTATAAATGACTTCAGACAACTATCCCTAAAATTGTGGTTCTTTCAAGTACTTTGTCTTGAAAAAGTCAATAACTTGCTGAAATCTGGTGCTATTTAAATATCTTTCTTGAGTGTACCTATCATACAGAACTTCTCAAAAGCTTTGTTTTACATGTTTAAATACACTTCAGGTTGCTGCACACCCAGGCTATTAGCCACAAGTTTTCTGAAGAATTCGCTACGAATATTCAGGAAAATAATCTGATAATATTTGGGTTTTTTACCATTTCTTTTATCAGAAAAAACTTGATAATTATGCATTTTTTTCATGTCAAGTTGATATAGGGGCTCTGTTTTTAGCCACTGAATAAAGTCTTCCCTGGTAGTGTATTCAGGTGGTTGTACCTTTTTTACACAACCAGAACTAAAATCCAGCTGGAGAAGTATAGGGGTGGGAGAGATGTTGGTTGACATTTTTGATAATTTTTCACTAGGTTTTCAGCAGTCATGCTGTGGGGTAGGAATTCAGACCTCAAGGTGATAGTGCATCTTCATGAGAGGAGAACTCAGTGCAGGAGCCTTCTGGGCCCATACTTTTGTACATTTAAAGAAATCCTGGAATGTGCCTTTCTGTGTGTGATGCCATTCACCTGCAGTTGGATTCAACTGAGCATTGCAGAACCTTGCACTTTGTGCAAGGGTATAAGTAGGAACAATAGTAAAAGAATTTGCCATGTGGAAGATTTCAGATTTCTCTGTTTGATTTTTAGAGCCAAGGAAACCTTTGAAAGAAAAAAACCCAAACCCAGTGCACTCCCCTTGTACTCGGTATCGGTGAGGTCACACCTTAGGTGCTGTCTTCAGTTTTGGGCCCTTCAAAACAGGAAATAAATTGGTGTGCTGGGATGGGAACAGAGCTGGGGAAGGGTCTGGAGCACAAATCTGTGTGGGGAGACTGATTGTGGGTAGACAAAGAGAGGTAGTACTAAAGGTAATCTTACTCTTGATCTATTGCAGCTGTTTTAATTATCCAAGAGTGGGAACAGCCTTGCCCTCCCAGCTATGGGTGTGATAAAGAGTGAGTTAGCTGGGAGGGAGCTCAGTGGGAGTCTGCTGGCTGTGCTATGAGGAGGAAGGGACAGAAAGGGTTAAGATGCTGTACATAGGACAAACAGGGTTAGGTGTCCATGACAGGGACAGAAAGGAGCGAGCTGGAACAGCAGAGGGAAGAGAGAAGACTGTGGAGAAAGAGCTGGGGCTGTGTGGAGATGCCCCATGGGATTGCTAAAGAGAAAAGGTACAAGAGACTTTCAGATAACAAGGAGCTGATGCTTGAAGCCTTCTGATGTTTTTACTGAAGCACTTTGAGTGCAGTGTCTGTCTCAACAACCACAAATCTGAGGAGGAGCAACTGAGGGGGTGGGGGGTGTTTAACCTGTAGTAAAGGAGCACAGGGGAGACCTTATGCTGGACCCATGTGGGACATGAGGGGGAATTCAGGCTGGACATCAGGGAGAATTTCTTCACTGAAGGGTCTGTTAAACGTTGGGAGGTGCCCAGGGAGGTGGTGGAGTCACTGTTCCCGGAGGTGTTTAAGGGAAGAGTAGATGTGGCACTCAGTGCCATAGTCTAGGTGACAAGGTCGAGATCAGTCCTAAGTTGGACTTGATGATCTCAGAGGTCTTTTCCAACCAAAAAGATTCTGTGATTTTCTGGCCTCTTAACGGACAAGAAATTCAAACACAGTCAAAAGGAAAACTTTACAGTATTTCTCAGCAAAAGGTTGTTTTGATGGCGTTGATGGATAGAAGTTTACTTTAGGTGAAATTCTGCTGTTTTGACAAAATTTTAGATTGGGGAAAAGTTGGAATAAAAATATATCTTCAGTGATCCTGCAGTGAATATTATGTTGATTGCTATGCAGAGTACCTCGGGAGGACATATTTATTGCTTTTCCCTGAAAGCATATCTTTCATGCTTTTCGTGTTCATTTACTTAGCTTTATATTTGAATAAAAGTATGTATTGGAAAAAGGGTAGGGATAGACAAGTTTTCAGTAAGGGGTTATTTAATTTTTTTAAACTATGATAAAATCTTTTAATTTATACTGATCTGTACTTTTATGTAACTGTACACAAGTCATTGAATTTTTTTTTTTTTTAAATTTGGATCTAAACTTCCATGCTTCCTTATGCAACAGAAACATACCAGTGTTGTTACATCAGTAACAACTTGTAATTAAAAATATCTGGACTTTTTGTAATTGTCCAAACTTAATGCCTTACAAGAAGTCAAATGTATTAAATGGAGTAAAAGACAGCTGTTTTAATTCAAATTTTGGGCCCATTAAAATAAGAATAGGGAAACTCTTCTTAATAATTCTTTGTTTCCTTGTTAATAATTTCTAAATTAATTAACCACTAAATATTTAAATTCAAACTTACTTCTGAGCTGGTAAACATCTCATGCAAACACCTAACATTTGGATTCATGAGGGCAGTTGTGATGTTTCATTCCCCCTTGCATCTGAAACAGATTTACAATCATCTTAAACAGTACAACTTCAGACAGGTGTTTTGAATCATCATATTTCTCTTTAAATCCAGTTGGAGAACAAGAGAAAAAAGGCAATATCAGTTGTGTGAGATGTACCAAAATGGGCCCTGGCATAGCCTAGAAGTGCTATTGACTGTGGTGTTATAATACTTGTTTTGTCTCAGAATTGAGGAATGTTCTCTGGCACAACTGAGAAAACCCCTGGTCCTATTGAGAGTTGCTGTTTCTGTGGCTTCCCAATAGCCCTGCAGAAACGAGGATCCTTTTTCCCTTCTCTCAGCATCTCAGACATCTGAACATGCAGTTGATCAATATCAGATTCAATCTCACACTGAAATCTGGAAGTGGAAACTAGTTTAGAAGCGTGGTAGCAGTTGACTGTGAAAAGTCTGGAAGAATGTGGTGGCAACCCATCTGAAATATTATAAAGAGAAAGCATTGTGTTTGTTTCTGTGATTTTAAAAAAGAATAACCCCCAAAGGTCAAATACCTTTAGATCTATTTTTGTGAATGAGTGTGATCATCCAAAGGGATATTTTGTGTTTTGTTTGTCTATATAGATTAAGCTTTGGAATAAAATGGCCTAATGTGCTGTAATCATGCCACAAATAGGTGAAACCTTTGACACTGATTACAGACAAACCTACAGGTGAGGTAAAAATTTTCTGCATCAGTATGTCTGATACGTGATTTATCAACACATGTGAAGAAAGTACATAAAATATGTAACCATATTAGTGTTATAATTTATATAATGTATCTACATAATTGTGAGTCCTAGGCATTGTCACTCAACTGGAAGTTCATTTGGTCCCTTCAGTAGAGCTAAGAGTCCTCCTCTGGTTTTGGTGCAGTCTTGTTTTTCTCCAAATTCTGTTTTCCTGTCCCAAATGGCAAACCAGTGGTTCACAGCCAACAAGATACTCTTCCAGTCTGGGATGAAACGTGATCGAGGACCAGGATCTAAGGCAGAGGAGAGCCGGACTGCCTCTCCTTTGTTTCCTAATCCTCCCTCCCTCCCTGCTCAATAGCAAACCAAGCCCTGGAACTGGCAATTCTGATGTGACTCAAAGCAGCCTCAGTCCCCACACTTTCCCATTTAGTCTGTCTTTTCTTCTCAAGCTGCTGACAGCAGATCAGAGCTGTCAGGCCTGCCTTTGTAGGGAGTGCCATCTGCCAGGGAAGGAAGAGGACAAGGCAGAAGTGATTGCTCTGAGCTGTCTCAGATCTTTCCACTGTGTCCCCACTCCTGTGTTTAACCAGTGGTCATTTTCAGTACCTTTCCAGCTCTGTTGTCCACAGAATTATCCAATTTTCATCAAATCCTGTTACCTTAATATAGTTGTGTATCTGTTTCCCTAGTGCTCTTCCAGTTGCTCTTTACTCCTGCTCCACTTACTGTTTGCATCCTTGCAAATCCTTTGCCCCTTCTTTTCCCTCCTGCTCTTGACAGCCATTCCAGGGCCTGTGCAGCTCCCACCGTGTCAGGCTCTTTGTGTAGCTGCCTGACCCCCCTGCTTCACTCATCCTGCACTCTGGTGTGGTCATTGCCAGCTTGTCACATCCAAATCTCCAAAGAGGAGCTTGAGCTTTCAGATACAGCTCAGCCATTCTCACTCTTGTCTCAGTCAGTCTTCTCCATGTCATCCCAGTGTAGAAAATACCTCCAAGCATTACTCCAGCCCCTTCAAAGAAAAAAATAATGTAAATTATTTTTTATGTAATGAAATAGACTTTATTACCATTGTGCTTGTTTTTGCTTTTAAATATAGTGGAGTTGCTCACTGGGTCATAGTTGATTTTGCATTATTAATGAAAGTATTTCTGTAATTTCATTAATGTTTCCCTTAAGGGAAAATACTATTCCTAGCTTACCAGTTTGGTGTGGGATGTTGTTGTTTTTATTGAGGGAGTTTTAGTTTCAAGAGTCAGTGCTCTAGATACTGACATCTCAGACTGTCCACCAAAGTCAGATGAGATAACTATCTTACCAGAAAGTACAACTGAGGGAAAGAAAAAATAAAACTGACCAGTTTCTTACCCTGGGAACATTAACTATTGCCTGGGGTTTTATGTAAATGTCAGCCTCTCTTACGTGGTGCAATATAAATATTATTATTTTAAATTTATATTCTAGCTAATTTAATGAATAACCAGGTCAGGACTTATTTATGCTAACTGCTGCACAAACCAGTCGCATGTGTTCATGTAACAAAGATTGAGTGTAAAGCTGAGTCTCTTGAAAATAAGTGGTTTGTTCAAGAGCAATTTGGAGGAGTTGTATTTAATTTTGGATTAAGAAACTAAAGCATGACTCTTACTGTTGCCACTTTGGGCTTCTTTGTTAAAAGTGATTATTTCAGCGAGCGAGTGTCTCTTAGAATCTCCTGGGAAATATGTCTTCAGGAACTAAAATGGAGACTCAGTGTTAATATCTGATCAATGCACTATTTGCCGATTTTTTCCCCATGACCACCGGGCAGAGTATTTAAATAACTATAAGATAATGTACAGCTTTCTAGAAGATTTTTTTTGCTTACAACTCATGGCTTTTTCTGACCTAATCAAATATGTCCAGAATTACTGCTAAATAAGGCACAAAAAGAAACCATTTCTACCAATGGTATATAAACTTTTTAAAAAATATTTTTCTCCTTTATTTATTTAGCTTATTGCTACAATACTTCAACTAACTCCTGTTCAGTTGACCAGGTCATGAATATTGTGTAAATTGAATGTCTGTAGCTTCCAGTGTTTGGGTTACATCTCTCAGTGTAAGAGCCAGGCATGAGATCAGTCTGGATTTGAGGCATTTTTAGTTCAGCTCCCATTTAATCTCTTATTTCAAAGAGACAGACAGACGTGGCTTAAAACTCCAGGCGCTCTGTCATTACCCTAGGTTTTTTTTTCCATAAGTGTACAGTAAATTACTGGTTTCTGACATCTCCTGATAGTGTGGTAGCTATGACAGAAATACAATTGTAATTCATGGTGTCTTAACCTTGAAGTGTTTTTTGTTGCTGTCTTTTGAGTGGGAAAAACGTTTTGTGAATGTCTACAGATTTATTTTAAAAGCCATGGCCCACATTTTGTAATCAGATTTTGTTTTTAAAGCAAATTATTTTGCTTTATCCCAAAATATCCCTTAGTAGGAGAAATAATTAAAAGAAAAATATGTTAATAATTTCATCTATCAATGAGATTTCAGTAGTGATTAGAGGAGGGAAACAAAAGGATTCCTTGACATCGTGATGTAAACTGAAATAAGAACAACTTCTTTTTCAGGGAGCATCCCTGTGGTTTCATGGTGGGAGTGATCAGGCAGTGTTCAGACTTTTCTTTTCACTTATATCTTGCTCAGCTGTTTTCCACCGTGTTCTCAGGAAAAGAAATGGAACATTTCTCTTCATTGGGAAGACATGGGATAATTGCAGGTTCTCCTGATCCAAAGTGAGAGCCTTGCTTGTCACATTTTATAGTATCTGTTGAAAAGAACTGGACCTATTCCCAGATCAGTGTTTGGAACCATTTACCATGTCTTGAAATGCATTTCAATAAACCTGCAGTCCCGGGTGGGCATTAATGAGCCGACGTGAGGGTGCTGCTACGTTCCAGCCGTGTGTGTTCCTCCTTAGAGTGTGCAAATTCTCTCTCACTTCCGGGGGAACGTTTTTGTTCATAAAGGTGGCATCCTTTTAAAGGAGTTATGACCATGCAAAATAATGGGAGGATTTAGGTTAACTTTGGTTTTTTTTTCTAGAATATATGTTTAATGCTCAGGTGTTAGAAATGAGCAGCTGTTGTGAATAAAACTCTGTGTCAAAGGCCTGCTTCCTCACTCCAGAGTGATACCAGTGCTGTTCCCCAATCAGTGTTTCAGAAATATTGGTTAAATGCAGTTCTTACTCTTTTGCTTTATAACAAAGTAGAATTAGAACATGAAATTCCAGTTCTGATATAGCTATTTTGGGAAAATCCAAAAATCCAGCATTACTATCTTTATGAATTACTTCATACCTTTGGTTAGAGAGGACAACCACAAACCCTGAAAAAGAAATGTCACAATAGTTGCTTTTTAATATGCAGTTCTTGTAGGCTACAAAGCTCAGGTGTTTTAGTGAAGCTGCACAAGGGTAGTATACAAAGAGTAGGAATATTAAAAGAATGGAGAAGTTGAGAGAAAGAAAATGAATGGGACAAAATCTCAGTGGATCTTCCTAGTTGTGTTGTTTCTCCTTGAAAATTATTTGTTGTCTGTGCAACAAAGCAAACTGAGTAGGTTAGGTTAGCTGCAGGTATAGAGGCAGAAAAGCCACTTTCAGAAAAATACTTTGATTTATCCTTTAGTTATTTTTGCCCTCTAGCGTGTTGTGATATTGTGTGCTTGAAATAGTCTCAAAGTCTGCTTGCCTCTGGAGTGTGTATGCTTTGGGCCTTCGTCTTCAAAGAGGATAAACTAGAATTTAAGACAGGAAAAAGGTGAGAAAATCTTGTGAGGGAAAACCTCATGAGATGAAATTAGGTTTGTGACTTCCAAGAGCAGCAACAACACAGAATCCAAGAGGTTGGTAAAAAAGGAAAAGGTTTCAATTTGCATGTCAAAGGCATAAATTCCAAGAAGTTTGTGGAGAGATCTGAATTATAGGTCACTTCCAGCAGAGGAGGAACGAGGTATTTACTATTTGAGGGTATGTTTAACCTGAGGATTAGGGGAAGATTTCTAACCACTAGAGCAAGAGACTTATGGAACATCTTTCCAGTCAACTTACATAAAACCATGAAGATACTCCCCTCCACTTTCTGAAAAGTTCCTGGAAGAGGTTAAGTTAGTACTGGAAACACTGGGGAATTGGGGAAGCTCTTATGTTCTGATTAAGTATAATTGTTTGCAAGGATCACCTAACACTGCTTTTCAACTTGTGGTTTTGTTTGCTAGCATTTTACTAATAACTTTGATAGCAATTAGGCCAGTTACTCAGATCTTACATGGGGTTTTAATAATGAGAAAATAAGAGCAAGGTTCTTGTGCTCTGAAAATCAATTTTAAATGCAGTATTTGTGGAATGGAAAAGAACCAGGGCCAAGAGTATACTGGCCCTTAGGAATTTGGCTAAGGATACAGTCTGTCATGCAGTATTTTATAATACTTATGATAAATTACTATTTAGATATATAGATCTTGGGAAATGAGGTTTTCCGTATCCATCTGAGCTCAGGTTTAGATTGACTGATCAGTTTGTTCCAATAGCACAAAGCTTTTTTGTTTTCCCCCAAAAGAGAACATGTTTGTACACAAGAGGTGCACAGTGTTTGAACCCCTGTTATCTGCAGCTTTCATATTTAAGTACACTCCCTGCTGTTTATCAATAAGTTTTGTTTTAATATGCTACCAACAGGATGTTTTAAGGTGGGAATAAAGGCAAATCTTAGCTTCTAAGAGTTTGCCATTTATCTAATGCAAGTTTTCTTTGAACCTTCACATCTGTTTATGTCATTGCTCAAATTCTTGTAAAAATTGTTGTGGCACAGTCCAAGAAACTGGAAACATGATTTCATATAATTGTTCTTTTAAGCAGCAGCCTGAAATAATTAGTACGGTGTACTTTAATTGGTGGCATCAAATTGACTTTTTGTGGAAGACTTGAATCGTAATAAAAGCAGAAAACATAAGTTGGTTAGTTCCTATAACCCAGTGCTGTCATCTTTGGGGAAAAGAAACAGCAGCTCTGTTGTGTATTCAACGGCAGATCCACTATGTATTAGGTGCCCTTTTGGAGGTTTGGTGGTGGTGGTTTGTTGGTTTTTTTGGTTTTTTTTTGTTTTTTTCTTATATCAGATATCTTCTGGGAAGGATTTTTGACAGGAAAATTATAGGATTGGTGCCCACTCTAAGATTTATGTTGATAATTGAAGCTGCTTCTTCTCAATAAAACGTAAATGCAGCTTAAATAACTAGCTAAAAGAAAAGGAAGACCCAAAAAAAAAAAAAAAGTCTAGATATGTAGAAAAAATTATACCTTGGTTGTCAAGGCCATTATACCCCTCAGGCAGTTGTCACTAAATCTGTGGTTAATGCTCACTCTGTGCCAGTCAACTAATCATTCAACTTTTGTCCCTTTCTGGTTTAAGCAGTGTTGTGAAATTTGCTAGAGAAATGTTACTTTATAAAATTCTAAGATTAAAAACAACCCAATAATTTAGTAGGCATTTCTATCATTTATCTTCTCCAATATTATCCAGCAAACATAAAAATATATATGAGCATTCCTGGATGATCCTGAAGGATTTTTTTTTTTGCCCGCTTAGGGTTTTGAGTCTCAGTTTTCAAGAAAGTTTAGAGGTCAGTTTTTATGCTTTCATTCTGTGCAGTGCTTGAAGTACATGTACAGCCAGTTAAATGTCAGTGTGGAAAGCTTGCAGACAATATATCTGAAAATGGTATTTCATTTATTTGTGGTCTGGGCCAGGCTGAAGGAAACAATAGGAGGCTTGTACTGTGTTGTATGCTGGTTAGCTAGTATTGCCTGTGAAAATACAAACATGGTACATACTAGCATATGTCAAAACTTTGGTTTTTAAAAGACTTCTTCACTGCTTTTTAAACATCTTACATTGAAATTGGCTTTTTAATTTTCAGAGTGCCTTAGAGCAATTGATTTTTAGCTCTGTAATCGTTTGTTTCAATGCCTTTCCTTGGGAATTACATAGGAAGTGAGTAAAAATATAAACAAAATAAGGTTTTTAATCCCTCTCTAGGCATTTTTATCTTGGAAAGAGGGATTTGAAATTGGCCAGCCCACTTGTGAGGGCAGAAGTATTGAATGAGGGGCTATTTACAAAAAGCTGTGTAAAAGTTCAGGATGAACAGACACAAATGCAGCTTTGCAGTGACTGAGGTGTGTTCTCAGGGAACACAAAAGTCTATTAGAGGCTTTTTTAGCTGCTGCAAAAGACCAGCGCTGGTTGGCACAATTTTCTTGACTTGTACTCTTAGCTCTCCTTTCACTGGGTTTGGCCTGTGCCAGACCTCTTGGAGGGGCTGCTTAAATTTGGCTTTGGTGTGATGTGCAGGCTTGGGCTGTGCAAGGGTGTGTAGCCAGCAGAGAGGTCTGGAAGCTCCTTGACTTCTCTCTACCCAAACCTTATCTGAAGAGTAGGCTTATTGCTGCTTGAAACGTTTTGTATGTAATGATCAGTAATGTTCATGTAAAGCTACCCTATTTTACTGCATACAGAATGCAAATATATTTCAATGTAGTCTGGTCATACTGACAGATTTTTGAGTGTGTGGTAGTGCTAGCTGGTTAGTTGAACATTTAATTGTCTTGAGGTGAAGAAAATGTGAACTAAAATGAAAATTGTACATTTTAGGATACTTCTATTTTATATACATAAATATATATATATTATATATATACAAGGGACATATTTAGCATATATTTAAAACAATAGTCCCTGGACCTCTCCTGTTCTTGTCTCCCTTCCCTGTTTCCATATCAGTTTATGGTCTATTAACCTGCAGTGAATAGATGTTGTGTTTCTTTCTGGTGCTTCGCAGCTGTTCAAACCCCATGTTATTAATGTTAATAAAGAATCTTGGCATCTGAGGTTTTAATAATCAGGAATTACTGACCCAAGAGACTAATTTTTACCCATGGCAAAGTTGTGCGTCAGGAAAGAGAGAAATAAAGAAAACAGTAATTTGAATTTGAGTCAACATTTTAAAACCCTGAAAGTTTTGATAGCTGTTTATTCCCAATCTGGAGTTCTTGGGTACCTAGTATGTTGTCATAGTTGTCTGCAGTATATATCTATGCAGACTATTACTGGGGTTGTATTTTTTTTCTTGGGGTTTTGGGGGTTTTTTGTTTGTTTTTTTCCCTTTGTTTTACGTTTTCTTTTTGTTTGGTTGGGGGTTTTTTTTTTGTTGTTTTGTTTGGGTGAGTTTTTTTTTTTTCTTTTTGCAAGTAATCAGCTGGAATTTTGAAATAGTCTGAAACGGAATGCTTTTCTAGAAGAGCATCTTGTTTAGAAGTACCGTGTCTAAAAGACTGTCTTACTTGCTTGTAACTTTTCTTTTATGCTGGATACTCTTGCCTCATGTTTTTTGTCTGGATTGGAGACATCTAGAATTTTATGAAGTAAAAATTTTCCCTGATGCACGAGGCAGAAGAAATACTCACACAAGTATTTATACTTCTATGGCACTACTTAACAAGGAACTTAAGAGACGATAGTACAAGTGAAATAAAGTAACTCTGTGGGCACTGGAAATGTTGGAGCTACTCTGTAGACTTTGCATGAATTAATGGCATTTCCAGAAGGTTGCATGAGGTTGGCTATGGCTTTGGGTTATGGATTAGAAGTACCAGTTCTGCTGGTCGAGGTTGTCAGATCTCTGTGGAGTGTCTGTAGGACTAGTTTTTGTAGTTCTAGATATGCATATGCTTGTGTGTATAAATTTATGTACATGAATAGATCTGAGATTGATGTGATTTAGGAATATGGCTGTTCACTAATGCTGGGTCCCCTCTTGAAAAGATGCTTTTGAATAAGTGAATACTCACTTGGGAGAACCTCGCACACAGTGAAGTGCACTAAGGTTTTCGTTTGTGTACTTTAGGATGTTAATAGCTACTCATATTAAACGCTGTGCTATGAGGTGATGGTTAAGTAGTTGTTTTGCAGAACACCGTGGCTGTACCTGGAAGTGATTTCCTAAGAAAACTTTATGGTTTTACCTTGCAGGTTCCCGTCTTCGACAGGAAGATTTCCCGCCTCGGATCGTGGAGCACCCCTCCGATTTGATTGTTTCCAAAGGAGAGCCAGCCACTTTGAACTGCAAAGCAGAGGGAAGGCCGACCCCCACCATCGAGTGGTACAAGGGGGGGGAAAGGGTGGAAACGGACAAGGATGACCCGCGCTCCCACCGGATGCTGCTGCCCAGCGGATCTTTATTTTTCCTGCGCATCGTGCACGGGCGCAAGAGCCGGCCGGACGAGGGGGTCTACGTGTGCGTGGCAAGGAACTACCTCGGGGAGGCTGTAAGTCACAATGCATCGCTGGAGGTGGCAAGTAAGTACATTTCCCTCCCCCGCTTTGGTAACAGCCGCTTGCTTTGATGTTATTTGAAGATAAAAATAAGTGTGAGCAGCCTCTGAGGCAGTGACTTAAAAGCAATGAAGGAATTACGCGGTTAATTATTATTTATACAGAGATAGGAAAATAGAAGGAGGAGTCAGAAGATGTATTGTGTCACTGGAGAAATTCAGATGATTTTGTGCGTTCTCACCACTTTTGTGCTTCCATGAAATTATGATTGCTTTGTGTTTCTAAAATTTTGTATACTTAGTTTCAATTTGCATGTGGTTTTTTTTTCCTCTCCAGATAACCATGCAATTTACAGTGTGTAATAGGAGGCAGGATAACCAGGATTTGATCTATCAGGGTAATTGTTGTTGCGCAAATAAACACTAGAAAGAAGAATGGCAAATTTAGAAACACAAAATTAATTTTTTTTTCTCTAAAAGAACTGGCCCACAAAATTATCTCTCTGGTTTTAAGTATTTGGCCAACGGAAGGAGCAGTCAAGTATGTTCACATCACTTTGTAATGCTTATCTCTTCCTGTATATCCTTCAAACTCTACTTGTAGAGGAAGAGAGCGTACATTAAAGTGGTTTAAGCATTCATATGGAGGGCCAAGTGTAGGTCAAAAAAAATCCATTTTGAGGGTACTAATGTATGAGGGGAAGCCTTACAACTCAAAGTTGGGTATCTATTTTGAAGTGGCTTTTGTAGGCTTCCTTTGTAATATGTAGCAGTTCACCTGGTATCCTGTTGAAGAGCAGCATGGAACGGGTGAGTCACTCTGAAAACACTGATATCTGTTGACTGAATGATTCATGTTGTTAATGAGCTCTGAAGAGGCTCCTATCTCTTAGATAAGTTAAGTGCCACCGTTGGTGTATAATTTTAGAAGAAGGGTTAAATTTTCATAAGTCTAACAGAAGGCCAAGGAAATAGACTATAAATTTGTGCATTTGCTTGAGCCCTCTGTCTAGTCTCTCACATTCAAGACAATCCCAAGGACTTTCATAACTACACCAGAAAGATCTCAAGCTTCACATATAACAGTGTAGATATCCATGATTAAGATCATGCTGCTTCCTTGTTAACCACTTCTAGTGATAAAGGTAATCAGTGTCTGGGCAGATGGAAGTATGCTTATCCAGTAAATGTGTAACCTGTTTGAATCATACTCTGACTTCTTATTCCCAAATGCTTTATCTGCTGTCTTGGAAGTGTAATTTTGAGTGGGCATTAATGGCTGAGATCTTGATTTTTATCTAATTGCTGTTTCATTTATAGCACTTCATGGTGGTTGTTAGGAGGGCTTTTAATGTTCTGTGCTTATTTTGCCTTCTTTTGGTTTGTGATGTACCTTGAAGCAATGTGTGAAATGCATGCAGTGTTTTTGTGACTTCCATCACTTCTCATCAGAACCCAGAAACATGAGGTGGACTTCAGTGACTGATGCACTGTGGCATGCATCAATTCAACTCGTACATAGTTATTAAATGTGTTTGTCACCCCTGGCTCAACTAATTTTCATGTGATTATAGTAGAGAGTCTTACCAACAGGGTCTGGATGCAAAATATTGATATTGCCACAGATTTTTTAAGAGCTTCTGCCAACATTTGAGACAAAAAAAAAATTCTTAAAAGTGTGTAAATGTACACCATTTAACAATAATGTAGCATTAAATTGTTAATCCTCCTCGAGTGGATCTCACTAGCCCTGGTGTCTAGGGCTTTATCAAAAATAACCACCACCAATGGTCTAAAGAAAAAAATAATCACAATCTGTATTTGGAAATCTGATTTGTAGGTACAATGATATACAGTTTTAGTTGCATATCAGGACATTGTAGGCGAAGAATTTCAACAATAAAGGTTATTATTTTAGTAGAAAGGCAGTGATGTGACAGTGCAATAGCACCAAAACACTTTAAATAGCACAGAAGTGAGGAACAAGGAAAGAGTTGAAAGCTGGTGGAATAAATCTGCATTAAATTAAAAAGCTCTGCATATTACAGGTGTAATGCTATCGTCATTATAAACTGGAGCTACATTCACAGCAGATTGCTGCAAATCAGCAAACTGCTCTGTTGAGTTCTCAATACACCTGTGCTGAGCACCAGAGCATTTACATTTGTATGCCTGTAGTCATACACAGTTGCTGGTTTAGAAATCCTTATGTTACAGTTTAATTTTTGTATGTTTACAAAATCAAATTGCCTTTGTTTGGTTTCTACTTTCCACAAAGCTCAGAAGATGATTAAGAGTACTCATTTTATGCTTTGATGCTACAGTTTTTGCCAAAAACCTTTTGTGAAACAGGAAACAGTATCATGTTTTGCAGTTTAGCTGCTAACTCTGACTGGGAGAGGCAGCTCATGCCTGCACCATAAAACGTTTGTTTCACAACATGATAGGAAATTTATCACTTTCCTTCCATCATCTCATATAAAAACACCTTCAGTTAAATGCAGTTCCTTTGCTTTTCAGTGGATGTTGTACACTTGCCTTTAGATTCAGGTTAATACTGAAGTAAATTTTCATGTTTGTTATGCCTTCATGCAATTATTTTTCAACTTTTTAAGCAGTTCCCATGGTCATCTTTTGAGATTAATCCACAAAGAGAATTTGTTGTATATGTAATCACGGGGATGTCTTCCTTAAGCACAATATCCTTAGATTCCACACTTGCAAAGAAGGAAATGTAGTGGGATTTCAAAGCTACCAAGATTTTGGAAGGTTGCACTTTCATTAAAAGCTTTTTTATCTTTTTTAAATAACTGTGTATTATAAGAACTTTCAAAACAGCTTTAAATTTGGTTACCACAGGGGAGTAGTGACTTAAATCAGAATGAAGATGGTTTTCCCTCTGCTTTGTCACTTTCTAGTCATCAGCCTCTCCTTGGTGACTTGACTGACATTTGCATGTCATTTAATCCAGAGGAATGCTGCATTTTTTTCACTGATACATATCCAAGTAATGATAGTGTTAGTCCTCAATTAACACCATTGAACATGACCTAAATAACATTTATTATCTGCAAATTGAATTAAATGAGTCTCTTATTCAATCTATGGCTCTTGTGACCCTTCCAGAATGTTGGAAGATGCCATGTGTCTAGTCACAGCATTAAGGATTTGTCTTATCTTCCCTATAGTCCTATTATTTTCTATAAAAATATTTGTGGAGCTGTATTTGCTTAAGTTTCTGCAGTTATTACTTCGAAACCATGGCCCATCCCCTAAAAATTGTTAAAAACAAGGTGATCCTCTGGCTGGTGAAGAATGGTATCCTAAATCTAGCAAACGTATTCTTTAGCCAGCCACTTGATATTTCAGGAATTAAAATCTTTCAGACTCTTTGGAGACCAGTAAAATTACTCTCTGTTACACAGCTCTGTGGAAAGAAGCTTTGCAATTCAGTATTACTTGACATTTTCTCTGTAATTTAGATCTGTCATATCTTCATGAATGAGGAGATAAATTTGCATAAAGAGGAACTCAAATGTGAATCACAAGTCAGTCAAATAACTGATGTAACTCCTGATTAACTGGGGGGATTTATTTTTTAAGTTGGCTGGTTTCATCTGTATTTGAAACCCCATTTCCACAACTTTTTGAAGTGGAGGCTGGCTGTGTGTGTTCAGTGTTGATTTGCAGGAGCAGGCAGTTCCTGCAGTGTATCCCAGAAGGGGTGAGCGATGGGATAATCAGGTAACAGGCTGGAGGCATCCTCCAGACTGAGGCTGCTCCAAGCCCATTTCCCTCCCTTTGCCTGACTTCCTGAACTCAGCCTTTTGATCACCCGAGACCTACTTAAATTAGCTCCATGTTTTGTTTTGGAGGAATGTAACTGGTTTTGGATTACTGCCTACCAGTGACATGTTCTCCGGTGGTGAAAGGTCCTAAAGAATGTGGAAAGGGCATGTCCCTGTCAAAACGAAGCTGGGTAATTCTCTCTATAAATGTCAGCTTTTACAGGTGGGAGAAGAAAGTGGAATCATACTTCATCCTCAGAGTAAAGGCTGAAGACTGTTTTGGCTATCACATAAACAGTTGGAAAACAAAGTCGTTTTTCAGAGTAGAGGAATAGAAGCAGTTTTGAAAAAGTGTATTAGCAGATTGGAAAGTGGCTGCAGGCTGCTTCCCATGTTTGAATCTCTCAGGATTGTTTGGTGAATGGATCCACCTGATTAAGACTAAATTCACTTACTAGTGTGTGATGGTTTGATTCAGTGTTTAATTTTCTTTTTTCCTGGTATTCCTTTTTGAGGAACATAGTATCAATGGATCTTGTGGATGTCTGATAAGTAACAATTTTGTAGAAGCCTACTGATCTTGAGAGTGGCAACAATAGCTACAATTGTATATATTCATCTTTCTTTCTCCACTCTAGAGATTTTTCAGGCCGTTAAGAATAAATCAAATGCAAATGAAATTGGTTATGTTTGCTAGTCAGGGACTCTGCAAATCTGTTTTTCAAATCATATTTCTCTGAGGCAAACTTATTTCTCTTTTGCCCCAAAAGTTCTTTCCCCTCAACCCTGGCCTTGTCAGAATGAGTTTTTAGAGAAGGGGTATGTTTATGACCAAGGCATTTGGCATGATTCTTTCATGTGTAGCTTTGTTGTCATCATAATGTAATTTCCAGTGCATACTAAATGACAGCTCTGGTTCTAAAAATGCTTTGTTACAGTTTTAAGGTTAAAGAATCTGAAGATCAGTGATGACTTTACTGTGGTTCATTTTCCTGTTAAGCAGAGTATGAGCTGCTCAATTAGCTGCAAAATTCTTTCTCACTTTGCATTAATTTTAGGCAATATACAGCCCTCCTAAATTATTGATTGTATTATTACCTTCAAGTTATGCAATATTGTCAAAATTCAAGCAATTAAATTTGTATAAATGGGCCTTATGTGTAATCACTGGCACGTTAAGAGAGCGGGACAACTCCCTTCTTCAGCTGCACGACAACAAATAAGACATTTTGGATACACATCAGAACTTCCATCGTTGGAGGCACCTGTGTGCATGGCAAGCATATGCTGTTTATGTTGCTTACAATTTTATTTGGCAGTCTCACAGAAGTCAGGGCTTCATTTCAAGTAAATGGTTGATCTTAAGGTATCACAAAAGATCTGTCTTTTTTGAGTCTTTTGCCTGCCCTCATGAAATAAATGGATAAAATAATAGAGTTACTGGATGTGCATGCTGTAGAGGGGGTTACAAGGTTAATGTTTGTGTTAAGGAATAAACTTATGTACAGATTAAAGAAAAATGAACCCCTAGAGATTTGATAAAAAAACAACAAAAAAAAAAAAAAAAACAACCCAGAGAAAACTAAAGCAATGGGGCTTGACCGGAAATGCCAAAACTTAAGTATACTTCTTACCTGTAAGTTGGTATGGCAGAAATTCATTCTACAGCTATGTCTAAGTCTATTATTAAAGGAAATTTCCATGTTTATTATATAAAATGCAACTTGTATATATTTGGGAATTTTTAAGATTAATTGAAAAGTCTTAAAAATCATGAGATTTGTATTTTAGGGTTTTGGTTGTTCTGTGAGGATGTTTAGGAAGCCTCTTCCATACTACACCTGAAGTGCTAAGATTCAGTAGATTTTGGAAGCAGACTAAGAGGACTTTCAATTTGTATGTGTGTCAACATATTGAGCATTGTAGCTAATTCTGTATCAAAATAGTTCACAGGTGAGTCTTATTGTCAGTGGATAACAATGATACTTAAAAAATGAAAATTTTTCATGGATGCTATTACATGAGACTTTCAACCACTGTGAAAACAGAGCACATAAATAAAATATTCCTATTCAATGCAATTATCTACTCCTGCCAAGATCAGGGCAAAATAATGCACACTTAGTCTGAAAACTGTTCTTACATGTCTGTGTTTTCCCAGAAACTGTGCAGAACAGAGGAATTCAGGAGTACAGTTCTTGATGGGTTGTGATACTGTGAATAAACAGATTATTCATAAGCTGATGAGTAATTTAGGATGTTACGGTGGCCATGCTGGGATGGATGATTAGGCAAAATTAGACATTTTATAGTCTTGCCAGAAATTGCTGGGTAGCTCAGTGAATTCATAAATCAAACAATATGGTGGTAATCTTTTTGTGGAATGGCAGCTCTAATGGGTAAAAGATTATCTGAATCCTTGAAGCAAAACTAGGGAATTTGGCTCTTCAAATGAGGTGAAAGCTTTGCTTTTGCACATTTTGTCATCAAGTTGTTAGTTTCTAAGAAAAAAATTGAATCAAAATTGTTCAGGTTGAAGGGCCCTACTATATCAAGAATGACTCTGAGACAAGTATTTAAGTATTTATAGTGAACATAGTGAATTGATATTAAAGATCATCTTAGTTTGATATTCAGAAGCTTTTGGAAGACAATTTTGACTTGATAACATCAAATGCAAATGCAAATAAAGACAGATATCCAAACTGCATGAAGGAGGAAAAGGACATTTTGATACCACAGTTTGTTTTCAGTGTCCGATGCTTGTTTTTCCTCCCTTCCCATGGCATTAAGTGATGTGCTGTTGACTAGTTCTCCAGCCTGTGTGTGTGTGTGCCTGTGGGCTGGGAAGGATTGAGCCTCAAGCAGAGTTCAGAGGGAACTCCTAGTGCAAATTGTCAAATTAGCTGGGACCATTGGCTGTCTCCTCTTTTTTCCTAGTTGTGATCTTCCTCTGGTCCAAGGGAGTCTTTACATGGTGTTTTCATCTAAGAGGTGTCTAGTACATTTACTCCCAGTTTCTACTTTAGACTCTCAATCTTTCTTCCCCCACCTCCACCCCTCCTCCTCCTCCCTCCCCCAAGACATCTTGGTAGAGCTAGATGAAGTGAAGATCATTCCTATTTCTATAAATGTTTCCATTTCCTAGCTGATGATACAGGACACACGCCTGTAGGCAGAAATACAAAGTCAGACAAGTAAAATGCTGACTAGCAATCCTCATGCATTGGTTTTTGGATGCTTTTTTCCCCAGTATGACACTTTCAGAACTTCAGGAAAAACTTTTTTTTCAAGACTTGCTTCTGAGTTAATATTTGGAAATAAATTTGCTTTGTGCCAATACCTTTTGTATTATATATAGTGAGATATATGTCAAATATATTCTCCATATATTGAGAATATGTCAGATACTTCATGTTAATGAAATATTATTTTGAATTATCATTCCCCGTAAAACAAAAATGTCAGCTGTTTAAAATTTCAAAGAAATTATTTTTTTCTTTTTTACTGTCATAAGAAAGAAAGGTTAAAGGTTAAAACCTTTCTTTGAGATCATACTGCTGACAAAGATAGATTTGCATCTTTGTGTCTCTGAGCTGTTTTGATGAGAACTGTCTGACTTGACTTGCATCCTGTATGTAAATTGATTTCAGCTGATTGCTTTGAATTTGAAAGAAATTTAATTTGAAAACTGCCCCGTTCCACTCCCTCAGGTAGTAGATGCTTCTCTACGTCATCTGTCAAGCAGTGCATAGTCAGCATATGTCTGTTCCTCTCCTATTTAAACTGTTTTCTCCAGAGAAACAGAAATTCCCCTTAGACCAGGCAGACATCTGCTGACTCTCTCCTACTAGCAAAGCAACTGAAAAGATATCTTTCCTGTGATTAAAAGAAATGTGTCTGGAGGCGCTTGGTTTTTGTTCAATTAATCTAAGATTAAACACATGTGGACTCTCTAAACTGGGCTTCTTTGTGCTTCTATGCTATCAAAATTGATTGGGGAGAGGAGCTGTGTGTTAGAGCTGGCTAGACTGAGATTTAATTTTTTACCTATATACGTGCTATATAATTCAGTTCCAAAAGGTCACAGTAAGGTGGAGGGAAAAAAAACCACACAAAAAAAGCTTGTTTGTTGGTTTTGAATTAATTTATAACTTTAATGTATTTGAGTTAAAGGGAAAAAAAATGGGGAAGTGTCAAATATTTTTTGTAACACTTGCTTTTAAAAGAAAAAAAAAAGAATCTTAGGGTTATGTGATTGGGCTACTTTATACATAGTTGCCATTTTGGTAACCATTTCCAGATGCAAAGGCATTTTTGGTTGCTTTTGTTCCTCAATTCCTGTTAGTAAATGCTTTCCTGGCAGAAACTGTTAGTGTTAAAAGTCTGGTTTTCAGCTCAATGCCTTATCCCTACTCAGGAATAATACTCCTGATAGACTGTTTTGTAAAAAACCTGCAGGCTTTTCTCTGATGTTAAAAAAAAGAATGAATTTTTTTTCACCTGAAAGTATACAGAATACATAGACTAAAAATTCTGCAAGAGTAAGATGGTAATAATTAAGCAGATTCCTTGAATACCACGCTGTTCTTAAATTTTTCGTCAGACACTTACAAGTCTCTCTCGTAGACATCTTTATCTGAAGAGAATTTGTATGGCTCCAGTTTTATTAGTGGAATTAGTTCTTTGGTGTAGTGTGTGGTGTGGTTTTAAAACAGGAAAGGCTCCACTGATAAAGTGACTTTATTGAGATTTTTTGAAGTGGTGTCTTCTAGACTGCTCTTTATAATACTTATGATTTTGGTTTATTAATAGATCAAGTTTTCCTTAAAATATATGAAAACCTACCTATGTTTCACTTTCTGAATAAACATAAAATCCAGTGTAAAGGTCTTCCTTTTATAAGTAGGCTTCAAGCCGCATTTTTGGCAAGGTACTTTGTATGATAGCTATGTTTCTTTATAAACTAAAATGTATTAGACTTGTAATAATAATTACTGAATAAATGGACACTGAAATATTCAAAACTGCCATCATGGAATTAGCTAGTAAAATATAATAATCTCAATATGTAGCTCTTTCACTCTGAATGGGGTGAACCAATCCTTTGGTATTAATAAAAGGTGTAATGGTAAGCATTGCAACTTATTTCATTTTAACATGATAACTGAAGTAATTAGGTTTTTATACCCCAAAATAGTTACAATATTTTCCCAAAGTAAAAAAAACAAAATCATAAAGGTCAGCTCACTTCAGTAAATTTTGTCTCTTATACAGAAGAAAGAGAATCAAGGGATACTTCTATTCCAGCACCTTAGCATTTTTCCCCTTTTGCAAGAATAGCATGAAAATTCTTCTCTCATCTGTTTATAAGTAGATGTTTTTAAAGAAAGATGTTTATAAAGAAGTTTTTAAAGGCATTTTATAATATTTAAATAAGCCTGTATTTGGGAGTGAAGGTGGTCTTACTGTTGCTGTTTTCTAGACAGAAAATCCAAGGCAGGAAGAAATTAAATCTTGACCCCTCAGATGGTCACAAAAAAATCTATCAGCTCTGGAGAGACTGGGATTTCTCTTGCAGTTCTGTTTGTTCCTCACAAGACTGCTCTTCATTGCTCTGTTTTAAGAACTAATTGAAATGTTTCATAGCAATTTTTAGCACTAATTACAAATAACTTTGGAAAGCCTTTGAAATGTTCCAAAAATTACCACTTTTGGGTGGTGCTGGGATAAAAAATGAGTTCTCTAACTTGTAATTTTCCATTTTCCTGGATTTATTCCTCTATAGCCTGTATTGCTGATTCCCTATGGTTATGGGCCTCATTATTTTTCTGTTTTCTCCCTGCCAGCTGCCTATGGCTCAGATGAATATATCAAGATTATTGAGTCTTTAACCCTCTGCTACCCCGACAGCCAAAGTCAAGGCCAAAAAAGTGAAATATGTAGGTGCTGTAGGAGATGCTGGAAACAGGGACACACTTGTTTCCCTTCCTTCAGTTTACTGTGTTTCTGCTCCTGCAGAAGCAGATGAGAGTCATTGATTTTAATTTCACTCATGCTCAGGGACAGTGTCTAAATTCAAATTCAGGCCCTTTGCTTTATTACACGGACTCGATGAGGCCCTCAGTGCTGTGGTTTAGCTGATAAGGTGATGTTAGGTCACAGGTTGGACTAAATGATCTCGGAGGTCTTTTCCAACCTAGTTTATTCTGTGGTTCTGTGATAGAGGATGTGAAGATTTTGTGTGTGGGCCGGGAGCTTCCAGACTGTCTTTTCCAGCAGTGTGACCTCCTGTTGGAGAGATTGTAGTTCACTTGTGGGACTGGTGCTGCCTTCCCCCCGTGTTTGTTGTACAGGTTCTTGAGGCACCAGTTTACTCACAGTCCTCCCTGATTATGTAGTAGATCTGGCAAAACCATCCCTGAAAAGCTCATCACAAAAGTGTGTGAGCTTGAGAGCCTGGTGTGGTTGTGGTCCCTCCTCTGGCTTAGCCCAGTTTGGGGCTGATGCTGGGATGGACTCAGCTTGCTCCAGCTCTACCCACACAAGCTGCTCTCTGGACAGGCAATTTGGGAAGGTGAGGAAGTGCTGGAGCTGTTACACTTCCATTCTAGCCCCTCAGCCATCACCCACGTTCTTTTTGTTCTTCCCGCTCCCTTTTTCTCTCTTTCCCGCTCTCCTGTGGGCTGAGCAAATTGTTTAGCACAGTACAGGACAAGCAGTCTTTGCTCTAGGCCATCGTGGGATCCAAGTAAAACCATCTTGCAGAGCTGAGTTCAGCCTTCAGGCTGTCAATTAGTTATCCCTGTTGCAGAGGGAGAATTGCAACTCATGCATATTTCTGCTCTATGTCATGGAATAGATGCAGAGCTTCAAAGTTAGGAGGGTAGAAAATGGGAGCAGTAATTAGCAGTTACAGTCCCTGGTTTTGCTCGTTCAGCGTGCTGTCATCATTTAAATATTTTGTTACTGGAAAGAAGAAAATAAGCTTAATTTTTTTCCTGACTTCAATTATGACAAAAAAGAAATCTGATTTAAACCAGTCTTCCTAGAGGACTAGATGATTTTGAGTAGAGCTGGTCCGTAGAAGAGCAGTGCAAACTAATGGTAAAAAACTGATTTACTTTTCTTCAAATTAGCTGGCTACTTTGTGGACAGAGTCAAGCAGTGACCCTGTCCTCTAAATATACACACACACACACACACAGACCCCCTGGGTTAGATAGAGGTGGAAAGAGTAGATGTGCATAGTTCAAAATGCATTTACTCAATAATCATCAGTCACAATTTGTGGGATTTGCACGTAAGACAAGTAAGATAAACAAGATAAAAACCCCAGATAAACCAGTAGTGGTAAAGCTAAGTCCACTCTCCATATTTGAACTGAAAGGCCTGGCAAGTGTATGCTTGCATTGAAATGCCACATCTTATGTCTGAACATGAAAGGTTTTTATGTTCAAGAGTTTTGTATTATGGGACCATACTGTGTTAAGGGAGTGATGCTTAACAGGACCTGGAATCACATTAGATAGCCTAAGAAGATTTTTAATTGAGCTGTGAAATACAAGTAAAGAGATAAGGTACAGGTGACTCATCAGTGAGACAATTACTGGAATGCTGAATTCACTCACATGCACAAAAAAGGACATTGGAAAGTTGGAATGGGCTCAGAAAAGTTGCACAGATTATTTTAAGTTTAAGAGCTTGCAATACATAAGACTTCTGTTCAACCTAGTGTAGTTTTATTAAAGCAAATGTTCAAACTTAACCTGAGGCTACAAGTCAACTCATACAGTATAAAAATGCCAATGAGGACTGTAATTCCATGACTGTAGATGCAGGGATTCTGTCTCTGTTAAACTGTATGTATGTGCACTACCCTGACCACAGCTACGGCTTGAAGAAGGTGTAAACAATTCTGTGCCTACAAAGTAAATCAGTTAGTAAAACACTGCTTATTTTGCTGTACTTAAGCTTTCATACTGCTCTGGGAATTTAAATCAGCACCAGAGTTTATTTCACTACTGTTATTTATTCTTCAATTAAGAATACAGTAAGGGAAGTCACAGGATGAGAAAGTAAGCATACAGTTTGCTCTTCAGACTGTTCAGGCTTCCTAAAAAACATTAGTGTCTTGAAGAAATACTATTATTCTTTGGTGAATCCAAGCAAAGCAGAAGGGGTAGAAGAGAACTTGAGAAGCATTGTTGGAAAAGTGGTAGCTTTTAATAAGCTTTTCTTTCATGGGAAAAGTAATTTCCTTTGGTCATATCATACTGAAATGAGGAAATATTTTAAAGTTTTTGGGTTTGTGTTTTGTTTTTTAAACATCTGCTTGAAGTATTGCTGTATTGAGATGAACTGATACACAAGAGTGCATGAAGCTCTGTGTGGTATTTTTAAAGAGGAGAGCAGAAAGTTTGAATTGGTCTGTGGTCTACATCCAAAGGCATTAACTATTCACCAGACTTTAGTTACTGTCTGTCTGTAATTCATCTTCATGGCATCTTGTAAAAGCCATAGACCACCAAAATAGCAGGAAACAGTTGAAAGGAGCTGGTTACACACTAGCCTTGCTCAGCAGATTTTGTTTAAAAGTGTCTTGATGTGTGCACAGCACAAAGCAGGTAAAGGGGTTTTTTTATTATTATTCCTCAGCCTGTGGGCACTCAGCTTCAGCAGAGCAGCCAGCTGGGATTGTGTAAGAAAATGAAGAATCTTGCCCAGTGGCAGAAGGTGCCAGTCCCTCAGGGCTTCATGCCTCCTCACTTTCCTCCCCTCTTCCCCTTTTTCTGGGGGCTCTTAAAATTGTAACTGTTTTCTGACAATATTGGTTGTTACATCTGCAGTTTTAGTCCTTGAAACTAACCTTATGTCTTCTCTTCTGGATCTCAGGGGTTTTGGTATTCTTTGGAGTGTAGAGTTGGGGCAGCTGCAGGGTGCTTAACTTGGTAGCAAAGGCTCCTGAAGCTGCCTTTAGTTCAGGATTCCCTCCCTGGGTTTAGGGAGGGAAGGGAAGGGCACGAACAAGGCAGGAAAAGGGAAAGAGGATGGTTACCTAAAAGAAACCAAGGAAACTCCTTTTAATGGATGTATCCAAGCTAGGTAAAACTTTGTGCATCTGTTATTTCCAAGGATTTATATTCTTTGAAGCTGTGTTGACAGCTCCTCTGGAATTTGGTAACTTCTGCCCCTATAAAAGTGTTCCTGATGATGTGTGGTGTTGGCTCTCAGTTCAGCACTGAGTTGTGGCTGAGACCTAAAGCACAGGGAAGCTCTTTAAGAGTAATGATCCTTTATTCTTGACTTTTAATTATTTGAGCTTCTGTCTTTCTATTTAAATGCTTTGGAGAGATAATAATTACTTCCCTTGGAGGGTATTAGTTTGGCTAAGATGATTTGTTGAGATATATGGCTTAGCGTGCTTAATGCCTGATGATTATTTGCATCTAATTGTTCCTGCTGTAGACATATTGGAGATTCTACTGGTTGATGAGTTGAAACTGAATCTGAAATAAATGTGCATAGTGGGAATGAAAAGTCACAGGTAAGCTCTTCCATAAGCCTAGCAGGGTATCAAGCTTTGGAGCACACAGCATTGCTTTTTTTAATTACAAGGGAAGCAACAATGGAACATCAGGATATGTCAGTCTTCATATAGATTCAATTTCTTGAAGTCATAAACATTTTAACTTTTTATATAACGTACCTTTGCTCTTCTAAATTAAATTTATACTAGCATTATGATTTAAATTGTTTAATTAAGCATACATATGTGTATTATGTAAGTTTTGTGCATATCTTACTTGAAATAAAAATTCTGCAGAAATTTATTCAGGCATCTTGTTCAAAACTCTGTTAATTTAATACGCAGAAATTCTACCTTAAAAAATAAAATACAAAATACATTTTCAATTACTGCATGCAATAAAGTTCTTTTATGGGCCTGTGCATTTTATTTTTGTATCTTAGATTTACTGTATCATCTATAAAAGAAGTAATATGGCCACTATAAAAAGTAATGGCAGGCTTTGCAGCTTTATTTTTAAGGCACTGATTGGGAAATGGTGCAGATTTCACCTTCTCGAGGAACTTCAAGGTGTGTGTGGAAATAAGAGAGCCTCTACAACAAGACTTGGGAAGGAATAGTGCTACACTAGGGCTCATTAGAGGGAGAGAAGCACTCTTTATGAAAGAGGATTTTATTCAAAATATGTTGGAAAGTACTGTCTGAAAGCCCTCCCCCTTTTTATGGATTGAAATAAAGTTAATGCTGGCAGATGCTGTGCTTTGTTACAGTGGGGAGAAGCAGCTTTATGGTGATGGGAAGGTAATTGTTTCTTTGTGAAAGCCATGGATTATAAGGTAGGATGGTTTCTTTTGGTAATGTAGTAAATTTTTTTCTAAATATTGTTTAGCGTGCAATTTCAGTGGTGGTTGTTAGGATGGTCAAGTTACACAAATGCTTTTGGAGCATGCTTTGCCATTTTGTTTAGAAAAATAGCAGTCATGATAATTTGGAGCTAATTCATAATAAAAGGTTCCTGGGCAGAGAATTACTGTTTCTCTTGCAGCTTTGTTCTGGGGAAAGGATTAGTGGTGGTGTGAAATAAGACTTGTTAGCCAATAAAAGTCTCTGTGGGACGTACTGTGTATGTCCTGGGGAAAGTTGGCTTTATGGTGTGACTGTGGGCACCTGAACTTGTTCATTAGTGCAGCAGAGGCCAAATCCCTGCAGTTCTGCATTGAGTGCTTGCAATGCACTGGAAGATTTTGGAGAGAGTGTAATGTGAATTCTCCTTTGGCTGCCATTTCAGCATAGATGTTATGATAAATTTAAGGAGGCAGGGAATCTTGCTGTTCAAAATACCTGGATTCTAGTTCAAGGTGGAGTAGAAAAAGGCTGTATGTGAGGACAAAACTGATTTGTGTTTAGTCATTAGATGATACAAACGTGCTCTTCTGTTAGTGAATGGAGAGAAAGTTAATTTTAAATCCAATAACTTTTCATTTATTTAATTGTTTTCTGGTAAGCAGGATACAGAAATAGCCTGGGGTTTTTTCCTCTTTAGTTAGAAATGGGAAACTCTAATGTGAACAGATTTTAATTTATTTTAATGATGGGGAGAATATTTGGCTTTTATTCATGGAATCCTGTACTTAGCTTTTACCTCAGCCTTGGGCACACTTCCAGTAAAGGAGCTGTTAATCTCTATTATTACTACTATTTTTCATTTGTCTTTTGAAGACCTAGTTATCTTGAGAAACTTGTCTGTCCTTAAGGTTCACTTTTATTTGCTATTTTTCTTTCTTTACGTATTTTTGTTACCCCCAGCTGGGGTTTATCTCTGCATAAAGTGATCTGCATTAAATTAGTCCATATAAATAGACTGGTACAAAGTATATGAAGCATATCTTGGTTTGATATGGAATATTTGCAAAAGAAAAATAAATTACTTGAGGAGGAAGGCTATGTCTGCAGCAAAGTTCAATCAAACTTCTGCACATTCGTAGCCTATATCATTAGAATAATACTAATTACAGAGGCAATGTTGTATCAGATCTCTGGGCTGTTTGTTGCTCCAGGTGAGCTGTAACCATCTCTATTAGGTGGCAGGTGACAGTTTCCTGGAGCAGCAGCTAACACCTGCTGGAGGGACAATGCTCAGTTACTTCCCTTGCTGACTTGACTTTGGCAAGCTCAGTGTGTTTTTTGATCACATCAGTCAGTATTTAACAAGCTTATTTAATGGAGATATTTTCCATTTCAGATGGTTAGCACAAACATCCCAGATACTTTGCAGTCTGTGTTTTGAGAGTGGTCAGCACTGATCTGCTCTTTGCTTTGTGCACCATTAGCACAAATCTCAGTTTAGTTTGTTTCATATTTGAAACAAGCAAATGCTCTCACAGACAGCTGAAGAAGATGCTTGATTCAAGTTGGTATGATGTGGCCTTGCATGTTTATAGCCTTTGAACATGGTTGAATGATCTGTTTTCTAGTGTGCATGGTCTTTTGCAGCAGGCTCGTTTATTAAGAATAGTAGTTGAAAATAAACGTAGGAGTATTTTTAATAATGTGTTTAAAGATGTATCTTTACAGAATCACCGTGCTTAGAGGGTTTCCCTGGAGAATGCATTGTCCAGGCCTCCTTCCTCAAAGCCTGTCAGCTTTTAATCATATGGAAAGAGTTCAAAATAATGTCACTGCTAAACTATGCCTGAGTTTATAGGAGAAAGTAATAGATTTCAGGTTGTCATAAATCTGATGTATTAAAGCGACTCTCTTAGCTGTTCCTCATAACTTCAGCACTTTCTTTCTTAGGGGGGAAATCAAGAGATGCACCAATGATAGTCAATATTGCTCTAGTAGGTCTTTTTAGAGTTGTACTCTTTCAAACTTTCCTTTTGAATCCTTAAAGATTCAAAAATCCTTAGTGGATTTTTTTTTTGTGCACACAGTTGTATGTGAGAAAATGAAAATTCTGGTGAATGCAGTGAGATTGCCTTACCTTTTCTGCTAATTAAATGAGATTCTTAAAAAAATAATTTTTGATTAAAATGTAGAATGTTTATTTCAAAGAAATGAAGTAGACAAAAGTATAAACCACTTACAAATATAATATGTTCAGCCCATGCTCCGCTGAGCAACAGAAGAAAATACTTCATTTCCTGTGTGAAGTTTTGCAAAAATGTGGTATATAATCTTTCCCAGAGTTTCAGAAGTCACATATTACAAGGAAGAAAGTCACTGCCTCTATTCTGGTTATAATGTCGTTGGATGGCTTATATATACTTAATTGATTGTGTTCATATTATGATATGTGACAGAACTTGTAATTCTCTTCTTATCAGTAAGAAAATTCTTCAGTATGAAAATGTAAATTGAATACCTTTCTTTTAATGCATTTTTGGTTTTGTTTTTATTTTTCCTCCTAGAAGAGTATTAATGAATATGTCAAACACTCGCCACCAGCCCCTCTCCCCCACCTTCCATTCATAGGTATAGATACTGAGCAAGTCAAGAAGGCATTAAGAAAATTTGCTTGGTTTTCACCTTTTTCTGTACTGACCATAGAATGAAATCTGGCATTCCCAGTATCAAATAGAGCTACAGCACAGACTAGGAGTGAAAATGTTGAAAGAGAAGGTAGGGAGAGTTGAACAAGCTGCAGGGAATGGCAGGGTTGTATTTTCAAAGTGCTGATGTAGACGCTTTCCCAGGCAGAGGTAGCAAGTTCCAGCCTTTGGGTATTTAACTTGGGCTTTGCCCTATGACTTCTTCCCACCAGTTTGTAGCCAGTTGTGCTTCCCACCTGAGCTGGCAGCCTGAAGTGAGTCCCAGCCATGGTCCAGAGCTGATTTACTGCTTGGGTCTCCAGGACTTTTCAATTCAGATGCAGACTAAACCACCTTTCTGTTCTAAAACCACATGTTCTGTTGCTGGTCTTGTGGGGCTGTGCCACAACTCTCTTCGTGTGTGGCACGATCAGCAAGTATTTGTGCAGTTTGTGCACATGGATATTGTCATGAATGAGAAGAAGATGGAGATGTTAATGGGAATGATTTTGTCTCCATCTAAAATAAATAACCTGACTATAGTTTGGAATGGTTTATTTTATTATCAATTTTATATGAGAGAGCTCAGCCTGGATGTCTGTGTATTTTGTTAAGCCTTCAGAGAAAATCTACCGGTAAAGAGACTGGGTGTAGCTGCTCTGGCTTGCTCTATCTCAATCACAACACGTAAACTCAAACCTGGTGTAATCTATCTAATAGCTGCAAAATATAATAGGTAATTAAATATTTGTGAGTTGATAATAGGCTCAAAAAAGAACAGCAGCAGAAGCAGACTATTCCTTTTCAGATGCTTACTCTTTCTTTGTAAATCTTCTCAAAGAATAAAAAAAGCAAAAAGGGATTTCTTACATGTAGAAATGGGCAGCAAGCACGGGCTATTTTGAGTGCAAGAGCAATTCCAGTACTGTGGAGTTCACTTCTCTGGATTGCAGCTGCTGAAGTATTAGGCTGCATTATCCCCATCCTGCAATTGCTCCTGTTACTGTGTGGCTCAGGAAGGGAGGAGTGGAGGATAACCTCATCCCTTTCCTCACAAAAGTGAGGAGCTGGCTGATGTGACATGAACTGCTTTTTTGTCAAATTAGGTCAAATGTGCTCATGTGGCTACTGCTTAGCCAAGTTAAGAGGTTTTGGTCCCGGGTCTTTGCCTCTGTCCTTCCCTACCGTTATTACATCCCTGCTTGGAGGCAGCCTGACTGCATGTGCAGCCACTGTCAAGGCACTCGGTTTTAAGAAAATCCAAGTAGAATTATGCTATGTAAACTGTGCAGAATTGTTTTGACACAACGTAGTTAGGAGAAGTCTGTGTGCTTGCTGATACTTTGCCTATATTTAGGCTAACATTTTTAACAGGTATTTTTCAGGGAGGAAAGCTCCCGGTAAAGGAGTGTGAATAAAGAGATGAAAGTGGGAATCTCATCTTGCATAGTTGCATAGAATCCTAGGATATCCTGAACTTAAAAGCACCCACAAGGATCATGAAGTCCAGTTCCTGGCCCTGCACAGGACACCTCAAAAATCACACCATGTACTCTCTTGAATTTAATAACTTGTGTTGTTCTCCGACAGTTTTAGAAAGAAAAAAAACCTGTGTGCCTGAGACAACCAGAACACATTTATATTCTGTCACTTCCCTTAGATTAATCTCTTTCCATGTAAAATTTATAAATTGGCCTCCTGTATATCTTTCTCAGATTTCAGTTCCAGGCTAGTAAACATTTTACTGTTATGCTCTCTCCAAGTCAGAAGAACCATTTGATATCCAGTATTTCTCCATGACTGGAACTAGGTCACTGCCCCCTCAGTCGTCTTTCTGAGGGAACTGGATGAAATTCTGACTTCTGGCAGGGTGACTTTTGTGGGGACTTGATTGATTTTTGAGGGTTTATTTTGCAGTACTTCTTCACATATTGCAGTTCCTCAGCATTCTTCCATAAATAAGGATACTAGATTCGCATACAGTATTTTTCCTTCATTGCCAGTGTAATATAGGGATTGGATTCCAGGCATTTCTCACAGAAAAATCCTGGTACAAGCAGGGAGGATTGTGGTATATTGCTGCCAGACTATAAGCATGTATTTGGTAAAGGTATAAAAAAATAATATTCTTTCAGATTCTATCATCTTTTTGGTGACTTCTCTCTATACAGTATTTATGCCTATGGGTGCATTTTCTTGTTTCACTTTAGCCTAATGATCAGCTGAACTTTTAGAATTCCACCTGCTGGTGTTCCTTATTTTCACCTGTTATATTAACCTTAAGTAATAACATTTCAGAGGGACCAATGTTTCTTGGCTGGATTACACTGCTGTGTTTGCTTACTTGAAACAAAAGTTTAATCAAGCTGAAGCAATCAAATTTTCACTGCATGGAAGATTTATTCTTTTAAAGTTCCTAAATGAAAAAGAATTTGTCAATTCATAAAACCATGTGGAAAGAGTTTGTTTGGACCAACTGTAGAAAAAGGTACTTAGTGTAGTAGCTATCTGCATAAATCTGTGTTTACAATATTTACTCTTTAGTATAATGTTGCATCCCACTGCAGGGGTTTAGGTCAAATTAATAGGACTATTCTGTAGGGGATAAACACATATGCATGAAACCTGTGAAATAATATAAATTTTTTAATGGTCAACTTAGTTTTTCTGGACATAGAATATAAATGAATTACGTGTCTGAAGTTCGGATATGAATAATCTTTTGGTAGATTTACAAGTTTTATTTTAAAATTGAAGGGTAATATACTTCCCTTATGAGATGGGAACAAATTCAAGAAGGTAAATTCATTTATATTTAAAGATGTCTTCAGAGCATTTGAGTCTTCATTAAAGGCAATATAGTTGCTCTGTAGATCAGCACAAGAATTGCCTTGCTTCAGCTGAGAATAAAATAAATTTTTACCAGCTTCAGAGAAGTGGGAGCTAATTAAATAAGAAGTTCTCTTTAGACAATTTACCAATAAATTGTGCATCTCTTACATCATGTTTAAAAATTAAAAGTTTCCTTGCTTTAATTTTATGAAAGTTATATGTTTTCTAGCCTGTGAATTTCTAATAAGAAATCATATGTCACTGTTGAAAATCATGTTGTTCTGTACGTTTTTGGATTTTTGGCTGGGAATTTTTTGTGTGTGTATGTTTGCTCAGCAACTTAATACCAAGTAAAGTGCTGACATGGAAGAAGTTAAAATATTTATTATAAATAACAATAACATGTGGTGAAAATTTAGTTTAAAACATTGAGAGCTCTGAAAATGCTGAAAAAAAGACTAGTGGTGGACTTTTGATGTGTGTTGGTTTCTTAGCAAAAACCATGGAGATGGATATGGTGTTAAGTTTCTTTTCAACTATCACGAATGTCACGCCTGATGGAACAGAGTGAGTTGAAGGAGTGAGTGACCAGAGGAAATCTATGAGCCTTCGCATTCAGTGTGAATCTTTCATGTCTTTGAGACTTTAAATTTTTCTAAAACTAAAAGCAGCATAAGTGAATACTTGATTCTGGGTCAAAACCACAGCGCATTGTCTCAGAGCCCTGCAATAACTAGCAGCCTAGACCGTGATGCAAGAGCTTTATATAAAATAATTATTTCAACATTTTTTACAAAAATTTATTCCAACAAACATCTGAACAGCTGCTAGGGTGAAGTATTCACAGGGATTGAGCAAGACTAGAGAGCTCTGCAAATCTCTGAAGCTTCAGAGGCACTCAGAATTTGAGGTCCTTCATCCCAATGCTCGTTGATGTATTTCTGCCTCCTAGTCAGACACCCTTGCTATTGCCTGCAAGTGATGCAGCTTTTAGCCACTGACATCTGGCTGATGGACAGCAGCCAGCTGTATCCCATGCCAGCAATTCTGAAGTGCATTTTTTCTTGGATTTTTTTTAATTTGTTTGTTTGGAGGGGTTTTGGTGTGGTTTTTGTTTGTTTGGGGTTTTTTTGGTGTGGCTTCAACACACAGAATGGCTGAAAAACAATAAAGAGGAAGAATACTCTGCTGAAATTTACTGCTCTTATGGGATCTGAGGATTTGGGTTGAGTCTTTTTTTTTTTTGGCAGAGCTGTGATTGTGAAGGTGGCAGCATTACAGTGTAGATTAATATTTTTGTTATTTTTCTTATTTCTTTATAAACTCAGATATTGTGTCATAAAGGTATTATTCAGAGCCACATTTCAAATATAAAAACACCCAGTTAACTTGCAAGAATCAAGTGTCCAAACCAACAGAAAGTTGTTGCTCAGATTCTAGTTTTTTGCTCTTGAAAAAAAAGTGCCGTTTATGTGTTTCTGTCAAAAGTGCCATTGTAAAACTTAGTGGAACAGATGTATTTTTTTTTCTAATTGTTTAGATTGTGGGAAGATTGTTTCTTTTTGGTCTTTTATTTTCTTGTTTTGAAATCTACAGCAGTAGTTATGATTTTGTAACACCACTATTTCATCTATTGCTTAGAAGGTAAGCAGGGCTTCTCATAGCATGTAAAACAAATCTCTTTTGCCAGGATGCGGCTTAAAACAATTCTTCTACAAAGTATTTTTAAAATCTCAGTAATTTTAAAAATTCTTTTCCTCTCTTTGTGCGTGCATGAATGTGCACAAACATGTCCATATGTGTTTGCTTTCTGCTGTTTGCATAAAGTGGTGGTGCTAACGCTGCAAACTGTACATTAAGGCTTTGGGGAGCTAAAGTGTGAAGTTCAGCCTCTAGCTAAACATCACCACTGAGCTAATCTACCATTTAGACCGATCCATCACGAATATTTACAAGGAGGGAGAGTGCAGTTCAAAATTAAACAGCACATGGGTACAGTTATCCCTGTTAAAATGGCCAGCGTGCCTTGTATTGTGTGTGGAAGATAACGGGGACAGGTGGTAATCTGTCTTCTCTGAGCAGAGACAGCTGGTATTTTCCTTGGGCGTCAGTGCTGCCTCTCTGTATGCTCTCACCTACCAGCTGATAGCCTGCTTGTTACAACAATACCAAGCGTGTATTAACCCTTTGATCTACCACTGTTTGATTTCCAAAGGGAGGAGTGTCGGACTACCTGTGCGTAAGCTTGGTGATTTAATATTTCTGGTAATAGAGCTGTGTTCATCTTGGCTTTCTGACTTCTTTATGTGCATTGCTGTGATATTTATCAGCAGATGGTAGATAAGAACCTTAAGTTTATGTAGGTTTTTTGTTGTAAATGTCTGATAAAGTTCCACACTGAAGGAAGGTTTGAGAATCAACCCTCTTTCATTTAGTTCAGGATCAACCCTCTTTCATTTAGTTCAGGAGAATCTGAATGGTCATATGGAAAAGAGATAAAATTGTTTTGTAACTTCACTTGTATTTACTTCCAGCCACATTGCTTAACATTCTGCTGTGTGTAACTTCTTTCTGAACACACTAATTTGGTTCCCAGCATGAGTATGATGCTGCCTTTTTTTTTTTTTCCTAAGGAGAGCTTTATTACTCACAGCTGTTTTTTCTCTTAAATATTTAGCAACTGTCTAGACTCCAGGGTAACCAGGTATTGATGCTTCATGAAAGACAGCAGGCACAGCTCCCATGGGACTCTGCCTCTGCTTCTGGGGCCTGGCCAGTGGGAGCTACCTCTCTACATGTGGCTGTGTTCAATTAATTGATAAAATGAGCCAGGCTCAGATTATTTCATCACACCCCATGTTGTGGTTGGAGCCCCAGATAAGCTTGGGTAACGCTGAGCTGCTCTGAGGGAGGGGGTATGGATGGGTAAGGAGCAGCAGGAAGCTTTAGGAATTACTATCACAGAAATGGTCCTTAAAGCCATGTCTGTGAGACCAGCTGACAGCAGTCCTGGTGGAAGGAAGGGCAAAAGGAACACCTGCTAAAGGATGGATGAGACAGGGTGATGTGAGGGGAATGCTGTGACTGCAGAGTCTGAGGGAGGCCGGTGTTCAGATACTTGTTTTTTATCCCCAGTTAAAAAAATTTCATGTCTTTAACTGAGTGGACCACTAGCGGTGCTTGTTGTTTTAGAAACCATCTTTATGCTTGGACATTGTATTTGAAATTTTTTTTGACTGCTAATAAAAATGAATGTAGTAAACTTGGAGGAAAAAAACCCCACCCCAGATTTGAAGCAGCAGCAGGAGGGTTCTGTCCAGAGGAGGAACATGAGCTTTGTGCAGTTGTACTCTACTAGAGTGCTGTTGAGGCTTGAATTTCCAATGAGGATGAGACAGACAAAACCAGAAATTCTGCAGAAAATGTGGTGTATTAACTCGAGAATGGAAAACCTTCACATCAGTCAAGAAAGTGGCTTCTTAAAAGTGGGCACTTGGCAGTCTTCCTGTGCTGCCACATGTAGTACCTTACAGAAGAGTTGGAATAGGTGTTTTGATGGTTTTGTTAGAGAGAAATGATTACCTAGAGAGTCTGTGATAGAGGAGATGAAATGAAATTGGTTTGCATAGTTAAAATTTGGCAGCACTTTGTCTGGGTAATGGTCATTTGGTAATTTTTTTTCTTTTAAACTAAGGATAGAAGAAGCATCAGATAAAAGAACTGTTGCAACTAACCTTCAATGTAAAAGGCCACTGTAGATATGATTTTCTCCTAAACAATTTAAGCTAGAAAATGTCAACATTATTTTCAAGTTTAGGTATGGATTTCTGATTTTTCAAGTTAACCTTTTAAAGATATTACCAATATCAGATTTTTAAAAAAATATCTTTATTACAAATCGTCTTGGGAAAAAAAAATCTATTAAAAAAATCTTATTTAATAACTAGAAATACTGGGGTTTGTGGATGGCTTTTTTTTTTTCCAATTCATGTCACCAAAGAGTGATTTTTGCTTTTCAAACGTGCTCAAATTAGAGTTCCAGCATAGAGTATTATCTAGGGTGGCTTTATAGTATTGCCTTTAGATTACTAGTTGTTTGAAACATTAGGTTTTTTGCATGTACACGTCTAGGCAGCACATGGCCACCCAGAGAGGTATGAACAGAACTTTGAGGAACTTATATTCTAATAGATTTCACTTGACTTTAATTGGTTCCAGGTTGTTAATTGTATGTGTCCTTGGAGAATGCCTTTTTTTTTTCCCCTGTCTGATTACTGCTCACAGATCCACTTAACAGGTATTCCCTAAGCAGAAAAATATCTGCTTCTGTCCATGTGTTTTTCACCCATACAGTGATGATCAGCTACACTGATGAAAATTCTCCCATTTCATTTCTAAAAGTTACATGAGAAACATCTCATTTTATGTCTAGACTCCCAGGATAAACTCTGATTGATTTTAATGTCCAATATTTCATGAGCCACTGCACTTAGATAATGTTCAGTGCTGCTTGAAATCTGGGTTTTGGCCTTAAAAGGGAGAGTATAATGAAAGCAGTGGTTCATAGATTTAGTCTTTTATGCTTTGTTAGGTGCAAAAAGTCAAGCTTGGAATTTATCTAATGAAGCACAGCAAACTAGTAAGAATAATAATAGTAATAAAAAAAATACCATTTTAAGACCACCAGATCAATCAGCTCTGATGTGAGGAGTTAAAATCCATTATAAATAGAAAAGTTCCAAAGTTGGCCTGGTGCATTGCTTTATTTTTACCTTTGATTTGAAATCTGTCTAGTTTTATTGCTGCTTTGTTTTCATTTCTCATTTAAACTAGCAGCCTTCCAAAGGAGCCTGAGCTTTGTGCTGTTGTAGCCTTCTTTTCATTATGTAAAATTCACTGCACTTCAGAGCTCAAGTGGCACGAAAAGTTATAATTGGAAGAACATACTGAAATTTGCAGCCTGACATTCTGGACAGGTTCAGTGAAAGGGAGCAAAGTAAATGTGAATATTATTTTGAAGTGGTCATGAGTGAACTGATCTTTTTAAAATTGTAATTTTTTTTTTAATAAATAAACAAAAATAAACATCTCTGACCCTTTCTTGTAACAAGTCTGGGTGATTAGGGCGATGGTCCCTGAGGATGTGATGACATATGGCAAGAGCTTTGACCACTGAGTTACTGAATGTAAATAAAGGACACTTTCAAATATTGCTATATTTGGAAAGAATAGCTCGCTTTTTCTTGCAAAAGATGCATTTTTAGCATCTAAAACTAGACAGTTATGGTTTATGAGTACAGTGATAAAGCACGTCTCTAAAATGATGAAGTTTCATGTTCTCCCTTTGTAGCTGATTCTGCTGTGAAAGTTTTAGTGAACATGTAGATTCGTGAAAGGGCTTTGGTGTTTAAAGGACCAAGGATTTGTGTAGCAAGTCCAGGAGTGCATTTATCAAAACCCTTTGATGTGGGTCTAGTTCTGAGCTGCCTTTTCCTCTCTGCAGTAAAATGGGAACCAAGGCAGATGGGAGTAAAGTTCAGTGTGGAATTCAGCCTCTTGTGTAAATCAGATCTTTAATTGTATGAGTGAAATGACTGTATGGTAATACTTTACTTCTGAATGATTTAGCCTTCATTCTGTCTGGGCATGTAAGAGATTTATATTCCAAAATAAATGAGATTTGTGATTTCCCTGCAGTAAACAAAGCTATAGACTATTCCAAATAAGTTTTATACATGGACTGATCATCTACAATACCTGGCAAAAAAAAAATTAAGGTTTTCATGAGGTGTCTGCATCAGAGAAATGAAGCCATAGTCAGTGACAAGCTTTATGCTGCTCCTATCCATAACGAGTTCCTTAATGTATTCCATTTTAATTGTTATCTTGGAGTCAATCATGATCTCACACTACAGCTACTGACAGGAATCATTGGTTATGTGTGTGGTGTTTGGCAAAATTGCAAATTCACAATACGTCTCTCTTCAATGGCAGCAGTGTTTAGCAGCTCATTAGCTTTTGGGATATACCTTCTGGTCAGTAGATACTGGGAGAGACAGACAGCCTGGTTGATTTGCAGACATCTATTAGCCAAGATGAGCACTGCAGTATAACTGAAAAGAAACAATAGAAGAAAATAGCATTTGGAGTAGACTTCCATTAGTTGGAAGAAAATTAAAATGGAATTAAAGAAGAAAAAAGGAAATTTTCTTGGTTTTTTTTTTGGCTTAGTAACCTTGTTCAGAAAAAATGCTTTACTATCAAGTCTGATGTTCTTGATTCTGACTTTAAAAATGGTTCATTTCATCAATTTATATTTGAGCAAAACTGGACAAACAGCTAGAAACTGTGCTGCATGCTTCTGTCTGAATGGTGGAGTACTTCAAGGGAGAGGCAATATCAGAAACAGGTCCCATGTGCAATATACTGGAGGTACTGTGTAATATGTTGTCCCTGGTTACAGTTTCCAAGGTTTTGTTCAGTTTTGATGACTTAATATTACTTTGAAGAAAGTGGAATGGAATAGAATTGTATAGCACTGGAAAGCCGCTGCAGATATTTTCCAGTATTGAAAATCTGAACGAGTGAGAATAGGCTTCAATAATTCAGACAAATGGTAGGGTCAGTAGGAGTTATTACTGAGAGACAACTGGAAAGTGGAGATCAGGTTGGAATGTTATCACTAAAAACGTGGGAGACCTATTCTGTTTCAGAGGAGGTTAGGTCTGGAGGTTCAGGAGGATCTTAATCCATGTCTGAATATAGCTGATGGAGAGGAATGAGTAAGAGGAAGCCAAACTCTTCTCAGTAGTGCCCACTGACAGGAGAAGAGACAATGAGCTGAAACAAAACCACACAAAATTCCATCTGACCAGGAGAAACTCACTCCTCTACTGAGAGGGGGAAACAGGGATGCCTGGAGAGGTGGTGAAATTTATTCTTTTTCAATTTTTTTCCCCTTTGCATGTTAAATATATTTTGTTGTGGTCTCTGTAGTGAGTAGTTCTTCTTCAGAGGTTCTCTTGTGCTTGTGACCAACTCAACAGTTGCTTCTTAACATTTTTGAGAGGAGTACCACTTTATTTCAGGCTTCTGAGCCTAATGTCAACTGTGCTTGACTAGATTTTGTTTAACCAATTCTTAGGTTGTTGCAATTTTTTATATGTATTATAAGGGGCAATTGGCTGTTCACAGATTTAGTGGAGAAAACTAAGGGCACAGTCTCCCTCCTAACATCTGTGTTTTTTACATCATTCCTTTGGCTGGATATTCATTGAGTATTTCTAATAGAGAGTAATAAGTCTTCAAAAGCTGCATTTATTTGTAGGTATGTTAAATATTCTTTTGTTCTTTTTAATTTGTCCATTTTAGGTAAGAAGTTTTGCACTCTAGCCGTTGTGCCTGATTTATTGCTTCAAGGCCTGTGTGAAATGAACTCAAGTAAATATTCCCTAATTTCTGGTGCCCAGGTGTTAAAGTTGTGCATTAAGTCCTATAGTAATTTGCATTAATTTGCAACCTGTCCTCAGTGAAACACCAACTATTTAAGTAGTAATTTGGCAAATTGTTGAAGCTCATTCTTCTGTCACTTGGAAATCAAGAAGTTTTTAAGTATGTGAATTTTCCTAATAAGTTGGTATCCAAGTCTTCTGCTGAGCAGGATCAAATTGCTAAATGAGATCATGAAAACCAACACTGAACCATTTTGCTGAGAAATTCCTTCTGTACAATTATGGTTTAGTTGGATTTCATTTTTAATTACACAGAAAAAGAATTCTTGTTCTTTGCTGGCATTGTTCTGCCTCCATTGTGGATAACTAGAACATAAAATACCTAAGATTTCATTTAGAGTCTCATCTCTTCATATTTATTTAAAAGCAATTTTCAGTGATTTATTCATGTACTGTACTTGGTGATAGTCATCAGCAAGTCTGACATGCTTTTAAAAATAGGTTGTACTTCTTGGTGATAATATCAATGACATTGTGTGAAATGCAATAAAGTCTTGGAACTCTTGATTTACAAATGTTATTTGGAAATTTTCTTAATGACTGCCACAACGTGTCAAAGGTTTTTTTTTTTTTTCCAAAAGGCTGCCTCTAGCTAGCAAATTAAATATCTTCATTGTCTTTTTTTTAATTGACTTAACACTGATATTAAGCAGTGTTTACTAAAAAGTAAACCATAATAAAACCTAATGTCAGCTTACAGATTTCAGATATTCTTAAGGTCACTGTTTACCTTCTTATTTTTTGTAGCATTTCGCTCTCTTTAAAAATAAATCTTAATATTAGTGTTTATAAACTAGAAATATCTTCCCATCTTTTGTCTCTTGAATATTTGTAGCTGTTGTTTTCTATAGAAGAATGAAATAGGACAGGTGACTTCATGAAAAATCAATTTTATATAATGAGAACTTTGGGACACTGTGAAAAATATATGTAGATGTACCTCCCTTTAAAATAGGAGTTTGATTCAGTAGAAACATAATGATAATTATGTAGATCTTTTAGGAAAACAGTACGGTAAAATCTCAGTTAAAATATTTTGCTTCAGACTGGGTGGAGGTTTAAGGTTATCCAACGAGTACTGCAGCCAACAGGGGATAAGGAAAAGGAAACCAATTATTTGTACTAGTTTTATAAATCTCCCTTTATTGCCTAACCTTTTCAAACAAGAAATGGATTTATCCTCTGTGGAGACAGTAGTATAAATAATGTCATTCTCTGGCTAGAAATGGCTCTGAAATCCTTTGATCTGATATAGGGTTGCTTAATACTAAGTACATCCTGTTCTAGTGTGTGCACTCTCACTAGATATAAAA
This sequence comes from Acrocephalus scirpaceus scirpaceus, assembly GCA_910950805.1. Taxonomy (NCBI): domain Eukaryota; kingdom Metazoa; phylum Chordata; class Aves; order Passeriformes; family Sylviidae; genus Acrocephalus; species Acrocephalus scirpaceus. The sequence goes on from OU383774.1 coordinate 9,093,477, forward strand.
AAAAAAATCTGTCTCTAAAACTTCTGGTCAATAAATATGTTATGTTTAGACCAATTTAATATTTATGGCATAGTACAGTTAGTCAGTGTGTTTAATTTTTAACGACTCTTTTTTGATGTTTTGAACATTTTCTGGAAACTTGATTTACTTTTTCTTCCTGAGCTTGGTAGATCTTTAAGTGAAAGATGAATTAATAGGAAAAGTGTTTAGTCTATAAAGGTTGGCCTAGTGACTAGAAAAAAAGTAAATATTTTCTGCGTTCTATTTTTTAAATGTTGATAAGGAAATCAGCATAATCATTTTCCCTTGGACATGGCCATTAACTACTGAATTTATTTCTTTATTTATTATTAAACCAATACTGGGGGAGGGTGATGCAGACAAGGGAAAAACTGACATAATGAGAGAAAGAAAACAAGCATGAAAATGGCCATCACAGAGGGGAAATTGGGCTATCACAAAAGTTATTACAGGAGACACTTGATGTGGTCTAATTTATCAAAGGTATGGGTGAAGAAATGATAGCTCCTACATCTAAGAAGGCAGGAGCCAATTCATGCCTGTCAGGCTAAGATTTTACAGGTTTAAGGAATTTCTGTGCAAGAATGTTTTCCTCCACCTCAACAAGAATTTTGTTTTGTGCTGAATTCTAATTAGTTTCTAGATGCTGCTGTTCTATCAGTTGGAAAACGACCTTTCAAATTTGAGTCAACAAAATTTGGTTTTGTCTTCACTGCCATCTTAAAATTTCTTCTTTTTCCAAAGTATTGTGTTTAGCACGAGGCAGGGTCTCCCTTCTGTTCTGATAATGAATGCCACTGCAAGGTTGTGCTGTAATGAAGTGGAGCTGGTTGATCAGCTCTCCATGACGCGCAGAAATGACTGTCACTTCTCATGCCCATCAAGCCCTGACATGGCTCTGGCTGCGAGCTCCTGTCACAGGGAGCTTCTGAGATTCCATGCTGGCTTGATGCCTCTGGGTCCTGGGGATCCTGCTGCAATAGCTACACCACAATATCTACAGTATTACGTTTTCATAGCAGCAATTAACCTAAAAGATACATCCATGACATTACCTTAAATACTGATTTATATAGGAAGCAATTTCCTCTCCAGTGATATAGCAATAATTGGAGGGGAGAATATTGCGAAAGAAAGAAGAAATGTAAGACAATAAAGCAAATATTTATGGAGGTCCCTATTTTCATTTATTTCTGTCTTCTATTTGGTTAGATTACATAGAAAATACAACCATTTGTTCTGAGGTTTCAGGTAATAGATTTCTAATGTTGTTTTAATTTAATAATGTAAAATTTTTCCTAGACTTTTGTAGTTTAAAAATATTTTCTGCAATTGTGAAAACTGGTGAGGAAATAGGTTTTTTCCTTATTACATCAGGTGAATGGAATTCTCTTTTGGTCAGTCAGTCCTAGGTTTTGGGTTTGGTTGGTCTTGCAAGTTACATTTTCAATCTCAGGAACCAAGTATAAAGTTTTTTTGTTAGTTTTTGTTTGATATTTTGTGTTTGGTTTTAATTATTTTTTTGTTTTAAAAGCCAGCTGATAAGAGGAGGAAACATTATCTGTCTTCTTAGATTTAAAAAAAGCGTGATTATATGTGAAGTCAGAAGATATCATAAGAAATATATACCAGTACCATGGATGTTTGATGGGAATTCAATTAAGTAGAGTAGTGTTCAGGAGATGCAGGGGCCTACTGTTCATTTCACTTTGCATAATTATTCTGTGTGTATTTAGGAATGATACTTTGTCAAAGGCTTTTGACAAAGATAAAATGATTCTTTTATTATTTTGGTAGCCCTTTAACAGCAAATTAAAGAAATGAGGATGTCACATATCGATGTTTTTCTATTTGAATCCATTTGAAACACACTCAAAACCAAAAACCCATTTTCTTTTTTTATTTTTTTATTGTAAAAGCTGCACCCTAGCTAGACTTCTGGCACATTTAGGATTTGGACTCATGGGGAGTTTATAAGTGTTTTACAGTCACGCATATGCACTTGCTAAGCTTTGTTTACTTTTCAAAGTAGGTTTTGAGGCTGACTTAACTGAGCAAGTTCAGTATCCCAGCTGAATATTTGTACTGGTTTCCAACTGCCTGTGTCAGCTTGGCTTATTTCTGTGTATTTACGAACACGTGTTAAAATATACAAGTCAGTGGTAGAGCCATTAAAATGTGTCAACATGTGAAGTTGAACTGATTTATTAAAACAGTCCAACTCTGTATGTGGACCAGACTGCTATTTCTTTAAGTATATTCTTTGGACAACTCCCCCCTGCACCACCTGTCTGCCTTCCCACCCTCCAAATCTTTGCTGGCAGTACCAGAACTGAGAATGCAATAATGAATTCAAATACGTACTTTTCAAGGTATTTTTGTCCTAAGGTTCACGTAAGAAAATAAACAAAGTCATCCATTTATTAGCAGGAAATAAATTAGTTGGGATTTTTTTCTGGATACATACCAGAGTTCATTCTATGCATTTTGGAGAACTGGCTACCTTGCCAAAAGGACCTTTCTTGGACTAAAATTAAGTATCTATCTATTTTATGAAGGCTTGTGTGGTAATACTGATATAATTTCAAGAACCACAGCTGTGCATAACTGGACTTTCGGTGTTCTTGTGGTTAACATTGAAATTGCCTTGTCTTCTGGTTTCTGCGTTTTCCTGGAGCTCTGATCACATTTCTGGCAATGCAAGCCTAGAAATAATAGCCTTACACTTTTCAAATTCCCACAGGCCTCTCTGCTTGCTTCCAACATGGACTGTTTTTCTTGTGAGCAGGAATTCTTTACGCTGGCAGGATATGAGGCAAGGCCAGTAGCTGCTCTTGTTCTGTTTTTGAAAGATTATTTTTTATTACTTAATTTATTTCTGTGTTTCTTACAGATAGAAATGTTATGGTAGTCTTGATTTACAGGCAGGGTTAGCAGTCTTCCTGTAACTCTTACTCCTCTGAGTAGTATCAGTAAAATCATCTGAACTGTTTTGTGACCGAAGCATGTGCCTGCGGTGAGAGCTTTTGTAATGCCTCTCCCGTGACAGCCCAGGTAATAAAGACTGAGTTGCAGCTTTTATGAATTACTGACATTGATTCAAGAACTAATAATGGTCCTGAAACTGGGAGGCTGCAATCACAGTTCTTCAAAGTTTCGGAATAGTAAAGAGGACTCCTGGTAAGGGTGATGGCCAATAATGAGCCATCCAGGTTTCTCAAGGGCCAGCGGTCCCACTGATAATTTTAAGTTTTTAATTAAACTGTTGTTAAAGAGACCATGAGCTGGGAACTGCCTCACTGCCCTGTTTCTCACTGGGGTCCATGCAGTGGGCATGGTCTGCTTGGTCTAAAACTGAACCAGACCACACCTGTTCAACAGGAGTTGAATCTCTGCAACATGGATGTGCAATTAGCTGTAGGAATCTTTTTCTAGTAAATCAGTAAACAGTGTGTGCAGGCAAAGATTCAGCCTTAAGTTTCCTGTCCTGCACCCTTAATTCCAGCAGGGAGCTATAGAACCAGCTAAGGCTATAGACTAACTTATCTAGTTAAGTGAGGGAAACATCTTTTTATTTGAAGAACTTAGATTGAATTATCATGATTTCCTGTGGCTGGAGCTTTGATTTCTAAGTATTACAAGAGATTTAGTCAATTTTATCCTCTGTTTTCATACTTCATCCTGTAATCTGGTTTTGAAAAGGACACTTGTTTTTAAATTGCTCCATAGTTAGCTAAACAATGGATTCTTGGATTTTTATAATCCTTTTCCTTCTTGTCTTTTTTTTTTTCCCCTCAGACTGCTGTCACTGGAGTAACTAATACACATTCTTCATGGCTGATTTCAAAGTCTGTGTACTTTATACATGATAGGCCTGAGACTTGCTCTGGTTTTCTTCCCTTTTTCTTTATGTTTCCATTATTCAAAACCAAGATTATTTAAATAAACACCATAGTAACTCCATCCAGCTTTGCATCAACTGCAAACTGACCCAAATAATACTCTCTGCATTTTGTCTCATTATGTTTCTAATTTGTACATTCAGTTGTAGTAGAGAATCTTACACCTAAGGTGTCCTTTCCAGTTTGTCTCTGAACCAAGTAAATTCTATGATAGCTAATGAAACCTCATCTAGAATACTTCATAATTTTACTAATGTCTGCCTGAAGCCTGTAATCCTCCTGGAATCACCAATCTTCTTTTCTTCTTGCAAGCTTTTCTTGTGAATATGTTGAACATTTTCCAGGCTCATTCCAGTTTTCCCCCTATAGTTCATAGTTAAAGTGAATATGTTTTTTTAACCTCAGTGCAGAATATATTCCACCCACATGCCTAATTTTGTTCATGCATTTCTTGAGAGTTGATGCTTCTCTGCTTCTGTTCTTCAATGCTTTTAGTTTCCATGATTCCACAGCATTTGCAAATACAATGATTACAGTCCTCCTTTCTTCCAGGGCTTTGTAAGACCTAAATTTGCTGTTCCCCAAAGAGATATTTTTTTCTAGTTTCTGTAACTCATGTTTATTATTATTTTTTTAATTGCTATACCTTGTTTTATGCTTCCCCTGACAAGTAGGTTAAGGTATTTAAAAGCATATGTATATGTGGGTGTATATATTAAGATTTGCTGATAAATTGTGATGTAACTTTCGTAGCCAAATCCTTGACGTACTTTTTCACTTTCTCATATTTAATATGGGTAATTTTAGAAAAATGCCATAAAATTTAAATTGCTTTGGTCTTTAATTCTGAGCTACATCCCTTCTTTGGGGAATATTTTAAACCTTCAGGTCAGTTGAAGTACAGTATTACACTAACCAGCCATTGCACATTAGTGCTTAGGTTAATGTTGTAATCTCAGTCAATAGAGTTGCACTGTAATTAAAAAAAATCAAGTGTATTATGATTTATGTACACTTGTGTGTCCATACAATGTTTTTTCAAGTAAAACTTAGAAATAAAAAGCATAGATGAGGTTTCAGCATTTCTTTCTGGTTTTTTTTTATTTGTAAAATATTTTTAAGAGAATTTTGGATGAAAATTCCTGAATTAATTCTTTAGGCTCTAAAATCTGTTGCTGTTACTTTAAGAAAAATTTTCAGAGTTTTTTAAAGCTGTATTTATTTAGAATATTGAATAAAGTATTCCCCTAAAGCTTTGTGAAAACAAATTTATTGTGACGATAAATAAAAAAACTCAGAGTACTTTATTGGATGAAACCATTGGCTCAAATGATGTGGAATTTGGGAAGAAGAGTACTTTTTAAAAATTTTAAATTTATTTTAAGGACACTCAGTAGACCCTGAGGCAGATCCAGTTAGTGTAATATTAGTAGGTTTAATGCTGTACAGCCAAATGCTACATCTGGTTTTGCAGTGTTTTTTCCAACAGGCAACAAAGGCACTGAAGATTCTGTGTGTGTTGTATTCAAAGCAGAATTATCAGAGGGGTTGTATCCTTTAAAGAAAAATATAAGCCAGTGTGAAGACTCACTCCTTGAACAGAGATCCCACACCTGAATTTCCTAGAAACAGCAAAGTGTAATTGTCCACAGGCTGTGGTTATACTTCCTTTGAGTTTTCAGACAGATCACAAAAACATTTACATTTACATACATTGCACAGATGGCACTTTGCAGCATGCCTATTTTGGGCTAGTGTCAGAGCTTTCTTGGCACACTTTTAAACTTTTGACCTTTGGCTGCTGTCATGGTCTTTGTATTTTGAGTTGCAGTGATTTCCTTTTTCTTCCTGAAACAGCTTCTCATTGATTCTTCTTTGAGCAATGAATGTGTGTTAAGAATTCTGCCATGTCATTTATGTTCTTTTTGTTTGCATGATAATGATTTGTATCTTAAGCAAAAACACCTTAAATGTGGGGTGAGCTGCAGTAATGTTTTTGATTTAAAAATTTCTGTATATCTCAGCATAAAATTTAAGTACTAACTGCCCTGTAATAATAGAAATGTTCAATTGTTATTGCTAGCATTCATGAGGAAAAATAAGAAATTAGAATTTCAGTCATTGAGGTCAGAGCAGAGTGTTTTTTGTCCCTCTTCTTTAAGAGGACTGGATTTTTTGAGAAGATCCTATGTTGTCATATGTGCTCTGGGATATAAGCATATGACCAGAGAAAGAGTTTCAGAGACAACTGAGATAATTTTGGTTAATGTTTTAAATAGAAATTCCCTCATCAATGAAAGATGCTTTTGAAACTTCTCTCTCAGAGTTAAATTAAAAGAGCTTATAGAATACATCAAGAGCCAGAGAAACATGGAAAACTGGTTTTATTTTCCTCTGAGTAAGGACCCACTGCTCTAAAACATCCACAGCCCTTTAGCGGGAGGTGTGGATCTCTTAATTTATAGCCTTGGTTGCAGGCACTTCTAAATGACACTCAGGACATTATGTGTATATAATGGCAGCATTCATGGCTGCGTGAGCTTTAATTTTCCGGATTCTCAGCAATTATACAATTCTGCTAATCCAAATGAGGCCCTGGTTCCCTGGGGATGCTCTGCGGGGCGGTGCCCAACACCACGCTCCCCTCACGCGGCTGTCACACGGAGGTGCCACGTCCTCTTTCTCCTGTCCTTTGGTGGCAGCTTCCAAAGGAGCAACTTGTTTCGTGTCCCCTGCATGTTGGGCCTGGTACTAAATCACCAGTGAATAGCCAGCTCTGTATTTCTGTATTTAAAGCAGCCCTGAACGTTGATTTTAATGTGGCTTTTCGGTGGCACTACCATGACAAGGCACAGGGATACATGAAAAGTTCTGCTAGTGCAAGAGATAGCTTTGTCCTGCTGCTACCCGCCCTTCCCTTTGAACCATTCCTGTTCTGGGCTGGCCTGGAGCTGGGCTAATGGACTAGCAGAACTTCAGGCAGGCTGTGGGGCTGACCAGAGCATTTGGGAAATCTGGCTGTCTGTTTTGGAGAGGTGGCACATGTTCCAGCCGTGGTCCTCACAGCCACCCAGCCACCTGCATCCAGGACTCCCAAGCAGCATTTAATCCATCATCTGAGGACATCTCTTAGGTCTAAATGGATGAACAGCTTCAGCTGACAGGTGACTAAATTCAGAGCAAGTTGGTCAGTTTTGCTTAGATTTTGGGTTTTTTTTCTTTTTTGGCCAACATTTGTTTCAGGTTTGGAAAAGCACATAGAGATAAGGAATAAGGTTACGTGAATTTGGTTGTGCTTTTGCCTTGTGGCAAGTTCCTAACTTGGGGTTATTTGTATATACCTGCTGCTTTAAAAGCAGCCCCTGTGACCAGCCTTGGAGAGTTGGGCCTTTCCTGCCCTTTGCAGGCACCTCAGTTCATTAGCCTCAATTAATCTCCCCAGCAATCCTGCACAATTCAGCCAATTACTGGAGCGAAGCCAACACAGAACAGAAGAGTATTGTTACTCTTTTTTTAAAACTTGTCCATGCTTTCCACTACCTTATTTGTAATTGTCTTCATATAGAATTTAGGCTTATGTAAAAATAGCTATAGAATGACAGCTCCTTCCTGAACAAGAAATGATTGCTACAAAGTAGTGACTGCTTAGTAAAATCAGCTAATCTCAAACTTTTTTATGCTAGAGTCAGGATAGAGAAAGTTGTCCTTCAAAATGCCACGAATGTAGTCTAAAAACTTTTTTCAAGCAAGCAGCTTGAACCCTTCCTTTTGCTTGACTACTATCTAATAATTGTTTCAAAACAAAAGAATAAATAAGGGGAAAGTATCTTTAAAAACCCCTCATATGCACAGAAATGGCTGCAGTGTAATGTGATTCTTCTATGATCAGTAACATGCATGCTTGTTTGTATTTTGGGTGTATTCATAATGTACTTGATGCAGTATTTGTGCAGTACTCAAATCGTGTTAATTTTTGCATTTCCATCATGTTTATAAGCAAACATTACTGATGGAGTAGGTAACTATGGTGGTAAATATGGTGTTTTCTTTCTATTTAGTCACTTATGAGTCATATATTTGTATTATTGTCATGAGTGTACATGATTTTTTTTTAATCTCTACCTTCAAAAGAATTAGCAATATCAAGGTGTTTTCATTAGAACCCAAAGTTTCACTGGATTCCAGAGTTCTCATTGTTTCAGGGATGTGCTTTCACTATTTAATTGATTTGTTCTTCTTCAAAGTTCTTCTAATGTTAATTCTGAATTTAGAAAAATGCAGTAGCTTCCCCTGTGTTCATCTTGTCCCCAAATCCAGATTCCTTCAATGATGTCGTTTGAATAATGAGTAAAAGAGGGAAAATTATTTGTATTCTTTTGCGAAAGTTTATTGGAGGTAAGCATGTTTTTGCCATGAGCAGGACAAGGTAAAAATAACTGAGTTTAATATAATTTGTAACTCTAAATTCTGATTCCTTTTGCCATCTCTGCTCTTCAGTATTCATCTGTTTTATTGGTAACTGTTCTGGGAACCTACGTGTTTTGTAGGACTGTCTTAGTTCCCACTTGTGTGTAACATTTTGGGTCTTTTCCTTGTGGTATCCTGACTGTGTCTTTAAACCTTCTTCAAAGTAGAGAAAAACTTAAGGTCAGACATACCAATATTTGATTGATGTGCTCATTATAAAATTCATTCTTTGTATTTATCTAGCAAAATGTTAATGTTCTAATTATATTTTAATATGAATTTGACATGATGGAATGCTGTAATTATGAAATTTTGAAATAACTTGGTGGTTCTGTCTGAACTTGTATCTAGTTTCAAAGTCCAAGTCCTGCTTTGTGCTTTGAAGTGCACGGGTAGTGGTTGATGCAAGAGATGTCAATGTGCTGAATACACACAGGCTGCTTTGGGAGGCTGGGACTCCATCTTAAACCTCCTGGCTTTTGGTATTTAGTACTCTTTGTCATTTGGAATCAACGTTCCAGAGAGTGTGGCTCCTCTTTCAGAGAACTGTTTTGAGGGTTAAACAATCAGAGAAAGGTTCACTTAACAAAATGGTCTTTTTTTCAATGTGATAATTCATGGCACTTCCTAAAGAAGTACTCTGAATAGAAACATATGTCAGTGTTGGAAGAGACAATAGCAGTTTCCAAAAAAGAGCCATTATAATATTTCTTTCCTAAGGAAGAGAACAAAGGGGATGACTTGGAATATCCCAATATTCCTCCTGTTGAAAGCATCTGAACTCGTATTACTCCATCCTCCCATGTGCCCTTGTGCACCCAGCTAATGTTGTCTCCTTGGTGTATGAGAGCTGTATTGGACATGAGATTCAGCCTTCTCTGGTGGAACTCTGCTAGCATAAACCAGAGGACACCTAACAAGACTCACTTTATGTTGATGTTGACAAACACTCATTGCAATAGCAGTGAAAGGGTTGGGGTAAGGCCCCAGCATCAGCTGTTTGTGGTTTTTAGGGGTTCTACTTTAAATGAGGTCGGGTCCAGATGTTTGGCCTGACTGCCCTTAGCTCCTCTCCAGGACCTTGTCTTCTGTCCCTTCATCTGAAGGGAATCCAGTTCACATGCTGCAGGACTTCCATGCACTACAAACCAAAATACAGTACAGAAGGGGATGTTTGGGAGTAATTTCAAAAGCAGACTAAATTGAAAAACTAATGTATGGACACATTTTGAGGCATAGCAGGGGTAACAAATGCTTTAGTGTGTAGCTGAGAGGTTCTTTTACTGTAAAAGGTGACCTAGCCAAGGAAATCCATCCTTAGTTTGCAAAATGAATTAAAACAAAGGAGTGTGAATTTCATCCAGTCTTAGATTATTGTTTGTTTGTTTAATGTACCCTCTTTCCTAATAAATCCCTTATCTAATACGATATAAGGAGCAAAATATATTACTAGGGACACTTGTAGGAAGATTTTCCTATCTACATCTCTTTCATCATTTCCCTCTGCTTTCACTGAGATCTTATAACAAGAAAAATAGATGGGGCCTTGATGAAATCCACTTATCCAAGGCTGCAGTATTTTTTTTTTCCCTGTGTGGACTGTAATGATGCATTCAGGGAGTTTCCTTTTAACATGGATATTCTGCTAAGGGGTTTGTGTTGCAGCACAAGCTTGATTTGGCATTCTGTGAATAAAATGGCCAGTTGCACTCTGGTCAAAAATGAACTGCTGATAAAGGAATCCCAAGGCCTTGTCTGAAACTGGATTTTCTGGAAATTAGTACATTATTGTACCTCCCTGAGCTCCACATAATTAGCTCCCTACGTTTTCATATGTTCATCAATTTACATTCACTGAGGGATTTAGAAAATTGGATAAGATACAAAGTTAAAGCTTAAACTGATACTTAACAGTAAAAGAGTTTTTAAAAAAAATCATGTAGACACAGTGGCAGTTACTGGCTGATGCCAAAAAAAGGATAATTTTGCTCCATTGCTGATTTCTGCACCCGGCCATAAGCTTCATGCCTCTCCTAATTAACTTCATGCTGGTGAGCAGATTGAGAATGGCTCTAGTCAGCGCTAAAAATGCCTGGAAACATGCTGGTTTACAGCCTTATGCAAAGTTGCTGAATTTTTTTTTTTAAATCACTGCCAAAAGCCACAAGACATAGATGCATATGTTTCATGCTAATCACAAAATAATAAGGTAATTGATATTCAACAATTTAAAACAACAAACAGAGCGCATACTCTAAAACTGGCTGGCTGGTTTTAATTAATGCTGTTGCCCACAGTTTGAGTGGAACCACAAAGGAAGTGGTGAGAACTTGGTTTTTAAAGAGAAGTCTCTTGGAAAATGTTGATAAAGCTTTCAAATAACTCTTTATGTGTCCAGGAAGGTGGCTGATGAGCTGTCCTCCTTTCTTTTTTTGCTTGCACTAGATTTGAAAAGAAAAAGCAAGGGTTTTAAAAGGAAGGTTAAACCCTGAGAATGTGTGGGAAGGGTTTTCTTTCTTTCTTTTAAATTAGTTAGTGTCTTCTAAGGAACTCACTTCAGGGTGATTTGTGCAGAGTGTATGAAAATTAATTACACCTGTTCTAAGGAGTATCTGTGAAGCATATTGGTTTTGAGACTGCTACTCATCTACACCACAAAGAAGGTGAGGATAGAAACAGTTGTATTGTTGATGGAAAAGCAGTAAGAAAATTAATAGAATGTATTAGAAGGAAACAGGGGGAAAGGTCCTGGCATGGAAGGATAGCAACAATTATTATTCCAAATTAGCTCTGGAGCTGAGGGGATTTTATAGAGGTGTTTTTGTTGTAGTAATTGTATCAACTCTACTAGTCAAAATTCTAGGCTACTATGAGATGAAGGATTTTTGGTAGCCCTGACCCCTTGTCAGACATACTGGCAGTTAAACAACCAATAACAAGTGTATAAATTTAATGACATATCTTCAATAAAAAAATCACATTCCTGTCAATTATTCAATTGAGAGAAATGCAATTTTTTTTATGGAAGATGTTTTTCTTAAGCTTTTGATAAAATTTTGTTTCCTTTCCTTTGTTTCCTGTCTCTCTCTTCTGGAAGACCACCAGGAATATTTTGGATGATTCTGCTGTGTGAAGCATTCATTAGCTCATTGTGCCTCATAGCTGAGCTAGTTTTATTTGGGATTTTGTTTTGTTTGGGGTTTTTTGTGTGTTTTTCTTTAAATTTGCTTTTAAAGAAAATGAGGGAACAGCTGTAGAACTACGATGAAGACCCTACTTTCTTCATTATCTGCTCATCCTCTGCTGTACTAGAGATTGCCTCATAAACCCTAAAGTTTTAATATATGAAATGGCTGTTGCAAAGCAACATGATGAATGATTTATTAACTGGCTACTTCCTGGTAAACTGATAATATTCTTTTTCACTGGAATAACAATCATGGTAACATTTTTAAAAAAGCTCTGTTCAAGGAGGAGCTTGTGTAATTTCACTCTTGGAAATGCTTTGGAAAGGAAGATTTTTTTCATTTGGCCAGATTAAGCAGTTTAAGAAGCAAAAGGCTTAAAGGTTCAATAGGGGTGTAGAAAGCGAAAGCACATTTTCTAAGCTTTTCTGGTGTTTTGACAACCAGCATGTGAAAATCAAGAAAAATTCCATTGCTCCTTTTTAGTTATCATTTCTAATTAGAATGTAATGTTTAAAGATTGCATGTTTTCTGAGATGACTGTCAGAAGATGATTTTTGTGTCTATTCTCTCACTCCCATTAAACGGAGAATGATTTATCATTTTGCTTAATTGAGGCATTGTTCTGGAGAAACTCTGAAAAAAATTGCCAGCTTACTGAATTGGAAAATCTCAGCCTGGGTTTTTTTTTTCCTTCTGGCATGATGAGATGGTGCAATATACTGGTACAAACTATTTCCTAAAGGAAATAAATAACTGAAGAATAGGTCTGTCAATGGCTACTAAATACGTAAGTCCAGATGCACAGTTTCTGGCTGACAGAAGCCTAACTCTGTGTATTAGAAAAACAATAATTCTATTAAATCTCAACTCACCACTGATGTTGGGATGCAGTACTGGTGGAAAGCAGAATTTGAGCCTAGTCCTGCAAGGAGAGAAATATTTTATGTTCTGATGTTATGTTGTTAGAGGTATTTTTCTGTAGAGGCTAATGGAGAAACAAGAAAAGAAATTATAGTATGTGGCATTTTTTAAATATTCAAAAGAGTTCAGAAAGGGGCATGAGGAGCCTGGAGTCAAAGTGAAGAGGCTTTAGAAGGTCTTTGAGGTTTCTGACCCTCCATTGCCTTGGGCTCTGTTTCTTTCCTGAGCTCTCCTGCTGGATCCACTGCTGTGCCAGCTTTCCCAAGGGTGCAGAGTCTCAGCAGCCTCCATACAGCACTCTCAGCTGCTGAACTAAATGCAGTAACATTTTTTTTAAGGGAAGGTTAGAGCTAATATTTCAGAAAGAGGATTGAAAAGAGATGGGGCATGTTATTAAAACTCAGGAGTTGGTGGCTTCTAGAGGCAATCTACAGGGAGAGGTGGTGAAATTCTCCCATGTTTCTGTTGCCATTTATGAATTTCATTTCCTGTGGCTTGATAACTTAAGCCTAACTCTTCTTCCTTATACCAATTTGCCTTTGGGAGAAGGGAAAAAAAAAGCAACACTGTCTTGTTGCTTTGTCCTTCATTCACTCTCACTGCTTCTGCCACAAGGCTTGAGTACCAACACTTGACACTCCTATTAAACCCTGCTGAGGCCCTCTGTGACAAAGTCATGACTGTGGGACTCTAACAGTGTTGGTGGAGGAAGTAGAACCTGTCAGATTTGTTCCAGCTGTAAATAGTTCATTTATCGAGCTCTAAAAACTTTTTTACCGCTGTATTTCTGAGAAAATAATTATACATAGTCGTAAATATCAGGAAGCTCAGGCTGGTGAAGACTGTAATGAGCAGTTCCTTGAGGATGAGTGTAAAGCTGAGTGTGTTAGTTGAAAAGCATGCTTGGCAGAATCAGGAAAAAAAAAAAATTAGGTTCCAGCTCACCTTTAGAATGTTTCTTTCTGTTGAAAGGTAATGACTTCCAACAGGCTTCTGAATAATCTGCATGTTTGAGTTAGTGGATATTTCAAGGCCAGTTAAGATGGGTTTTTTTTTAATATAAAGACCAGAAACTACTAATTGAAAAATTCTTTATTTATGAATAAACATGACATTACTTTGTATCTTCATCATTGAAGATTATTATTTAAAAGATTGAAAAGATTTGTCCATCAGTTATCTTGCAGACAGAACTTAGAGCTCCATTCCCTCCCACATGTCAGCTCTCAGAGTGCCCTTCAGAAATTTTTGCTCTATAATTAACTTTTATAAATGGCCTTGGAAAAACCACAAATGCAGGTCAAGGCTGAACCAAAAAAATGTAAGTACTACTCAGGAAGCTGAAAACTTCCTGAAACCCAAAATATTGTACAAGTTGTATATTGTGCTGTTGGATATTGTTTGAACACACATTCTGTGTAGCTTGAGTGTAGAAATCCATTATGTGTACATAAATAAATTAAAAGTTGAGTATAGAAATTTCCATCTTGCTTGCTTTCTTTCTGTGCTGCACCAGGAGCAGACAAACTTTTTTATATTGTCTAGCCTACAATCTAGCATTTGAGTGTTCCCACTGGCAGTAATGCTTTTATCAGCATATGTGGAATAAATGTTATTGGAGAGAAGTTCCTTCTCACATGTGATACCTGCAGTTTGAAATATCACATTTCAGCTTTCTTAATACATGAGTTATTTCTAAGTGTTTGCAGTTATGTAGAGTTGAAGTTCTTCATATTTCTTTCCTGTGTTGCTGATTCCGGCTGTCCAACTAAAATTGTGTTTTAATTAATTAAATTTTATTAGATTAAAAATATTCAACTTATTGCTGTGCTGGCATTTTTACGTACCTGTTAGAATTTTGCTATGGTGTAGATATGTAAGGTATTTCAGCATATGCAATCTGGTAGGCAAAAGACAGGAAAGCAGTATGTAAAGCTCAGTTTGTAGCAGTTTTTTGACTCACCAGGCAGGTAAAAGGGGAAAAGAGTGAACTTAGTAACACCATGGGTCTGGCTTTCAGAACAGATGGAAAAATTTCACTTTCTCAATGAAGAACAAGAGACTTCTTCTAGGTGAGGTATTAGAAATGGAAGCAAAGTTGATCTCCCTTTATTTTAGGTTTTATAATATGATCATAAAAATCTAAACCAAAATCGACCACGCAAAAGTTGAATTCATGTGAATGGCAGGCATCTTGAAAAGAATTTCTGCTTTGGGAAAGAGGTTCCATACCTTGCCCTTTGTTTTATTTTATTACCCTCACTGGCTACCTCTGTGTCCTTGACTTAAATGCATATATGCTCTGTTACTAACAGTTTTCTCTGTGTAAACATTTGAAGAGCAAACAGCAGTATCTTGTAAAGGGTAAGTGGATTTTCTGAGGTGAATACCCCGTAGGTAATGTGGACTTGAAAGAGCATTCCAGCCGAGCTCTGGCTTTTCCAAGGCTGTCTCCAGCACTCGCGTACGCTTAGCCTTGCTCAGAACTGTGCCATCAGTACTTTGTTGAAACTACTGGAGAAGCAAATAAACCTTGCCATTGCTGGGATTAATTTAGTGCAGCCTGGAGCAGCAGAGCAGCTCTGGCAAGGGCTCACAAGCTGAGTAAGCAGCACCCTCACATCTGCTGGCAGCGTGAGCTCGGTGCGGAATGCGGCGTCTGAGGAGGCATCAGACTGTCCGGAATGGGAGCGGGAATATCAGTCACTTAACAAGTGGGGGCTCTGCATGTGAGCACTTTGAGTCAGCTGCTCACATGGTAGAGTATGGATGTGGTATTTGTTGTCCCCTGTTTCTCCTGTACTTGTGGAACTCAGCTGGAAAACCAAAGGTCGTTATGCTGGGAGAAGCTGGTCCATTCTGGCTTGGCTGATTACTGAATTGGCCCAAAAGGAATTGTTTTCTTTTTGTTTCAGTGAATTCAGGGAAATTCTAATCAAAGCAACTCTTTCCAGGAAAGTTAGTAGAGTCTTGATATTTTTCAGAGCTACTTTAAAATCTAGCTTAAGTAATTTAATAAGTTATGTTTGGGGATTTGCTTTTCTTCTGGATGGCCAGCTGGATCTTGGCAAATTACTTTAAGACATTGTTCCTTGTAATCAGTCTTTGCTTTTCCACAGCAGTGCTAGACTAAACAAGGGAGAACATTGAAAATCAAAATTAGAGTCAGTGACATAATCATGTTAAATACCTCAACACTTAGTGACTTGAGTAATTTCCTTCTGCAACTTAATTATTGCACAACACTGATCATCTTTACTATTAGGCTGTGCTTTTAAAAGGTATTTGTGCTTTATTTGAGCAGTGGTAAAGACCTGATCCAATCTTGGCAGTGCTACTGCAAGGTCCTGGAGACCTGGTGTTCTCTCCCTGCTTGGTTATCCTGTACAACATTGCTGTATCACTTTGATTTTTCACAGGCATTCTTCTAACTCTAAGATCTGCCCAGCAGTGGGTGTGACATCTGATATTTCCAGAGTGTGGAAAATTACACTACTTCACAAAGATATTCTGATTTAGCTTCAAATTAAAAATGTTTTCAGAATACAAATTTTAGTCGATGATACATGAAATACACATGTGCATTCAGTCAAAAAGCAGACTAGTTGCATAATTGTGATTCATGACCAGCCTCACATTTTGGTCTTTCTTTAGTCTAAGTGAACTATCAGCAGCCACTACAGAAATTGTAGAAAATAAACAAGAAAACAGAAGTATTCAATATGTTAAACAAATAGAATCCATCTGTTTGTGAGCACTTGGTGAGCCAAAGGAAAAAAAATGTTTCAAATACATTATTTTTGAGGGAGTTCATTGCTTAGGTCTACAAATTTCTGTCAAATTGTTGAATATGATGTAAGCTGTTGAAACTTGTCAGAATTCATGTTCAAAATAAAAGGATCTGATTTTCCTTTAAGGGTTTTGGTTGCATGTTGTTACTAGCATTCATAAATTGTCCTGTGATTAAGAAAAATGATGTGGGAAACAAACAGTTTTAAATGGATAGGGAAGCATGTTAGGGACTATTGTAATAGAACATTGCTTTGTACATTTATCACTTCTGTTTCTAAAATTGTGTGGTTCCAAATGGATCTTTGGTTTCGTGTGTAGTCAGACTTTTTATATATTCAGTACAGCCTTTACTTATGTTTATACCTCATTTATTTTGTTTAAGAACTACTTATGTGCTTTTATCATTTAGTTTTCTATTGTTGTTGCCAAATCCTGAAAAATTGGTCCCAGTGGTATGCCGCAGCCATTAAATACCAGTTGGTTGCAGAATATCATTTGAACTTATTAAAATGTGATTCATCTAGTGCCAAGTTTGTTCGCAGGCCTTGTGCTGGGCCAGGCATTATACATCAAGGGAAAAAAATGTGAACTCCCGTGGGTAGAGCTGCACAACTTAATTCTGGGAGTGTAGTTAACTCCTGTCTACACTGGAGCCAGAAGGATGCTGCTGTCCCTTTCCTCTTCTTTTACATTTCTGCCTCAGTGGCTGAGGGAGCAGGCACTGGAACACGTGAGCAAGCAGAACTTCTGTGGTCCTAATCCCCTCATTAGACTATCTTGCACAGATGGTATTTAGATTCATTTTTCTGCGTGAAGAAAGCATGTGGTAACAATATTCATGAATTTTTTATAAGATCAAACATGCTATGTAGATTTTGCTTGCATATTTCTTAACCTTACATTTGGGCCAGACCACTGGATGGAAACAAATGTGAAATTGAACCTAAGTACACAGCAGAGTTCTTACCAAATCATTTTGCAGCGTGCAATAAATCAGTAAATGCGTAGCACCACTGTAGTGAAGGCAACAAGTTCTTTCATTATCTCAGTCATTGACCCCAAGGAGGAAAATGGATATTCAGGAAAACTTGCATTCATCCCAATGGTTAATCCAAGAATATATATCTAAAGAAGCTATGTTTTGCTTTTATTTTGAATATTAAATGCTGGTAAAGACATACTGAGTTTTCAGCTTTAAAGTATATAGTAGGTTAGTTACCTATAGACTGACTTAAGCATTTTTGACAAAGGGAATATGTAATGTAGATGTCTGAGGGAAATGCATTATTGTAAAGCACTTGCATTGAGTCATTGGCAGAGAATTTTTTCGTAATCTTATCACACAAATGTCCTCAATATTTCGTATAAAATATAAGAAAAATTGCATACTTGCCTTAAAAATTTATCCTCTGGTGGTGGTGTTTTGCATTTTATTTTGCATCACCCACAGAGCCAAGAGATAAAGAAGTGAGCCATTATAAAAACGGAGACTTGCTGTGTTTATATCTCCTATCAAACTTGCCAATTATAGTGACAGTTCCTTGTTCTGTCTGGCATTTATTGGGTGCAATTGGAATCAAATTGCAGCCTTTAAATCGTCCAAGATGGACTTTCAGTAAATGAAATCGGATTTCTCCACATTGTTTTGATAAAATACTGATTTACCAGGTTTTGTTACTGTTACTGAACATACTTGAAATGTCAGAGAGATTCTCATAAGAACTTCAAAGGAACAAATAAAAGGGGGGGGAAAAAAGATATGCAAGGAACATTCAGAGGGCAGAAGCAGAATATAAGGGAAAGGTAAAGAGAATCCAAGAAATAACAGTTGTAACAAAATATCCTGAATCCAATGCTAGCAGAATTTGAGAAAATTATTTGAATTCTTATAATTTTTAACAATAGAGGGTGGAGTTTCAGGATGAACAGAGAAGTTATGATGCATGTGGAGAAAAAGATTAACATGAACAGATTTCCTGCTCCAGGTAAGAAAGATGAGTATTATTGTACTTAACAGTGAGGCAGAGAGAACTGTCATAGTGTAGGAGTCAGGGAAAAAGGAATGTGGACACCAGTCTATATTTTATTTTCTTTCTCCTTTAAAGTTTAGATAATAATAAAAAAAAATAGCAGAAAGTTGAAGGCTATAAAGGGATCTCATGAGAATGTGTAATACAATGATGTTCTAAGCATTTTAAACTCTCTGTAGACCTGCAATTAGAATAAATGAAAAAATAAGTAAACTGCTCTTTAAATTATCAGATTCACAAACAGAGCGTTTGTGGTTACCATTTAAATACCATTAAATCTTACAATCATAAGAATATATTTTAGAATCATAGAATCATTTAGGTTGGAAAAGTCCCTTCAAGAGTTCAGTCATTAACCCAGCACTGCCAAGTCCAACGCTAAACCATGTCCCTAAGTGCCACATCTGCTTGTCTTTTAAGTATCTCCAGAAATGCCATGTTTTTCACCTAGCTGAAGGGTAAGCCTGGGAGAAAGTGCAAGGAGTTGTTATTGTCTGTTCTAAATAACTGGCAGTGTTGGAGATTCCACTGTTTACCAAGTGCAGTGCATTCTATTGTTTCATTTTTTCGTTCCCTTACATCTCATCTGAATTATCCTTGCTCTAATTTAAATGCTTTACTCTTTGTCCAGTCCACTTGGTGCACTGAGAATTGTCATCATTCTCTTTGCAGCAACCTTTGCATATTTGAAAACTGCTGTCATGGCCCTACATCACTTTTTCTCCCAGCTATCAAGACATTTTGAAAGATAAATATCATTTGCAGAAATCTGATTTCACAAGTCTTGTGCAGTGATCACAATAGCAAAAGCAGGAACACATTTTTTGCATAGCTAAGTAAACTTCTGAAAGCACAGCTCTGGTTTGTAATTGTGGTCATCTGGGAAGATGTGAATAACAATGGACTTTTGGTGAGGCAAAAGAGGGATTGAGCACTCTCTTCCATAGTACTGCCCTTCAATATCCCTCCAGAATATTCTACTTGTGTAATAAGCCAGTACTAAAGTCATTCCAGTGGAATCTGTGTTGTTTAAAAGATCTCAGTATAGTGAGTTGGTGAGTGGAACTGTGAAGATTTTCTAAGCTCACTTTTAAGAGACAGACAAATGTTTGGAAACAGTGGAAGTGAAAAAGTAGCAAAGCTTGTGGCACAGGAACAAGCTTGGGACTATGCCACAGTTGTAGAATCATTCACTGAGGGGTAAAACACTTGGTTTGTGTAATGAGCACATTGAATGAAGATGATTTAAGGCATTTGAATGTAGTCACAGTGGGCAAGAGGAAGATCTCTGCACTGTGTTAGAGATCACATGCTGCTGATTTAGGAGATTGTTGACGAGGCCTTCGCTGTTCGGGTGTCTGATTTTTAATCTCAGTAAAGAACTGTCAGGGCTGGATGTAAGCAATAAAGGAACCTTGAAACTGATGAACTTTTCAGTGATCCCAGTAGTATTGAAATGTTTAGAGAGCAGCCTGGGAAAAGAAGGAGACTTGGTAAAGGCATGGTACTGCAGACAGAGCTTCAGTCGATGGACAAAGGAATAGGGACAAGCCAGAAATCAGATCTAAGTTCAGCTTGCCCATCCATTTCCAATTTGGCGGAAGAGAGACAGCAAAATCTGATCTCTCCAGAGGGAGATAATAGTGCAAATGAGACAATAAATCCTTCTGAAAGTCACAGTTACCTCAGTTCTCTTGAAAGGTGAATAAAATAAATCAGACATCTAAGAATAACACTTTTTGTGGAGAGGTTTATCTTTTGTAAAGGAAGGAGAACATTCAGATGGAAGAAAATGAGAAGAGGGAAGGTATTTTTGAGTCTGATGGTTTAATGCAATGGTTTTATGAGTAATTTAATGTTTAAAGAATTTTTGAAGAAAGATGAAGTGAGAAGGGGACTGTGGCTAAATATTTGAGCTCTATGTCTTTTCTCCTCCAGTACTGAAGGATATTACATGAAATACGAAAGTCTGAAGTAAAATTAGATGGCTAACTTATAAAATCATCTACAGAAAAAGCTAACTTTATTGGCTGTTGCTGTGTAAATTAGGAAGAGGAGATTAGTATTTTCAGCCCTGTGCAACAGCAAGGAAAGCTACAAAGAAACTGGTTTTAAAAAGCAGAGTTTGAAAAGTGTACAGCATCAGCAGAAGTAGTTCCTGGTAGAAAAACCTTAAAGTCTGCTTTAAATGTGAGAAGGAATAGTTATCCTGCACACAATTTCTCAAATTTTCTCGGTATTCTAGACATTGAATATGTTTGATTTGCCACAGCAGAAGCTGGGACACAGTTGTACAAGTGGAAAAGCCAAGTTTGAAACCACTAAGTAGGTTGGAATTTTATGGAAAGGACATCTTGAAATTGTATCTTGAAAAGAGATGATGTTACATACAAATCCTCCTCTGCTCTACAGCAGCGATAGCATGAAAAATGTGAGTTTTATGTTCTCAAGAGTGAAGCTAACCCCAAAAGAGTAGTCTGTCTTTAAATTAGTCTTTGGTTTATAGCAATGAGCTACTATTATGAATTTGAGTCTTTGTAAGCTGCTGGCCAGGATCTTCCTTACAAAAGGAGAATCCAAAGTGCCTGCTTTAGTTGTGGGGCTTAAGATTGCTTTCCTCAGCATTTCTGTTACTTATTGACAGGAACTTTCTCTGCTGAACATGTTAACTTATATATATATATATATTTTATTCAGTGTAATGACTTTTTGGCATCCTACTACAAAGATTTTTTGCTCTGTTGGTAGTGTCTGGTGAAAACTGCTGCATTTTGTTTTAAGGGAAAGAGATTAAGCCAGAGCTGAAGATGTTGGAGTTGCCATAACCCTTGTCTTTGGGGTTTTCTTTCAATGATGAGTAGAGTATAGCACTATCAAATAGTACAGAGGTGGGAGGGAGAGTGGGTGTAAAAGGTCATATGCTTTCAGTTTTGGAAATTGTAAGGGATTAAAAAACACCAAACAAACAGGTGACTATTTGCTCATAGTTTATTACCTCTCCCTTTTAATGACAGTACATTTTGAGGAAAAGACATAATAATCTGTCATTAAATGCAGTTTCCCCCCCTAAATTTATCTTCAAAACATTTTCCAGTTTGGTTTTACATGAGAACATGAATCTACAGATTAGGACTTCTTCCAGCAGATAGGGTAAAACCAGATTAAATTCGGTGTTGGCTGGAGCTTGTAGCCCTGTGTTAGAATGATGAACAGAAATCTGTGCATTTAAGGGGAATAACAGAATTGTCAAATAAAATCAATGATCTTATGAAACAGAAGTGACTGAAAATTAGCTCTGTGAGGGTATCAGAGGATGACATAATCTGTTGAAAATCCACTTAAAATGTTATTTTAAAGTAGATAAGTACGTGTTTGTGCTATTGTAGAAAGACTGGGGGAGATCTCATCTGAAATACTGTGTACAACTTCTATCTCACATGTTCCAGAGACATGAATTGTGAATAGAAGTAATATTAAAGAGAGCTAAAAGAATGGCTGGAAGAATAATGAATTAGGGCTATAAGAAGATACTGTAAGAGCAGCTTTGCTTGGCCTAGTGAAATTGAGAACTTAACAAACCTATACTGTATGACTGATATAGAAGATGAAGGTATTTCCTTACAGTTAAAAAACCACAGATTTTACCTAAAAGCAGAGGAATAGAAAACGATCCTGACTGGAACTTCAGAAAGGAGGTTTAATTATAAGGGATGTAAACATTATGAAGCGGATTTTTGCCTAGAGTATTGAGTATCTACTCTGTATGTCTAGTTAAACTTTGGTGTCCATCCTTCAAAAAAAACCCAGAGATTTCAGGGGCCCAGTATTTCTTTTGTTTCATGCTAATGGAAGTCTGGATAATTGTTTGAGTAACCTGGTCACCTCAGTCAGAAAGTTTAGTCACCTCTGTCAAATAAAGTGCAAGATAAATTCTTCCTGCACTGATGGAACTTGTAGTAAGATTGCCTTATGTACAGAGTCATCCTGCAGATTCCAGGTGCTTTTAATTTTCTGTGTTTGTAAAAAGAAAATGATCCATTAATAGAAGTATTTATTTATTCTTTCTTACCCAACTGTAAGTTTACCGTGGATGGTTATATCTGACACTATTGCAGATGCACATGAGTCTTAGTTAATAGATTAATGTAAGTTAATAGATTCTGTGGCAGGAGAGGGTTTGCTAAAATGGATGCAATCCAACAAACACACATTCTGGATGTTAAAACCTCAAAGAAAAATGTCATATCCAGGTAAAATTTGAGCTAATTATTCCTATTTATCTCTGAACATTATAATTAGTTTAGTGTGGTTGCTGGTTTCTTTTTAGTCACCATTTTTAAAGTTTTGTTTAAAACTCGCTATTGAGAGTTTTAATGATTGTATCCTGATTGCTTTCCTACATGCAGCATTTTCTAGCTGAGAGGGTCTTACTCTAGAAGAAGTAACTCTGAATCTTTGCAGCTTTCTGTTCATGCACAAGAACTGAAATGGAAAAAATACACAAGTCTTCCTATTCTATTTCATCCAAATCAGGGAGAAGTACACTGCTAAATTCACAATTGCACTCAGCTGTTCATGTCAGCAAATGTAGTTCAGTTGTGATGGTTTCCTTACTTTTTTTAGGAGGAGCAGGTAACCATTTTTTAGGATAAGGAGATAAAAATGAGGACATTTTAGACAGGGATAGGTTTGGTACTTGGGTTTTCTTTTCTTTAGGATTTTTCATTGAAAAATCCATATGCATCTGGCAGGTTTGGTTTTGTTTTGTTGTTTGGGGTTTTTTTTGTTTTGTTCGGGGTTTTCTTTGAGTTTTTGGGGTTTTTTTTTGAGAATTCACAAATTCACCTGAAGTTTTGTGTTAAATATAGAAAAGCTGTTTCTCTGCATATCAGGATACTCTAGTATGTCAGAGTGTTAATGACAAATAGCTTCACTTAATGTCCCTTTGTGTTTTTATTTACACTTTCCACCTCACAAGTGCCATTCACTCAAATTTTGTATTTACTGTGGGCCTTTGCTTGATTAATTATATGTCAAAATGGAAACTTCAGAAGCAGAAATAAGTGGTAGGGAACGCACCTGAGCAGAAAACTTTCTTCAGAAGCCTGACCTTTTATTACTAATCCTGTTCCATTGAGTATTTTCCAGGGTGTAATTGGAATTTTTAAATGGAGTTGTTTAACTAAAATTAAACTATTAAACCCCTTTTTTTATCTGTGATTCTCTTTGGCTCATTTGGCTGGGCCTAGAGATGCAGTGCTTTCTGTGGGATTACCTGAGTTTCTGCTGCTTGTAGTCCTTAAATGCTTTGTCTCTTGAGGTTGTACACTATCTTGTATGAAACCAGCCAACCAGTATCAGTAGCTGGTCATTTCTGAAGAGGGACAGCTTATATTGTTGATTATTTAATGATTGTTTGCTGGTGTGCTTGGCTGAAACCCGGTCACTAGAATATCTTTGACCTGTAGAGATGAAAATTTAAATAAGACAAGCCCAGCAGGGAGATACAGAAAAGAATTAGCTGAACTTAAGTATGTTTTCAAAAACCTGCTTTTTTCTCTACTAGAGAGAGTAGTCTATGCCGAGGAATTCACTTTGCTGAATGCCATGAAAAATTGTTTGTTTTAATAAGGCATTAAATGAACAAAGCAAATTGGTTTGATGAGCTCATTGTGAGCACACTGAACTCTTGTGAGCTCATTTCTTGAAAGCAACATGGAAAGAAACGTGTGGAGGTGGAGAGGACAGCTTGTGGATGATCCCAGCAAGAACTGAACCGTTACTAAAATGGTATGAAGGAACATAATAAAACATCATCTCAGAGCCAAAGCCTTTTGTCATACCATGGTGATATGTTTATTACAGCTGAAAGAGCAGATCACTTGGGTTTTGTCTTGCACTTGTGGAGAAAGCAAAGCCAGAGCTGAAGGTAGTGCTGTTAAGATGACTGTTAAGACAGCTGTCTTTCAGAGTTTAAGGACAGAAAAGAAGAAATGCTGTATTTTGATTGTGTTAACTGGAGCATTTGGAAACCCTTCTGCAAAGAGGAAACCTAGTTAGAGAGGAAACCTAACTGCAGGACACTTCTGATCTGATTGATAAATAATGTTTAGGCTTGCACATAAACAAATCTGGTGTTCAGTTGGCAGTTTGCTGTAATTGCACAGCTTAATAGAGGCATTCTCAGAATAGTCCCATTGTCTGCCAGCGCAGCATGCACTCGGCTGAGATGACAGGGAAATCTCAGTTCTCTTCACCACAGCAAGACTCAGTCAGATGTTTCCATTCCTTGTCTCCTGGAACCAATTTTTTTGCAGCTTGGGCTTCTAGCATTTTAGTAGTGGCTTCCAAAGGACCGGTATCTAGTGTGGTGGCTAGGAGGGTGGTCTGGTTTAGGGGCTGCCTGATGCAATATCTGACTTCCTGACTGTTATCTTTTTAGAGGGAGGGAGAATTGTTTTGTTGAATAGCTCATTGCCAGGAGGATTATGCTGTGAGGGTTTCAGAAAGGAAAGAAATCTTCATGAGATCCAGGCCTTTTGTTGCCGCTACTGATATGGATACTAAAGTCGGTGGGATATGTTTGTGAGCAGCAATTATAATAGAAGACATCTGGGAATGTTGAATGCATCCCTAAGCATCGAGGTGTCTGCTTGTTGATACGTAAAACATGAAATAGGTACAGGCACATGTGGTTATTTTCTTTGTAGCTCAATCAGTCCCTATAGAAGGGGAAAAACAAAGCCAAAGCCAAAACTTTCCTTCTCCTTCCCATCGAGGTGAAAAGGCTACAAATACGGGAATTTTTGCTTCGTTCCCTCCCTCAGTCTTTCCTTACTTCCCTTCTACTTTCCCTTCTTCCCTCCAACTTTCTATTCTCTCCTTCAAGGAGAGGAGTAATGTAGGTGTTCAACCTAAAGAAGATAAAAGTTTTAAGGTAGAAAGCATATAAAGAAGCTTTCATGTATGTGTGTATATATATACACATACATATATATATACACACATATGTATTAATAGAAGAATCTTATTTTCTCTACTGCATTTCACACATTTTGTACGAAGTAGATTGTGGAAGTTTTCCTACATTCTCTTCAGATTACATGATTGATTATTAAGAGAAGTAGGAACTTGCACAATAAGATTACTAAAATTACAGATAGAACTTAACATCACAGTAATTACATCATTTAATGCATGCAGGTTACATTTGCAGATTTTGCTCTTGTATCTTTCAAGTAATAACTGATTTGAGGATGCTCACAATCTCAATGTGCATAGTACTTTCATACATTGTAAGGTAGCCTTGTTTTGTTAGACTTACTTGTGTTTTGAAGTCTTCCTAAATTTAAATTTTACAGCCTGTGTTGCCTTTTTTTTTCTTTTTTCTTCTATATACTGCTTTTATGAACTTCTCAGAGTTTTTAGCCTAAATATATCACAGTATGTGTAGATCTGTTTCCTCAGGAATGTGGACTTGTCTTTTCAAATCTGATTTGTAGACTTGGAGGTGGTATGTCACAGGTGTGTTGGTCTTGGCCTGCAAGATTAACATGAATGTTAGGTAGGTGACTTCACTGATACCAAAGATATTATTCCCATCATCACAATGGCAAGCCTTTGTGGACCATAGAGTTATACGGTTATCACTGAGGTGAAAAAACCTCAATAAATTATAAAACTTACATTAGTGCATGCAAGGTGAAGAATCTAGAGCTTGCAAGGGATCTCTCCCTTGAGATCCTGGTTTGATTTTGTAGCTCCTCCACTTAGGTTGGTTGATTGGTTTGTATTTATCCCTGTAATTGAAGCATTTTTGGTAATTAAATTTCTGAAGGAGTAATCATGGCTTTTCAAAAATGCTTTACACAAAAATGAACTTTAATGTGGAATGTTGGAGTATTTAGAGACACTTGCGGGCCTCCTGCTGTACATGGATAGATGTCATGTGTGACTTCAAAAATGCCTTAGTGGGCATTTAGATGAGCGGATAATTGCCTAAGTTAGCCAAAAATACTTCTAAAAGTGTGTTGCCAGCTAATCAGCATTCAAGCCTGTAGAAATATTCAGGTTTTTGTCCCTCTCTTCCTAAGGCTCTCAGCCAGCACATGACTGGCACTCATCTTGGACCAACTAGGTAGGCTGTTTCTCATGATTGAAGTGTAAAAACTTGCCTAGCAAGGAATTGGGTAAAGCTTGGAAGATGCTATGATATGAAATAATCCAATAAGAACCAGAGGATGTCTCCCTTTCTCGGCTAATTCTTTGCATTCCAGGAGTGGATTCCAGCTTATAAGAACACCTGTATGGTTTGGTCCATCTCTCCTGTCTCCCATCATCTTCTCAACTTAATGACTTTTTTTTTTTTTTCCCAAACTCCCTACAAAAACACTGTCAAACCCCCAAATCCAATATTTATGTAAAATAATGCAGGGAAGATGCAGCTGAATGTGCTCATTTTCCAGCATGTTCAGTATTTTTAGTCTGCTCACTGAGCGTGAGATGGAATTTTCAACTAGCAATTTGAGACAGACTTTTCATCTTGCAAGAAACCATTTTCTGGCAATTCCGAGTGTGTGCAGTATTTGCTAGAGCAGGCTGGAGACATTGTATCTTGATGTGATGGCTTGTCACTCTGTTGCTTAGCCAGGCACCTTCTTTGAGGCTGGAGAATAAAGGATGAATATGATAAAGAAAAGATCTTTTGTGTGTGTTTGTGTGTGCCTGTGTGCCTGTGCACCTGTGCATATACTTTCAAACTGAGAATAACCACTCTTCACCTTTGCTAAATTTATGGCCTTTAAGCTGCTGCTTCTTTCTGGGTTTGTTGGCCTCATCCAAGAGGGAAATATCTTTGCCTTTGACAAGAATAAAGAAGTTACCTCAAGATTTTACTATCTTTTTAGTGCTTAGGTTTGTTATAAAAATATACAGCTTACCACAAAGTGTTACTATTTACGTTAAGAATCTGTGTCTGAAGAACCTCAGGGTTGTGTTTTGAATTTTGATACTGATATTATAATAGTAAAGTTGGTGGTATGGTGTAAACCCTGCAGGCCCTGAAGTACTTTGGTTGCAATTCCAACATGTGTGGAATTGCAACTGCAGTTTCTCTTCTGCCTGACTTGCTGTCACCTGCTGCAGTGAAGAGGAAAATCTCAACAGTATCGATTCACATCTGAAGGGTTTCACTTGTGCTGAATGCCACATGAAGGCATTTCATGTTTATTTTACAGTCAGAGTAGAAAATGATAGTATGATTTTTAAAATTGTAGGATTATTTTCTTTTTTTTCAAAAAGGTTTGGACAAGATGATCCTTGAATTCCCCTCCAACATGGTATTCTGTTCTGTGCTTCTTTGAAAATTGAAAAATCGTAAGGAAGCCAAAGAACATAGTAGTTTGGATCATTTTTCCAAGCTCTTATTTTGAAATATATATGGTTTTTATTTCTTGCTAAACGACAAAAGAATAATTATACAGTGTTTGCTGAGAAATTGACATAACGAAAAGAACACTGAACCTATCTGAATCTTTTCTATGGGCCTTTCTTGAAAGGTATCTCTAAAATGTTGAATCAGATGTTTGCAATTTCACTTAATACAGTTAAATAATTTGGTTTTATTAAAGATAAATTTTGTTTAGTGCCATAGATTATTTTTTTTCTAATTGTTTTCTGAGGTATTTAGGTTATTCAAAGCCTATCTCAAAAGTGTTTCTGCATGGAGGCTATTACAAGTAGTATTGGTACAATTCTATCTTTCTTGTTTATTTCAGAGACATAGTTCATGCTAATTTGTATATCCATGAATTAATACATTCTACTACAAATAAAGCTCCAAGTCTGTTACCTAAAGGTTAACAAGGTCCATCTGAATCTGAACAAGGTACATCTGAATGTACTTCTGCAAGAAACTGGTATTAGCACATAGGCATGTTTTTATTTCCACATCATGAGATGTAATAAAAAATTACCCAAAATTACCACAAAAGAAATGTGGTTACTGAGTAGTTATGGTATTAGACATTTTATGCTTTTGAACAAAAGGCATTGCTTCACATGCAGTGCCAACAATCTTTGTGATGCCTCTTATTTAAATGCCAGTCTTCATGCTAAAGTAGCAAAAAGGTGATCAAAAGTCTTTGCTGAGTAGAGATGTTATAAATGGTGTGGTGGGTATTCTTGTTTTCTGACAGCTTTTAAATGGGACATAAAACCAGTTTAGATGCAGGATTCAGATTCAATGCATGGAAAACCATGGATTGTGCTCTGAAAGTCTGTCATTCTGCCTTCTAGGACTTCGTATAAGAGGTTTGGCCAAGGTCACAGGTTCAACCGCTTGCTTGTGATGCTGGTACTTGCCAGACTGTCTTCTACACTCTAGCAGTACTTCAGAAAACATCTACTAGCTAGACAGAAAAGCCAAATATTTCAAGCCTATTACTCTGTTCTAAGCTTTGCTTCTTTCACCTAGAGGAAAAGCCATTTTTTCCCCAGCATT
Source organism: Acrocephalus scirpaceus scirpaceus (assembly GCA_910950805.1). NCBI lineage: Eukaryota > Metazoa > Chordata > Aves > Passeriformes > Sylviidae > Acrocephalus > Acrocephalus scirpaceus. The sequence goes on from OU383774.1 coordinate 9,122,299, forward strand.
TGGAAAGTACATACTTTCAAGTCCAAACGAATGTTTTCTGAATTAAAATATTTGGAGAGGCTTCAGTTTAGTCTCCTGCCAGCTGCAAGAGAGCCCTGCAGGCTCATCTCAAATGAGCCAGAAAAACACAGCTTCCTACTAGCCAGAAGTTTACAAATTTGGCCTTTGTGGAGGGTGGTATTCATAGGAGAACAGAGTGCCTGGACTTAGTAGGCATTATACTTTTCCTGAGATGAGTCTACTCCACCAGCCTTCCTTTAGGTCAGGATTGAAATTATTGCATTTGCAGCATTAGTGAAATACATGATTTCCCTTCTTCTCAGCAGTTCAGAAGTTCAGCAATGTTCAGAAGTATTTCATATTTGTTTTTATCAGAGCTTTACAGGAGTGATATGCATAAGTGGAGGCTGTTCTTATCTGCCCCCTGGTTTCAATAAAAGTTCCCCTTATGCCTTAGAAAATTTTCCTAATTAAACACTAACAATGAACAGTAAGTTTAGATTTTGAACGTAGACAATGTGAAGTGTTAAGTTAGCTGGGGAAATCCCAGTCATTTTTATGGGCTACTTTTCACATTGTTAGTTTTATTACAATGACTGTAAATATTATTTAGTTACTTGTGACTGCTGTTCACATATAGATCACAACGAACTTTCTTATTTGTGCTTCCTGCTTTTTTCTCACTCTGTATAAATTCCAGAAATGCAGGAGATGCTACCATCATAGAAAGTAGAAAGTACTACTTCATCTAGAGCAAGTTGGGACAGCTTTAATTGTTTGGAAATAGCTACAAATCCTTGTTTCAAAAGGGGGATTCTTCAGCTAGAGATCAAAGCTTGAGTTCCCCTTCTGGCCTCTAAGAAATGCTTATTCTGTGCTTTGGGAAGAGAGGACATGGCTACTGCTGCCTGTTCCTTTTCTTGGGACCATATTCCTACAACTTAGGGGGAAGGAGATTCAGTGGAGCCTGCAAGCCTGTTCAATGCAAGTCACAGTGTGAGGTGTGAGTGGCAAATCATGTGTTGAGGGTTGTCTCCTGTAGCAGCTTTGCATTTGGACAGATGTGGTGAGTGAATGTGGGCAGTTAGGTTTCAGCAGGACGAGACAATAAGGATAAGTTAGGCTGTGAATTTTTTATAGTCCTCCCAGTGTGTGTGGAAGGGAAACAAAGCCCAAAGTTCAGTCTCATTTTTTTCCATTTTGAGCTGCTTTATTAGAATTTGAATGGACAAAACTAATACAGTAAGAGGTTGTTCAAAAGGTAATATACTTTCCATATTAAAACGAGAGACCAATAAGGCATCTTTTATAGAGGATTGATTATTTATTGATAACTGAGCTTAGTGACTGTTCAAACTAGCACTTGCTTGTTCTTCTGTTGTTGCACTTCATGAGATACTGTAGTTTGTTTTCCCTCTGGCAGACTGCTAAAGTACAAGCCATTTTTGGCTTGAGAAACCAATGAAACAGTCATCAAATCTGAGTTCATGAGAAGGTAAGCTACTTACTGGCACACATTGCAAATTATGTTTGCCTTCTCGATCCCAATTTTGAATGCTGTGGATTTATTTAATATGCACGTTTGGAAGGATTTTACTTAGCGTAGTATTTTTTACATTCAAGTAGTAGATTAACTGGAAAATGAGTCATTAAACATTATTAGCATTTAATTTCTGTTAGGTAGAGACAAGCTTTAAATAACATGGTAGTTCCCATGACAGTAAAAGTGAACCAAAGGAAGGATGATCTGCTGGGTTGTGTTTAGTATGGTGAATGGCAATCTTACTCTTCTGTACACATTTAAGTAGCTTCCAATGAACTTTTGTCCTGGTGTTTTCTATATTCTCCCTTATGAAGCCCTTTTCATACCCTGAGTCATAAGATAAGGGACATCAGCAGAACTGAATAAGTATTAACAAAACTTGTAATGATTAGGACCAGTTAAATTGATTACTTCGGCTTTGGCAATTGAAGACAACAGCCTAAGAAAATAATCTCATTTACAGTCACTAGTTTTTTGTGCGTAATAATCTTTCATCATTAATTTCCACTCAGCTTTTCTTTTTAATTCCACTTCTATTTTTTTTTTTAGATTTTGATAGAGTTGGTATTTATAATCAAATGTCTTTATTTTTGGAAAATGATATCACATTTGGAGCTGTCTTAAGAATAGTGTATTTTCTTGCCAATATGATAAATGCACAGACATGGAATTTCAGTGGAAAAAAGTTTAGTGTTTTCACTTCATGCTTCCTGTCAGTATAAACTTCTGAATGTAATATATCAAATGTACCTTTCAGGTATAAAGAAAAATTGCTTATGAAATAGCTGTATGTAATTCTACAGAACAAAAATTTCCATATATTTTTCATAGTGATTTATTATTTAAGTATTATTGCCATGCCTGGTCTCACTCTTTCAATTCACTTGATACTGCCGAATGATAAGAACTTAGGAAACAAAATTATTATAATGGTATGCAGAGAATAGATTGCATATAATCCGCAGGAGTTGATACTTTCTGACTCTAACACTATTTGGCTGAATATTATGAAATATTCATTGCTGGAGAACTCAAGAGTCAGCATCTGATTAGAAGGACTCCAGCCTGAAAATATATTAAAAGCCGTTGAGTGTTTGATTTGTTAGCACTTAACAGGTCAACGACGTTTAGGGGTCACTGCACTTCCACAGATAAAGACATCAGAGTAACCAGAGGGCTTGCATAAATTATTATTCCTACAGTAGCCCTGCTGGAGGATTAATAGGTTGGCTTTATGGGGTTTGTTTAACAGCATTTAGGGCAGTCAGATGACTGAACTTCTTCCACTGGTCATTTAGGGGGTTGCTTGCTGGTGGGTTTGTTTCTTTTTTTGGTACAAGTGTTCTCCCAAGTTACAGTGGATGAAAGGGATGTTTTGTTCTGTAAATCCTATTATGAACCTTGTCCTTTCTGCTTTCTCCGTTTGGGAACATTTTATGACATTTAATGAGCTTGAGCACTCGATGGAAGGAGGTTTAGACTTCTCACACACTTGCTACTGGGTTTGCAACAGCAATGCAGACAAAAATGAAAGTATGTGATAAAGAAGCAGAGGCTTTGCCACATGTCTTGACCAGATTTCCTTGCATGTGGCTTTAGTGTTTCCTGTCTGGAAGTAGTGACAAAAATTTCAGTGTTTGTTTTTTCGTATTTGCACTCAATCACTCAGTTACATATGTGAAGCTATGACACAGGAGTTAAATCCTGCATATATTCAGTGGTATTAGAAAAAGCAAGCTGTGCATGTTTGTTTCTTTTATTTGTGGACTTTTTTTTTTTTAATGCTGTTCTGTCTGTCTTTCCCAAAAGCAAATACCCTCTATTCAGAACAGCAGAAATGGTCTGATGTTATTTGTATGAAATGCCAAATTTAAGAGGGAGACGAGCTATTAATAGGCTGGAACTGTTTACTGATATTTATGGGCTCTCAGATGCCATTTGTTATAGCAGAGCAATCACAGCTGAAGGATACGTGCAGGATGTACAGGGTGTAGCATGATGTTATGCCACTTCAGCTTCTGCACGTCTGGCAGAAAAAGTGGTCTGATGCCAAAATGTTAACAAGGGCCTATGTGTATCATTTCCACTGAAATATTTTCTGAATCATCACTGATCCATGTAGCAGGCGCTGATTTCAGGATGCTTTGTTCATGCAAAATCCACTAAATCACAGTCTGAATTCCAAAGTCGTACACTCCATCACGCCTCACTGCTCTTTCATCATCTCAGCAAATGTAAATATTGCAGCATTTCTTTTTAACCAATTCCTGGATGAAGGAGGAATCCTCCGGGCAATCATGGAGTAAGCCTTCAAATGTCTGTGCCACATCCGTGATGGTGTGTGATTTGACTTCTGATATTTTTTGTGAAGTTGCTGATCTGTAAATTAACTGAACCTTTCAGTAGTGGGATAAGTGGTGTTTACTCATTTTGCACCTTAGAATTTGGTAGGTTTTGCCTGGAGAGAGAGGCCCGCTTCCTGCTGCTAGAGCAGAGGGAATTGCCTTTGTAGCAATTCCATTGTACTTTTGTGCAATATAAAGGCACCTTCAGGTTCAGATATTTTCATCATTATAATATATTCTTGTGCAACAGTATAATATTAAGAAATACGTTTTTACAGAAAGTAGTTACCAGTAATTAAAGATACAGCCTAATACTTTGTAGGCATGTAGTACTTTGCACACACAATTATTACATTACAAAGTCCACCCTGATGTGTCCTGCAGTGGAGATGTTGCGGAAGACTGGCTGGATGATCAGAGGGTTTTGACCACTTTTCAGTGTTTTGTTTCTTTTCAACCCAAAATGAATGGTATACCAGTGGGTGAAAGTTTTGCCTCATTAGTCCTTGGCGAAATTCCACCAATGAGTTCTAGGGCTGAGACAGCCTTCTTAGGAAACATTATTGTGAGTGTTCAGCAAAATATTCACACTCCCATTCCTCCTAGGATGTTGTGTCTCCCATCTCTCCTGCTCTCCCTCTCATATACACATGGAAGAAAAGTATGTTGTCAACTGTCATTTGTTTCCTGACGTATGTTTTGCCCGGTTTATTTTTTGCAGGCGTGCTCCCCATACTCTGCTGCTGCAATGACAAGGTATTAACTCAGAGATGATGAACTGCAGGGCGGCTCTTTGGCAGTTGTTGCTCGTTCTGAGCTCTGATGCATTTCCTAGTTGCGGCATCCTTTGATGCTTCACGAGTCCTGTCCTTTCTGAACTGACAGATACAGCGAATAAATTGTTACATTTTAATTAGAGATAAGAGCACTGCTCAAGTCCTTTTGGACAATAGCCATGACACACTTTAATGAAAGTGCTACAACTTTCACTTAGCAGTCTCCTCAAATCAGTACAAGCACTTGCTCTTCTACACATGAAAAATGTAAGCCTTACAGCTCAATTGCTATTACTCCAAGCTACAAAGTCTAAAAAATGAAAATTTATTATTACCATGTAGGAGAGTGCTCAAATATCTGAGTTATTTTCGACTATGTTTGGTTTGATTTGGATTGGTTTTAAAATTTTACAGATTAATGACATGAGTGTCCTCTTTAGCAGGGAAGAGACATTACTTGTAATTTATCCGTGATTGTCTCACAGCCAGAGAAATAATTAGTATTCAGTCTTTTATGAGGAACAGATAGCACTTCTGCACTCTTCTACCCCTGTTTTGTCCCCTTTCTCCTGTGAGGAAACAGCTGATGTTGTAGTCTCATAATGTCTTCCAAGTCTTTTATCTCATTTCTAAACACATGTACTGCCATTTTCTCTGCATTTTCTTAGTGGCCATCCCATTTCCTTGGCAAGGTTTACTTTCCCTTTTACCTCCCTGTGTTCCAATGAACACCTCTCCATTTTGCCAAGTCCTCCTCTTCATCTTTACCCTTGAAATCTTTGCCCCACAGTCTACAAACACGTTATTTTAAAAAGTAAAATATAATAAAACACACTGCTCATGATGTGTTCACAATAAGGACTTGGATTTCTCCTTCTTTTGAATCCTTTATAATTCAAAATTTTTACAATTCTTTATAATTTCTGCTATATGATTATTTATAAATTATATATAGTTTAAATTACGGTGTTTTGTTTTAATGCTTTAAAAATCATCTTAAATACATAAAAGCCCTTAAGTACCTTCAGCTAAGGCTAAACATAGTTTTTAATGAAATTAAAATTTCTGTGTTGGTTTATTTCAGAAGTATGAAGCAAAGCGTATAATACCTTTGCTGAACAATGCAGTTTCTATCTTCTTATCTGGCTGAGCTGTACAGGTAATTATGAGAGATGGTCAGACTTGTTTTATGAGTCATGTAATGTTTCTCTTGACTTTCAGTGTTTGCTTTAAGTGGTTATTCCAGTATGCTTATGTTCACCTGTCTGCACCATAGTGCTTCTTCACAGGGCTGAATTTCAGCTGACGTATAAAATAGTTCAGAAGAAAAAGCATGTCCAAATTTCCTTTTGTTTCTGCTTTTTCTTTTTACTTACTAGCAAAACAGTACTCAAAACTTGAAAGCAGTTCAATTGCATTTTAACTATTATATTTTTAAATATCCACGATGATTCTATATGGATGCTGATCTTATGTTAATTTAAACGGAATGTTTATTTTGATAACACGATATCACTGATGTTATATGAATGCTGTAATAGACTGTACATAAATCCTAATTTAAATTAGTTTATAGTAGATAAAATATATGATGTATATAACTTTATATCAGTTGGTGCACAATTAATTACCTGGTTTGCCTAGATAAGGGCAATGTTGTCAATTAACAGGTGGCTCCATGAGATCAGGAGTCCTTGGCTATCACTAGAGACTACCTGGATGGAAAAAGCCTGCCTGTAAATAACAAAGGGGTGAACTTTGTTTCTCAAGAGCTGGCTGTGAGCTGATTTCCTCCCAGGATGGAAGAGATGGCTGCCATAGCCCTCTGGGCCAGTTGCTGGCACTGCTCTGTCCTCGGACCAGCAACTCACCTTTTCAGGCTGAGAAATGGCAACACATCTCTGATTTTTTAACTAGTTTTCTTGTTTATACTTACAAGATGTTCGCAATCCTGTATACATATATCCTATGTACATCATATATTTTATATATAAATTTTAGAGCCTGCAATAAACCATTAGTCATAACTTCTGTATGTAGCCAAAAGCTGACGTGGTCTCCATATCTACATTCTTGCCATGTGAAACCACGAAAAGGGGTAGTAGACCTTTGAAATGTTTTAAACCAAGAAAACACTACAAATAGTCTACTGATTTTACTTCAGTTTGCTTTAAAAAACTGGAACAACTCCCTTATCATTTAACTATATTTTGGAGTTTTAAGTACATGCTACAAACTTTAAATACAGATCATGACTTTTTTCTAAGGGAATTAAAAATCAGCACTGGAGCAAGTTTCTCATGCATAAATCTTTACAGGACTGAAGTCTAAAAATATATACAAATGATGACAGTGATGAATGCTTTTGAAATTGCAGACAAGTTATGAAACAACTGCAGGTCTGCATGATTAAAATTCATTGCTGATTGAAATTAATGATAGTTTTATTATCTCTAGTGAAAGCCTGTGGTTTATTTATTTAGACGATGATAAACTTTTGGATGTAAATGGGTAAACAGAAAATTCCATTTCCAGGCTTTCATCGAATAGCTGCAGTCATTGTCAGAGAATTGCTGAAAGGAGGGCAAATAAAATTACTTATAAGACTTTTAAATATTTGTATTTTGCAGGGCTGAAGTCAGGGACCTGAGCCATAGTACTGCTATTCATTTTGGTGACTTTTGGATCACTTGTAGATATATTCTTCTCTCAGAATTTGTTTCCCTTGAAAACATATATAGATTCTTCTGTTGTTAGTGTGCTAAGATATTTACTGTATAGTTTACAGTCTTAATGATGCTTTAAAATATTCTTCACACAATAAAAATGAATGTAACAGCTAAAAAAAAAAAGGAGCATTCAGGGTGGTAATCAATGTGATTTAATTGGAAATGACTGAATCAGACAAATATATTTTGAGAGGAAAAGAGTGTTTTGATAAATGATATTTTCAACCTTCCATAAAACATACTAAACCACTTACCTTAAATATAAATATGGCATAGTTCTAAATAAGAACCTGAAATGGCTTTGAGGGTGACTGCAAATTGGTTGAAAGTATTAAAAGGTTGGACTCCCTACCAGAAGTGTCTTTGCCAGCGTCTTGCACCAGATTAAAATCCATTACTGATTTGCAGAAAGGCCATTTAAACCATAGCAATAGGTTTTAGGATCATGTTATATATAATGCAGAACATTTGTGAGTTAGTTGTAATATTTATAAGAAATTCTTAGTTATGAAAGAAATAGACCTGTTTAATGTTATAGGTTTTTGGGAAGAACTTACTTGGGGGGGGAAAAAATTAGTTGCAGATGTGAACCAATAGGATTCTCATGCATGTAGTTCTTTATATGGCTTTCTTTTACAGATGACTTTTTAAAAGGTGTGGTATTTCAGATGGTTTCTATGCTGCCTGGAAATGAGGCTGGAGCACTTGATCATCTCAGTATTTTAGACTTTTCAGAGAAGAGAAATAATAAATTGAGATTACTAAACGAACAAGTTGTTTTGACTACAATTCTAGCTTTTTCCTAGAAGTTGATTGACACTTTTTATTTTTCTGTCTTTCATGCACCTATTTGGAATGTGGTTATAAGGTGTGTGACAGATTGGCTTATCCCATTCACTTGCTTTTGGGATCTGTTTAGAGTTAGCAGATGAACACAAGCAAAAATCTTGTAAAGTTTTTAACTGTCGCACCTTTAAACCTATCGCACCTTTAGCATTGACTTTAGTTTTTCATTAGTTTGTTAATCTTCACTTCTTATCAGTTCTTTACAGAGACTGTTATTTTAATGAATTATCCTAGAAAAGAAACATCGGGATCATCTACTTGGAGAACTGTCTGCATGGTCTGACTAAAAAGTGTAATTTAATGGGAAAATCTTTAAAACATGGTAGACAAAAGTCTGGAGGCTGGAACCTCATGCAAAGCCCAGTGTCCTTGTGATAACAATTGCTAGGTTTGGCATCTAGCACTGATCAGATCCTTCTTCAGTCCTTCATGGATTTGGGTTTAGCCAGTATTTGTCTTTTGACGCTGAGGGTGAGATGAGAAGGAGATTTCAAATGCTTTCCCATGGCAAAGCCTCCTGAGAACTAAAGAAAGAAGACAAAGTTCTGTCTCTGCTATTCATCTCCATCTCCCTGTGCATGACTTCTTCCCCCCAGTTTCAAGTTTTTGGTCATGGTTGCCCAGAATAATACCAGACTTGAGTCATATTTCTCCGCAAATAATGGGATTTCCTGACTTTCTTAATGTTAGGATTTATTTTCAGGCATTTGACTCAGCAGTGGTGTGGCATTGGTTTAATTAGGGACAGTTTTGCTGCTTCCCACAAGATGCTGTAAAAGCAATAGCAAAGCTTGAAGATGTGTCTTCATAGAAAAAATGCAGGCAAACTATGTGCTGTAGCTAATGGTAATGTGCAGCTTTAATTATTATGCTTGTATTTACCAAAAGGGAAAGTAACACAAATATTTTAAAACAATTACTTAAATTGTACTGGTGATATCTGAGAGCTGAATCTACAAAACTTCACCAGAATTTTTGTTCTTAACTCATATAAATATTTTTTAAAAAGCTCTGTCAAGTTGCTGGTAGCCCATGTGTTTATCAGCTGTCTGCTTTTTTATTATTGTGGGGACTCATAATTGCTGAGCATCTAATTTTGAGTTCATGTCTACAACTGCTTGGGAAAGGCAGGCTAAATGTTGCTGTGCTGTCTGAAAAGTTTGGTGATTGGGGTTATCTCCTTTATATGGGATGGGTCCTAAAGCATGGGATTTTTTCAGTAATGACCCTTACTTTAGAATGGTAATGGCTTTAAAAGCCAGTTTTCATTGGCATTTTAGAATGCTTGCTCAGGAAGACTATAAGATCTAGGAGAGATGAGTTTGAGTCTCCTGTGAATTCCGAAGGTTTACTGAAAGTAAGTCTAACACTTCTTGAGCAAGTGCTTCAATTGCAAAGGCTTTATGTAAGAGAGCTAGCTGTATGTTTTAAGTAGAAAGTATAAAACCTTTAACTATTTAAACATTTAAAAAAAAATCTCTGTTTTCTAGTTTACAAACTCTCAAGTAGAGCTGTGCTTTTGTTCTTAATATAAATGGTATGAGCTTAGTCTTTTTGCTAATAGGGCCTCATGTAATATGTAATTCTGACCTAAATTCTAGTAAATGTGTAATTAATAGGATCGTTTTCCTAAAATTACCTGACACTAATTGCTGAATTCTGTCTTATAATTGAGTAAATTAAGTGGCATAATTTTAGACTATTTCTTTCCATTATTTCATCTAAGTTTCACAAGTAGTTTTACCAAATTTTCTGAAGTTAAGATTTTTCTAGCATGTGTGACAATCCAACAAATCAATTTCACTGTCATATACGATAACCTCATTGTTTTCAGTTATTTTAAGATTAGGAAGATTAGCTACTCTATTTTGGAAACCTAAACTCTTGTTAAAGATAAGTGATCTAGTAATGATATAAATAGATCTAAATAAGGATTGAGAAAATAAAAGAGTATTTCTTACTATTTTTTTATTTACCAATTCTTACATTGAAGTTGTGGGGATTTTGTTTTGGCTCTAAATTCTAAGTACCCTTACTGTAGTTGTGGTAGTGAACTGTTGGATGTATCCCAAATATGAGTTCTGAAGGAGGCAACGTAATTGTATTGAAGCATTCCTAACTGAAAATATCACATTTAACATTAAGTAGCCAAAAGGAATTAACTGCTGCTGCCACCCTTGCTTTACAAGGAATATAAAATCCATGTAACAGTTACTTTTGGTAAGGCAGAATGGTAATTTTTTCAAACCCGTTCAGCTGCTGTACATTTAATGACTACTATTTTAATGTCAGATGTTCAAAGGAATTACTAAGGTTATGACATGTAAATATTCTGGCCCTCTGAATTCAAATACGTTTTCTGATATTTATCCCTCAGATGAGATTTGAAGCTGTGCCTGGATGTACAGCACAATGTATGAGATAGAAAGGTAGTTTGGGTTTTTGGGGTTCTTTTTTTGATCTTCATGAATATCTTTCACCATAATATTGATCTATGATGGGATCACTGGCTGGGAATGCAAGTGATGAGAACCGAGTGTGGCCCCTACTGAAAATTTAGGTAGAGCAGCAATCATATGGAAAACTTACAAGCTGTTGGGTGTGACCTGCACTTTGCATGATGGTCTTTTGCCAGGTTTTTTATTTCTGAAGTCTAGTCTGACTCCAGGAGAGTTACGACATGAGCAGTGTGAACTGTATTTTCCTATGGGAAATCAAACTTTCACATCCTTCCCCAGGTTTTATCCTGTGGGAGCCAGATGCTCTCTGCTCTGTAGGACCTGTCCAGCTCTTCTGTGGCACTTTCTTGTTTCTGTTAGTGCTTCATGACTTCTGCTTAGGTATTGGCATGGTTTGTAAGAGATAACAACTTAAATAAGCAATATTTTACTTCTCTACAGAGTATTAGATGGGATAAAACCCTTTCTGTGGAAGCTTTGTCTTTCAATGTGGAATACCAGCAGTGTTGCCATATTGATACAGGAAGATTCTAAAGTCTGAAATAAGAGTCCAAAATATGGTGTCCAGTGGTGAGCTTAGAAAAAAATATACTTTTGAAGGCTAGAAAGAATTTCTAGGCCCATAATAGCCAATTGTTGAGTTAATTACATCTAGGATACTACTGTTAATTAATTAATATTTACTTCCATTTAAATGTCCACTTTACTCAGGAAGGTTGTGGATTTTCTTTTTCCTGACTAACTCTTAAAATTGGAGGTAGTGTATGAAAGCTCTGAAATCCGTTTTCCAAATATAGACTGATTAAAACCAGCAGCACAAAATTAATCACTTCCCACAATGCTGAAACAAAAGCTTCAAGAATTTGCACCTGCATTTGAAAGCATATAATAATTATCACTAACTTCTTTGTGAACTTAATTTCTTGAGCATCTGCAGTAAAATATACAAAATCCTTTTGTAGCCACAAAGATTCTGCTTTAAAAAAAAAGAAAAAAAAGAGTATGTAATTTAGTAACAGAAAAGGGGAAAAAAGGCTAATTTCTGTTTATCTTAAAGCTTGCTTTATGGAGGGGAAAGAAAACATGATCGGATTCATTTCAGACAAGACAGATTGCAGGATATTCAAACAAAACAGCTTAAGATTTATGTGTATGGTACATAATTAAACATATCAGGTTTATTTGTGTTAGAGCAGTGCTTTATGCCATACCTGTTGCTTGGTGGCTCTTAGATGAAGTTTACTGTGGAGAGGGATTTTCATTTGTTTACTGTGTTAATTAATCATCGTGAAACAAGAGTGATGATTTTGTACAATTCCATTATCCATCCTGTGACGTAAAGCAGCACTGATCATATTACAGTTAACAAGCAAATCATCAGTAAATAGTTTTGGAGTCTTGACTGTGTGCTTGAGTGTGTGCTTTCCTGCATCCTGACTTGCAGCTCTTAGTTCCTATTGATTTCCAGCTGCCTGTGTGGTTTAGCTAACTCAATAGAACCAGAACTGCTTTGATACAAATGGTCATTTGCTTTCAGCTTTTCTGCTACTGGGAAAGAGAATTTCTGAGTAAAGTCTTGAAGGATACCTTTTCTCATAGCTCCTGAGGAGTTAATGGAAAAAAAAAAAAGGTACTTAAAATTAATTAGGGGTAGTTTAAGCTACAATAAAATGTTGTTAGTTTGGCTGATGGCAGAGGAATCTTCAGCTTTCTAAGAGTTACATGACTGAAGAAAGAAAAGAGTTTTCTGATAGATCTGATGCAATGTCATCATATCATCCTTCAAGTACAGCTGTTGAATTTCAGTCCTCAAGGCTTTCTAGAATTTCGGCTAGATAGTATTCTTCCAGAAAAACTTCCATACAAAACTAATTTTTAATCTCCTTTAAAATAATATTTATTGTTTTTAAAAAAATGCCACACTTGAAATACATTCTCCTTCATAAAGTTGCCTGCAATAGAGTATGAAATAATTCTAGCAGTATTGCATTTTTGAAGACAGTGTTTATTTAATTAAATGAGCTTTGTTCCTGACTGTTGTGGGTTAATCCCAGCAGGCACCCAGCCACTTGTTCATTCCCCTCAGAGGGATGGGGGAGAGATTTGGAAGGGTAAAAGTGAGAAAACTTGTGGGTTGAGATAAAGGCAGCTCAATAAGTAAAGCAGAGAGTGCGTGGGTGAGTGAAGCCAAACAGGGAATCAATTCCCCACTTCCCCTGGTTGGGCAGGTGTTCAGCCATCCCTGGGAGAGCAGGGCTCCATCACACATAACAGTGACTTGGGAAGACAAACAGCATCACTCCCAATGTCCCTGTGTTCTCCTTCCTCCCCTGGCTTTCTGTGCTGAGCACACTGCCATATGGCCTGGGTGACCCCCCTGGGGTCAGCTGCGGTCACCTGAACCCTTCCCAGACCTTGTGCACCCCCAGCCCACTCACTGGTGGGGCAGGGGAGGAGCAGGAAGTGCCTTGGTGTTGTGTAAGTGCAGCTCAGCTGGAATGTCCCCATGTTACCAACACTGTTTTGGTCACAAATCCAAAACACAGCCCCTTACTGGATGCAGTGAGGAAAATGAGCTCTGTCCCAGCCAAAACCACTGACCAAGAACACAGCACTACAGAGAGCAAATTCCCAAAGATGATCTGTTCGTATTAAGCTCCTAAATTGAATTAGTATAATCATCATTATCATTATTACTTTAAGTTCAGTGGTTTGCATTGCCCTCAGTTGGAAACCCTAACCTTTTTGTAAACCAGGAAACCTGAAAATTTGAATTTGAGTTTCTGGCTTCCTACTTGCCTTGGTGCTTTAACAAAGTTGTTTTCTGTTCCAGAATCTGGATAAATTGAGTTTAAATAGACCTGGATACTTTAACAACAACAACCATAACTATGATGCTCTTTTGTTTCAAAACAGGTGGTTGTTTGTAGGTAAATTCCGCAATTAACAGTGTTTTTGAAATTATGCATAGCAAATAGGATGCTTCTTTTCTCCAAAATTTGTGCATTTTCTCTCCCTCATCTTCCAGGTTCTCATGAAGTTCTCAAGAGGGGACTGTACAAACATCACAGAATCACTGTGGATCTTTAAGGTCTCCAGTCCTTTCCACTTAGGTTATTACTGCTGGTTTTCTTTGAAAATGTGCTTCATACCACATTTCCTTATAAAATCTGCCTTGGTCCACATCTGATGGCATCAATTTTCTTTTTTTCCCCTTTTCTATAAAAAAACTTCTATGATCATTTCACGTACATGCTGCTGCTTCTCTATTTCAAATAAATTCATTTGTGGGCTTAACATAAACGGATGACTGTCATTAAAAAAAATAAATTAGTGCTGACTCACACTAATTGGAGTTTCATGCAGAGGTGTTAATTCTGTATGTAAAAGAACCAAGCTTCCATAAAATCAGCCCACTTCAATTTCCAGAGCTGAAAGCCTAGGGTTTGATTAATTATTTTGGAGGGGAGTTTTTTAATTCTATTTCAGGACTGGTTTTATTAATGCATTCTTCAAACCGAGACATAAAACTTTATCGCTTTCTCGATCGCTCCAGTAAGTGTTGAGATCTGAGGGGAGCAGCTGGAGCAGCTGTGTTCCCCCTTGGATCTGGAAGCTAAAAAACTTTCATCTCTGTTGCTGTCTCAGCTGCCGGTCTCAGACTGTGGCCTTCCCATAACTCAAACCAATTTCAAAGCAGTGTAAGTAACCTCATTGGAATGCTTTTGGAAAACCGCAGGAAGATTGGTTTGTGGGTTGGTTTTTTTTTTTCATATTATTAATTTTTAAGTAGTGTTGTCTGTTTGAAACAAATGCTTCCATTTCAAGGTAATCTGTGCACAATGTCTGTTGAGAACTGGCAGACCCATCCTACAGCCAGGTTAGGAATTTTGATGCTCTTATTTAAATGAAGAAGAAAGGGCCGTGATTCCAGCAGGGCAGATGGCATGTAAAGACTGAGCTTAAGAGGTTTGTTTAAATCTTTTTGATAGTTGCATATTAAGGGTATGACCTTTGAGTCGGGTTGCATGAGGAATTGTATTTCAGACACAGTTTTGCTATAAAGAGAAGAAAACCTGCCTTAAAGACATACAAACATTTGGAAGTTGCATTGACAGGATGGGCAGAAAAGCATTAACAAAAGTAAAGCAGTGGGAGGAGAGCTTTTGAGACCTCATGGTAAGACCATGTGCTTTACTTGCTTCTTCATGGTTCTGACCTCAGAGGGAACCTCAGACTTTTTAACCTTTCTTGACTGACTCCAGTGAAGTGTAAAATAGTAGAAGTACCAGACTTTTAAGGAAGGGACAAATTCCTGCTGCTGACCTTCATCGAAACAGAGAAAAGCATCTGTCTTTTCTTCTGAACCCTAAATCTGTGATTGCCAAGCTGATGAAATACAGGAGAAAGCCTCTCCCTCCCCTGCAGTGTAGTGACAAAGTGGCTTAAACTCTTGCTGATAGGAATCTGTCAATGGGGTAGTGGCTGAGTGGTAACTAATCAGGATGCTAAGCCAGTAGCAAAAAATGGTTGAAACTTATCAAACTTTAATAGATCAAAAGAAATGATCAGACGAAGTGCTGCCTTTCTGAATACATTTGCAAAGTAAAGACTGGAAACCCCAGAAACAGCATTTGTACTGATAGAGGAACCAGTGATGGTTTAATTATATAACTCTGAAGGTTATATAGTTAAATGTTTTAGGGTTTAATTTTATGTATTTATTTACAGCATTTTATCTCAAGATAGAATGAGTCTGTTTGAAAAGATCTGTGTGAACTAGCTCTGTCTTTGCAGTGTAGACAATGAACGTGTTTCTGTCTCAAAGGACAGTAAGAGCCACTCTGGCTTCATTGAGCCCTTCTGTTTTCAGAATAAATTGTCTTCTAGCCTACTAGCCCTGAAGTTTCCCCTGCTTGGCTTCACAGCACTGCTTTGTGCTGGGATGATCAGGGAGGCAATGCCATTGAAAACATTAGCTGGGTACCAGGAGGTTTGCAGGGTGCAGACCCCACGTGCTCTGTGCAGGTTCAGCCGATATTTATCCAGTCACTGCTTCTCCTCCATCACTGCAGCTGCATCCCGTTGCTGGTGGCTTCTTTCAGAAGCATAAATTGTCTCTGAGCGCACAGCAAAAGCATGCTTGAGTGACAGACTGTCACTGCTGACTTTCACTTTCTGGCCATTGACCCAATTAGTAGTCTCGTGGTGGATTTCAAATTAAGTGGTGTTTTACAGCACTAGCGCAGCGCTAGTAATCGCTCTCTTAGGCCAGCAGGGAAAGGCATCATCCTCTTAATTTCTGGTGTCAGGGGAACTTTTGGAGTTTATGGATGATGATTTTGTCTCTCTCCCATTTATGACTGGTAACAGAATGATTTATAACTGATCATATCATATTTCCATTCAACAAAGGAGCAATAAAGGAAAAGTATATTTTGGGAATGTAGAAAAATGTATGGATTGAAGCACAGGGTTTCATTACTATTCTTTGAACCTTCTAAATGATTTGACCTTTATCCATAAAGCGATCGCTGTGGTCAACAAAGGCTAGTATTGATTTACAGCACAGCTAACCTGTCAATTCTAAGCTCACCCTTTGACCTTTTGTTTTGTTGCTGGAAAAGTTACGGCACGTGCTTCAGTCCTACTGTTTAGTAGGGGTTTTTTCGATATGCAAAAGGCCAAAAGACTCATTCTAAATAAATCAGCTGCTTTAATAATCTAAGTGTCAGGAGAAAGCAAATTGTCCATAATTAAGTTCAGAAAGCCTGACTGCCAAAAGTGTTTCTCAGAATTGAACAATGAGTTTTTTCAGGAGACGGTAAATGTGCATGTTTCACAATGGGTAGCTGCCTTCTGTTACCACATGCATTTTTCTTCCTTCTTACTTGTCTTTTATCTCACATCTGTACCAAGTGGAGGGAAAAAAATAAAAGGTCGACAAGATCCTGATTGCTGCATTTTTCATGTTTTAAGCTTCCCCCTTTTTAATCTGGCTCACAAACAGAACACCACTGAGAGGATCTGTTTCCTTCCCATTTCTTCTTCACAGATAAGGTAATGTTTGCCCTCTTCTCTAGAGCAAGGTATACCACTTCACAGCAGCTTTAACCTCCAGCACATGAAAGATGCATATTTTTTTTGCCAGGATGTCAGCCCAGGGAGATAGTGTTTACATTGTGCAGTAATATGGCTTATATAAGTTAAATGTGCTGACTGACCATTTAATTGTGCAGATGGCTTCTTTGCTTTGCTTTGTCTCTATTTGGTTTGTTTAAAAATGTTTGTAAAAGGCTGTTAATGGAACTAATGGGAATGAATGACAGTCTTTTCCCTCCTCTCTCCCCTCTCTTCCCCCCAACAAAAGAAAAAAAAAAAAAAGCCGTTTTATACATTGAATACCAGTTGTTTATTTCTAGAAAGTAGGTTACAGTATTATAATCGGGGTTGTATGGAAATGTAGCATTATGCTGTAATAATCATCATCATCTCAAAGCTTAGTATTTTTTAGTTTGAGTTTTTTCTAACATTCCACATTTAGGAGTGAAAAATACTTCCATTATAAAGTGGACAAAATTTCCATCATTACTATACATCATGTAGAGCAAAACTTAACTGGCAGAGTTCTGACCTAGATCATAGTTTCTTCTTCTGAAACAATAGAAAACAGAACTATCCCATGTTCCTGCCAGATACCACCAAGGTTTTGCATGTGCCTCAACAGAAGTAAAAGGATTGACTGTGAGGAAAAGCTCACCAAGTTTGTTTTGTTCCACTGGTTTTTTTTTACATAACTTACATGGAAAAATAAGTGTTCTCTTGTTTCCTTTAAGCTGTATGGCAATTCTAGTTATAAAGCACAGGTAACTCTCCTAGTACCTTCAGGAATACTCTGTTGAAAATGTTATTAATGCAGTGTTCTGAAACCTGGGCACCCCTTTATCCCCAGCTCAGATTGCCCATCCATAGATTCATCAATGGATGAATCCTTGCAGCTTCAGTTTTACCTAGGACTCAGTCTAGGTCTGTAAGATAGGGGATTAGATATGCTTGCAGGCACACACAGCTGTATCAAAGAGTTTGTCAATACTAACCTTCTTTTAATGATCATTCCTTGTGAATTCCAAATTCAAATGGATGCTTGGATCTTGTTTCCATGACTACAGTTGCAGGTCTCTGAGACAGGTAAATTTGATGCCTGCTTATGTCAGCAATTCATGTACTAGAAATATGTAGATAGGAGTAAATTTGTATGAAAGTTTGGACCCTCCTTTATGCAAAGACTACAACAGACTATCGTGGTAACCCAGAATATAACTAGCAGGCACAGTGCTAGGAGACAATGTGAGGATATGTCACTGTGCAGTATTAATATACTGAAGGAGTCATATCTAGCCTTGGCTGATTTGGTTAGGCAGGCAAACTCCCTCGTCCTACTCACCCCAGGGAAAACAGATGCCAATGCAGAGGAAGAGCTTTAATAATAGCAGTAGATTTGCCATCTGTCACCTTGCTGGACAAATAATCAAGGATTATAGATTTAACGCCTGAGAGGGATTTTTTTTTTTTTTAAATTTCTGTTCTGGATTTTGTATGTAAATCCCTTTGAACACTAGAGTGGAGTTCATTGTACTTACATCTTCCTGTGGAGACCCACATTCAAGAGAGTTCTGAAATCTCACCTTTAGTAAGCAGCTTTGGAAGACGTGTAGTTAACAAGGAGTGCATCATGGCAGATATCTCGTTTGATTCCTTTGCAACTAGATTTGGCCCCTTTTCATTATTTCCCTGGCAGGAAAAGAAGGAAATTGAGTGTTCTTTACTGTGGGTTGCTGTGGACCATGAGATCTGAAATCAAGGAGTCTGTTACTCGCTGGAGTTAAGTGCAAAGGTACACCTACAAATAAAAAACAAACACCTTTTCCTCCTCTAGTTTTGCATGACCTCCTCATGTGGTAAATTTTAGAAGTTTCAACTTGCTGAAAGGTTAGACAATACAATTTGAATGTGGATATTAAAAATGGTTCTTGATTTTGGGAGGGGCACTTGCTTTGCTATCATTTATTAGCACTGCAAAAAACAGTTGCTCTAGTTTAGTTATTTCAATTGCTAAATAGAGAAGAACAGGGGAAGAAACTTCCCTCAATGTGTGTTGTACATGAGACCATGCAGACAATGTCAGATAGTAGTAGATGGGTAAAGAAAAAACAGCCAGGGAAAATACAAGCTAATAATGAAAGAAGTAAATGGTACATGACGATGTCAGCCCATCAGCAGCCCAGCAGTTTTTGAGTTCTGTGTAATAAAAAGCACTTTGTGACTTTGAGCATATTGTGGGAAGCATCACTTTTACAGGGATGCAATTTAGAAATCACAGAGTTAAGTTGTCTGTTGGGAAAAATAGAGTAGAGGAACTATTGATTAAGCAGACGACAGATGGAGGGGTAAGATGTTAAGGGGCCTCAAAACTTACCATAGAGAATAACCCTTGAGCTGTTGTCATAATAAAACTGCAAAAATGACACATGCACCCTTCAATTTGAGTGACTAAACTCAAGAGGGGATAAAGAGGGAGAGTCTAAATTATCTGACTCCAGTTGTGAAACAGGTTGTAGGACAGGTTTCAGTCTCAGCGACTGATGAGGTTGAAATTGTCATTTCATATCTTCAGTCTCAGTTAAGAAGTACATTTTTTTTATGTGCCAGAGCCATGATGATATGCCATTGATGTATGATGATAATATGCCATCTGACAACGTTTAACTAAATCAGGGTGAAAACCTCAGGATCAATTTTCCTCTCATGTTCCATGTCTTTATAGCATGAAAACTTCCAAGTAACGTCTATAACTTTCTCACTTATTTTGGAGATATCTAGCATGGAAAAAATGTCACAGAAGTGTAAGAAAGTTGTCAGAGTATAGGGCAGGAATGGTGTCCTAACTGCAGTAAAACACATCAGTTAGCAATGCTTACAATTTTGTAACAATGCTTTTCCCAAGAGAGGCAGGCCTGGGAAATCCTTGCATTTGTTTCAGGAGCCCTGGTGAGAACAGAGTTTCTTGTGTAGCCTCCAGCCTTCTCATAAGCCTGATCCTTCAGTCAATGACTGTTCTCATTCAGCCAGGAGCTTAGACTGTTCCCTGATGCACACATGGTAGAATACTTTTTTTTTTTCTTTATTCATTTTCTACTTTGGCTCTGAAATATCAAAATATCTTCAGAGAGAGGCATTGAGTACTAAATGTGATGGGACCAAGCCCACACTTTCTTCAAATCTAAGTGGTACCCTGTAATCTAATACTTAAGCTGAAAATGATGGTCACATGCAGAGTAAGGGTTTGCATATAAGGTGGGAAGGAACTGTGAAAAGGGTTTTGCTTTTCCGAACAGTGTGAAATATAAACCATGCCAGTAGAGTCCTGATCGTGTTACCTGATCAGTTCTTTGACATTTCAGTGCCTCGGCAGTTCAGTCTCTCCAGTTCTTTGTGCGAAAAACTTTCTAATAAATGAAAGTGTTTTGGCGTAGTTGAAGCTATTGGATTAGCTACTGCACTGTTGAAGTGAAAATTAACAGTACACGTGTAATGTTCACTTCTCCTTCTGCACTGTGAAATTTATTCCCCCAAAAGTCGATACCCTCACAAAAGACATCATGCCTCTTGCTCTTAGGACGAACAGACCCTTCCTTTGCTTTCTATTTATTATTTACAAAGGGATTTATATCTTCTTAAAGTTGATGATAAATGAAGTGAACCAATATTTTCAGTTGTGCAGTTTCGTCATGAGATGAATACATTACAATTACAGTCTCAATTTGACTTAGATGAACAGAGTACAAAAAGTAGCTATTGTACCTCTTGTTGCCCTCTCTTGATTTTATCAAATAGCTTTGAGAATATTTAGTTCACAAGTATGTAGCTGGTTGTAAATTTCTCAGTATATTTCTACTTCCCTTACAAAAAGCCAGGATTCTATTTTTTAATAATATATATAGGTGTATGTCTTCAAAAACTGGGATTACAGGCCTCAGCTGAGATGTTTGTTGAGAGGACAAGTGGAGTCCTCTGGAGCTAGAAGCCCCATTTTGCCTAGAATTTTTAAAAATTTTTTTTCTTTTTTTTTTTTTTTTTTAATTACTGGGCTTTAAATTTACTGTGTGCAAGAGAATTAAGGAGTGGGATTTTCAAAAGACTCAGCAGTGGCCTCATCTGTACTCAGTGAAGTTAGTGATAAAATACTCAAAGCTGGATTTTATAGGATTAAGCCGATTTACACCATCTGTGAATCTGGCCCCCATTAACTTCAGTGGTAGCAGATTTAACCAACATTGAGAGCTTTTGAAAACCCCATCCTAATTTGGTAGTAAATACTCTGACTGTATAAACAGTAGATGTCAAAGAGGAGTTAAAAATAACAAGGCATCAATTTAGGTTCCCCCTGTCCTTTGTAATTATACCTTTTTTTCTATCTTAAGAGTTGTAACACATCATGTACCTGATGATGTGTAGATTTTTAAATTGTCTTGATATTCTTTAGTCTTAAATAATGTAGTTTTACTATATCCAGTCACTATCAGTCTCAAATCAAGCAGGTTAACAAGGAGGTTCTGTGTGTGTAGTCAAGTGTGTAAAGAATAGATATTTGGTGGTGTATGTTGGTACAGCAAAATTTCTTTCTGACAAAACAAGTATAATGTTTGGATGTTTTGTTCCTATTACAGCAGTAGGTAGGATCACTGAACCCCATAAAGCTATCTTGTGTCTCTGTCTATACATATATTTTTATGTATCTGTTAGACATTGCTCAGGTATTTTTAGCTGTTGTCCATGTCTATTTGTCTTTATCGCTCTACTACAGCTGAATAAGAGAATGTATGTTACAGCAGGACTGAAATGATCTTCTGTATGGCATAAAAAATTTTGTGAAAGCAGTTTTGCCTTTTAAACCTACTTGGTTTATCTGAGAACTAGGATAAAAAGCTAAATGCTTAATTTCATTGTACTGCTGTAGGAATATTTCCTAAATTGATAAGTAGTACCGTAAGTACTGTAGTTACTGCTTATTTCAGCCTTCATACTCAAATATTTTGTGTTTGGGGTGGTGTAAAGTACATATTTTGGGTCACCTCTTCACTTGTATATATTGTCTATTAAATTCAGCAGGGAGGGGTTTCCCACGTGTTTAGACCACTGTCACTACTAAATCTTTCTATTTGACACAGACCAGAAGGAAAAAGGGCATTTCAACTTGATAATGCAATTTCATAATGTCATATTCCCATATCCAGGGTTAGAATTTATCTCCAGATATTTAGCATTTATCTCCAGATATTTAACATTGAGCAGTTAAAGCTGTCACCAACAGGACCACGAAAAGTTCATGGTCATTGTCTTGCAGTTTAGATCCAGGTTTTTTGCTCCATAAGGAAGAAAGTGTCATGCTACAGACAGCCTTCAGAAGGCACACGGCATAAACAAAGCCTCCATCAACACTTCAATTCTCAAAGTGGTAATTGAGGTTTTAGCAACAAGACTCTGCTTGACTGTAACCAGAGTCAAATAACTAAAACTATTTTCAGCTCTTTGAACACTTACTCATTAAGGGACTTGTTAAATGAACCCTGTGTTTGCTCAAATGAGTAGCATAGATCTTTTGCACCTTGAGCAAATTCACTTCTTTTGGCTACTTACTGTGTTCTGCCTGATTTTTAATTCTTATTTTTTCTGCAAAGGCTTATCAGACGTGGTAAAATTGAAAGTTCTTGAAACAGGCTTTTTTCAGATGCTGTATCACTAAGATATAAAGTCATTTTACTGCTTTAATCTAACTTCATTGTATTTTTTAATAATAGACATTTCCAAGTCATGGCTGTGGTAGAGAGAGTGTATATTTAAAAGTAATTTAAAAGTTAACTAAAATGTAGCACAAGATCCTGATATGATTTTTTGTGTGTAGATAGAAAAGAGAAAAAGGCAATCAGTGATACTGACATATTTTTAAACTGATAGTTTTTCATGGGATGTAAAGCAGTGGTTTAGTTCAACAGTTGAATGAAACTGTATCTGTGATCTTAAGAGAGGATATTAGTATTACAAGCACTGAACTTGACTGAAATAGTTTTTTCCTATTCTTATTTTCTACTATTAATGTAAATTGCTTTATTATGGTTAAAATGAAATCTAGGTTAAGAAAAAGAGAGGCCTTGAATAGCATCTACATGATGGGGCACAGTACAGCAATGGTTCTATTGTCTGGCCTTAAAATATATAGAGAGGATAAAATTATCCTTGTGGGCACAGTGCTGAAGCGACGAGATTCTTGTTTTCAAGACAAAGTGGGATCTCTCATGTTCTCTGCTGTGAGTTTGACAGGATCATTTGATTTAGGAATAGTTTATGGGTATTTCCTACATAATCTTGGAAAGACAGAGCCTGACATGCCAAAAACCAAGTAACACTTTCACTCAAATCTGCTGTTTAATTATTTCCCAGTCCTTTTCTGATAAAATGTAGCCATCTCTATGAGTCTTGTTGCTTTACATTTTGAATATAAGTAAGATTTCAGTCCACAGGCTTTTGTTATTAGGCTTTGGAAGGGATCTGAAATTGAACTTGGTAGCAGAAAATGCCTTTTTGAGGTCCAGTAACTGATACTGAACATGTCAAACTAGTAAGACAAAACATTTTTCTTTGGAAAATAACCCCAGCAAACATGCCAAATGACCATCCTAATTCATTGCTTTAAATTAAGAGAAATGGAAAACCGGGCTAGGTAGATGTGAACTGTTGTATGTATAATTGCCTTGGAAGGGACTCATGGTTTCCTTGTTGTCCAATCCTTTTCTCATTTCATGTGCTCACTGAAACTCAGTACAGCACAATAACACAAACTAGTTAATCCATTAAACCCAAAATGTTCTTAGATGTCCCTTGGTTAGATTTTTCTGAAATGCCAAAAATAGCTTTTTTTTTTTTTTTTGATTTTACCTTGCATTTGCTATAGACTGTTACTCCGAATGGAGCTGAGCTTCTTATTGCAACAGAGAAAGGGGTTGGGAAGAGAGGTGAGTCAGAGACATTTTCTGCCTCTCCTGTAGAGAAGTATAATGAAAAACTTTCCAACGTTAGAGTTGCACACTGGAGTGCTCTGTCCTGGTATCCAGAATTCTGCTGTTAAAACCCCAAATCTACAGTCACAGGCAAAAATACTGTTTGAAGAGGAAAACCATATTCTGATGGTTGTTCACTGATTCTTTCTCACCATGTGGATAGGTGGACTTGTGACTCCACAAATGCAGTGTGTTGTGATGCCCAAGTGAGCCATGGGGCTGTTTTAATGGATGTATATGTACGTGCT
Organism: Acrocephalus scirpaceus scirpaceus; assembly: GCA_910950805.1. Taxonomy (NCBI): domain Eukaryota; kingdom Metazoa; phylum Chordata; class Aves; order Passeriformes; family Sylviidae; genus Acrocephalus; species Acrocephalus scirpaceus. The sequence goes on from OU383774.1 coordinate 9,146,360, forward strand.
GATTTCTGAGCCAACCACTGCCTGAAAGCTCTAACTGCTCTCTTCTTGCTGGAAACACTGATTTAGAATTTTCTGGCTCTCGCTGCTCATTTTCACTGAACTTGTAGCAGTATAATTTTTTTGGAGACCAGGGCTTAGTGTTAAATTTGGTTTGAAAGTGACTGTATTCCACAAAGTTATTAGAAGGAGACAGGTAAGCAGACAGATTGGCAATCTATTCATATAAAACCTTGCTGCTTTGGGAACACTGCTTCTGTTGGAAAGCATCGCTCACACAACACCAAGTCTTTGAAATCTCATTATGTCCTGCAGCTATAATAGGGAGGAACTGTGTAGGAACTTGTTCTTACAGACAGCATCCTGTAGGGTGGGAATATCCCCTGTAGCAATGGCAATATTTTAAGTCTTCATTATGGGAAGTTCTGCCTTGTGTATGCTTTTGGAGTGCCGTTACCATTGAGGAGTCTCGGAATTTTGCATTAGGCACAATCACAGAGTGTGTTTCTCATAGCCTCTTACTGAAAGGAGGATGTAGCAATACCAGGTATGACCTGGTTATTCTTATTAATTCCTTTTTATCATATATTAGAAATAAATAGGAAAATGCCCAGTGAAAACATGTTTTGGATGCAAGGGGGCCTCGTAGGAAAAGTCCTATCTTATATATAAAATTTACTTCTTCAGGTAACTTTGACTTCTAACCATTGACTTCAGTTTTGTTCATTTAGGCATATGTGTCTAGACCTGTGTTTTTCCATCATCATATTCCTGATATTTTAGGACTTTTTAATCATTCTCACACCCATATGTGCACATGCAAATCTGAAATGAAAAGAATTATTCTCTGCCGTAATGACTTCTAATATCTATGAAGAAAGTCTTTGGAATTCTCATCCCTGTCAGGTCTGCTGCATTATGTATCACTCTGCATAAAACTTTTTAAACCTTTCAATATAGTGATTTTTCAAACTATTGTGAAACATCTGAAATTTGCATTTAACATCTGTTAACTTGCTGGCATATCTTCAGGTTCGTCCAGAATAAATTAAAAAATGAGTAAAACTTAAAAAAAAAAAAAATCAGTCTCCTGTCTCCAGATACTGTCATGACAGACAAAACTGAGTTTACTTGGAGTCATTTCAAGGCATTATGGGATGCAGTTCATGGAAGTTGAGACTGACTCTATCAGTGATTTGTTTATGAAAAAAAATGGCTTTAAATCATTTTTTTCTTTTAGTTTGTGATTCAAAGTAAAGCTAAAGTGAAAACCACTTAAAGAAAATATCACAGAAGTCACATTTTCTGCTTTACACAATTCCAGAGTTTAATTCATTCTATGGCAGCATTTTTGGATCATTCTTCTAATCCATACCTCCAAAAAGAACTAGCCTCAAGGGGTCATTTTGATAGAAAGTTTGAACTTGAAGAATTAAAATTAAACAAATCAAAAGCAGAAGTTTTGACACCTGAGGATGTGATCCAAAATAAGTTTGACTGTACAATAATTTTGCTCTTCACATTTAGCACTGTAGTTGGATGGGGTATGCTTTGTAATAAGATGCAGGAGGTGTAAGGTAACTCATCTTCTACCTTTCACATCAGGTCTGCTCCCAAATCTCACAACAGATAACTGTGTCCAAGTAAAACTTCCCAGCCATGTTTAACAAGCTGAAATGTCCCTGATATATTACCGAGTTGCAGGAATGGAATTTTTGCATAAACAAGCGCTTATCATGTCTCCCTTTCAGTCTTGACCATTCTTTAGAGCACCGTTGCTTCTTTTCCTCTAAAAGACACATCTAGACTTCTGAGTTATCCTTTTCTGCTCTTTTAAACTCCATATTTAACTGAAATCTTTTCTTAAGTATGATGTCAAAGCTCAATTTCCAGCTAGAACCCTGCCAGACTAATTGATTAAAGTGTTCCAGGTGTTTCAGAGCTCTTGAATTTATGACAAAGTTGGATGAAACATGGATATATTTACTGAGAGAACAGTATGGAGGGGAGAGATGAAAAGGGCTATTGCTTTTACAAATCTGATGGAAATTTCCTGGTTCTGTTGATTTGCTTTCTGCTATTCTTTTATGAAATTATACTCTTCAAACATGTTTTGTTGGTCAGTAGGTTCCTAAATTTCACAGGAGCATATCTAAATAGTATGAATAATATCATAACTGGTAAACATTGCCACCTGCTCAAGTCACAATTTGGGGAGAACCTATGATTAGTGGGCCATTTACACCTGGAAATAGGAAAATGTCTCTGAAAACAGAGATTGCTAAACTTCTTGCCATTTTCTTCTTCATTTCCTCCTTTGTCTGCTTCTGACATTGTTCTGTCTTTGATCTGGGTTTTGCAGTGCTGTCCCACAGTTCTTCTGCACGCCATGATCTCTGAAAAGGACACCTGCTGCTATCCAAGCCCATTTGAGGCAGCAGGGCAGTAAAGAGAAGTTTTGTTCCTAAATTTTGTGAAACACAAATGACTTCTTGTTACGCCCAGGCTGATGAAGGTTTTAAGACCAGAAGAATAGTGGGACTGAGACAGAGTTTTCAGGATTTGCTCAGCAGAACTTGTCATATAAGTAACTTGTTGTATGAGTGGAATCTAACCATAACTAAGGACATCCCACTGTCTCCTGTTGCTTTCTTTTTTTTTTCTTTCCAAAAAGTAGTCAAACCAAAAACCTTTTGTCTTTTAATTAATCAGTTCTTTCTATTGGACCTGAATTCCTAATAAATACTAAAGCTTTCACAGCAGGGATTGTCTTTAATGCAATTTTAAGATATATCTATCACTGCTCTGTTCCAAAATGTTTAATTTGACTGCCTGGGTAAATGGAAATACTGGAGATTAATACAGCATTAAAAATACAGTGAAATGTGCATTTCCCAGTCGGTTAAATACAGGCAACTTGGAATTCTTAAGTTGGTACAATTAATCAGTTAGAGATACAATCTCTGTAATACTCAGCTCATATAATTTCCCAGTAGGATTTTTATGTAAAAAAATTATTGCTTTATAATTTAACACTAAGTGCTCCCTGTAGAAAAATTAGAGTGCTGTCTTGTAACGTAAACAATATAGATTACTGGTGTATAGGGTTAGTTCAGTCTTCTTTGTGTTTCTGCCATAATCATAAAACTGATTGTTAAGTACATGACACTGAATCACTTCTTTTAAAGTCAGTGGGCAAAATTTTCCAAAGGAGAGATCGTGTTTACTCAGGGAACTTCTACTTCTGTTCACTAGAACCTGTGCCCACAAAGTCATTGGTGAAGATCTAATGAAATGTTTTTCTTTGAGTTCTTCAGAAAGGCAAAATTCTAGAAATGATTTCCAAACTACCAAATTAAAGAATGTACATTCTAGTGAGATGTATTTCCATTATCCCATTGTAGTTAAAAAAAAAAGTTAAAGTAGCCTTTCATAAAGAAATAAAACATTATACAACCTGTTTAACTGTTTTATATTTAGCTATAGCAACAAAAACCGTAACCCAAACTCTTGACATTCTCTGTATTACTGATTTTATTGTATTCTTTTCCATCCCCATTAATCTATTTGTACACCCACTTTAGTAAATGGTCTACCTAGACAAACTGTAAATAGAACTGCAAAGCGGATGAATGACCTCGTTTTTAATCCTCATTACAGTTTAATTTCTTTTATTGGAGATGATTTCTGACCTTGATTTTTTTTTTTAACCACATATTTTAAACCTTCTGGCCTTGGAAATATTTAAAATATATTTTGCTTTATTAATTTATCAGAGTGACAAGAAAAAGATATGTGTACCTTGAACCATTTGGGTCAGTATAAAACTATGTTCCTGGAAATGAAATACTGTAATTAGAATTCCTTGGAGGCAATGGTTTTTTTTTTAAACTTGATGTTACAAGAGAAGGACTTCAAAGACCTTGTGACTTCAGCTGATAGTGGAGCAACTCCCTAAGGCGATCTCGGTTAGACAGCTCAGGGATAGACAGCTCAGGGATGGCCATTTAGTGGTAGATAAGGGAGTCTGTGAAGTTAATGAGTAATTCTGCCATTTTAAAATGCATTGCATTTTTATTTATTGGTGAAAATTACAGTTTCGACATCTTAGTTAAAAGTTGAGTAGGAATAGGGAAATGCTGCTGGTTACGTAAAAATGATCAGAGGTGATAAAATATCATAGCACTGGCAAGTAAGCATTTTAAAATAAAGTGCTTTTCCTTCCAAAGGCTCATAGCGGAAAGAGAAACTTGTTAGATCATCCCATCACCAGTGCAGTTACTTCCCAAAGGAGAGTAATTAAATTGATGTTTAAATTACTTAAACATGGGTGCGTCTTTCACATCAGTGGAGCAGCTTTGCACAGGCTGACTGCACATGGTGTGAGAGTTCCTGTGCCCTGCCCTCAGGAGCCAGACACTCTGCACAGCCCATGGCTCCTGGCAGGCTGGGTACCATAGGTTCCAGGGTGCTGGAACCCTGCTCACTGAGAATTTAAACTTTCTGTGCTAACAGGCACTGACCCCCAAAAAAACCGTTGCATTTGACCTGAGGCCGTGGAGAAGGCTTCCAAAATTAAGTGATAGAACTGCGATTATGGGTGTGTAGTTTGAATAGAAGTGTGTGATATCACGTAGTGGAAAACTTTGAGTTTAAGGTTTTAGAATATAGTAATATATATATATAAAGCAAGATACAAGTTTTAGGGCAAAGGCTAGTCCTTCTTTTTCACCTTCTTCATAGGTCTAGGTGGTATTTTGTAATTAGATAAAGTTTGCATTGCAGGCCACGAGTAGTTAGTTATTAGGTTAAAAGTCAAAATAATTTAGGTGTCATTTCTTGATTAAACAGTTTATCCTTAAAAGGCCTTGAGAGAGAGAGCTACAGCTCCATTTTTAGTTTATTAGCTAGAAGTGCTGTAGAATTCAATGGATTGTGATACTGTAATATAAATAAAAATCTATAAACATCTGAATCCAAACAAGAAATACTGTCTGAGCATTTAATCCCGACCCTGGCAAAAAGAAAATGTAACAGGTCTGTGTGCTTGGGAAGGGCTGGTGGTGCTGGGGACAGTGTTGTCATAGGAGCTGTTGATAAGACAGCGACTGCAGCCAGGCTTTTCCTGCTGGCATGGGCCAGGGCTGAGGACTCACACACACAGTCAACCCTAAACCTTCTTTCTCTTTATGACCATTTTGTCTGGACAGCAGATCCCCTTTCTCTGTGTCCCACCAGTGGATATTTCAGAAGTTGATATTGTAATAATCAGAGGCCAGAGATAGAAATCAGCAGGGAAAAATAAATGCTGGATGGATAGGAGGAAAAGGAGGGCTTTTGGGCTGCAGTGGCTCAGACAGAGATGAGCTACAGGGGCTGGGAGCAGCATGGGAAGTTAACCTGGGAGAACAGGTTATCCTGAGCTGTTTGTTTCTGGAGTGCTGCTGATTGCATTGGGCAAGGTCTCCTGCCTTTCCCTGTGAGACTGGTGTTGTTTATCCTGGCTCCACATCCTTCTGACAGCTGAATAGGGATGAGCTGCCTGCAGCTGCCAGCTTGGTGCCAGTCCACAGCCAGGGGACAGGAGTGGAGGGGAGGGCAGGCTGTGTGCCCTGTGGGGTACACAGAGCTGAGTCAGCCCAGCCAGGATCCCCTCCGGCCTCGCTGCCCCTGGGGGTTGCATGAGCCACAGCCAGCCTTTAATAATGGATGGGAGTTCTGAGCTGCAGCCTGAATTTCAAAGCTCAGCGTGTCTATGGATGTAAATAAGGCCCCTGGACTTGTACAGTCCAAGCAAACCCTCTTCTTTCTGCCCTTGACACCCTGAGAGTTTTCCTGGTCCTTCCATTTCCCGTTGTCTTACAGAAGGAAAAGGTTGGGGTGTGTGCATACTTCTGCATAATGGTTCCTCTTAAGTCTCTAAATGCATCTTTATTTTTGCCCTCAAATTCTCGTCAGTTTGTTGAGATGCTTCTGAGTTATTGTGTGGAATGTTCTCTCCATAACACACTCAGCAGTATATAGAAATAGATAGTATTCTCAGCACAATATAGAAGGAGATTGTATCTTGCATGCATTTATTAGAAATCCAGTTTAATTCTATTTTCTGTTAATGGAAAAGAAGGTGCATACCATACAAGTAAGTATTTAAAGTGGTAATCACATGGTCTTTAAAGTGGCAATATTGCTCTAAGCTGTGCCACAGGATGGTAGAGTACTTAGCTGACATAGTGTCTGAATGACACAATGACAAATCAGATAAGTAACATATATTCCTATTTTTAAAATGCTGTAAATTAGTTTTTCTCATGAACTGACATGTTTCCTAAAGCATAGGTACTACCACTACTGCTACTACAATCAGAATAGTGTTGTCATTAAAGAAAGGTAAAATGTTTGTTTAGGAGAGACTGCAGTTTGTGTGCCTGTATCCTTTCTCTCCTTCTGACCCCTGAGAACATGCATTGACTTCAAAATCCACAGAAATCAAATTAAGTGCTACTTAGTTTTAGAGTGCCTTTCATCTCAGTGGAAATGTAGACCAGAAATGGACCTCCTGAATAACACAGGCTTTAGAATGTCACTCAGTAATTTCAACATCCAACCTGCAATTTGTGGTTGAGCAAGGGCATATCTTAAAGACAGACATCCAGTCTTAATTAAAAGATTTAAAATGAGGGAGAATATACTACATTCCTTGACTGTGGAGTGTTCTCTATTTTCTGAACTGAATTTGTCCAATTAGAACTTTCAGCAACTGGACTTTATCTTTCTGTTTGCCAGATTATACTTTCTTTTTTAACTAGAAATATTCCTATTTTCTGGTACTCACCTAGGAAATAGTGGTTTAGGGTGAGCATGCTGCAAACATAATGATGATTATATTTAAAAAATCCTGTAAGTGCAGTACTTAACTGCATCACTGTATTTCTTTAAATTGTTAATATCTTGTGGTGCAAATTCAGTGTGGTTGCTTCATTTTTCCATGCATCATAAATATATGAAAAAAAAATCCAAATAGATATATTCACAAGAAAAAAGAAATATAAACATCCAGATTAAGATGGAGAGTTTTAAATTAGAAGGTTTATCCAGAAACAAAACAGATTTTACTTTACAGGCTTTGTTGTGTGCTATTTCTTAATCTTATTTCTCCCTGAACTTTCATATGGTCTTACAAATCTGTTGTGACAATATTTCCTACTGAGTTTCAGGTAAAGGGCAGGCAATAAAAATGTAGGAAATGCAGTTTAGTTTAATAGAAGGAACTAGATTTTATATATAATAACTTTGACATACAGCATGACAGGAATCCTCCAAGATTCAATGCCCGTGCAAAATTTCGTTAGCTAATCACTTCAGTACCTGAAAATTATTGTTTGTCAAGTATTATGTTCCTTCTACCTGCCTTAGAAGTAGTGATCAGATTCTTGAACTAATCTAATCTATCTTTTATTTTAATATCTGATGAAAGATTGCAGGGATTTTCATGTCTGTGGCAGTTATTTTAGGAAGGAAAAAACATCCATTCTTTTAATTCAGATAAACTTGGCATTGCTCTGAGAAATACATCCACAGGCTGTTGTGGCAACAAGAGATGGAGATGGAGAAATATATCTCCTGACACAAATTTCTAAAAGTAATCTTTTATTATCGTTAAAGAAAACAGTGAATTTTAGCTTTGCTTCCTATGTTCATAGGTAAAGTGTCATATTTTTAAAATATGCAATTAAAACCCCCTAGAAAACATTTAAAATATTCCATTGTCATTGCTGTAGCAAAATCTCTAAGGATTGCCATTTTAATGCTAATTCCAGAAGCAAATGGAGCCAGCTGACATGTGTAGTATCAAGAGAAGAAGGTCAGTGCAGCAGCTTGAGACTCAGGAAACAGCAGGAGACTGCATTACCACTCATTACATATATTACAGCAGGCCTTAGGGATTTCTGTATGGCCAGGACATTGTTATGCTCAATCCTGTACAAGTGCAGCAAGAGCAGTCCACGGGCTGCGTGATGGCAAAACAGGAGCAAGGAAAATGGTTATGGAAATTGTCCTTTTTCGTTTTAATTTTTTTTTCCCTTAATTCATGCGTGTTGAACCAAACCAGACTGGCATATATTTGGTTTTTTGCTGCCTCTGTGCCTCTGGCTGTGACTCAGCTTTTAATTTGCTGACTGTCATTAGAGGAAGCGAGGGACACTCAGTGCTTTATGAATTCCCCATGATGGTACACATATCTCCATGTACTCCTCTAAGTGTACAGGCAGCAAAGAGCTTCTCAAACTCTTTGGGATCCATCTGGCTGCATGCTCAGGCAAATGAAATTACTTAAAGTGGAAATTATTTTATATTGCATTGATTTTTTTTTTTTTTTACCCCACCTCCACACCCCCAGTTGTCATTAGCCACAATTGTTTTCACCTGGGGATTCATCATAATTCAGATCTGTCTGCCTCGCACACAGGGTCTGGCTTTCATAATGTTTAAGACTGGAAAGGATCAATAAACCATTTAGTCTCACTGGAACCTTGGATGTCACATCTGTTAAATTTCACCCAGTGAAATTTCACCCATCTTTGCATGCTGAGACTGGCAACTTTATATAAATAAAATCATTTTTTTACAGCAGCTGAAGACAGCAGAGAGTAGGACATTAGCAGATTCTGAGGTCTGTGCCAGGTGATTAGTTTGCTAGGATGATCTCAGCAGGTGTGCCATCATGCATGCTGAAAGGGGAGATGATTTGTTTCCTCCCTTTCTTCCTGTCAGTTGGACCTGTGGTATGCATCCCATCTGATTATATGTGGGGAGATCACCATGACTCCCTATGGGAAACCAGTGCACACAGGAAGCCATCTAGGAGCAGTAATTCTTCAGTACTTGGTGGCCAATATGTAAAATTATAAGGGAGTTAAGGTTTTTCCTTGAATTCCTTCTTTCCACCTTGCAGAAATTAAAAGGAATAATAAAATGTGAAAAATTTTATCAATTAGACCAGAATGTGTATGATCACTTTTGCATAGATTTGATGGGAATCAAATGGGATTTCCCTAAAGTCCTAAGTCTAGCCTGGAAAAAAAGATTCTCTCTTAAGACTTTAATGTGAGGACTGCCTCTCTGGTGTGAGCTCGGGGAGCCAAAACTGATGGGTTGCCGTCTACCACTATGTAAAGGTATAGCCAGTTCTTCTCTTGTAGTTGCAATTTCTCTTTGTATACAACCAGCGATTGCTGTACTGCTTCACCTTTTTTTTTCCCCCCTTCTTTTTCGGTCACAGTTTCACATCAGAAACACATGCTATGGCAGTGGTCTCCAAGCACTGCTGCACGGCGTGTTTGTCTTGATGTGGTTCTGGAAGCAGCGTAGCTATTTATTGGCTTAGGAGCCGCTCAGCGCCTGTGCTGCTGCTGAAGGGAACGAGCTGTTCTTGCCCCAGCCACAGCCAGACATTCCCTTTTCCCCGTCTGCCTTGGCTCTTGCACTCTCATGGTGAATCAAGTCCCCTCGTCTGACCAAATCTACCACGGAAGAAAAGTAAACCACCCTTGTCTCCGTGGGGATCGCCAAGCTGATCCAGGTCCCCTCGAGGAGCACTGCAGCTGCCCCCTGGCCAAAAGTGGAGAAATTTGTAACCCTTTTATGGTGGTGGTGTAATGTTGATTAGTCTCACTTGCTGGTGACCAGATTGTCTCTCCCAGCAGTTCTGTGCCAAGGTTAGTCTGGCTCTGGCACGCAGCCACGCTGCTGTGGCTGGGCTTCTTCGCTGTCCAACAGGAGTTTATTTGGGGGCTTGCAGTCTATATTGTTTTAGTTGTGCTCTGTGAAGACCTTCCAAGCTTTAGTTTTTATTCTCTTATTACAAGAGCTATATTTTAATCTCAAAGGCGTTATTTTTTATTTGTCAGTATAAAATAACTTTTGCTGAGTTGCAGTTGTTTAGCCTGGTAGGTAATACTGTAGCAGTAGCCAAGTTGCTTTAAGTCTTTAATTATTTATGTACTTACTAAGCTCTCTGTCATCTGCATGCTTGCAATAGAGATTTTATGTTTAGATCATTGTTTCCAACAAAAAAAAAAGCAAACCCCTCAACAATGAACCCATCAAATCAAACCCAAAACCAAACCACTTGGAAATAGCAATGTACTAAGAACAGGTCGCTAGGGACCTTAAAGCACTTCATTTTATCCTTTGTGAGCTAAAAATTCATAAAAAAAAACCCCATATAATGCAAGTATTTAATAAAATCAAGTTCAGCTATTAAGCTGGAAATGAAAATCTAAGATATCAACACAACAGAGACCACTAACACCATCACAAAAGTATAACAGAGTGGTTGCTAGTCCTGCTGGTTGACATTATTGCTATTTGTAGACCCTAAGTACTTGTTCTTAGAACAATGAATATACTTTACTTGTTTATAGTTTCCAAGGTTTGAGTATGTGGGGCTTTACTGCTTAATAGTATTTTCTTGGCTTTTCTTTTTCCTGCCTTCTTTTTATTTTTTTCCCCACTAGTTTGTGTCTTTCAATATTTTCAATTACTTTTAGCTATATAGGTAGACAGAAAACTTAGAAATTAATCTGGGAAATTTAGAATTCTTTATTCAGTAGCATGTCTAAAATAAGTTACAAAGAATCCCTACATTCTGACTCAGTAGCTCCATCTTTTTCCTAAGGACTATGATTTATTCCTTAAAAAATCAAATCTATTACATGTTATCGCATTTCACTTTTTCTAATTATTGATGTCTATGAAAAACTCAGCATCTATCAATATGAATTAATTATTGAAAAAAAATCCATTACTTTTACTCTCGCTGTAAGCAGCAATGTTGACAAGTATACTAGCAAATACTTCTTATCAGAGATAATATAAAATTGAATGCAGTTTCATTCTGAGCCTCAAAAGAGCTTGATTTTGAGCTGTACAGCATCAAGAAGGGTTGAAGTTTTCTCACTGTTTTGATCATAAAATCTGTAAGAAACAGGTCTACAGATACAACCACTATAATTGAGAAATTCTGTTACTTCCATTCAGATGATGCAGTAACTAGAAAATTAAATTTAGCACCAGCAAATTCTTTAATATATTCCATCTGACTGACTTTATCAATGTAAATAGAAAATATGTTCCAGTTTTGTCCATTTCCTGCAAAATAATCTTACTGGCTTAAAGCCAAGTCAGAACACTCAGAGTAGTCTTTGACATGGGTTGAGTTTTATAGAGTGGATCTGGGATTCCTGGTACCAGAAACATGAGTAAGAGATGGTGGGAGGGAGTTGAGGGTTGCTAGCAGCATACTCTAAGTAAAAGCAAGGAAGCAGAGTTGGGGTCATTTGTGTAGGCACAGCCTAACACTTGAAAAAGGAATCAATGGTTGGTATATCTGGTAAAAGTGGGTTTGCACAGCTGAGGTGAAGTACTTGGAGGCTTATTAGAGTATAAATCTTAGCCCTTATTCTTAACCTGAGCAAATAGAGGGAGCTGCACTGATTTCAGTTAAGCTATGCATATGTAAATAAGGTGAGGTTGTATCTTTCTGGATCAAGGTAAATAGAAAGCCTCTGCCTCTGTCCATACTTGTTAGGCAATGTACAATTTTGAGACTCTTAGTCATACACAGATCTCAATGCACAAGGTGTACTGGATGTACATACGATGCCAGGGAGCTAGAGAGACAAAACAGGTTCTTTAAAACAAATCTGCCTTGAAACTTGTCGTGGCTGAATATGCCAAAAACTCTGGGTGAAATTTTATTTGGGTTTGTATGATCAACAGAACATGGAACTTGACCCTGTGAAAAAATCTGTTCAGTCTTATTCCAAGTAGGGTGCTTGACATCACTTTTACAGCTGGTTTAGCTCCAGATTAGAATAGTACAAAACTTACAGTAAAAGGAATTAAAATAGCACAGTGGGTACTCTCCATACTTGATTCTCTGTGAGTGCTGAGCAGCTCTTCCATGGTCTCCAAAGTAAGAGTGTTAGAAGGCTCACCTGATGTTTGGTTGTTGTGATTTCCCTATTCATTAATAATTTGTGTGACTGTGGACATGTTGGATCACATGTGCTTCAAACCTCTCTGTCTGTAGAAAACATGCAAAACAGTTTTCTTAGCCACATTAGTATTATTTTGAAACCTCTAAGTACATGACAAGGAAGATCAGCGAAACGGACTTGTCCTGTCACACACAGTGAGTTTTGCACCCCCTGGATGGATATTGTGAAAATCCTTCTTGGCTCTAACTACAGTACTCAGACATCAGTCTTCTGGGAAGCTCTGAGAACTGAATAGCACTCCTAGCATATCATTTCTCTTCCTTTCTGTTCCCATTAGTTCACTGTGAGATGAATATTTCCTTCCCATTTGTTCACCTGGAGATGAATTCAATTGCATGATCTTATTAAGATTTACCAGGAACTTTGGCACTTTAATTTCTAACAGGGGATTGGAAATGTGAGAATCTGCTTAAACATTGCAACAAAAGGTGTTTGGTCTTTTCAAATATCCCTTTACTCTTTTAATAGGAAATAGGGAATAATGGTATTTCCATTACAGCTTTCTTATATGATTCTGTACAAATTCTATACCTTTTAATAGCTGTCTTCAAGGTTATTGGTTTTTTTTTTTCTTTCTCATCCTTAGGATCAGATCTAAGTGCAATAACCTGGTTACAATATGTCACTTACTTTGCCTTAATTCTTTGACTCATGAGAGTCATGTTTGTAATATAGCACTGACCTCAGGGGTTCTTTTCAGTCCAAGACAGCTTCCAGAGTTCCATATTTATTTTTTTCTTCCTTCATTTTAAATATATGAAAATATCTTTGGCATTGGAGAACGTGGGAAAGTGGAACCATTCATTTTTACTGTTCCAAATCTGCAACTATATAAACAAATTAACTGGGCCAATAATGATCAATACATGAAAAGGAGCTATGGTTATGCATTAGGATCATATACCTGATTTTGCAATGCAATGCTGAAGCAATCAATTGCCGTCATAGGGCAAGAATTATAAACCACTGAAAATCAAGTCTATTAGCACGCCAGTGACTGAGAGGTATAATTTGTGTACCCCCTTAAGAAACTGGTACGTAGTTCTACATGGTGAGTTATCCTAAAATGTTTTCGGCTGTGTTCTTGTTTTGCCTGATGATCCCTTGGGGCAGGATGAATATGGTAAATATTTATGTTGCTTAATGTGCTGTAGTTTTAAATAATATTGCTTATATTCCATGAAGTAATAGTCTGATAGGAACAGATTTCCAGGCTACCTGGTTAGAGAAAACCCGGAAGAGTTTAGCTGATTTCCAAACCAATATGTTGTCCTACCCATTTAAGACAAAAACTGCCGTTTTGTTTGCTAGTGGCTTTGTGAGGTGCTACACATTTTGAATACTGAAGAGCCATATTTATCATGATTTTCCTAATCTTCTGCTGGTATTGACACTGTTGAAGCAAATCTGTTCCTGCCACCTGTGTCCTTAGAAAGGCATGGTATTGCAGAAGGAAAGATGTCTGAGCTGAATCCCCAGTTTTAAAGAAACAAGTACTTTTCATAGATAAACCTTTTTTTTTTTACCCTGTATCATTTCTGTGGTTGCTGTTACTGTATATTATCCTTAGTTTTGAAAGTCTGATTTATAAGGATTAATCAAAGCATAACACTGGTGGCCAGTTTACATGCAGAGAATCATACACAAATATACATAGCATTTCTAAATGCCTGTGTATCTTTCAGCATAACCTCTGTGTTTATAAACACATTTGAACCAGCACTGCTTGTTCATTATGTAACCAATTTTGAGCTTAATGTATCTGTATTAATACCAAACATCTGGTTCTTCTGGAGCAGAATCCCAGAATGTACACAATCCAATGGAACAGACAATGTCCCTGCTTTATGTTGAGTTATCCTGAGGTCCACTACTTAAGCTATTTTCAGTTTGCAGTATAGGCGTTTTTATGTCTCTTACATGCTGGTTGCTGCTATGTTCTATTCATATGTGGAGTTTCTGGAGGTATATGATATTTCTTTGGAGTATTTTATTCCTTGGGATCAAGAGACATGGCTGATCAAGGGAAATTGTTCTTCCCAGTCGAGGACGCTCTTAGATAAGTTAGACAGACAGTAAAAGCTGCCTGTTTAGCCTGTATCAAAATCTGTCACAGGCTGGGGACTTGCCTTTCTGCAGTATGTGAAAGGCAGCTATTTCTTCTCACCAAATGATTTTCTGTTCTTTACTTTCAGAGGGATTTGCCTGTGTGCTGTGGCTCCTGTGGTCACACTGAGGTTACAGCTTGCAGAATATTGCCCACAGGACGAGCCATTCAAAAGCCACAGCTCGTGAAATAAGAAAACCCACGTAGTCGTTTTTGTCTTCAGTGCATGCGAAAATGGTGTCCCCTTATTTGTACAGTCTGTCACATCTTCTGTTAGTGAGCTCATTAGGATAGAAAGTATCACAATCATGTCAGTTTTGCGATCATAATTTGAACACAGCCTCTTTGGACCTTCATCTATTCAGCTGTCACAAGTCTGACATAAACTTGTGGTCATAGACGGTTTGAACCAACTAACCAATGGATCTTTGATTTGGAAAGGAAAGAGACAGACATAACGCTATTCCCTCTAATTAGTAAGACATCGCTATTTTTTGCATTTCCAAGTAATATGGGCTAGCTTTGCATTACAATTACTATAATTGTAATGGACCATATTCAGGTACAAAATCACCTGAGTCTTTTAGAAGTGCTTGACTACTTGATTATTGCAACTTTTAAAAGATGTTCTTTAATAAAAATCTATTACTTTTTTTTTTTTCCTTCCTTCTGTGTCTGTGTTTTTCAGACATCTTGTCAAGGCTTGCTGTTTGTTATGAGAGTAGACCCTTAATGTGGAATCACAGACATAACATCTGACCTGGAAGAAAAGTAGTTCTAACAAAGGGTTGAATCTTCACTATTGAAGACATTGAAGTGAAAAGTAGCCTGATTAAAGACGGCGGTATTGAGTTTTTGCCATTAGACTAGAAAGGCTGAATTGTTACTAAAAGCCATGAAGAGGGGGACTCTGGAATTTGTGGTGAAAGGAAATTGAAAAGAAACAGAACATTTGGATTCATGTTTCATGAAATAATGTGTGTGACAGAATAGGAAGGCAGTCTGAGGGAAAATTGACATAATTTTTTCCTACAACTGGGAGAGGCCAGATAAATATGTCAGTGTTAACAAGTGAACTATTGTATACTTAGAAAAAAAGATTCAGAACAATTTGTAAATATTAATTTGCATTGGCTTTAGAAGAATGTTTTATAATGTACGAAAATGTACTTTTTCTCTATAGCATCTTTATGAGTCCATACTAATTACAAATCTTTCTTTGGTTTTCTTTAGTTTTATAGGACCAATTCTTCATTCAGCTACACTTATCTTAATTATGAAGCTATAAAATTAAGTATTTCCCACTGTATTTTGTTACAGCCACATGAGAAATATAGAATTAGGGTATGCTATGGTATTAGGTTTTTCAGATAGGAAGGAAAATTAGGGGAAGAAAAAAGATGTTAGTAGAATCAAGAATGTTAACTAAAAGGACAGAAAACAAAATCAACAAGGACAGAATTGTAAATTCTTTATTTTATAACAAAAGAACAAGGTAAATTCTTCAATGTTGATGTATGTGTAGTAATGGAGACTGTGGGTTTCAAAAGTAAGAAGGAGAAAATCCAGCTTGGATAATTGAAGTATGCTCTGGAAGTAAATAGAATAGTTGATGTATAAAATCATTGTGATTAAATAGACATAGGAAAACTTTAATTGAAAGAAAAAAATAAGGTAATTCCTGTGTAGAAGGAAGCAAAAAACTGGGAGGTGATCACCCCACAGATGTCCTGAAACTTACTTAGAGAAAATAGCCAGGTCCCACAGTAGCAGAATAAGGATTTTGAATTCTTTATTTCAGTAGAACAAATGCAAATTTGTCATCATTTCAGACACTCTGTTATTGCCCCATGGTAACATCAATGTTTTATGATTATTTTGGTGGTAATTATCTGAACTGCCTCTGTTCCTTTGTTCAATAAATTGTTTTCAATCATCTATGGGAGAAATTAATCACTTTCTTAGTATACTTCAGTTCATGGTTTTTATTAACAGTGGGTTTCAGAGAATTTCTCAGGCACGATGCTGACTTTAGGAACATTCGCATCAGAAGATCTCACATGGTGAAGTTACACACACTTTAGTTGTCTAGAAATCCGATTTGTTTAAAAGGAAGAGTTGAAAACATATGTATTTGTACACTTGACTTATTTGCATAGAGGTTCTTTATCCTAAACCTTCCTCACAGGTGAAGGCCAAGTCTTTTTGGCTTTCCTCTAGACCACAGGACATTATTACCTCTTTCCAGGTATTTATTTTCATCTCAGATTAAGGAAAATGCCTGTATTCAGATAAAAATAAGAAGTATTGAGTTGAGGAATTGTCTTTAAACAAAACGTGTTGGTTTTGGAGCAAGATTTCTTGTTCATCTGGTAGTCAGTATCAATTTCCATGGACAGGAGATAGCCTGGTTCTCTTCTCCAAACTTAGACCCTGCAAAGCTTCCTGCTATAAAAGTATCTTGTCTGGCCTCTGGTGCTGTTTGCCCCAAGAAATCCTCTAGACAAGAACCGTAAAGAATAAACCATCAGCCTCACATCTGATGTGGGGCAGTTGTACAACCTGCATGACATAACATTATTGTATAATTTTGTGTGTTTGGCCCTGGTGACTGTAAAGCACAAGGATGGGGCACTTGCCCACACACCTATTTTATTTTCAGATCCAAAGTCCTCTCCTGTGTGACACTTCCCTTTTAGGAGAATGGACATTTAAATGTTGCTACAGAGGCAGAAAAGGAGGAGAAACAGGCACAGAAAATGGAATGTATTGGAAAAGTTTAGTGTTATCATTTATTACGCAAATCCCAGTGGTCAAGTGATAAAGCAACCTCTCTCTGAGAGGCATTGCTGTTCTTCCTGGAGCAATTTGTAGATACCCAAAAACCTTTCCAGTACATCCTTGTCATCACGTACAGAGGCAACATGCCTTTTCTCAAAAAGGGAGCAGAAAGGCTAATATACTTTTTAATGAACTTTGGGAGCCCTTTATAGAACATTAACAAATGTCTGATGGCTGCTGCGTTCGTATAAACAAGATTTCTTTTTTCTTGTTCTTGTGCTTTAGTCCATAAACTGTTGATATTTCCTACCTCCAGCCAAATTAATGCTCAAGAGGATACATGTTTCTGCAGTCTCCAAAGAGCTGGTTATCACCAGTTACATCCAGGAATTTCCTTTTTAAATTATGTTAAATTTACTGGTAATGTTTCTTGAACAACTTTAAAGACTGCTGTTGCTGGGCTGCTTTGGTTTTTTCATGCCAACATCTATTAATTTGATTACCCGTGTTTTAAAACCAAGTGAAAATACATAGTTAACAATGTAAGTATTGACAACTCAGACTTTTTTCTCTCAGATTGAAGATATAGTCATTGGTAGGATTCACAATTTGAAGTCACTGAATTGTAGTAGAAATAGATTTGAATGGCCCTTAACTTGAAATGATAAAGTGGAAAGTATCTGACAACCTTGGAATTTTGTCTTTTCCTTTCTTTTCTTGCTTTTGATTCTAAGCCTTAAGAGAACAGAGTGCCAACTTACTTACGGAGAACAGCAAAAACCATTTCTCAGGTTGTCTTCAAATGTATCTCTACTATTGATTCAGCTTGCTAGACTGTACAACTCATCAGATCAATTCTGGGCTATCTTTTCATATAAAATACTCTCTGAGTTCAGTTTCAAACTGACAAATTCTGGTTTTTTGTTAATGAGATGACTACCAAGAATTTTGATCACAGAAAAAAGCATTGCTGAACTAAAGGTTCTGTTCAGGTGTTCTCATTTGAAAAGCTCTCTCGTGCTAAGCCAAGGTTCTGCACAGTGGTGTAGTAAGAATAAGAATATGAAAGCAAGGAAAGCCTTTTCAGGTAATTTCATATCCTCCAGTTCACTTGGATGTTACTGGTAAATGCTCTTTCATTAAATGCAAGATACCTAAAGTACATTAAGTTGACTATAAGTTAAAATGAACCTCTTTTATACATTTTCAGGGGGTTGCATATTAAGTCAGCATTTACAGTGTTTTCATTTCTGTTTGGTTTTCTTTTCTTTAGGCTTTGGTTTTTGGTGTCCTTTTTTTTGTTTTTTCCTTGCTTATAAATAGAATGTTGTTTTGAATGTGTAAATTCTGAACATATTTATTAATCTATCAGAGAAACAGATATAAAGGACCTGAAAAATGTATAATCCTAAACTCAAGTACGTAGCAGTTAAAGAATGCATTCACAGAAAAACAAAGGCCTGAATAAAGCACCTTCATCATTTTTTTCCCTTCACTTCATACTTTTATTGAAAATACAAGTGAAGATGTGTTCTAGAGGGAGTTCATTCAGGTGCCATTTTTAGTCACTGCTTGCGACCACAAAGTGTATTAGAATTTTAACTTGTGCTATAGTTCCTTATTCTGTATCTGTCACAGATGCTAACAATTCAGACCTTCTGTGAATCATGACAAAACAAAATATTTACATTTATAGTTTGACAGGAATTTTTTAACAAGTAGAAACTATCTTCTGTAAATTTAGTTGTCAGCACTTTGAAAAATTTCAACAAGCTAAGCAGGTTTTTTAATTGTTGGTTTTATTATTTATAGTTTTAAAAAATTTCATTATGGTGTACTTAGTCTATTTATTATTGTTATTATTATTAACTTTCACTCATAATAAGATATTTGCCATTTTGTTTCTATGCCAAAACCTTCATTATCTCTCACATCATCTTTCTTCTTTCTTGAAGTTTGAAGTGGTTCTTCCCATATCCTCTGCTAACCTTTACATTGGCCCCAACCTTTAGTTTTGCAAAGTCTGTGTTCCTCTGCTTTCCCCTCACAGAAGAGTGGTTCCCTTGAAGAATTAAACATGTTACAGGTAGTTGGAAGAGTAGAGGATATAACAGCAGATCCTCCTCACCTATGGAAATTCTTAGATTAATTTATTTAAGAGAAAGGTGGCATTTATTCTGAGGGCAGTAAAGCTTTACTGTGTAATTGCATACAACTTTTGTAAGTGAAGGTTTGCTCAGTGCCTAATGCCCTGGCTGTAGCCAAGACCAAGGAATCAAATTAGGAAAACACTAGTTATGTTTTACAGACATTCAAAGTTGATTTCTTTTACTCTTCTTAGTGTCAGAAGAGACAGCTTCCTTGCTGTGCAGTAGATTTCTATACTTCTGTATTTCACCACCTTATTTTAAAATGATAATACTATATGTCAAATCTATGATTTTGGGAATGAAAGGGAAACAGAAACAGGCATACACGACTTTTTAAAAAGAGAACAGAAGGAGAAGGAAGGTATTGGACATTGCTGTGAGTACAGCTGATTCTTTCTGGGAAGAGATTTTGTGAGGGAAGCCTTGACTGCACTAAGTAAAACCAGTGTTAATTAGGTAGAAGTGGATGGTAGTTGACTGGGAGTGGACAGACTGAAAAAAAATTGTCCCAAGCCAGTTTATAGCCTCAGCTACATCTGTTGCTGCTTTTTTACTGGAAATTTTCACATGAAAACCTGGTTTGCAAGCTGGAGTTTGGAATAACTTTTCTTTACATTGGACCCTGACTTTCCTGCAAAAAGTAATTAAAACCATATGTATCACTTTTTTTGGATGCAGAGTTCCCTTTGTCCTACACAGACCTGGGAGCATTACGGGTAACATAAGAGCTGAATTATGAAAGTAGTTACAAAACAAAGTAACTTTTCCAATGCATTCTACAGAAGAATTTTTTCACCAGATACATTTGCTTACATAGAAATTTTTTCCTTTCTTTTTTATTTTTTTTTTCTTAATGTCTTTAAGCAATTTTGAAATCTTGGTATCAAGCTTTTCCTTTGGCATTCCTGGGAGCATTTATTGCCCTTAATTGGTTTCAATGTTTTTTAAATGCCAATCCCAAATTACACGTTTGGTTATTTAAAGCCAACTGAGAGATTAGGCAAATGCAAACTGATTTGTGTGGCTACGAAAACCACACGAGTGGAAGCCAATCATATTGATCACTTCAGCCAATTATTCTTGTACAACACGTGGTTATCCCATTTTATTCACTAATATGCACTAAAGCAAGCTGCCAGCTAAGAGTTGTTACATGATAAAAGCTTCTTTGCTTACCACTCTGATATCACTGCTGTGAAGGACAAGTCTTGTAACATATTTTAACAACCTTTTCAAGAATACAACTCGAAGTTACTGAGAAAAGAAAAAAAAGTGCTGGCTCAATTAGGGTTGGGTTGAGAAGTAGCAGTTCCCGGCCAACTAAAATGTTTTAGATTAACTTTTGGATTTGCCAATATATTTTGAAGGGAAAACTGTTGACAAGGCTGCTAGTATTTTGAAGGGCTGTGGTGCAACGGGCTTGATCAGGAATGGAAGTTCTGTTTGTTCCCGAGATTCCTGTTGGCTTTAAAACTCTTACGTCTCAATACCGCCAAAACTAAAACCAGCCTATATAGTACTGGTTGTAGCCAGATGAAGTGTCAGGGACTTACTTAGCAATATATGGGGTCCATTTCATTCCAGTGCAGATGCAAAGCAAGGCCTTTGCTAAACAGAATTGCAAAGGAGTTCAGTCAGGATGCAGATGCGAATGCTTTTGGTTGCAGACTTCACTGGAACTGAAACACTGCCCACAGTCATGGGGATTAATTCCTTTCTCCATTGTCATTTGGGCTCCCTCTTTTCTCCTGCTGCAGGATTTGTCATTTTATAAATAATTCTGTGCTCCTAAGATCTCCTTTTCAGCTTATTTGAGATGCAGTGTTAAGAAGGAGTACCCTCCTCCAAAAGGTGAAGCTTGTTGTTTATTGTCAGTGAAAAGGTTTTTCTGTTTTCTCCTCCTTTAACTTCTAATACCATCCTTCTTTTCCATGCCACCAACCAGCTTTGTTTCTCTCTGAAATGACCAGCAAGAGTACTATTAAAATTTATGTGGCTTAACCTCTTCTCTGTGAAAATGGCCAGCAAAGCTAGTATTTTGAGGCCCTCTCTGCATTCTCCATTGTGGTTTAAAATAGTGTTTTAGTAATGCTTGCAAAAGCGTGTGCAGGAGACAGAGTGGAATCACAAGATCAGAATTTAAAAATAGCATCTCTGGAAAAGTTTATATTGAGAATTGTTTAACATTATTTTAGCCATATTTTTATTCAGGGCTGCAAATACCTCTTAGGGGAAGAAAAAGAAAAAAAGCTTAAGACTCTCTTTTTGACATGTTTTTTTGATGCTTTTGTGAATGTGGAATATATTAGGTCTACATTATCCATCATTTCTCGATTATGAAATCTCAGTTCATTAAGTCTTATCTGCAGCCTTTGAATAGAATGCAGCCTTCCTTTTTTTAGTACCAGGGCAGGTTACTCCTTATCACTCTTAGACCTTGCAGATGTTTCCCTTGTAGCCATGTATAAAATGGCTGATATGGCATGAATAACCGTGTGACAAATAACCTTCAAGTGCCAGAATCTATGCTGGATTCCACTTCAACTCCTAATCTCATACACATCTTCTTGTGTTATGGCAATTCAGGGCAACAGAAAATATAAACTAATTTAAAAAAATGTTTTATTCGGGAAAAGGTATTTTAATAGGGAAGACATGAAAGCAGGATTGATAGGATATGAACTTTGCATTGTTGTGGTCTGTGTAAGGAACTGTAAAGGAAGACCTGTTTCCATCTTCATGGTGGTAGTTCTATCTTCAGTATTTGAAAGCATAAAATAACACATAGAACTGATAACATGTGCCAGTGACACCTGTGCTCCACATTAAGATAAATGGGCTGCCTGCATTCTTGAAATCTGGTGCATGATGGTCCTTGTTATCTCACGTCTTCAGTAGTGTCTTTGTGACTATTGTCGAATTCCAGGGTGAATGGATATTTGATGGTACAGGAAAATGATAGGATGTATGGGTTTTGTTCTAAATTAAATGGAAGAGCTGCCTTTAAGAGGTCTTTAAGATCTTTACTTTAAGAGGTTGTTCTGTAGCAGGAGCAAGTAAAAGTATTTTATATAAATATTTCTGGATTCCTAAGTCAGGTATGTCATCAGTACAACAATAAATTTTCTTTTCTTACTCCTATAAAGTTAATTTTTACCCTATTTTCTGTACCCTACTAACAGCATAGGTTTCATAGAAGAACTCCTGGCTTCCTTAAATTCATTAAGATAGTGCAGATCCAAATCAGAATAAAATCAGATTTCAACTATGGATACAAACATTAGGATACAAAATTAGATTCATTTAAGTATTCCATGGCCACATTGACTTTCGGAGTTAAAAAAAATAGAGAGAGAAATGTGCATGTGCAGGTGAGTAGATTTTTCGGTAGATGAAATCTAAAGCAACCTCCCATCTTTCAAGTATGCTGTGCCATATTTTCTTATCAGACTGCTAACATCATCTCAGCTGTTGGCTTTGCCATCTAAGTAGGCACCTACATCTAAAAACTTGCTGGAACCTATCTGTGTTGGAATACTACTTGTGAGAGAAGGAACAAGCCTTGAAGGAATCGTGAACTCCAGACAAAAGGCAGCAGAGTTGCTGCTGACCTCTACAACTCATTTTAAAACTTGGCCTCATGTGAGATGCTAAGCAGAGAGTATTGCTCGTTAAAGTAAGAGGAAGATGAAGGCAACTGCTGTGCTGAGACTTGTGCTGCACCACAGATTGACTCATTGCTGGAAAGGATCTGAGAAAAAAAAACGGTGCCAGAGTCAGCCCAGCAACCACGCAAGAGGCAGGAGGTGTGAGAATGCTTAGGAGTGTAAAAGTTTGGGAACTTGATCCAAGAAGCAGAGCAAAGAAATTGAGAGGACTGCAGAAGCTAGGCTAGCCTAGAGATGTTCATAAACAAAGGCATCAGGACTCACAAGGCTTCCAGGAGAGAAAAACTACCTTTACTAGAACCAAAGAGGGTTTTTTAAATTACTTTTAAAATATTTTTTCTTTATTATTATTATTATTTTTTAATTTTTTCCTTCTAGTGAACTTAACAGCCAAGCACTGGCAGGCTGTTTCAGAATGTGCCAATCCTGAGGCAGATGTGGGATTTTTTTAAAAAAAAAAATCAGTTGTATTTGCTTTACTTTACTTTAAGTATTCACTCAAGGAAACAGAAATTTTGA
Source organism: Acrocephalus scirpaceus scirpaceus (assembly GCA_910950805.1). Lineage (NCBI taxonomy): Eukaryota > Metazoa > Chordata > Aves > Passeriformes > Sylviidae > Acrocephalus > Acrocephalus scirpaceus. Next base: position 9,169,644 of record OU383774.1, read on the forward strand.
TTTACTTTTGTGACAAATGTATCATTGCTTCCTCTTCTTTAGATAGGGGCTGCAATAACATTTTGATGACAAAAAAAATAAACGGTGTGAGTTTTACTACAGAGAAATGCATACTAGGACAATTTTTAATAGTTTCTGTATGCATGAGAATACAGAATAAAATCAAGCAAAAGAGTTTGGGGCAGGTTTTTTCCTCTTCTTTCAAATAAACTGTAGGAAGTGTTGCTAAACTTTCCGGTGGGATCAATAACTGTCTTGCAAGGTCAAAGTGGTGCTGCTGGCCTTGTGATCTGGCTTTGTGTTCTCCAGTACATGCAGGTGTGTATCAGTTTGTGAGCTGCAGTGGAGGTGGCATTTCATTGCTCTGACAGCAGCCTCAAGCTCAAAACCACAGCCTGGCTCCAAGAATCCAGAACACATCTGGGAGGGCAAAAATCACCAAATAAAATTAACATGTTGCAAGGTGTGATGGGGATTTCTAGGAACTTTGTTTGATGACTGTAAGATCATTTTAGTCTTTCTCTTACCTTACAATATTGTAGACACAAAGAAGTATATTTTTGTAGCAAAGTAAAAAAATAAACATATGCTTACAAAATTAGAATTTGAATTGAAAAGCAAGCAAGAAGATGTGATTAGAACACCATTCTAATCTCAAACATTAAAGAAGGTTGGGTACTAGTAATCTTGCTCAACCAGGAGCACTGATAACATCTCTCGAGCACGAATGCTGCTGACCAACTTCTCAGATCGACCTCCTTCCATGATTACTGACTTCTAATAATATTCCCAATCTATCAGATATACACTGGCAACAAACAAGCCTTTAGAATTAATCTGGACACTCGTGTCTCTGCAAATTTGGTGGCCTCATTAATTATGAGTTGTGTTTTGCTGAAAATGCATTTGAAATGTTAGTGGGTCATCCTAGATGGAGTTAATTCTGATGTTTACATTTTGTATCTTCATTTTCTGACTTGAACTTGCCTTTCCATCCCTTCCTTAAGTAAGGGAAAGAGCAAGTGCTCACCTTGGAGGTGGCATGCATTTTACCAGGCTAAGCTCTTATTGCGTTGTCATTTCTACTAAAGTACTTCAAATGTCACATGTTGTTAAGAAATGTTTGCTATTCAAATTCCTAATAATAATCCAGTTGAGCCCCCAGCATTTGTTAAAGGTCAGATGTGACAGAATGGGAAAAAGGTGTAAAACTGAGAATGGTGTTCCAAGCACGGATACATGCAGGAACATAGACAGGTGCACTCGGTTTAAGAGGCCTTGTCTCAGCAACTGGTTTATTCATTCAAATCTGGAAAAATAATCTCTGTTCTACCAAATAGAAAATGGGCCAGTAAAGGTACATGGCACCTTTTCTTTTTAAAAGAGCAAAGCAGTGTTTGGAGACTTCAGAGTGAGCTGAATATGTTTCAGTTTAGATAACTGATCCCAGTTAATTATGGCTGGTAATCACCAAGGTTGTACTGAACTTTGTGTTTGTTTTCTGATATTGAGAAGTTGTGGTACTCTAGGGTATCTGTGCTTCACTGTAAATTCTAACAATGACCTTTATTTTCAGATTGTAGGGAGATGTGATTGTCAGTATACTCAACACTGGGTGCATTTCTCTCTTCATCTCTTAACTTTCACCCAGATCTGCGTTGCAGAGATGATTTCAGTTTTAAGTCTCACTTTATATAAAAAGGAGATGTGGGAAAGCAGCCTATAACTGAGGTAGCTGTTAAAATTCTGACTGTTTATTTTTAAAAAATTGTTACTATTTCTAGGTCCCATTGGGAGAGGGGGGGTAGGTATTTTATTCATTAAGAGATCAGCCACAGAGCTAAAAGTAACAGCCCAAACCCTCTCATCTTTTGTGAACTAGTCAGTACACTGCAAAACTGAGCCCTTAGTAGTAAAGTATTACAGAATGGAGTTGCAATTTTTTACCTTTTAATGCATTTTTTGTAGATTAAGATAACCCTTTTTACCCCTGGAAGTGGTATAAATCCAGTAAGTGGTGCTGCTGTTAGCTGAAATACTCGAACTGTGGAAGTTCAGAGCGGGAAGCTTTCCTTGAGGAACACTTGAAAAGGAAATGTAGCTCCTGTGATGCACTGGGACCCAATATTGTCAAACCGTGTATAAACTAATACTTGGCACAGATTATTGAGCGCGAGATGTCTTGAGGGGGATGGTTAAATTAGAGCCTTGCTTTGGTTCCTTCTTGAGCTTTCTGAAGCAGATGAGAGACCTGAGGAGTATAAAAGGTGGGTGTGCTGTGGACTTCTCTGGATTAAATGTCTCTTGCACAGTGAAAGACGAGACAGTAGGGCTGGATTCTGTTGCCCCTCAGGATCCCTCAGAGTTTTCTGTTTCTTTGTTACCAGGATGACACATGCCCCAGTATAATTTCCAGATGGCTTTTGAAGTTGGATGTAACAAAGTATTTGCTAAATGGCTCTCAGAAGGGAGCCCAAACTGTGTTCCATTGTCAGAAGAAGTGAAAAGCTCATCTCCCTAGTTAAAACCATAGGGCTGTTTTGTGGGGATACTTGTTTCCAAATGTCTCTGGGTTCCAATTCATTTTGTTACAAAGATTTTCTTACGTATTTTGTCAGTGATAGATTTAGGAATAGCTCAAATATATTCGTTGCGTGAAATATATATGAAAACATTATTTATATAAGTGCAGTCAGAGAATGAGAAGTATGAGCACACCCAGATAAATCATATCAATACACTCAGAGAAAGAAATCCTGACTGTAGATCTAAAAGTCAAAGATAAAGCTTCTGTTGACTTCAGTTGGGAAGAATTCGACCCAGAGAAAATAAGAAACATGCCTTACATGAATTGATGTCAAGATGTATGTCCTCTGCCCCACAGAAAGAGGATATTTAAAATATTTATGTAAATATTTCAAAGGCTTGCCAGTTGAGCTTTGTTAAAGGAACCTGCATGTGTGTTGACCTTATGTTTGTTTGTTTCACGGAAAACTCATGCAGCTGCTTTTCATAACTGTGTTCACATCTGCTGTTGCTAAATCGTTGTGAGCCTGGTTTCCGAAGGAAATGAGTTTTATGTGATTACACTGTGTGTGCCTGGGTGTGCGTGCACACGTGCAGCCACATGAATGTGAGCGTTCCCCACAATGACAAAGTTTTTAACTCGCTGGCCACTTTCAACCAAATCTGAAGACAGGACCTAGCTTCTGAGACAACCCATTTCTACAAATTTCCTGAAGTGCAGGCACCTAGGAAGGACAGCTGGAGAAGGAGAGACTTTGGAGGAAGTAGCGTGCATGAGTTCAGCCCTTGTGAGGCACCAGGGAACGGAGATGTTGGAAATGACCTAGCTAATGGAAAGCTACCTTGTTAGGTGCTGGAGTAACTGGTTGTGAGAGAGAAATCTGCAAGGAATCTGACTTCATTAATTTCACTGCTAACAAAATGGTGTTTTCTGATGAGTTCTCGTTTTATATAAAAAAAACAAAACCAAAAGCACACAAAAAAATGGGGTTTTTTTTAGTAGTAATAACCGTAGTCTCTATTTTAGGAGAGGAAATTTTAGATTTAAGAGAGGAAGAAATCATGAAGGGTTAGTGCTAGTTTTTATTGGCAAAAGCTTTGGATATTATTGGGTGTGAAAGCTGTAAATTACTTCTGCAGTTTGTCCTAAGGAAAGGAGAATTAAAACCATTAGGTTACATCTTTTATGGTACATGAATTTGCTATGTACCACAAAACTTACGTGGAAGAAAAATCTTGCTGCAGAAAACTCCCTTGAATTATTTCTCAGTTTCATTGGTGGTGTTTCTCATCTTTTTCCTCCTATGAAATAGATCCACCTGTATGATACTAGAAAATAAAGGAAAATTGTAAGCAATAGACTGTAGAAATCTTTAAAAGTCTTCTAATCTACCTGTGATTGATGTATGCAAAGAGATGTGTATTAGACTTGGTGCATATCTAGATCTATGTACATGGGTATAGTGAGAGAGTGAATAACAGAGTAGGAGAAGGATCTGTCTTATTGGAAAGGGAGTTTGTAGCTCACTAAATGCTAAAATTCCTTTCTTTCCAGCCTTGACAAGCTGTGAAATATTATACTTTAAACTGTCACTATTCTGGGACTGAATTCTTGCTTGTCCTGTACCTCAGGGAAGTGTAATATGGGAGGGTATGCATGGGGGTGTTGTAGGGATAGAGAGGTAAGTGGGAAATCCACAGTGAAGATAAATAAAGGAAACATTTCCTGGTTAAGGCAGAAAGTTTTGTGGGTTGTTTTAATATTATTTTTAAAAAGTAATTGGAGATGTTAAAGTGTTCAAAAGGCAGGAATGTTAGAAATGGCCTTAGGGAAAATGCATTAATGGAAACACAAGTACAGGACATGTGAGTGGTCAACAGGACATGATGAATTAAACTTTATGTACAGTTACGGGCTTAATTAAAGATTTTTAGATTTATTACACGAATTTGCAGTGTAATTGCCTTCAAAGCAATAAAAAATAAAAGCAGAGGTGATGCCTTATTAAGGCTTACCTTTTCTAGGATATTACTGGTTTTACCAAGCAAAAACCATAATTTGTTTTGTGATGAAATTTCAAGAAGTGACTCCACCCCAAAAAGAGTGCATTTTTCTCTCAATAATAGATATAATGCTGAGAGAAAGAGAAATAGTTTCTATGTGTTCACACAAAAGTTTCTCAGGGGATGATTTCACACATGCACTGTGATGTAGAAATAGCCAGGTTTTTTGTAGAAAAAGCCACAGGGAAAAGTCACATTAAAACATGCCATAGATTAGCTGGAATGCTTCATGATGGAAGCTCAAAATAACTGCAAAGTATCGTTTGAATGTAATTCAAGTAATGGGAAAGAAAGAATATTAGCAGCCCTGCATCTCCCATTTATCTGAACATCAGCAAATGGACACTTCATTTGATATCTTGACATCTCTTTGTTTTTATATATTTGGCTGGTATATATCAAGGAAGACACAATGCAGTTTCTTTGAACTCTGCTGCTGAACATCTGTAAAAGTTTATTTGGCACATGGTAGTAATTTTCAGCTGTGTGTATGGCAAAGATGTGTATATGTCTCTGCACAGAAGTTAAACTGGTGAATCTGCCACATTTGTTTAAAACATTTCATTTAAAACATCTTTTTGAATTATATATCAAGTTAAAATTGTAATATTTAAAAGGGTTTTTTGTGTTTAAGTGTACCTTTGAACAGAGTCCTCAACAACGACCTTGCATAAGCTCTAGGATTTTGGATGAAAAAATATATATGCATATATATAATTTACATATGCATGTATTTCGTTCACCACAGGCACTGAGAATCAATTTACTTTTATAAGTGTGATCTGCAACCAAACCATTCCTGGTATAAGTGAGAATGTTTGGATTGCTAGCACAGAATGGAAGACTGTGGAAATCCCAATTTTCCTCTGAAATCAAACTTTGTGACTTTTTTTAATATAGCCTAATCATGATCCTTTTTTTCTACCAGGATCATATGGTAGATGCTTTTAATGAAAACACACAGATAACTTTCCTAAAATCTATTTCCTATTCTGTCACTGGAATAAAAGTTTTAGCTCATGACAGATGTGTGCTTTGGCACTGTCACTGCTTTGGGGAACTTCACATAGAATCCACAGACTCTGAGAAGATTCAAGGGACTCTTTGTATGGCAGTCTGTAAATTCAGGACCTCATTCCCCTTGTACTTATTTTTATCTGTTCATTTTAAAACACAAAAAATAATAAATTTGTATTTCTGCAGCACTTGATGTTACCATCCTATATATAGCCAGTGCTTGGAGACTGCCTCTTTTTTTTACTCACCTGAGACTGCCTCTTTTTTTACTCCCCTGAGAAGACACTCGAGATAACTTGAGAGTGGAAAAGAAGGCCTGTGAGGGCAGCTGATGAGAGGGGATATGGAGGTGCCCAGGGCAAGGTCAAACAGGGAGTACTGGCAGAGAGTAGGGATGAAACTCAGAGGTTTCACTCAGTGCTTGCCATAAATCAAAGTCATAGAATGGTTTGGGTTGGAAGGGACTTTAAAGATAAGGATTAGACTTAGGTTGAATCTTCAGTTCTGAATTTTATGCCATAAAGATCTTTTGACTTGATGACGAAGCCATTAGCAGATCAATTTGCTCTCTTGTTTAAAACACTCTTTAAAACACTAAAATGCTTGAGGCCTGAAGAAAGGTCCTTGTATCTCAATGGCAGATCCATGAAAGAATGAATGCAGAGTGTACTGTTTTATGTTCCTGGGCTGTTTACAGAAATAGCTATATTTTGCTGTAATCTCATATGCATATTCACATTCATGTTAGAAAATGTGCAATGACTTTGCTGAAAGCTTAGATTACTGAAAATTGTGCCTTTTCAATTCCATTGCAGAATCATCAGAATATGCTGTGCTTAAGCTGGGTGTAAAATGCAACCCTTTTTATACTTCATCCCTGTGAAGTGCAGCTCCTTGATGTCAGCATTCTGAGAGTCCAGTATTTGCATTAGGAAACACTTCATATCTGCTAGTGGGAATAATTAAAATGGATTCCTGTGGTGTGAATAGATGCCATAGCTTTTATTGTGCCCCATTTTCCATGTGTAATTGAGCAGCTTTGTAGTAAGAGAACAAAGGTTAGATGTATGCAAGTTTATCTGGCTACTAGGTTTCAATTAGAGGAAAACCCAATTCCTTCTACTTTTTCCAGGTTCTCTGAAGCTTCTATGCAGAGGGCATGCTAATTACTTCCTCCAGCACTTCACCAGCATTGAGGGGCTTTTTATTTTTACCCCAAATTTTTTAGTCTTGGATCCTAATCTGCGGAACAGAGAGGTAACAAAAAGCATGGTTAGAAAGAACAGGACCATCTCACAATGTATTAAAAAAAATCATGGCAGGTGATACTTGGTTATTTTTATGAGTATTCAAGCAAATACATGGCTCAGATGAAAATCTGGGAGCAGAGGAGCTGTGTCCTTTGCACAGAGAAACTTAGCAGATGCACTTTTACTTTAAAGGAGGTACTGTTTTTAGTATTGTTCTTGTCATCATAGTATTGGGCTAGAATGTTTTTTATGTCTCTAAATTAGCCTTTGAGGAGTTCCAGCTTCCTGTGTGGTGGTCAGTAGGTCCCAGCAGTGTTGTATTCCAAATCATCTGCCTCTAATACCTGTACTTGCCAAATAAAGGGTGTGGGTTTGAGGGGGTTGGGGGGTTTTTGCTATGTTTTTTTGTTTGTTTGTTTTGTTTGGGGTTTTTGGGTTTTTGTGTTTGGGGGTTTTTTTTTAGCCAGATGTCATTGGAGCTTGCAACTTACACAAATGAAATATAAGACTCAACCTTTAAATTTTGTTTGGGAAGTTTGTCTTGTTTTCATTCTGATTTCACACCTAAAAAGTTTTACAGAAGGCCTGATTTATCCGGCTCTAGCAGCACTTCTCTATAACACATTATATGAATTGTCTTTATTTTAAAGGCAACTAAGCTGTGGAGAAAATTACGGGGTGAGAGTGGCTGTAAAATTTACCAAAACCAAATTAAAGCAGCACAAATGTAAGCACACATGAAACTGTAAATCAAGTTACTTTAGAGCATTTTCCCTCTGCCTTGCTGTTCTTTGTGAGCTTCGTGAACTTTAACTGATTGAAAGCGCAAAACTTTCAAGTGCACAGTACTTTGTGCTTGTTAGGTTTGGAGTATTTTTTCTATTTTCATTTCATGAGAGTGACAGTGCTGATGACATTCATAAAATCCTTACAGCACTGCCTTTTGGTAGAGGCAATTAGATATGATAACACCTTGAACCTTTTAGTGATATTTAGTTTGCTTTTATTGAGAATGCTCATGGAGGCAGAGTTTTTATTTAGGCTTTCTAGACATAGGTTTTGAGAGACATTGCTGCTTCTGTTCTGTCTGGAGACCGAGGCAGAGAGATGTGACTTGAGTTGTTCACGGTGTCAGGAAAAGCAGAGTCAAACCAGCTGGATCCTCAGACCACCAATCCAGCCCCCCTTGGAGCAGAGCCCTCTGCCACCCCAGAGCTGCTGCAGTGGACACCAGCTTGATGTGGAGCACTCCAGGCCCTGAGGGATTTGCACACTAATCCTTTGTGTGACAACACTGGGATCTCAGGCTTGCAAACATGGGGGTGATGAGTGCCTTGTAAGTGTTTGGAGAGATAAAAACAAAACGAACTGTTAAAGTGGCTTCATTTTTTAACTTGTAAAAAAAAATTCTTGGCAGGGTGAGATATTGCCAGTGCTAAGAACAGCTCTGAAAGGATGTCAAGATAGTGCTGCTATCAACATGAGCGTTTGGGGTGATCCTTCAGAAAAAAAATAAGATGAGAGACAATTTTTCTTCGTTCTGTCCCAGGGGACTTACTGACTAGTGATGACTTGTCTGGCTCAGCTATGTGTATTCTAATTCACTTTCTTAGCCAAGATCAGTCAACACTCATTAGAAGTAAACTTCAGCACTTAGTTCAGATTCAGTAAATAGCTTTATTAGTTTAGGTGAAATACTCTTAAGTCTTCAGCCTTGCCCAGATGACACAGTAATCTGGGTGTAACAAGGAGAGAAACTATTCATAAATCCTTCTGTTATATTAGTGTCACTGAAAGGGAGTTGAGTTTTATAAATTACTGGTTTGGCTCTCTTTCTTTGGACATTCTGCTGCTATAAACCCAAGATTCACTCATTTTATCTAGGTGTAAGCCTAATTGTAGTTCAGAAAATTATTTGATCACTCAATTATAACTGCCTGATGTAAAACTAAATGTAGACCAGAGTTGGAGTTTTTAAAAATCCAATCTTTTAAATAAGAATATGCACTAGAATAAGTAAAATCAACTACTTCATACAATATAGGAATCATCTGTTAGTGGTGGTAAAACACTTCAGCACAAAAGTTTATTTGTTTTGTTAGAAACACATTGCACTCCCTACACATAAGAATGCATTTGTCCTTGGGCTACAAGTTTGTTTAAAGAAACAGTTTTTATCCACTTCAAAATCATAACAGGCTAACCTTTTTCAGCAAAGGAAATAAAACCAACAGTTGTAAAAGAGCAGTTGTCTTTTTTGTGGAGGTGATTTTATACAATGCTTTTTAATTTGGTACCATCTATGAGTGTACTCAAATATAAAATCATAGATAATTATTCAGTGCAGTAAACAAGGAATTATATTTCATCTTCAATTCTGAATTTGCTTTGTTGGCGAAAGTTTGGTGGTTGGCATTACTTTAGCAGTTCTTCTTTTCTTCTCCATACCTTTCTGTAAATAAAAATCCTACATTCCAATGTCTTGCTACCAGTCAGTTTGCAGCAGTGTTACAGAATCGCAGCCACAACCACAGGAGCAGCCATGATTTACCTGAAAAATGCTTTCAGGTAAATTACTTAGGAGATGGCCTGTGAGTGAGGCTTTTAAAATTACTTTTATGAAATCAACAGCAAACCACTAGGGAAGAAAAAAAAAAAAATCCCACAATATGCTTGCAAGCAGTTTTGCTTAGAATCAGATGCTTGTGTTGGTCCTTGAGTAGTTGTTACTGCCCCAGAGCCTCATCTGAAGTCAGAAGGACATACAGCGACTGTCAGGATCTTTGGAGGGTGCCAGGAGTTTCAGTGGATCTCCTGATTTTTTAGGACTGCTGACAAACAAGTAGTAAGGATGTGACTATTTTTTTTGTATATGTATATGTAAATATGTGATTTTTAAGCATGTGGAAATGTTGATTCTTCATTTGGGGATTTTGTCTATGAGGAAGGGGCGGGAGGCAATAAAATTATTTCTTCAGCTCATGGTTGGAATTGAATAGCAGGTGCAGATTCTGAGACAATTTAAAATCTTTGTCTTGAAAATTATTAATATTTAGGCAATTTGAAAACAAACCTGTGGAAGAGTATATTGCTTGTGTGTAGTACATCTCTGAATATTTTGAACTGCAGTCCTCTTTCTTCCTGTCATCTCTTGTAGTTGTTCCTGAACTTTAGCAATCTGACTTGAATGCAAGTTAACACGATTGCTTAAAACTCTAAAGTCCAACACCTAATGTCAACAGGGCTTCAAGGAGCTTGTTAAAGAATGTAAATTTAATTTGAGCACACACAAAATGGTCGCCTAGACCCAAGTAATGGCAGCAGCCTCATTATCCAATAAAAGTCAGTGATGTGAAGTCCTCATATATTTTGCCCCAGGAATCTGACAGACCTTTTTTCTGCAGGATTTGATAGTATGAGAGCAAATGTAAAGATGAGGTTCCAGTTATGGTACTTCTTATTCAAATCTGCATCTTTTATTAACCTCATGCTCCCACTAGAACAGGTGAATGGAAATTATCAGATCCATATCAGAATAAATGCTTTTCACGTTATAACCAGGCTACAGAAAAATCTCAATTGTACAATTTCAGTATGATTTAAATCTATTTAATGGTTGGTTTGCAGACTTTTATTTCATAATTTAATGTGGGTATAAAAATGTAGTGGAAGTGCCTTGTTAATATTTTGTCAGGTTAACATATTGATGATGTGGTCAAGGAAGATGTGTCAAACACAGGACACTAAGAACCGAATGCTATGTATAAGTCAAATTTCTTAACATATGGGAGTAGACTTGTGGCAGTATGAAGAGGATGGAAGGATTTTCATTAACATAAACCCATTTTAGTTTCTGAAGGGCTCAGTGATCTAAATCCTTTCAGTATTTATCTACGTTTCAGTATTTACGTTGAGATCTAGGTCACGCTCTACATCTAATTGAGGTTTTCATACAGCCTTCATGTTTCTAATGTTTTGTGACCTTTGGCTGTGTGGGAAGCCATGTGGTTTTTTTCAGCCAGGAACCTGGGACTGGAGAAAGTAAAGGCAGTACAGTCAATCAGTATGGTTCTGCTCCCAGAGCTGTAAATGCTGACGAGTGGTTTTGTCACTTCAGGTGCTGGGTTATGTGGTGTGATGGATTTCAGAGCTGGACAACAATCCCACATGATCCCTTTCTAACGCTGCTGATTTTTTTGCAATCTTTTGGGCAAAAATATGAAACATCAGTAAATTAACCCAAGTCCTAGTGTTCTCCTTTTGGTACAGATAATGATATACTTTTTGATTCACTTTTCTTGTAAGAACCAAAATTTTAGTCCATCTTTGTTTCATGGAGCATCGTGTGAATACTGGTAAATTCTGTAATGTGCACATCCAGCTGTTTCTGTGAACATGGCATCAAAAATGTGATAGTTTTATTGTAAGCTACAAGTACTACTTAGTAAATTAAATGTTGACATGTTTGGTAGGGGAAAGAATTTTGACAGTATCTCTGTAAAACAAGATGATTTTCAACACCAAATACTTAAAGCAGCTTGAAGCCTAAATCTGCTGCAAACTAAATTACTCTGGTAGGATGCCTGACTTTTTGTGGAGAACACAACTCACAAATAAGCATAGGATGGAGCTGCCAATTTTATTGCTTACATAAACCAAATGCTGAGTGTTTGAGACATTGTTCAGGAAGACAGCATTAAAAGTTTCTCCATGAATCACACAAAGAAATAAACTTAATTGCTGACCTCTTGGGTGTGAGAGGTAACCTGTGTGTGCCACCAGCATATATATTGTGGGTGTCAGTGCTAATATTCTTTTCTTCTCGGTGTTGTATGGGAGGCAGTTTAAGTATTATTATTATTATTACTATTATTATTATTATTATTATGACAGTCTTGAAATTTAAACATATACATGTTGAAGTTACTCAGTGATTCAAGCCAGAGAAAGGCAAAGAGAAATATGTTGTTCAGTGCTTAGCTTAACCAGACACGAGTGGCTAAAATCCTGTGCCACAAAGTGGGGTTTGGATTGGAAAAGAGGGAAAGATAACCCAAATTACTTTCTTTCATTATGAGGCAGTGAATAAGTTAGTCTCTACATTGTCCTTCTCTCTTCCTTTCTCTTGCAGGAGATATTTGAAAGAGGATGATAGATCCTGTAATCACCAACTAAGTCTGTTTCTAATGGCTTTTACATAGCAATTAAATGGGTTTTCTGACTCTTTGTCAGTTGCTTTTTTGAGAGGTGGTCAGCATCTCAGGAGCCTGCCCTGTGTGATGGATCCTTGACAGAATGGTTTAGAGGCAAATGTAGCCCAAAAGATGCTGTACTTTTGTCTCAGTTGCTCATAAAGCTGAACTGCAAAACGAGGGTGAGCCAGCCTGTAATTTTGGCTATGTGCTATGTAGAGTAAACAAATGGGAATTGACCCTCCTCCCAACAGGTAACACTAGGAAGTGTTCAAAAATAGTATGTTTACACTTTCCATCTGTAACTCGCAGTAATTATTTATTTGTTACCGTTAAAACACTTGTCAGATGTTTTCAATTACTTTATTCCAGCTGAGGGTAAATAAAACACATTCTTGAGGTTGATAGGAAGAACAGTTCCATCCCTGTTCCTGGTTAGAGATTGTACAGGATATGCATACATAACTGCATGTAATATTGCAAAATAATGTTGCTTATGTGAAGGAATTCTGCCTTCAAACAGATGCTCTTTTAAGCTCTCCACCACCTTTGCCTGATTCCATGTCTCCTTTTTTTTGTTGTTGTTGGGTGTGCCTGTAATGTAGAACAATCTCCATCACTCTGTATTGCCATAATTGAAGACTGGTGCTGATATAAGCCAGTGCAAAGCAATTGCTAGGCCTTGTTTGTTTGCTTGCTTTGTATTTGAGAATAAGCAGGGCAGTTCTAGAAATAACCTAAATGTGAAAAATCCTCAACTCTGACAGCAATGTTGCTTAACGATGGGTGTTGGGTACAATTTAAAATAGTTAATGGTAAGGAGGAAAAAAAAAAAGAAAAAGCGATTTGGTAAAATCTCACTGAACAAGCACCTATTGGAGAACAGCTCCCAAAATCATGGAGATAAGGAGTACCTGTGGGGAGAGAAGAGCAAGACAGGAGGAGGGCAAGGTGCTGTGAGATGTGGAAAACCAATTTCATGAGCTGTCCCTTCCGTGAGCGTGGCTCTGCAGCAGTCTCTAGTGAGCACAGAGGACATCACTCACAGTGACCTCCCTTCATCCCTCTAAAGGGCAATTACTGGTTTCAGCCAAGGGGATCAGTAAATGCAGCAGTAACAACGGGTGTAGGCAAATCTTTTTTTTATTCTGCCTGTGCTAAGATTGCTTGTCTTTTGTCCATGCACACAAGTGAAAAAGCCTGGCTCCAGTGTAACTATCCTGCTTTGAAATCCCCTTCAAGAACTTTAATTTAAGAAGTATCCCAGTGTGCGTTCTTGCAGGTTGCAAACATTGAACATTTGTTTTTCACATGTTGATGCTTTCCTAATCCTTTCTGTTCCTTAAAACCTAATCTTTTCCTGTACCATCAACAGAGGAATGCAGTCTTCCATTAGAAAAATCTGTTGAAAATTGCTGCTATATTTGTTTATGTGTGTGCAAATGTGTATAAATCAGTGGATTTTAAATAGAATGAAAGAGGAATTCCTTGTTTTCTTTCATTTTGTTTGGTCAACTGAAAAAGAACATCTGTACCATCATCCTCACTGCAATTTCCCACCCTGGCAATTACTCACATGAGGAAAGATCATGTGCTATTTTAGAGAGCAGGATATAATTGTGCAGGGTTTCTGTTGATCTGGGTAATTTAGTGGAAAAATTCTGATTAGACTAATCTTGCCAAAAGGTAGTAAGGGGCACATTAGATGGCTTACCTGTAATTTAGATTTCTTTTAAGCTAGGTAGAAATTGATGTTTTTGCTTACATAAAAGGACGTCAGAAAAAGATGTATTATTCATAGGTACTGCTTCCTAATGGTAGCTAAAACTTTTTAAATGCATAATGCATTTGCATTAAGGAAAATATGTCCAATATTTCTTAAATGTCAAATATATTTAAATATTTAAAAATTAGTTGAATTTGTGCTTCATTTAGCAATATATTAAAAAAATGCATTCAGCATTGTGAGTTGTTTTGAAAATGCATTATCCAGTTAGCAACTAAATAAAATATTTATCTGACATGCTGACATAAAGATGCAAAATCATTGTAGTATAATTCTTTTTATGGAGGTCTTAAAGTGAGGTCAAATTTCCATTCATTTCTAGCCACTGTACAAGGTTACTAGAAGGTCACCTCTTTGGAATAAATAGAGCAATAGTTACAGTAGAAGACAATGAAAGCTGCTCAGTTGAATCTTTAAGCGCTTATTCTTTGTGCAACTGCAAAGAATTACAGCAATTGTTAAATCGTATTATTTTGCACATTGCAAGCTGGAGTACAGAATCTAATCCAAGTATTATTACAGTCATTGTGAGTATTAATTCTTGGTAGACCCTGATCCATCCCATTAGGTGCTCTGCCTCTTGTTTTCCAAGAGCTTTGTGAAAAATATGTCTGAATCATCAGCGAATCCTGTTTGTGAATCTGGAGATGCTTCTGCCATCAGAAGCTCAGAATCCACTCTCACAAGTCTTGTAGTTTGATGTGATGTATGTGACATTCAGCTGTTACCAACTGATTGGGGGAATGGATCCATCCTGACCTTAGTGAAACTTTTAAGTGCAAGGAAATGAAGCCTCTGAAAAGGGTTGGAAGCTTAGCCAGGTGCAGAAATCAAGCACAGGTTCAATCAGGAGTAATAACTGCACAGCCAAAGTACAAAAGCAGGACACCACACACAGGCCTCTTCTGCCTCTTTGCTGGTGCCCTCCTGCAGGGATTAAACCAAATCTGATGTTTGGGGGCTGTTCCTTTGTCCCTTGGAATTTGCGCTTCCCCACAAATCCTCTTTTCAGGTAAGTCAAGCCAAAATGCTTCCCCCAAAAGGTGAAGGTGGAGACCAGGAAGGGCTCAAGTGGACACCACTGTTTGCTCACCCTCAAGTTGCCCTGTCCGTCTGTCTTTCTTTCCATCAGCCTTCCTGTGTGCTGAGTGCTGGCTGTGCTCAGAAATTATCTTACCTAGTGATGTTATTTTGAATGAGAAGTTTTCTTGCTTTTGGACCATGTGAATCTTTCCCCCAGTACATTATATCGTCAGTCATGTTGTACTACAGAACCTCTGACTACCTTAAGATTTTACTATTTTACTGTTCCTTCTGTGGTCTCTACTCCAATAAAGGACTACAAGTCACGAGGCAGTCAAGAGTAATGCACTGTTGATACTTATTTAAATTCATATTTGAAAATGCTACTGACATTGCCAATTCATAATTTAATTTAGGAAGCATGTCTGGTTTTGACCCTGGCTTTGTGTTGGGTGTTTTTATTTTTATTTACTTTCTTCTCCACTGTCTGTGGTTACTAAAGTGCTTAGGGACCTGATTTCAAGGTGCTCCTCAGCCAGAACTTCAATAGTTCACTGATTACTAGGTCTGAAAATGAGGCTTCTTGAGTGCATTCTGTTGAGCACTGACCTCCAATTAAAGATACAATGATGTCTTCCCCAGCCAGTCTTGCAGAACTGCTCAGGATGTGGATTTTGCTGAATTAGTGAACTGTTCAAAATCCAGTATGATTTCTATAATCTAAAAATGCATTGAGGTCTTGGTGAGTAATTTTATTCCTGCTACTGTAGAGAACAGTGGTAAACCTTTTGTTTTCTCACTTTCAAGGAAAGCATTTATTTTGTATTTTCTGATTGTGGCACCACTGTTTCCATTGCACTCTTTCTAATGACATTTAGGTCTTTTCCCTGACTGCCATAATTTAATTTATTGCTAGTATGTATACATGCATGAATAGTTCAGATTTCATTTCCTAGATAGTAATTTGCACTTCTGGCATTTAATTTCATTTGCTGTTGGGCTGTATGTTTTATGGTTTCTGACTGGCTTTTCCCTCAACAAAACGCTGCCAGCATGAAATAATTGGTATGGGAAAAGACTGCACACATGGATTATGTATAAAGGGACTTAATTGATTAGCTTTGCAAAGATCCAAGCTTAGCTTGGTGTACATTTGCCCCAGTTTAGTCAATAATACCAAATTTTTAAGGATGGCTCAGCACATCCCAAAAATACCTTCTCTTCTTTCATGGGGTGGATGCTCTGTTTTCCTTGGTACAAACCCACTAGACTGCACTTTGTAATTCTTGAAATATGGGGTGAAATCTCAAAGTTTTCAGAGTTTTGCCTTTATATGGTGTTTGGTGAGGTTTTTTTATACCAAAGGTGTTTTTTCTGTCCTCTGCCTTATTGCAAGATGGTAGAATGCCAAATTAAATTAGAACTGCTCTAGAGTTACATAAAGGTATTGCTTTAAATTTTCAATATAGCCTTTTTTATTTGTATTTGATCCTATAATAATCAAAATTAATTTTGCATTCTATGAGAAATTTAGATGACAACCTAATATATGATAGTGGTGGTTTGTCCATAAGAGAGTAGAGGAAATTAAAAAGTGTCTTCTGTGACTCATAAAAATTATCAGGTCACTTCTAAAAAAATGACTTCATAAAATTACCCAAAGGAGAAGTTCTGCTGAATGTTTCTGCAGAAGCTTTTTAAATCAAAGAAATATTTCTTCAGTTTAGATTTGTCAAACTATTCACACAGTACTATATTTTTTTTCCCCTTTGTGCTTTGGCCCAACACTTGAGAAGAGAATTATGAATGTAAATGAATACAAATCAATAGGAACGCTGTTTTATGATTTCTCTGGGAATTTCTGTACAATTTGAGAGCAACTTGCTACAAGTTGAGCAGACGATTAAGGTTAACCTTGATCTTTAGCCAGCTAGGTTGGCTTACATTCTATCAGCAAGGGAATTAAATTTACTCGGACACATTTTAATTGGCATTTATGCAACATGTACTCACAGATGCTGAATTCATTGAGAATTACTGAGTGCCATCTGTTTAACTCTATTTCCTCTCTATTAAAGTATAATAAAATAAGGCCAGGTCCTTCTGGCTTGCTAATATATTTATCTTTCAGAATACAATATTTTAATTACCACATCAATAATGTGTTATTCTGTGCTAGATAGGAATTTCTGTGTATAATTAAAAGTAACCTTATTTTCTTTGCTCTTTTTCATAGCAGTTTCCTCTGAAACTTTTATATCTGACATTAACTATCTTTAAAAATACTGGATGATTGTTTCAGTGCTTGCTTGAGTGTAGGTGCTACTAATAGACTCACATGGAAAAATAATTGAAGTAACCAAGTAACATCCAGCTCATTGCTGAAGAATTTGACTGCCTTTAAAAACACGACTGATTGTTATTGACTGATTATGTTGCCTAAAGTAAACGTGTATAAATTCTAGATGCATTTTATTTAGTGATAAACAACACGTACACACATTAATACTCCACATTTATTTGAGAATGTGAGAAACAAAAGGTGTTTTGGTAGAGTATGTGAACAGTGTGGGAATACATATATATATGTGTGTGTGTGTGTAAGAAGTATTTATGTACTATTTTCCAACCTCATATGGTAAACGTAACGACAAAAATAAATACCATATGATGTTTTTCATAAACGGACAAAGCTGTTTTCAATCCCTGGTACCTCATGTGGGGCTGCATCCTCTTATTGCATTCTAGGCTGTGGTGAATTTGGGCTCAACTGCTTCATTCTGACTCAGATGGTCCCTGGTGTAAAATCACAGGTGACACAAAGCAGTGCTGAATGTAGGTCATGTGACTGCACCCTCCCCTCTTTGGTAAGGAAGTAATAAAAATGGCAGCTCCTATTCTGTAAAAAAATATGATTGGTAGTGTTATTTAAGGTTTTTCAGGGCTTTTTTTTTTCTGTAGTGTTTTGCTTTTGGTGGGCTTTTGGCTTGGTTTGGATTTTTACCTGAACATGCACTTTTACCAGTTCCAAGACCTTTTCCCTGCTTTTGGCATTTAGAGGGAGAACTGACTGATCTCTGTCTGATTGAAGAAAACTTTTAAGCAGATCTAAACTTATGATTGCTCCAGAAACACTGGGACATGCTTAAGCACTTTTCTAACATAAGTTTCAATATTTCTGTTTTATTTTTGCATTAATGGAACTCATGGAATAAGTGAGTTTTCAATATGAGGCATAGAAGGTTACTGTTCTTTTAAATTAAAAATTATAGCTGTCTCTAAATTAGTTATCTTTCCTTTGCATTCTTACAGTAGAAGCTGTTTAATGCAATAAGAGTTTTCCAAACTGTTTAGGTCATACTTCTACTTGTGTACATGCCACTCTTTTTAAGCACTGTTGTTTCCTGCATGAGAATTGTTTTGGTTTTTTTTTTTTTTTTTATGATGAAATGTTCATCTTAGTTCCTCTGTTGGATTTTCATGTTTTTCTACTTCACCTTAAATCAGCTTTTGAATTAATTTAGATCTGCATTATAGGAAAATGTGAAACTCGCAGAGGGTGAGGAGATTGGAATATAAAATAAGGAGTACAGCAGGTTAATAAGAGAAAAGAACTATGGTAACATCTAACCATGAAATCACATACCCTCTCTCTTTCTTGTTTGTTTTTTTCACTATATCTTCTCTCCTCCCAAGGCTTTCTTTGCAGGGTAAACTGGCTGATAATTTGAATGTAATTTTTCAGATTAAACAGATAATTTATGACGTTTTCCTGTTGTACTTGTGCAAGATACTTGCCTTTGATAGTGCGTTTGTGGTGCTGTCTTTATGTAAAGCCTGTTACAACAGGGCCTCAGCTTTCATCATTTCTCTATGGTGGGTTATATTGAAATCATAGTAATTCCCTTGCATACTACGCAATTAGCCTTGCTAGATGATAGTGGATCCACAGATTCAGTTTCAAAGGAAAGGTTAAGACACCATAAGTATCTTTTTCCTTTGAAGTATACTGTGGAGACTTCATCTGGGGATGAAAGGGTGCTGACTTCTAGGCCAATGGGGGCTTAAGGGAAGAATGCTCATCTCAAAATGGGCAAATGAGATTGTTTCCATCTCTCTGCCAACAGTGCCCTATAAAACAATGATGCTTCAAAGAGATGAAGAGTTAATCAGATAGATGTTGATGGATATAGCAGGTTCACTGTCCAATCAGACTGTAGGAAAAGAAAAAAAAAAAAAACCCAACCAATCCCTTCTGAAAAAAAAAAATAAAATGTACATGCATGTAATAGGATTTTCTTGATATTTATTTCTTGTTACCACCAGTGCAAAGCTAAGGCTATTCCCACTTGAAAAGTATCTTTTTAATTATCCATCTGTTTCTCCCTTACCTTTCATTATTCTGTCTGAATTGGTGGTTCTGTGTGCTTCAAATGGTATGTAGATTAATTTCAGTTCTGGAAGTCTTAAATTATTTATACTGTTTGGGAATAATGTGCATTCCTATTGTTTACAGCTCTGGTGTTTCTGATTATGTAGCATCAGTCTTGTTTTGCTGAGAGTGTCCTTTGTTGATTAACTCTCTAGATAGTTTGATAATGGCCCATATCCAAATGATGTATATACAAATCCCAATTGTTTCCATGAACCTTGGCAGAGTTTACTGAGGTATTTGTTACTGGGTTTTTTTAGAGGAGTATGTATAGAGTTACCCCCTTCCTCTTTAAATTGTTTTCCTCTGAGAGATTAGATAGTGTTGTCTGTCATACAGTTTTACATGTTAAAATAGCAAAGGCTACCAAGGCATTATGTGTACAGATATAGTGATAAGAGAAGTTTGACACAATAATGGGAATAAATCCTAGTGACACGTCTTTCTTCTGATAGCCTGTGTAACTTTATTGTAAACTCTTTGTAACTCTTTTTATTCTCCCTGCTTACCGTTACACTCTTAAGGGTTCCCATTTTAGACCAGGTCTATCAATTCAGTGGATTTGTGGTTATATAATATTATTTTTTAATATTATAATTTATGTCTTTAGTAAGGACACAACAGATATTCTTCTTCCCCCCCAAAAAATCCAAAACATACAAATAGGTTTTAACAGGTAGCAGTAGTGCACAAATATTGTGGATTTGGTACTGCATAATGCTCCAAGTATTTCAGTTCTGAGACAAGTATTTCATTGCTGTAAAGCCAACAAGACATATAGCAAAGACCAAGTACTTGTATGCACCTTACAGTTTGCATAAACACTAGGAGTTTAGTCTGCTATTTAAAAGTTTTTTCCTGCCTGAAGTAACTGTAATGCCTCAGTCTGAAAGCTCACGAAAGCTTTTGGATAATGACTTGTGGTAATCTGAAAGGTGCCAGTCAATTGCATTCAGGCACACAAACAGCAGCCAAGCACTTTTTTTAGCAAAGGCAGTGTCTCTTTTGGCTTTAGATTCTCATATATACATGAACACAGTGACTTTGAAGGTTCTTATTTTCTGGTTTGTGTTTTCTTGTTTCCTGACAAGATAAGGCTTACATTGCCTCTTGCATTTAGTCCTTTTGCTCCTGGTGGTTTTGCAATCACTACCCAAAGTCTTAGCAGTAAATACCCTGTAATGTGAACTTAAAACTTACCTGACATTTCTGAGATTGTTACAGTGGATATTATTAAGGAATTTTTATGATATCAAATGTTGTTCTACTCTATGTTCACTATGTGTGCAGAAGAGAGTTTCAAAATAGCGCAGCCCAAAAGAGGTGTATTTATAGAGGGAAACATTTTACCTGAAAAGAAATGTCTACTCTGTGCACATTTCAGGAAGACTCCAGTTGGATCTATTGGAACCTGGTGTTCATCTTCTGGTCTAGTTTCATCCATCACCTACTGGAGTTTTCATTTACTAGAAAGTCCTGTAACAACAAAAACATGTTGTCACATTGTATATCAGAAAAACAAGTGTAGGGATTTTGGCAATCCAGATACTTTTTGGGGATTGCTTCCCTGCCCTCCGCCCCCCACCCTTAAATCAGTTGTTTCTGAGAGAATTATTAGAATATACAAGTAGTTCTATCTTGCGAGTTCTGTGGCTTCTAAGTACCCTGTTTGCCAAAATTAATAGCAATGAATTTACTTTTTAAAACTGTCCTGAAAAGATACAGCATTCATATTTCAGCATCTACTCATAGTCTAGACCAAATCTCATAGTGTTTTCAAACTTACTTTTTGTGCCTAAACATACAGAAAAGAACCAGGCCACTGAACTGACTTGCAAATTGATTCAAAGTTCATGGACAAATGAAAGGATCCTGGTCTCGCACAATACCACATTTGCTTTTTCTCTCTATAACAAATTCTGAATGAAAATCTAGGAAATTACCCTGGAAGGGCTTCTCAGCACGGGTGGAAATTGAATTAACAGAGTTGGTAGGTCATTGTGGAAGGTACCATACACTCCACAATTCAGGATTGTAAGGGCAAGGGAAATTTAGTGTAGGTACTTCTGCTAAGGGTAGCCATGCTCATATGGAATCAGGAAAAAGTGTGGTCTTGTTGAGTTTTGTGCAGACTTAAGCTTCATCATTTGTAGGTAGAAACACCAAAAGCATGGGGAAAAAAAGATAACTGACAAATTGCTAAAATTTCATGTTACTGCTGTAGTTTCCTGGGAAGTTTTGGGGGAGTTGCATTGTACTGCAGTTTCTCCCAGGCTGTGAAAGAAAGGGAAACACAGTATTTCCCCCATAAGTACTCACCTCCTTGATACTTTTTGCCATTTCTATTGTGTTGGTTTGCTTTGCCTTGGATGCGTTTATAAGTTCCCATTTCAAACAGTCTAAGCTCACCTGGCAGTGATCCACTTTGCTTTTGCTTTGGTGGTGAGTGCTGATGTGTCGTCCTGCATGCCACAAAACCCCTGCCAGCCCACTGTGCCTCAGAGCATCCCAAAGCTGGACACTGGTGGATGCCTTCTCTCTTGTAGCTGTTATTAAAGATGCTATCTTTAGCTGCAACACTGAAGTTATGCAACTTAATGTTCCCTGTGTATTAAAAGTATTAATGAAAGCATGGGGTAGAAAACAATGAATCTGACCCAATATAAAAGGAAGCATTTAATCAGAATTAAAATCTCCAGTAATGAAATCTGCCTGGCTTTGTGTTCACGCTGAGCATCACCCTCTGTTTCCTTTTGTTAATTCTGCATCAGACTTCTGGCTGCTGTCTTACCACATGGGGGGATCCACAACTCCCTGCACTCCTTCCTGCCAGCAGTACAGCAGACTCTGCTAACAGGCAATGTTGCTCTGATTTTTCCTCAGTAGCACTTACTGCACATTAAATACTAACATATTGATCACTTGGCACTTTGCCTTCGAATATCTCATAGGGACTGAAGCCAGCATGGGAGTCCAAATACACAAGTACTTTTCTGTATGATTTTACTGTCTTTTGCCATTTACGATAGCGTATAAATCTCCAAGAGCTGCAATTCAGAATTCCAGCTTGGTGAATTTGGTGTGTCTGTTTGCTTTCAAAACCATTTTTCATTGTTTTAGCTATTAACTTTGCTACTTTCTGTAATGTTCTTCGTAGAATTTTACAGTATTTGAAGCCTTCAGATAATTTCCTAAATTACAAGATGTCACTGTAAATCATAAAGATGTCTGTCTTGAGATTTTTCAAATTCTGAACAATAAAATAATTGAGTGTGTGATATTTTGCCCTGCTTTTGTGCAGTGGGAAAGCAGAATGATTCATTTCTTAGAATATGCCTGAAATAGAACAAATGTTTGCCTGTACCATTTGGGATCTAACTGAAAGCAGTTAATTGAATTAGATGAAGACTATATTTCTCTATGACCTCTGTGTAAGGCTGTCTGCCATTTTCCCCTGAGGTGATTGCCTGCATTGTTTTCTAAAACCAGCAAAAGTAATTTGGAAAGTGTATGATATTTGGCATAAATGTAATTTTGAAATGGTTTATCCATTTCTACCGTGGCAATCTCTTGTCAAATTACATCTTGAATGTTTCACAATGTAAAAAAAAAAGACAGCATTATCACAAGGATGATACATTCACACTCTGGGGAATGCAGGGTATAATTGATGAAACATCTACTGTCTAACTGAGGTATGTCCTGCTGTATAGCAGTCTGGAGAGCTAAACAAAGACAGTGAAGCTCTGTGGTCTGTAGATTCTGCCAAGACAATAAAATGTTACACAATAAGAGAACAATAGAACAGAATAAAAGTGTATGTAATAGTTCAGCAACATTTCTGAGCTGTGTGGCCTTGCTGTAGTGCGTGGTGCCAACAAATGCTGTTCTTAGCTCTGCTGTTATTTAGAATGAGCCACTCAGCCATATGAAGTGCCTGCATCTTGCTCCCTCTGACTGATGTTTCAGGCTTGACCTCATGTGTAATGGGGGAATATAATTTTCCGGAATATTAAAAAAGCAACTTAGCTGTTTGAGTGTGATAATGATACTGTATATTCTCTGATATTAAAATGTCATTTTTTTCAACCACTTTAAGAGCATAATGGGGATTTTTTTCATGGAAATAGGGTCCTTTCAAAAAATGTTGATGGTAGTGGTACACTTATAACACCCTAGGATTTGCATGCTAAGCAGAAGGATGGGGCTAAAATAGTTGTGTGGAGGCAGCACCTTTAGCAGAACACTAACATAGGGCACGTGCAGATTTAGAACTACTGCAGAAAAATTCTTATCAAGGGCATGGAAATCTTTATTTCTTTGCACATGTCTCCTCTGATAATATTTTGACTCCTTCAGAGTAAAAGGATGGTTATAAGCAAACATACAAGTATGGTCAACATTTAAGTCTTTCCTGTACTACAGGAAAAGTGCTGCCAGCTCCATTGGCAGGACTCTGGAGCAGTTGCTTCTCTTTTACCAGCACAGGTTGCAATTAATAAGGTTCCTTCAGATTTGGCCTACTGAGGGAGCTTCCATCTTAGGAGCTATGGGAAGAGACTAAGTTTTTCACAACACAAGCCAGCGTAGCTTGCTATTTGAGAGAAATGCCATTTAAATCAATTGCAATCTAGCCTAATTTGCCATCCTTACTCTAACCTTTCATTGAAAACTGGCTAAATGTTTGCTTCTGTACTGTATTCCAGTATCCTGAGTTAGATGACAGAGGCTTTTCTGGGTTAGTTCTTGTATTCTTCCTTGAAAAAGAACTATTCTGCTTGTGAAATAAGCTTGGTGAGTGGTTAAGGAAAACACTGGAGTTCTGGTGAAGTGTCTTCTTATTTTTCTCTTTCCTTGTTTGGTCCTTATATCTATCTCTTCTTGGAGTTCAGTTCTCTTTATGATGTAATTTGATGGCCAAGACATGCAGCCTCTTAATCTAGATCTCTTTCTCCATTATAATCTGATCTGAAGGAAGGCCAGTGCAGCCAGCAGCTCCTTGCAAACTAAACATCAGAATCTTTGTAGAGAGAAAAATCTTTATTTACAGAATGTGGACAAATCCCTGGATATAAAGATGCACACCTTTCTTTGCCTTATGAAAACCAGTTTGTGATGTCTGAAGGGCACTCCTTGGCTCAGCCATGTCTAAAACCCCTTGCTTTGTGTCCATCAGTTTGAAAATATTCTGTGTTAATCATGCTGAAAATATTGTCTGTAATCCAGCACAATTCAAATAACCCTGAAACAAAATGTAAAATGTACTACTACTATTGCTACTACTACCATTGCTACTACTACCAGAAAATACCTGGAAATATTTAATATTTATGATGAGTGAAAGGAAATAATCTCTGCAGTCTGTAGAAATTAATCTGTTCTTCCAGGAGGTAAATTCTTAGTTACAGTTAGTAGACGCCTTGTCCTGGAGCATAATATCTGGAAGACATTGAGAGGGATTGCTCTTCCTACACAGTCAGTCAAATTAATAATTAGGTCCCTTCTCCTTATCTATTTTCAATTTTCAATCAACCTGAGGGTTACTCTCAGAGCTGCGTGCCTGAGGCATCACAGATCCTTCAGGATTTAATTAGGTTTCCCAGTGCTGCAGCATGCTCTCAGAGGCCTGTCAGTTGCCCTTTCTCACAGGAGTTAAAATTACTCTTTATATGACTTACCAGATTTGGTCATTTAATTGATTCTCAATTCATCATCTAATCCATTTACAATTTCCTTTCCACACATGGAGATACTGTTATAGGAGGACAGATACGTAACCCAGTAAGATTCCAGGCAGTACTTAAAGCCCAAATGTTAAATGAGTGAAATAAATTCAGACACTCTGAGTGGTTTCCATAATTTTTTGCAATGGTTTTCAGTAACTTTCAGCCACTGATTTTTAAAGAAGTTTTTGGTTTTTTGGATCCTGCTTCTTAAGCATGCCTTTCTTTCTATTAAAACTATTTCTTAATGACAGTAACGAATGACAATAAATATATTTATTTTAAAGTCTTTCTATGCAGTCATAAGTGTAATGCCAAATCTCTAAATATTTAATTGCTTTTGCAATGTAACATATTGCTTGATTCAAGCATATGACATGTATTTGCCATCAGCACCTTTTAAATATGTGATTCAGTTGGTGCAGCAGTCCTTGGTTTCCTCCTACTGCAGTGGGTTAGAAGCAGGCTGGTCTTTTATTTGCTGACATGTATTGCTGAGTGTCTTAGGGAACGACACTTCTCCAGTGATGGTAATTATCAACCTCCAGTAGAAACAAAGATCCCAATTTGATGGTGCTGTATTGAATCATCAAATGGTTTAGGTTGGAAAAGACTTTTAAGCTCATTGAATCCAGCTGTTAACTTGGCACTGACAAGTTCACCACTAGACCATGTCCCCAGTGCCACATGTGCACATCTTTTAGATCCCTCCAGTCATGGTGACTCCACCACTGCCCTGAGCAGCATATTCCAATGTCTGAACACCATTTCAGTGAAGAATCTTTTTCCTGATACCCAATCTAAACCTCCCTTGGTGCAACTTGAGGCCATTTCCTCTTGTCCTTCCACTTGCTACCTGGGAGCAGAAGCCAACCCCCACCTGGCTGAAAGAAGCCTCCTATCAGGGAGTTGTAGAGAGTGGTCAGGTGTCCCTTGAACCTCTTTTCTTCAGGCTGAACATCCCCAGCTCCCTCAGCTGCTCCTCACCAGACTCGTGCTTCTGACCCTTTCCCAGCTCCGCTGCCCTCTGGAGACTCTCCAGCACCTCAGTGTCCTTCTTGGAGTGAGGGGCCCAAGATTGGACGTAGGATTCAAGGTGTATCCTCATCATTGCCATGTGCAAGGGGACAATCACTCCCTTGGTCCTGCTGGTCACTCTCTTCCTTAGTCAGGCCAGGTGCCATTGGCCTTCTTGGGCACAGCCTGGCTCATGTTCATCTGCTGTCAGCCCGCATCCCCAGGTCCTTTTTTGATGTGCAGAGAAAAAGCAATCAATGAAAACTGTAATTTTGTAGAGAGAATCCATTTTAAAACAACTTAAAGATTACAGTAATGGAGACAGTACATTTTGTTAATATTTTAGAAGTGTGGTCTGATTTCACTGCTGCTGTTTTATACATGTCACTTATATTTAACTCTGTTATCTTAGTTTTGTTTGTCAGCGCTAAAAGAATGCCATGTTTCTTTGTTGCTTTGACTGTCCGTGCTCTCTGCTGGTGTAATCAGCTTGGTGGTACTAATAATGTTAATACTAAATTACATAGGCTGGTAACATTAACTCAATGCTGCTTTCTGACACTTTTAATCTGTTAACGTTCTTACAGCACAATGTGGTGTGAGATTCAGTAAAATCTTTAGCAGATCTGCATGTTTGAGGGGCAATTTCCTATTGCTGGAATTTCTGCATTACTCTGCTGGGTAGTAGGAATATAAGTTTTCTGAACTAAAGCATTCTGTATATACCATTCACTCTTTAATTAGTTTCTTGACTAATTCCTTTTCATTCATTCAAGTTAAATGCTATTCTTCAGAACTCTTAACTCTTCCAATTTTAAATTACTGTTAAAATTTCTATATACCTCTTACAATGTCTAGGAAAATCTTATAAGTGGTGTAATTTCAAATTTAAAAATAAATCATTGGCAATATGAGAACAAGTATAATAATAAAAGGCAGTTCTTAGATTGTTTCAGTGTCTAAAAGAAAGGCCTTTTGAAATCTTTTCTTGCATTCATTAACCCTTCAGTTACTCCCATAGTGACATAATGGAGGAAGTATTTGTGAACCAGCTGTTTAACCTAAATTGGTTGATCTCAGTGGTAATAAAGTAGAAAAAACACAGTTGTTTTACTGAGGAGTTTTAATGGTTGTTTGCTTTCACTTAAGATCTTGAAACAGATGTGGATAATATTGTGATCTCAGTTATGTAGACTTGGGTAAAGGTCTGAACTAACTCATACAAATACATGTGACTACTAAGCAAAAAGCCATCTGAGTTTAAAGTGTTTTTGTTTCTTCAGACTTTGAGGTGGTAAGGTTTGCTAATGGGCAGAGTTTAAAGCGGAGCAGGACAGCACAGTATGAAGAGATGATGTTGAATGTGTTGTCATAAATGTATAGCTGAGCATTAAAAATAAATCTCTGGTGTGATGGCGCCCGGTGGTGTTCATTGCTTTAGAATCAACCTCTGTGCCATGAGCAGCCTCCTCTGTCTGGAAACCTGCTTGCTGTGAATTCTCAGACTGTGCAGTCAGAGGGGCTGTGGTCAGAGCAGCGGCCACGTGTCCAGTGCACATGTAGTTTCTGAGGCTCAGAGAAGGCTGAGGGAATATCAGAGATGTGGATACTGAACTGGTTGGCATCTGCTGGCCTGCAGGAGGCTTTCGGTCTGACTGAGCAAGGCGTAGCAAGAGGTCAGAGTGCTGTGAGGTAGGAAACGTAGGAGAGCTGGAAATGATGGAAGTGAGGAGCCCTAGGCATGCTGGCTGTGATTTCCAGCCTCTTGGAGCCTTGTAGAAGTGTAGACATCTTGTGAAGCATTCCATACAGCACTGCTGGACTCGGTCACTGCATGGAATTGTTGCCTGCATTACATGAGTGGTCTTGTTAGATGATCACAACAGTAATTTCTGACTATTTATAGCCCTGCTCCTTCTGTTCCGTTTTAATGACTATTTGTTTTTGTTAACACCAATGCTGACCTGGTTTTAACACCTTCAGAAAGGAAAAGAAAGCATTTTTTCAGGGAATAAGTTTTTCCTTTAACTTTTTATGACTGCATGGAGACTTTTAGGGAGGTCTCTTCAAAAAGAATATTTCTCATTTGTCAATGATCAAGTTGTTGGTCAAACCAGTTAACAGTTTAATGAGGTCTAAAATATAATATTGTAACACATGGGTTGACTTAAATTTGATAATGTATACCTTTGTTTGGTTTGTTTTTTCTTAATTAGGTGCTCTAACACTTTCCTGTTAGTGGCATGCATGTATTAAAAATTATGTCCTGACATCTATATAAATTTCATGCCAGCAAAGTCTTTAAACAAGGTGCCATAATTCTGGCTGATGCTTAAGTTAGTTGTAATTAAAATTAAACACCTGGTTTGAAGCACTGTACCAACTGACAACCATCTTATATTTGAATGCCAAAAATGTCTGATGTGTCTGAGTAAATTTGAATTACAAGTTCAGTAGGTAGTGGGGAAAAGGGATCATTGCTGATCCTAAATTACAGGAAGAGTTCTGCTTTTGAATAACAGCTCAGTCCTGACTAAGCAATAATTAGTTTCTCTTTGATTACAGCTTCATGGGATTAGAAGATTTATATAACCTCCTGAATCTTATTTTTGTTCTCCTTACCTTACAGGCTTACAGGCTTTTAAATTTTTGTTGTTTAGTTTGTCATACTTTATTAGTCAAATGAAGTATTAGGTGGAGACTTAGTTTGTAAATACTGCTCTTTTGTTGGGGAGGAAAAGGGAAACAGGGAAATACTTTTTATATATTTAAAGGAATGAAAATAATAGAATTGGTGGATATTTAAAAAGATATAAAAATCTATTACAACTTTTAACAAAATTAGCCAAAAGGCAGGGCAGTGGGCCACTAAGGTTTTATTTAGCTTGCTTGATGTTAGGAGGGTTTTGTTTGCTGTTGGAAACTTGTTCATTAGCTGAGGTATAGCTGTTTTTCCAAGAAATGATCATTTCTTCTGTTTATTTCACTTTCTTTTTCCACCACTTTTGAGCTACTATTCAAAGAAAGATTTAAATTATCTTCATGCTGAAAGAGTGGAGCTTGTTGGGATGTTTTCTGTTAAATAATTGGGCCATACTTTGGCTCACCAGTCTCTCTTGATGAAGCAGACTTGCAAAATATTGCATTTTGTGTGGGGTGGTGCAAGAGAGTTAATGGGAAGCAAGTCTGAGTGATGCCTTTTTATAAGAATAAAATTACCTTGGTCTGATTCAGAAACTTGCAGCACAAAGCAAGTTTGTGACTTTCCCTCTTCCTCTGTTCACTGGGTGACTGTGGCTGTAAGATCTTGGTTGATTAGGGATCCCAGATATATTTTGGTCTACTGCTTTGAAGTGATCTAGCATGAACTGTCTGGACTAGAACAGACCTGTAATCAAAATTTTCAGGAAATTTTCTGATTTCCAGATCTTAAATGATACCACCTGTTAAGGCATGATATCCACAATGTCTGATGGTAATTACTGTGTTCCATACAAATTCATTCTTTTCAAGTATTGACTAGAACTTTCTGGTTGGTTCATTTTATCTTACAGTTAATATAACCTTTTCAAATCACAGTTATTTAAAGGTGAACTGCAAAGTAATCTTTCTGAATTACCTACAATTTGTATTGGCAAAAAAATCCTGGCTATCTTCCTCCTGTTTGATCCAGCAGTGTCTCCCTACTCTTTTTCATAGTAGGCAACAAAGAACTTAAGAAGAAAGCACTGGGTGCTGCATTTTGCCAAGCACTGTTTTAGTGCCATCTCTGATTATCAATAAATTTTATGTTCCTTATCAATAAAAATTTATCTTCAAGTGGTTGGCAGTTCCCTTATTCCCTAAGAAAGTTTCTCTGGGAAAAGTAAAACTCTTTAGTGGATTGAAGAGTACACGATATGAAGTAGTTGTGTGAGCAGTTGACTTTTTAAGTGGAGCTACAAAAGTTGCTTTTGAACCTGAATAGTTCAGCACGTTCACACAGCAAGGTCATGGAGTTGTCTCAGCTGTGCTGTGAGGATAGTTACAATCATCCTTCATTTGATTTCAGAAAGTATTAGGTAAAAATGCGAGAAAACTTTAACCAAGGCCTGGCAGAAAAGGGGAGGAGAGTGTTATGTCTATGAAGATTCTTTAAAAATGGAAAAAAAATCAAATGCCCTTGTAATATGTCTTTTTTTTCAACCCAGCTGCATATATGCAGAAAGAGGTGAAATTTCACCGTTTGGTGACAAAAAGCATTTGCTATAGTGAATTGCAAAGCATACTTCTAATATAACTTAAAAAAGGAAATGTTTTCTCAATTTACAGTAAGCCTTGACTATGAAGAACAGCAAAGGAAAAGGTTTTTTTTTCAGTAAGGGATGAAAATTTTAGATTTATAACTTCGTGCAAGACTGCCAGGGCCTGAGGCAAACAAAACAGAGCATGTATCTACTTTACAGCTGCAAAAATAATTACGATGACTATCTGTAGAGTAATCTCTAGTGGATTACATTTTGTTAGCATTTCATTAAGTGATTTTAGAGCCAAAATAATTTATAGTAAATGAGGAAAAAAATACTTGTTTTGAAGTATCTGTGGCCTAGACCTTTGATGTCCTCCTAGGCATTCTATTAAGGACTGGTTAAATTGTGAAAGGTCTTGTTTTGCAGGCAAGGTGCTATGCTTGTCAAGCTATTATAAGACTAAAGAGTGTAGAAATTACAGAAGTAATTTGGTTTTATTATGTAAGTACTGGACTTCTTTGTTGCTCCAAAGGTGCTAAAGCCATCTGAGGTGCTATCTGATAGTCCTTTCCCTTAGATTTATGAGGTCTGTCAGACTTGAAAAGCACTTATGCTTTATTAAGATCTCTTGATTTAATTTTTTTTAAACTTCAGGCTGCTTTTTTTTTATGTGTCTCCTTAATTTTTCCAAGTGATACAATCTTCAGCAGTAATAAGAGGCATGTTACTCATGGTCAAAACACCCCTTTTTTGTGTTGCAATAGAACTGTGGCGTGGCAAACTCTTCTGCACTTTCATGTGCTGTTGGCACTGGGAACTGCATCCGTGGGAGGGAGGGGTTAGTAACTTAGGGCAACTTCTGTGTCTTCTTCTTTAATGTTCTTTAATTTGAAGAAGTGGGGGGAAAGAAAAAAAAAAAGTAATAATAGGATCAGTGGCTTCAAGCCAGATTAACTCTCTAAAGTATTAAATAGAAAAAATTCTTGGACTTCAGTAGAAGCAGTGTCCAGCTATCCATTTGCACTACATGATTTATAGTGATCCATGTGTCTGGATGGCTTGAGGTTTCTTGGGAACACAAGAAATTGTCTTTGGCTGTTAACACCAAATTCACTATAAGTGGAACAAGGATATGTAATGTTTTCAGTGTATGTGAGCAGTGTTGTAACACTTACATAACCAAAAATTAATTTGAAGTGCTTCGGTGCATTGATATATAAGAGAATATAGTAAGGAAGATGTAAGAGAATGTGGGTTGAAATTAATAAAGTTTTGTTGAAAGCAGAAAGGAATTTAAAGGATTGGTCTTTTGACTTACCTTTTTGAATAACTAAAAATGACATAATTCCCCTTTTTAAAACATGATGACATTACAGCTGAAAATATTTTCAATTTTTCCCAAATTCATAAGAGGAAAATAATCCATTAGTCCTGCCTTTTAGAGAGAGAAATACTTTGATCTTAGGTGAAGCATGCTTTCTTAGGCTTTTGTACTCTAGGAAATACGTACATGTTTTATTTGTTGTGTTCGTTTTTGGGTTGTTTTTTTTAATAAACTCTGTGCACTAGGTCTGTTGAAGAGACCTAATCTGTCCAAGAGAACATGGTCATTCAACAGCATCTCATTGTTGTAGGCTTGATGACCTCCAGGGGCTCCTTCCAATCTAAATTATTCTATACTATCTACTCTAAGTCCTATAATTCTGTTCTATTAGTTTGTATTGTTAACATGATAGAGACCTTTTATCCTTGAGTAGCTTCTTTCAGAGCATCAGTTTTTCCAGGGCATCCAGAAATTTCAGTAATTGAACTGAAATATTAGAAATGTGAGTGCTTCAGTGTAGAAGGGGATTATATATATTCAAATATATTTGTATATTCAAATGTTTGGTGAGATCTGTATTATATTTGAGTCTTTTTGACACACAGGTATTTTTGCTAATAGTGAAATTTATGTCCTTTATCCAGAATAGTGGCAAACTTCTTTATTTGTTGTTTTTGATTCCTGCCTACACTTCTGTATCGATGTGGAACTTTCCTGGTTGTGTATTTCGTTATAATAAAAGCAGGTGTGAGGAGGCTGCACATACCTCTGCCCCAAAGCAGGTGACCCGTTTGCCCTCAGACCATTTCAGAAGGTCTCACCAGCACGAAAGACCTTAGAGAGAAGGATGGATTGGTGTAGCACTATACCTGCCAATCTGTAAGAACAGCTTACAGATTCCTTAACAGCTGACAATAAATCTCACCTCCCCTTGAAGCAGCATTAACAGCCAAACCCCTGTTGAGTAGTGAATGTCCATATATCTGGGGTCCATGGCTTGGAGGATAGATATAGACAGACAGATAGATAGATATAGATATATATTTTGCTGAAGCTTCTTGACATTATTTACTGTTCACAAAAGATTGTTGCAGGTAGCAAGAGTGACATACAGCTCTGTAAGAATCCTGAGTCCTTTGGGCATAGTGTGCTTTTCCATTACCCTATCTTTTGTTCGGCGTGGATGGAGGAACAGCAGTGGAGAGGACTAAAATATTGTGTTTGTTTTCATTTGAGTTATTTATTTTTAGATTAAACCTAATGCCACTGACTTGCCAAGGCTTTGGAATGCCATTATTCTGTTAAACCGTGTCCCTGTGTAGTGGTCTGTTGAGCACAGGATGATGTCTCTCCTTTCTCAGAAAGAAAAACAATCACACAGCTATTGATAAAATCCACAGTGGATGACTGGAGGAAACTAGAGTTTCCTAGGCTTGGGCTCGGCCAATTGATGAGAAAGAACAAATTCTAGTAATGAGGCTACAATAAAAATGTTTCTTTGTCTGCCAAGATGGTAAAATTGACTTCTAAATAAAGGATGTGGGTCCTGGTTTAGGCTAAATAACAACTACCAGAGATCAGGAAAGATTTTAATATTTTTTCTTTCAAAAGACACAAGCCAAATTGCAAAGATGAGTTTGGCTAAGTCTGGGCAAATGTTTAGTGATTTGTAATGTCATCAAAGAATTGGGAAGTTTATTTAGTTCATTATTCTTTTCCCTAAAATCAGGGATGGGTACAATTTGTATGGTCAGTGGCCAACCTTCAACCATAAACCTCTGAGTTACTGGCAGGATGACCTTGTGTCTCAGGAAAAAAAGGACAGAAAGTGACCTCTACAGTGCCTCCCCCCAGTCACATTTTACCTGATGAGAAAATACTGTCCTAGCTTCAACTGGGATAGGAATCACAGAATGCTTTGTGTTGGAAAGGACCTTAAAGATGATCTCGTTCCAATCCCCTGCCATGAACAGGGACACCTTCCACAGACCAGATTGCTCAGAGCTCCATGCAGCCTGGCCTTGAACACTTCCAGGGATGGGGCATCCATAGCTCCTCTGGCCAGTCCATACCAGGGCCTTTTCACCTGCACAGTAAAGAATTTCTTCCTAGTATCTAATCTAAACCTGCCCTCTTTCAGTTCAAAGCCATTACCTCTAGTTCTCTCACAACATGCCCTTCTAAAAAATCCCTCTCTAGCTCTGTTGATTAACTGATCTGTTTGTTAATGTAAAATACAGTGACAACAGGCACAATTAAAGGCCAATACAAAACACTTTGCTGCACTATTAGTATATTATTGAGTAATTTTTTGCTTCATTGCCTTTATTCTTTCAGTTCTACGGGATGACTTCAGACAAAATCCATCAGATGTCATGGTAGCTGTGGGGGAACCTGCAGTGATGGAGTGCCAGCCCCCAAGAGGTCACCCAGAACCCACTATATCATGGAAGAAAGATGGGACCCCTCTAGATGACAAAGATGAGAGAATTACAGTAAGTATAAAATGTTTTTCCTAACAACACAAGAATCAACTAGTCCAAAATTTCTTGAGCATGTGGGCATCTCTGGCTGTGTTTTCCTTTCTGGGATGTGTCCTTTCCTTGCCTCACAGCAAGGGCTAGTTTGCATTTAGCTTGGAATGCATCTCCTAGTGCCTCATTGCAGGGTATGCATTTGTTTGTTAAAGAGGCTTATGCAAAGCCTATGTTCTTCTCTTCCTCAGAAGAATTAGAAGCTTGTGGAAATGAAATTCATTATACTCGTCACTGTCCTATAATTTTCTTACCTTTTATCCACCTACAAATTTCTGCAGTCTGTAATATCTGCCTTTGGTTGGAAAGAGAAACTACAAGTAGTCTCAGTGAGATCTTTTGTAATTCTGTTGAAAATAACACACACAGAAAAGTTGTGTGTTGTATTAGAAAGGATAAAAAGGGTTTGGGGATATAGACACATTTCTTTAGAGAGATAATGGCTTATCCCACCATCTTAAATAAATCTGTTTTTTTATTAGAGGTGTTGTCATACTCATTTGTATCTGTAGCTTCCTGAATGCAGTGCACGACTATTCAAGAGTATGGATAAAGCAGCTTCTCAAATCAAAAAATTATCCTTTTGAAACAGTAAGCTGCTGAGCCTAAACACCTTGCAGAAATGGCAGTGAAAAATGGAGTTCAAAAATCGTTTATTTTCTGCCAACATGGTGGTAGGAGAAACTCTTTCCACATGAGAGAAACTGTATCAACTGAAAGCCCGTACTGCCCTGTTGGTACTGGAAAGATTCCTGGTGTAAAGCAGGATTAGAGGCACATACCATTTACATGCCTCAATCACATACTGAAACGAGAGAAATGTTTAATGGAAGTACTCTTAGACCCCAGCAACCTAAGTATAAAATTACCATTTTGGTTTGAGATTGAAATTGCCTGTTATTCCATTTATTTTTAACAAACAAGACAAAGCCCAGGCATTCTGCAGTTGTGGCGTATGCATACATTTAAATTTTTAAGTACCCAACCTACACTGATTGCTGGCTATTAACTCTATTCCTCCAATCATACTTGCTAAGAACTTGCAATTTCCTTTTCAAATCTCCTTCCAACCGTGACAAGTCAATTGACCTGAGATAAAGAGAAGATTCCAGGGCTACCTACGTTTTTCTTTTTCTCCAGGAAGCGCTTTCTAAACTTGTATTTTTTATTGCTATAGTTTATTCTCTCGAAGGATTTTCAGGTGTTGCCTATTAAGTGCATTTCTTTTGTTATACATGAAAACTGTTCCAGCTGCCAGAACAAAGACATACCCAGAACAAGAGTAGCTATCACTGACTGGTAGTGTCACCTGGAGTCATTAAAGCTTTTCTTAGGATGAAATAAAGCCCCTGAGTTTGGTGTTATTTTCTGGTGTTTGTATCAAATGCTCGCCCACACAGTATTTTTTCACCATGTCATCTGGCAGAGTTGTTGTGTGTTATCAATGTCACCTCCCAAAAACAAACAAATGAAAGTGAGTTTTGATGTAGGCGTAGATGCACACTTGTTTGAGGTGCCCAAACGAGGGTTTCTTTCCAGAGGTGTAAATTAACAGAGCTGCCACAGCCTGGCTTAGCCCTGTCCATCCATGTCATATGTGCCTGGCATTGTCCTCAGCAGCTATGGATCTCGTGGGTGCTTCCTCACATGGGGGAGAGAGCCTGAAGCAACATCCTAATGCAGATTTGCATCCTCTTACAGCTGTGGAAGGATCTTGCCAAGTGGATAAATGTGCATTCAGATGTACCTCTTTACAGTTTTGCAACCATCTGTATGATCTTGCTGGTGGCTAGGAGGAGAGGGGGGAATTGTGACCTGGAGTGGACAACTTGCTAAAGGGCAGATGGGAATGAAATGCTAATTGTGAAACCTGACTTAGAATAATTCCATTTCTGTTAATTTATCCCCTTAAAGACATTTCTATTTCAATTTGGCAACGGGAAAGAAAAAAAAAAAAAGCTAGGAGAGTACAAAAGCTGAAATAAGGATGAAGTTGGTGGGGTTTAAATGACAGGTTTTTTTTTTTTTCTTTTTAATTAAGTGTCTCTATTTAAAATGAGCACCTACCTTCTCATGTGGTGGCAAAATTTTGATTGAATCAGTGGTAGTAAATTTCCATAATACAAGTGTGACTTTCCTCTTTTTAAGCCATGAAATTAGCAGATCAGGAAATGTCAAACTATATGTCTTGGTGTTCAATGCATATGTAATACCAGTGGGCATTTAAGAAATGAAAATCTTCGGTGGCTCAATTTCTAAAGCACTTCCAGTTGTTTTCATTTTTATAGGTCTGTTGGTCTTTGACTCATTACGATTTTAAGAGTTCTGTGTCAATGGCTGTGTGAAGCATTTTGTTATAAAGCTTTCCTTTCTGACAAGAGATCTAAAATAAACATTAAGACTACTTTTTCTTGATAAGGCATGATGCTTGACATTTTTTAATTCATACCATACTTTCTTCAAGAAGATAGTATCTCCCTGAAGCAACCTTATTTTTAATATGTGGAAGCATTTTTTCTCCTCTGCAATGACAGTGTCATCTGTGAGTCAGAGAAACTGGACTTTTCAAAATGAGTACTAAGAGTGTCAGAGAGACAGAGCTGCAAGCTCCATTCCTGACTGAGAGTTTGAAGGAAAAGATGTAGATAAATAGCAGATAAATAAGATCCAAGTTAAGGCATGATTTCCTCAGGAATTCAATAAAGAGAAAATATTGTTTTGTCCTGGGTAGAGTTTAGGAAGTCAATGATTTTACGTAGGTGAGATAATAAAAATCAGTCTTTTCATATTTTTGTTCCATTTGTAGGGCAAATAAATGTGCTTTGAAGAGAAAAAAACTGTATATGTCTTTCAGGTTGTAAACTAGGGAATGGAACAAATAGGAAATGAAAGTTAAGGGTGAGGGCAGAGCTATCTGTGAAGGGGTTTGTAGAAGCAGACATTATTTGAGCACAGCTCTCCCAGTAGTGCCCAGTTTTAGAGACTTGGTGTAGGCTCTTCAGAGCACAAATGTCTGTTGGGTGCACCTGATAAAGAATCATCCCCCATTTTTTTTTTTTTTTCTCTCTGCTCTTGAGTGTGTTGTCTATAAATTGTTTTCTCAGTGCATCGGTGCTCAACATGATTTTCCTCATGTGTGTTCTGTACACCATGGTATGAAAGCAAATGCTTGATGTGAATAATCCCTCTCCAAATATTGCTAATGAAGCTGGACCAGTCTTGCCTGAGATGCAAACTCTTACCTTTAGCTTAATTTGTTGAATTGGAAAACAGTTATCATGAGGACAGAGCAGAACTGGTATGATTCCATGCTCATCTAGTTAGTTTTTCTCCTGGGATACCTGTGGAATCAGGAATCCCTCCTGCAATATATATGTTCCTCAGCTCAGTCCTGTAAATAGCTCTAATTTCTCACTGCAAACAGCGTAAAGCTCAAATGTATGTTTCCAGTTTCTTATATGATCCATCTGCACTAGGAGAGGCTCACTCCTCATGGAGCTGAGGCTTGGTGGAGAAAGAAGGTGCAAGGTGTTGTCCGTGAGAGAGAGAAGGGAGCGCACCAGGCTGGGGAGGTTCCTGGTTTTGTTTCCAGCCGTTCTCGGTGTTTACACATTTGGCACTGGTGAAGTTCATACCCGCCCATTGCTTGAGCAAGGATCTAGGCCAGGGCTCTGGGCTTCCAGGTATCCTCCCCAGGAACAGCCCTGCTCCCTGCCCCATCAGTCTAGCCATCTTTTTTGCATGGCAGCACAGCGTCATTAGGACATGGCCACGTGTGTCACCTTGGTGCCAAAAGCTCTGAGTTTGCATTCCCTGGGGCTCAGGAGGAAGTGCAATCAGCATAGGTTTCTGCTGACTGCTTGTAATCACCGGGTTTGGTCTTTCCAAATGTATTTTGTCTGGATGCAGTTGGCAGAGTGTCAGTGGCTGGGAGTGCCATTAGCAATGACTTGCTCAGGCACTCAGAGTAATCACAGTGAGTACTGGTTGCTTATGAGCCTGCTAATTTAGTGTGCCTCCATGCACTTCTCACCCCCCTTCTTGCTGTACCCCAGAAACATCCCACCACTTTTCAAAAGGTGTTCCTGCAGCCTGCCTAACACACACCCCACCATGAAATTTTCACCTCATTCCCTGCCATTTCCTCCAATTTCTCACAAGGTGTGCTCCCATCCACCCAGCCTGTCTGGCTCTGTCACCTGATTAGTGATATCTGCCTGTGAGGAGGTAACGATTTGGAAGCTCAGATAAGCAAACCCTCCCGCAGCATGCTGTGAAGCCAAGGCATTCTTCCCTGGGCTCTGCTGTTGCTGGGAATGGCTGGTGAGCTGTGATTTGTGATGGCTGCAGCAGTGTCTGCCTGTGTCAGGTTTGCTCAGAGCCTCCCTCCAGGAGCTGCGTTGCTGCTCTGTCTTTGTGAATCCCAAATGTGACTGTCTCTCTATAAGATGCTGACATCAGTAATCTAACCAAGATGGTGGGGCCTTTGAGCATATCTTTAGGCAAAAACTGGCAATAATTACAAACTCTCAGGAGCACAGAGCATACAAAGAGGATTTTGTGGCTCTCCCGCCTAGACAGGGCAACCTCCATGTGCTTTTGAATCTATCAATTTGTCTTATGTTTTAGCAGCAAGGCCTGCATAATTGACTAAGCCTCAGTGAAATCAGGATGAAGTCAGAGTGCCTGTAATTGTCAGTGCTTTCCCAGTGGGAGAAAGTGGACATATCTTGCATAAGCTCCAGACCAAGCTGATGTTTGAGCCAGGTTTGGAGGTCAGGATTTCACAGCTGAGTCTGTTCCTGCCCTGTGACCACTAGTAGCCTCTGCTTCAGAAAGCTTCCTAATTGTCCATGTCAAGTCATGGTATAGGTGTTTGAAGAAAAAAGCTGTGCATGCTGAACATGAAATTTTAATAGGTAAAATCTTTTACATATACATGAAAAAGGATGCTGGTACCTAAGAAAGAAATCCTTTGTAATTGAATACAAAAAGCAAAGCCTTTGCATTGAAACTTCCATACAGCACTGTGATTGCAATTTCTCCCTCTTTCGTATTAACTCTTATCTCTCATTTACCCTGAATCATCCTCATTTGATTTTTAAAAGAAAAAGCTTGAGAAGCCATTTATCTTTCCTTGTTCAAGTTTCTTAGGTTTAAAGATCAAAGTTACAAGATGAATAATGCATACAGGTTTTCATTCCTTTTTTGTGTGGCTGTCTTGTGATATCAACAGTTTTGAATGACTTACACTCTTATTTCAAATGAGCTGCAACTTAAATTTTCAATTCCCATCTCCCTTCCTGGCCCTTAAACAGTACATCACAAATGTGCAGCATTTATTGCATCTTACACAATGCTATTTTTACATGAGTGAATGATGAAAATGTTTTTCCAAATGTGAAAACAAAACTTTCTGATCTTCTGTTGTGACAGGAAAACTTCCTTCAACAGTACCATCCACAGGAAGATATTTCATGTGCTTTCCCCAGTTTTTTTGTTAATGAATTTTCACAAAGAGCTATGTTCATTCTTCTTGGTGGAGACCAGTCATAGCTTCATTGTGCTTTGGCAAGTTTAAGACTACATAGGTGGATCCAAAAGTGACCTTGATCATAAGAAAAAAGGAAGTGGAAGAAATTGCTATGAATGTCAGTTAAAAAGGAAAAGAGAAAGTGTTGTTAGTATTGGAGGGAACAGTGGAAAGAGCAGAAATTAATTCCCTCTTTAGGAAAGGGTCTTTCTAGAGTTAAATTGCAGGGAAAAAATTTCAATGGGGAAGTGAATCAAGAGAAGTTAAAAAAAAACCTGATTGAATTTGTTGGGGCATTTTGTGTGGAGTAACAGTCTTAACCCATTACTACAGCAATGCTCCTGACAGAAACCATACTGTTGTGGTGCCACTCCAAATGAATTCAAGATGTTTATCCTTATTTCTTTCTTCCCCATTTCTCTGTTGGTTTTTTTGGTTTGTTTTTTTTTTTTTTTTTTTTCCTGGCCTCCTCTCTTTTTCATTGATTTATTGATCGTTGATCTCTTAACACCTTTGTTTCACCAAATTATGTATTTTAGATACACAGCAAAGGAATGCACACTCCTATAGAGGCTGTAATTCTAATGGTAATACTGTGTTCTGTGGAGAGCTGCATGAGAGATCATGGCCTGGGTGCACAGCACACAAAGCAATGGGGGTGAGGGGAAGGCACAGAGCAAGGACTTACAGTTCAGGGTTTTATTTCATTTTAATTGTTTTTCTTTTTTGGGGCAGATTAAAGGGCAAGCAGCAATTTCCTATAGGCCCCAAGAGGGTTAGAAAGAGAAGTGTATTTTTTCTTCTGATTCCCAATATGTGCTGCCTCCCAGCAATTTCCTTTCTTCCAAGTCCTTTTACTTACTCCCTGGGAGCATTGGCTTCCCGCTCTACCTCTCTTAATACCTCCTCTGCTGATCCCTACAATGGTGGCTTCCTCAAGGATCAGGAGTAGTTTTTTGTTAATGATTTATGTTTCTTCTGCTCTTAATATCGTTTCCCCAGGTGACACAGCTGGACCTGCTGTGAGTTAACTTGGCACCCCAGGAGGGAAAACAAAATTGTGAAAAACAATTTGTTACCACACAGCTGTCCCAGAGGATAGCAAGAATTTCTCTAAATCCTGCTGCTTCTTCTTGTTTTTTCCAAAATGTTACACTGTTGTTTTGTGTTCACACTTAAAGCTCTGTTTCAAGATCTCTGTTTCTCCCGCTGAAATATCTTTGCTCTCCAGATTCCACAAATCTTTCAAAATGTGTCTTCTGGATCACCTCTCCCTTCTTTTCCGTGCCAAGTTCCTGTGCTGTCTCCTGCCTTATCATGAGGACACCTTTCCCATTTCTCCCCTCAGTTCTGTCTGCATGCCTGCCTCTTCCCCTGCCGTGTCTAAGCCACTCAGGTTTCCACATCTGCACACCACTCTCTGTTAAGACAAAGGGCTCTCAGGGTATCTTCTGCTACGTGCTACTTCCCTTTTTTTTTTTTTTTTTAATTATCATAATTTAAAAAAATTAGTATTTTTATATAATTATATTTATAATTATATTATATATATATATAATATATATTACAATTATATTATAAGTATATTTATATATTTATATTGGGTATAGGCATACCCAAGCTCTTTTCAGTAGTCCATTAGTCTTCGATTATCATTTGTCGCATTATTTTGTGTGTTGTTTTGTCGGGGGTTTGGCTGAGCCATAAAAGTGTTACTTTCTGCAGAGCACCACACTCATCTTGGAAGGTTGTAAAAAATCTGATGAACAGCCTGGGCTAACATGAAGTGGAGAAATATCACAAGGACTTTTATTTTTGTATCTATTTCCCTCTTTTGCTTCTTCCATCCTACTTGGAGTCTGACCATCCTCACTTCATTTCTCAGACTCAGCCCTTTGAAGCAAAACTTCTCATGTCTAACACATCCACCAGCATTTTCCAGCCCTGACCACAGCTGCCAAGAGCGAGGGCTCGAACTCTACACGTTGGTGTGGATTGGAAATCCTCACCTCTTACAAGACTCTCCCCTCGCAGCTTGCATTTCGGGTTTGCCATTTGAGGGAGCGTGGCTGTGCAGATGTTGTCGGGCAGATGAGAGCCCTGGGCTGGCTGTGGATGGCCCGGCAGCCATCTGGCAGTGGTTAAGGTGGCGCTGAGCCCAGGCTGACGAGCCCTGCTGCAAGACAGGCTGGAGCGTGCCAGCACTGCGCGGGGCCCAGGCGGCCACACAGCTCCCCTGGCACTGCGGGCATGAGGGGCTTGACGTCTCCATCCATGTGCCAAAAAAGGCAAACGGCCTGAAAATGCCCATGTGGACGTTCCCTTCTTCTCTGCAGCTCTTGCAGGATCACAGAATCACTAGGTTGGAAGAGATCTTTAAGATCATCAAGTCCAACCCAGTCCTAACACCACCTCAGCTAAACCATGGCACTGAGTGCCACATCCAGTCTTTTTTTAAACACATTCAGGGGTGGTGACTCCACCACCTCCCCAGGCAGACAATGCCAGTACTTCATCACTCTTTCAATAAAAATCTTTTTATATATATCAAACCTATATTTCCCTTGGTGCAGCTTAAGGCTGTGTCCTCTCATTCTGTCAGTTGCTGCCTGGAGAAAGAGACCAACCCCACCTGACTGCAGCCACCCTTCAGGGAGTTGTAGAGAGTGATAAGGTCACTCCTGAGTCTCCTTTTCTCCAGGCTAAACAACCCCAGCTCTCTCAGTCATTCCTCACAGGATTTGTGTTCCAAGCCCCTCACCAGCCTTGTTGCTCCCTCTGAATGCATCACCTGTCCCAAATACTTCTTTGAGGTGCTTTTCTCCATTTGTTGTAAGAAAATGGTGACAAAGCCCACCAGTCTCAAGTGTTTGTGTCATGCTCAATGCCCAGTGTTGTTCTAATTGGTTTAAATGGCTCATTATTAACTCTGAATTTTCTGTGCTGGATAGGATAAACTGTGCATAGATTGACACTTGATATGTCTTCCCAGGCATCTCCGAAGGGTAATGTTGGTCTCTGGAATTAAGGGAAAGGGAAGGAGCATCATGACGCAGGGCAAAAGCTGGCCCAGTGTCAAACATTTGTGGGCTGAGGAGAACACCAGGGTCTGTAGACTTGTGCTGGCTCACGGGGACTAGGTTTTGCATTTAGGACCAAACTGACCTCCTGTGTTCCCAAGGGCATGGATTGTGTTCACACTAACCAAAAGTACTGGAATTAAAATTCACTGTAATTCAGTGTAAGATTAAAAGGTTCCCTATGGTCATTCATCTGCTGGCATTTTAAACCAAGTTATTGCTGATCATATTTGACCCTAGAGTTATAAGAGTATCTGTTCCTTCTGGTATTTCTCACAACTTTCAAAAATGGTCTTTTGCATCAGTGCTGTCCTTTGCTCCTGTTATTTTTGTCTTCTCACCACTTAAAAAGTTCAGCATTAGACATGCATAACTATGGTTTCTCAATATTGTTTCACCCAGCAGTAGTGAAAAGTACTCCTTTAATGTGAAATAAGGGTGTATTTTTCTACGGTCAGCTTTATTTCAAACCAATTTCTGCTTTCCGTTGTGAAAGTAAAGCAAAGAAGAATGGGCCTCTTTTGCAGATACTCAGTGGACTTAGAGGAATTTGGAAATTTCTCATTGAATCAAAATTCTCTACGGATTTCTTTTGTCCCTAGTCATGAACTGATGACCTAGATAGTAAAAGAAAATCAATGCCTGCAGCAAACAGAGTATGTGTTAGATATCTGAGTTTCAGGACGTTTACAGGCCTAGATATTAGACTATCAGGATTTTCTTGTTAAAATGGCTTATTGAGAGTTTTGAACCTCTGGGACCATGTGAAATTATAGACATGGTGTCTGGGAAGCTTCTCCCTAAAAAATAATAAAAAGCCAGGTGGTTGTTATCTCAGGCTAGGTTACTTGAGCTATCCAGGGTGTGTAGGACTTTATGATTTGGATGGTTAGGAGCAAAGGTGATTTATTATGCTGAGAAAGTAAATTCTTTGTTTTGTTTGGCTGACGGTCTCGTTGTTGGGGGTTTTTTGGATGAATAAGAGAAATGAAAAAAGGATGTGGGAGGGAAATTATTTCTTCATTCATTTTATTCTGCTAATGAAAAAGAAACATTTTTGTTTGGTTAGTTTTTCTAAGCAGTCAGGAAAGGAGCCTTTGCTTATATTACAGACAATAAAGATGAAGACTGGGCTTAGAAAGCTAATTCTTCTTTTCCCCTCCCTTCATCAGCTGCAGAGAAATCTTAGATGTAGAGTGTGGACATCCTCCTCCAAATTAAAAATCCATTTCTGGAAACACTGTTTTCCCCAGCCCCTTAGTGACTGCTGTGCCTTCCCTCAGGAGCAAAAACAATGTGTGGAAATATTATATTGAAAAAAATTAGGCTTTTCTGGGTCTGACACACATTAGGACTCACAGTGGGAAGTTTGCAACCTCTGTACAGGCAGAAAAAGTGTTTGGAGTAGATTCCATTGGAGATGGGACTTAGGATCCCTACAGATCAAATGTGCAGAACAGCACTACAAATTCCAAGGCTTCCTTGCCTTTCCAAATTTCCTTGCCTACCAAGGTTCTTTCATGCAGCCTCCTGGACCTGTCAGCCTTTATTTTTACTGTATTTAGGTTTATTTTACGCTCTTACACAGAGATATTTCCATTTGTAAAGCATGAAAAACCTTTTAATAATCAGATATGCTGCAGAAATCAATGTATTATTTGTGGCAAGTCTGTACAGTGAAGTGAAGGAACCCAGCTCCTCACTGTGTTTGCTCTCTTCCAAACACTGAAACCATCTCCATTTTGGGGGATGGGAGTGAGAAAAAAAAAAAGGTACATTTTTGTTCTTGAAAGTCTCTAGTGAACCTTATAAATTTGATTGTACTTGGCATTTTTGATATTCCTACTTGCTTGCACACCACACCAGCCACATGTTGTCACTTAAAATCTAAATATTGGATAACTGCTAACTGAGACTTTATTGTGTATCATGCTTATTTTAGGAATTACTTTTGTAAAGTAAAAATGACACTAACTCTAAAAGCATGTTTAATAAAACCTCAACAATCTGTGTGCTGAGTTTGCACATATTATGTTCTCATAATCAGAAGAAAAATGTAGAATAAAAATACTAGAGAAGAACAGTGCCCGTTTTTGGAGCCTTGAACAGCTGTAAGTGATTAGAGCTTCTTGTTTGGTTTGCTTTGATTTTTTA
The DNA here is from genome assembly GCA_910950805.1 of Acrocephalus scirpaceus scirpaceus. NCBI lineage: Eukaryota > Metazoa > Chordata > Aves > Passeriformes > Sylviidae > Acrocephalus > Acrocephalus scirpaceus. The sequence continues at coordinate 9,214,528 of OU383774.1, forward strand.
GTCTACTTTTTGAAAGTTCTGTCAACTTCACTTTTGCTTATTTCACTTTGTTTGGATAGTTTTGCCTTACTGAGTTTCCTGTGATGCTTCTGGTTATATGAAAAGTCTAGTCCAAATCACAGCACTTCAAAAATAATAATTTTTCAGTTCTTGGGTTTCCTCCACCCAACAGAGTACTTCTCTCTCTCCAGGTAATAATATACTCACAATTACTTACTGCCAAGTCCAGATATTCACCATGTGCAGTAGTGTGGGATTCACACACACATTGCATGGTGTTATTCCAGACTCCTGTGTAATATTATGCAGGGCCAAGTCTGCCTGCTTGAGGTTGTCCTCCTTAAGGGGACAGAAAAAAATCCCCAAACCAGCTTTCTTCCTTTATCTAGCTGTAGGATAATTCTTGCTAATACTCATGCCGCACTGAGAAATTAATTGATTTTTTTTTTCCCTTCTGAAAAATCATTATCTGACAAGAATCTATTTGGCACATGGTCACGTGAAGATTGTTCCTTTGTTTAACGTGGAAGTGTGGGTGGTTAGTTACACTTGGATCTATTTATACTCATCTTGTTTTTTCTAACTCAGCAGCTTTGCTTTTGCCTCTGTCTGCTGCTGTTGTCAGTTGTCTACTTGCCTCTGCTCGGCCTCCTGGTTCTGGCTGCAGAGGGGAGAATAAATTACACAGAGAGAAGAGGGTGAGAAAAGTGAGTAAGTTTGAGAGTAAATAAACGCCACAAATTTGTCAGGGAAAATAAAGCTGTTAAAAAAAAGTAAAGCATGAGAAAGTGAAAAGCTTTTCTGGTGTATATCTCAAAATATTTTTACAGCCGCAGGGAATATGCTGTTTTGAAACTAGCCATAGAGATAGCTATACTTAAGTAATTTGCCCTCCCTCACAAAATACAAAATTTGACTCCTTGAGCAAAAGGATGATGAATCAAGATCACTTAAATGTAAGTTTGTGGGGGTTTTGCATCGTTCTTTTCTGAAGTGTTTATGCCATTCAGAATGTCAGGTTTTTGAAAGTGAAGGATGTTGGCATGATGGCTCAGAGTTCCCTCCAGCACACCTCACACTTCAAACTGCACATCTTGCTCTCCCCATTCATGTGAAATAATCTGTTTCTTAGGACTTCTTTGAACTGTGGTGTTCAGCTGGAGCATTTCTCTTGGAGTAAGACCTAATGAAAATGAAGAAGGAAAAAAAAATTTGTTCATTCAGGGCAAAGTGTTACCACAGAAGCTGCAGGTACCTGACTGAAGCAATTTCATGGTGCATTATAGGTATTCCAGAAATGAGTGTTTGTGCTCTCTGGCAGACCTGCACACTGGATAGAGTCACAGATCTGCTTTTGCCTTGAGACTGTACATTGCTATGTGATTTCTAGAAGCGTGCAGCAAAACATTTTCCTACAGAGAAAATTACTGCACAGTAAACGAAAGATTGCCTTGAAGTAGAAAGTCTGCAAGCTAAGAAGAGCAGATTGCTGGGCTGCTGCAATCTTCTTGTGTGATTCTGGGCAAGCCTTGAAGTTGTTCAGTTCTTCTTATTCAGCATTTCAGGAGTTGTGGACCTGAATTCATTCATACATGTAAAGCAGCCTGACTCTTGCAACAAAGATGTGTTGTGCCACCTTGCAAAGTGCAAAGTGTTACTGCATCCTGAATAATAAATGGGCCCTTTTTTTTTGTAGATAAAAGAGTAGAATCATACCCTCACTTTCATATTCAGGCCATGCTTCACTCCAGGTGTTTGTGATTGTATAACACTTGCAGGATCTAGCCCAGCTACAAATACTTAGAGATTTTCTGTGATTATAAAGAAAACATCTCTATCATTCAAGCTATATGCTGAAGTGTTAGAATGGTTTTGAGATTATTGTCACTTGTATTCAAGGATCTCAGGGGTTTGTAATATTTTTAGGAGTGTCTACAGAGGAAGTACTTTGCATGATTATATATCCTGGGAGAGCTGCATGGTTAGCATGTTTCACTAAAATACACTTTGCACACGTCCTTAGCCCAGGGTGAAAATATGGCATCACTGAAATCAGTGTGAGTTTAACCATTGTCTTTCCTGAGACTAATACTTTCTAGGCAAGTATATAGCATAATTTAGGGCCAGAGACAAGCATCTTTTTGAAGTGCTGAATGAGTTGACATTCTTTGCTTTTCTGTTGCTAATGTTGTTACTGCTTCACTTGTTTTTATTGGCTGGTTTGTCATTAAGGTACTTTGCTTAAGGTATTCCAGCTGGAGGTTTGTGGACATACTGCATACTGTTTCTCAGTTTTTGTTCTAATGAGACTTTCTGCTGGGAAGACTCCCATTTTTGCCTGTATCTTTTGCATTGTCATTTTTAAACATTAGAAATTATGCGACTGGCGGTGACAAATGTTACTCTGCTTTTGTCATCAATAATCCAAGGCTTTGGTGTTGTAAGAGGTCATCTGTTGTGTCTCTTATTCTTTAAGTTAATAAAGGTAGGTAGTTGTAATGGGTTTTTCAGCAGGAGGAGAAACCTTAACTTTAGCAATCTGAACCTTTTAAGTAGGGCATGGGGAAATAACTCCTAAAATACACGAAATTAAGATTAGCTGGAGCAATCAGAATAAATTAAACTGTAAGCCTGCTCTGATACTAATTTTCAATTCAGAGAGAGATATGATCTTTAAAAATGTTATCTTTTACTATCTCATGTGGTAGCGAACTGTGTTCCCCCTACTTTAACCATCTCAACAAAGACCATTTTTTCTACTGCTATGAATGGCAAATTCAAGAAAAGTGCAGTTCTTCATCTTTCTAATATGTACATTTCTCAGACTGCAGTGTCAGTTTTACTGTGCTGCCCTGAAATGAGCCTCAAATTCACCTTGAAGGATCCCCCTCAGGGATGCCAGCTGAACCTTTGACCCTTCTCTTCTGACTCTCACCAAGGTTAACACATCATTACAGCCTGTGATGTTAGGGATACCTGTGCTTTTATCAACCTACACTGTTTCACACAACTTAAACAGAAGTCTCAGCCCCTCATTGCTTTTTCATAGGAATGTGTCTTGTTGATTTTTTGAATTTTGTGTTAAAATAGACATGAAATTTTAAAACTTCCAGCTGTATCTCTGCTTTTCCTAATTATTATAACAATGACCATATGACTACAAACAAACAAACAAAATAAAAAAAGAAGAAGAAGAATTTTCTGTTTAAATTTTAAAAAGGGCAGGTTCATACCTGCTGCACAGTGCAAAAAAGTGTGTGATGACAGACAAAATGTCAGCATTAAGTATTGGTTCTGTGGGATAAGTTCTAGTTACTGACAGGACCCTTTTCTTATTTGGAATTTTCTTACCAAGGTATCATGTTGGATAATAAAGTGATTATAATTAAAATGGGATTTGTTTTGTTAATCCAGAAAATGGTATCTGCTCATACTTGTGTGTGGCACTGATAACTAGCCCAGAGAACTCTTTTATAGGAGAAGCCTGTTGACACAGATTTTCCAAGTTGTATTACAATATTGTTTTAATATATTGTACATTAACAGTTGGGCTCACTGATCTTGAAGAACTTCTCTGACTTTAACAGTTCTGTGATTCTAAATCTGCTCTTAGCAGAGTTCATTTTTTTTTTCCCCCAAGACTGTCCTCTGATAAAACACATAGGCCATTTGATTGGCCAGACCTAGTTCTGGATGCTGTTAATGGCCATCAGTTTTGTGTTCATGAACCAAGAGATGATAAATAATTATCTCTCTGAACATTGTTTCAAAAGACTTCCACAAAATTTCATTGGAGAATTGATACTACTAGTGTTGACAAGTTTTATAAGGTAAAGATGATGTATTTATTCAGGTGGCATGGAGAATGTGAAGGGATTTTTTGTTTCTGCTTGTGGAGGAGATTATTTTTAACCCCAAGCAGCCCATAGTGCATTAGTTTTTACCTTTGTATCCTTTGCCTTATACCTACTACAAAATGCACTCTTTAAAATCAGTCTAGGAACATTACACCTAGGTACCAATCTGCAGCATTCAAATGATACACAAAGTTATCTCTGTACACTTTACATTCAGCTGAGATCATTCCAGGACAGGGTTGTATCCCTTTCTGTGCTCTCCAGTAACGCTTTGAACACAGTCTTTTAGGTAGCAAGCCTTAAGTAACTCCTTTCAGTTAGATGTATGTAATTTTCCTTCTCTTAGACCTGTCTGAAAACTTTTAATACTAATAACAACTGTGCTAACTCTAGTTGGGTGTGATCCAATGGTTTTTCCCTTTGGGACTATTTGAAAAGTAGTTGGCAGTTCCAGGAAAGAGGGTTCTGAAAAGGCAAAGTGTTGTTCATTTAACCACACGATTGTACAGAAGAAGAATCACTTGAAGCCACTCTAATATCTATCTGCCTACCTGACTAATTTAGCATCTAAAATTCCTTTCCAATGGAATCCTGTAGGTATACCTTCTTTCTCCCAAGTCCACATTTAATGAGCTTCTGTTTTTTTGCTCCTCACAGAAGTGTGCATCTCATTAAATCCCTCTTCCCACTGTGAAATTAATTTGCAAAATGAGGCAAGATCCAAATCTAACACATTATTAAAGGCAACTCTAAATACAGCAAATATTTTAATATTTTAATATTCCATGCATAGAATGGCCTGCATATCAGATTGTTCTTGGCATGCATATTTGAAAATGCCAGTAATAATATCTGTAATATAGTATTTATGCTTTAGGCCTGCCAGATCTTGAAAAAAATTTTGAATCTAGTAGGATTGTCTGGAATTCCTGTTTTCAGAAACTTAAGGATATTTGAGCATTCTTCTGAAAGATGGTAAAAAATATTCATGTTATATTCTACCAAACATTTCTTGGAAAACCTTAGGTCTGGAAAAACATGCAATATTTCATTGCAATCCACTGAAAGTGAATCTCATCAGATGACAAAACTGTTTAAGGTTTTATGGTACTTTGGTCAAATGTGCAATAGCACATGGAACTATTGGAAAGGAGAAGAGAATCTTCAGAACATGTTTTTTCACTCTTTATTAAACATTCTCTGAAATTATTGCTTTTCTGGTCATGGTTGGCTTCCACTTTCCATAGAACTTTGCTTCCTTTTGTATTCCAAAGTCAATAATAGGCTGTCTTAGAAAAAGCCTGGTTGAAACACATGAAGGATAGTCACTAATGGTACAATGCAAAATATAGTGCGCACTTGATGATTTCTTAGATTCACTGAATATTTCTTTTTATATTTATCATACTTGAGAATTCTTAGATCTTTCCTGCTTAATTCTAAATGTTTATTCAGCGTTTGAAAACCGTATTGTGAGTCTTCCATTAAAAATTATTTTGCAAGAGTAACAAATATCAATTATTTAGCTTTTCTGGATAAATAAGTGCAAACAGAATCTGTGTCCTCTAAGATAAACAAGGATGATCTTTATTGTCCACAAACTTCTGTAAGCTTATACCTTGGTGCAGACATGAGGGTACTGATGTTATATACTGTAATTTGTTGATGTATTGCAGTAGGGGTTGATCTTCTTAGTAGGTGTTTGTGTTAGAAAAGGAGACAAGGAGACCAGGGAAGCTTATTGATAAGGTCTCTTGTTTGCATGGATGTTATCAAGACAGTCCTTTAAATACTGTCTTTCTTGCCTGTTCACATGGGTCAGCTTTCCTTGGCACTCTTTAGTGTATGTTTTTGCATCATTTTCCTTACAACACAAAGAAATGCCACTCTAAGATATTTTCCCTATAAGTATTTTTACATATTTGGGGCTCTGATTGGAGTCAGAGAGTGCCTCAGAAGTGGTGAGTTCAGACCTTCTGTGGAGGGCAGCTCCCATTTGTAAATTGTCCCCATGGGCCGTGGTAGCACTGGGTGCATTGCATGCCAGGGGCTACAGGCAGCACCTTTTGGTGATCAGCATTCAGGACCAGGTCTGGAAAGTGGAATTGCAAATTCAGCTACCTGGACACGTCAGTATGTCCATCTGACAGACAGAAATACTGACTACCACACACCTCCAGCAGCCATGGACTCCTAAATTTTGCCATCTGCTTTTGAAAAATTCAGCCAGAATGTGACATAGATAAGTATTTAAAATGCAAAAATATAACTTTTTTTCTTTTTTTTTTCTTTTTTTTTTTCTGTGTTTGTCATGCTAAGTATCTGGCAAAGAAACTAATGTCTTTAAAAGTAAAGTGTTTACTTTGGGCTCAGTATTTGTATTTGTATGCTTTGGAAGCATAGTGAGGGCTTCTTCTGTGTTTTTGGGGAAGAAAGTATACTGTGGGAGTGCATATACCGTTTTTAACTTCTTGTCACTGTCATAAAAAGGTAATTTGTACCAAGTGAACTGAAATATGATCAAGTAACACTTATAGTTTTCTGTAAAGATTACTTCTTGTTCATTATGAAATTATGAGTAATTTCAATTTCTCTCCCATTTTTACAAGCCTCTTCCAATAACAGCAAACGTCAGCCAACAGGAGACTGATTTCCATACAGAACCTGGCCAGCTAGTTTGCTTTGTAAATACAAACGTGAAAAGTTGAGCAGCGAGTATTTTCAGTGTCCAGAGCAGTTTCTCCCGCCCTTGCAGCCACATTTCTCTCTCAGCCTTTCCCATCAGTGCAGCTTACAATAACCTTTTAACAACGGCAAGAGCTGTGCCAGAAGTTTAAACCCACTGTGGCATCTGCAAAGAATAGCAAGGAGCTGCTGCAAAGGAAGCAATTATCCCAGCAGGGCTCCAGGGCCTGGCTGAACAGTGGGGGCAGCCCCCAGCAGGCGAGGCGAGAGGCACCGCTCTTCCTTCGCTCTCTTGGTGCTCTCTGCCTTTCCACAGGGTAACCACTTCCATCGAAACACTGAGCAGTGAGGATTTGCTGCTCCAAAGGCTGAGTGGGAAGAGCCCTAGCAGAGGGCAGCATGTTCCTCAGTGCCCAGCCTGGCAGCAGCCCACGAACAGCAGCGCTGGGTTATCAGCATCCTTTATTGCAGTTAAAGGACGGCACTGGGAAAAGTGTGAGCATCAGGGAGTGCTGCTCCCCGTGCATGGAGAGAATGGGAACAGTGCACGCTTTGTTCTGCTTGCTTGCAACCTGGGCTGGCTTATTTCACGAGTGAAAGGAGCCCCGAGCAGCTCCTGGCTGTGTTGCTGAAGATCAGCCTGTGCTGCGGAGTCCGCGGCAACAGAGAACGTTTGTGAAGGGAGCGAGATCTGCAGGTCATTCCCTGCCTGTGGGGTCTCTCTGGAGGATCTGAAGCTGAGCATAAAAAGTAATGACTCTGGGCTGCTCTGTGAGCTGGGGAAACTGGGGGCTTTGCTCTTTGCCTCACTGTGCATACATTCTCCTCCTTTATTGTTTGCAAGTTTAAATTTTAGTATCTCTCAAGCAGAGGCTGTAATGTCTAGCCCAGTGGTTTTTCAGCAGTCCTTCAGTAATAATGAAAGTGACACTCAAGATTTGCTTGTGGTTGCCTAGGACTGCAGGTTTTTGCCTCAGTCCTGTAACACAAGGCTTGTGTGCAGACCACAAAAAATACAAGGAAATCTGTGATTTATGATTTGCATGTGCTGCAGTCACGAGAGCTGTAGTGAACGGTGATGGAAGAGTGAAATGTGGCAGATTAATATATGACTTTTGTGTTTAACTGTTCATGAAAAATCAGCATTGCAGTGCGTATGCTCCTCTTTTTGACAGTGCTCCACAAATGATGGGAAAGGTTTAATGTTTTCACAACTTTGTGTGTCCAGCATTTACTATACAAGAGTTCTACTAACCTTAGGCTCACTCAGAGAGAAATGCAATAGGAACTTAACTTGGGTTTATATCCTCCTTCTGAAGTGTGGTCTCATTTCCATGGCATGTCATCTTGGTCAAAAGACAGAGAATCAGTAGGGTTTTAGTTATGTTAGAAAACATTTTTTTTTTAGTTTTGCAAAATACTTGTTTATTTGTAGTGTTTAGCTGGCAGGGCCAAAACTTCTTTGGGAGTTAATTTGATGATAAAGTTTTTACAGCAAAATGCTTTGAATGAGAAGTCAAATCTGTCTCAAAATTTAAAACTGTCAAAATACAAATTTGGAAATGTATGAAATCCACTGCATTTGAGTCACCTGTGACTAATTTTATTTGCTTAGTTTGGTTCTCAGTTCGTGTTCTCTGCCATAAAGAGCTCAGTTTTTCCCCCAGAGGAGCTAAGCAAATCCTTCTTCCCTTGGGAAGCTGCTGTGCCAGCTCCAGGGAGGAAAGCTTTCACAGGCAATTTAATGCAGGAAGTGCAGCGGTCACGGGAAGGATCCGGGAGCCTGAGATTTGCCTCCCTTGAGTGAGGAGCCAGCAGTGGGCAGCCAGGCTCAGAGGGGATGTGCCTTCTTGAGACAAGTGGGAGTCAGAGCCAAAACTGCTGCATCTCAGAGGGTCAATGAGTGACTGGAAATAATGACCTGCTGCACAGACCAGCCAAGAGAAAAATGCGAATAATTAATTTCTGTTCCTTCCTCCCACACTGTGAGGATTTTGTTGTTGCTTACAATTGTACTTGTAAGTTTAGGAGATCCTTGGTTGTTTTGCATGTTGAAGGCCTTTCATTTTCTTGTGGGAGCTCATGGTAGAAGAAGACCCACGAACTTCCACTGATAACTCAAGTCCTGTCAGAACAGTTCTCTTTAGAAGACCCTAAATAAGAACCTTGAAAAACCCCATATTTTAACATGATGGCTGTGAGAAATCTACACTCTGAGAAATGTCTTTCATCAGATTACAAGTCTTGGTGAAGTTTTACCTACCCATCCTTCTAAAGCTTGAAATTGAACATTAGGACTCTGCTGTTGAAAGCTCATGCTCTGCACAGCTGCTCTTTCCTGAGGGGAAAGTAGGAAGTTTTCTATTGATGAAATACACCCCAGGATATACAGTTGTCTTAAATCCATGTTGTCATCCTGCCAACATCAGCTCCAGATTTAGAAATCTAAGACAGTATTGTCAATACCTGCAATGGCAGTCAGGAACTGAAATCCTCTTGGAATCAAGAGTTTGGGTCCCTTTGGAAAGTAATGGTGGTTGTACTCTCCTCCCTCTACCCTGGTGCTGTCTGCAGGTTTTAGGTGTGATCTGCCACCTGCAGAGTCAGGTCTAGTGATGTAGGTGGGCCTTTGGCTTCATCCTTGCTGACTTTAACACAGCCCCTCAGAATGACCTTGGTCTTTCTTTTACAGTGGGAAACAGGCTGCTAAATTCCTCTGGAGATTTGGGTTATGTAGTTTCTTTTATGGTTACCAGGTAGGATGTTTTTATATGTTTTAAAATTTGTGGTTTGTTAGTATTATTTTTTCCTTATTACATTTGTGATTCTTTAGGTAACGTAATTAAAAACTGAGAGATTTTGTGTGGAAAATTAACCCTGGCTGGTCTGAGATTTTCTTCTTGGAGGTGTGTAAATAACACAGTAGGGGTGATGCTTAAAAGAAAATTCATGTGTAACTGATACTTCAAATCATCTGACTTGCTTAAGGGAAGAGAAATGAAGACATACCAGACATCGAGTTCAGTTCAAGTTCACTTTTACTTCTGATTTCAATCACTGATTCTAGTGAAAGCTACATGTGCACCAGTGCATCCAGGGGAGATTTATGCATGGGGTTAAATTTACAGTTTTACAGAAATTTCACAGTTGTCATTGTAAACACATCATTCCCCTACAGGGCCTTCTTTGGATAATGCAGAAAGATTGATAGTTCCAGATATAATTTTAGTGACCCATAGAATGTACCTAAGTGTTGTCCATCAGTTGAGTTTAGTATGTTTTCTGTACTTAATAAATAACAATGTGAAAAACAGTTTATGAGGCATTTGCTTCTTCTTTTTTACTTTTTTTTTTGATCTTTGTAGAACAGATTTAAGACCATGAAGATAATTGTAACATGCTTTTGTTGTAAGATTTTAATCTTGATTTATAATAAGAAAGGAAGTATTGCATAGAGAATGTTTTATATGTACTGTAGCTGTGAAAGCATTTCAGAGAAGTATTTTACTGGTTCAAATACTGCAATATAAACATAGCTGTCTGTTCAGAAATTAGTTCTGACTAATGTGAGCCAGCATGGATTATTGTGAATTAAATCTTCCTTTGTGATTAACAAAAGCCAAATGTTTATAGAAAGTTAATTTGGAATTGTTACAGTTTTAAACTTCTGAAAATCACATGTGCTGAGGCGTGGATTTTTCTTTTCTGAATTTGATTTATGAAATTCTGCATATATCTTGGCTGTTCCTGCAGTCTCATTGGGTGAAGCATCAAACTCATAAAGTAATTCTGATATTTGGTGTCTTGTGATAATGCCAAGGGCTGAATAACTCCCAGCTGCCTCTGATATTCACCGAGCAATTCAGAACACAGATAACCCTTAAGCCTTTGTAGATATCCACCTTCTTGTAGTTAAAGGCATTAAAAATGAGGCCAGAAAAGTGGGAAAAGGAGTCTTGTGAACAGACTTGAATCTGATTCTGCCTCTGATGTATCAGATTGGTAGGGGTGCCAGAAGCAGCAGTTTGAATCTATTGTCATTTTATCTACCTTAAATACCTTCTTTTTACGTAAAGCCACCTTCCTATGCATTTTGCACCTTCCTTTAGGCTGCCTTCAGGCCTGTCTGTATTGCAAAGCTGTTTTGTTGGTCTGTATGGTAGGGGGGGACAATTGACTTGCACTTTGTCATGACAGATTTACAGCACAGGAAGACCACTTGAAAGAATGTTTCAGACTACTTTCAAATAGAATTTTTTGTGTGTTTGATCTGGAGGAGGCAGCATGTACCTTCCTGGGGTCCCAGAGAATGGAATGGAAAGCAGGACAGACTCGTCTGTCTGAACTTTGAAGTTAAACAAGAACAAACTTTAATCATTGTTGAAGGCCTGCTCCAAACACATTTTGATGTCTAGTGTCTGCTATTTAAGCATGGTATAATAGGTGGGGAAGAATACATGGGATTCACAAGGCTTGGAACAAGATACAAATTTTTAAATAAAAATTAAGGTAGATAGATAGATAGTAATTTGTACTCCTTTTTGTTCAGCTTTTTTCAAGCTGCAAAGCTATTGCTGACATTCCATGCCTTACAGTCTCTCCGGCAATGGTGAGTTGTGATATGGATCTCTTCGGATGTTAGAAGTGAAGTGAACAAACTCTGTGTTTCTTAACTAAGAAATAAAAGCTCCATTTTACTTGGATCCATTGTCACCATTGGTGGCACTATTAATTACAATTGCCTGGACTCACCTTGTGCTTCGACTGTTATATTGTTATTCATTATTAGATAAGGTACACCTTTAAAGCAAAGGCAGTGTCTGACAGGTTAATATTACATGCCCACCACTTTTCATTTAGAAAATGAAAGAAAATGGGTTGTTGTGTATTCTATACTGTAGAAGACTGAAATATATGAATTTTGGGATATCGCATATGCAGAAACCCTGGCTATACAAACAGAAGTCAGTATTTCATTCTGCAGTCTAAATTTCATTTTCTTGTGAATTTGTTTGCTTTAGAATTATTTTGCAACAGAGCAGATTTCATTTATTAAATAAACTAGGAACTGAAAGAAAGTTAAAAAAAAAAGTCACATTTATATTTGGACTCCCCAGGCATTTCTCTTATGGCTTCATTCTGTCTCATATTTCATACCACATTTCTGTGAAAAGTAAATGAATCACCCACATATATAAAAATATTTCATAACACAGACAGATGGGTATGGATTTATACTTACAGAAATTTACACACATATACACAACGCACATAGGTATATAAAATATGGTCTCAGAATAAGAATATATGTGTGTACAGCTACACTGAATTCTTGGTGGTATGTTGTAGAACCCTTGGGTAAGTTTTTATGGATTTGATTTATTGGCTGACTGAGTTGATTCATTATTTGTATATGATTTTTTGCTGCTGGGTGGCCATAATTTGCAATTCTGGACCTAGTTAACTCTGTGGGTGCCTAGTTTTCTATATGAACATCTCCAACTATTGTTTAAAGAAATAAATGAAGTGGACTTGCTTGAATGAGCAATTTACTGATGAGGAGCAATATATGGTCAGGCAGGCAGGTCATAGAAAATAGCTTTCAAAATGTCTTTGTAAGTCACTGTACCATCATATATTTTCTTAGCATACATACAATAATCCATACATCTTACAGGCAGCTGAAGATCATCCGTGAAATGCTGATCACAATCTTTTTCTCTTATCAGAATTCAATGCTATTCTTGTGTTATCCTACTTGCAAATCCCTGATAGATTTGCTGGTAGGCACAGAACAAAATCCTGAAGAGTCATGAAAAGTCAAAAAAGTGCCTTGGCTTCATTTTGGCATAAATGAAACATGACACTGACTTTCAGAATTAGACTTCAAGCTTTGGCAGTTAGTAAAGCCATTATTTTCCCACGACACAGCCATATCTACTAGAGCAGTGGAATAAAACTGTTTTCTGTGTCTTGTTTACTAGGAAGAAAGAACTTCTGGTATGCAGCATGGTCACAACTCTTCAGGAGGTTTGGGATGTAATGGTACACTCATTGCCTGTCACTTTTGCAAACCATTATATCATTTGCTGCTATAAAGTCCAGCTGGTGTATTTAGGTGCAAGGGCAAAAGTATGAGAAGAGCCAGAGCACTCAAATTAAAATGCCTTCATTAACTGTTACATATACGCAGACTGTGAATAGTTGTAATTTGCAAGATTTCATGTAGTGTCTCCAAAGGTGATTTGCCTGTTTACAGCTCAAATACTGGTAATGAACTTAGTAAGACAAATTCAGCAGTGATCTTTCATGTGTTCCTATGAAATTTCACATGCATGTCTTCCATTGTGTACTTCTTTACTTAAAGCTATTACTCAGTGGTCCATGGGTATTTCTGGTATTGCCTATTGAGAAGAAACACTGCACATAGACAATATAAATTTTTCATACCTGCAGCTTTAATTTGCAATATCATATTAAACTGAAGGGATTGGCCAGTCTTACTGAGGTGGTGGGTACCTAGTTGTTTAAAATGCAATGAAGAATTTTGGTAGTTGCCCACCAGGGGAAGTTCACTTCCTTCTAGCCATCTGTGAGTGCTCCAGTTACAGACATGTGTAATTCCACATTCAGTGGTGGCACATTTTATTGTAGCTGTGTAATTTATCACAATTCCATGTGGAATAACCGTCATTGTAGCTAAAGTTCTAAACCCTTCTCATGTTTTAAGGAAACCAACCAACCAAACAAAAGAAACCCCTTTGCACATGCATTCAGAATTCCATGTTGTAAGCACAGCCTCCTTCAGCATGCGTGTCACATCTTAGGAAGTCTGCTTCAACATCCATGAGAGAATGTTTCCTCTGCGTCTCCTTCTTTGTCTAAATCTCAAATAACTTGCAAGAAAAGCAGCTTTCAATGACATTTTAGTTTTTCATATGTTTCTGCTTTAATGCTTCTCTCCATTTATGCTTTGAAGAGAGTCTTGTAGCGATTCCTACAAGAAATTCCTAGGATTGTTCTTGCTTAAGGTTACAGTTTGTGCAAGATATGCAGTTGTGTCATATTGTGGTGGATTTGAATGGGATTTTCTTCAGTGATAAAATAACAGAGGAGCAAAAATGCTACTGAATGTCACTAGGATTTAGACTCTGAAGACATGCATGAAAATCACTGATTTCAGTTTACATGAGTTTGAAATCATCAGATGAGTTTGCAAATTCTTGTGATGTGTAAATACATTTCTTTGTTCTGTCCAGTGTGATATTTATATACATAAAAGATACGTATTTCTGCCTATGTATCTGGATATACAAATACCCCAAAATGCAAGTGAAAGTTGTTCAGAAATTGTTGGAGTTTTTTTAAATCCTTTGCATCTGTTATTTGGAAAATCAGTTGCTTTCTGTGATTTAGGGAGATGTAAAACAGGAATAAATACAGATAGACTTCTAGTTATATTTTATATTCTCTTCCCGTGCTTACCAATTCAGGCAGTCAGCAATCTAAAAATGCATATAGATTCTTGAAAAATGTGTGTTTGCAGGTCACCTTTATTTTTTCATTCCTCATGCCTCAAATCTCCACTGAAATTTCAGCATTACCAGCTTTCTGAATGATAAAGGACATATCTCTTGTGCTCTCAAGCAATGAGTGCCAAAGGCAACAGAATGAAATTTGTATGCAACACTATCTACACTCCACGTGCGTGTCCATTTATCTCAATAACTGACTGTCATCTTTGTGCCTGTACATCCTACAGTGACAATCAGAGCCCAACGCTGCTCAAGATGTCAAATTTCCAGGGACAGATTTCTAGCTGCAGGCAACTCGAGCTAAATACCTCATATTGAGAACACTCTCCTCCTTGTCACTGACCACATTAGAGCCTTTCATGTAGCTTCATATGTGGCTTTTATTTATTGTCTACTTCCACCCATGCCTTGAACTCCAGTGGTTTTCAGGAGTGATTGGGCTCGTAAGCATATGTGCACTTCAAAACGTATTTTCTGTAATTAAGAAACTTTCTTTGTATATCAGAGTAAAAATGGTACATATGCAGCTGCCTACACAAGTTTTGCTGCATTTTGGTGAACTTTGAAACTTTTTCAGTCATTTGGTCGATAAAGTGGGAGAATAAATCCTTTTAAAGGAAGATCAGATAATTTCCTATGCACTTAATGTACATCTTTATATAGCGTAATAAGATTTGGAATCACAAAGGTAAGTGTGTGTTCTAACTTGGAGGTTATTGGAATTCCATTATCTCCCAAAAGCTGAAGTCAAAATTAAGAGCAGAATGTTATTCATTTCTCAGTAAGAATATAATTTCTTCCGCTCAGCTGCTTATCAGCCTTTAAACTTACTTATTTAAAGGTGAAGAACTGAAGAATAAAGAATTTCCTTCACTTCCTTAAGAAATGAAAACCAAAACAAACACAAAATTCATGAATAATAATGAGCACGACCAGCAGCAGGATAGCGTGCACATATTTCTTGTCAAGAAAAAGTAATTGCAGCACTTGATGTGAAAATGAGATTTATGTCTCGTGCTAATTTTTACTCTCCACCTGATTGTATCAGTACATGGGAAGGAATTGTAGTCCTTCTGGCTGACAAGCACTAAACAGGCTGGTGAGGAGCTGGCATTACGTTACACAGAATGAAGAAAAAAACTAACAAGAGTCCAAATCTCAGAGATTTTAAAATACTGATGTAAAATTGAAACACAAACTTTTTGCATAAGAGAAGGAAATAAGGCTAATAGTATTTTTTTCCCCAGTTTTTTATGTGATATGGAAAACCATAGGTGGCTTGTTCTGTTTTATTATCTGTAACAAAATATTTTTCAAGCTATTATTATTAAATTGATAATTCATATTAAAGCTTTTTTGTTATCCTTGATTTGTTCTAGATCAGAGGAGGAAAACTTATGATCACATACACAAGAAAGAATGATGCTGGCAAATATGTTTGTGTTGGAACAAATATGGTTGGAGAACGTGAAAGTGAAGTTGCAGAGCTCACTGTTTTAGGTAAGAACTCCTTTGAGACTCTGTTGATTACAATGTCCATCTTTTGTTTGTTCTAGGAAGCCTTTCTCTAAAGATTATTCTCATCCCTTTCCTTTTCAGTGCTGAAAATATTTTTCTCATGGTTGTAATCTACCAAATAGAAGGAAGGTAATGGCTCTGCAGCCCACCTGGGACAATTTTTCCCATTATAAGATGCTTTTGTATTTAATTCTCAAACTGAAAATAATTCCAGTATCCATAACTGGATCAGTATTGTGAAATAACAGCAAAACAAAAATTAACAAGTTTCAGAAGCAGAGGCTTTTTTCCATCTTACTGGAGAGACTCAGAATTACTCCAAATTTCTGTTTGGAATAATTATACTTTCATTTATAGGAGCATATGTTGAGTGTTGTAAAGCTATAAAAGATCTGCTTGTTCAAGAGATCCTATTGTTAGTCCCTCTGAGCATCAAAAAACACGTCTTCATTTAAGAGAGCTGAGTTTAGCTGAAAATTTGCATGTTTTGTTGCCACATCAGGAGGGAAGCTCTAAGTCCAAGTGTAGTCCCAGTATTCCTTCAGCATAGGAGAACTTAAGTGATTTTCCTTCATAATATATCCCATTTTACTTTAACTTTAAAGGAGAGGAGGCTTAAGTGTTTGATTGTAGCTTGATTGTTTCTGCAAAAGAATAGGTGTTTTATCTTTACAGGATGAAACTACCTAAGCCCTGGTTCACAGCACACTGGTTTCCATCACAATGCTGCTGCAGTATTAGTAGTTTGTTGGTGGGGGTGTTTTTTTTGTTAAATTCATGTTTAAGAGCTGTCTTGTCTGTCTTTGGCACTTTTATCTTTCTTCCCTACATTGTTGACCTAGGACTCAGGCAACTTGAGGAGCTGTTCAGAGTTTCATGTGAAGCAGGGGTTTCCTTAATGAAACAAGGTTTTATGCCATCTTAAAATAGTTCAGACTGAATATCCAGGAAGAAAGTGGTGTAACACTTTAGAAGCTGAGGAAGACTTTGTGATCCCCTGTACTGTTTCATTTTGGTTTTGTATAAACACTTTTGAAGCACTAGGGGAGGAAGTTTATTGTCAGATAGACTTTCATAACTTTCAAGCAAAATCTAAACCTGAAAGTAAGCTGTAATTGCATGAGTAAAGTGCTGGCACCAGACTCCTATTTAACTGTACCATTTAATAGCTCATCACTAGTCTCCTGCAAACCAGGGAGTGATGGGCTGGTCTGTTTGATAACTTAGGCAGAAAAACTACTACTCTTGCTAAACACCTGTAAGAGGGGTGCATTGTAGGCAGAGCTCTGCCTGGCTTTTTCTTCATCTCTTGTTTCTTTCAGATATATTTCAGATTTTCAGCCTGGGGAAATTAGAGAGCTTTTGTTTTCAAATGGAGGAGTAAAGCTTTGAATGTCTTACCAGCCTGTGTCTAGAAATCTTTAATACACCTTATTGTTTCAACTCAGACTTGGATATGCGTGAAAAAGCACGAGAAATATGCTAACTTCATATATTAAAATTTTTCTACATTAATCTTCTATTTATGAAGTCTGGTTATTTAGAAGTTGAACTTTTGCTTCTAGGTCTCTGCTTTAGATCAGAGGGAGGATTGCATGCCAGAAACCGTAATATTAGAAAGTTTCAAAGTGATCCTTGCTAAGCTTTCCTTCTATGTACCAAATAATCATGTGACAAAGACAGATTCTTAAATCAGTGCTGATTTCCCTTATCCGTTTCTGCATTTGAATAAGAGTGTTATAAATGGGCAGACAAAAACTCCTGGAAGTCCATTACTCTTCCTTTAGGAAACTGATCTGGAGAACAATGTGCCTCTTGTGGGTTTTGCAGTTGGGCAGCAGTCCTGGGCTTACCAGATCAGTCCTTTTTCTCTTGCATAGTTAAGTTAAATATTTTTGCCCAAACTATTCCTACTCAGAGGTTTAATCTGGATGTTCTTTTCTTACATTCAGGGTTTGTTTTTTCGGCACCTACAAGAAAGGGGCCAGGGTAGGGGTTTGTCTATATTTGTATCTTTTTAGTTCACAGCTAGATTTATGTCTGTGGATCTCTGTTTTATTTCTCACTTCTTGTATATGAACTCAGGCTAGAACTGACAGCTTAAAGATCAACTTGCTATTTCATTTAACACATTTCCTACCATTGCCAGCAAAGTTAAGTTTTCTACAACACAAGTGTCCAGCTGGTCTGGACATCCTCGAGACTAAAGGAAGCTTTTTTTTAATAAGGTTTTGTTCAGATCACATTTGCTTTTTGAACCATTAAGTTTTTGTAATATTGAATCTCTCTGTCTGCAAAGCCAGAGTAATATTTAGAACTGCTTTTTTCGAGCTCAAATGTGAGACACGAAGAGCATGGAATTGTCTCTTTATCCTTCTGTCTGGTCGTTTTGTACTCCTGTGAGAAACTTGTGGAGTATTTTTGGGCATTCACACTTCCTGATGGTGCCGATGGCTTCAGACTCTTCTTGCAGTTCCAGGGGGATGATATTTATATCTTTAGTATGTACAAGTCAAAACATGCAACTGCCTTCTCAACTCCCTCAGAGCTTTCACAGGTTTATAGACAAAAAGTTCATCTGCCTTAGGCAAAGGAACCTGCCAAACACTCTCCTGTTAAACCTTCTCATTTCTTTTATGGACACGCTGTTGTCATCTGGTGCTGCTCTTCGAGATGGGTCATTCCTGGAATAGTCCAGAAATTGTTTAAAACCGCTTTTATCCTTGGGAGTGTGCAAACCTCACTGCACTGCAGCCTGGTGTGGAACTGTGAAAGTATGAATAGCCCTG
Source organism: Acrocephalus scirpaceus scirpaceus (assembly GCA_910950805.1). Classification (NCBI taxonomy): domain Eukaryota; kingdom Metazoa; phylum Chordata; class Aves; order Passeriformes; family Sylviidae; genus Acrocephalus; species Acrocephalus scirpaceus. The sequence continues at coordinate 9,232,912 of OU383774.1, forward strand.
CAACCTACAGCTTTGAATCCTGTTACAGGTAGAAAAGTGTATCAATACCTTTCCTGAAATTTGCAGGGTTTACCAAAATAACACAGCCTGTACTGAGATCAGCTTTTATTCCAGAAAGTCTGAGTGCAAGAGTGTAGCAGTTCATCTGACTCTGGTGAGCCAGGGCTGGGGTCATCCATGTCCTGCAGTTTAAGTCAGGGATAGCAGCAGTTTTGATGAACAAAAACTACAGAGAGCACATTCTTGGGGTTTTTTGGCTTGTTTTACTTCATGTGTGCTGATGAAAGAAAATGTTGCCTTTAAAATGCAACACTGGAAGTATTGCATGGAATGCTTGCTGCTGCTGACACCTGCGAGCAACATCACAGAAATCCTGTGCAATCTGGACACAGAACTGCTGGATTAATCCCCATTTTCCTTTCCTTTCCCTTTAGAGAGACCATCTTTTGTGAAGAGGCCGAGCAATCTGGCAGTAACTGTGGATGACAGTGCAGAGTTCAAGTGTGAGGCAAGAGGTGACCCAGTCCCCACAGTGAGATGGAGGAAGGATGACGGGGAGCTCCCAAAAGCAAGGTGCAATACTTAGAGTTGCCCTTTTTATGACATCTGCTTTGGTATATGATGGGGCCATTCAGTGATTGACAACTAACATTTCTTTGTCTTGAATACAAAAGGCCTGGCTTGATCCAATAAAACATTTCTAATTAGCATGTGCTCCAGTTGAATTTACAATTTATCTTGAAACTCAAGAACGGCCTGTTTTCAAGATTTTGTTGTGACAACACATGACAAATATAAAATAACCAAGTTCAGCCAACAATATCAGATACAGATTAATTCTTCACCTGAAGAGTCTTTTGTGATTACTAAAAGTTTTGGAGAATGTATAACAAATAGTAAAAGCGATTACAATGTCAAGAAGTATATATTGGACATGCAATGGATATAAAATGTCTGGTTTTGTGGAAAGCTGCCTTGGTTATACATGTTTTTGTTACTAGGTTTCCAGCGAACTTATTTTTTTGTCATTGTAATTCAGGCCAGAAAGTAAAACATCTTATTAAAAATAAATATATCCTGTGCTAGATAGAGATAGAAATAGATTAAATACTTCCTTACTTACTTTGCAATCCTAATTATCAGTTTAAGAAACTTTCAGGGGAGTAGACTGAAAAAAAAACCCTTTAACAGTTGGCTTTGGCCAACAAATCCAGCTTCTTGATAACGTTGTCTATAGCTTTAATAAAACCTACCATTTTTAGGAGAAAAATCTACTTACCATAAGTAGAAACACATCGACTGCATTATACAAAAAAGAGAGAAAGGTGATGAAATGAAAGAAATTGGTAAAAGGCCACATTGCTCTTTAGGAAAAAATTAGAAATAGAATGAAGTGTGATTTATTTTGACTTTCAAGCAATTCTGATCTTCTTGGGAACAATATTTTCTTTTCAACCATATTAAAAAAATCTGTCATTCAGATGAAGAAAAATAAATACTATTATATTTACTTATTAAAAGAATTCTAACAATTAATATGTTCTGCATTAGGGCTTTGCGATTGTGTGCAAATAATATCAGAATAAGGTTTTCAAATACTTGGATATATTTTGGTTTTAAAGTATCTATACTTTTTTTCCCTTATGGGAAATACAGAAATAAGAATAGTTGAGAGCAAATCCCCCATGTTTCTTTACCCTTTACAGAAATTGTACAAATTTCTGTTATTCCTATTCATTGTTAACTATTATGTATATTTAAAGATATGAAATCCGTGATGACCATACCTTGAAAATCAGGAAAGTTACAGCAGGAGACATGGGATCATACACTTGTGTTGCAGAAAATATGGTTGGAAAAGCTGAGGCATCAGCGACTTTAACAGTTCAAGGTAAGGGGTTTTTTTATTTTTGCAGTGAATAAAGTTGTACTAGAATAAAGTTGTTTTTGTTGTTTGTACTACAACTTTAGAGATAAAAATATGTGAAAATACAAATTTGGCTTGAGTTGTATTCTGAGGAAATGGAAGCACTTCAAGTAAGATTTTTTTAAAGCAGTCTTTACAATACTGGGATGGGGAACTGAGTATGTTTTGAATTTCAATTCTTCAAGTTCAGAATCAAGTCAATTGCAATCTTTGTATCTGAAACACAGCAAGAAGAAAGTGTTACTAAGCTGCATTGTTTTAATTCAAAGAGTTGCAAGTTCAAGTATCTGCCAAGTTTTTTCAATTAAATATAGTAGAGAAGCAGTGAATGATAAATCTGTTTGTGTATCCTTTAATACACTAACCCAGACCACTGGAATTCCTGTTGCTTTTTCATTTTAAAAGCGTATCGTAGCACTACTGTTTCTTTGCAAGATAAAAATTCAGTGGAACTCAGTGAACTAATATGTATAAAAATCCTTCACTGCCTTTATATACACAATCCAGATGTTCACTGTTCAGATAATCCCTCTCTTCCTTTCCTGGCTAGCAGACAGGCAATGATGTCATCCTGATGCTTTTTTCTGGCCACTGATGGTCCTTCTGTCCTTTTCTCTGTTCAGTGGGAATTAGTCATTATGGAGTTCTGGGGAAGTATGGGCTTAAAAGTATTTTATTTGGTAACAGACCTCTGTTTTGACACATTTACTGTAACAGGAAGGGTCTTGTCCTTAACCTGCTCTCTTTTTTCCACCAGAAACATTTGGTGTCCCTCTGTTAGGAAAGTATTGAATTCTTTTGTTGAAGCTCTCATAAAACCAAGAATTTTGAGATGTTCTGTTTTATTCGTCACCATGATGTTTAGACATCAAAACTCATACCTTATGTTTGTAAGATAACCAGCTCTCATGCTCAGTGTTGTAGAATAGAGGATAAACTTGTGAGCAGTAAGCACAGTTTATTCAAAGGGAAAAGACTTACTTCTTAAATGGTGATTTGTTCTGAAGATCACATCTTAAATCAACTATATAATCCTATAAAATGCTACCATTAAGAAAATTTGCTTTAATGACTGGTTGAGCAGTTACATTTCTGGAAATTAACTCTTGGTAGCCCTAATCTTTCATAATCCTATTCAAAATAATAAACAAAAACATACTTGAAATCCTGTTTAGCTTAATGGTGTTAATAGACATAAAATGACTTAAGTATGTAAATGTTGGGAATCGAGTGAGATCTTTTTGATAATAAATTGATATTTTTAAGGAACAAGATCATAGCCTAAGTCCTGATTAATCAAGATCCTAATTTTTAAGTGCTTGTATTACACAGTAGATATTTACGTTGTGGCAGCTTTGCTCTGAGGATATTGTTATGGGATAATTTGTTTCCCAGTGAGAATGGATTACCTCCTGAGCCATTTGTCTGCACTAATGTCTTTGTAGGAGGGATTGATGTGAGAAACTGTAATGTGTAGGGACAATTTGTAGTTGGTAATGAAATAAATTATGACCAAAATCCATTTATTAGTGTATCCAAGAGACCAAGTTTTATGGGAGGGAAAAAATACTCTTCTAGAAAACGCATTTTCCATTCAGATTTTTTCACATTTTTCCTCCTTTTTCTGCCTTCTCCTCTTTCCTCCTCTTCCCTTGTTTTACCTCCTCTCCTCTTCCCTTGTTAAAACACTTATTTCTTTTCCCTAAAGGTACAGCTTTTTTACTATGTATAAAAACAGACTGATCTTGTTTCAGTACTAAAATAAGATTGCTTGACTGTTTTTGGACACACAGCTCTTTGAATTTTTTTGATTGGTTCATTGTTTTTTTATGATTTTATGGGGTTTTTCTCTGGGTGATTTAAGGAATGCAACTGACAACTCTTTTCTGTACTTTTGGTTATCATCATGTGATCTGTTGACTGTAGAGTTTAGTAAATGCGTGTTCTGCTGTGCCAAATTGAGTTATTTTTGTTGCCTGTTTGTAAACAGAGGGCTGCATTGCCAATCACAGCCTCATTACAGCTGCCACTGTGCAGGCGTGTCAAATTCAGCAGAGGGCAACGAGGGGGTTTGGCGTGGGTTTGAGCGGGTTAGGGTTATTTGTGGAGCTTTGGTTTGGGTTTTTTCTCCTTCGGTATCTCAGCAACAGGCTGTGGCATTTCTGTGCCAGATTCTGCCCGAGAAGGAATATGAGAGCTGTCAGTGGTGACCCAAGACGTGTGTCCATGTCAGGAAAGGGACAGTCCCCGTCTGTCAAGTGTCTGCGCAGCGGGGCTGTGGCAGGGAGTGAAACGTGGCACACAGCAGACAGGGCTGCAAGCAGTGCTCCTCAGGGCCTCAGGGTTGGCAGCACTAAGGAGAGGATTTATCTTCTTCTCTACTCATCATTTCCACTCACACTGTGGCTGACCCTCCTGTGGAGGGTTATCTGGGGCACTAACAGGTGGAGCGTGCGGCACCAGGGCAATTGAGATAACGCAGCTGTCAGGGAGGTGTGGATGGGACGTGCTGAACAGATATCCTGGGTCTCACAGGGGGCTTCCCTGGATCCCACAGGATCCTCATTTCCTCCTGCTCAGCTCTGCCCTGCTCTGTGGAGCAGACCCTGCATGATGCATGCCCTGCAGGGCTCCCTGTTTTGGGAATGCTCTTGGGAACAGTTCTGCCTCTGAGCTGGGAGCTGGCCCAGGCCATGTTCCTGGAATAGGAACTGTCAGCTTAGATAGTTCAACTTTCTCTCTCTCTCTCTATGTAATAAACTGTTAACTGTAGAAATCACAAGAGAGGGGAGGGTGTATCAGTTCCATTTTTATGTTCTTCCTGCTCGTGGCACTGGCGTCACAGATGATGGTTATTAGAGTCACTGTTTTCCTCTGTACAGGCTCCTAACTTTGGGGTTCATAAGTGTTTCCTGCATATAGATGTTGTACTCTTACTGTGACTTGAGCTGTATTCATAAACCAAATTTGGAGTTCTGTATTGATGTAGTGAAGTTTGAACTCTTCCTTTTAGTGTTTTACTCCTGCAGCTTAGAAGCATTTCCATCCCTAAAACTGTCAAGTTATCTTATTGTCTCCTTGGAAAATTAAATAGTTAAGGAAATGTAGTCCTGATGTTGTTTCCATATACCTAAAATTGGAGACTTCGGCCCTCTGTTTTCATTTTGCAGCAACGTGTACTGCATCTGTAAGGCATCCAGAGACATTGCTAAATGCATGTGGAAGCATTTCATTCAGGAGATGATTAATTATTAAATAAATACCTCAGTCAATACATAATGCCAGGAAGCAGCCCAGAGTACAATACATTATATTTTGCCAACACATTATATTTCACCAAGTAGCTGATGTACTTCAGAAACAGAAAAAATGGCCAAAAAATGGGATCACTGGAACCAGTGGACTTCTTCTTTTCTCTTGCTCTAGCATTAAGCAAGCTGGATATATTTATTGTATTTATCTTGTATTGTACTTGATATATATGCAAGGTGCATTTCATGTTTTGTGTAGGTTTCTATTATGTGACTTGCTTAGTTTTATGCCTCAAAGCAGGACTGTAGAAAATATTTTATTATATATTTCATTACTACTTGTGTCATTGAAAACAATGTCCCAAAGACACATAAAATTACCGAAAATGCACATTTTAGAACTTCAGTACTAAAAGAGAATTAATTTTACCATTAATGCAGATGGAAGTAGGGCATCTTCAAGAATCTGCAAATTACACATTTAACCATGAAAATGCTCTCAAGCAAATCTAAGAACCAAAGGGTTTACATATTCTCACATACTTCCATATGCTTTGCTCACATTTGCAGTATGTAATTTGGATTTTTTGACATCTAATTTTATAAATTCATAAGTTCATAAGTTCAATTATAAGTTCATAATTTCTGGTGAAACGAACTGTGCTCTCTGAAACACACAAGTGTAAGTCATGGCTCCAGTGGCAGCCCTACTCTGCAGCTGGCCAGGAACCACGGTAGCAGTGACAGTGTAGACGAGACTCAGCAGGACTTAGGAGCAGCAGCTCAAGTGGCTCAGTTGACTTCAGGACTTCACAAGAGTGACCCTGGCTGTAGATGGCTGTGGTCTATCAGCAGCAGATTGGTAGTGAGCAGGAATTTTTGAGCTCCTCTTAGCTCTCCCTACTCAAGCACTGGCCCTGGAAGAGTGTGCAATACTTGGTACAGGGCCCTGCCTGACCTACACCTAAACCTGCTGCAGCAGTGACTGAACTGTAAAATGTAAATTTTGCCATTCAAAGGCACTAAACACATTCAGTGTTATCTGTTTGGCAGGAAAAAAGAGGAATTCCTATGGAAATTGTACCGGCCAGTTCATATTTTACAGTGGCAATCTGTGATACCAAACCTTCTTAGATTATGGTGTCTTTAATTTTAAGCTTAACACAGCTTGTCTGCAAGGTAGATAGAGAGTGGAACTTCAGATAAGTGACTCCTGGCTGTGATTTTGCTGTATGAGACAACTGACAAGGAATTTTTATCTGAAAAGGTGGCACATGCTTCAGGTCTGGAATTTCCTCCTTCCACCTCCTCTTTGTGCAAAGTAGCTTCAAGGCACACAGTAAAAGACATCTATTTGATAAGGCTTCTGGGAAGGGCTGAGAATACCACCCGGAATATAAAGGAGTAAGGTTTGCTCTTTCATCTGTCTGATACCATATAAATGTTTCCACTGTGTCAGGCTGCTGGTACACATTATAAGTTGGCTGTAAATGCAACTGCATTAAGCATTAAAGCAGCAAAGGCAAAATTCAGAATTTTATGGGGTTACAGAAATGCTGTTGAGGTGTACAGCAATTATTATGCATTGTAGTGAACCTTTCACAGTCTCAGGGGTGAATTTAAACGCTGGAATTTTAAAACTAGGATTTGGATTTACGTCTGAACTTGTCTTCACGTTCTCTGTTTAAATCAGTATTTATTCCTTTGAAAGAACTGGTTTGATGCCATTTGATGCCTTTAGTCCCTTGAAAAAGGAAGGAAGAATAATGATTGTCCAATGAACTTCAGGATTTTTTTAATTAGTAGACTTTTGGCAGGACGAATGAAGGAGACCATCTCCTGTGATTTCTATAGCTTAAAGAGCCCATTTCCCCCTTAATGACTGCACTAAACTCTGATAGCACGTCAGATTCCTATCAAGGATCTGAGGAGTTTGACTGCCACCAATTTCTGGTGAAAGAATAGAAATCTAAAAAGTTAATCAGCAGGAAATGAGAAAACTGTTTGAAGAGGAGATCAGAGCCCTGAAGGTTCTTGTCTTACTGATGCAAGTGATGAACACTAAGATTCCGGAAGCATTTCTAAAAGATGGATAAAAGAAGGAATCTGTAAGTATTTTAATAAATAACTGCTTCCATGGTTTTTAAGTGCTAAATGGATGTTGGCTTGGTTTGGTTTGGTTTTTTACATAGAATCTCACAACAGTGGCAACAATATTTTACAGGAAAATAACACATAAAGACTTTTGAGATTCTGTCCTCCAGTTTGGTAATTTGAAACAAGGACTTGAGACAGATGTTTTTAAGCCTGTAGAACAGGCATCCAAATAATTTGGAGAAATGTTACTACAGAAATAAGTTGAAGCTTGAGGCTTTTTACTGCTTGAAGGGGTTTGTTTACTGTATAGTACTCAAAAATTGTGCATTTTAATCACTCAATGCAGAGAATTGAAGCAAGTAGGTTTGTGTAGCATACTTCAGCATTCAATTAAAAAGAAAAAGTAGCAAAGAAAATATGAAGGCTCTTTTCTAGTGCCTGAAATTTCCTAAATCCCATTGCTGTGAAAAAAGCAATTGTTTTTGTATCAGGTTTCACTGCTGCAGATTTACTGTGACTGCTGTTCTAAAGATAACATTTCAACAATTCTTTCTTTGGAATAGACAAAGTAGAATTTTACTACAAGTTGTTGAGTTTGAAGGTTTTTGGGTTTATGAATAAAATTAGAGTGCAAGAAATAATAATTTTAATTGGTTGTTCAGCAAACAGTACTTCTACTATACGTTCATTCTGAAATAAACATTGGCTTTATTAAATTATGCTGAACATTTGTAAAAAGGTAAAGAACACTTTATTCTTGCCTAGTTGATAGCCTGTGAGTAATACAGTGACTGTAGCACAGTCCTTTACTTTTGTTAGTTTACTTGCATCAGTAAGTCTTAAGACAAAGAATTTAAAAATGCTGAATAACAGTGCATTCAAACATTATTTTGATAAGCTGTTTTGAGTACCATTTGTTACTGTGAGTTGTGTTTTGTTTGAAGACTAAAATACTTCGTTGCTAGGTGCTGAATAACACTCAAGGACTGCTAATAAAGAATTTTGCTGTCTTTATATGTGGACTTGATTGCCTTGTAGACTCAGTATCAGAATCTTCCAGTGTAAGAAAAAAAATTCCTTGTTCAGGCTGAACTGTTACATATAAATTATCATTTTCTGCAGGAGGTATTTGCGTGCTCCTCTTCTCCCTATGACGACACACTAATTCCCAAAGTCTGGGATGACCTTTTTTTTTAATCCTTTAAAGTATGAAATAGGATGACAGGACAGAGAAATAAAAACAAAGCTGTCTGGATGGACCAGGTTTCTTGTTTTGTTCTCATAAATGCTCCATGCTCTCTAAACAGAGCACTGAAGGGGATTCTGTTCTCTTTTTGTCTTCCTCTGGCCTGTGAGAGCCCACTTAGGACTTGCACCTCCTCATAGGAGACAGCTGCTCTCTCTTTTGACACAGCTAAGGTCTCACATTGGGTCTCAGTAGAGAAGGGAGGCACCTGAGAGTTCTGGTTTTGTCCACCAGCAGGGTCTGATAGCCCTTTCAGACTACCAGCAACTTCCGATAGCATTGTCATCTTTTGACAGAGAATTGTATAAAAACCAGGCTAAATGTCCTTGAATTCTTTAGTTTTATTTTATTTTTGCAGATCATCCGTATTTCCTAAAGCATCTTGTTCCCATTTCTACCTCCACGACAGTAAAAATTCTTGGTACGTGATGGATAGTCTGGCTTGCAGAGAATTCTTACACGCTGTATTTTTTGCTACCTATAATTAAAATCTGTTAACGTGTCACAGTTAGCTTCCTGTTAACATTATTGAAGAGCAAGGTGGGGTGCTAGTGGAGTGCTGGGTTGACTCTATGTGGGGGGTATGGCATCCTCATGACAAGAAATCCAGGTTTCTTTTGAAATAACACATTTTGGTTGAGAGTATTCCTCACTGAGTACTGCATGCCCAAACCAACATTTTTTAATGATCACAAGTTAGTGCACTGCAGAGATTTCTTGTCCTTCCATTTTTAGTGTGTGTTGGTATCCATTGATCATGGGCCTTGGCCACTTTTCACAAATAGCTTTAACTTGTTATAAGAAGGTTGCTATGGATTTCAGGTTCTTCTTTCCAAGAAGTACTCTGTGCTATCATAAACAGCTGAGGAAAAAAATCCCACTCAGTTTCCTTTTCAGCTCTACTATCATCAACTATAAGTCAAAAAATGCAGTAGGAAGCTCCTAAGAATTCTTCGAATAGTATCTATCTATCATAATCTTTCTGTACTTCTGCACAGTTTATTTAAAATTCATCTATTTTCACTCTTTTAAAAGGCTCTAGTATAAATATTTGTAGCCATGACTACTTAGATTGCAGCAGTGCCTAAAATTGCCTCAGTTCATTTAAAACACGGGGGAAGACAACTCTTCTCTGAAAAGAAGCCTGGGAAAGAGGACTTCACAGTGTACCACATTACTCTAGTTTTTAAATAGATGGAATTAGACTCATCATAAGAGTGCTCTCTAAATTATGTTTGGTTTATAGTGTGGTTTAAAAGGATCCAGAGCAAGGAAGGGGGGAGGTAGACTAGGAGAGGAGCTTCTGGAAAATCTTAAATTCCCCTCTCTCACTCTCTGTCTTCTACCCCTCCATATTTCAGATGTCTCTTTGTCATCTCAAGGCAGTGACTAAAGGATCTAGATACGTTTTAAACTGTGTACTACATCTATTAACCTGAGATGTGCTACCTTTAAAGCTGCATTGTAAAGCCTTTTTCCACATTTTTGGTTTTTTTTGTGGTAGACATCTTCATTGATTCTTGCAGGAGGACAGATTATGATCTGTCTCAATTTTTCACTAGTAGTGGTTGCAAAGCAAAAAGTCTCTCATGAGTACATTTCACACACTGTTGTCTTCCCACAAATTTTTGCAGTGGGTTCCTCACAAATATAGACAAACATGCACACTTGTGTAGCCCTCTCCATCTTGATTTCTTAAAGGGAAAATTCATTACCTTCTGAAAATCAGACTTTAAAATAATATAGTTACATGACTGAGACACAGCTCAAACAGAGCCAGACTTTGCTGTCCAAACTCTTGAATCAGAGTTGAGGAAGGAAACACCTCTCAGCTTAAACTAAATCTCAGAATGACCAGAAGGAGTCAATGCCATTTGATTGCTCTTGAAATGAGAGCAGCACCCAAGCAGGAGGTTTGGTTAATGCACAGATCTTGTGGTGTTTGTCAGCAGAGGGTGGAGTTTAAACCACCAAAGAGAGAAAGAAGCCTTGAGACATTTTAATGCCAATAAGGGAAACAAGCTCTCAAAACATATTGTTTGTTGCTCCCACTGCAAAGGTGAGAGAAGGCACATTCCTGCTTGCTGCAGGACAGAGAATCACTGATTTTGAATCCATGGTGCTTGAAGCTCATCTCTAAAATTGTTTCTGGAGTTGGTGATGTTGAGCTGCCAGGCTGCATGTGTTATGACATCCGTGTTTAGGGGTGTTCCTGGCCTATCTCTCTCCCTGGTATGTGCAGCAGCTCCAGAAGCATTTATATTTCTCAAGGCTTTGTCTGTGCTGTCAGCGCCAAGGAGTGACACATGCCTTTTTTCCTGGTCAGACCGCTTTTGCCTGGAGCACATCAGCTCTCCTGAGTGCACACAGGCGCCGGCCCTTTTCCTTTGGGGTTCAGCTCCAGAGGCATGGGCTTAATCCACCCTGCCAGCTATCTGCCATGTGCTGAAAATGCCATGGTCAGGAGCAGTGTCAGGATGATGTGACTACCAAGTTTCCAGACTGCAGCTGTCTTGAGGCTTCTGGGGGAGGTGCACAGTGACAAGTGCAGGTGGCAGCCCCTCGGTACCCTGAGCATGGCACTTTTTGTGCAGGGCATAAACTCCAGCCAGTCTGTTTCTGTGTTACTGCCCAGCACGTCGTGGTTTAACCCCAGCTGACAGCTGAGTACCACACAGCCCCTCAATGCCTCTCCACCAAGTGGGATGAGGAGAAGAATGAGGAAAAATAGCAAACACACAAAACCCAGAAATTTGTGGGTTGAGATAAGAACACTTTAATAATTGAAACAAAGTAAAATATGCTAATAATACTATTGATGACAAAACCAGTAATGGTAAAGTAATAGTAATGAAGAGAGAGAAAAAAATAAAATCCAAGAGAAACAAGTTATGCACAGTACAATTCTTCACTTGTTCCTCCACCTGTGGGAAGACAACCAACTTCCCCCCGAACAGTGATCAGCAGCTTCCACCCAGTTATCACCAGTTTAAATACTGGGCATCATGCTCCATAGCATACAACATCCCTTTGGCCAGGTCAGCTATCCCAGCCATGCTCCCTCCCAGCGTCTTGTATCCTTCCTCACTTGGCACAACATGAGAAGTCCTTGACTTGGGATAAGCACTGCTCAGCAACAACCCAAACATCAGTGTGTTATCAACATTATTCTCATACTGAGTCCAAAAGTCAGCACTACATCAGCTACTAAGAAGAAAAATTAACTTTATCCCAGCTGAAACCAGGGCAACCTGACTGGTTTTCAGTGTTCAGACAGAAGAGGGAGTGTGAATCAGTTGTAAACAAAAATAAATAAATACAAATTTTAAAAACCTACAAAACTCTTTGTTTGAAAGTATGATGAGGAAAGCAGCACCTAATTGATACTGATATTTTCCCCATGTTAACTTTTCTGTCTGTGAACCTGAAACATTTTTATGGGTTTTACTAATTCTAAAGGTGGTCTTAATATCAGAACTATTTTTCCAACTAGTAAGTCACCTGTTTCAGTTTTAATTTCATTCTTCACATTACAATTCTAGAAAATAATGAATCTCTTTTGTTTTCCAATCAGAATTTTATCTTCTTGGGTTCGGTAAATTTGAAGTTACAGTAGCCACTTGTTCCTTTAAACTCAAGAAGTGCTTATATGGCAAATCAGCAGCAATCTAAAACAGAATTTTTTTTCCACTCATCATAAGTACAATAAACCATGATCAGTCCCTTGCTGGGGGTTTGGAGTTACAAGTCATCACTTTTGATTTGAGACATCAAATATATCTTGTAAACATTTTACCTCAGCTCTGTGGCTGCGGCGTGCTTGGCGCCAGACTGTGAGACCTTTCCTTGGACATTTGTGCTGCACTGTGTCAAACGTGGTGCTCTGGGACCACAAACTGTGAAAGCATTCATGGTGAGGAAGGGTGGCCCAGGCTGGTCTCACATGAACGTGAACTTTAGCAGAAAATCTGGGAAAGTGTGAGTTGTGTGTATATGTATTAAGACCTCAAGAAGTGACAGCTGAAAATAGAGTCCAGGGAGGATGAAAAGTGATATACCCCAGTTCTTTTGTACTGTACCTGGTGTTATTTTCCTGTATTTTTCACAGGCTGAAGCCAGGAGGCAGCTGAATGGCAGTGTTTATATTTTTTCCAGGACAAGAGATTCAGGCTTTTGTTTATTTCTCTGCAGAAAGTGATACTTCCCACAAATGACTGCAGAGAGATGTGCATATCAAAGATATTGAGAGTTTCAGATTGCTTTGATAAGAACAAATAGCCTACAAATCACCAGATAGGAAATGGAACATGGCACATTGTCTTAAACTATCTCAGTTAATAATAGTTTTTGCGAATCGCCAACATAAATATCTGGTAGTCATGTTGCAGGGAGGTATTCAATGGTCCTCATTCAGATATTTGAACACAAAAAGTATTTCATTAGATTTCAGAGTTTAGCAGGATTAGAAAGGAAACACTTTTTCAAATAGAAGACGTTGGCAGCTTTTTGCAGAGTTTTTGTTTGGAATTGTTCAGGATTTCTTGTTCATTTGAGGGTTTTTTTAAGGCATGAAAAGTCAGAGTTTGACCAATTTGCTAAACATAATCAGACTTATATTTCCTCTGCATGTGACTGTAGTATCCAAATTTTCTGTACCCACGTGTTTCAGATGGAGGTCATAAACTGTGGGTTTCTCACCCTTTTGTTTCATATGAAGATGACAAACAGCTGAGTTTCAGCTCCCTGACAGATAACACAGCAATCTCTGTGCTATCTCTGTTGCTAGCTCTGCAGTTTCTCCCCTCTCACTGTCTAGTCTGTACCCAGCCAATTCCAATGGAAATTTGTGCTTTTCATTCCACTGTCTACTCCAGCACATCTGCTCATACTCCTATCCCATCTTCTACCACCCCATTTCGACAGGCACATGCAATCTGATATATTTCACTTGAACTGGGATTAATGTATTACAAAATTGCTTGGAAGGAATCCAAATTTCATTGTGGCTGCTATTTTATAGATTAGTCATAATGGCCAAGTATTTATACAGAAGCTAAAGTTTGGATATGAGCTTGATTGTTGTGTGTAGTTATTGGCCTGAAAATTTGGATTATTTCATTTCTCTGGTGTAGAGTTATACTTCCTTGTTTCTTTTATAATAACCTCTATTAGTGTCCAGCAGTCCTTGAAGACATGAAGAATTTTTTTAAAATAATCAAAAGTGAAACACATTCAGCTTCAATCAAAAGTATTCAGCTTGTGTCAGTTAAACGACAGGATATCTTCCAAACACCTGTAAGATATTTTTAAATATTAATATTGAGAACAATAACTATGAGTATTAAACATGCTAAACAAGATACTCTTCAGTAGTTAAGTACCACCTTGGATCTCAAGATCTTGAAAGCATCCTATTATATTACATAAATGAAAATTTCTATAATTTTACTCCTTTTGAGATAGATAATTGCTATCAAGAATGGGGTACTTGAAGCTTCTAACTTGCCTAGTGGCAGACTAAGAAATGGACACAACAGTGTAATATCTTATTCTAAATATGAGGAAACCAGTGGGTTCTAGAGGAACACTAGATCAACATTTTCATTCACCTCTGTGAGGAGAGCTACAGAATGTGTGTTTTTGAGATGTAGGCATTGTACACAGCTTGTTGAGGTCTCATATGAGACCCCAGCGTGAGACAGACCCAGGCTCATCCCAACGGTGCATGGAGGTAACACAAGAGACAATGGATTTAAGTTGAAACACGGCAGATTGAGGCTGGATATAGGAAGGCTTTTCTTCACTGGCTGGACAGCCAAGCAGCAGAGTGGGCTGCCAGAGTCTGTGTATTGTTATTCCCTGAAATTTTTCAGGCCCTGACTGCATCAATTGCTGACTGACCTTATTGCTGACCCTCTTGAGCAGGAGGTTGGAATGGAGACCTCCAAGGGTTCTTCCAGCCTGATTATCATGTGAACCTACAAAACTACATCTGTCAAATGTAATAGTTTCTCCATTAACATCTGGCAACTGTACTAAGCTGTAGTTTAAGTCCTAAACCTGCAAATTCCTACTCCTGTGAGTGAATTTAATGATACCAATAGTCCCAGTGAGGTTGATAGGATTGCTAGAAAGAATAAAGCATTAAAAGATCACGTCACTAGACTGGAAACCACTTTTCTTTTGGTTTTTGTTCAGTGATTGGACACATCTTCCCTGAAAAGCCTTGCATGTCAAGGAAATTATATGAAAGGCAAAAATATTATTCCTTTGGTAGTTGCGGTTTTACGTGCTGATTTCCTGTCTTTACAAACGGGTTATTCCACCTAATTGCCATGTGAAAAGCCATGATTAACACAGGGAAAATTAATTTACTTTTTAATTGAAAGTGGTGTCAAATAAAATATGCTATAATAGAGGAAAAACTATTTGCTTCTCAGTTTTAGTTACCTTAGCTATCAATAGCCTGCAAATCAGACTAAGAATGTGGCCTTTGTTGTAGATGTTGCTATTATTGTTGTTCTTTTAAACCACATGATATCCCTCTGACAGAATTGTTCAAATTTTTCTATGAAACTTCACCCTTTGCCCTTTCCACAGATTTGCAACCAATGTGATGCCCTGTTTCTACAGGGATTTATTTTCATGTATCAGTATCCCCTCTGTTTTCACAGGTGGGCAAAAAAATATATTTGCTTGACAGGGTTATTTTTGACCTACAGTAAGAAATGTCTAATAAAAGAAAAGGAGAAATTCAGCACTTAGAAGTTAATTTAATTTGTAGAAATATACTTGGGCGCCCAAGTAAGGTTTCTATCTGTTAGGCATTTCCCAGTGAGTTTATAGTACAGGACTTGAGCAACTCTGCATTGCTACTGAGAAAGGCTGAACTTTCCTCTTCTTGGCACAACTCAACAAATGAAAAAAAAAAAAAAATTAGAGTTGCATTCCATTAAGTCTCTTATCAGGCTGTTTCATGTACAATGAGTTGTGTTTTGTGGAGAATAATTTCTAATTCCAGAGCACATCAGATTGTAATTTCAAGTTTAGTAAAGAGCTTTTCAGTTAAAAAGCAATGATTACTGGGAAATGCAGAATTACACATGAACAAGAGTACCTGGGAGCTGAATCTTGGGGAAGAGCAGATTTCTCTCAGAAATTCGTGTGTAGCATTTCTTGGCCACTCTTCATAGGAATTGCAGACTTCCAGATAATCCGAGCAGAGTAATGCACACTGATTTTCTTTTTGAGAAATGCTATTTAAAGAAGACTAGTGCACATCCAGAATAATTCTTTAAAACTCAGATCTTTCGAAAATGGTAATTTAAACTTCTCTCCTGAGATTATTTCCTTAAAAAAAAAAGCCTCTTACAAAACTCAAATCTGGTTGATCTGGGTTTGGCATATGCAGTTGCAGCTTCTTGTCTTCAACACATTCCAAATTCCAATATTCTATCTGATTCTCTCTCTGCTTCATTTTCATAATACACCTGGAGTCCTCTGTATTTTATTAGAACAGGAGGCCCGGATTCCTCATACCTAATGAATGTTGGCAAAGTGGGTATTACTGGTTTCCTGCATGTTTTTATCAGTGGATGGTGAATTGAGGGTGCTTAGCTACTTGATATGAAAGTGCCCATGCTGAACAATAGCTGGTTTACTCTCAACATAAAGTGATAAGACCAAAGTGTAGCATGCATTAAAAAAATTACATATTTTTGGACCTTTGCTGTAATTATCACCAATTAACCTCTTTTCATTAACTTTTTTTCTTGGTCAGTATCTGTGTATATTTTCAAAATGCATTACTTTTGGCTTTTTATTTTCAATCTGTTCTTTCTATCTGGTATGACATTGGAATACTTTCTAACATGCCCTTCTTTTATAAGCAAAGTTACCTTGCCAGGATCTGAGCCATTTCAAAGTTTATGAAAATTTTGAACTATGGTTGAAGGATATTTTAATAATCGATAATTTACCACTGATCATTTCTGTTGAAAAATCTAACCCTTTGCAATAAATGTTTGGTTTTGAATGTTTTAATGAAATTCAGGTTTGGGGGACAAAGAAAAGGCTTAAGAATCTTTTCAAAATAGTTTTAATTGTGGTTTACTTTGGATTTACGTTTTAATAGTGAGCCTTATGACCTTGACACAGCAATCCTATACTAAAGAGATTTGTGTGTGGCCTAAATGCCTTAGCATATTATTAACTTTCTTAATAAACTTACTTTTTAAATAGATATTAGCTTCAGAAAAATATATTCCATTTATAATGTTTGGATGCTTTAGAAAGGCTGTAGATGTTACTGTTCCATTTCAGCAATGTTGCAGATTGATATTCACTGGAGAT
Source organism: Acrocephalus scirpaceus scirpaceus (assembly GCA_910950805.1). Lineage (NCBI taxonomy): Eukaryota > Metazoa > Chordata > Aves > Passeriformes > Sylviidae > Acrocephalus > Acrocephalus scirpaceus. Next base: position 9,249,785 of record OU383774.1, read on the forward strand.
TTAAAGTTAATTTTACCGTGGAAAGATCTTGATGCAGATGAATAATGATAATGTGAAAAAAAAAAAGCAACTTTTAAAGTGCACATCAGTTCATTAGAAAGACTTGGAGTAGAACCCAGACTGCCTGGTCAGTCTTTCAGTCTGTTACCCGTTTTCCTCTATCACCTACTTTCAGTATTTGTTAGAGACTGGTGCTTAAAAATCAAATATAAAAATGTTGTTCAACATTATAAACCTATTTTTCATATATCAGAGTAGTGTTTGCTTTCTAAGGTCCTTGCCAAGGATCCACTTTTTAATTTTTTTTAAAATCTGCTTTATTCTTTGCTTTGTTTCATGTCTGTTCAATTTTATTTATTCCATGTTTTCTTTTTGTTTTGTTTTTGTTTTTAGTTGTGTCTGGTAAGTTGAAATTTTATTGGCCATCTTCTAGTCATCGTATCACTGTGACGGGAACTTCTCCTTCCCTTCCCATCCATCCCCTTCCATGTCCTCCAACCACTCAGCTCCCATCTTTTACTTGTTATTGGCAAGACACATGGAACAGAATAAATTCTGCATGAAGTATGGGTAACTTAATGGCAAAGAGAAAGGTAATGGGTTGCAAATTTTCTGTCTGTTTTTATATGATGTAGCGAGTCAAATCTTAATGTCTCCTTTCTTCAGTGACTGCATGGGTTGAACTTCAAAGTGTGTTTAAAAAAATCATGTTTGGTTAAAGTGTTTCTAGGATAAAAGTTGTGTTTTTCTCACAGGGATTTATTATCTTGGCATCTTTTACAGTCTCATTGTTCCATACCACATGTACATGACTCAAGGTGTGAAATCAAACTGATATTAAAAAAAGGGCAATGAAGAAGCTTCCAGTACAATTAACATAGAATGGAATTTAATAATAGTTTCATTTAAATCTGTTTAATTCTTTTAACATTGAACCTAATAAGATTTTTATAATTTACCTTAATGGCAATAGATTTAGAATAATAGACACATGGGCAATATGCATATATTTTTAGAGTAGTATCCATATAAAATATGTATTTCAAATAATACCTAGAGAAAGATGTACCTATTTATATTTTATAAATTCTCCAATGGCTGCCTATAAGACCAAATTCCCCCTTCCTTTTTTTTTTGTTAAGTAGTCCCTGAATGGTCATCTTGAGGTACTGTAATCACAACCATCCAGCTATTTCTCCAGTGGTCAGAACCGTTTTATTTTCTTTATAGTTGTACCTGTCCTCGAAATCTGAAACCTCATAAATCCTCTGCACTAGCACAGGGTTTGGAAACCCTCCATTCTATATTGGCTAGTACAGAAACAGCCAAGCCCTAAATTAAACTGTATGCTAAATTTATTCTTGTTACTAGAACCTAGCAGCATAACAAAGATGCTTCACCCTCATCTCCATTTTCCCATTTTCTCCATTTCCCCCCACCATGTCCCTTTACAACCCCGTGGCAAACCCCCAGTCTTCCCACACCTTTTTCCAAGGTACTGGTTGAACGTTTCAGAGCTAAATGTTTTGAAGTCTGCTAATTACAGTAGGTCAGTCTTAGCTTTGCTTTGTGTAGTTTCTTTTCTAAGGAAATGCTAGGAAAGGTAGCTTTTGCATCCAAATATAGACAGTAGTGTTATGCTCCAAAAATTCCTCTCAGAGCAGGAAATGTGCAGGAAGAATATTATTCTGATATGAGCTCACCAGGGAGTAGACACAAGGCATGGGGAACAGATAACTGCAAGAAGTGGCCCACAGAAACACTGAAAGCAATTGTTCGGTTTTTTTCAAAAAGGACCTAACTATTGTTGAATTTATTCTAGATAAAGCCACTCCTTCTTGATGTTTAGAAAACACATATTTGCATTACATATTTTACACTGTTTTAGTAGGAAAATATTGTGAAAACATCAGTGTTTGCAAGGGAAAAAAATGGAAACAAATATCAAAATAATTAGATTTCTTAAAATCAGATACAAAACATCCCCTTTATTCTCAATGCAAAGAAGAGGGAGAGCATAATTAGATTTAGGCAGATGATCAGAAAGAATTGGAATTTAATAAATAAATGGGCTTTGATTTAATGCACATTTTTCAAGAAGCAAGAGTTAACAGAACATGCTAGATTTTCTTCTTGTGCTGGCATTACCAAGATATCTAATGCCATCTCTGTTGGTTTGTTTTTTGTTTTTTGTTTTTTTTTTTTTTAATGTGACTGACATGATTTTTTGACATTCTACTTACTACTGGATGAAGGGGTTGTTGAAGTCAGTATAAATCAAACAATGCTGGCAGTATTTATAATGTTAGGCTGAGCAGATGTTTCAAATTTGCCTTCATTTGCATATATATTTTGTTTGAACATGCTCTTGCCTATGTAAATGAGGAAGACATTTAGCTCTGCTGTTCCTTTAAATTCATTCCTTCTCAGTGTGTTTGAACTGGAGATTTTAAGTGGTTATAATTTGAATAGTATTTCTTGGGCTTTTGACTTCAAGATTTTTTGAGATCCTGACTACATCAAAAGTGTCTTTTATAAGCACTTAAGGGCTTTTTCTCTCCTCAGCTTTCCTATGTCAGAGATGATGAGTTTTGTGTGTGTAAGCCTGAATTCATAGTTACTCAGCAGTGTGTCTTGCAGCCCTTAACAAAGTGTGACCTCTGGGCCAGTTGTCCCTCAAAGATTTCTCCATTCTGGCTTGCAGCCCTGTTCCTCCTTTAAAAACCAAATTTTAGCAGATTTGTTTGTTTTGGTGACTGTTGCTCTGCAAATTGTCTCATCAAGCTGGTGGGACTTATTTCCTTGTACATTGGGTCAGCACTAAAAGCACATGTTACACAGTCAGAGTTTTAATTGGGAGGTCCAGACACAGAAAAGATGATCTGAAGTGGTGCTGGAGCTGTGGCTGTTAAAGACCAATGTGTCTTTGTGCTGCCTCTCCTTATTAAAGTAATTTAACTGTTCTGGTTTATGCCATTAAAACTCAGCAGGAAAATTGTTCTTTCAAATCAGCTGATGGCAGTGTGATTTATTTACTTTTGGTGTTTTCCTTTCAGAGCCTCCACAGTTTGTTGTAAAGCCTCGAGACCAGGTGGCTGCACTGGGGAGAACGGTGACTTTCCAGTGTGAAGCGACTGGAAACCCTCAGCCAGCCATCTTCTGGAGGAGAGAAGGGAGTCAGGTGAAACAGCCTCTCTGTCCTTCCTGGCAGTTTGTTCAAGAAATTATTTCACATGAGAGAAAAGTGTTTTAACTATTGTTTTAAAGGTGTGGGAAACACATCTTTAAAACAATAAAGATTTGGAGATGCTGGATACTTATTCTTTACTTCTAAGGCATGTGCATGCTAAGTGATGTCAGTCTTACTAGAACAGATCTGTGTTTTGCTGTCTCTTGTTTTCTCCACAAATGTAAAAATAAATCAACTAGAAACATTCCATGTTTCACTACTCTGATAATCTATTTCACCTAACAGGGAGAACTTCTAAGAAATGGAGAGATTACTTACACTGAAATTTGGTCTCAAACACTCCCAGATTTTCAGATAGTTTGGCTCTGGGTTTATGGTGTAGCTGTTAGTTTGCCATGTGTTTTTGAGTTTCTGGCAGACAAAACCATTTGCTGCATGGATCTGCATCACTGCATGGATAGGACTCTAGTTCTGGGCTGAGGAGAACTACTTTCCCACTCCATCAGTTGACTGACAGACCATACCTGAATAGGTCACTTTTTCTCCAAAGTTCCTTATTTGAATGGGAGGGAAAATTATTTCATCTTCTTTGTAAAGGATCTTGAAAGCCAGTGAGTGAAACACAATATAGCACAGCAAGAGAATTGCAGTTTTCTTTCAGAGTCATCTTTTGAAGGAGGGATGCGACACAAAGTATTCTTTATTGGAGGGAAAGAAGGAATATGGGATTCTGGTTTTCCCGTGAATGAAGGAATGAATGGTGCAAGAGTATATGACAGGATTCTTTGTGTTACAAAACAATAGGGCAGAGAAATTGAGAACACTTGGAGATGGGCTTCTTTACTCCATTTGCAGAGTACCTGAATACCTAAGTACAACTAGACTGCTGACCAAATTTAGATGATAATCATCTGTGGTATATATATAGCAGTATACTACACTTTTATTTAATTAATTTATTTATTTGTTTAGCCACATGTTGTCTGGTACATCTTTTTTTTTTTTTTTTCCCCTCATTTTTGACTCTGCTGAGTGGTAACCACTTGAGATGATTGAGAGAAATGAAAGAGGAGGTCAATGAATAGGGTTTGCTAGTACTGAAGAATATTGTGTCCCATTCCTTTGGACAATTTTTGGAAATGCAAAATGTCGTTAGCCAAGAAAGAGAGATAAATATACCCTCTGTGATCCTAAAGTATTCTTATTTACAAGTTTTTCAGCCAGAGGTAGAAATTCAACCTCCAACTGATTTTTGGTAAATACTATGTATTTTATGCCTAAACTGTCTAAATAGGCATAGGATTTAATTCAGTACTATAAGACTTTTCATAAAACACAAACAGTCTATTCAGAGAGACCTAAAGAGCATCTCTTTTTTTAAAAACTGCTCCATTTGTAGGAAGGCAAATGTTAAAATACAGATAAGTAAACCACCATCTGCATTTAAATGAAAGCAAACGAATGCCCTGGAGCAAGTTCTAAAAAAGAACATTAGGGCAAATTACTGAGGTTCACCACAGTTGCTTGCACCGTTGTGATGTCTGTACATTTCACATCTTCACTAGACTCTGATACACTTGGTGCAAAGTCCAGTATTGATCCTAGAGAGTGTTAGAGCAACCCTGAAAGCCTCACACAATTCTATGTGCATATCTGCACCTATTTTATCATTTAAAAAGCCTTACAGAAGCTATTCACGTTGTGGTATAGACATGCTTAAGACATGAAGAGCAGAATGTTTTCTTTATAATATGAAAAGATTAATTTGTTTAGCTATATTAAAGTTATGCTTATTGATGTTTGAATTTATTTAACCTATTTTTTCCCCACTTTCTTTCCTGTGCATCTTTAGAATCTGCTTTTCTCATACCAGCCCCCTCAGTCATCTAGCCGATTCTCAGTTTCCCAGACAGGAGACCTCACCATCACCAATGTCCAGAGATCTGATGTTGGATACTACATCTGCCAGACTTTAAATGTTGCAGGAAGTATCATAACAAAAGCCTACTTGGAAGTTACAGATGGTAATCATAGATTCATTTTATCATTTCCAAGTTGTTTTGTTTTTTTTTTTATATTTGAAGACAGCAGTGCGGTGATGTGACACTACTTTGAAATCTGTTTTGCATAAATGTGGATTGCATGTTTCTTTGAACATAAAATTCCTGTTTTGGCCATCTCTGTCAGGGGCTTACAGTTCTGGATCATGTGTAACTCTGTATTTCCATTTTGTATTCGGTAAGTATATTCAGTGTATGGATTTTTGTCAGATCTGTTAATTTTTATCTGACTCTTTTTTAGTTTTCCCCCACTGGATTTAATTTACTTTCAGATTGCTTTCTGCCTGGTTCTTTATGCCTTTTATTCTATGGTGATTTGATTAGTATTTCAATTTACCTGTTTTTTTCCCTGTTTCTTAATATTGTGTTTTAGCAAGGAAAAAAATATCAACCTATATGGAGATCAGCAGAACAGCATAGAAATTATACATCCCTTTTTAGGAGTAGTTAGGAAAAAATACAAGATGGAAAAGCTACAGGGAGCATGACTACAAGCAGTAATACATGCTGCTGTGAGGCCGGTTTGCCAATTATCAGAAATACTTCTTATTTTTAACAGCAGAGATACAAGGGGAAAATACTGATCTTAGCATTAGCAGAGAAAGAGGATAAGAGAGAGAATTTTACTAGAGGAAAGCTGTTGTCTGGAAGAGTTTCCATAAAATAGCCCTTTGCCCTATAGAAAACATAGAAACAATAAAGTACTAGAAATATGCAGTGAACCTGTAGGATTAAATTGTTCTTTTATCTTCCCCTGGATTGACATAGGAGGGATAGGACTACATCCCTTCTGGTTCCTCACAAATTGTAAGCTACATTTCCTAATCTTCTTTTTTCCATTTTTTCACTGGGGAGAAGGCCATGGAAGGGTGAGAAATAAATTTACAACAGTTTTCTGCTAATGACCTGTGCCATCTGAACTTGGAAATACGCAGTTTAAATGCATTTTTTTTACTATATTCTCTGGATTGATCTGATGGGTAGATGTTTTTTATAATGTCTTGGGACAGTTTTTGGTACTTTTATAAAAGTGAAGGCAGAATGTGCTGAATATTTGTAAAGGTATTAAAATACCTTTATGAATGGTTTTCCTAAAGGTAGGAGGAGTTGCCATCAACTTGAGTGGACTTAAGTCAGCCATGAGTTTCAGTGTCATTAGATTTCTCCTATAAAGCACAGATCAGTCAACTCCTTACTTTTGCCAACTGCAAAGTTCTTTACAAACTTGTCAAAGCCAAATTATAAGTGGGCTTATTTTGTCTGTCTCTGCAGAGAAAGACTGTAAGGGCCCTGAAGTGTGTAGCAACAAGTTGGGACAAGAACCAAAGGATAAATAATGCAGTTGAAAACAGAGTGTCATTTGAACATGCAAATGAAATTATGGGAGTTGGAATTTAGCCAAAAAACCCGTGCTAACATCCTGTCTGTTGTTATGAAAAGTAATTTAGAAATAGCTGATGTTCACAAATTATCAGAACTTCAGGTTTATATTTCAGCTACCAAATCAGTTTTTAAGTTATGTGAACCCCATGCCACTGCTGAACAGATTTATGACATTTAAAATTATGGCTATTTTCAGATTATCAGTCCATGTCATCTTGGATGGTACTGGTAAAGTAGATCCCTGAAACATAACAAGATGACTTGTACCTCTTTTTTGGATAATGGAGGACTCTCCATTCTTTTTTCTGTGAATACTTAGAGCTGTTTATATTTTTCTTTTCTATTTTAAGTATAATTAAATAATCCTTCAATAGCACTTAATTTCCATTGTGTGAAAGATGCATTAAATTTGACATAGACAATGGGATTGTGGGATTTTCTTTGTGGCTCTGAAGTCATCATAAAAGTCAGAAACTACTGGAAAAAATATTTCATAGAAGAAATCTTTCCAAAATGGTTCTATCCATTTGTGTTTGCTGTACCCTACTACTGGGCATCTCACGATTAGAACACTGCACCAAGATGAGTTGGTGGCACATAAAAAATGGTTATTTAAGCAGTAGGTATTTGTGAGGTTATCCCTTGATTGCCTACCTCCTTTTACTCAGTCTTTCAATGCTGGAAGTATGAGCTGTGTTACACGGGCCTGGCAGTGGTGAAAGATGGAAAAGGTGAAATCTGTGCCTTGCCAAAGAATCTGGGAAGTCCTTTCTTTTTCCATTATTACTTCATAAAGATATTGGACTTGGAGAATGCCTGGAGGATAGCAGTGTGTAATATGCAATACTTTCTGTGTTCTGAAAATACTGCGTTGTGTATCATTTTAAACATCCATAGCTGTGCATCATTATAATGCACCCTGCCCTGAATAATGCATGCCTCCAACTTTAATTACTTGTTTAATTATTTTTAGTTTGTTTCAAAGCCTCAAGCAACTGCTGTTGCTTAGATGATTAGAAAATTGCTTCCAGTTGCAGAAATGTCTTTCCTGTTGTTTCTCCTGGCAGTGATTGCAGACCGGCCTCCCCCTGTCATTCGGCAGGGTCCTGTGAATCAGACTGTAGCTGTAGATGGTACTTTAGTGCTGAACTGTGTGGCCACAGGCACTTTAATGCCCACTATCCTCTGGAAAAAGGATGGGATCCTCGTTTCCACCCAAGACTCTCGCATCAAGCAGCTGGAGACAGGAGCACTGCAGATCAGATATGCCAAGGTAGCCTGAGCTGGCAAATGGGTTTTCTTGTTTTGTTTCCTTTTGTGCTTTCACCTCCAGGCATTTTTGATGCAGTAAACCCTATGTTTAAAATTAATGAAAGGTTACATAAATGTACTAAAATATTTGATACTTCATGTTTTCAGATAGTACATTTTTTATGCTTAACACCTGCCTAGGGCACATTATTTCAGATTTCATTAAGAAAAATGCTGTAAAGAAGTATTAATTAAGGGAATTATTTGGTGCTGAAAACATGAAGGGGAATGTATTTCAGTAAGACAAATCATTACATTATTTGGGCTTTAGCACTAATAGATTAAAATGATCTTAGTTAATTCAAATATTTATAAAGAAAACTTTTGTTTAGCATACTCAGTAATAGAGCCATATACACAGCTTTTTCAAAAGAGTTTTTTGTGTTTAAACATGCTCACTCATCAGTGTAACATAGCTTAAAATGGTTAACCACCTGTCAAATACCTGGCTTCCTCAGGGAGTTATAGTACCTGGCCAGTATTGCTGCTGATCACGCACTGCACACTTAAAAATGTTCTAAAAAGTGAAGTTGTAACATACTGGATATTCTCTGCTATCTTTTCTGTGGTTTAAAATGGAGTAATTTTTTTTTTTTTAGATTAGGCTGAATACATCACTTTACCATATTCCCTAGAGTTGCCCTGCTGCCAATTACAAGTTAGACTGGCTTAGAGCTTGAATCTCTGATTTTTGATCACTTCCATTCAGTTCATCTGCTGAGTCTGGGACCTGAGGAGGATAGCATTTCTTTTGGGAGGAGAAAAAAGGGAGACTTTTGAAATGTGATTAAGTCACATATGGACAAATAATCCAACATTCAGAACTGGATGAGGATAGCATATGGAGATTCTTTTTTGGGTCTGCTGTAGAGTGAAATTTATACTAACACAGGGAGCCCCATATGTACCCTGTGCAATATTTAAGCTTTGCTTTAAGGATGACATGTTCACCAGTGCTCCAGTCCTGATAAATCCCCGGGCATTTTTTATGTAGAAGGTTGACAGTTGCATGGGGTCTTTTCATCTGAGTTCTTTATCAATTTATTTGTTAGTACCTCTGCAGAGTAAGGAATAAATGTGACAGGAAACGGCCTTCAGTTTGCTCATTACAGAATAGTTAACATTAAATTAGAATCTGCAGCATTTCCAATTCTTTTGTGACTGCTCAGAAATAAATACCCATTTTTGTTTCGTCAAAATCGTAACTTCTAATGGAAGGAGTTTCTGGTGCGAAGTTTTTTGCAGGCTAATATGTTTATCCATATTCATGGGGGAAAGTAGAGAGCTGTAATTACTTTTCTAGCCCACTGAGTGCTCGATGGTTTCAAACCTTTATTCTTCTCCTCTCCCACTCAGCTGGGCGACACCGGCCGGTACACCTGCATTGCCTCAACCCCGAGTGGCGAAGCGACGTGGAGCGCCTTCATTGAGGTCCAAGGTAAATAAATCCATTAGGGCTCCTCTGTGTGGAGAAAATACATGAAGGAGAAACAGAAATTGAAATGCAGAAGTTATCTGACTCTGTCAAAAATTGTCAGTGCAGATGTGAGCAGCGTTTAGCTTACAGCTGCTTCCTGTCCACACTCAGCGTTTCTCTCTCGTTTTGTCAGAGTTTGGAGTCCCAGTGCAGCCACCGAGACCCACTGACCCAAACTTGATTCCTAGTGCTCCATCAAAGCCTGAGGTTACAGATGTCAGCAGAAACACAGTAACGTTGTCATGGCAACCTAATTTGAATTCAGGTGCAACACCAACCTCTTACATAATTGAGGCCTTCAGGTACGTGAATCTTGTGTGATCTTGCTGTCTGTATGTTTACATACTGCTGCTGAAGAAGCACGTGCTAACCTGCTGTTGTGTGTTTTGTCCTTAGCCATGCATCAGGGAGCAGCTGGCAAACTGTAGCTGAAAATGTGAAAACTGAGAGTTTTGCAGTTAAAGGGCTAAAACCTAATGCAATTTATCTCTTCCTTGTGAGAGCAGCTAATGCATATGGGCTGAGTGACCCAAGCCAAATATCTGATCCAGTGAAAACTCAAGGTAAGTTTTTGATACTGAACATTTTGGGTGTCTGCAGCAGCTGTCACAAGTTGACTAAGCAATACCAGATGCAGGAATTCTGGTAGCTTTGGACAGTCCACCTATCCTGGCTACAAAATATACTACAGTAAAATACAATGTTTAAACTTGCATTTCTCTCTAACGCAGACTCTGACAGCATGTTGCATTGCCTAAGGGAGCCCTAGTATCTCTTATCCAAAGGTAGTTACAACTTGCGGAATAGCTCTTGCAAGCAATCAAAGTAATCCCTGGTTTTTTTGAGTTCCCACACAAATCCTCAAATTCCATGGAAATGTTATTACTATGTCCAGTGAATCAAATAAGGCTTAAGACTGAGACAGGGAGAGAAACAGATGTAATCTAAGTTGATTTCTGCTGCAATAGGAAAGAGAAAAGTTGAAAATTTGAAGGAATTTGGCATCATGAACCAGTAAAGAGGTTTTGGCAGTATTTTACAAGTGTTTCCATAGTACAACTGTTGGAAGCAAAATAGGGTAGAAGGCAGTGGTTACAGTTAGCCAAGTGGAAGAAAAGTCTGGGTAGAAGTGAATGAAGGAGTCATCCACTGATTCCAGCTGTGCCTGAAGTCCAGCTATGGACTGAGTCCAGCTGTGTAAAATTAAAACTATCTTTGTGTTCACTGTAGCCAATAAACGACACTTAGGATGATGTACAGGGAATAATGCATTGCAGCTCTGAAGCCTGCATTTTTCCAGTAGAAAAGCTTAGCTTCTTAAGAAGGGGGAAACTAGACACATACTTTTTCAAAGAAAAAGCGATAAAGATTGTATTTTTTAGTTTGTTTTTCTGATCTTCCTACTTACTGGAGAAGTTGACCCACTGGTTTATTAAGAGTGTCTGTGTTGTATGTTTGTTTCTTTGTTTGCGTAAGTAAGTACATGTTAGTTTTTGAAAGGAAGTTCTCTAAAGGAAACAAAGCGTTTTTCTTTGGTGACTTCTCATGTTTTCTGCAGTTGGTCTGAAAGAAAGTCTTTCTCATCTCCCCTGGGGAGTGACCAGTTTCACTTTGCTGACTTTTGGTGTTATGCATTTCTCCTGACGGGTGACAATTTCAATGGATATGTATGGACAGCAGAGTCACAGCCCCATGGAAAATCGGGATTGCACAGGTTCCCAAGTCTGTTACCAAGGAGAGATTTAATAACCTTTTAGTGATTCCTGATTTCCGGGAATAGAGCTGCACAAGCCTGTTTTTCATGTAGTGTAGTTTCATTTCTGGAGATGAGAAGAAGTATTGTGTCTGTCCCAAACTAACCAATTACTGGCCCGATTCTGAAAAACAGCAACTGTTCTGTTCACTCAGCTGAATGGTTTACAATGACTTGGAAAGGCTTCAGTGTTCTCTGGGCACTTAGTAGAGCTGAAAACCCAAGAGCCACACAATGCCTCAGTAAAAATAACAACTAATGCATACAATTTTCTCAAATTTTAAGAAATGTAATCAAGTGTCAAGTCCTTTAGAGCAGTTCTGCTCTTCTTCCAATATAATTTTATTTTTGTTTAAGTTGTGGTCTAGCTAAGCAAGTTCAAAAATTTCCAGTTGTTTTTTGTCTAGAGGGTGGTATAGTCTGGTCCTAACTGCTTGTTCAGTCCACAAACCAAGTTGAAGGTAGATTATTACCTTCAGTGCCTTCATCCCTCAGTACTACCTTCCTACTACCTTCATATTCACATTTTACAAACATTAACAACCACATTCTTGGGTGTTTTCAGTGACAATCCCCGTCATGGAAGCTTGGAGCTGAAACAAGAGAGCACACACATCATTTTATAGCACAGATGTGCAAATGGCTGAGCCTGTGAATAGTTTGATCCATGTTGTGGATGACTCATCTCTTTTGACTAGCAAAGCTAGAACTAATTATTCCACTGGTTTTCCTGTTACATTCTGAGCAGGGTGATATTTAGGCAATGCTCCCAAACAGAAGCTTTTATCTTTAATGCTTTCAAACTTTGGGAGGAGGGAAATACTGTGATAATGGACTGTTTGGAGTACATACTACATGGGGATATAGCAGTGACTCAGTGGAGGATTTTTTTGGTTTTGTTCTTCTGTTATTACCGATGCTGCTTGCTGAGGATCCAGATTTGTCACTCACTGACTACATATTAACCTCAGTAGTAATCACTGCAAGTACTTTTCATGAATTTCCAGTCATAGCATTTTCAACCCATATTCAGCATGGTACTTGTTTAAAATGAGGTGATCAAGGAGTGAGATGTGAACCTAGAACAGAAACTGTTACTCTGTTTTCCGTAGCACATGTTTTAGATACCCTCTAAATGATTACCCTGTAAATTTTACACGTCTGACAGTCATTCCATTTCAGTTAAATGTGCTTTCCAAGAGCTCAATATGCAGAAAATATGTGTTTTCCTCATACTGTTGCGTGTTTTGAGAGGAATTTGTCCCTTCATGCATATGAATAATCCTTCCAGCTATAGGATAGACCAAATATCAGATGATCCAGAGAGCCCTCAACTGGGCTCTGCCTCCCGTTTACAGAAGCCTCTTGCCCTTAGAGAAGCTGCAGCCAAATGACTAATTTACCTTTTCTCTGGTTGTTAACATTGTTTTATGGTAACACCAAGATTGTCATGAATTAATCTAAAGATACGGCCTCTGCTTTTGCTGTTCTTTATATGTCTCTTGATCTCTTGGAATTGGCAGTGGGCAATAGAATGTTTTCTCTTCTCACCAGAGAAAGAATAAAGAGATGCTGCTGTAGCCATTTACCCAAGCCATCCTTGAGTGCGGTGTGTCTTTTTGTGCAGCATTACACTCATGTTTCTTTCAAAGGAAGGACAGTGTCTTGAGTTGATGCTGCCTAAACGTTGGTGATTTGCTCAAGAAAATGCTTCATGTAGTTTTTTCTGTCATGATTTGGAAGTACTTAGGGTCACCTTCATTAGTGATAGCATCATATACTTTCTGACATACTCGTTTGTATTTACATGTACTTATTTCAACAATCACGTGTACTTGTGAGAATGGAATCTTAAATTATTGCAGATGTTCCACCAACAAGTCAAGGTGTGGATCACAAGCAGGTCCAAAGAGAGCTGGGTGACGTGGTGCTACATCTGCACAACCCCACTATCCTTTCTTCCTCCTCCATTGAAGTTCATTGGACTGTGAGTACAAACCTGTACCCTGCTGATGGTTACATGTACTGCTGAGATGTCCTGCTTTGACTGCAGTGGGGTCACACTTTAAGAAGCTGAGTAGCTTGCAAATGTTTTTTTTCTCTGGGAAGAATGCTACTTATGCTCTGCTTTTCTGCTTCATTAAATTTTACCCATTTTCTCCATATTTGTCTCCATAGAGAGTGCTGTTTGCAATAGGGTGAGGGTTTCAGAGTCCTCTCTGGAAGCTAAGGGATTGATCAAAGCCCTCCTAAGCCATAATCATTTTGCACTGCATTCAGTAGGACATATATCCCTTAGTGAGGTGACATGGGCCATTCCCTGTCTGAGAGTCACCTGTAGAGAGAAATACTGCACTGTTCTGTTTGAAAGTGTCACCTCCATGCTACAGACACACTGACAAACACACCCAAATCAGACAGCCCCATCTGAACCTGTCCTTTCCTGTGGTGTGCTGAGCACACATGGTGCAGGGAGAAGAGGTAAAAAAGGCAATGTCATATTGATGTTGCTCTGGCAGCAGGAAAGCAGGAAGTTGGCCATGTGGAGAGCATGGCAAAGGAACTGAGAGAGTGAGGAATGTAACTCAAAGATCAGTTTTAAAATGGAATGCAGAATTAAGAAAAAGTTGGGGATATAATTATACCATGTACAGAAATAAAACCATAAGGAGTGAGCTTTGAGGTCTTTGTAGGAGTTCCATCTGAACATTCCAATATATTGGCACGGATAATGTGGGCAGCACAGGCTGTAGCTCCTGCCATGCCATAGCAGAATATTTTGAACAGGAACAAAAGGCATTTTGACTTTTTAGAAGAGCTGTAGCCCAAAGGAGTCCTGATGGATGCCCAGGGCTCCTCGATGCTGCAATAATATCTGCTGTGTTGCACAGTAATTGCATTCTCACCTGCAGTATGGCCACCTGCAGCAGACAATCTCCTGTTTTAACTAATACATTAAAACATCTTTGAGGTTCCTAGCAAATTTTGTTTGACCTTTACTTACAGAACAACCTTTTCCAGACAGGCAGCTTTTGTCAGTCTCTTGGGTGGCCTGTGGCTTCTCTGCAATTTCAAAAATAAGCATTACCTCAGTTTCAGCTAACACATGCATTCTTTATGTGATTATTAAAAATGAAATGTGTTGCTCTTTGGAGTAAAATTGCAAGCACATAGTTTCATTATATCACTGTATGAGATTTTTGAAAACAGGAAAATCTGATGCACTTTAAAAATTTTATTGTGGTTGTAACTGGACTTCCTTATTCATCAGAAATTGAAACCAGCAGTTAAAAAGATAGTGAATGCTCCACAACAGATCAGTTGTATAAGGTATCTTCCTGTTTCAGCTATAGCCAAACATATAGCAAAGATCTGCCCTCGACTACACTCAGTTTCCTTTCTCCATACATTTGGTATAAAATTGCCTTAGCTTGAAAAGCACTTAGGACCATTGAGCATCAGCTTGATTTGCTTTTCCAAGTCTCATCCATGTTACCACACTGAGTTTTATGTTCCGTCTTGGAACCTGGCCCTTTCCTTCTAGCAGAGGGCCTCCCACTGAGTGGGTGGATGTGGAGAAAGTCTTTGGAGAGATCTGCCCTCTGACAGAGCCCAGCCACAGCAATGGAGACAGTGCCAGCTGGCCACCCTCTCAATTGGCTTTCTCCAAAAAGAAGCAGGCAGGAAGCGGTGCTCATTTCATGGGTTTTGGGAAGTTTCCACACCTCGGGAGAGGTGACAGGCTCTCTCTTTGATCTCCATATTCATCACCCTGAGCCATGGCACTGTAAATCTCCCCTTCCCCATGTGCCCAGCCCTGCTGTGCAGATTCAGGTGGGCAGCAGTCTGACCTGTGCCAAGCTCTTTTGCTCCATGGATGCAAAGACCGCATTTCATGGAGCTGGGGCATTTTATACAACTTAGTTATCCCCCTTTAACACCTTCCTAAATCCAGCACAGTTCTACCAGCATCAAAGAGATTAATGCACTTGTGAATCAGTAATTTGCTGTAGTGCAAGCTCTATCTGCTTTGGCAGTGATGCTCACTTTGAATAGCATGAGGGATAGTCCAAGGGTCATGCACGGTGTCATGGGCATCACCCCTGGTTCTAGTCTGTTTATGGATGTGTTCTCTGTTCTGCTCTCTTGCCAGGTGGACCAACAATCCCAGTATATCCAAGGATATAAAATTCTGTACCGGCCTACACCAGCATCTTACGGAGAATCAGAGTGGTTAATCTTTGAAGTGAGGACTCCGACCAAAAACAGTGTTATCATTCCGGAGCTGAAGAAAGGTGTAAACTACGAAATCAAGGCCCGCCCTTTCTTTAATGAGTTTCAGGGAGCAGATAGTGAAGTGAAATTTGCAAAGACCCTGGAAGAAGGCAAGTAGGAGCTAGACTGTCTTCATCTTTCCTTTTTGAAGTAGCAGCCTGGCCAGCTTTCCTCTGATATGTTCATTATTTGATCTTGTTTGAAGTGCATACTGTTTGAGAGCAGCAATCTGTGGCAGAGGAGACTGATCATTATGTGAATTGTTTGGTGACACAGAAGTAAATATTCTGAGCCAGGCGTGAGAGACAGAGAGAGAGGGATGTGCAAAAATCCCCTCCAACACACAATGGGAAATGCGCTTTTTTATCTTCCCTGCAGTGTGTGCGCTCCTCCCTGCTGAGTTCATGGGCTGGTCACAAGTGACTTCTGTCAGATTCAAGCACTTGCTAATCACTATCTTGAGTAGATAGCAGACACCACAGAAATCATCAAAGCAGTATAGCTGGGGGAATAGAAACCATGGTTTTCAGAAGGCTTTTATATGTGGATCAATCAGTGAGACAAAATGGAAAGATGAATGAGGGCAACAGATAGAGTGGACTAAATTATGTATTTCCATCTCATACATGTGCTAAAAAGACAAGGTTCATAAAGCTCTTTCTTTTGTTGCTGCACAGGCATGATAAGTATGCAAGGTGGCCAGTGCCTCTGAATAGGGATTTTGGTGCTTCTGCTAGGGTGTGCAGCCGTTCCCTTTCTATCTTCCTGCTCTGTTAGAAATGCTGTGTAGCTCCAGTTTATTGCTGCACGTGGTTCAAAAGGTATGCATAGCTGCATTCATCCTAAGCATCAGCTAAGCATCCACTTCTTAGAAGGATTATTTCAAATTCAAAACATAAATTATTACTTAAAATATGTTAATACTAACACATTCTGTCCAGATTTTAATAAGTTTTAAAATTTTTCATTATTTTTTACACACTAGAGGAACTGAGATTTAGATTGGGGACTATGTAGGATTTATTTTTCAAAACGGTTGATCCTGGGTGAGATGATTTGAGTCCAGTGAGAAACTCAGTGCCCAGAACTGTGACATGCAGGTAATGGATATCTGAGAGTAGAATTTGGAGTGTTACTTTTCCTGGCCTGCACAGCAAAACTACAGCAGAACTCGGAGCCCGGTTGTTGAGTTATACATTTTCCTTCTGTATCATTCTATCTTGTGGGCACAAACTGCCCTCAGTGAAAGGTGGGGCACAAAAGGTTGTATTTGTAGATGCAGAAACCATCCTCCACTTAAACAAACTGACTTGTGGGTGTGGCAAACATAACCATTCAATCCTTCTTTCCAAACAAACAGCTCCTAGCGCTCCACCTCAGAGTGTTTCAGTAACCAAGAACGATGGAAACGGGACAGCCATCGTGGTCACCTGGCAGCCACCCCCTGAGGACAACCAGAACGGGATGGTTCAAGAATATAAGGTACTGCTGGCATGGCTTGGTCCCCTGGCAGAGGGAGCATGGCTGTTCATGGATGCTTGGCTCCATCTTCTGGTTACTTAGAGAAAATGGGAGAGAAAGTCGCTGCTTTGAATCAAACTCCATATTTAGTGATTGTGCCTAGGTGGTGGAAGGCAATTAAAACAGCCTCCATAAATCAAAGCAAAGGGTCAACACTCTTAATTAAAACAGCTCCTGCCTCGCCTTCATTATGACTTGGGAAATGCACACACCAGGAGAGAGGGAATCATACCTGTTTGAGAACCACTTTGTGACTCTGAGACACTGGCCAAGGTAGTAAATATAAACAGGCTTAATGAGTTTAAAAGCTTAGGGATAATAATTAACAGTGTTAAGATCTAAGTAAATTATGCATAACTGGGTAGTTAAAACAAATGGAAAACTTTCAAGGAAAGAATGTGTATCTATGATAATAAATCTATTAGTGCCTAGAAAATTTTTCTTTTCTTCCAAACACAGTTCTCATTATGTTGTTTAATTTTTAACAAATTGGAAGTGCATTAAAAATATTTATTGTTTGTTTTCCATTTATGAACACAGACTGTATTTGCAGTTCGAATTTTTTCGTGATAATTTACATAGCAAAGTAAATAAAGTTGATTTTTTTTCCTAAACAAGCTAGAGATGTTTTAATGTAGATATCAAGCTTTGTAGCCATGGAAGGGCAGGAACTTTGGTTTTAGCCCCCTGAAAAAGCACATTATTGAGAAAATCTTTTAAATGAGAGTGTCTTGGCTATTTTCCAGGTTTAAACACAGTGCTATAAACATATATTCCCAGCTATCAAAACTCATTCTGATTTTTTTTCAGTAAAAATGGGAAAAGGAAGATATTGCTAAGCTTTATGGTCAATTTAGAACAATAAAACCCTTTTCAGAACCTGGTCAACTGGTAAAAAAAAATCTGTTTATGGCCTGGTTTCAGATAAACAATATAATGTAATTGAAAAAAAAATACTTGTGAAGTTATTTCATTTAAAGACAGACCTTGAGCCAGAGAGATGGAATTATTTCGAACAAGAAACTGCATCAGAGGAATGTTAAGGTTGCAATGACACAATGATAGAAGTCAGGAAGTTCATATTTCTGAGTGGGTATAATCCCTACCCCACCTCCCAGGATTTTGAGGTGACAGGCTACCAGGTTCTGGAGCAAGCACACTGTAGTGCTTATGTAGCAGTAGATGGCACACTGGCATGTTTTGCATTTGTATTTGTTGCACAGATGGCATTACTTTCCTTTGTGCTTTTCACCATGGACAGAAAATACACATAAAAAAAAAAAATCTGTGGAAATATATATGCCATTCCTACTTAAGTTGCTGTATGTAATTACTGGTTTTGTCAAAAAAACTAAAGAAATGCAGGACTGCTGATTTTAGATTAAGAACTAATAACAAAAAAATTCAAATAGAAGTCTTGTGAATTTTTCTCTTTTTTCTTCCCCTTTTGTTTTTCTATCTTCTGTTTTCTCTCAGGAAATTAAAAAAAAAAGGTATGCATATGTGGGGCAGTTCATTATTTTCTCAGCATCTTGGATCAAAGGCAAGAGGGTACCTACTTCAATTAAAGGATAAAATAAATAGGAAGAATACTATCTTAATTGAAGAATTGTCAGTAGCACACACACAAACCCCCAGAAATTAAAATTCACAGCATAAGTAATTGTCTCCTTCCCTAACACAAAGTTAGAAATTCTCTTGTTATACTAATTCTCTCTTCACTTACGTTTCTGGTATAATGTGACTTCATTCTTCTTTTATAACATTCTAAAAGTTCGTTTTCACTTGCCTGTTTATGTATACAGTCAAATGTAGAATGGCAAGTACTGAATAACTTGATGTTTGACCTGACATTCTTGTTTCATGCATTTCTCCGTGTACTTGAGCATCTAATAACAGAAACTTTTTTTATGAATTAGCAGTTCATGATTACAAGTACATAATAAATGGGTTTCATTGTTTGCACAGGCACCATTTTACAAGGTAGCAGTAATAATTTCTGTAAAAATGACTGTACAATGACCTAAGTCAAAATGTAAATTTAAGTCTTGTTCCTCACTTAATTGAGTTCATATTTATATAAGAGCATTGTTGTGACCATCCTTTAGGATTCAAGAGGAGTATTAGTAAGAGTTTTAGTCCAAGCACTGATTGAAATAGTTTCTATGTAGTATCAGAATACAAAAAGGAGATTCTCTTCATGTGCTCTGACCTACTCTGCAGCAGCACTTAGGTATATCCTGTGCTGGGATTCAATTTCAAAGGAACTTAAATGCATTTCACATCCTCACAGTGTCCCACTAGCCTTGTTTCAGTCTGTGGCATCCAGAGAAGGAAAAAGGGTCTTTACAATGTCCTGAAGGTGATATAAAGTTTCCAGTGTCCAGGCAGAAAGAGCCATACAGAGGGGGCTGTAGCAATTGTTCTACAAGTGAAAGTCTATCCCCCTCACCTGGCAGTCTCCAGAGCAGCAGAATTGCAGGAGGGATTTAAAGCAGCTATCTGGGTACTAAATCTTTTAGGAGCTCCATGTGTTGAAAGGAAAATATTTCCTCCCCTGTACAGTCAGCCCAAGTTCTGATATGCTGCTGTTCTCAGCCAAGTTTGCTTCTTTACAGATAAAGTATTGAATTTAACTAATTCAGCTTTCTGGGTAAATGTTCTTTGTAGAGCAATACATTGTGAAAAGGGCACAAAAAGGAGATAGGCACATCTTCATGATTTTCTTTAGCAGATGTAGATTAGCTGCTACTTCACCTTGAATAGCAGTTGGGAGTTCAACCATCCTCCTAAAACCATTTGCCACATCAATGATTCAGGCCTAAAGAGATAAAGATATCTCATCATATTGTTTCTCCCAACAATTTAATGTCACTGATGTAATATATGAAGTTGTGATTTGAAGTCACTAGACCTGTATCTTGATCTCAACCAAAAAATGAGATCTAATGTCACACTGTGGTCTCAATTAGAAGACAGCATATCGCTCAATATTTGCCCCTTGCTGCCATCTAAAAAAAAAAAAAAAAAACAAAACCTTTTGGATTCCAGCATTACATCAGTTCTGTTGAGATGTCATGTGATCAAAGACTTGCTTATGCACCTGAGTAACACATAATTCCTGAAGAAGAGAGTTGCGAATTCATTTAACTGAATGCTCTTACTTTGTTGTTTATGTGAACAGTTCTTGGCTGTGGGGCTTCCCTCATTTCTTCTGTGCTTGTAGTTTCATTAGCACTTGTTGAACTCTAAGTGAATTGTGATGAACTCATCAACCAATGGTAGTAGTTGGAGCAGCTCTTTGGAACGAGAAGTATCTTTTCAGTATTCATAGAGGGCCTAGGACAGCAATCTACGACTGCAGATGTTAGAACAGTGACAAAACAAAAATTTCTTCCTCCAGAAGAAAAGAACGTGCCAACTTTCTTCCTTCTTACCCTTCAGTGTTGGATTTTGAGCATTTACATGTGCCATGCATTGGCTTCCCTGCAGGTTTGGTGCCTTGGCAATGAGAGCCGATACCACATAAACAAGACAGTGGATGGAACCACCTTCTCCGTAGTCATCCCCTCCCTTGTCCCCGGCATCCGATACAGCGTGGAAGTGGCTGCAAGCACTGGGGCAGGACCTGGAGTGAAAAGCGATCCTCAGTTTATCCAGTTAGGTAAGCTTCCTGGTAATCCTGCCTGTTGCTTTGGGTGGTTTCTGTTTGTTTGCTTTCGCCTTTTACGGCACCAGAAATACTTTCAGGACTAGTGAAATAGATAGTGTTACCTGATCTCTGGAATAGCAGGATTTGGCATTTCTGGTTTTAAACTTGCCTTAGAACTGCTTTCTAAAGGTGGGATTAAAACAACACAGGGTTGTTTTTTTTTTTAATCTCCCAGTTCAGCAGTGCTTTTTAGTAGTTGACTTTTCAAAGTGAATTTCCACCCTTAAGACTGGTGTAATAAGACTTGTAGGGGAGTATTAATCACTAGGTGTTGATCCACTTTACGGATGTAATTTGTCTTGACCAGATCTTATCATTATTGAGGCAAAGAAACAAGCATCCTAAAATTAGGCACAATAAATATCAACTGTGTGTGAAAGCTACTAAATAACCCGAGTACAGGAAAAAAGATGTACACAAATGATTTACTATAATATGACTTTGTAATCTCATTCACACCAAACATCGCTGTCATAAATGTCAACCAGGGACATTGCTCCTGGATGTTTCTGGGAAAAATGCATCTTTGCTGTTGGTTAGCTGAGATTATTTAAAGTAGCTTTAAGTATAGTTATATGATGCTTTATAATACGCCTGGAGCAAAAGACCTTATCATTACAGTATATAATTATGCAAGCAAGCTCAGCATGTTGCTTTGGACTTTATGTCCTGTCTGTCTCTGTATCATTAGTAGATCTACCTTCTTATTTCACTTGTTATATTTAAAAATCTATAATTAGGAGCATGTGGAAACAAGACAGAGCAACTAGTAAGGAAAATTACTTGTACATTTCCTTAGGTATTAAAAGGAAGGCCATCTTTAGCTTACTTAAATTAGACATGTATGTTTCCAAATTATATTGATGGAGATTTTACAATAAAATTGCACACAGCTTGTATGATATTCCGTTAATATGGAATTATTACAGGAAAACCCTATAGTTATTTGTTAGATTGTTCCTCCCTACAGCCAGCTACCATTCACAGCTTTCTACAGCCAGCCAATATCAAGCTCATTCTGTATGGCTAAGGTTTTGAAAATTCTGCATTAGTGAGGTTTATGAGGATAACGTCAAATGTTCGAAGCCAAGGGCTCCATAACCACTTCTTTTTTTCCCTTTTATCTGATGATAAGCAAATCCTAAATGAAGGTGAATTTTATAATGGAACTTAATCACTTTGAGGTTTTGTTAAGTGGAAAAAGGAACAAATGAGACTGTCAGGGTAAGATTTTTTCCCACTTCTGGGCTCCTGGCCTTTATTGGCACTATGTAAGAAAAACAAGAAGTGATCCCATGCCTTGAAAGGTGTTCAGATGTGCAAGTCTGGTGGAATAAATGTATTTCCTCATGGCTGGAGTTTGCTTTCACTGCTTGCCTCTAATTAACTGGCATGGCCAAATCTATGTGTACTGTAGTAAATCCCATCATTTGGATATTACATGGTAAAGATGTGGAGACAGGAGTCCTGCGGAGATCCATGCCACAAGAAGCAGAACGATGAAATATTTAGATGGTGCCTCAACCCTGTCAGCAACTGCAGGAGGCTGCTGAAAATTAGTGCTTAAATTTAAGAGGTAGCACCCTTTGGTAGCACAGATCAACCTAAATCATTCAGGTAGAAGAATAGCTGCAGATTATCCAACTCTACCCTGTGTGATGCAAGTTCTCCTTTAGCCCCCTCAAGGAATTGGATTCCTAGTTCTTAGAAGTGCTCCCAGCGTAGGGGTGGAGCAGAGTTTTCTGGGTAGCTTTCTGAAGAAAGAAAATTAATTTGTTGATGTCATCAATTGGCACTTTTCACCAGCAATAAATTACATTGTTACAGAGAGAGGGAAGGGAGGCCAGGGAGGGGGAGGAAAGAGGACTAAGGATGCTCCTTGTAGAAGGTTTGAAACAGTCCTGACATGCTCTGTGTACGTGCTCTAAGAACTGTGTGACAGCTTCAAGGTACTACATTTCTCACATTGCTCCCAACTATTCCTTCAGGAAATCTTTTCCTGATACTTGAATTATTGCAATCCTTCATTAAAAAAAAAAAAAAAAAGGAATTCCATGTGTGAAAACAGAATATGCAGTGTGATTCTCTCTTGGAGCCCTGGTCACTGAGAATTTTAGACTTTCTGTGCTGACAGGCACTGACCCCCCAAAAAATACTGCATTTGACCTGAGGCTGTGGAGAAGGCTTCCAAAATTGAATGATAGAACTGGGATTATGGATGTGTAGTTTGAATAGAAGTGTGTAATATCACATGGTAGAAAACTTAGAGTTTAAGTTTTTAGAATATAATAATATATATATATAAAGCAAGATGAAGGTTTTAGGGCAGAGGCTAAATCCTTCTTTTTCACCTTCTTCATGGGTCTAGGTGGTATTTTGTAATTGGATAGAAAAGTCCGCATTGCTGGCCATGGGTGGTTGGTTATTGGGTTAAAAGTAAAAATAATTTAGGTGTCATTTCTTAATTGGACAGTTTATCCTTAAAAGGCCTTGTAGAGAGAGAGGTAGGCTCCATTTTTTAGTTTGTTAGCTTGAAGTGCTGTAGAACTCATGATTTGTGAGACTGTAATATGGATAAGAATTAATAAACACCTGAGTCCAAACAAGAAGTACTGTCTGGCGCATTTAATCCTGACCCTGGAAAAAAGAAGGTAAAACGCAACAATTCTGAGGTTCACTTTTTAAATCATAACTTTTCATTAAAATCCAACGTCTGCCTCCCTATAATGTGTTTTTCATACAAAAATGTGAGACTGGGCAGTGGCTGGCTCTGGGTCTCCTCTTTGAGCCTGTGTGCCGTGTGGGATGCTCCCAAGTTTGTGACTCTGGGCAGAGTCTGAGTGGGGTGTGTGGCAGGAAGAAGCTTCACCTTTCAGGGGCCACCTTCCAGAATGAGAGGGGAGGACAGGAGGCATTGAGAGGGGAGGACAGGAGGCATTGGATTCCCCAGGAGCTGAGGCGTGCAGTCGCAGTGCCATGCATCAGCTGAGCTGTGATAAATGACCTTGTGTGCGCACTTAACCTGTTACAAAGACAGGTACAAATTGTAATCTCGAAGCTCTTTCATTTTCCACGTCTCTGCTGACATGAAGCAGCTCACTGAGCTGTGGTATCCCAGACTTCCCATGCCACCAGGGACAAGCCAGTGAAATAACTTGCTTGTTATTCATAAAATCATGAGATCAACTGAAAAATTAGGTGTCTCCTTAAAACACCCCGTGTGAAGCTTCTGAAGTTGCCTCTTGGCTTTTGAGTGATCTTTTAAAGCTTTCTGTGCAATTCCAAGGACTGAAAAAAATGTATGTTTGTTTGTTTTAAAATAATAGATATTTTACATAAAGACTGTAAAAACTTTGGTGTTAAGGAAAAAAATTTCTTGAGACATAGCCACAGCTCACTATATTATGCCTATAACAATGTGCTGTGGAGAAACAAAATCACAGGATGTCAACAGAACCTTTTTTTTTTTTCTTGTCACAACACATAACTTAAAGACATTGTTTACAAAAATGCTCTGTACAGAAAGATGAGAATTAGCAAACAATTTCTTGTTGATCTCTAGCCTTGTAGAGTGATGAGATACTGCCTGTGGTAGCTTGGCAGTGTTACCTATGCTTATTGACAGATAATTAGTGACATTGGAACATGTTGTGGTGTATTTTGTTTCTGGTACCAGCTCTGAGAAGCCCCACAGCTGAAGGTAATGTTACTCTTAAACACATAATTTGTGTAAATATATGGTATGCAGTTATTTATTAAGAGATGTCTGCACAATTACTGTAAATGTTGAGTGTATTACTCAACCAATGGATGTCTCAAGTGTACAAAACACAAAAAAGTTTCGAGTCTTTATTATTCTAATTGCTTAATTTAGGAGATGTGATTTGTGAACTACCTAGCATGCCTTCAGGATATTATTCCGTCAACCCTTAAGGTACTTTGAGCATGATAGTTGTAAGGGGGTTTTTGTTGATATTTTTGTTTGTGGCCTGCAAGCAACTTAAGGAAGTAATCTTTATTTTTGCTCCTCACAGCAAACCCTTTCAAATCAGTTTGGTGCTGTCATCTCAAGCTGTTTGTTATAAGATTGAAGTACACAACAGATATTTTATCAGTTGGGAAACGTACATCTAGAAAGGAGACAAAATAGCATATTCTTACCTTGGTAATATTTCACCAAATAATTTTCATATTGCATCATGCACATATATTTGAGAAAACACTCAAACAATACGTTGCAGGTGTTTTTGCAAGTTTTTAATTGGCAGAATTATCAATGTCAACACCATTTAGATATTCCTATCTACTGTTTGTACATTTTGTATACTGAATGAGACATGCATATGGAGAAGTACCATTCCATAGGCTGTACATATACAAGGTAAAGTTAGGTTGCTTGCATACCTGTGAACCTGAAATTCCCTGTCTTTTTTGAAACTTTGGCATTCCAGTCTTAAACGTATATTAATCTTTTATTTATCATTTAGCAACTTAAATGTTAGCTTTCACATAATATTTATTATTATTATTTATATGAATATTTAACATTAGAGGATTAGGGGTTCCAGTTCTTCTCTATGTAAATTCTAATTAGTTTCCATTGAAGTTTGAAACTTGGAGCTTCAAGACATTCAAATCGAGTAGCTCGTGAACAAAAGCCATAGCAACATTATCTGTGATTAAAAAGCAAGCCCTTATCTCGGGGCAGGAGAAGGGATGAGTCACTGTGATAATATGCTGGTTTCAGGGAGCTGCGGGATCAGCCTGCTCCAACATCTTGGAGGCATTTCCAAGTACATTAAATGCTGCGGCTGCTGCTCTGGCAGCAGGATGCACTTTGCCATAGAATGTTTATGTTCACTTATAGTTCTGGCACATCTCCCTGAAGAGTGCAAGCAGGAACAGGAATGTTCATTATGAACCATTTATGTATCAGCCAAAGTTTTGGAAATTTCCTGGGATGAAGAAGAAGTAGATTTTTTTTTTTTTTTTTTTCAAGAGTTATTTCCAAGACTGATCATTCAGGATCTCTGTTAGTGAGTGGGAAGATGCCCTTCTCAAAGAAAGGCTTCCAAGATAATGTTCCTGGAAGTTTTTAGTGATGAGGAGGTCCTTAAATTTCACTCTCTTTATATCTAGCTTACTTTCTATTTTTGAGTTATAAGAGGAGTACGATGTAGTCAAATGTGACCTCTTGAAAGCCCTTCCATCTCCTTTTCTCCTATGCTGTTTATCTGACTGTATGTGAACATAGATGCATTTTTCTCTTTCCCATGTGTATAGATCTGCACCAGCTTATGTATTGGCTCTAACAGTCGACCCATATTCAATGTGGTAGAAGCCTAATTTCTTAAAAACAAGTGTCTTATTATGCTGTTCTTACAAGTGCAATGGCAAGTAAAATAATAGCATGAAATGAATGTTAATTAAAAATTAGGATAATAAACAGTCAAAGATTCTTCAGGATTTTATAATATTCAGACACATGTTGACTGAGAAATGCAAACTGTGTATAAAAATAGTCTTTCTGTATGACTGAATTGTTGACGTGTCTAGAAAACATTCTTATTTGGTTTTTGAGTTTGTGATTTTTTTTTCTCCTGGATTTATTGTTTTGAAATATATATTTTAAGGATGAGACAAAAAATATTTATCACTCTTATTTATTCAGGACCAGAGGCTCTCCATAAACGTTTTATTCTATTCCATTAAGTTGTATAAGGGACTGTAGCTGTTTAAAAACACAGAAATTACTCATTTTGAAAAGGAGACTGATGATGCAAGTTTTCATATCTTAATATGGCCTCAGCTGCAGAGAGACAAAAGATGAGATGACAGCTTTAATTCATTGGTCACAGTGTACTTTATACATTTAAGCCCATCTGGCCACTTGTGTGGAACTTCACTTGGCTGTCTCCATAAAATCTGAAGCAACCCATCTTAACCTTGCACAAATAGGCATGAAATCCATAAACCCAGCAGACACAAAGAGTGTATTAGTAAGAAAAGAATGAGTCTGCCTGGTGAACTTTCAGGCTAGGCAGTGCACTTAGGATCACAGAAGATAAAGAGAGCTGAAATATGAAATAAAATTTCCAATAAGGTAGCAGTCAAAGCCGGGGGTGATTTCTCGGCAAAATAGATATTTGACTTCAAGGTCACAAAAACTGGAATCTGGAATCCTTCACTGGAAGAAGCTGTTATAAATTTAACCTTTTCCATTCAAAAAGGTGTCCTTTTCCAGAGGAAATAATTTGTTGTGATTCCATCTCTTGTTTGTATTGCAGTTTCTTATATTTTATGTAGCCTTATTTTGGCATAATGCAAGATGTCGTCATAAAAAAAATTTCTATTCGCTGCTTAGTTCATAGGGAAAAGATACTGGTTTTAAGCAAATAGGTTTTTCATTTCTTGTATAGTTCATATAAGTATAATCAATAGCAGCACCTTTCTCCTTAAAACACTAATCTCTCATTCTGAATTTGATGTCACTACCAATAGTATAAAGCAACTATCTCTTGGATTTATACAGGAGTAAAAATGGGTATTTCAAAGACCAAGCTGTGGAATGTGTAAAGCAACATCCGCTCTGAGTAAAGGCTTTGAATTCTTGCCCTCGTCCTGTGCAGTAATGAAATTTCCAGTGAGCACTCACTTTGGTGGCAAAACATCAGGAAGGCAGTGTTTTGGCTTAGAGTTGCTTCACTTCAGTCAGAAAGCTTGATCACTAACTGGGTCTTCTTACTGCTGTTCCTAAAGGGTTCCTGTAAAAGTGCAGTACAAGAAGAGCAGAAAAGACCAGTTCTTAAAGGTGCTGTCTCTATAAAAAAATAAATTAACAATCTGTGGAAAAAAATGTGTTCTTTATTTTGATGTGGGTTATTTAAGGCTAAACTGGTTTTGAAAAGCCCTACTTGTTCATTACTAATGAGACTCTTTGGCTGGTTTTAGCAATTCATAAATCATTTTTTAGTTATCCTTTAGCTTTTTCATCCGTATTTAAGGGGGCAGGATTGGTTATTTTGTAGTTTTACTTTTCTATATCCTTTTGAATATTCAGTCTTTTTTAAATTGAGGTCAAAGTGGGAGACTGAGAGACTGCAAACAGTACGTTAGACTGTGTAATACAAGATTTAAGTAATCTGTCAAGAACTGCTAGATTAAAATACCTCCCTCAATACCAACCTCATGTGAATGTAGTTTTAATTGGTAACCGCAATTGTCAGTTCTGAGAGTGGATGTTTGGGGAGCTGACTCGTACCCATTCACATTGCTACTCATGTTTCATACTACAGCTTTTTTTCACTTGGTGTGGTTTTTGCTGATTTTCTGAATATTTTTCTGAAGCTGATGTTGCTTTTTCAAAATGAAAGAGGAAAAAAAAAATAGCAGTCCGCAGGTTTGTAATTTAGGTGTCTTTCTATCTGTATACCTGGTAGCCTGATTTTAGCAGCTTTTGTAAGCAAACAAGTCAGTGATATTGGAGGTACCTGTCTGGTACAGCAAACAAACCACTTCTGTCTAGACCTGTAAAAGTGACATTTTGAAGAGCAGTCTTAAGGATTTTACCTTGAGAAACTGGACTGCAATTATGTCAGCTCTTTTCATGCTCCCTTTTACAGCTGTTCATTCAAATTAATTGGCTGTTACGGGTGTCTCTGTTTCAGATTCTCATGGAAACCCTGTGTCCTCAGAAGATCAAGTCAGTTTAGCCCAGCAGATTTCTGATGTAGTAAAGCAGCCTGCCTTTATTGCTGGAATTGGTGCAGCCTGTTGGATTATCCTCATGGTCTTCAGCATCTGGTTGTATCGCCACAGGAAGAAGAGGAACGGACTCACGAGTACTTACGCTGGTATCAGAAAAGGTGCCCTGTTACCTATTTCAGTCTGCTGGATGCTGAATGCCTGTTTGCTGCCTATTTATTTTGTCATCAGTCTCTTGTTCTTCTCAGGCTCGAATAAGGAATTAGCAGCTTCCTTCAGTACTTCCATGAAGTGTGGGTTGGGAGCCAGTGCAGAGAGCAGCAATATTTATGTGATGTGCCAAGTCTGGCTTTAGAGCATAAGTCTTGAGCTGGATACCAGGAGTAGCTTTTTGTAAAGATACTCTTACAAATGACAAATGTAAAGATGGGTTTAAGGCCAGGAGCTCCCCATATGCCCTTGCTCTCTGACACTGTATAATCTGAAGAGGAGCCCTCTGAAATGGATGGCGGCTCCTTGTCCCCCTGTCCAGTGCTTTGCCTGCTGCTGGGAGTGCTAACAGTGGTGTACCCTGCAGTAACACTTTGGGAGCGGGTACCTGAATTTCTCCTCTTCTGGGGAAGTGTGGCTGTTTGCAAAAGCACAGCGGTCAGTCTGCTTTCCAGGACTCTTTTCATAAATGCTGTTGTGAGACCTTTGGCTGGGACTGAGTTCTGGGGCTATCCCTGCATCTCTTTTTAGTTAGTGGGGCAGCAGTGGGGCTAACTTAAAGCACTCCTCATTTTCATGTTATTTCATGTTCTGGATACTTCTTACATATCACATTGTCAGTGGTCAAGCAGTGCTTTGCATTATACTCTCAGACAGACAAAACTGGAATCTCTGCCTGGAAGATCTTCTGGAATAAAAACTTGACTCCTCCAGCTCAAATAATTTCCAGGTTAAGCCTGGAAATTAAAGCTGAATTCAACAAGCTACAGTTCATTACATCTCAAAGCAGTACCTCATACTCTATTCACTCTACAAGTACAGCACTTGTAGAGTGAGAACCATAAATTTTGGAATGAATCAGAAAGTGGGAGGTCCTGCTTTTGAAGAACTAGAGGGATTATATTTGACATTTAGCAATCAGAAGACAGGCCTAGGTTTAAAAGGTGGACGCATCTTCATGTATGAGAGAGTATCAGAGATTACATTCTTTAGTCCTCAAGAATGAAAGTGTTATGGGCAAGACAGGCAAATCAAATATGAATGGTTTTAAACAGCAGCAGTAGGTTGCTATGTAAAAGAAGCAGTGCTAAAAATAGCAAATGAATGAGTGGAAACATGGAAATACCTCCAGAGTGTTGCAGAGTTGAGATGTTCTCCATGCTATTAAAGTACCAGTGCTCACTGTGGACTCCAGGCACAGTGGTTGCAGTGGAATTGCAGCCAAGGAAATCAGGAAGGAATTGCACTCTTGACTGCGTTCTGCTGGGATTTTTTAGGCAGGACAGCCCCTCACGTAGTGCTGCATTGACCTGTGCTGTTTTGCTTTACTAATAGCATGCTGCCACACTGCCTTTCTACAGCTCTATCACACTAACATCACTGTGCTTTCACCAGTACCTATGATTAAGCAGAAAGCATACAATTTGTCCTCAAAAATGATTACTTTAGTGACATCAGCTATTGTTCAAAACAGCTGTGTTTTTCAATATCTGTAAAAGTATCCTTAGTGTAACTTGGTGGGAGTTTAAATGAAAGTGTACAGAAAAGTAAGGTATGTATCTCTGGTATCAAGTATTCTTCAAAGAACAAAACCTATCTTTAGTGAAATATGAATTGCAAAGTAGTTTGCCACTCTACAGTTCATCAAGTCATCACTGCAAGCCCAAACTTTCCTCAGTCTTGCATTTATTTATTTTTATATTTAGCTTCAGGCCTGTCATCTGTTAAAATACTTCACTACTCCCACACATACATACTGTACTAGCAGTCTTACACACTCGGAAGAGTTTATTAATAGAAGCTCTTAAGAATTAAGTCATTCTTTCATGTGGTAGCAATAAGATTTCTTTCAGTTGAACCTCCTCAGTTCCTTAAGAAACTAAACTAGGTTTAGTACTTAGCTCACAGAAGAGCAACGAGGCAGTAGCTTAAAATTATTTTTCATGTCCCTGTGACTGCAAATTAATTTTGAGATTCTTGATTCTCTTTGGAATAGCTCAGGTTTAAATGCCTGTTCTATTTTAATGAAAGCTTGATACTATGGTTCTATATTTTGACTGTAACTAAATTAAACTTGACTATGTGAAAAGGCCTTGCTCAAAGCAAATACAATGGTATTCCCAAGATAAAGAGCTTTGCTGCAAATGCAGCCTGAAATGGGCAAATGCTCCATTTTTCTGTCTTTTCTTAGTGTCATATCCCTGGAAATAAATTGGCTTGGTAAAAAGGGGGCAAACCTACACCATATCCTAAACTATAACAAGACGCACTGCACTCCCCACAAACTTTGGAGGTCTTAAAAAATTAAGATAAAGAAGTTGTTCTCTTAGCCAGAATCTTTTTTTTCCGTGCTGGCTTTGCTGATCACCTTCTGTCTCCAGGCTGTTTTAGTGAATATTTGATTGTTTCTCTTACCTTTTGCTGTCATTAGATCAGAAAGGGCAATGTTTTGCCTCGTTCTGCCATCAGTGAGAGGAAAACGATACTGTCTTGTCAACAGGAGGGGGAGCATGTGCTAATAGGAAGAGCAGATGCTGGTGCTCTGTGTTTGGATTAGAGACCCTATTGATCCAAAGAGGATTTATAGTAGCTGTGAGAGAGAAGATTGTCAACCAGTGTCATTGTTTTGTTGTTAACCTTTCCCTCTTAAAGCCAAGGGTTGGAAGGTAGAAAGATGTTATATCTAGGGAGATTTTTTTTGTTGGTGGTGATCATTTAAGAAAGAAAGATAATAACTCTGCTTAACAGTCTCATCTCTGAAAACAAAAATTAATTGCTGCTGTAGATTTCAGTGCCTTTATTACAGTGAGAGTGGGTGCCATTCTTGATTCAGAGGCAGTAAAACAGCAGTTCTCTTTGTTCCTTTTTATGATTATTATTTCCTTACTGAATACTTAAGTGTGCCTATTAGTTCAGTGTAATGAGCATTTACTTAGTGAACTGCAGATAAGATTCAATAGGACCTTGATAAGGCTTTGTTAAGGAATTTGTCATTCTGCATTCTAGAATGATTAACAGTGTGGGGGGTTTGTTTGTGCTAGGATTTTAAGAAAAAAACTTAAAATACCAAAGTGAGAGGGATTTGAAAGGCTAAACCACAGTCCCATCCCCGCAGAAGCACAATAGAATATCAAGCTTTTTGCCTTTTTTGCCTTTTTATTTTTTTTTCAGAATAGTACTTGCAGAGACAATCTTCTTTCTGAATTCCAGTTTTATTTTTATTTTTATATCAATGTGACTGAACTAGTGGGTTAGTTATATATATATATATATTTGTTTTATGTTCAGCTGTCTGCTAGATTTATACTAATTTGGTATGTTTCCCTTTCTCTCTTCAGCTTAATAACCAGTTTGTATTTTGTTTTGATTTTTCAGTCCCGTCTTTTACCTTCACACCAACAGGTATATATTTGCACTTTTCCCCCCTTTCTTTGTTACTTAAGCATGTGTTTGTGGTACTATTTCTCTTCCTCTGACATAACCAACCAGCCCAGCTGTTCTGAAGGGGGTTTTTTAAGCAATGTCATTAATGACAGGTATCATTATTTGTTCTCTGGGTAGTGTGCATTTGCTTTGTGGCTGGCAATATTTTCTATTTGTGTGTACCATCTCAGCACACCATTCCACGCCAGCATGCCATTTTGTAGCATGATCCTGTCAGTTTGTACAACCTGGGCTCTCTTCATGCATAGTCCAAGGAAGTAGTGTGGCCTCCCACATTTAGTGATGCAAAAGGTGCTTCTGATGGAGGAGGAATGACTTAGCAGGGCCCAGATGCTGACTTGAAAGAGATTCAGTGAGATTATAGTTGGTGAAATATTTGTTCCTTTTCTTTCCTCTGAATGTGCATTAATCCAGTGACCTCAGAGTTGTCTGTTTTGGAAGATACAGAAAATCAAAGTGTTACAGCAGTTAGATTTCTTTGCTTGCTGCCTTAAATGGTATTTTGCTATGAAATTTTGAAATAATTATCCCGTTCAGCTTAAAAAGAGGTGCATTTCAAATTCAGTCTGAGTTTAAAATCACTTTCTGTTTGGTTTTGTTTAGAAATGTGCAAACTGTGACATAATCTGAATCATAGCCCACCAAAGCCCATGAGAGCCTTTCCATCCCGTAGAGCTGACCTTCAGTGGGTCCTGCAATGTGGCAGCTAAGCAGCTCATCCTCTGCAGCAGATGAAATCCAACACATTCTGTACCCATCAGTATTCTGCTTTTCTTTTAGCTACAGCCTGAGTGAACAGACAGGTTATTTCTTCCTTCTTTGTTCTAAACCCCCTGTTTTCACAAGAGACCTATGAGAACTTGTAGGATGTGTCTATCCAGGCAGGGTGAAACCCACCCACCCCCTCCTCTGCACAGGCAGTTTCCTAGGGAATATTAGCTCCTAATCAGCCCTGTGCTAGTGGGAGCAGCTGAGTTACATCCTTCGAGCTGGACCACAGAGGAAGCAAACCCCTGAGCCTGGGGTGTGCCTGCACTCATCCACACACACCGGGCTGGGTTAGAGTCTCACCCACGTGCTTTTAATCAAACTGGAGAGTGCATGCTCTCAGAAGTCAGCCTGTTATGTTCAGTGGAGCTGCTTCCTGTTCAGCATGAGCAGCTGAGTGACCCTCAATGTTTCTGTAGGCCTTTGAGTGCCTCGGTGGAGAATAATTCAAACTCTTTATTATTTTTGCTGTTACTTGAATTGGCTAAACAGAGGGCTTGTATTGTAATCGGCATTGTAGCACACCACTGAAATTCTGCAGAGGTTGGAAGCTAACATCTATTCTCTCCATTGGATTCTTAACATTAAAAGAAAGTGTCAGGGTTTCTTAAGATATGTCAGAGCTGGAAAATAAATATCCCTGAGATTTTTAAAGAAGAAATTGGGAAAAACATAAAGCATATAAAACACTTAAAAGAAAAAAATCCTTGTTTTTCAATCCAGAATCTCAGTCATGCTTTGACTTTGAATGGAACCGGGCTCCCCTCTGTAGCATTACCTGCAGTAAAAGACTTACCTGTAGGAATGCATCCTACATTTTAATCCTGTTATTGTAATCACTGCCAGCATTTATCTCTCTCTTGCAGACTCCCAGTTTGGAGTTCTTCTAAAGAGCAGAATTTGGCTGCTTGTTTTCAGCACATTCCTAGCTGGAAAGTGTAGAATCCATCAGCATCTGCAGGGAGGCAGTCTCCTTAACCCTTTGCCAAACCCAATGCAAACCTGCAAGATTTATAGCACTGTTTCTTCTTGGATGTTTGCATCCTAAAAGCTAACTCCTCAAACGTCTTGCTTCCTGTGAAGGATATGCAATCCTTCAAACAAATGCATGTGGACATCCACTTTGTTAATAGAGAATACTTCTGAAATGCTAGAAAAACTGTTCTTTCTAATTTAGAAAGTGTTCTTTCTGCCAGACTGTTTTTTTAACCAAGATTTCTATTTTTAAATTTTTAGATTATTTAGTGTAATTTATAAATTCAGTTATAAAATGTTATAAAATGTGGAGCTTCTGTGGACTTCTGCCGTGTGCTTGTTCCCTGAGTGTATTACAGTAACATTCAGAAAATGCATTTGTTTTTACAGTAGCTTCAGCTGTAATGAGCCATTATTTACATTGGAAGTAAGGTCTGTTATAGAACCATGATACCTCTTTAATCTTGCCAAAATAATAAGGTAGAGCAAAGCTTTAACATCCAGCCATTCATGAAATAAATATATGACCTAAATTCTTCCACAGAGTGACTCCACTGAAGTCAGCAGAGTTATGTTAAGAATAAGTTCAACCTGATGTATGGCTTCCTGCTTTCTTAAGCGATTCATGTGTGTGTGTGTGTTCAGAACAGAACTGAAATATAAAACCCTCTTGGGGCTAGGACTAGCAGTTATCAAGCAACCACAAGTATTATGTCTAAACTTGGATTTGAAGAAGTAGCTTGCAGAATGAGACACAGAATTAATGTATAAACAATGCACAATTATTGTCTTAGCTAAAATGAAACAAAGGCGATATAAATACTGTTATTGAGGGAGTCTTATATGATTTTTAAATTTTTTCCTTCTTTTTATCTTCAACTATTTCAGTAACATATCAGAGAGGAGGAGAGGCCGTAAGCAGTGGAGGCAGGTAATGATGTGCTTTATTCTTATAGGTATAAATTGTGTGCAAATAAATTTAAGGATTTTGGAAGTTCAATTGTCCTTGTAAATGATGGTGGGATAATCACTTGTAGAGCTATGTTTTAGTTTATTATATTAATGTATGCATATTGGCCATATATTTTCTGCTTAGAAGGAGGGTGTATGGTTTGATATTTTAGCTTGACATCCAAAACATTATTTGAAATACTTTCAGCTTTGTTAACCTGTAAAAACTGCATCTCAAAGAATGAGCAGCAGAGGGAGTGCTTTAACTTCAAAATAAAGACCTTGCTTACCACCTGATTAAGGGAGTAAAAGTAATTAAGTCATGGCCTTTTTGAGGATTAAGAAATATAGCTGCTTCACAAATACTACAAAGGAAGAAAATATTTATTGGAAAAAAATGTTGAAGACATAAATGTCTTGAAAGGTGACATTTTAAGAAAAAAATCTTTCTGTGAATGCAAGACAGTTAAAGCTTTGCTTAAAATAGATGGGGCACTGAAGGAGAGGGAAGCAGGTTGTAAAATTTACAACCGCCCACTCTGAGGACCAGGTCCATTCCAGATTGAGGATTTAACTAAGACATGTTCACTGGGTTTACATTATTACTTAATGAATGGCCATGGAGAAGACTGTAATTCACATTTCCTCTGTAGGGGTGAAGTTTTCTTCAGGAAGGAAAATAATGGTTTTAGCAAAAGGCAGGTCAGAGCGGTGGTGCTTTAGTAGCACACCATTTTTTTTTCAAATTCAAAGATTTGGCATGATGCTGAAATAATGCTAAAATCTCAAGAGATCAGCTGGGCAACCAAGTCCTGTAACAATTCATGTTCAGAGTGGCATCTTGTGATTCCTAATTTGCAAGACCATGCAAAAATTTGGTAATTGTTAAGATTGGGAATAAAATAAAGCATTCCCAGTCTACATGAGTGCTGTGCAGAGGTATGGCTAGTCAGCTCCTGCTGCAGCTGGACCTGGCATATTACGAGGAATTGCAGATATCTACGCAGCACGGTGTGCTGCTGTGTTCTCATGGCCATAGGAGCATGGAAGGAACCTCTAGAACAGTTACCATGATTTCTGAATGGTAAAATCTGTAAATCACTGGGTTTGCTGCCCTTACTCCCGGATAGTGAGAAAATAGGAGAGGAAAGAGATGAACCCTCTCTTCCCCTGAGAGTTGTTCAAAAAGATACTCAGCTAACTTCCTTTGTTTTCTTTGTGCCACTGTGCTCTCTCACTCTTCCCTTAGCGCAGGCTAGATGAAGCACTCTCACATAGAGGACAGAAATGAATCCACAAGTGTCTACCTCGTGCAAAGTAATTTTGGTACTTTTAGAGAATCAACTTCAGTTTTACTGTCCTAGTGTTCAGCAGCAGTGCCAGAATCTAACAATGTAATTGATTCAAGGTGCAAACATCTGTGCTGCTTATATTCATTTGCATATATGGCATTGACAGCATGTGTGATACAACTTATTTTGTAGAATATGAAACATAGTTCTGCAACGTAAAAAAAAAAAAAAAAAAAAGTTATTTTTGCATATTAAACCATCCTCTGATATCCAAACCTAAGGTTTTCACTTCCTTACTTTATATTTGCAGTGTTTTGGAAAGATTTAGCATTTTTGTCAAGTGCAGTTATGTGAGCATGTTAAAGCATTTTTCAGATTTCAATATGTTACAGTAATATATTTCAACGTAATCCCCATTTTTGTGATGCTGAGAAAATACCCATTTCTGTGGCAATCCCTTTTCTAGACAGGATTTGAGTAATGGTAATTGGGCTGGATTGACTCCAGCTAGCACCCACACAGCCACTTGGCTCTGTCCACCCCTGCTTCAGACCCCGTCCAGTAATTCAGGGAGTCAAGAAATTTGCTGCCAAGGTTAAAGATCTTTGGAAATTATGATCTCAAATCATCACCAGGCTATGGAGCTGTAATGCAAGCATCTCTTGCCTACAGTTCCACCTAAAAGCTCCAATTAGTAGAATTCTCATCTGCTTATGTACATCACACCACATTTCTTACATGACAGCAGGTGTGAATGCAAAGTAAATTTTAGAAACAAAGGATCTTTAATTCTCTGTGCAAAAATCCAGTACACAGATCTTTAGAGTGCTGAAACATTCTGGGATGCTTTGTCTCCCCTAAACGCCTTGAGGTGTAGGTTCATTGTAAGAGCAGAGTATAGGGAAAAAAGCAGGGAATTTCAAATCAGCTGGCATGCTCACAGGCCTACACAGCTGTATATTTATTTCAGATTTTTAAAAAAAATATTTCTTTCCTGAATGCATATTGGCTGGTTTGTAAGCCTGACAGCAAGTCAAGCCTCATCACCTCCTATGTTAAATTGTCAGATGACATATGCAGTACAGAAAAAAATATATATACACATATATGTATAGGTCTTTTAAATGTCATTCTAAGTCTATGACTTAAGCCTGCAGCACTGACAGACTCTATCCCCCACAAATAACTGCATGCAGCTTGTATTTTCAACTTGCAGTTTAAGAGGATTAGCATATTTTATTTTTGAAGATCATCACATCTAATATTATGGAAAATAGTTTCTGCACTATTTCAAATGGAAAGTTGCCTGTTAAATCCCAAGAGAAGGGGACTGTGTTCATGTATGTGTATGTGACAGTAGCTAAAATTATCTATTTTTTAAAAGCACCTTAGTTATCAAAGGCAATTTTCAATTGTGTGGGACTGTAACATGCTACTGCATTGTTAGCATGGAGGCTGAAGAGCCACCGAGGATTCTACAGAACATTCATCAGAGAGCCTTTCACATTCACTACAAAAATCCAACAACAAGGAAGGCTGTTTCTTTCTGCTGATGACAGGAGTACACTTTATCCCAAATGCAGCCAGGATGCAGCATTCCTATCTGGATATTTTTCAGGTGGTCAGTATTCCCAAGAATGCTCTCTTGGGAGCTGAGTGGCTTTCTCATGAGCAAGTGTGTGTCACCCACTCAGCATGGTGAGATCCAAATGCTGCCAAGCCACAGAGGTTTTTGTTACCTCCTGTTCCCTTTGGTGCACCACAGTAGTACTATCTGATGGTGAGGAGAACTTGTTCCATAAATCACCAAGAATTTGGGAATATTCACATTTAAATTTGGCTCTTACTTATGCATAACCATCCTGCTTCCATGTGTGAATTTTTTGTTTATTTGACTTGCAAATTTCCTTTTTTACCTTGCTTTATTTAAGAAAGGGTGAAGGGGCAGAAAAATCGAAGTGCAAACTCCTAAGAGGAAAAAAAAATGTAAAAAATGAAAACCAAAGTGACAGCATATAGTGTAGTCCAGCAAAATGAACTGATACTGCCCTTGACTGCTCACTCCTGAGTGATTTAGCCAGGAACAGGTTAGACAGGAGACTTGAAAATGCTAAACACTTGAATCAAGCTGTGTTTTTCAATGCTCAAGGCTTTTGTTACATGGTATTATTTTGTAATATCTCGCCGTTGTGGAAGAGTGTCACTGCAATGTGAAAATGCTTTTGTTTAGTTTTTGAAATGACCAAGCTTTGTTTTTAAAGGCCTGGACTCCTAAACATCAGCGAACCAGCCACTCAGCCATGGTTAGCAGATACTTGGCCTAACACAGGGAACAATCACAATGACTGCTCCATCAACTGCTGCACCTCTGGCAATGGCAACAGTGATAGCAACCTTACAACGTACAGTCGACCAGGTTAGATATGTTTCTACCTTGCTAAGGAACCTTCTTTACACAGTATGTGCTTCTAATACTTAAGAGAGCGTACAGGTTTGTTTGGGATTTTGTTTCCAATGCTTTTAGGCTTAATGTTGTGTCTCCTCTATGTCGTGATTATGCTTTTGGTCCCTTTTTGGATCCTTTCTTGGTCCTCTTTGGATAGTTGTAGCAGGCTGAAGGAGCCCCTGCAAAGTTCAATGCTGCCAAAACTCACACTGAACCAATACATTTAGGCTGCTGAATAGAGCAGATAAGGTCATTTTGGGGTTGTTCTGTACATCCTTGTTGCTTGGATGGAGAAGGAGAAATACCAATATGGTGTTAATGTGGTTTTTCTTCTGCTTTGGATGTGATGGGAAGCAAGAAATTAAGCATTGCTACAGTGCTTGCAACAAAGCCAGTCTGTTTTGGCACACTCAGAACTTCACTTTGAATGCCTTTCTGAACAAGATTGGATTGCTGGTGTTCTGTTTAGGGTGTGTGAATAGAGAAGTTGACTTCAGACACTTAAAACAATTACAAAATGATAGGTTAAGTGGTAGTTCCTGGAAGCTTGAGTAGAACTCAGAGAGCTCTGGAAGAAAACCTCATGAGTTCTAAGGAACACATTTGAGGAAGTACATCTCAGAGTGCTAATTGTTCCAGATTTTGTTTTAAAGAGACCTTAGGTTCCATTTGGTCTAACCTGGTGTTACTGGTGAGCAATGAAATAAGTATTTTCCACTACAAGTATCTCTACTGGTTTTTGCTGGTTTTGACTAGTAGCATGTCCCAGCAATCCAGAGGGGGAGTATGTGAAGTGGCTTAAGTGCCAAGCAACATTACCTCCTGTAATTAACGTGAAACCAGCTCAAATGGCTGGGAATTCATGAGTGGTGGTAATGGTAATTCATCTCCTGCAGTAATGCTCTCTGACAGTGACCACTGCCAGCTGCTTCAGAGCAAGGTGAGAGATTTTGGCATTAGAGTCTTTTCTCTCACTCTAGCTGAGGTTATCACATCCACCAGTACCTGTATAAAAAAGGTTTGTGATTCAGGGATAGTTTACTGTGGCAAGGACAGACACAGCAAGTTTTGGTAACAAAACAAATTCAGAAAAGGAAGAGAAGGCACATTTTTGATGGTTGCAACCTATTATAACATCTTGTATTGAACTGCAGTGGATTCTCCCTCATTTTAGCTTTCATATTAAGCTTGGTTCTGTTGTGAAGTGTTTCCTTCCTGACAAGTAGAACTTTGGAGCTTGTGGGTCATTGTGCTCAGTCTCATCTTTCCTGGAAATTCTGCCAAATATTCTTAATTCTTACATCGTGGGCTGGTTTATGCTCTGAAGCAGCAGCGATGGATATCCCCTCAGTAGTTGTGAATATGCAAGGTAGCTGCATTTTTAATTGCTTTCAAGTACAGCACTGTCTTCCAAGTCTACAGAACAGGAACTGATTGTTCCAAAAGTAGATGCCATAAAAAATCCAGCTAGATAAATCTTCTGTTATATAGGTAAACCAGTTTTAAGTACTTGTTACGAGGAATTCTAATATGTCTATGTAAAAAATGTACCTACTGCATGTGCTGTATTGATTATATTGCCTTACACACAAATCAGATGTAGCTGCAAATGAAAGGAGGTAAAAAGAAATGTTAGAAGTGACTCTGCAAGGATCTCTTGGCAAAGCCTGAGGTATCAGGAGTGAAGAATATACTGTATGTATAATTGCCCAGTATAATACAATAGACTTGGAAAGGAAGAAAGACAAGTAGGGTTTCAGTAGGTGAGAGAAATGAAAGCATTTAAACTCTAGAAAGCAAGAAGTTGAAGACTGTGAAGCAATAAATAACAGAGGCAGTAAATAACACCTCACATAAGAAGGAAAAATATATCAAACAGTAAAACCTTCAAAAAAACCCACAGGCTGGGGGGCATGAAATGTGCAGTGATAAGTTCTATGTGGCATGTTCTGATACTGTTCCTTAGTCACTGGAAATGTGGATTGGTGGTTTTCTTATACAAGCATTATTTTATTCCCCTTTGTCAGGTAATAAATCTCTAAAAATGTGTATGTGTTAGGGAATGTTTTTGAAATTGAAAATCCTCTATGTTTGCTAGTTATTTCATTTATAGAAATGGTAAAATCTTGAATTCTGTATATAGAGTGTCTTGGCATCCTCTCCAGTAAATTCATTGTGGACACAGGTAATGGACTTCAGGTTTTGAATCAAGTTCATTAGCATAAATACCACTTCTTTTAAAAGAGGAAAGCTATATTCCTGGTGAGTGTTATGTAATTATTGATGCATTAATCAACTGGAAAATGAGAATTTTTGCTTAAGGATCATTGAATACTAGTTCCACTAAGCCTTCTAACTGCTGACCCACAGACTACTTTACTTCATTCAGTATTCTCCCAGTGGACTGGATGTGGAGAGGAAAAATTTGTGGGCTTCCTGTCACACAGTGGCAAGAGAACATGGCAAGGCAGGGACACCGTTTTGTGCAGTAGTGGCCAGAGCATCAGCACGTGTCACTTTACTGTCTGCAATAAGTGTGGTTTCAGGATGCAGTAAATGTCAGAAGAATGAATTCATACTGTCTATATAATATATCTTTAGCATACAGGACAATGTATTACTGTACTATTACGTATTTTGCAATATCCAAAGCAACTGAAAATCAGCAAAAATTTCCAGATTGCTTTTCTGCCTTTTTTGTTTCAAGTTAAAATATAAGATTGTACAAGCAAACAATGATCAAATAAAGACTTGCTACTGGGTACTGAGTTACCTTTTACATTGTACTGTTTTTCTTTAATTCTCTTATATGTAAACATTTTTAAGTCTGTTTTATAAAAACCTGTTGTATGTCTATTTCTTATCACAAATCCAAGAGTGTCTAGATACTGTTGAGGTGACATGAGATGACGATTTTATTTAGTTACTCCCAGTATTCAGTTTTGGTTGAATTTTCCTTGCAATGCAAGTGATTTTAATCACAATTACTAATTGAATATATTTACTGCTATGAGAATAATGTCTAAAAGCCTGAATGTTTATATGGCCACTATGGAAAAGCCCAGCAAGGTAAGTCATTGTAGATATAATTCAGCAGGTCTGCATTTACAGTGAATGAGAACAGTGAACCCTACTTTTGGAGCAGTAGTGTATAAGGTAAATAATATTCTGTAAATATTAAATATTCTGTAAATAGTTAATGGCAGTATCTCTGCCTCAGTGTGTCTGCTACATGGGTTCAAGCCCTGTAGTTGTGCAATAAGGAAATGTTAGAGGGGGTTTCATGAAAAGTCTGGTGTGAGCGAACAGAATGACCTTTTCTCTTTTCTCTCCTCTGTGGTTAGCCGATTGTATTGCAAATTACAACAATCAGCTGGACAACAAGCAGACAAACCTGATGTTGCCTGAGTCAACTGTATATGGGGACGTGGACCTCAGCAACAAAATCAATGAGATGAAAACCTTCAATAGTCCAAATCTAAAGGACGGAAGATTTGTCAGCCAGCCTGGGCAGCCCACTCCTTATGCCACCACTCAGCTCATCCAGTCCAATATCAGCAATAATGTTAACAGTGGCAGCGGGGACACGAATGAGAAACACTGGAAACCCTCTGTTCAGCAAAAGCAAGAGGTTCCACCCATACAGTACAACATTATGGAGCAAAACAAATTAAACAAAGGTGAAGAGCTTTTAGCTTGTTTCTCCTCTTTAGGCATCAGAGGAGTTTTGACCTTCTGGTTCTGGGAGTCTAAAGCTTTCAGGTTCTGCTGTTACAGGCTTCTGTGGTGCTTTTAGATTTCTGCCTCTTTAGATTGGAAATACACCATTAGCGGTGTCAGAAAGTTAATTAGCACCACGATAACCTTTCTGATACTGAATTTATTGTAAAAAATAACAAGCTGTATCTTTAGAAAAGAGTTAAATAAAATACATTTCCTATGGATATGAGATTAATTTAAATTTAATAGTAGTTAAGGGATTGGTTAGGACAGAGGACGGATATTTTATTCATGAGCTAGATGCATGGTAGTCACATTATACTGTACCTTAAATTTTAAATAGGTCAACCCACTCTTCCCAGTCGTGGATGGAGACTCATTAAATCTACATGTTCGTGTAAAAGAATGAAATTTTGCATATCAAACTCCGTAAAATTGTATTGTGTTGTACACTGGGGACGCAAATGGAGTGATCCAATTCATTTTAGACTTGTTCCTAGCAAGCCTTCAATTCTTATATTGAGAGGCAATGCTACCACACACAATTTTGGAAACTAAATTCCTGTCTTACCCTGACTGAAGTCTGTGGATCCAGAAGCTAAAAATAAATTGATTTCAGTGTTAACGGGAAACATCAGAATGTGCTTTAGAGGCCTTGAAGGCATGTTTCTTTAATATACTGTGTGGGAGCTGGAAGAAATAGGTATGTGATTTCTTCTTTCTAGTCCTCCAGGCTACCTCCATGCAACCTCTTTTAATAACCTGATTTGCAAAACAGTATCCCTAGGAGCTGGACCCATTCTAACTTGGAACTTTTTGCATGGATTGTTGTAACTCAAGTGATCGCATAGTGATAAGTGATCCAGTAAAATGAAACATTTCATTACAGGAATGTTGATTTCTCTACCGGACCCATCTACTCACAGAGGAGTTCAAAGGGCAGTATAAAATGTCACACCTTCCCTTGACATAAACATGCCAAGAGAAAATTCAAGGGTTTTGGCTCCTTACTAGAGGGTGAAAGCTGTATTTTTTGTAATTGTTCTCTTTCACGAACTGTGTATTACGTACCTCTTTGGGAATTAAAACATGTTTGGTTTTTATGTGCTGGAAGATACTGCATCTTTCAAACTGTGTATATTACAGCTGCATATTCTCTAGCATATTGTAGTGTGGAAAGGCCCCCTTAAAGCATTGTCTGCTGACAGTCATATATACATATTTCAGAGTGCTGATTTACTGTTTATCCTCTGTGTAAACATATGTGGTATGTAGGGCTTCATCGTGGTCTGTGGAATGCAACTAGGCTGAGAAACTATTACAGAATACACTCTGGTGTGGAATTCATCATTTTGCTCTTTTTCCCGTGCTTACATTATCGCAAACATTTCTGCAGCAGATGGGGACTGAATTCTTAGTTTTGTTTATT
Source organism: Acrocephalus scirpaceus scirpaceus (assembly GCA_910950805.1). NCBI lineage: Eukaryota > Metazoa > Chordata > Aves > Passeriformes > Sylviidae > Acrocephalus > Acrocephalus scirpaceus. Next base: position 9,293,406 of record OU383774.1, read on the forward strand.
TTTGTTTTGATTTGCTGTTTTATGAGTCAATACTCTGGTCTTGGTTTTCTCATTTCCTAAGTCAAAGCCATCTTGCTGCTGATTATACCTATAGCTTTTGTGATGGGAAGTAACTATTTTGATGAGTTACATGCTGTGCTTCATCGTCACTACTTTATGTCCAGTGGTTCTGTTTATGACACAGTTTTATTTGCTGTATGAAGAGTAACCTACCTCCTTTCTGTTCTCTGTAAATTGTAATTACTTTTTAGCACAAGAGTATTGTTCTGCCAGATGAGTATTTTACTTCTGATGAACTTTTACAGATCTGGTTGCTAGATCTAATTTAAAAGTAATAAGTGTATACCAAGTGCTTTGGAACTGGAGAGCAAAGTTATGGTAACAGCCATTAGCAAAAAAAGACCTGTAGAACCTGCATGATCCAGCGTAAATAAAAACAGTCGTGGAGCCAGCAGACCTGGAACAAAGACTACTTCTGTTGTAAATCAAATTCAATTGGAGCTGCATTGTTGCTTCAGCTGATCACTCAGCCCTTGTCATACAGAGCTGACTCCTATGTGGATGTGTCACCTTTGAAATACCAAAAGTAGCTACCCCAGGCCATTGGTTGCCCTGCATGCATAAATTAGGCAGAGACCATGGAAAATCAATCAAGGTGACAGCATTTGTATGTGAAATGCTCAGATAGATAGATAGATAGATAGATAGACAGACAGATAGATTCATTGAGACTTGATCATTGGAGAGGCTTTGTGAAAACCCTGTACATAGAATTCCATTTTACTGCATTTTAGCTGTGCAGATACTAAGCTCCCATGATTTCCCCCAAGCCTACAATAAGAGGCAAGATAAAAATAAAACATGATTGCAGGATGATTTTTTTCCACAGAATGAATTTGTTTCTAGTTCACTAATTTCAGGAGATCTCACTCTGTTATAAAGCAAGTATATAAAAGTAGATGTGTTCCTGAAGGGCAGCATTAACCATACCATTAAACTTGCAGATTACCGAGTAAATGACAACATTGCTCCAACTATTCCCTACAACCAGTCATATGACCAGAATACAGGTGGATCCTACAACAGCTCAGACAGAGGCAGCAGTACATCTGGTAAGTACCTGCAGTGATTTCCAGCCCTTAGGCTTTGTGGTGTTTGGATCCTGTAGCCGTGGTTAGCAATACTTACTGGGCTTAGAAAAGGAGTGATGGAGAGGAATCCACCAACAGTAGATGCTGAACAGCACAAACACTGTCCCAATAGGTGCCTATATTTCTGTTGCATCCTCATGATTGCTTAGTGTCATCTAAATGTCAGTTAACAAGTAACTGATTTTCCAAAATTGTTTCCAGATGGTAAAATCATAGCAATTTCTTTCCAACTGTCACCACAAAAAAAAAAGTATTTTAATTTATGTGTTACTTTCTGGTACTTTAGTGACTTTTTTTCTCATCTCTCGGGTCTACTTACCCAATTCATGAACCAGCTCAAGATTCCACAGCAGTTGAGTGATACCCAACAGAGCTGCTTTAAGAAGTTTTTCATTTTGTAAATTAAACCCATGTATTTCATTGAGTAAAAAAGCATTCAGGCATACATAAAATTTTTATAGGTTTCAGTCACTATATGTCAAAATTATTTTTGTACATATTTTGGATATAGATGGTAGATAATTAAATTTTGTTTTTCATTGTCATCTCCTGTACAAGCAATCTAAAAATCCTTTGTAAAAATCTTGAGACAAAACAGCTTTTTGTATTGACCAGAGCACTGAATTGGTGTTCCATACTTTGGGACCACAGAATATGTTTTAATTCAGAAGTTATGTTTTACCATTGTAGTATAACCTGTTCACTTCCAGATTTGATTTCTGGTAGAAGTATATGAGCTAAACAAGAAACTACACATAGGCTTGGTTTGGGGCTTTACTGTAAGTGTGGTAGTCAGGCTGTGTTCATTTACATCAAACCAGTTCCAGGGTTAGTTATGGTCACAGTCACGAGTGCCCTGAACTTAATGTCTACTAATCAAGATGCAGACCTTTCCCATTCTGTTCTGCTGGTGCCTCTGATAGTTCAGCTGCCTTAATCCCAACCTGTGCTTTGTCCTGACCGTGGCACAGCAGAGACATAAATATGTTTATGAGCTGTGCCTCTGGATGATCTGAATTCTCAGTGGCTGGGATGAGAAGCTCCCAATTCTCCCAGCTGCTCAGCAGTGCTGTTCTAGGAGACAGCCTTTTTCCCATTCTCAGGTCTAAAAATTCAGGATGTGGTGCTGAGCCTGTGCTCAATGATGTTAAGACTTGAAATTCAGCATAAAACATTTCAGGGGTATGAACCATGCAAATTAAAAATGAGAGAGTGGTGTTCTCCATGCCCATACCTATTAGAGTTATTCATAACTCTAACAATTTATAGTCCTGTGCCAAGGACTCTAGCAGGAATGAAGAAAGGTGACCAAAGTAATAATTGTGTTGAACTATGTATATATCATGGTGCTTAGGATACAGAATGCAGGTCGCCTTGGGATAGTTAGTGTCTGGCTTTACATACTGAGATACCACAAAAACTACTGTACATAGCTAAAACAGGTGTTTCTGCCATCTAATGTGGGACAATAATGAGAACTGCTGTCAGTAAAAGTGGAAAATCTGAGACAGCAGAAGTGAAAAAAATAACCCTCCTAAATCTCACTGCAGTATATTTAATCATGTGTATAGTACTTTACTGTGATAATATAAAATCATGCCACAGTTTAAGAAAGAAATGTGAAGGATTCTAAAACACACTCAAAACCACAGGGACTTTATTTACATAAAAGGAATTTATCTATAATAAAGGCATAAGAATAGGAAAGAAGGATTAAAATGTATATATACCAAGGAACAATGGTTGAGCAAGTTCTCATTATAGCCGTGTCCAAACTCAAAATTTTAGACCACCTGAATAATTGGTCTGACTCAAAGTTACTTGAACTGTTAAAGCTGCATTGCTTTATTATGAGCTGTAATTTCCCAGTAATAGTAGCTGAAAACATTTGTGAAATACTTCATCGATCTTTATTTTTTCTTCTGTTATTTTAGTTCTTCTAGCAATTATTTTCAGCTGCACCTGCCATTTAGACTAAAAGTAGTAATTTCATTGTGCCTAAAATGTTTCAGTGGACAAGTACAAATTACCTATATTCAGTGACTTAATGCAACAGTAGAACTTTAATAGATCATATCTATATCATATTATATTTTAGGGTCTGGCAATTAAATAGGATAAAGGCACTTCAGAAAATATGTCTACAGATCATTTGTTTTAGATGATAATCTTTAATGTAATTAACAGAAGTAGGAAGCTCACTCTTAATGACATTGCTTGTAAAATTCATTTACGGTTTTATCGCATTTTGACTGTTTATTTAAAAAAATAAAGTTTTGAATCCCATGTGTTTTTTCCCATGCTATGTAAATTTTCTGGTTAAATTCAACCACTGAAAATGTAGGTCAATTCTACAAAGAAGCTACAAGCCCAAACTAGTGTAAAAAGGAGGAATGCCAATTTACTCCAAACTGAGCAAAACAGTAAATTCTCAAAGAATGCAAAGGCATCTGGGAAGGGACTATAATTGTTTTGGTTTTCATAGCTAGTGCTGAGGAGAGACTTCAAAGCATTACAAATATGTGCTGCTTCTTATTCCCAGGGAGTCAAGGGCACAAGAAGGGTGCTCGGACCCCGAAGGCTCCCAAGCAAGCTGGCATGAACTGGGCAGATCTTCTCCCACCCCCTCCAGCACATCCACCTCCCCACAGCAACAGCGAAGATTACAGTCTTTCAGTGGATGAGAGGTAAGCAAGAGGAAGGCATTGTCCACCTCCCACTTTAATCCCTAGTTGATGGAAGTGTGATTTGCCCTACGAGCTGGCAGTGAGCCCTTCCTCCAGCACTGTTGTGGTGCTGCTCGTCGAGCTGTAGCGTGGCAATTTGGAGAGCCCTTAGTGACAGTGCTGTGCATCCACTCAGCACATCCTTACTGAGCTGCTCTCGAGAGCACAGAAACAGTGGTTTGTTTCTGGGCTATTAATACATGTGTCAGATATGCTAATTACACAGTACAAATTTAAGTCCTTATTTTCTTAAAAAATTAATTTTAGCTATGACCAGGAAATTCCTTGTCCTGTGCCACCTGCAAGGATGTATCTGCAGCAGGATGAGCTAGAGGAAGAGGAAGAAGATGAGCGAGGTCCTACTCCACCTGTGCGAGGAGCAGCTTCCTCTCCAGCCGCTGTCTCCTATAGCCATCAGTCAACTGCCACTCTCACCCCCTCTCCCCAGGAAGAACTCCAGCCCATGTTACAGGACTGTCAGGAGGATCTGGGACACACACAACACCAACCTGACCGGAGGTGTGTGAATGCAAATGTAGCGAGAGAGATGTGACAGCAGTCATCTGAGCCCCACTGAAAATTCCTGTTGAATTTAGTGAGGCCAACAATTTCCCCATTATTCTGTTGCTATTTAACTTCTAATCCAGGATGCTAGAACTATTTTAACCTAAGAAATAGGTAATTAAGTTGCTTTATTATTGTACCATGGGAAGAAATGCAGTATATCACTTTAGGGTACGTACGATGCTGACATAAGTTAAATTCACAGTCATCAGGTTATTAAAGTGGTATCGTTAACACAGCTTACCATATAATTACAGTTCCATTGTTTCCAATAGATTTACTGCATTATTACCATAAAATAGCATGCATTATTTCACAGTAACTGTGCAATTAACTTGTCACCAATATGTATGAATATATATAAATATATAATTTATATAACCTATAGATTTTCCTCCTCTCATAAATCCTAATACAGGAAATTACTGCTTGCAAAATTTTCTTAACATTTCCATCTAACCTTATTTAAAGGAATGACCAACATTAATAAAGACAGATATTTGCTACAGGGAAATTTTGTTTCTTCTCTGAGTTGCTTTTACAACTGTTTTGCATATAAACTCTCACAGCTTCTCTCCCATAAAACAGTGAATTCTGAATGAGCCCTTTTATGTATGATGCTTACATCTCTTGGCTTTTGTTAGGAAGGCACAGCTTTTCCATCCCAAATGATGGGCTTTTATTATCTTTTTCCTCCAGTGGTTTGCACATATTGTTTATTGCCACAAATATATAAACTTACCTGCAGCATATTCTGTAGAATTTCTATTTTTAGCAAAATGCAAGCCTAAATGAAATTTATACAATTTTTCTGAGTAGACTGTGGAACTTGGATTTTTCGACATAACTTACTGGATATTTATAGATGTATTTTCCAGAATGTTTTTTGAAAATTAGGTCATCCTTATGGCTCCATTTTTTAGGTAGGCAGAAGTTACGCATCTTTTTTTAAAGGGGCCTGTATCTGCACTTTAGGTATCTCCTACTTGATCTGCCTTGATTTGCTTCCTTTACTCTTTATGGTAACACTTGAACTGTGTATCTGTTCCTCCTTTCCTCTCCTTTCCTCTTCCTTATCTTCCAGTGTCTTCAAAATCACTCTTTTGACTGAAAAAATAGAATGTGTATTTATTTTGTCCCTCCTACAATGGTAAAGTCTAGCTTTGCTGAAAGTCTTAGAATTTGTTAGTGACTAATTCTGTATTTTCCATCTTACTTCTTCGAAGAAGTTGTTTCTTTTCTTTTTGCCACATCCATCTCATCAGTTTAAAAATAGTCATATAATTCTATTTATTTGATTTGTAAGGCTTGGCTGTTCATCTGCTGGTGTCGATACAACCCAGGGTTGCTGCGGAGGAATTGGGTGTCCTGTGCTCAACAGCTGTAACCTGTTCTGGAAGGGTGGGGTCCTGCTTTAAATGTGGTGTGGCAGTACTTTCAAACTAAGAATACATTCCAAGCAGTGCCTTTCTACATTGATTTGGGGTGTTTTGTAAATGGTGGGTTTAGAGTAAAAATAATGCCTGAAATGCTGTCTGTCATACTTTTTGTTAGCTTTACTCATAGTTCTGCTGAGTATTATTTCATTTGCTGGTCAGAACCAGGCATCTAGAATGGGATTCTGGTGGTGGTGGTGTACTGTAATATTTCTCTGTCTGGTGAGCTTGCTGGAAATTAGCAAACTGAAATAAAAACCTGTGGTCTGGAAGAGTCAGAAAAGAGAGAAAAAACCTAAGGATTTAGTGGGACAGCAGGTGATCTCAGTGTTAAGTCCAGAGCTGAGATAGGAGACAATGTCACTGTTAAAGCGAGAACCTGCATCAGATAAAGGGAAAGAAGTATTGTTCGTTCTGTCTGCCTGTGAACCAGCTTCACTCAGCCTATCCCTAAAGGTTGGCAGCCAAACTACATTTTCAAGAACACTAACATATTTTGTAACCAGTCGCCTGTCTTCTAATACCAAAACCTAGAGAATAGCCAAATATATCACAGGGACATGTGTCACAAGAGCTTTAAATTAAGGCAGTAAGACTTTATTGGGCAAAGTCTCTAGTCAAAGCAGGTACAGATTCCAGGCAGCAACAGCTTCTGGGATTTGGGGGTGCTGTTATAAAATGATTATTGGACATTTTTCCCTAACTATTCTTCATTCTGTCCAGTAGTTAATACAGCAAGTGAAAAACAGTGATGATGTAGTCCAGGGAGGATCCAATTTGCTCTTGCTATAGAGTATTAGGTTTTTCCTTGCTAACATTTCTTTCCAAAATTAATGTATTTATGTATTCCCATTTATTAAAATTAAAGAAAAAAAACAAAAAAAAACACCAAAATTGCATGTTACCCACACAAAAGAGTCAATTTAACCATGAGTGTCATCGTTTCTCAATGAGATAATAAGAGGGCAAAGTTGAGAAAGGAAAATTACTTTGAATTTTTTTTCAAAGCAGACTGCAATAGAAATCCCTGGTGAGCACAGCCAACAGGAGAACCATTACTGCAGGAAGTGTGTTTTCCTGCCAGACAAATGGCAATTAAAGAGCTTGTCTGTAGCCCCGTGAAGAACTGTTGACAATGTTGCTACCTGGAACTTCTGAGTGAAGTATTAACTAATCTTGAACATTGATCTGATAGCTTATGCTTTCCCTCCTTAAGCTGGAGATACCATTACTGACAAATTAAGATCAAAATTAGTTAACCTATACATCTTGGTACCCCTAAGGCCTAGAACTAACACTGTGGTAGAAAATTCTTTTATTTCATCACCTAGATCAATTTTAAAAATAATGAAATTGCAGTCTCTCTTTTCATATCTTTCTGAATCACTGGGGTGGGTGGAGGGAAGGTAATGTTAATGGAGCAATCTATTTGGATAGATGCATCTGTTGGCATTGATAGTTTCAAGCTATATGTTTAGTTATTTCTTTTACTTATACTCTCAAGGGTGCACAGATAATTTTTTTAATAGCCACATGATCTGTAACCAACTCTTTGCTTATCTCTACGTGTGTTATTTAGGGAAAATGAACAGCTTTATCTTTAAAGTCAGTGATATAGGAACCACATTAAAAAACCAGATTTCTTTGTGATAGATTTCAAGCTACGTAGCTGTCAGTTCTGATTTACAGCAAAAGTATAAACTAAAAAACCAAACCTGAGCCTTTCAGATATAAATTAGGTTGATTTAAAAAGGCAGGCCAAGCTTGCTGGGAAATAAAAAAACTATCTTCATCAATCTGCTGTTTCCTCTGACTCGGTTATGTGATTTCAATTCTTCTCACCCTTGTGTTTTTATGCAGACGTCAACCTGTGAGTCCTCCACCCCCTCCAAGGCCCATCTCCCCACCACACACCTATGGATACATCTCAGGGCCCTTGGTCTCTGACATGGATACCGACGCCCCGGAAGAGGAGGAGGACGAGGCAGATATAGAGGTTGCCAAGATGCAGAACAGGAGGCTCCTTTTGCGTGGCCTGGAGCAGACCCCTGCCTCCAGCGTTGGGGATTTGGAGAGCTCTGTGACAGGGTCCATGATCAATGGCTGGGGCTCAGCCTCTGAAGAAGACAACATCTCCAGCGGGCGCTCCAGTGTGAGCTCCTCGGACGGATCGTTTTTCACCGACGCCGATTTTGCACAGGCTGTCGCAGCAGCTGCCGAGTACGCCGGGCTCAAGGTGGCCAGACGGCAAATGCACGAGGCAGCAGGAGGTGAGTTCTCCTCTGCTCCGTGGGAGAACCAAAAAAAGTGACCATTGTGAAATGAACCTGTCCACAGGCGCTGTCTGAACTCCTGTTCTTGGGGTGTTTAGAAGTCAGAAGGAGGCAGAAAAGGAGTTTTGGTGAAACAGTCCAAATAAATTGCTGCTCTACAGTGTTTTTCATAAGTAGTTCCTTGGTCTCACTGATCATGGACAAACATCAACCTTGCTGGTGGATTTACACTCAGAACTGAATAGGGCAGGGAGGGGGAAGGGATTATAGAAGTCTATCTTTTCCCAGTATATGGCTCCCAGTGTTTTCAGTCACTCTACAACAGAAGATTTAATCCCTCTCTATTGAAATGTCCAAATAAATAGTAAACCTTTAGAGTCATATTTCCCTGGATTTTTTTTTTTTAGGAATTCTGTTCAGGTTTTTACTGTTGTATTATTGGGATGAACTGGCTTTGTATTGGCTTCATATTTTGATAGCTGTTATGAGTTGCATTTGAAACTATAGATTATGCATATGCAGCAGGGCTTTTGCATATGTTTGTGTTTTCACTTTTCCTTTCTCCTGGAACACCATCAAACATAGAAAACATGATATTTGAAATATTTCATTTTTTACAACATGCTGGATACTAGTAGCACTGGATACATATGGGTAATCAGTAACCTTACTAGGCCAAATAGTTATTGTTATACTTCATCTAAAAAATAAGAATACAGCAGGCTGGTTTCAGGGATGCAGGTTTCAGGCAGTTCCATGAATGTTTTAACAATCAATCCTATTAAACTGCCAGACCTGGAGAAGAGGTACTCTGTCACAACTGTGTCCACCCTGACTCCACAGATTTTCAACCTTCCTCCCACTTCTGACATCCTCTCCCAGTTAACAGTCCTTTGTTTCATTTCAACACAGCTGTTCATCATGAAGAGTGAGAGGGGAGGTAATTTAGTAATTCTGGATGAAATCCTGACCGATTGAAGTAGGTGGCAAAACTCCCATTCATACCCACAGGGCCAGGATTTTATCCAATTTGTGCAAATAAATCCCTATAAATATGTGTAGAGATTTATATATTTAGAACAGGTCTTCTTACATCTCGTTGCTTATATTTTTGCAGCAGTTAAGTTCATGTTATGCAATGGTTTCTATAAATTGGCATTACATGTGCCTGACTGCATGTCCTTAATATGTGACACTTCATATCTGCAAATAATCTGTGATAAAATGCCAGCCATCCAGCCTCGATGCATTCCTGAAAATTCACTCAAAGTGGCAGAGGGGACTTCTGTACCCAAGACCTGCTAGTCACTTGCTCTGCTTATGGCAGGGATAAACCTCGTGTAGTCCAAGCTAAGGGAGGGGAAACCTGAAAGGGAAACATTCTGCTCTTTCCAGAAACTGGCTGGGTGGGAATCCTGCTTGTGCTTGCCTGCTGATGGATTTCGTGCTCCTGGGGCAGGAGCTACCAGCTACCAAGCAGCTGGATAATTTCTGTGCAACCAAGCCAGCCTGCCTAATGATAGGATAGCAAATGCTTTGATTTAGTTACAGCTCATTCTAAAACTGGATGAGTTTTACTATTGTTCCAAATGTGTATTTTTAGGTTTTGCAAAGCTAGAGCATTCTGATGTGAAGAGAGAAAGCATGAAAAGTCTCATTTTAGGTGAGAAAAATAATTGCTATTGTTCTATAACCATTTGCAGGCCGTAGACATTTTCATGCATCACACTGTCCCAGACCCACCAGCCCTGTATCCACCGACAGCAACATGAGTGCTGTTGTAATACAGAAGGTCCGACCTGCCAAAAAGCAAAAACACCAGCCAGGACATCTGCGCAGAGAAGTCTACACAGATGGTGAGTCCACTGAAACGGGTGAAAGCCTCAGTGAACCTTTCTAAATGTGCACACAGAGCGTGTGCGAGAAATTTTTCCACAGAGACAACGCCGTGTTTCAGAATTCAGTGATTTGTGTTTCCTGTTGCTAAACACGCCGAATGGTTCAATAATTTTAAATAATTCCTTAATACTGTACATTGATGCTTCCACTCCAGAGCCTTGCACCTGTTTTCTGTGGTGTCCTAATCGGCTAATTACTGTCATTATTTAAGAGCCCAGATAGCTTAAATAGTACAGTCATTGAGAATAATGCGTGGTTAGGATTAAAATCTTGGTTCATGTGACTGACTATTAAAACCTTCAGAATGTGTCTTTTCCTGGAAAAAAAAACCCAATTCGCCACTCAAATGGTGGACAGCACAAATCAGTGAATTGTAATCCTGACCACAGCATTGTTGCAGGCGGTTACTTTGTGAGTGAAAGCAAAATCTAATCATCTTCTCTCGTGCCTTCACACACAATATCAACTCTTGCTGAAAAGGTAGTGCTTGTATTCTCTTGGGGGTGTAGGATGATAATGCAAACATTGTGATGTTGTCTAGAGAGAGCCTTTAATGAAAATGCCTCAGGTGGTGCAGCTTTTATTAAAGCACTGCCTTCCAGTTGTATAAAACAATCCGTGGGCTTTGTTGGAAATTCATGTAAGATAAATTCCCCAAGACTTAACCCATCTTGTCAAGTTTGCTGAATTTGCTAACAGGAGGGAGACGTGGGGGAAGGGGAGGGGAGGGAAGGGAAAAGGAAAGAAGGGCAGAGCTCCCCACCTCCTGCTTCTCTGCAACAACAATCTGATTAGGACTTTCATTACCAGCCTGAAATTTTTCAAAGAGGGGCATCATTTGCCATTATCATATGAAAGGCTAATATTATAGATCCTTATCCAGGGTTACAAGAAGGGAGTTTTGAACCACTTCTCCCTGTGATTCCTGCCACTTGACGAAAAAATTTAATACAAAGCTCAAAGCACGATGAGCAGAAGTAATTTAGCAATGAGTGGTTGTCCGTGCTATTATCTGTACTTTATTCCGAGTATTTTCTCTCAGTAGCATCTATCTGATTTTAGGCTGCGTTAAATGCTGGCATGACACAGTGCACCTGGGCCTCTTGGCTTGTGCCCAGGCCCCTTCTGTCAGCAAAACTGAGCTGTTGGAATATTATCTGATTTCAAGAGGTTATTACAGTGGTTTTGTGCATGTTTGCTTCTGTGAAAGGACAACACAAGGTGTAAATCCCAAAACTGTACCAGAAATGTTTATAAGACTCTTGTAATGCCGTTTCACAGGATTTTATTGACATTTTATCAGCTTTTATTCTCTTGAAGAGAATGCTCTTAACTGAATAATTGGCAGAGCATCTAGCCACAATACAAACACAATAGCTAGGACATGAGAAATAAATAAAGGTGTTTTATGTGGCCATTTGCTTCTAACACGGGGATAAATAAGAGATGGGCCTGTGTTTGATGACAGGTTTTTGTGAAAGCAGTTATACAGACTTAAATCATAGAGCCATTGTCATTAGATATTGCAATATAGATTTGACAATCATGATCAATATTTGTTTTGTGTTATGTAGCACCTGCTTACTTCAGCATATTTTCTAATTAGGTAAGAATTTCCACTAACCTCTTTATAGTGCAATACAATGTGGTCATTCAGGGAATAGCAAATTATGGCTTTCGTTCCTGCAGATCTAATAAAATCCAGTTCAAAGGTTGAAGGACTTGTTTAGTTTTGATTTTTTTTTAATTATTTTTTTTTCCCCTCAGTCCATTTGCATAAGCATATTTGGAACCTTACTGTAGATTCTAACCATTCACTTTAATAGCCACATCTAGTATATTGTGACCATTTAGAAATAGCCATAAAATAACATATAGTAATTGTTTTCCTTAGGTGGAGAAGAGTGATACGGATGCATGAATGAAACATTTAAGCACAATTCACCTTTCTGAGATATACTTAAGTTTTTATACTGGCTTGATGACTATTATTTATCTTTTTTTATAAAGGAGTGCCTGATACAGAGTTGCTTTTTTTCTTCCTAATAAATGAACATATATGTGTGTTTGTAGTAGTGGTGGAATAAAAAGCAGAAGCATTCAGTAAATACTAAAAAGAGAAAAAAAGATATTCCCTTATTACTTTCTCAGCCTCTGTCCAGGTAGTAACAATTTTGTATTTTCTGTGAGCATTATTTCAAGTCAGTTGCTACTTTATGTGGGATGGGATTTCAGCTCACTTGTTTTGTTCCTTGACAGTCATCCAGGCAGTGAAATGTTCTTCATATTTGTGGCTAAAAATCCTTGCTCAGTAGGTGGTAGGGATTAAAATGTATGAATTTTTAATTGCTCTTCATCTAGCCTTTTAGAAGAGTTTACTAAGAATGCATTACAAGAACCAACTAGCAGATGTACCCCCCTTCTCAACCTTGACTGACCTACTTACATATTTAATTTAGAAAACCAAACCTTAAAAGAATATGTTTGTCTTTTCTAAAAATATATGTGGGAGACTCTCTTCTGAACTGTCTTGAGTTGATTTATCTTTTGTTATAAACCCTAGAATTGTAAGCATTTAGATAAAAAGGATAAAAGTACTTTGCCATTGTTCTGATTCAGTATGTCTTAAAATAGAAATTATGCCTTTCACAGTTCACATGAGATTTTAAAACCTGATTTTTCTTTAAATCTCTGAGTGAGAAAAAATACTAAACAATTTTGCAACTAACTGGCTGAGAGTGTAACTGAGTTATTTAGCTGTGGTACCAATGACATGATGTCAGGGCAGCTGAATTTCTCACAAAAGGCATTTGAACATCTGCCAAATATTCCTCGAATTTTCACTTGGAAATGTTAAGCCTTTATGCATGCCAACACCATTTGTACTTTTGTCTCCCTCTGCCTGTGCAGTACAAAAAAATATACTCTGTATGAAGCAAATTTTAGCAAGGTACAAAAAAAGTAGGAATGAATTTCTTACTCTGCTAAAAGTCAGCTTGTTACTGAATTATAATAATTTTCAGATGCTTGCCCTCTTCTCAGTCCTTACTTCTGAGTCCATTATGAGATATTCTGTAAAAAAAAAAAAAAAAAAGACAACAGGCCACAGCTTTTATACATCACATTGAGTATTGCTGTATTAATTTGTTCATCCAATTATATTGTGTACAGTGTGAGCCATGTTTCGTGAGACACAAAGCACAAAAACAACTTCAGTACATGAATAATAGCTCCGATTATGGTGTGTCTGGAAATCTTAAATGCTAAGGTTTTTTTCCAGTCAGGAACAATCTTGAGTTTTGCATACCAGCATGAATGTGCAATTGACTAAAAATTCACTTTGTGTCTTAGAGAATGATGGAATGGCCTAAGTTGGAGGGAACCTCAAAGGTTATCTGGTTCTAATCACCTGCCATGGCCAGGGACACCTTACTAGACCAGGTTGCTCAGAGCCCCATCCAGCCTTACCTTGAACACTTCCAGAGGTCGTCTTCAGTATTGCATCAAATCTATATCTCTGCTGTTTTCTTCAGAGTATGACTGAAAAATCTGCAGCTTGACAGAGTTTAAAAGAGGAAGTTGCCTAATGAAGCCTAATTCTTTCATTGGTCACTACTTACAATTAATCTTTTTGTGCTTATTTGTGGTGTCTCCACTTTAGTGTTAAACTAACTTAACAGATTATTTTTCCTCAGTACTGTTTTGCTTATGCCGTGGTTCCTCTGTGTGTTCTCATTTAGAAAATTATCATCTCTCCTTTCAAAAGGCACCTATTGAAGGTTTCTCCTGTAGGCTGGGCTATGAAATGGCATCCATTAATTGTTTGAGTTACATGGGAAGCAGGGTAACAGTAATACATAGACATGAATGAAACATGTGAGCACAGCTGACCTTTAACAAATACTTCTGAGTTCTTTCTATTGGTTTGATGTTGCTTTGTGATTTATTTTTTATTCCTTACAATGGAAGCTTCCATTCTGCTTTTAATAAGAAGTGTGCCAGTTTGTACTCGAGGAGGCAGATTGAATCTGGATTTTCCCTGTGAACTAAGCTGCTAAAATAATACCACAGGGGTGTAATAGTGTTGGCCTCTGAAAGGGATTTTTTTTCCCTCTGTTAAGGATTCTTCTCAGTCAGAAGTACTGTGTTATAATGAAGATTTTTATAGTTTCCCTGCAGGTTGCAAAAATGTTCTTGAAAGTGAATATCACTTTTCTTTAGTTATTACTGTACCACAGAGCTGCTGCCAGTTTATGAAACTTTTTATATCAATGCATCTTTCCTTTCCATAGTCCAGATTCAGCACCACTTTGTTCACTGTCCTGTGTAGCTACATAAGATTCTTGAACAAAGTAGTTTGTTCCAAGCTGTATTTTATAGGCTACAGGAATGTCCCTTCCTTTCAGTATTCACTGCCATGCCACATCTGCTGGACACTGGCTTCAAGGGTGGCTGAAAAGGCTGATGTTGGATATCTGCACTCCCTTTACATCAGCAGGTTCAATAAAGAGCTATTCAGTGCTTTATTCTAGAGGAAGTGAGTGGAGCATGTGAGGCACAAGATACTGCATTGTCCTGGTTTCAGCTGGGGTAGAGTTATTTTCTTCTCAGCAGCTGTTACAGGGCTTTGTTTTGGATCAGAATGAGAAGGGTGTTGATGATGGTTTTTTACTAAGTTGTGTTTATCCTAAGTCAAACTTTTTTTTTTCTTGTCTTATGCTCTGCAAGTGGGGAGGTGCACAGAAGGAACTGGGAGGGAGCATATCTGGGACCAAACTGGCCCAAGGGACATTCCACACTTTGGAACGTCATGTCCAGTATATAAACTTGGGATTTACCCAGAAGGGCCCATCTGGGTTCAGGAAGGGGGTCTGGCATTGGTCAGTGGGTGGTGACCAAAGCAATCGCATTGTGCATCACTTGTTTTTCCCTTATTATTGTCATCATTTTTATTGTTTACCATTTTTTATTATTTTACTTTTATTTTCAATTTTTAAACTGTCCTTAGCTCAACATACAAATTTTACTTTGATTCTCTTCCCCATTCCACTGGAGTGAGAGAAGAGAGGTGGAAGGTTGAGCAAGTGGCTGAGAGGAATTGCATATCCAGCTGAGCTTAAAACCATGAGAGTCCTTTTTGGTGCCCAATATGCACCTCAGAGGATTGAGATAAGGACAAATCTGACCAGAGTGTGTTAAAAGAAAAGCATCTGTGGTTCCAAAAACCTAGACTTCTGAGTCTGAGTATCTTCATCCACTTCTGAATCAGTGTCCTCTTCTGAGGGAAGACATCTTGTGAGAAGAAAGTTTTCCACAAGAAGGAAAGTATTGTTGAAATCTCCACAGGCTAATTCAGAGTTTGTTTTATTTTTTAAACCTTGTCCAAGTTCTGTAATTGCTAACAGTGTTCTGTGAGGGATGGGGTCCATCTTCAGCCTTGCTTTGGAAAAATAGTTCTTGTGCTCAATAAGCTTTAGTCTGGATTGACATGGTTTTATGCACGGGGCTTTCAAGGAACATACTACACAAAATTCTTAGGCAGACTTCACATGAATTTTCATATGATTGCTGAAATGTAAGAGGTTATATAGTTCTTCAGAACAACACTTTCTGCAGCAGATATTGATTCTTAAGATCACATGGCTGTGGATCTTTGTGATCCAGAAATTCAAATTTGCATCTCCAGGGCTGGGCAGCCCAGTGAAAGTAGTTTGGTTTGCTCTTTGGTGGCAGGACCTCACGGGACATTTTTAGAAGAGGTAGTCTGAGTGCTACTCTGATGTCTGGAATTACAGACTTTCACTGCTGAGGCTGTGTACTGAGCAGAGGTTACCTCTCTAAACCATGGTAATGCAACATAACTGTTTCTGTGCTTTTTGCCCAATACGTTGTAAGGCTTGGTGCTGTGACCACGACCACTTCCCTGGGAGCCTGTTCCAGTGCCCAGCCACTCTCTGGGTGAAGAACCTTTTCCTGATATCCAATCTGAACCTCCCTTTCATTTTGATTCAGCCACTTAGTTTTCCAAGCTTACATTATGCCTTTATAGGCTTGGAAAATGATAGTCCTTTTTCTTAAAAGACACCTGCAAATAGTGAGTGTTAAGTAGATACTCAAATTTAAGTCTCAATAGTCAATTGTTTACCTTAAGCTGCTCTCCAAAACTGCTAAAATTCAACAAACAAACTACCCTGATGGGATGTTTTGTTTGTTTGCTTTGTTTGTTGTGGGGTTTTTTTCACCAGGACAGTGGAGTTATTACAGCAGGATATAATTTCCCTGAAGTATGTCCAACCTTATGAACCATACTTTTTGATATCTTTCTTCCTCATCAATCCAGTACAGCCAATTGATAAATTTCCAGCCTTGTTTAAGACAGGTCAAGGATAATTCCAAGATATGTCACGAGGTGAATGTGGTGGATGGTTCCCAGTAAGCTTACACAGAGCACTGAATTCTGCATTGCTTCATCTTTCCACAGGGCTGGATCAAGTCACTCATGCTTTGTGTCACTAGAAAACCTCTCAAAAATGTCTGGCATCTGCCATACCTGAACTTATATGTAAATATTAGATACCTACTTTTTCTTACTCAGGAGTACTACCTTTATTTTTGCCCCAATTTAGGTAAATTTCAGTTGAAATGTTCTCTTGAATAGACTGAGAATTAGCTGTATAGATAGTGATGTTGTTTGAAAAACAGCTGCTCCAGAAATGAACACTATTACAAAATGCTGAAGTTACAATTTTTAATAGTGAAGGATTGTTTTCTAGCAATTTCACTTGGGAATATTAACCTCATCTCACTTTTTTTTAACCTGTTGTTCTCTTATATCCATGTGAATTGTGCCTATAGATTTCTTCTTAAGTGCTTTTGTATTACCACTTCCTTGCTTGACTCATATATTTTTTCATCACGTTTATATTCCACAGAGCACTGTTGTATCCTGATGAACATTTTACATATTCTAGTTTTATGTCCTAATGCAAGAATAGAAAAATATAATGAATTAAATTGAATTATGTGTTTACTTTAAAAATAGTATTTTAAAATATTCAGAATTTTAAGACCCCCTTAAGCTGTGCTAATTTAAAGAGACAAACCCAGAAGTTTCTTTTCTTTTTTTTTCCCTCTGAGAGCTTATTATTTTATTGACTGACTGTGCTTTTTTTTCTTAATATGTCATGACATAGTCACAGACATCAAGGATATGTGTTATTTTAACTTATTGTTTTAAAAGAAGAGTGCAATAATGCATATAGTTTGTCTTACATGTGTCAGCAATGCATCTGATACATGTTCTTACATCTCAGCCCGTTTATTTTAATGCTCACTACACTGAAGACCTTGAGTAATTGCAGCACAAGCTGCTGTATTCTTGAATGGACTTAGTAAAAAATTACAAATATCAGGAAGGATATGTTATTATCCTTAACTCTTTGTTGATATCCATAACCGATGTATTAATATACAAGTTCCTGAAGTTTATTGCTGGTTTTGGTAATGGTTTTTAAGAAAATATTGTGATTTGAAAAGGCAGGGAGAGGTCGTCCTTTGTGTTTTTAAAGCTCAAGCTTCTGGAAAAATACCCATCAGCAGTTTTAACAGTAACATAATATTTTTTGGGGTGGAGAGAGGAGGGCAGAGGGGGGGACTGAAGGTAAACAAAAATGTCTGTTTCTTCAGTTCAAGTCAAATATTATTTCTTAATTTCACTAGTGCGGGATGTCATGGTAATTACTCTTCTCTCTCACCTCCCCAGATCTGCCCCCTCCTCCTGTGCCCCCTCCAGCCATCAAGTCCCCGACGGCGCAGTCCAAGTCGCAGCTGGAGGTGCGGCCGGTGATGCTGCCCAAGCTGGCCTCCATGGACGCCAGGACGGACAGATCCGCGGACAGGAAGGGGGCGAGCTACAAGGGCAGGGACGGGGCAGATGGCCGGCAGCATCCCGACGTGCGGACGGGCTCGGGAGAGCGCAGAGAGCCCCCAGAGCAGCAAAGCGACGGCAAACCGCGAGCAAGCAAAGCACCAAAACGAGACAGCACACCAGCAAAAAGTCATCTTCTCCAAGGTCATTCCTCCTGCCCAGGGTTTGCTGGAGTGCTGGGTGTTGGTGCTGGGAGCTTTGCAGGCTGGTGATGTGAAATTAGAGCTGCTAAATTGCCAGCGTTTGTCATAACTGTAGTGTTGATCTGGGTCACAATGTGTCTTGGTTTGGAAAGAAAGGTGTCTGCCAGGGAAAGCTGGAGCTTCCCTTGGAATGGAGAATGTAAACCCCCTCCCTCCAAACTATTATAATTTTGCAATTAAGGGGCTTTCAGGCAAAGATATGGGAATAGGAAGAACAGTTATTTACTAGGAATATTAAATATACAAATGTAGTAGTACAAAAAAACCAAGCAAACAAAAAAATCCTAGAAACACTGACAGAATCAAAATACGACCTGACACCCTGTTGGTCAGGATGTTGGGAGCAGTCCAAAATAAGTCCTCCTGGAGTGACAGAGGTGGTTCTGATGGAACAGAGATGATTGTCTACAAGGGTCCAGTGGTGGCGAGGTGGGTCTGGTCTTCCTCTGGGAATCCAGTGGAAACAGGCTGTCCTGGTGTTCTGAATCTCAGGTTTTATCCAGGTAGGAATGCTTGGCTCCTCCCTCTGGGTGGAGCATCTCACAATGGGATGATGTAATTGTATCAGTCATGCAGTGAGCCTCAATGGCCCATTAACAGCAGATATCCCCCTGGAGGGAGGATGGGTTGTGAAAGAGATAAGGAACACTGCCCCACCTGGTTTTAACAGCTGGCCCATTAACAGAAGACACGCACCCCCTCCCCCTGGCAGTTATGAAGAATGGGTTATACAAGAGATAAAGAAAACACCTCCCCAACTGGTATCAACAGATGGCAATAGAATAAACACTTTTGGTTACTTATTGCAACCCGAGACACACTGCAGGATCTTGTTAGGGTAAAACAAGCTTAATACAAGCTTACAAAACATTTTTCTGTTTTGCTGCCCTTACACCCATCATGTATTAAAGCTATTGCTGAGGAAACCAAAAAGAAATATTCCTTAAGAGTTGTAAGGATCAGCGTCCCTGCTCTTACCATACACTTGTAGTCTAGTTATATTTAATGTTCCTAAATATAATCTGGTTTAGAAGGAGACTGATTGAAGTCAGACAGTAGATCTGTAGGTCAGAAACTTAACTTTCCAACCAAAGGATAAGCATTTGGCCCATTTTTCCAATTTGTAGAGGACGAAAAGGACAGAATGATACCTGGTCCTGTTTCAAGAGTAAGAAAGCCCTAGTAAGTGGTGAATTAATTATAAATACTAACTCACATAACATTACATGAGCCAGACCTGATCAAAGAAATCTCTTATTTACAGAAAGTGCTAAATTTACTAATTAATGGAACATGCCAAGAGTTCACCAAGAGCACAGAGTGATATAAATGCCTGGTCCTTTCTACCTATAGGTATTTAGGGATAACATCAGGGATGTTTGGGTATTAAGTTGATTAGGTGGGCACGTGAATAAACTTTTGATTATTCAGTGGATTGCTGTAGAGAAAAGTTATTAGAATGCTATCACAGAAGATGGTGGTGAAATATTAAAGCATGGCCACTGATTGTGTCTCAAATTCAGCCAGAGAAATTCAGGGTCCAGTATTTAGATGGAATGAGTTTGTTGTATCATACATGTATTCTCATTTCCTCCTACTCTGTCATATTGAATATGTACTACAAGGGGTGGGGTGTTCTTCATTTTCCTGTAGAACGTAGACCAGGGATCCTAAATTAAAATGAAATGGACACTAATCATTAATTAGTTTTTCTGTAGTGAATTTTACCATGTAAAGACTATAAATTTCCTTGAGAAAGCTTCAATAATGCTACTATGGAAGCAGCATATTTCATGTTCTTGTCAGGCATGACTTTAAACCTCCTGAGAATCATAAAAAGTAAATCAACTGCATGCAGAAATTTTAGGTTCAGAGTATCTCTTGGCTTGTAAACATAATAATGTATGCATTTAATTACACAGAGGACATCCTGCCATATTCTAGACCAACGTTTCCAACATCAAACAATCCTAGAGATCCCAGCTCCTCCAGCTCCATGTCGTCAAGAGGGTCAGGAGGCAGACAGAGGGCAGATCAAGCAAATCTAGCCCGAAGGAATGTTGCAGAAATGCAAGTGCTGGGAGCCTATGAACAAGGAGAAGAGGAAGAAGAAGAAGAAATGGAGGTAACTGCAGTTGTAATACTGAAGATGATGGCAATAAAGCTGTTTTTGTTTTTAGACAGATGCCAGGAAAAAATGCTTTTGAACCAGAAATATTTCTGTTCAGGAAAATTAATTTGTCTGTCCTTTAATGTTATGCCCAATCCAAGTAAACAAACTAGGAATGTGTCAAAACATAAAAAATAAGTCATATATAGTATAATATAACTGTCACCGCACTAAGACTTCTGGAACAGAACTTGCAAAAATACAATATTTTGAAGAGCAGTTTTCATTACCCAGATTCTTTCAAAACTGAAAATAAAGAACTAGAGCATCTAAGAGCACCATGACATTGCCTTTCACATCTTTTGGCAATTTATCATTCTAGATTTTATTAGATATTAAGATATGAGCATTTTTCTGCCTAATGATAGATTCAATTTAAATACTGATTGTAGAAAGGGTGGCCAACATACAGTTGCACTGCTGTGCATAATTTAAAGTAGTAATTATCATTTAAAGGAAGAAGTATGTAAAATAAATATAAATAATAAAGGTTAACATGTACTAATTTATGTCCTCTCTTTTTAATACAGGAAACAGAAAGCTGAAGACAACGACATGTACTGTAACAGGCTTTTAAAATCTAATCAGAAAAAAAAATAAATCACTTAAGATGCCTCAAGTCTGATGATGTTTGACGCCAGAAATAATGTTCAGTGCAATCAGAGTGTACAATTTTTCCTTTTTCCTCATGCCATCAGAATGCTAGTTTTTCTTTTACTCTTTCTTTGTAAACCCTCCTCACTAGGAACGGCCCTTGCCTATTCCGTAACGCTGAGCGCATCACCTTCGCTGCCCGAGGAGGCAGGGAAGCTGCTCTTCAAGGTGCTTGGGCCAGCTGCTGCTCCAGGATTAGAACAGAAGGGAATTCCAGGGATTGCCTGGGATTGCAGGGTCTCTCCCCAGCGAGGCGGTGCTCAGTGCGCTGCCAGTTCACCAGTCGGTAGCACCGCGAGGGACGCGGCAGTGATCAAAGAGGTCCCCAAAGTGAACGTGGTGCAGAACGTGCTTTGGTTCTCGGGGTTTCACTGTGGCCTGCAGTCAGTGCAAATGGTATCGTGCAGTTTTAACACAGACTGTGTGTCTTGTGTTCTGCCAGTCTCCTGCTAACCTTTTGCAGATGATACAGTTTGACAAATGAAAGTAAAATTAATTTGGGACAAGATGGCTCTTATTGTAAATATGTACTCATTTTAAACCCCTGTGGTACTTTGATTTGTCTTTCCATTTTCATCATTAAATACATTCTTATTAAAAATGTCCTTTGGGATAGGCAGGGGGTAAGCCAATGTGATTGCTATTTGCCTAATCATAGCATGAGCAAGTTTATCTGAAACTTTTCTCTAATTTTCAGCTTCAACACTGCTTATGAAAAGAAAATCAATGGACATTTTTAATAATGATTAGGTAATATCATCAACTGCTACTGGCCCAAATCTCAGACCTCTACTTGTGTCAATTCACCTTAAAGAAGAAGTGCCACTTAAAGAAGTTTGTTTGATCTTGGCAATGAATTTTTTTGTAATGCACTGCTTATCTTTTTTTTTTTTTTGGTTTTAAAAGCACAATCACTAAACTTTGTTTGTAAACCATTGTAACTATTAACCTTTTTTTTGTCTTATTGAAAATGTTAAGCATTTGTTTGGGATATTTTTCATCTTTTTGTTAATTCTCTATGTTTGTATTTGGAATATTTGAATGATGACAGATGGTAAAGTAACAAACGTAAATGTGGGCCATAATCAAAACACTTCTCACTTTTCCTGGACTTACAGAAAATGACCAATTTTTCTGTGGCCTCTCTCAACGTTGGATTATCATTAAAGCTGAAATAGAGGCATTAGTTGCATTGAATTTGCCAAATGATGTCCTCTGTCTGTAGATTTTCTGATCTTTTTTGTAATTATAAAAATTCTCTGTCATTGGTGCTAATGGAAAAATGTGTGTTTGTTTATTGACAGCTATCAGGACTAGCCCCAATGGAAAAAAAGGAAAAAAAAATGTTTTGGTGTTTACCGAGGACTGAAATTTTTCATTTAGCTAATTTTTAAAGAAAGGTTCCATAGAAAGGATGTGCAGTACTAAAGGAAAAATCCATGTGATTAATGTTTTCATTATGTTCATGTAAGAAACCTCATATTTTAGCCATAATTTTGCATACTGAGGATCCAATAATCAGAAAAGTAATTTTTGTCACATTATTTATTAAAAATGTTCTCAAATACATTATCTTTCCTGCGTAGTTTCTTGTGTTCCCTGAAGCATAATTTTAGGGGCAACTCTAATCTTATTTCTGTTGGCAAGAGCCAGGATCTGTTCCACTGAAATCGTGCAGCTACAGTAGTGTGAGCAAAGTGGGAGAGCTGGATGCAGCCTAGGATTTTACATAATTACAGCTGATTGCCTTTAAGATCTGATTTTTGGGTGCTTCATGGACTGTGATAGTGAAAACTTCTCTTAGCCTGCCAATTTCCAGAGAGAGCTGATGAAGAAATTCTGTACCAAGAAAAGCATTCACCTCGGGGGTGAGATGCAGTGGCCACAAAGGAAGTAAGATCCAAACAAGTGAAGAGAATGAATGTTACGAATCGACATTTGTTGGGACCTGCACAAATGCAAGTTTCCTTACCTGCCTGCTGTCCTGTGCTGTAGCCATTCTGTGGTTGGCAGAGCCCTGCTGTGGATCATGGTGGAATTAGGTGATGGTCCCTTTTCCATTCCTGTATTTTCATAAGCCAGTAATCATACTGATCACCCTTTCCTTATCCTCTGCCCTTCATCCCCATTAAAAATTGTTGATTTTGACTGACACACTTCTGCACTGTCTTGCCTTGGAACACTGCTGGAACCTTAGCAGGCACAAGTCCCAGGTACAGTTTTTATCATAACTGCAGCTTTGAAGCACACATTAGGTAGAATTAAGTTAAATGTGTAGCCTTTCTGTGTTGATTTTTTTGGGATGTTTTCAGTCCTTGTGCCTCAGATCAGCACAGGTAGAGCCAGCAATATCCAGGCAGGAGCCCACAGACACCTGGGATGTGCTACAGGAGATATCCATCTGGTCTGCACCTTTCCTTTGGAGGAGGCAGGAGAGTTTTCACAGCTGAAAAGCTTTCGTGGCACCAGAAAGAGCCTTTTGGTTTGGGGTGAAGCCATTCCCACAGCAGGGTGTGGAGAACAAGGTGGAGCTCAAAGAAGTGTCCCTGAACGTGTCAGCCCCTTGGCACAAAAGCTTACCCCACTGCCAGATGTGTTGTGAAGCATCTCAAAACTGGGATCTAGTTGCAGCTGTGGTGGGCAGACCTCTGTAAGGTGTATCTGCCCAGAAACACTGGTGCTGCATGCCTGAAATAGCAGGTACTCACTCCATTCTCTGCTAGCACAGTGACAAACTGGAAACCACACACTGGATCCCAGCAAAGTCCATGTGCATCTGTGTAGCTTCACTGGAAGTCAGGCTCCAGCTGAAGTTCTGACCTCAGCCAGCAGTAAGTGGGAAGTGTTGCCCTATGAGGTTTTTTAAGCTGTTATATATTTATTGATGGTTGATGGTGTTCCCTAAGAGGTTTTTTTGGATTGTTTTGTGACTGCATTCACTTGTGTCTGGCAGTGTCTTGAACAGCATGTCACAGAGTTGCAGACTCTGTGTTTAGTGTGTACATAGGAAGATTCTGGTATTTGCGAATGCAGATTTTCATGTGTATGGAATTTTGTATTTGCTGGAACTAAGGCTGGGCAATGAGAGTCTTTTCCAAACACTCAGACAAAAGGCGAACTTGTTTATGGGTGTTTGAGGTTTGCCCACACATGAGTAACTCCCAGTGTTGCCATGCACATCATCCTCACTGAACATCAACAGTTGTCCTTCAGCAGCTCCATTTTGTATTGCACTGACTGAAAATTTGAGAATTTAGGTCACACAATGAATCTTTAAAACTAGCAACAACTGTGGATCTTAGTGTGAACTGTTTACCCAGATCTGATTTTTTCCCTTGTCTATGATGATTTTCCTGTTTCCTAGAAATATGTTCTTCATAGAAGCCAGTGCTGTCTGTGGCAGTGAAATATCTGAAGATTAGCATTATTATTTTTTAAAGTGCTCCTTTCCTTTTAGCAAGCCACTGAATATCGGATCACAGAAACATTCAGACATTTTGAGATGACACCATGGAAATGAGGATGTTTTTACATTTCCTGTCCATATTGAAGATGTGAAAAAATTCCATCCTATTTAGAAAAGGAAGAGGAA
Organism: Acrocephalus scirpaceus scirpaceus; assembly: GCA_910950805.1. Taxonomy (NCBI): domain Eukaryota; kingdom Metazoa; phylum Chordata; class Aves; order Passeriformes; family Sylviidae; genus Acrocephalus; species Acrocephalus scirpaceus. Next base: position 9,318,001 of record OU383774.1, read on the forward strand.
TTGATGAAACTGGAATCCAGTCTGTATGAAAGCTACAAAGCAGGAAGGCAGGCTGGAGAAGATGAATCAAGGGATATAAAGAGAAAAAAAATGAGGCACCAAGGAACACAAGTCTCACTAACACTAATGGCAAAAATAGTGTTGAATTAAACTATTCTGGCAGTGAATTACCTTCTTATGGAATGGCAGAGAACAACCATCACAGTGCAATGAACACTGGAGGAAAAGTGAAATCCTTTCTGCATGCTTATTTTGTTTGGAGTCCTTGCTAAATATACACCAAATGGCCTCATTTTAAGCTGCTAGAAGAAAAAAATTAGTTTTTAATTCACCATGGTTTTCACCTTGTGGCATGAGATGATGAGGATGGGACCTATGCAGTTCTAGTCTCTGCATCTGCCATAAAGGGGAGCCAATCGCTTTTCAGATGTTTCTTGGAGCATGACAATCAAAGCCATGAGGATAAAAATGGTGCTTATTGATTTTTTTTTTTCCAAGCCTAAGATATTTTTAGCAAAAGCAGCATCAGGAAATGTAGAATAAAACTACTTAGTATCGACTTCTATTCTGTGGCTTCCCACCAGTCTTAAAGCACAGATGTGGTTCAAAGTCAGCAGCAAGGGATAATAGTAAAGGAGCTCTTATGGGCTTTGATCCATAGAAGGACAAAAGCAAAATAAATAAAAAAATTTAAAGAAAAACCCTCCACCCCTTCTTTCAGCAAATGCTAACTAATAGGATATTTCTGATCTCTAGCTTCTAATTTCTGTTAGGATAGCATGAAAATAATGGCCAAGAACCTTTATTTCTGCTATGTTAATTGTCACAGTATCAAAGATTTCATTATACTCCTGAAAATGATGTTTGTACATGAAATTGCATTCTCTTGAGCTGAGTGCAAGGCAGTGCAGTTCCTCATACCTAGTGAAAGTCTGAAAAAAGTGAAGCTGACCACGGTGTTGTCAGCAGCATGCCAAGCCTTTACCCCACTGATCACTAATACTAATTAAAATAGAAATAAAATGTTAGTTCCCATAGCCTTTGTTAATCATACTACAAAAGTGGCAGCATTTGATGGTTTAGGCAGCTTAAAATTTACTAACCATCATAATCCCAAAGTCTGCATTTCTGGGATACCAATACCTGAATTAGTGTAACAGTGCAAGGTGCCAATGGACTCCAGTCTTATGGGAAACAAAATCCATTTATACACATGGAAACAATTCATGATTGCCAAATGGCTACATAGATAGATTTACTGTCTGTTAATTTCATTCTTATGTTATTCCTTTAGAAAGGACATGTATTATGCTTCTGCTACTGTAGGTTGAATTCTTTGGCAGGACTTTCCAAGAATCACGATCAGCTTTATGTGCACAAGGTGTAAAGGAAAAGACTGTACATTTATTCATCAGCCTACATTTTTCTGCCCTTCTATGCTTGCATTTTGACATTCTTCACTCACACTTTACCTTTTTTCCTACAAAACCCAAGTCACAGGCAGTGACTGGTTTGTTAAAACCCTTCCTGCTCGTTGAGCAACTGTGTCATTTTGGTGAGTATTTTGCAAATGCTTCTCTTCAGGGGAAATTTTTAATTTTTAGTTTAAAAGTCTTCATACGACTAGGAAACCAAAACCACGTCTTCACTGAGAACCTAATGCTTGAGAGCTCACTTTGGCTAAAATGAATGCAGGCAGTAAATCCAGAGCACAGACTACAGACACCCTATCCCACCTAGGCAGCTCTTCTGAGAATTTATCAAAATCACAAAGGCTAGCAGAGCGCTGATGTTTGGTTTCTGAAGGACTCCAGTGTTTTCCTTTTTTCCATGTTAGTAAATGCCACAAATACAAGCTCAGTCCACTGATGCTTTGGGAATGCAGCACCTGGAACAGTTCTTTCTTCCATCCATGTGTAATTCCATTTGTAATTCTCTGGCTGTCATGGAGCTTTGCCCACTGTACTCAGAGGAGGAGGTTGGGTGGAGCAGCAACATGAAGCTCAATTTAAGGTGACAGGAGCTAAAGAAACTTACTTCCTGAATATTAGTCTTCAACCATGAAAAAATCAGGTTGTTAAACTCAAAAACATTTGATCCTCCTGCTGTGAGCTGATTGAGTGTGGAAGAGCTTGGAAAGGAGTTGGTCAGAAATGTTACATGCACTAAATCTAGAATTTGAACAAGGGAGGTAAGGAGGGGAATTAAAACTGGGCTTATGTGTGTTTGGTGGTTTGTTTTGGTGGATTTTTTCCCCTGGAAGAAGAACAAGTAAAGACTGTTACATTCCTATTTTATTTTATATGAATGCTCAGGAGTAACATAAACCAAGTAACTGGTGAGAGTGCCATTTTTGACTACCACAGTAACCATCATAAAATTCTCAAATGAGACATTACAGCCACATCCATTTTTTACAGAGCTAAGAGATTAAAAAGGCTGTGCTGACAAGATACCAACAAGCAAGTCGGAGCCCAATTTTAAAATGTAGGTAAGAAAAGAAGCTTGGAGGAATATTCTCACTGAAATAACAAATGAGCTTAACTGTATTTCCTGCAGGAGTGTGCTACAGACACTTCTGCAGCAGATATGCCTCAGAACAGTCTGAATCCCTGTGGCAATTAGAATTATGATACAGTGGGATTAATCTAATGTCTGTCAAGCACTCTGAATATGAACATTTCTGTATAAGCCATAAGTGGTGGGAACACTTCTGTCAGTTTTGCTTTGCAATCAGTCAGGCTGTTTTCTCAATAACTTTTGAAGAGCTTTTATTGAGTTAGTTAACCAGTCCACTGAAGTGCAATAAATACATGCTAAAAAAAAAAAAAAAGGCAGGAAAAAAAATAGATTTTATGTGGATTCTCATTTTTGTTCCATGTTCACTGCTTGTAGGCTTGCTTTCTTGGATGCATGCACACTGTCACTATGTTTTGACATCATGCCCACACTGGGGAAATGCAGATTCCAAGTGCCAGGAAAACACATATGTAGTAATTTCAGTTCCTTTATATTTCTTGTTGACGGCAGACTATGGAGGATGTTAGTCCAGCTAACAGTGGGAAAATTGTGCTGCTATCAGTGATACACTGACAAAGTTCTTAACAAAGTGTATGATTCAATTCATCAATTTTAAAAGTAAATTAATCTCTATATTACCATCAATTTATAGAAAGGATAAAAGAAAAACAGAGATGAAAAATATAAATGGAACTTCCCTTTATGTGTATGCTGGTTGCATTGCACTCAGCAGTCAGAAGAAAACAGTTGTTCATGGGTTTCTGATTATTGTCATCAAACAAATTTTGTGTTGGTGAAAGATGGCATGTTGAAATTTTTCCAGAAATACTGAAACTAATGTTGAATCCAGAGGAGCAGTGCATGACAGATTTGTGAAGAACATACAAGAAATACTCTGAATATTTCTTCAAGTATAATGGGCAGCAAAGTATATTTATCACTTTCTCTTTTCTAATCAGGTGCTTAAAATCTTCAATTTTCTACAAACTTTAGATCAACATTCTTGCAGTTCAGTAAGATATGGTGGGATATTTTCCTCCTCTTTTAGTGTGCAAGTGGCAGAAATCAAAAATTTTAACAATTTTATATTATTAGATAATCTTCATTACAGCTACAGCAGTACAGAATCTAGCCTCCCAAAGCTGTCTCCATTTATCTAGCCAGTTCTGGTGGTTGGCTGCTTTGGACAGGGACTCTCTGTCATGAGTCCGTATGGGAGCAGTGCTGCAGAAGCATTGCTGCCCTGATGCAAATACTGCAATATAATTAGTATTAAAATGTAAGGCCTAATGATATTCTGAGACTATCAGTGGAGCCCCTCGAGGATCAATTTTGGGACAGTCTTATTTAATATTTTCATTAAAGTACTTAGCTCAAAAGCAGGAGTCCAATAATGAAATGTGCTGATCGTGGAAGTTGTGAGCAGTTGTCGTTGTGGAGGAGCAGTGGGTCACCTTGAGGGCTGGAGTATCAAAAAAAAGCATGAAATTAACCAGTTCACTATGCAAAGTCATGCTCTTAGGGATTAATACAAATGTCCATTATATGCTGGAAATTCATCAGTTGTAAACAACAGTGAGGAAGAAAAACGCCTGACTTGTATTTATTGATCACTGAAAATTCTAGAAACTCACTAGAGCTGAGCTGAGATGATAAAAACAAAGCAAAATAAATGCAAACCTGAGATATCCAAAAAAATATATTTCCAGTAGAGAGAAATGCATATGTCATTGTCTTTGCATGTACAAACCCACAAAAATCTCGTTGTTTGTGGAGCTGATGCTGTAGGGAAATGATAGAAAGTTACAAGTATCTGCATTTTATAGTCAGACCTGTTCCTTGCAAGCAGAGGGATTGTAGTAGAGTGACTTCATCCATAGCATGGTACAACTTTTTAGTGGGAGCTGTTACAGACAAATGAAAAAAACAGCTCTTTGATGTGTTTATGTGTGAAAAATCCAGGATAATTCCTCTTTGGTTTCTGTGTAATTGGTCTAAAATTTCAGTGAAAACTCACTCTTCTGTAGCAATCTGTTGATGGCTGGATTCATCAGGAAAGTCACGAAAGCACAGGATGCAACTTTTCCCCTGACATCTGAAACTCTGCTTCTGAAACTGGCTGAAGTCATTATCACCTTCACTTTCTGAGCAAGGCATTAAGGTTAATACTTAAGTTGGGCTTTTCCATCTAAACCTTAATCTAAAGATAGAGAAAACTGAACAGTTATCTACGTGGTTTTAGAGAAATGGCAGAGAACCAATATCTTGAGATAACCTATGGTGGTCCACTTGGTTTCACTATCAGACAATTAAATTGATAGATAGAAAATAACTCCATTCCTGTAGTAACTGATCTTTTGGAGATGGATCCAAAGTGGAATGTTTCACCCTAAATTGAATGTAAACTAGAGATATTTTACTCTGTTTGCAAAGATGACAGCTGGGACCATCTGAATGTCTGAGATAGCTCAGAGAAAAAATGTAAGGGAAAATGAGAATATGAGAAGGGAGAAAATGAGCCCTCCAAAAGTAAAGCTGAAAAAATCCCACTCAGTGGCATGGTCCAGAAAACAAAAGAAGACCAGTCTGAGATTATGGAAACCCTCAGGAATCTGGGAGAATAAATAACATGTAAGTGACTGCCATACACAAACTGGAGGGCAGAAAAAAAGTTCCCTCTCGTGTCAGTTTAATGCAGTTAATCGAGGCACTTGGGCTCCACCTGCAATTTTGTACTCTGGTTGGGGGTTTTTTTGCATGGTGCTATGTACTGCTCTGATTCTTCTCTGTGAGGCTGCTGAGGTGATTCAGTGTCTGAGACCACATCTTTTTCACCTGAGGTGTTACGTGTGAAAAAAAAATGGTCAAATATACTGAAATTATTTAGAAGTATAGGATTTAGCCCCTGAGCACATTTTACTGCATTCAAATGTTGGCCCCTTCACACAATGGTTGTGCAATTTTTACTATTTCAGTGTAATTAATCTTCTCCCCAAGTATTTTAGTGTAGCAATGTCTCTACCTGCATAGCTGAATGTCACACAGAAAGGAGAAGAAGATTTAAAATAGTTTATATTCGTTTTATTGATATTGGAGTATCGTGCAGTGTCATGATACTTAAATGCCTGTGCAATTGTAATCACAGTAATTTAAAAAGCACTTTATGAACCAGCCTGAACCCATTCTGTGACAAAAAAAAAAAAGTGTGTTTTGCATTTAAGTGCACCAAAATAACTATATGTATTGTCTTGACTGTCACCACCTCTCACTGTCTTTGGGCAGTGATGTTATGCACCAGAACTAGAAAGCTGTAGCAGGAGTTTTCAGAGAGAGTCTACCTGTGAACACATCCAGGCATCCCCCTGGCAGACGCTGCTTCTCTTTCTCCACCTCCTGAAATTGGCTTTCCTATCCAGCTTGTAGCATTGAAAGGGAATTACACCCCAAGGGCTCTGGAGCAGATCTTTGGAAAAAGTACTTCTCCTGGCAAGTAATTGCCTCTCAGCAGCCTGAGCACAGTGTCTGGTTTGGCAGTCTGACCTTAAACTCTAACCTCTAGTTTTTTATTATCATTATTGTCATATCTGCTCCTCTGTCATTAAGAGACTTTGCAGTTTCACTTTATTCATCTGGGAGCTTTAAACCCTCTGGCCCATAATTTCCTTTTCTTTTTTTGGCATTTCTTTTTCTCAGTCCTTTCATGAAACTTGTCTGCTGAGTGACATGCCCTCTGTAAAACATAAACCATAATTACTCGAGGATTGCTCATACTTGGCATAAATACTGTACTTGCAAGTATGTGGCTTATAGCAACACATGTCACATTTAATTAAATTGCAAAGCTACATCTTATGTTGTCCTTCAGGATAAAGAAAAAAGCAAGGGAGAAGGCAAACTTGTCTAAAAGAATTTTTTCATTCCAGCTGCTGTGTTGAGGCAACAACTTCATGTAAACTGGGCATATACGTGCGTGGATGACACATATCTTTCTCTTTTTTAATTTCCAGGGTTGAATCCATGCTTTGCAGGTAGGACAGCCATACCTGCCTCTTTTTTTTCTTGTTGTAGTGTATACCCCATGGGTCAGAGTCTTCTGGTATGACCACAGCAGTCTGCAGCTGAAGTGAGACCAGGTTCTGGCTGCCTGTATGGGAGAAAAAATGTCCCCTTCCTGGTGTGACCCATTTCATCCTAAGAGACGTATCCAAAGCAAGTCAGATAAGTCATGCTCTGGCTCTGTGCTTTCCTCTTGACTTTCCTCCTTTCCTCCTTTCCGGAGCCCAGGAGGACCAGCTCAGGTTTTAGTATCTGCACTCCTGATGACTGAACTTGGATGTGGTTCATTCTGTTCTTCTCATCTATACTTAAAAAAAAAGTTCCAGTGTTAAGATACAAACTTTCTTTTTACCATTACACTTCAAAACATTCCCATTTGAGCAGTTTGAGTAGTTCCTTCAAAAGAACTTTGATTTTACTTTCTTTTTTGAAGCTGCTCATATTGCCTTCATCCTTCTTAGGATAATAAGAATTGCTATTCTAAAATGGAACAGAAGCATTAGTTTACTGAAAGGTAAAAGTTTTATGGAGCTGTGCTTCTTCTTCTTCTAAGGCTTTTTTCTTTTTTTTGAAAATGCTGAAATGAGTTATTTTGAATTTCTCATTTATATCAATTCTGGTTTGTCACTATATGTTAACATAGCAAAAATCAAACATTATTGGTTTGAAAGATTTCAACATTCTCTGGGTTATTAGAGGGTTTTTTTTAAATCCTGTCAGTGGAAAAAAATTGTGAACTAACCCTTGGTTCTTACAGGGAGCTAAAACAAACTCAAAAATAATTCCATTTCCTGTCTAGCTGTGGATTTCTTGAGACACTGAAGCTTAAAAATGCTGGCTTAGGACAGTCTACAATTTCAGCCAAACCCTTCTGGCTTTATACAAATGCAAATACGATTGAAATCCTGATCTTGGTTGGCGGCCTCTAAGCAGAGTTTTCTTTCAAAATCTGGGTCTGCATAGCTCCCAGACTCTAATGATGTGAAGGCTGCTTGGATCCGTATCTCTGTCTTTTAGGCTTCCCTTCAAATTGAGCTGAATCATAATCTATAATAAGGCATTGAGGACAAGAGGGAGACAGACGTTTCTAACAGCAAATCTGTAGAAATTCAGTAGGTTATTTCTGAAGCAAAACACTATAGTAGGTAATTTTTTAGTCTCTTAAGCAAGAGTTCAAATTATAACATAATTTTTATTTCCTTGTGGAAATACTTAAGTATGACTGTTAAAAGTCAGTATGAGCTTGGCAATTATAAGTCACACATTTGTCAATTATGCATAGCACTTAGTGACATAGACCATAGCTTTTTAAACGTTTTTTAAGTGCTCAGAGTATGTTTTCACTTAGAGCTGGAAAATGAGATCCTAATGTTACTAAATTTGAATCATGTTCATAAATAGCTTTGTCCCAGTTCTTAGTATCACATCAAACTGATTATGTGAGGGTAGTTCATGAAGAGGTCATCAAAGGTACAGAAAAATAAGAGCAGACTCTTTACTTCCAGGACACTACAAATTCTCTGGTATTTTAAGCTCAGATTCCTCCCAATTCTGCACTGTTACCAAACTGTTCATAATATTTTACTCTTCTGTTCTAAAAAGGCAGCTGAAATTCTATAAACCCTATAAACACCTATAAATCTGGTACATAAACCTATAAAATGCTATCCATAACAGTTTAGACCTTGCTATTTTTAAGCGATCCCAACCTGCATTACAAATCAGACTTTTCAAGTGTTTTCTTTTTGGGGCTGTTTTCCTGTTTGAGCCCTGCAATTCACAACTCACTAATTCCTTATCATACCTGACAGTTGAAGGATTAGTGGCTGTTTTTTGTTTTGGGGTTTTTTTGGGGTTTTTTTTTTTTTTTGGTACAATTTTAATATAGCTCATTTAAAGATGTGTTTGACACGGAATATGGAAAAACTATTTCATTGTTCAGCAGAACACGTTTTCCTTGCAGCTGCATCTGGCTCTGGTAGTTGACCTTTACTTGAATGTAAAAATTAATGCTTTGTCAAAACTAAAACATAGATTCTTTCCCTCCAAATTACCAGTAGAGGTCTTTGATAAAGAGTCACTGCACTTGAACACAAAATGACTTTGGACATCATGACAATAGGAAAGCAAAATATTTGTTAATATATTTCAGAAGCACATAGGCATTTCATCTGTTGGCTGCGGTGTGTGGATTTTCTAAAAAATAGAAATTCAGTGATATTTACAGACCTGCTGACATTCATTAGTCACTTTTACAGATGTTGTCTTTATTTATTTTTAACACATTTCCTGTCATAAGCATATCTGCTAAATGCATTGACAAAGTATCTGTAGCTGAAAGCTGCACAAGCAAGAAAGCAGTCGACATGAAGAAAAATCTTGAGAGAGATATGTATATATGTGACAGCACTTAGTAGGTTCTCTTTGGTACCTGGATATTTATTATACCTTTATTTCACAACTATTTGGCTTTTCTGGTTTTAAGAATTTGATTTTTTTCTGCCTTGAATTATTTTCTAGGTTGGTTACTTTCTTATTGATATTGTCCCTGCTGATCATTGTGGTTATTTAATTTGTTGCTTACATATATTCTAAGAGGCACAGAGATTATTATATTTTATAGCATGCAGTAAGTCTTGTTTTGGTGTTTTCTGCCCTGGGTAGAAAGCTCACATTTTCTGTTTCTCACTCTACCACCCCATGATTCTTGTATCACAGCTGAGTTTGATAACTGGGTGACAGTCCCTAGTTGTGTGCATCTTATCTTAATAATTTCCTGTGTTCAGGCTGTAAAAACTAATGGGAAAAAAACCAAACCTGTTTCGCAGTAGAGTAATTCTGACCAAACAGGTCTCACTTTGGATTCCAAGTAGTGCACAGAAGTGCTTTTCTGCCCTCGTGCCTTCATAATAGTGGCTCACGTTGCAATCACAGAAAGGATTTGCAGTGACGATTTCTCTTTGACAGAAACAAGCCAGGGAACTGGCATTAGGAGAGCAAGGCACTCTCTGCAGTCCCCAATTCCAGTCACAGCATGGCAAACACTCAGCCTGTGCAAACCAAGTAATATTGATATCAGTATTAAAATAATCCTTTTGAGTTAGATACATGGCCAAATGACAAGTAATCTCTTGCTGCTAAGCTTACTCAGAATCATTCAGATTTGTACCTAGTGATGAATAAATATTATGTATTAATGTCAAGCTATGCAAGCAGGACAAGCTTGCAGCTTCTCTACCCCTCTTAGATCTCTTTTTCTTTTTTGGTCTTGTCTAGGTCTGTCTCTTGTCTACAAATCTCTTGGGGGTCAGAGACTCTGCTGCTCAAATATTGTCTGTCTGCTTTGGTGTGGGATCACCCTGAGGCTCAAGTTACTGGAGCTAATAGCATTATCACATAGTTCAGGAAAAATGTTTCCCTCCCAAACGATTCTAAAGTATTAGACCTGTTATCCCGTGTACTTTCTCACTTGTATGAGTCACCTTGCAGAGATACCAAAGCAGACTTAGAAGAAAATCCTCTACTTAGTTTCAGCAGTTTGAGCTCCTGTGGATTAGTATCACTAATTACTGGTGGTGATGATTACTGTTACATTTTGACATTTTGGTATTTTGACTTTTTTTCTTTTTTTCTTTTTTTTTCTTACTTTTTTTTTTTTTAATTTAGTGATCGTGGAAACAAAATTATTTCATCCCTAGTGAATGCTTGAAGAATGCCTATGTTGCTTTTACTTTCTAGGCTCTTATGGCACTTCTGTATTAACACAGGAAGACTTCTATAGCCTATACACTGTTCTGAAGCTAAAATTGAGTTTAATAACATTAATAAAGCTTGTTTCCAAAGAAATAGATTTGGGTGGTTTGAAATACAGAATTATTTCTAGCTGTTCTGTGAAGGCCTGATACCCTCAATAATACACAGAAAATAGCACAGAAGTAAAATTGAAATAAAATATATCTTCATAAGTCTGGGGAATTTGGGCCAAATTCTTCATGTCTGGTAGTATTGAATGAAGTATTCCAGGTGGGAAGGTTGGTGGAGGGTTAGCTGCATAAAGTAGGGAAAATCGGAACATTCTGTATTGGACTTTTGGTGAAAGTTCTATTTAATGCTCTGTTGCATAATTATAAAATGCCCTTGAGCTCCTGTCTCATCTGATAGCCTGGAAGCCTTACAAACCACGAGCAGCCAGCACCATCCATTGCCTGGAGAGAATGGGGCTGAGTGGAGCCACAGCCTAGAGGATGAGTGCTTAGGTAGCTCTGTAAATGTTTCCAGCTTTCTCTTCCCAACAGCAAAAGGGTGCAGGAGCACAAGGTTTGTGTGTTGGTGCCCTAAGCCTGACTGTGCTGGAGGGTCTTGGCTTGTGTTCTGAGGTGCACAGGGTAGGCAGGAATGAAGGCAGCAGAGCACACAACCCATTGCTTAATTATCATATCAGAAATAGTGGGTAGATGTATGGGGGGGATTTAGCTGTGTGGGGTCCCATTAATGTCAGCATCATGTGGCTGAATCCCCTCTACTTTATTTCAAATATTTACCCTACAGTGTGCAATTGAGTCTGATGATATGGTTGTACTGACTTCTGATCTCTCATTCTTGCTGCCTGGTGGTGCAGTTCTATGGTTCTTTGTACCACAGTATTATTTTAAGTGATTGAAATCGCTATATTATTAGCAGAATAATGGCACTGTCATAATTTTCTTTATGGATTCTGCCTTTCAAGTTTCATAACCCAGCTGTAAAAATTTGCTCCAGGCACAGGTTTGGTGTATTGTACAAATTAATAGTTTTATTTTTTCTGCAAAAAAGTTGAACTGGAAGTTTTCCATAGATGGATAAACATATGTCTAGTGGGTGGTGATGAAGACAGAGGAAGTTTGTATATCTCCTTACTTATTTCAACTTACCTGCAACTTAGGCACAAATGTGAGATAAGCCACTACAAGTGAATTTCCAGAACACTGCATGAACTGCAGGGATCTCCACTGCATTTTGTATTCCGTTTCCTTTAACTCCTCCTAGGGAAAGAGCTGATACAATGAGCAAAATACTTCTGTGCCCTTGAACATCTTAGCAGCAACATCAAAATGTCTCTTTGCACTCACGGTGGTGATTTCTTCTCTGCTGAAGGGGACATGTGAATATATCCCACACCAAGCTAAAAAAAGAAGAGAATGTAACAACAAGAGAATCAGGATGTGAAAGAGAAAGGATAAGAAAGGGAGAAGGGAAGACAGAAGGGAAAGAGGAAAAAGTGTGGACAAAAGAGCAAGAGCAAGGGAAAGGAAGAAACTCCTCTATCCATAAGGTTTAAAGACTTCACTGCAATGTACTGGAGGAGGCAAGGTCTAACCCAGTTAGCAGAGACCCTGTCACTTCTGGATTCTTCATTTAAGAGGCAATTACAGAAAACGTCCCAATGGGTTGGTCTGCCTCGTGCACCTCCGTGGCCTCACTGCCCTCCAGCCCTGCTCCCTCAGATCCCCTGAAGGGAAGACTGAAGCAATCCCAGTACTGCAGCAGCAAATTGCAGGGGCAATTCTCACTGTTTCCTCTTCTCCTGAGCTAAGAGGAAAGCTATGCTGGCTACTTCCAAAGAGTGGGACAAAGAGAGTTTCTACTCCTTTTCTTGAGGGGAAGAGGGTTTTTTTTGCTTCTTATTAATCTGCTTTGCTGTTTAATGCAGGGTGTAACTAATTGATAATTGCTGCAATCTGAGATGAGCTGCTGGATGCTTAGCACAGGAACAAGAAAATAGGAATGATCTGTTTAAGACTTTGTTTACGTTAAAGATCCAATCCTTTATCCTGGAAATTACATTCTAAGGTGTATCTTATGGAACAAATGAGAACTGGACTAACTGAAAACTGTGAAACAAAGCTTGCAGAAGGGCCTAGGGTTTTTTTACTTCAAAACATCTGTCTGTATGTGTTTATAAGCAGGCCAGTTTTCCCTGTTTCCAGAAGTCACACATTACTAAGTCTATTAAGCCACTGTAAGTATATGTATGAGCATGTTTTTGTCACGGCTTTTAATTTGTTTACTCTTACTTATCAGAACTTTTCACTGTCTTAATGTCATTTCTAGCAGCATATTACTGCTAACTGCCTTGTAGCTGAATTTTTCAGCTTCCATGCTGAGCAGAATCAGTTCTGCTTTCAGGCAAAGCTTTTCCATGCTGATTGACAGGAATGGATGGCAAGCAAACTTCCAATTGAGAGCTGTAGGAGCCATTAAAATGGTCATGCTGATTGTTATTTTGAATTACTAATAATGCAAAGATTTGTGTTTCATTGCTGCACTGATGGGTGGGCTTTGGGGAGCTATCACAATACTGAAATCCCTTCGTGGTTCTGCCCTGCATCTAGAGCTGAAAAATGTTTCCTTCCTCTGAGGGGCAGACAAGATAAGGGAGTTGAAAATGTTTATGTGACTCATTATCCAAAGGAGAAATTAATGCTTTGTAGAGTTAAAAACTTCCCTACAAGAACAGGAAGCTTAGTGCAAATTTGTGTACCATGGAAATTTTAAGGAGATTTGCCTCTTTGGGTTTGCAAGACTAATGAGCTTAACACTTTGAATCCCAAACACAGAGCTGGCAGGGGGGGAGTTTTGCCATATTTGCAGTAAGTAATGAGGATATAGTGCCATGAGGGCACAAACCTTGACAAACTAGACCAGCACAGCATGAGATATGCACTGTGATTCTGAAGTGATAAAGACATCGGAAGAGATCTCTGTATCTTTGCAAGTGCTTTGGATGTACATTTTAACACTCTATTTCATGTATTTGGCTGTGCAGTACTTAGAAGTGAGGTTGTGATGAAGAAGAGTCTATCACATTTAGAGATATCTAATAAAAATAAAAAAGGAGAGAAATCTGATATACCCTGAAGGGTCACTATCTTTAGAAGTTCCCAATTCATGAGCATCTCTAGTTTATGCTTAGATCGAGAAACAACTTTGTTGGTAGAGGTAGTACTTGAACAAAAGTTGCAGTCAATAGTTATTGCAGTCAACATTATTGACCTGCAGAAAAAGGGTCAGTTCTGTTGTCCCACTCTTTCTCAGATGAACCTAAGTAAAACATACACACACAGTACCATTTGATGCTGAAGCAAACATCTGACCTCTACTTCAGGTATCTAACTTTAGGTCAAGAATATTTTACACCTCTTTCTTCATAGAGAAAACAAAGAAAGGAATAAACAATCAATTGGTCTGAAAAATATGAAATCTAACCTTCCTGTGACCACAGACAATCTAAAAATCACAGTCAGATGTTATTTCCCCCATCAGGGAGAGAACAGAGATACTGCTGGCTTAATGACCCATAACCGTACACTTATTTCACAGCTATGTAGTTTCTAGCACTCTGTTTGGCTGGAGAGATCTCATCTGAATAATGACTGCACAGTCATTTCTGCCAAACCACAGTGCCTCTGCATCTCTCCTTGCTCTGGTTTTTCCACAAGAGCATGCTCCCACTGTTACTGGCTGCTTGCTGGTGTGCCCACCCCACCATTGCTCCTCTGTGCTCTACTGCATCCATCATCATGCCTGTCCACTTCTTTTGCTGCTATTTAATTATGGAAGAGTAGCAGTATGCTGGAGCTCTATAATGGAACAGGAGGGCACTTAACCTGTCCCCACAAAAGAAAAAAAACAAAAAAAAAACCAAGGATGAAGTGATGTATTGAGTAAAAAGGCAACAGGAAATTATCAGAGCAGAAATGAGGTTAAAAATCCTGGATCAGAGGTTTGTTGCCAGGATATGGCTGGGGAATTTTGCTGGTGGTAGAGAGTCAGAGCCACATAAATATTCAATAAGCAATGCAGAGATGAAAGAAAGAATAATGTTTTTAGTAGTTACTTATACGTTTGGCTCTTAGCAAGTTTTCAGTCCAAAACACAACGCTCCCCAATAGGCAGAGTAGGATGCTGAGCAGTTGCTCAGATGCAGTTTGGGGAATATAAAAAATCAGGAGTGTTGGAGTTGCCATCCCTTTTACCTACCCTGGAGCTTCCAGTACTGTCTCTGTGTCACAAAAGCATGTTGTTCTTCTCCTAAGGAAACAGATTTCCTTTAAAACACAAAGGTTGCAAAGATGTCCTTGTTATGAAAGAGAGAAGTTATTTTATGTTCTGTCTGGGAAAAGCCTTTCCTGAGCTCTGACACTGTGACAGCTAGCTGTCTTGGAGCTGGTATTTTAACTTTATTTCTTCCATTAATCGAGCAACAGCTACCCACAGACTTGTTTCACCTTTGGGTTGCACTTGTTTGTAAACTATTTATTTCCCTGGCTTTTTGTCCTCCCTCTGCTTGCTCTCCCCTTTGCACTGCAGTTTGCTCCAGCTGGCTCCTGGGCCAGAGAAAATACCTCTGTCAAAAGAGTAAATTGGTAGTCTCAGCTACTACTCTGAGCTCCTCTTAAGAATATGATGTAGGATTCCTTGGTCCATGAACTGAAATGAACCTAAAGCAGAGGAATATGTTGCCAGAAGAAAAATAAAGAAGTACACATAAATGAGCAGAGTAACAATGAAAGATGAAATAATGGCTGTAAGGCTGGGAACCTAATCAACCTCCAGAGAATGTTGGATTTTTAGTCATCACTACATTGCTAAAAACAACTTTCAATGGAGGTTGCTAAGAGAAAGGTTTTTGGGATGCTGTATGAGTATGTTGTAGCTGGCATAAAGAAGACCTAGAAGACATTTTGAAAGGAAACTGGAATTCTTTTCCCTCTGCCATCCTCACTCTTTTATATATTTCACTTTTCCCATTTTATTTTCCATTGTACTGTGCTATTCCTCCTTACTTTCCTTGCCAATCCTCATTACAGTCCAGTTATTTGTTTTCATAATGAGCCCACTAAATCCTTTTCACATATAAAATCATACTCAATACAAATTATTCTGAATTAGAGAAGCAGCTACTGAGCTTTTACAAATCATTTAGATCCCAGACCTGCCAGGTGCCAACCACCCTTTTCTCTGATTTATCTTGGTAGAGATGATGTTGCTTAAAAGCCCACAGAATTAATAATAGCTGAGATTATAGACAAAAGAGCATGCAAGGAGATATTTTCTCTCCAGAGGTAAATGTTTTCTAGTCTGTACCTGCACTGCCAACACAATAAGCTATGCAAGCACGTATCTGTATACGTACACATATAAAGAAACAGAAAAACTGCAGCACAATAACAAGTAAGCCTCCAGATCGGAATGGTATCCTTGTACTATTGTTGAGCAGCAATATTCTCCTGCCTGTGAAAAGAATGATTTGTGTCTTGGACCCTGTCCCAGCAGATCAGCACATCCATGGTAAATCCTGGTACATACTCTGGGGCTTTTGCAGATCCTGGGCTTTCCCACTGTGCCAGGCTGGCCAGCGTTGCGTGACAAATCATGAAACTCCAGCTGTGAAAATTATGGACTTAGTCAAACTGTCAATCCAGCCCTGAAAGACACCTGCTGGTAGAAGTAACCTTGACAAATATTTGTTCTAAATGTGGTAATGTTTGCAGTCTGCAGTAGATGGATTCCCGTGGCAAGGTGCTCACGAAGCCTCTCCTACTGACACAATACACTGCTCTATTAGTGTTTGGAAAACGCCCATACTCAGCCGACGCTGTGTGTGATGTGATGCTCACATTTCTTGACAATTCTTAACTTTTGAGTTCAAAGACCCTTCAGTGAGGGGTAGAATGAACACTGTTATTATGCTGAACTGAATGTACCATTTTCATAATTGAAGCTCCACAAGAGTCCACGTTCTGTTTGAAATCCGACTTCAATTAACATAACATAGTTAATTTTCATGCTCTGTGACGTTGTTAGTATTATTTTTCCTTTCTTACAGCTAAATTTATTTTAAATATATTCCAGATTTGCTAGGACTTCATTTTTAATAAATACATTAATTTTTAAGAATGTGGAAATGCAATTGTTTGCATATGCTTTTCTACTAATAGGAATATAGATGAAGAACCATCTTTTAAACAAAGAAAAGGAAATGGAATAGCTACAGCATAACAATGTACAACCTAAAGGAATTCTGTTTTTGAGGTTCTAATGCCTGGAGTCTCCTTCTAAAATGTCAGTGAGAAATGCCAGGTTCAATACTTTACATTCAGTTCACTTAGCTAGCCAATTTTTTTTAACCTAAAGTTACTTATCTTTTTTCAAGAAAATTTAACAAAGCTTTTGATATTTTTAATTTGATAGATTTTGTGTAAGATTAAACTAAAAAAGGATAATTTAATCTTCTGCTTTATGCTTTCTTGATTTCTCTTTTTGAATCCATTTCTTTTTTATCCATAGCAATAAAAATAAGAAAGTGAAAGACAAAGCAATCAAATATATATATTTCAATATAATAATGGACATTTTATGTCTATTGAAAACATTTTCAGAACCATCATGGTTTTTTATACTTACTTATGTTCTTGACTCATCTTTCTTCCAGGGTTACTATCCACATCGATTACAGTTTTGTCATTTCAGACATGGCTTACAGTGCTTACTGTACACTCAGATTTTTATTTCTGTTTCTATTTTCTTCCTAATTCTAATTGGTGTTGATATATTATCATGATTCTGTCAAATACATGGAAGTTTTTCAGCGCAATCTAAAGAAATTAATATTTGCTCTGAATATGAGAATGATTAGTGGAACTGATGTCATTATTTTCAGATTATTCTTACACCTTGTAAGGAAGAATATAACACAGGACTCTCCAGCTACACTGCCCCACTTTCACGAGGTATGTCAGGGCTGGATGGAGACAGTAAAGAGAGAAGTCAGCTTTGAACAACGTAACTTTGGAATCAAACTTAAGCCTTCACTCATAAATTATTTCAGAACAAAGATAAAGAATTCATCAAGTTGCATTATCATATGAAATTACTGCATTAATTTATTATACCATATATCATGAAGTATCTCATTAGATAAACTGCTGGTGGATGGACAACATGGGCCAATTGGCTTCAGAATTTCTTGGGATCAGACATGGATGACAGGAAAAAGTATACAGCTTGTCACAGGTGAGGAGTATGTGGGAATGGATGAAGGCTAATACCATAGCACAGTTTGGAAGCAATGTGAAAATTATTTAGTCCATGAAGAGCTCCTAGTAGCTCTCACTGCTAAGGATTTCCTAAGTTTTATGCTATGGCTTCACTGATAAAACCATGCCAAAATATTATGGCTGCGAACAACCTTTTTACACCCTGGAAGCACTGCTTGTGTAGGAGCAACTCTTTCATTTTGTCAGGCCCTTCATAGGTGGAATGGGACAGCTGGGACCATACCTAGTCCATGTGTAATCTGTAATTATTACCTCAAATCTTTAGTCCATCTGGTAGGTTTTATTTTTTATGCAGTAGATGGGTTTAATTATGAATGCATATGCACAACAAGGCCAAATAAAAGCTTACAAAATCTTTGTTGACTACACTGTATTTTCTCTGAAGGTAATTGTTTGGATAGATTTTTTCCGAGGTATTTGAAATGTTATGGTTATGGAAATATCCCTCAGTCTTACAGTATTTTAATTTTATATTGGGTTGTATAACCTTCTCATTCTCAAAACAGAAATTGCTGCAATAAAGTAAAATCTGATACTAGTCTACTAGAAATGAAACTGCTACCCACAGTATCTGTCATTTCAGAAAGCATTCTTTGTTAGCAATGGAGCTGTGAGGGAAAAGAGAAGAAAACAAAGCACTGAACACACAAATAGAAGGTCTTAACATCCTCTTAGCTATTATTATGCACTGAGCATGTTTATTTTAACATTGCTGTTGTCCAGCATTAATTTGTGCATGACTGTAAAGCAAATTGGTAATGGACAATGAAGAGGACAGTCCCCAAATTGTGACAAAGGTTTTGGTGCTCTGAGGATTCACCCACTAATAACCACTCCACTGCCAAGGAGTCTGGCA
Organism: Acrocephalus scirpaceus scirpaceus; assembly: GCA_910950805.1. Lineage (NCBI taxonomy): Eukaryota > Metazoa > Chordata > Aves > Passeriformes > Sylviidae > Acrocephalus > Acrocephalus scirpaceus. Next base: position 9,336,532 of record OU383774.1, read on the forward strand.
GTGCTGTGGGAGCTGGTGCAGGTTTGACATCTGATTCTTGCTTGATGTGAGGAGTGTTTCTGCAGTTTTGCAGTGATGACAGCTGCAGAGGCAAATGTTGAAAGTAAGATCGAGTCACTGGGATCTTTCATTCCTCTCTCACAGCCATGCAAATCATTTTCTGGCCTTGATTATTTTAACTCATTGACCTCTGACAAGGAAATAGCAGAGAGCATCCCCTTGGGCTATGCCTGTGGCTGTGTAACAGGGGGGCACACCATTTGAATATACACATAAGTCCAGCTTTGGGGTTTATGTCACACTTGACTCTGGAACCAGTTTCAAGCTCTATCATAAAGCCAGGCATCTCCTCCTGTAATTTTTTCAATAATGGGCCAGTGCTGGTGGCAGCAGGCAGTGAGCAGTAGTCCTGAATAACACAGATGGTGGTACATCTGACAGTGTGTTATTCTACAATAAAAAAATGGTTGTCATTTTTATGCTTGCTATTATGAAGCCACCTGTACTCAGTCTGCTCTTGGGCACTAGGAAGTCATGGGAAATATGAGTATGTTGTGCTGACTCTTGAAAATGCGTGCTCTGTGTATGTGTGCATGTATTGGCACATGTAAATCAATGTGTGTAGACAGGCAGGTTCAGAGGCACATGGTGAAAAAGCATAGAGGTTTTTCCCATGGAAAGCACAGTATTTTCATTTTTGCAATTTGTGGAAGCATTTGATCATATTTATTGATTATTAAGAGAGTTTTGTTTCAAAAACAATGTGTCCCTTTCCTAGAAAAAGAACTCTTTCACTGTGCTCTTCGGGGTGGGATCCTTATTTAATAGTTATGGTTCAAAAAATAAGGAATCGTTCAATATCCCACAGGATAAGAGAGATGCAAAAGAAGCTTGCAGCCATCAGCATGTTTGAATCCACTTTCCAGGCTAAGTACTTCCAGTAGACACATCTAATATTGGAAACAAAACTACTCTGCTTGGTATAATCAGTCTTGTCATTGACAGTGGTCTCTCACCCTCACCCAGGTCTGTCTTCTATGAGAGGTTCATGAGAACAGCAGGTTGCTTTCCGTGAGAGTTTCTGTCAAAGAAGATTTTGACCCTTATTTTAAATAATTTTGCATCACTTTTTTTCTGTTAAAAAGGACTGGAGTCCGACAATGTATGTGATGTAATATTAGTGGTCATGATTCCAAAGAAATGGTTCTTTTTTGGTCAAAAAGTAAGTAGGTACTATTTCCTAAATTAAGGGTGAATCACAAAAATTATGCACAATACAGAAAGCAAAAAACCAGAACAAGAATCCAGTCATTTGGCTCCACTGCTTTTATAGATGGACAACATTTAAAAGGCAAATACAAGTTAAGCCTGCCAATTCCTCTTCAAAAAAAAAAAAAAAAAAAAAAAGTTTTCTTATCACGGGAATTTTGACCCTCAAAACCAAAGCTTTTCTGGAGGACAACCTAAAATGTTTGCATTTTACATAGGATCTGCAGGATCTCATCCATTGTGCCCTTGCTGAGAAGGCCATTTTTGTTCTCAGTCCAGAAAGGTTTTCTAGACTTCTTCACACAGAAAATCTCCACATGTGGGAGGTTAACATCTGGATCCTCAGTGGGAGGTTCTCTGCTGTCTTTTAAAGGTCTGGATTGTACCTGCTGTTGCTATTTCTTGAATATTCCTCACTCTCTGCCTCACATCCCTGCAGGGAGTGTACCTCCTTTCTCCTCCCTGCCAGCACACTTGGAGGAGAAAGGAATTCTTGGAGCTACACGGATGCCACATGCACACACAGGTGAGAATCCATCCAGGGGCCAGAGTACACCACCCCAGGCTGCCTTTTGGCCAAACACATTCTACCCTCCCATGGAGGTGCCAGCAGCAAATGAAGCTGATGCTTCTCCTGCTGCAGCAGGGACACAGGAGAGTGATGACCCCAGTACAAACGTTTTGATCTATTTTAGGTTTGGAGACACTTGTTCATCCTTTTTATACTAGTAAACAATTTTCATATCCTAAGCAGGGTAACAAGAGCTTATTTTTTCAGACTTTCATCTGTTTTGCTGAAAAGAACATCTCTGATAATAGCGATATTAAAAATTAAGGTCAAAACCATTTTAGTTTACAATCATTTTTGAAGATTATGAGGCTTTCACCCTGTCATGGTTTCATTTTTAACCATTTAGCTGCTTGAGTCTAAAATGACAACTACAGGCTTCTCTTAATTCACACGTTTCTGAAAATTCAATAGCAAGAAATCGATAGAGAGAAACAAGTACATGAATTAAGATTCAGCATACAAGCCTTTACTTGTGTATTGAACTTAGGGAGGTGATGGGCACCTGAGGGATTAATAGTTCTGCAGGACAACATAACTGCTTCTTTCACCTTGCAGTTTGCAGGAGCAGCATGTTCTTCTCTTCACCTCAGGCCCCAGATGCCCCCAAAAGGCATTCCTTTTACACCCTGAGAAATCTACCCTTAATATTTCAGTAAGTTGCAAAACTGTCTGAACTGCAGTTGCAATGTTGCAGACATGAAGCAACATGAAGGACAAGCTTTCCACCTTAGAAATAATCATGAACAACGAAGATCTCTGCGGTCGGAAGATTGCAGGCAAATTACTAAAATGTCTAATGACAGGCAGGATAATCAGAGGGCTCAGCCTATTCACTGCAGGTTTTATAAAACTATTTTTACCAACTTAGGCCATTGGCATGATTGTGTGAGGTCTTGGTTTGAAACTCTTGTTAAAGAAATCAAAAGTGATGGACACTGACAATAATTTGCAGAATTTTTTTCAATAGTGATTCTATGTCTTGAGGAAGAGGTTTGAGTAGATATCAATAAACTATTTGAAATCTCCCTTAAGACCTGTTCAGACACTGTCAAAAGCAATAAGACTCCTTCTTTTTGTCTTTTGATTGTGAAACTTTGATTTGGCTCTGAAGTTCTTGTCTGGGGCATGGTTTGATGTATTTGGAATCTGTCACAGTTTATGTGAGCGTGACCAGATCACAAGAGAAAGCTAATGTTGGTCTGATGTAGAGTCTAGATAACTAGACAGAATTGGAGTTCTCTGCTAAGTTTATTTAATGAGAAAAAATTTTCACACAGTATTTAAAAACTTCTCACAACTGCATTTAGTATTTCCTTCTCCTTGGACACAGAATCACAGATTAGAGTTATTTTAAAATAAGAGTTTAAATTCTCATTACCCTGAAGCAAAGATTATTTCCTTTTTTTTTTGACTTACATTTATATTGAAACACATTGGGGCTACAATGGGATATAGCTTTGTGTGTACAAATTCTACTGTTGTTAAAAGTGTAAGTGCAGCTTACCTGGGAAGGAACATACATCTAACCTTTGAACTGGCCTAAAGTGGTCTGAGTGCCAGTATGTTAACTGTAGTAAGCCAGAGAGGAGAACAGGCTAGCCTTCCTCTGGTTTGCCTGGTCTGTGCAATTAATTCCACATTTTATCTCTAACCAAAATCTTACCTAAGCTGATTAGCTTAAAGGTAAGTTGGAAATTCCTGAAAAAGTTCCTACTGCATCTCTATTTGTTATGTAGTATTTCTCTTTTTAATATAACCCCACTAAAAGTCATCTACTCAAAACAGCATTTCAGTGACCATTGTGTCTTCAGGTATGGGCCTACATCTCTTTTCTCACACCAAATAGATTCAAAACTGTTGGGCTAACCCAGACAAAACTGAACACAATTCATAAACTCAAAACTTGTTAATGCTTCATAGCTCTTTGGAAATACAAGTCTGAGGCGTGTGGAAAAGAGAAACTCTCTAATATCCTTGGCTGAAAAGAAAATACTAGAGCATGAGCTCATACCACACCAGACACCAGAGAATCCACACAGGAGATGTTCATTTAAGCAGTTCCACTCCCAGAGAAAAGCTTGCATTGGAGTTTACATCATCCTAGACATGAAAGTCGATAAAACTTAATCCAAGGAAACCAAGCCTCATTAGTTCTACTTTTTTTTTTCCAGAACAGCAATCTGAGGTCAGATTTTCTGGCTACATTATTCTGTGAAAAGAGTGGTTAATAATGTATGAGATGGTAAAATAATAATTGAAGTAACATTAGTACCAAAATTATAATAAATTAAAAATGATATGATGATAATTTTTTTTCCTAGATGTGTTTTGGGATAGGTTTGAGATAACCCTGTGTTGCAAGGCCGTATCTAGCTTATGTTTAAATTTAAAGCTTTAATCTTGTCTGTGTTTAGCTTTAAAACATCACGGGCTAAATCTCCAAATCTTCTTATCTTCAAAATTATGGCAGCAGCTATGACAAAATGACATCTGTTCAGAAACTGTAACAAGAACATGCATTGCTTGACACTCGGTTCAGTCCCGTGGCAGAGCAATGTCTGCCTCCCACATACAAATGCAGCAAGTCCTCTGCTGAATGGATGTGTTCAGCCAGCAACCCTACTGAGTAATGCTTAATAATTACTGTCTGCTGCGTCTGGTCCAGTGAAAAATGTCAGTGTTTTGTAGGTTTGCATTGGTCCGAGGAATGTGAGGCCTTTTTCCAGAAATAGGGTGGGGCAACACTTGTTTTTTCCATTTCCAGAATGTGGAGGTTGGAGAACTGCATGGCAGAAGTGCCTGCTATCTCTGCTTGCCATTCATAGTGCACATTTGGAGTGTCAGAAACGCTCTGCTGCTGCAGTGAATGCTCAGCAGAGATTGATTGCAGGCTGTTGTTCCACAAGACGTGGCTGAGGCAAATTAATAGCTCCTTGCTACTGAAAGGGGGTGGGGGCCTCATTCCCACCTTTCCTATTCCCCCTGGTAACCCTGGGCCTGGGTTCCTCTCCTTAACTCATCTGGGGAATTAACCCCGTGGTTTCCTCAGAACCCCCCAGCCACATATCTTTCTTAAGGGGGTAAGGGATGGTGAGCAGTCCCCACAAAAACCCAGATGGATCCTTGGGGAAGGGGAGGAGCGAGAGCAGGATGGGCCCTTCCCCTCATGGGAGCAATATGCTTTGGATGAGCTAAGCTGTCCCTGGAGTTGCAGCCCTGGCTGCTAATGGCACATCTGGCCAATAGCCCCACTGAATCAGGGGGTGGGATGCCTTTGCTTTGTGCAGAGCCTGCCTGCTGGCTCTGGTGGAATCCAACGCTCCAGGGGTTCAGCTCCAGCAATGGTTTTCTGTAGGTGCAGCTTCCCACTCCTGCTCTCTGCAGGCAAATACAGTGATAAGTAACTGGTACCAGCCAAGAGGAGGCTGGGATTGCACAGATACGTTCCCCTCCATAAACCAGGAATGTCTTTGCAGCCCCTGAGGTGCCACATGTTGCTCCACAGACATTTCTGTTTCTCCATGTACTCCAGCAGTGTTATTTTTCTGGTCTCTCCAAGCCCTGAGGGCAAGCAGTGTCTGTCTGTTATTGCCTGACAGAATGGCAGGAGCATCACTGCTGGTCTTCCCTGCCATGTCCTGCTGTGGAAAGGGATTTTTGCTTTTTGCAAGAGTAGCTGTGAGGCTGGAACAGTAATCCATGGGCCTCTGGTGCTAATTCCCAAGTGTCATTGCTGTCCATAACCTTAGAAATGCTCACTGTCTTTTTTTGGGAATTAATGAAAGCTTCCTCACCTCCAAATCACAGTGAGAGTTTTGTCCTGTACACCCAGAAGTCTCTAGTACATCTCACATAAGTGCAGACATTTTTATTTTATGATTCCTGTCAAACCAGATGTTATCAGCTTGCAACCTATATTTTGCCAGTCCCAAACTGTAATCTACCACTGCTAAATATGGAGAAAAGTCTGACTTTAGAGTGGTTTTCCAAGTTTTGTATTTAGATTTTCAGTAGCTTCTATCAGAACGTGTAATTTGCTGAAAATTGCATAGTCATACCCACTATTTCAGGGATAGTGGGTAGCAAAAATAACTGCTGAATTGAAGTATTGTCTAGTAAGGCTGACTAAAAGAAGTGAGTCTAAGTAGTCTTGGACAAGGACATACTCTCACCATCAATATAAAAATGTCAACCACCTTCTATTTTTCTTCTTAAAAAAAGAGCTCATTCATGATTCATTTTTTGCTGTAAAATATCTTTTGTATATTTGAAATTAACATAGAACCTTGTAGCCTTCTTTTCATGGTTTTCATTTGTTTCAGTCCCAAATAGAGTTCAGAATTTCTTGTTGACATCTTTATTTCCAATGCCTTAGGATCATTTGACTTGTCCTCTTCAAGAGAATTAATTTCTCATTCATGGTCTCACCCTTTGGGCTTCCTAGGTCATTCCTGACACTCAAGGTGTCAGGAAAAAAATCTGTTTCAGTTACATGATTTTGGCTATTTATCAATATATATAATAAGCAAATTTCTATATATGTATTATACTTTATTTTACTAATCCCCCCACATTTTAGTGATCATGGAGAGTACTGAGTGTCTTGATCCTTATCTTTATTTTGTTTCTTGAAGCTTCCAGAAAAAGGAGAACTTGCCCATTGATTTAGCACTTAGTTCTTCACATCCCTTCAGTAATTTGTTGACATGATTTACATGCCTTTCTGATAATTTCTCCTGTGGCTTTATTGCACCTTGCAAATTCTAGTGGACCAAGGACTGTCATGTTCTTAACACACAAAAGCATGTTTTCTCCTTTGAGATTATTCTGAGTTTTACTTTTTGTTATTCCTTTTCAGGAATGTCATGCATAATCTGCTTTAATGGTCATGAACTCTGCCCCTGCTACATTTAACAAATTCCTGCTGTGTTGAAAAAAATTATGCAGCTCTTTCTTTTCACCAAGAGATACTGCCTTGGCATGTTCCTTTTGCAGCAGCATGTGCAATCTTTTACAGACTCCACCTTTGCACAGCATATGAGATTCTTTTCATCGATGCCTCATCTTGTAGAATTTTAGATGAACTCTTTGATTTCTGGGCTTTTTCTATCAGCTGTTCCTGGTTGATTCACTCAGAAAGACTTCCTGCTTTGTCAAGTTGGGCTTTTTCTTTGCATTAAATTGTAGTTCTAGATACAGTATGATTTCTCACTTCTTTATTTTTTTTTTCCCCAGTTCTGAAATTGTTTTGCAGATATTCGGCCATTCTGGTACTTTTAATCAGAGAAACAATATGGTGGGAAAAAACAAGGCAAAACACAATTTATTTTTGCTTTATACTGAGTAAGTTTTGTTTTGTTGTAGTTGGTCTTTTTTTATATAAGTGATTTTCATACTTAGTTTTGCTTGCATTAACTAGAAAAAATTTAAGGACATTCAAATATGTCAGAAAAGTCATAGCTGCTACCAAAAATAATATCAGTCATTCCTCAGATAAAAGACAGTGCAACTTGGACAAAATCCTGCTAACAGCAAGGCTGTACAGACTTTTATGAGTTGAGGAGCTTTTAAAAGATAAAGAACAACACACTGTGGGGATAAAACATAGCCAATTGTTAGAAAATATATTTTAGTAGCCAGTTGCTCAGGAGTCTATGGAGTGGACACTGTCAATCATTACAGAGTTGAGAGCAGCTGGTGAAAATCTTTTCCAGGAAAATGTCACCACTGAAAATGAGTCTTTGCTGCCCTGCAACAAAGTGTGAGTCACCCAATCTTCCAAAGTATTATGGCATCATTTTGCAAACTTTATAATTACCCTGCATTGTAAAGGGGGAAAAGTGCATTGAAAGGATTTCTATATGTAAGTACAAAGCTTAATAATATGCTTTACAGATGCCTGAATATTTTCTTTGTACATAACGTGCACTCACTCTTGCTACCAGTGACTTCCAAAGTAAGTGTCCATATTTTCCAAAAATTGTGATAATCTAGGTATTAATATGCAACTAATCAAAATGCACCAGGCAGTTTTAATAACTGAGATTTAGTGTCCTGTAATTGCAGCAATGTTTCCTACTCATTTTGTATCTTCTAGTATGTACAACATATATTTTGTCTTTCCTTCTGGATGTGAACTGCAGCACATTGATTCATACAAAACAGAATCTTAGAAGGAAAAGCTCTGCCTAAATTAGAGGTATAAAGGGAGGATTTCACACAAATAGTTGTTTTTATTGAGAGCATTCTGTTTCCTTGAATAGCCTATTAATTCTGAAGGCCATTTGGGTTAGGAATCTTAATCTGAATTATGTTGTTATTCATGGCCTCATTTTGTGTCTTTTCATCATCTCCTTTGTCTGATGGCTATTTTAAAGAGGGTTTTTAAGAACGGGATGGATGGCAACAAAAGAATGTGTTTACTTTATCCATCATTGTGGCCTGATTCCACTATACTTACCCCCACTGAGGCATGCATTAGTTTTCAAGTGTCCCATTCTTCCCAGTGAAACTAATTGCAGAGCAAAATGGGCCAAATGTGAATGAGGATTCAAAGAATCCAGTTTGTAGTGATTATTGAAGCAAATAAATACATTTTGTTTTGGTGACTTCTCCTCTAGTTCATAATGGCTGGATGTGAGTCCTGTGTGGAGTCACTGGGCTCTTGAATAAGAAGGGCTGTAGGCCAGAAAAGATTTGGCAAAAAAAGCTGAGCTGATTGGAGAGGATGAGACCTTATGATACTGGAGTTGAAGTTCCTCCATGTGGTAAATACAACCAAATTTATTGTCTTTGTTCAGTAACAGGAAACATTTTCGGAGTGAAAATATTCAAAATTGTATTTATTTTGCTTTTCATGAAGATATATATATGGAAAAGCTGGGTAAATTGGAAGTTTCCCCTCTAGAAATTCTTGAGGAGCTTAGTTTTCTGCCCTAAGTCAGAGACAGATAACATCTGTAGTAGACTAACACTGATAATACAGTTATCAGAGGAGGTGAACTTTCTAGCACACATTTCACGTTCAAAATAGAAAGAGAAAACGTCAAATATAAGCTGAGTTTAACTAGCTGATTCTAAGTTAAACCAAGACATAAAAAATAATTAGGTCTGTTGGAAGTAGAGGGTGGGTATGTCACTACTGGAGAGGGATGATAAGGCAGAGGAACAAAAAAAGATTCTTCATACCCTCCAGAACTTAAAGAGATTTATACAAGTGCAAGTAAGCATGAGGCTGGAGAAAAATTTAAACTTATAACTGTATAAACTATGAAATTTTCAGTAGATTCACAAAAACTTTAGTTTCCAAGTTCATGTCTGGAAATGTATTACACATTTCTCTTGAGACCATGGCTGGGGGTTCACTGAGAGAGTGGTTGCTCTGTGGAAAATACTCTCATTTGAGTCACTTGGGCTCTCTGTACTTTAATAATCTCCCAGGAGTTCATTTTAGTGTGTTACTGTCTTGGTGAAGACTTCTGGTGCACTGGGAAATGCAGTTGTCAGACCTTGGGTTCCTGATGTCTCTGTTTGGGGGATATTTATTATGATTATTTTAAAGGTGTGTCAGCAAGTTTGCCAAAATTTATGGTCTGGAATTATTCAGCACATGTCAGATTGTGACACCCTCCTCCTATACATAAACATGGTCAGACCCACGAGGAGCTTGCAGTCTAAATGGCTGAGGCAGGCAAATACTGCACTAGTATAACTCAGTTCCCTACTCCTCTCCTGAGTAAAACACAGCCTGTGCAGTGTAAAGCCAGGCACAGAAACTCAAGCTGGCTCTGAGCAAGGCAGCAGGTCGGTGAGGAATGCTCTCTGTGCCGTGCAGATGAAAACCAGCCACTCTGTAGTGCAGTAATTACTCAAGGGTGACACTACACGACATGGCCTTGCTGCATCCAGAATCAGAGCCTGTCTTCAGTCCCAGGGTGTCCCTGAGCAGCCCCCCCTGTGCATTCTGATTTACCTTGTTGCACTCACTCTGCACCTCCTGCAAGGGAGCTCTTTGTCTGGACAGCACCGACGGCCACTTTTCAATTAAATGCTTGAGCAAGGAGCTCTTCTAAGGGGAAGTAATCAGCACGAGAAAAAGTCGCAGCCACATCTGATGTAAAATGGATTGTCTCCATCTGGTTTGGACTCTCCCTTGGTATTTTGTGTCTGACTTCTATTATCTGTGTCTGATTTAGGGGATAAACACCCTAGGGCCGTGTTTGCACAGTACCACATGCCGTGACAGCACTCAATAAATTACAGTAGAAGCTGGTCACACAGGACTGTTCCCAGCTTCCCATCCCTGAATCCCACCATCCACAGAGCTCAAGCAGTGCAGGAGAACGGTGTTTTCTGAGTGATACTGTTCTACACTTGAACAGATTTCTCCTAGAATGAGTGTCTTTCTGCTAAGGCGCATTAAAACATATTCCTTTATAATTTAATGAGGGTTTGTTTTGCTAGTTATTCATGCCTTAATAATTCAAATCTTTTCCAGACCTTAAGACACCTAGAGATTGTTGTAGGCAGTCAGACAATAAAAAAAAAAAAGAAAACAAACCTTAATCAATTCCCTCATCCTACCTCAAACCCAAATGACTTCAAAATTACTTTATTTCTCCCTCTTGATATCCTTTTTCTCCCTCCACTTACCACCCCTTTTTCTTTCATTACACCCCCTTTTCTGTGCTGATTTCCGCACAAACCCAAGCCTTCCATGCAGATTTTCCTCTTGAGTGACACAGAAGTATAGCCACAAATATCCATAATCATCTCCTTCAATATTTGAAAATGCTTAAGCATGACTGTAAAACAAAAGAAACCCTTACTTGGCTAGGTTATGCTCTTAATTTTAGCTTATTCAAGCTCTCTTGCAGAAGCCTGATTTTTACACTTTCTGCATTTTTATTACTCTTCCTCAGGCATTAATGAAATACAAAATACTGTTGGTTTCAAAGGCAGTGTTTACATTTAAAGGACAGAATGCACAGGGTCAATGAAGACTCTGTCCCATACAGTTATTTTAACCTTTTTTTCCTACTGGCCCCTTGGGTTTTATGGCATCTAGTGTTGTTTTCTTCCATTTCCCTAACAAGCATAAAATAAATACAGCAAGAAAAGCTGATTTTTCTCACCATCCTTAACCCTTCTAAATAGCAAACAACCAAACCAGTATATCTGTATGGATATGTTAAATGCTTGCAAATTGTTAGGCATGATGTCTAATAGGTATGCTTTCTGTCTTGAATGTATAGATTCCTTTAAATCACAAGTTAAAACTCTCAGCATTACAGAAATACTCATTCTCTGGCTTTCAGAGACACTAGGATTGAATGCCTTTCTCCTTACTCTGCAGTTCCCATTAATGTTAACAGGCATATTTCTTTTTGCTTCCATTGGAGTCGACTTGATACACATGTGGGATCCTTTGATAACCCTTTAAAAAGACACCCTTCTGCTTTACATGCACTTTAGAGCTTTAATGAGCTCACGGTGCTTCTTTGTGTCTCTGTGGCCAAAAATGTTATCTAATACTTCTTGTAAATAATACAAGATAGCTCTTTACTCTGTAAGTGACCTCTGTAGCGTGTGCTAACTGTCTATTTGAATATATTTGCCCACAGGGTGTTTTGCTGGAGTCAGGGGAAACCATTAGGAAAGCAAAGCTGAACTGCCATTCCCTTGCTTTTACATAGCCCTAAAATAACTGTTTCTATTCAACTACTGGGCCAGACAAAACCTGGGAGAAGGAAAGGTGAAAGAAGGAGGAGCCAGTACCCTTATCTTTGCTTTCCAGTTCATCGATGCAAAGCCATGTAGGAGCAAGTAATTTCTCCTGGGGAGCCTCTGAGCAATTCCTATTGCAATGGAGATTTTTTATGTCTGCTTCAAAGGCCACTGTAAACACAAAATGGTGAATTGTAATGTCTCTACATGTGTATTTGGTCCTACTTCTATTTATAGATACAGCATTTAAACCTTTGAGCCCTTTGCTCACATCATATACTAACAGGTTTGGGGTAAATTTTCCATAAAAAGCATGAAATCAGAGCTTTGAATTCCTTTTTCTTGCGATGTTTTAGAAGCATAGGAAGTGTTAAACAACTGTTGAAATGAAGCCTTATTTGCAGAGCTTTGTGATCTAAAGGTATTCAAAGGAGTGGGCTACAAGGCTTTAAAGTTCCAGTGTGCACTGCAGAATGGCTTTCCCTGTGAACATTGGGAGTTCTGTGCCATCAGATGCCATCTGTGGATCACTTGAGCAGGATGGCTTTAGCAGTAGGTCATGGGCTGGGCTCATCTGCTCACCCTCTGGCTTTGGCCCCCACCCCTGTGCCCCCCCAGGAGCACTTGGAGATCACCCCATACCCTCAGCTTCGGTCAGCCTCTCTGCATGGTGGCACAAAATGCAAGAGAGACAAAGTAAATGGACAAAAAGCCTCCCTCTCCTCCCTGAAGGCCTGGAAGCATGTCCCTGTGGTGACATCCAGGAAGGAGAGGTCATTCATCCTCCCTCTACACTCCTGACTCTCCTCCCACTCCCAGGACCCCCCTTTGGCCAATTGCAGTGGTGGTCAAGCTGCAGGATCTGCTGATTAACTCTGGATACTCTGCTCTGTACCGTGGCACTGGTGGCTGTTTCACATCTGCCAGCACTGGAACAGGTTGCTTGGTAAGTTAAATAAAGCAGGAGGGTGATGGGCGGGTAACACAGATCCAGGTTCTGACAGAGGAGACTGGAGAGGGTGATGCCTGCCACGCATCCCTTTGCTTGAATCTCATTGTCTTGGTTTGGAAATAGGTATCTGCTAGGGAAAGCTGGAGCTCCCCTTGGAAAGGAGACTATAAACCCCTTCCAAATTATTATAATTTTGCAATTTGGGGCTTTCAGGCAAAGATATAGGAATAACAGTTCTTTACTAGGAATATTAAAAATACAAATGTAGTACAAAAAACCCAAGCAAACAAAAATATCCTAGAAACCCCGACAGAGTCAGAATACAACCTGACACCCTGTTGGTCAGAGTGTAGGAAGCAGTTGAAATAAATCCTCCTGGAGTCACAGATGTGGTTCTGTCGGAGTAGAGATGATCCTGTAGAAAGGGTCCAGCGATGGTGAGATGGCTCTGGTCTTCCTCTAGAATCCAGTGGAAAACAGCCTACCTGGAGTTTCTGAGTCTCAGTTTTTATCTAGGTAGGAACAACTGGCTCCTCCCACTGGGTGGGGCATCTCACAATAGGATGATGTAATGTTTTCAGTCATGTGGTGAGCCTTAATGGCCCATTAACAGCAGATATCCCCCAGAGGGAGAATTGGTCATGGAAGCAGAAGATACCTGTCCCCTTCCCCCTGAAGTTATGAGGAATGGGCTATATAAGAGATAAAGAAAACACCTCCCCAAACCGGTTTCAACAGATGGAAAATAGAATAAACATTTTTGGTTACATATTGCAACCTAAGACACTCATGGAAAGAGCTCTAAACACATGCACGTGCCTTTGGATTCTCAGAGTTCTCAGGCTTTGTTTGGTGCCAGTAGGAAGTGTTAAAATCTAAAGTAACAGATCATCTGCATGTGTAACATCAGAAAGCAGAGGAGAGAGCTTCGCTGCAGTCCTCCAAATATAGATTCTGTTCTGTTCCTTCTCACTACAGCTGGCCAGATAATTTGCATCTATCTTTTTTCCACTTTCTGTGCTTCTGTGTCCTTGAAAGACTTGAACCAACTGAATGCTGAGGTTACAAACTCTCAGCCTCACTCAGATCTTGCATTCTCTCTCTAACCTGTACAAAGCTACTGTGACTATTATTGCATTCAGGAAAAATAAGGTTATTAAAAATGTGGTCACGATTTCTGATACTTACAGCAATCCCAGTAAAAACTATGTTTTAATTGTTGTCAAATTTTGATGTTTTGAGGGGGTTTTTTTTGATAGATATTGGCATACTTAGGCACTACATTATGATGAATGTTAATTTTGGTTGCATTGCACTTCCCCATCAATGACAAGAAGAGATTAACTAAAACAATATTTTATTTCCTACTTTAATGGTGAGTACATAGCATTAATTATATTAATAATCCAACTAGAAACTCGTGTACAAAGCTATTTCAAGCCATTAGTTGCCCTGTTGTAATTGATGGATTACTGCATTACCATTTAATTTAGTATTGTTTTCAAGGCATTACATTCAGTTTCATTCAAGTTAATTGTATGGCCAAATAAGGAAAGAACTTGCTTTGTGAGCATGAGTGATGCAAGCATGGATTCTTCCTGATTTCAGAGTTATAATGGGATGTGATCCATAGAGCAATTCTGTACAAGGCCCTCCAGTTAGCATTACCTTGCAAATTATGGAAATAAGAAATGAGGGAATGGACCAGAAGATTGCATGGCATTTGGATTCAACATTGTGATAGTCTTCTCTGCAAATGGAAATTAACATCAATTATTCAAATCTAGTTATGCTTTCAACCCTCTTAATTGCAAAGTGTTTTCCATTCAGTGATCAAGACCAATTCCCTAAACATAATAGCAATTATAACTGTTGCTATTCAGAGGAATCCAGAGGAATCCTCTGAATAGCATCCAGAGGAAAATTTACTCTCTTTGGCCCAATTTTGAGCTCTGATACGACCTCTTTATGCTGCTTTTTACACAGCAAGGTTGTTAAGACGGAGCAACTCTTTATTTTTTTGCACAGAACACATCCCAGGGCTGTTGAGAAGCATGGACAATAATCTTGTTTACTGACCCAGCATAAAAACAGGGAAAACATAATGGGTGGGATTCTCCTGCCAGAATACAACACCAACAAATTACAACAAAACTAGACATAAGTACATAGACCATTTTAGATAGAAGCCCTTATGTACCTGAGACACCTTCGCAAGGGCAGAGAATGTGGTCTAGGACTGGGGAAGATCCATGGCAGATGGAGACAAGGCTGGAGGTACCACTCAATGGTATCTAAGATAGCACAGTGAGTGCCTGAATTACCCTGATTTTGTCTGGCAACAGGGACAGCTCTTCTGGGCTGTGAAAAGCTAAATGGAAATGATAATATTCTTGGAGCTGAAAATTGCTCCATGCAGTGACTTGTATATGGGCATGATGAAGCGTCCTTCTCAGTGAAATTCCCTTTTTTTAGTAAAATAAATTAAGGCCACTCTTGTCCATCTTCTAGTGAGGTTTTTCTTGTTTGTTTTTTTGTTTGTTTGTTTGGGGTTTTTTTGGTTGTTGTTGTTGGGGAGTTTTTTTAATGGCAGAAATGATGATTCTGTTGGATTGTTTGCATGTTTAGACCATAGCTGTTAGTGCAAGTAAACAAGAATGCATAGTATATGTCTCAAACCACTGTCAGATATTTACTTAATGGACAATAAACAAAAAGGCTGGATATAAAACCCCAGCCCTCTGGTTAACCACAGTAAGAACTTGGTCCAAAAGTGCCATGTCACCTTCCCAGGTGCTTTCCAGATTATATTTCTGTAGCATGAGAGTAGAAAGACCAGGCAGCAGCCAGTGATATGTTTGGCACAGAGAGGGTGCCTTGTGGGACAGTTCCAGGTCTCTTATTCCTTTGTCTTTAGTAGACAGTTGCATGAGACATCAAGAATCAATGACATGTCTACTGGCAAGGAAGAAAACAGTAATTCTTTTAAACCAAAAGTAGCAATGTTCTCTGTAATATGTTATTCAGAATTCTTTGGGATTCAAATCTAGGTTTCATTCTCCTTGCTTATGATTATTTCCTACAAGTATCTAATCTAGAGCTCTCATTCTCTGGGTTTTACCATTTGTGTTTTTGAGAAACAGATTATTTTCTTGCTGCCTTTTCCATTTCCTGATGTGAGTTTTTGGAGTCTTCTAACAACAAAACCAAACAAACTCATTCACTCATGACTAATTAGATTTCAGCCAGTACTTGTTGGCCTGCATTTGGGCAGTGACTCCTGCTTCAGCTCTCTCTGGCAGAGAAATTTGGTTTGTATGTTTGTTCTGAACAAAGATGGTTTTTCAACCACCTTCAACTAAATTGTATGTTAGCAATTAGCAGCAGGATGAATAGTCAATGCCAGGGATGGGCTTCAATCAGAAGAAGTGGATCCTCATTTTGAAACTGCTTTGTGGTGTGTCTTAGATAGGAGATTTTATTGGCTACGCTTTACCCTTCTAAAGCAGAAAGGCTCTTCTTAAATGTGTCAGAGGTTGGAACAAGGATCTGTCTTACCTTCAAAACCAATCTGTAGAGACTGGTGAAGCTGCCATGGTTGGTATCACTTTTTCCTTGTGTTCAAAGATGGTCCTTCACTTCCAGCAGACTGGCCCAAAGTCTGTGAAACCTTTCCTGCAATGTAAGCTTCATATGGAGGGATCAGGGAGGATTTCACTTGTGCCCAGAGGATTCATGTTTTGTTTCTTTACAGAGGTTTTCAAGCTTTGAATGAACTGGAAACGCCACTTGCCAGGAGGAAGCCTGAATACCGTGCTAATACTTGTGCAGAATCCACTCCTTTCACAAAAGACTGCTGTCCATGTGTGCTGGAAGCTTTGTTTTGTATTAAGATGGGCTATTCTGTTTATTATAATTTGAGCCTAGATGTAATGATAGAGATATTGAGATTATAGTTTATCTCTTCTTATGACATGCCACAGGGAGTATATGTATTTCTGGTAGAGCATATTACTGGTACCTGGACACTGTTCCATGACAAATGAGATGCAACAACTGCACTAATCAGACTGTTGTCCCAAAACCCATTCAGTACAGCATGATCTGCTCATTCTAATAGATGCCTCTTTTACTTGTTATTACTTTAGAATGAATGTCTCATTCAAGGAAAAAAAAAATAAGGGAAAAAACCTGAAACACAAAGAAATTACTCTAGTGGCAGTAACATTCAGAAACATTTGCCGTGGGCATTGATTGGAGTAGTTGTCATATATTTATGTCATGATATAATGGCACACTGTAGGCTATTCTTATATGCATTCTCACTTTGAGCTCATTTGTCACTTGTCTCGGTAAATTCAACATCTTCCTCATCTGAGGGAGTTTATATATCTCCTTGCAGTTGACTGTAAACAAATTGCAAGTGCTGCTTGGCAGCTGACAGATAGATCCAGCTGGTTAGGTAAGGCTGCTGCAGTCTCAGTGCAAGATGAAAAATCTACACATTTGAGAAATTCCAGGCTGCTGCTTTCTAGTGTAAAATTTTGGATATGACAGCAGATGTCAGATTTAAAAAGGAGGAGAATGAGATTCTGTGGGAGACCCACGTAGCTCGTTTCATTCTTATGAAGAAGAGGTGTAGACACTTAGCTGCCTTGCTGCTGTAATTGGTTGCTTTATGCTCACCATGTGAAATGAGCCTGTATGTGGGGACTGTGCTGCTCCTCTTTGCTAAAGCACAGGCTGATTTCTGATTTCCAGCGTGTCACAGCCCCTGAGCCTTTACAAGCCAAGACTTCCATCAGGAATGGCTGGATTGGGGTGCTCAGACCCCTCCCAGCTTCAGCGAGTCTGCAAACATATTCTGCATAGAGCTCTCTGCAGCCCTGAGGCCTCAGCCTATCTCTGCCCTGGATGATGGAAAACTTTAATAATACGTACAAAATTAATTTGGACCTTCTCCTAACACAAGTCTTTGAAGTCAGTGGGAAGCACTGAGGGGTTTTGGCATGGCAGTCTTTATTTCTGTGTATTCAGCTACTACACTGGCTGACTTCAGTGGGTGTGAGTCATGGTTGTTTCCATAAGCACCTCTGTTAATATGCAAAAGCCATATGTATTTGTTTCTTCTCGTTGAGCAGCCTCTCACCTCTCAGTTGTGGTGAAAGGTGCTACACAGAAAGAATAAATTGGTTGTTTAGCTCTTTGTGCCTTGCTAAGATAAGTCACCAGCCATATGGCTCAGTGCTGGGCAATGAGAGAGCAGCTGAGAGCCGGGAGCTTCGCTGAGTTTGGTTGATTTGTTTTTATTAGGCAATTCTCTTAATTTTTTTTTTTTTCTTGTGGCCACTTAGAGATGAGACCTTGTGGTTCTGTATGTAATTGTGTTAGTCTTTATTCAGGAGAAACCATATGGTGGTCTATAAGAGCACAGGAGAGGCTCCTGGGGCTGTCAGGGGCAGACACAGCCTGTCTTGTGCTATCTAATGACATTCACAGGTTTGCTGAATTCCCTTTCCAGTCAGACTCTTTGAGCTGCTTATTACTTCCACTAAAAATTTGCTTTAAAACTTCACTCTTCTGGAATTCTCCTCATTTTCAGAGCAAGCTTATTCCTGACCGTGCTTTCCTCCTCTTTGTTCATGTGCCAAAGACTACACAGTCTTTTAGTGTAAATAGCTTTTCTTTTGGATGTTTATCCTTCTCTTCCCCCAACACACGCACATCCACACCCACACACTTGCAATATATATATATCTGCTTACATGAAGAGTAATTGTGCTCTCTAAACAGAACAAAAGAAGATCTTTTAGTCTTTCTATAAACCTAGAAATCCTTCTTTCTGTTCCAGTATGAAGCTGTCTTACTTGAACATACATGACTGGAACTATGCAAAGTATCATTACAATATTCTACATAAATTGCTGTCAAAACCTTATACAATAGGCTTAATATTGCATCTCCCTATGGAAATACTTGGTTTATATTGTTACTCAGTCATGTTAGCCTTTTTAAAATAAGAAATGTACTGATGGTTCATGGTCATTCTGCTTATACATTTAATCAATTCATCTAGTTTATGTAACTAATACACTCATATTCTCTCCTCAGTCGTTTAGAAACACTGATTGTGCACAGTAACTTACAAAACAATGTAGATGAATGATAGAAAAATATGTAATCCAGCACACAGTATATAGAGTTGGAGACTCTAGCACCTGGCCCCAGCAGCTTTTTTTCCCCAAAGACAAAGCATGAAGAAAGTGTCTCTTCCAGCTGCTTTTTGAAAATGCAAATTGTGAGTCAGGTTAACAAGTTAACCATTTTGAATACTATTGTATAGTTGACAGGAACCAACCTAATTCTTACTTCATTAGTTGGGAAAAGAGGTAATAACTGCATTGTATATAATTTTGAAATATTGTGCAGGTCAAAACAAAGGGCATTTTCATCAGTGATCACTCTGTGTCAGCATTTCAGTGTAAATATTCAAGAATACTTGTGCCACAGATGAAAAGGTGTTAGAGATTTATTTATAAATGATCTTATTGTTGCAGAATCCATCTATTCTGGCTAATATCATCTGTTCAATTCAATAATGTGTGTAATTGTAATTTTTGTAAGAATTACTTGCATCTTGAATTTATTTTCCATCTTAACCTTTACCAAATATTATTCATAAACTCAAAAGTATATAGTGCAGTAGTCACACCAATCTCTATATTAATTTTGCCCCCTTTGCTTATATCACTCTGTTAAAATAGAGTTTCATTATGATTTTGAATTACCATACATGTGCTTTAAACAGATTCTTTATAACCTTTCCCATTTGCATATCATTCAGCAACGCATTCTTAGCATGAAAAAAACCCACACAGACAAAAAAATCCCTGTAATATCCTCAATCTCTTTTTTGCATTCTCCCCTTGTAGATTTAAAACCTCTGCAAATCAGTGTTGTTTAATGTGCTGACCATTTCTCTTGGTGAGAAAGTGCATATCTGTGTGGATATATCCAGATAAATAAGGGCAGCTACTCAAAGGTACAGACTGGCTATGGATAAATTATTTATTATGAGGTACAGATGATATTATAGTTCATGAGTGACAGAGCAAAACAGAATGACGAGTTGGTATGAAAGCTCATCAATAACTTGAAGTAATAAATAATGTATTTGTCTTCTGCCAATTGAATATATTTTTTATGCTCTATTAGTAGTTTTCCATATGTTTAATAATTATTTTGGAATGAGATGGGGAATTGCATCACCCAGATTCAAGGAACTATTTCTATAAAATCTCATTTTATTCTGTGGCACACTTTTGTTTTTGTTTAAATTATACAGATGCATACTAGGGATATGCAACTAGTCTCAATGAATAATTTATTTGAATTTAACCTCCTTTTCTACTGCTGGAATATTCAAACAATAGGCCACAACTTATTCGGATTCATATGTTATTAAAATTTTATTTGACAGATGTCTTTTTGAGTTTTTATTTTATGTCTTGACAGTGACTATTTGAAAATGCAGCTATGTACTGTAATTCAGCTGAAATAAATGGGATGCTTTTTATCTGATCCTTGATTAGCTGCAATTGGCCTCATGAATCCCATGGTGCTTTGTGCCCTGTCTGCATGAGAATACAAGCAATTCTTATGTGAGCATTTTATGTACAGGCATAAAAGTCTCTTTCTGCCACTTAAGTGTATAACTTTGAAGCTGCTTCCAAAGAATATATTGGTCAACTGTGAAAAGCTAGTGCAGATACAGAATGAAATAACTTTCTCTAAAATTTCAAACATATTTTCGTTTCAGGTTTTTAATTTAGTTCACCATGGAGGCTTCATGTTTTGCATAATTTTCCCTACTCTGTATGTTGTGATCTGCCTTTTCCTCGTGTTCACATGCCCGGTCCTGAGATGATGATCTACCTGCTTCTTTCACTGTGGAGTGAAGGTGAAACTAAAGGTGAACCACAAAAAACAATTAGTTGCTGCAGTACTTCATCTGTTCTTGTTCTTCATGTGCTTTCTATAAAGACAGATCATCAAATTAACATATACAAGTTATATAGTCCATGAATCCCTATTGAACAGAAAGGTACTGATGCCTTCCATCTAATTTCTGACACTTAATTGAGAATTTTACGTGAGTCTCAAGAGGTTAGCTTTATTGTCAAAATGTTTATTTCATGATAACCACCAGTTTTGGTTTCCTTTTCAATCACAGAGAGAGACAAGAACCACCCAGGGACAATCTGGATCACAAACACTCTGGGTTATTCTTTAGATCTCCTTGCTTGTTCTCATTGCTTATTGCACGTGAAGACCAGGAGGCCAAATCTGGGATTTCTCTAACTGAAATTGGGCATTTCTAGACAAAGCTCTTTTTATCCCAAAGCAGCACAACTCAATGGGAAATTTCTACATTGCTGATATTTGAATTTGGATTAAGTGAATAAATGCAGTGACATAATCTATATTACGGATTTTTTTTTTTTTTTTTTTTTTTAATGCAGAGTATGTGAGTTTGGATAGTAACAATAAGGACCCAATTCTGCCTGGAGAAGCAAAATTAACGTTGCCTCACTGGGTCAGCTTTGCTACTTACCTCATTCCTGCTTATGAGAGTTTTAATTGCACTTGCAGGTAAGATAAATTCCTGGTTTGAAGTCCAGGCCAAATTTCTGATTTGTTTTTAACTCAAAACCTCCTAAAATGACCCCATGCTGACTCCAGATCCTGGGAGTATCCTTTTGGTACTTGACAGTTCCCAGGCTCTCTTGATTTGCCCCTGCTGCAAGGGGGCATTTGTTCACAATTAATACAAAGTAATAAAAATGATCTCATAAAATTAATTTGGAGGTATACCCTCTTTGCACAGACTCCCACAAAGGGTTTGAGAGGACATATTTTTGGGATTGTTGGTAACAAGCAGCCTAGTAATGTCATTTTATTTTGTGACAGAAGGCATTTGTGGAATCTCAGAGGCAGACTCCCAGCTAGCATAATTTGCCATCTCTCCCTTGGATTGCCACTGTTTTATTGCAGCTCAAGAATCTGGCCCATGACTCCTGTTCCACTCTGACTTTTGTGATTCCTGTGTGCCCCATATAACCCTATTTTATTAAGCCATACTGAGAAGGAGGGGTAGCTTTCCTTTGTGCCACTCCAGAAATACAAAACAACTTAATTGGCCAGAGCAGGCAGGTTTACAGCTGCTTTATGTTGACAAAAAGGCACAAAGGAGCCAGACAGTACGACTGAAATGAGGTCTGTAGCTCATAGTGGCAAGATGTATAAAGCAGTGTATGAATTGTAAATACATTTAGATTTGACAATAAGTCTTCTCATGGCCCTTTCCTAGACCTAGATTCTCATATTCACTGGAATTTTTTAAAAAGCATTTCTCTGGGGAAAAGTTCTGTTCTGAATTGACACAGAGCTCGTCTCTCTGCTGTGTGATGCAGACTGATTCCACTCCATCCTTGAAGGAGTTGGGAAGTGAGAGAGTCTGTAGTAAAACCCTGATCCGGGTATTTTTGAGTGGTGTAATTTGATGGTCAGTCCCTGCAGCAGCTTGAGGCAGCTGAAAGATGCTGTTCTGAAGAGTTTAAACCACTTACAGACAATAA
This sequence comes from Acrocephalus scirpaceus scirpaceus, assembly GCA_910950805.1. Lineage (NCBI taxonomy): Eukaryota > Metazoa > Chordata > Aves > Passeriformes > Sylviidae > Acrocephalus > Acrocephalus scirpaceus. Next base: position 9,358,688 of record OU383774.1, read on the forward strand.
GGACTCCTACCAGAAGCCCTGCTCTCTTTAAGGACGCTTTTCTTGGAGGAAGCCCTTTTAATTAGGCTTTGCTCCAGTTCGCAGATATTACATTTCAGAATACTGAAAATTAATATTCTGACAATCAGAAGTGTGTATATCACTTCAATACTTTTTTATTCATAGAACCGCTGAAACTCAAAATAATAATAATAATAATAATAATAATAATAAGCACATAAACTAGTAGAATTATGTGAAGAACTTTCTGAGCACTCATGATTTATTTTTTGTGACATTATTTGTTGATATTCCCTCCCTCCACTCCCCCCACTTCACCCTCAAAGGAAAAAGGGGTGAAGGAGGGAGAATGAGAAGTTCATAAGCAAATGAACCTCTGTATCTTCAAAAGACTACAGTTGCTGAGGTTACAAATCACATTAGTCCACAAACAACAAGGAGGATGCATATGCCATCAGCAGCAGTGGGGTTAATAAAAATGTGTTCTTCTGTATCTAGCTTATTTTATAGATGTCTGTGCTTTTTCAAAATTTCTGTAATGAGCATGTTGTGCCTGTCAGGGGTTGGTTTCCTCAGTGAAACCTTCACAGACACTTTCATCCCCAAAGTCTCAAACTTCTTGTCAAAAGCTATAATTACCTCCCAGAGTCAAACCTGCCATTAATCATCTCAGAAAGACCTTTGCTAAGCCTTAGCACTAAGAGTGCTGAAAATGAGGAGGGACCTCCTGCATCTGTGCCACTTCTCTGGACTCTGTTGTCCTGTTCTGGAAAAAACTGAGAATTAGCTAAAATAAGCTTTGCTGAAATAACAAGGCTTTCCAACAATGATACTGTAAAATGTGAAGGTAATCCAGAGGTCTTTCTTCCCTTTTTACTCCTTCCTTTTTTTTTCATCAAAGGAAGACAAGTGCTTTGCTATAATACAGCTATAACAATTAGAGGGGGCTAAATGTGGGAAGTATTTTCCCAGTGCCTACTTTTTGCAGAAAAGACTGAGTCAAAAGGCTAAAAAGACAATTTTATTGGATTATTAAAAAAAAAAATCAAGGTAAAAGCTGTTATAAATGTCAGGTAGCCTGAATAGTAACATAAAAATAAATGCAGTAATTTTAATTAATATCAAAGAAGAACACCCCCTTCCCTGTATCCTTAACCCCAGCTTATGCACTGAATTAAAATCACAATGAAAATGAGAGTTTCAAAGGCAGTAACATTTGGGTTTTATAAGTATTTACTCGATGTGGATAATTTGCTAGCATAGATAAAAGAACAATGTAGACCACTAATGTCATTTTCAGGGCATCTGCAGACTGAGAGCTCCATGGTCAAGTCTACACCATGATCATGATGTGAGCAAAGGCCAGTGATAAAAACCAAAAAGGAGCCTTGATGACTCTCCCTTGCCACCTAGCTTTTTTTTTTTTTTAGCACCCAGTAATTGTAGTTGATTTAACTAGATTAGATTAAAGGCAAAGTTCAGTGTTTTTATGTTTTTCAGTATGGGAGTTTTGGAGGTGCTTTTTAGTGTTTGTTTGATTTTTTTTTTTCTTTTTTGGAAGAAGTGAACTAAGCTTCAGGGAGGATGTTTATATTTGAGGCATTTATTATGATCTTTTTTTCTTTGAGTGTATTTGAAACTACTATCAGCATTTTTGGTCAGTAAAACCAAAATGAAAATGTGTGATGGAAGAACAGTGGTTGAGTACAGATGATCAACTCCAGAATAGGCAAAAAAAAGGTTACCTGTCCCAAGTAGGGGATTCCCAATGCTGAAATTCTCCAAGTATATTTCTAAGCTGTTCTTATCCCATTAAACACATGGGAATTTCAAAGCTTTAAAATGCAAGATGGTGCCATCATTTTGGAACATCTGGATCTGAATAAAAATGATCTGATGTTTCCCTGAAATTCAGAAATCATATGAAGCTTTATTTCCAAATCCATCTCTATTGCTGGTTTCTGAGCCACTGATTAAAAAAATGATGTAAAAAACTTCATTGTCCAAGTGGCTGAAGAGTTTGTAGCCATTTGTAGGTAACTCAGAGGAAGGGGATGCATGCAGTGAAAGAAGAAAAGGATGGGGTTATGTCATGGGCCAAGATGAATACTGTGGAAGTTCTGCCAGAAGAGAGTTATCTGATTAGTGCTTGGGTAGCCAATTAAGAAAGAAACATAAGCCTAATTAGAAAATGATTACTCAGCACAGGCCAAATGCTAGTGAAGACAATGAGAATGTTGATTAGTGAGCTGCGAAGGAATGAGAAGGATGAACCTGCAGCACCTTTTAATTCCTGAAATGAACAGCACATGGGAAATACGCAACTGGAAATAATTTAGAAATTTCTATTTGCTGATGGTAGGTGAAAAAAGAGAAGAAAATAGCATTAATGTAGGGAAGAATCACGGGTATGGTCAGGGGTCACAATTTCAAGCATTTTTATAATGAAATTTATCTCATTTTGTGTTGAACCCTGTAAAAACCCCCACAATTTTATGCAGACTTTTTATCATACCCATACAAGTTACTTCCTTCCAATTCCAGCTCTCTTTGCACTCTTCCACTGCCTGAGATGTCTCTCAGTTACTGCCTTACTTCAAAGACTGGGATATTTTTCTCTCTCCATACCCTGACTCCCTCACTTGTGCATTGCACCTTGAGAGATGCTTCCCCATTTTTCAATGACGCTGTGATCTAAAATCTAATTAAACTGTCTTCTGATCTCTGTTTCTCTGTCTGTCTGATCTATCAACACCCATTTTCCACTTGAAAGGGTAAACAGATATCCATCTCTACCAAAAGCAAGGAAGAATCATAAGTCTGTAACTGCAAACCCTGTAATTCAACTAAGGAAGTCAGGGAGACTTTAGCATGGCCATCAAATTAAATTCTGAAGCTCTTATTCAAATTCTTTTCAGTTGTGTGTATGCATCTTGCCAATATTTTTTTGTGCACTTATATTATGCTTTTATGTTTTGTATACATTTTTATATATCATTTTTTTAAAGTAGGATACATTTAAAAATGATTTTACAAAGAAATATAATATGAAGACTACAGAACCTGCCAAAGGGTTAAGTAAATTAAAGCAGTAGGTAAGTGAACTGGTTAGGCAGAACATTGATTTGTGAAAAGAAATATTATGGCTGACATAGAAATCTGTATAGGAATTAGAGCCATGAAATGGTAAGTTGATTCTAGGATGCTACAGAGAGGGTTTACATCTCTAGAGTAGTTAAAATAAAATAACACAGGATCAGCAAATGTTTTTATACATTGGGGATTTCTATAACAAGGCTGGATGTTTGATACTGGCAGAATTTTAATTACTCAGATGTTGGCTTGGATGCCACTCAATAAAAAAAAATGAAGAGGAGGAACACATTTTAAGTGACATTTTAGGATTACTTTCTTCCATAGCTTATTGAAGCATTCATATGGTTAGAGGTTATTTTGGACCAAGTCCTAGGATATATACCAAGTATGATGAATAGGACTGAAGCAAGGAAACACCCAGACATTACAGTATCATTAGTTCAAATTATTCTTGGGAGCTGGTGGAAGCAAAGTGAATACTCTGGACCACAAGAAAGTTGACTTTGAGAAAACATGAAATGCCCCAACAGGTTTTGGTTATTATTTTGTTGGTCAAGATTGTATTTTGCAGAGGGAGTCTAGTGGAGACTCTAGGAAGTATTTTAGAAACAGTTGGTGATGCAATTAAAATACATCCTGGATCAGTCTAGAGGGAAAAAAGGCAACAGATGCAAGTTTGTTTAAATGGCAATGTAAAAATAATTATAAACAGAAGGCTTCTTTGAAAATATATACAAAAAGTAGTGAGAGGTGGATTGGGAAATCTCTAAAAATAAGCATAAGTAAGTCAAGAACATAATTAGTAGCAGTGAACATCGAATTGTAAAGAGTATTTCAATGAGCAAAGAATTCTGCTGTTGTATTTACAGTAAATGAAAAGAAAATGGGAAAGTGATCTACTTAAAATGGAGACTGGAGAACCAAAAATAAAATAAAACAAAAACCCAGATTTTGAGAAGAGACAGGAGATGGCAAGCTGTTCAGAGTCAGGATTGTATTTCCTAATTAAAGCAATTATGAACACTTAACGTTGCATTGAATGAATAATTCTGCATTTCTTAGGAATCTTTCTTCGCTGGCAGACAGCTTTCAAAGCTGCAGTGGTGCCAGCCATTGGGCAGCTCCCACCTAACTGGAGTAGCTTGCAGGTTCCTGTAGGAAGCAGGAACATGTGGAATAGTTTGGGGTATCTGAGGAAATGAGAACCTGGACACACTCTCTAGGGGAGAGGCAATGTGCATGCTGGTGTCACACAGAGCCCACTGCAAGCAAGTGCGTCCTTTCTTCTCTTCTTCCACCCTCCTTTCTGTGCTCCTACCACTGGCTGACTTGTACAGTCCAAGAGAAAAAATTCAGGCCCTGGTTCGTAAAACATATGTATCAGTTAAAATTGTAATTCTTTTCCTTTGATTTTTTCCAGCAGCATCAAAAAAGGCTCATCCTCTTGAATTTGAGAAACAGTTTGTGTTCTTAAATGGTTCAGGATTGTAGTCCTCATAATCTAAACCTGATCATAAGGGAAATTTTCTAGTATCTTGAGGAAAGGGAATTACTAGAATGCAAATAATTCATGTTTATTTGAGTTCAAGAAAATGAAGACAGAAACAGATGAAGTCTTTTGGAAATTGCTTTCCAAGTTCCTTGATGCGAGCACAGCACTAGAAACTTGCAAACATAATGTCGTTAGTCTGAGATTGGTCTGTGACATCAATTATGGAAAAATATTAGCAAAAATGTGTGGGGTCAGTGATGGAGCATGCTGTGGTACTTAATTTCTTACATACAAGTAACATAAATTTATGAGAGTTTGATATGGCTTAATTCAATTGTCACTTCTCTCCCTCCTTTTTTTTACTATGTAGTCTTATCTGCATTCAGTATAGAAAGAATTGGCATAATTTTATTTTTTAATGTATACCATTTTCACCGTGACAGTGATTAATTTCACACAGGAATTATCTTGGTGAAGAAAGCAAAGACATTATTGCCCTTTTCCTTTGAAGACTGAGTATGTTCTCATTTGATGAGGTGAAGCTTCCAGATGCATGAGGTGAAGCAGGCTGTCCCCCTTGCAGCCCATGGGGGCTAACACTGGAGACTGCAATTCCTGCAGCAGGAACCCCTTGTTGCAGCCAGGCTGGGATAAAGGGAGAGGGTTCATTGCAATACATAACACTTGGCCCAAAAGGACCAGGTGGGGAGATTGTAATGGATCGGCCTTTTAATAGTTATAACTCTTGATTTGAGTTGAATGTTGCAGGAATTGCTGTGGTAGAAACCACCTGAATTAATGGAGAGCAAGGCTAAAGCAGTGCAAGTTCAGCAGTGACCCAGCCTGAGCTGGTTTTAGTGCCCAGTAACTCCATGTAACACACACCTCTCCTGTGGTGGTCCTGAGTGACCACCAGAACAAAGGGAGCCCAAAGTCATGGACTAAATGGATATTTTATGGACACTTTGCAGGTGTGGTCCACAGAGTAAGGGAATGGCATGCATGATACCAAAGGATGGGAAGTGGGGAGGTGATGAATGAGATTGTATTGAGAAGTGTGAGACCTGAGTGTGATGTAAGTGGTGCAGAATAAGGTGGGGGATAATGTGCTGGTTTTGGCTGGGGTGGAGTTGTTTTTCCCATGCAGTGTCTCTGCTTGAACCCCACCCAGTAACACCCCTGGGTACTGCTAGTATGGACTAATTCTTCTTCTATGTCGCTGATGAACACTGGCCAGTTCCAGTTCTGGGTATTCCAGCACAGTTTACTGCTGGTAGCAAATCCATAAACAAAGCAAATTTTAAGGAATGGTTGACAATAGGATCAAAAGATATCATGTTGCTGGTCCAAACAGGTGAAAACATCGTCTAACCTATTGAGTTAGAACACCAAAATCACTATTTTTAATTATCAACATTTTTGTCTTCAGAAAACAAAAAAAATGGTGAATATGGCCTTGATATCCCCTTTTGCCCTCAGTTTCTGATGCTGCCCCAAGCAGGCTAAAGTGCTCACTTGTGTGTGAGAAGAAATGGATGACAAATAATAACAGCTATAAGAAACTGAAGACAAATAGGTAAAAAAAGGAGTTTTATTGTCTAACAGTCCTTGAATTTCTGACTGCATGTAATATCACTGGAAAAGATAAGTGAACTATAGAGGCATCTCCAACAGAATACTGGAATTGAAAGCTATTGTTTGGAATACAAGCTCCTGGCCAGGATTCAGTTTTCTCACTTTATTTGGTTTCAGTGACTTTTTCTAGCAAAGAGTAGTGCCCTGCTGAAGGTACAGAGCATGACATCAAGTATAATTCAAAGTGATGGGAAGAAGATGTTCTTTATGGTATATAATAAATAACAGGACTATGCCTGGCTGTATTGTGGATAGTTATATTTATGATCCAGTAGATGTCCCTGACATGTATGTTTGTGGGGTATTTTTTTGGAGGAAGCAATTTTTTACCTAAATGGAAATTACTCTTACTGGAAAAGACTGAAGGAAAAATATAAATGAAGTTTCATTTTTTATTCTTCATTACAGAAAGTATCTTATAGATGATCATTGCTAAGCTCAAAAAGAGATTCATAATGTTTTAAGCTCCTGAGGAAAGTTGTTAAATACATGTTTAACATGAAGCATGTGAGTTGCATTTTGAATTCTGTAGGTTTACCTGAAGTTGTATATTTATTTAAGTGCATGTCTGCATTGGGTCCAAAGATCTGTAGGGAAGGATTTATAATTTTCTGTTGTTGCTTTCACTGCAATACAAATATTAAGTAGTAGTAATTATTGTGCCATTTCATGGTCATTATCAAAATAAAACTTTCTGTAGCTTGTTGACTGCTTTGGTCAAAAAATATCTTTTTGGTACATTAGACTATATAGATTTGCCTTGTTCTTTCAAGGTTCTGAAGCAATGCTAATAAACCATTTCCTTGCATTTTTTTCTCTTTTGGTCTTAATGAGCATCTTGGAAGTAGCAATTAGCAGGACAGCTAAAAGGGCAGAGATCAAGCAGTAAAAATTAACAATGGTAAATACAAACAAATGGATTTAAAAATAACGTTAATCTCAAAAGTTAAGATCTGATAGGACTGGGCTTTTCCCCATCCCTAAAAATGGCATTACCTCACATAACACATCTCATGCATACAGTAATGTAAGTCAGCATGAGATGCCCAACTGAAGTGGGCTATCCAATGCTTGAAATTAAAAAAAAAAAAACCCAATAAAAATGTCTATTAAGTAAAGGCTCCCAGATTTTTGTCTGAGTTTTCTAACAGGGAAGGCGTGTTCACCTAGCATGATATATTAGCAGTATTTCACGTGTCCAGGATGATGAGCCATGCAGTACCTGCTCCACAGAGTCGATCCAACACAGACACACTAACCTACCAGAAGTTCACTCCAGGACCCCCTCATTACACCTAGGTTCACATTCATGCAGTCTGCACCAGTTCTGAGCTGCACTCATAGGGGAACTTCTGCATTCTAGAGCCAGTTCACACATCTAGTGTGAGCTACCACCTTTCAAAGAAATTAATTAAAAAATGATTAGCTAAAGGGGCTAACCATCATTTACCATTTATCATTTACCATTGAATAGCAATATCTACATGTTAACTCCCAGGGTTTTCATAGTAAACCCATTACAGCCATGTTCCACAATTACTTACCAACAGTTCAGTGCTTATTTTGTTTCTCTAGGGAAAGGCTTGGTGTAAAAAGCAGCAACATATTTGACAATAACTAATTATTGTCAATTAATAAAACAATTGGCAATTAAAACCAACATGGTAACAATTTTACATGACTGATCCTTCATAAGCAAGTGCGATGCAAGAAGGCATTCCATCTTATGTGCCCTGTGGGAGAGGCAATTATAGCCACAGATTTTTTTTGGAATTTGATATTTTATTGTATGACAATTCGGAGTATGTACTTATCTAAATAAAACACAAAGGAAGGCACCCCAACTAGCTTGAATATGGAAGGAAAGCAAATTTTTGTCAGGGTTGTGTACCTGGAAAAAATATGGAGGTGAGAACCATGGGACAAAATTGTGAGCTGCTGACAGCCTTAAAAATTGCCCTAATTGAGAATGAGACTGTGAGGCACATCTAACTGTTACTAGGACCTTGAAAGCGCTGACACTCAATCTTCTAATTCCATATTATGGAGAGAACCTGCAGTGTTTGTGACCTTGCAAAATCAGTTTGAGCCAGCTGACTTTTAAAGCCTTAAATCAAGATCCTGCCAGAACAGATGATTCCTGTAAGAATGATAACCCACAGATACAGCAAAATGAAATCTACTTGGCTCTTGAAATCACTTGGACAAACTCTGGCAATGGAAATGTCAATCACATGGCATCCTGCCAAGGTTAAATCTCAACTTCCCTGTGATTCAACAGTCTGGACACTATGCTAATTGTTTCCAACTATCGAAAAGCAAGAAATTTCTGTTAACAGCTGGTGCAAGGTGACTTGAAATAGGGTTTTTAGCTTTGCTTGGGAAGTGTTACAGAAAGGGGAGAAAGTAGTTGTTTTGGACAGCAACTGATCTCCAGACAAATGGGCCCAAAATGCTTCTCTGTTTGATTATATATTTGAAATGTAGAGCCAAGTCAGAGGGCTGCATTTCCCAGCTAGAGCTGGGGAATTGACAAACACTTTAAAGAGAACCTGTTCATTCAGAATTCCAGGTAAATTCTCTTTTTCAAATTCTTATCATAAATTCCAAATATCACCTTTTTCTCACTGACATTTTCTTCCATAATTCCTCTTAGCTCATAAATTAGACATGCCAATTATTAAAATGTGAAAACACGAGAACTTCTGCATGAATTGCAAGGAGAATATATTAACAGGTTGACATTGCTGGTCTCCCCAAGTCATAGAACCACAGAATGGGTCAGGTTGGAAGGGACCACAGTGGGTCATCTGGTCCAATCTTGTTGCTCAAGCAGATGTTCTAGTGACATCCATCAGTTCTAAGTGGCAGTGAATGATATGATATGCTTCCCTCCTTGTGTCCCTGGCCATAGTTGGAATGCTATAACTAGATGCACCTCTCTCTTAAATTAAATGAAATTACAGCACAGAGAAAGTTTTTGGCTGGACTCCAAACTTAATTTCATTGAAACATGGAGCTGTGTTTCATTACATGTAAAAGCAGAGAGGAACGTAGGACTCATTTCCAATCCCTGGCACCTAGTTTCAAATCACTTATTTATCTTTATGAAATGTGAAGGGTGGGTAACAGAAATAAGAAATATGTTTACTGGGAACTTTTAAATTCCTATTTCAGAGGTGGATTTGGTACTAGATATGTTTCAACACTTAGTGGGGAATAAATTTCCCATGGTGAGAAAAATTGTCAACACAGGTGGTCCAGGTTTATGTTCTCTCCCCTAGCAGATCTTCACAGAACTAGATACATTTACCTTAATATCCTGTAATTCCTAAGTGCAGAGAGGTTCATTAGCTCCTAACAAGGGTTTTTGCTTTTACTAGCTGGGTTCCTCTCACCACTACAGATCCAGGTTACCCACCATGCCCCACTCTTTTGTCTCTTCCCTGCCACTTCTACCCCTTCTGTACCATACACCCTTTAATCTTTACAATACTCACTCAAATGGAGAGCTTAAATTATTTGAGCTTTTCTTGGGTAAAGACTGGCCAGTGTGAGCCTTTATTGTCCCCTCCCACACCTCAGCCATGCATGCCATAGAGGCAACACCTTCCTAAAAATTTGCTTCTCTCCCATTGCCTTCCTCCCCTGTAATTTCACGCTGCTGCCCTGTAGAGTGTATTTCCCAGGGAATGCTTTTAAACCTTTCACTGTTTCCCTTACACTTCTTTCTGAATCTGTTCTAAGCAGATCAAATCTGATAGATAGCTGATGTTACAGAAAGAACTCTGCTGGAGTCTTCTGAGAGGCAGAATGTAGTGCAGATCTGCACAAAAATAGAAAATTCTGTAAGGCAGTTCCGCTGGGTTCAAAATCATTTTGTCTGTGAAGTCTTTTTGAGTATCTGTACAAAGAATTCTGGCGGGCCATTTGATCTGGGATAAGAAGTAACAGAGACTGTATGTATGGATCAGTGGATTTTTTCCTTTGGGAATGCTTGCTTGAGAACTTTCCTCAAAACACTGTGTTTTGTTTCTCTGGGTACCTATACACAGTCGTGTTTGATGTTTCCCTGTAATCACAGCAAAAGGTGACTTTTAAATTTGTTTTTCAGAATCTGGAATATGTGCTGTGTGTTCTGGAATAAAGAACAAGTGCAAAAATTATTGATATGCCTCAAAACTGAGCCTTTCTGTTTTGAGAAGAATACTTCCACTACTCTTATGTAATTAGAGTGATATGTGCTTTCTCAGGTTAATTCTTTGCTTGAAAATGTTCATGTAACCCCTTGTTCTGGTTGGGTTATATTTGAAAAAGCCACTAAATGTGTAAAAAATGAAGGGGGGAAAAAATAAAAATAAATAAAAATAAAAAGACCCCCATGTTAAAGAGTACATTACAGATAGGAAAAAACACACAAAGGCCTCCTTGAGTGAATCCCAGATAAAAGATGGAGTATCCATCCTACATAAAAATCCTAGGAGAAAACTAGGTTTTATGAAAACAAATCATCCAATTTCCTTCTCCTCCTTGGATATCCTTCTCCTCCTCCACATGCTTTTATCTGTGCTAGTAAACTGGTTGTGATCAGGAGGGCTCCTAAGCATGGATGCCAGGTGTATAAACATATATATATATATATATGTATATGTATATATATATATATGTCCTCTCTGGTTCTGAATAACAAAGAAAACCAACACAGTTCTTCACCTACCAGTAAAACATCAGAACTCCTCTCTTTACTGGGGAGAACATTTTCTTCACTAAGACAGAGAATTCAGTAATTTTTCTGTATTTAAAGATAAATAAACTGACTGTAACATGAGGATGCATTAACATCTTGCCAAAAGTCTTCATAGAGATTACACAAGGTCGGAAAGCATCTCAATCAGCTTTTAAGGAGGAAAAAAAAAAAAGGTTTCAAAGCAGGATTTTCAGTCTTTGCTTCCTTATCTGTTGTCAGACATTCAACAATGTTTCCACAACATTCAACATTGATTCAGTGCAATATGCATGCTAAATTATGCTGGTTGTGTTGTTCCCTGCTTTAGGTGCTGGTGCAGAGTAAGATCAGGATGGCCAACTTGCAACTTTCGGGTTCTTAGTTGCTTTTAATAAGGAGCTCACATGGCTAAAAAGATTACCTGTCTCTGACTGGGTCATAAATTGTGTCTGTTTTTGAGGAGAACAAGTACACAAAAAACTTTTCCTCTTTCCCTTGCACAACATTATGAGACAGGGACATGATGGCTGTCATTGCACATTGTCCCTGCTTCTCCCTTCAGGGAACAAAATATTGAGAACAGGATAGGAAATGCAAAGAGTAGGCACGATCTCCAAAGCATTTATTCGAAATGTAGGTGCTCTACATTTTCTTATGTGTTGGGTTTTCTGGTTGAAAAAACACACTTGTAAAACTATGGAATTAAAGTCTTATTATTAAATTTTGACCTGCAATTTTCTGTGCCCTTTCTGAATTAACTCTGATCTGCTTAGTGAAAATGTGATTGCAACAGTTATTAAAAGATATAATTTTTCAAACACTAGCTATTTCATTAAATTAAAAATATTGATCATATGTCAGTTTCAAAAAAGAGGAACAAAAAATAAAAGTGAACATGACTTTAATTTCAAATTCTTTGAAATAATTTTTTTTTCTTTAGCATCAGGTCTAAATACTCAAAGCAATGAAACACTTATCAACACCCCTGGGAATATTCCCTGTAGCTGAATCAATCTTATTCTCAAGTGCTTTCTTGAGATTCAGTGTAAATTATCTTTTTTTAAATATCCCATACCTCCCACGTGTCTTTAATGTGCTTTTGAAGTGTTTGTCATGAAGCTTTAGATACAGCCATTACTCGGGTCTCTTTTTCAATGATAGAAAATATTTTCCATCTAATCCAATCTTCCATTAGACCGTGCCTAATGTTGGATCTGTTTGCTTTGGATTAGACTTTAAAAGAAAAGGTGTGGATTGAGTGAGTGGAAACAGTGAGTGAAATTTTGTATAAAAAACTGTATTCCTCATTTTCTGTTCCTGAAAATTTGAACAGAAATTTTTTGTAAGCTCCTGGGTCAGTGTTCTCAGATGAAGCTCCAACTGGGGATGATGGTAAAGTACTCCAAACACTTATCAAGTACACTAAATTGTTTTATTAAAACCAGGGAAAATCTCTGTTTTGATGGAGGCTTAAATCTAAGTAATGTTTAAAGCTCAAAGTACTTTACATCCAGGATGGAACTCATCCAATATCATATCTCATAATGACAAAGAATTCTTTATCTTGGAGTGTTGAGAACACCTTAAAAAACAGTCTCATAGAGTTACAAATTCAGGAAGCTAAATTACTGTCTGTGCCAATCAAAATGAGCTCCCAGATGAAATTATAACCAAAAAAATGGGATTTTTTTTAGAGCAAAAACTTGGGGAAGAGATGAGAATTATGACTGTTTTCTCACTGAGAATTTCTGGAATGATCAAGTTTACAGTACACTCCTGAAAGAAACAGTTTAATTTTGGAAAAGGTTCAAATAAGAATTTAAAAAAAAAAAGTTACCTAAAATGGATCATTCTGAGAGATTCTACATGGTCCATTTGATTTACCAGTAGACATTTAATCTCATCTCCATTTTTTACTGTGATTGTTGAAGAAAAGTTTCCATAACTGAAAGCTATAAAAGGGACCAACTGGACATTCAATTTGACTATGGATGTCATTTTTTTTTCCACTGGGAATACCACATATTTTTTGAGATTTCCTAATAATTTACATCCTAAATTTAAGGGACATAACACTGTTCTCACTCACTATTCAGGTAAAAATAGAAATTGTTACAGTTCTCCATATTGATTTACAGATAGATGTGATCCCAGATCTTTAATTAGAAAGCTTTAAAGATGTATTACTAAACAAGAGGTTTTGTGTTTGCCATATTTTAAAATAACAACAAAGTAGAAAACAGAATGGAAAACAGAAACTCAGTGTTCTTCCCTATCCAGCTGTTTTTTAATATAACATTTCTCATAGCACAGTAATTTTTTTACCTTTCAACTTTCCACAGGAGTGGGTTTTGGTATTTTTAAAACTTTACTATCCATCCATCCCCCTCTTCCTCTTTATTCTTTTATTTAAACCACAAAATAAATGATTCACTACTTATTTGGGCTCCACACTCTCAGCAGAAAAACGTGCCTTTAGCATTTTCAGAATGATTGCAACAAAAATGTTCAAAGGAATGTGAGTAAATAATAGTTCACAGCCACAAGTAAGGCTACATTTAAGATTCAAACACTGGAGTGTATCATTCTGATATCAAAGATATGTAGAAATATATATATGTAAATATGTATATATAAAGAGATATACTGTGATGCACTTACAGTTTGTACATCAGCTACTTCAGGAAATCAAAATGTAGTGGTTGCTCAAAAGAAGAGTGAAAAGTCTCCATACAATTCATATTACATATGAAGCAAATGCCATTATGAAAACTTCATTAATATGTAAATTACAACATTTTGATTAGCACTTGCAGACCCCTTTTGTTAAGAAAAGAGATGGAAGGAGCTAACCAGATTGCAATAATTTACATAATAACTCAGTGGTGGCAATGCCACCAAGAAGAGAACCTAAGGAAGGCTATTATGACTTTTTTTAGCAGCTTAACACAGTATTAAAACCAATTGTACAAAAGAAGGACAATATTTTTCTTTAAACTGACAAATTCTTTCATGGAGTAGTGAGCTATATTAAAGATAGTCTGGAGCTTATTTTAAAATAATAGGGTATGCATTTGCTAAACAAAGGAATACAAAAATTGTGTGTCATTGTACAGTGGTCTGAAGCCAAATAAAAAGTAGCTTTTGTAAAATGTTTCTCTACAGTTGTTTTTGCAGTGTGTTAGATCCTAGTTATCTTTTGTGCTTTTGGAAAACAATAGAAATTTTCCCATTGACTCCAAAAGCCTCAGGATTTATTTCTGCACTTTCAGTTTTCAACCTGGCATATGTCAGAGGGACCCATGAATCTCTCACTCGGATTATCAAATCACAGCATCCTAACTGTACAATATGGCATTTGAATTTCTAAATTCAGAGAATGCATCCAAAGATCCCCTTCTCTGTCAACACCTGTGGGTGGGTTTTATAGGTCCACTAGACTTTGAGTTGCTTAAGCAACATAAGGAAGCTAATACATTGTGGTTTTGCTTATTCCCTATACTTTAAATATTCAGAGCAATAAGTTAATGAAGCCTCTCTTTATGTACAATATTGTGTTTTTTCTATTGCTGGTCTTTTGAAGGATGTTTCTATATTTGGCCATCTAAGAGGGAGCTCAGTAGCAGTTGTGTTTGCTCAGCTCTTTGGGTCACTGATTGTCAAGAGACAGTGGAGCACTTGCAGCTGGCTTACAACAGCGTGGCTTATTTTAGTGGTAACCCAGAAAATGGTCTGCAACAGAAAAAAGAGAGAAAATCATGGGGATTCTGAGGACTTTCATATACTTGCCAAAGTTCAGAGACCTCAGGGCAAAACAGGAAAAAGAAAAGAAAAGAAGAGAGTTGAAAAGCAAAGTTCAACAGCTCTGTTTGGTGCCTCTTGAAAGTGTATTACAGGCATCATACTAGATTTATCAGAAAAAAACAACTGTGATCTTTCAAAATTAGTGAGCTAGGTGGCACATTCTGTTTGTCACAGTTCCATAGGGACTTTTTTTTTGGCCCAGCTGACTTCTATAGAAAGGGTTTCATTATGATGTAACCAAAGCAAATATTGGTCCAAGAGTTAAGAATAACAATACATCTTTCTGCATTAAAAGGATATTCTGTTACATTGGGAAAGAGTTCCTATGAAGCAGGGTGCCCACAGAGAACTTCAGAATAGGAACAGATCAACCTGCAGAGATTTTTTTTTATTTGGCTTTGTTAAATCTTTAAAACATTTATAGCGATTTTAAATGTTTTAGAATCCATTGTGAAAAGCACAAAACTTTTGTCAAACTTTGTAAAGGTATTATTCAGGATACAGTTAAAAAAAGTTACCCAAAATATCTGGTCATGCTTATAGGAAGGATTGGGCTTTCAGCTGGTGATAATCAGCCTTGCTCCATTGAATTCAGTAACCTTAAACTGGCTGTCTGGTGTTGCAGGCATCAGCAGGAAGGAGTTTATCATGGAAGCACAAACCTAGTTCCAACTAATGGCAGATTTTTTTTTAATTGATGGGGTAAGACTCATTTACAACAGATAAATATTTTAATAAGTATCTATACAAGGCATATATGCATGTGGGGCAGTACACATGAAGAAATGACCTAAAAATTTCCTAAATGTAATTACTAGGTATTGTTGACACTTTAAGGCCAGTAAATTTTGACTTGTTTCTTTTAATCATTAGTGTTTATGGCATGAACTCCTAACCAGATTAATCTTTTCAATGGACAACACTATAGCCTTTTGGTTTTTAAATATGTTAACAAGTGTGTAGTATTTTGGGGGGCATTTTTAGCTGCCTTAACAGATATGAACTCTTGCATAATAAACAAATCTTAATAATTGGCCTTAGATCATTTTGTTGACAGAAAATTCAGCAGCAAGTTCCCCATTGTGCCTCCTTGAAAACAGGAGTTCCTAAGCAGATGAACGGGGGAGGGCAAGCAGTGGTTGGTGACACAGCACACCTGGTACCCTGCCTTGCCTTCCTCGGCTGGAGGTGACCAGGCTTTTTAAATGTCTGGCCCAAGTTCTCTGGCTTGCCTGAACTGTGCATTGTGCAGGCTCAGGAGGGAAAATGTGATATTTCTGTTGTCTTCTTTCAGGACCTGCCAGGTGCCAGTTAAATATTTGCCATAAAATACTTAACCTCAAGTTTGTCTGTTTAATGGCCAACAACCCAGAGGTTGGCCATTTAATGGCCTGCTGAGGCCGTTCCAGTATCAAGAGACCAGGAACCCCAGTATGCAGGAGACCAAACAACATCTCCTTTTCAGCTGCATTTTCATGTTGGCAAAGTGGATGCTTTAGGAGCTATTGTGCTATTGTATATGCAAAGAGGTAAGACTCTAATGAGGTTTTGGGTGAATCAGACTTGCTAATCAGGTCTGCTGTCCACATTGCCAGAGCTGCTGCTTCATGATAGCATTAACAGCTCCCCCAGACATTTTTGCTCAAGATCCTCTTCCTCCTTTAACTGCTTCATCTTTATTTGCTGAAGTCTGTGTTCTATCACTGTTTCAAAGAATTATAGCTCTTTTCTTTCCACTCACCGAGAATGGGAAATGGCAGCACACCTCCCTGTATCCTCATGGAGGTTTCAGAAACATGTTACTCCAGTGACACTGGTAGCCTGTGTCCTAAATGGCAAAAACATTTCCTGACAGAAGAATAGCATATTTCATTTTTTTCATATTTAATCTGAGCAATCCACCAACCTTATGAGCACAATCACATACACAATGACCAGCAAAGTGATACATTGCATTAAGAAGAGGAAGTCCATTTTATTGAAGACGTGGCACAAGTGTTTCTCTTTATTAATCTTTTAGGGAGACCTGTCTAGTCCTGGAGGAGCTAGTCCAGGTTTTCATATTCCAGTGGCACTGTTCTAAAATTCTCAGCAATAAGCTGAGCTGATACATCCTCCTCTAAGTGGCCACTAGCACTCTTGCATTTGTGAATGCCTCTTCCTCCTTCCTCCCACTTCTGGGGGGTTTTGAAGCAGGAGCCTCATAGCCCTGCAAAGCATTCTCTGATCTTGAGATGTTTTAGCTGTTTTAAGGAATTTTAATGGTCGATACTTCTTGCAGTGAGCCAGAGCTGACAACCTTTTGCATTTGTGTTCTGATAAGGTGACACTCCAGGTTGTGCCTGCGGCAGGATGTGCCAAGAGAATTTGTGAGGATACAGGACCTGTTAGAGGCATAGGACAGCTCTCTGCAGCAGGAGAAAAACCTGGTGCAGACCTGTCTCTATGTCTGAGCAGTGCTGCACTGATCCAGTTGTGGAGGCATGCCTGGGTTTTATCTAGTGAGAAGAATTTACCTGTTTTTCTCCAGAAAGGATCCTGCAGGCATGTAGAGGGGTTGGTCACAGCAAGAAGGCACTGAAATAAAACAAAGATTCATCTGAATTGAGAGTGGAAATTCCACTGATGTGTGCACTAGATGTGATCCAGGGGGATTTATTAGAGACATGAAGATGGTGCAAACACAGTGAGAATAAGAGTAAGGTAAATGTGCTTGGTCATTTCTTAATCTCTAATTTCAAGCAACTCTATATAATTATTTTCATGAATAAAATTCATTTTAATCTCAGCAATGAAAGTCCTGAATTTCAGACAACTTTGTTTTCCATTATTGACACATTCCACTGTTCCCCTTTCACCTCCTCACCCCACTGCACTGATACAGCAAACAAGATATAGTGAGAGGATCTTAAATACTTCTCTATCAGTGTAGGAAATTAACTTTGGTCCTCTGCTTTTATTGTGAAACTTGAAAAAACCTATCTATATTAATTGTATGGTTGTTCCATCTACAAAATAATGCTGATTATGCTATTGCAGTGTTATTTTCAACATCTCGAATAGCTGTTGTACCATTCACTGTTTTCAAATATAGAGTGGTGCTCATGTGAAAACAAATTGTGGTGAACAGCACTCAAAAAAACGTTAATGTGTGTGAAGCAACTTAAAGCAATAACTGTGGCCTTGGACACACAGGCAATCATTCACACAGACTACAAAGCAATCATTTTGTCCAAGAAGAGAGAAAAATAGGTTGGAGCAACAATTTGTTCCTAAAAAAATTGGAATCAGTTAATCAATTTGCAGTAACTATCTGATTTATTTGTGTAATAATATGACTGACAATTTACAGCCTTTTCCAATAAATTTCAAAGCCATGATTTGCTGCAGCCATAAGCCATTTATTTTATAAAGATGAACTTTAATCTCTCTGATGATTGATTAATCAGTATATCATAAATAGAGTCAGGAGAGGTGAAGAAAGATTTGCTTGATGATGACCAATCTTCTGTTCCTAAAGAGGTCTGCAGGTGTATCCAGCACACAGAAACCTTCATTAAAGACAGCAGAGGAGCACTAAGAAAACAAGAGCATTCCTTAATATTAGTTCATTAAAAAAACCACAATGATAAAAATAATCCTCCACTTGTAAAGAGTTAGCCTGTTGTTTTACAGTCCTAAATAAGAGGAAGATAGGTAATTAACCCCTAGGCAAAGGAGAGAATGGACTGTGGCTGTGACTTCAGCATCCTCTTAGACTTCCCCACTCTGGGGTGCTGAGTAAGTGCTTTGTTCCAATTGGTAAACATTGTTTCCAGCTCTTCTACCTAAGGACCAGAGAAAAAGAGATTACCAGAGCTTCTCCCACTTGTCTTTTCCTCCTCTTCTGCTTCCTAGCCATGCACTGGTAAGAGGAAATAGCAGGTAAATATTGCTTATCCTCCTGACCATTTATCTAAATCTACAGGATTATTCCCGTGTCTCTGGAGGTGTGTTTTTGTGACATGGCTTCAGCTGATGTAGTTGGCTGTGCTCTCTGAAAAGGGATGCCTCCCTTCCTCAAGTCCATCTCTTCCCTGTCAAGCTCCTGCTCCTGCTGTTTCTCTTTGGCATGTTCGGCACTCAGGTGAATGTGCAGTAATTTCCTAAAAGAGAGAGGAATACTCAACAACCCTCGTAGCTCCTGACTGGGTGAATGTCAGATCCTGTCATTGTCAAACCACACAAGGGGGGTGTGTGGTGTGGCTGGGTGGTAGAAGTCCTTTCTGTGGAGGTGAGCATTCAGTTGGCTCTGTTGTAGATCTGAAACTACACCTAGAGAGCCTCTAAACTGCTGCTGCTGTGGATCTTTTCCTCCTTGGCTGCAGTCCCCTGCCCCTTTTGTGCCTGTGGTCACACAGTCAGCTGTGTCAGCATGATGACATGGGTGCCCATGGCTAGCCCTTGTCCTAATATAGAGGGCACGACAGGAAGGAGCAAAAGACTCTGGAGAGGTGTGTGATTGTTTTACAGATTTAAGCTTTAATTAAAAAAAAAAAAAAAAAAGTGTTTTGGGTTGTTTTGGTCAAAACTTGGTTGCTTACCTAGGTTTGTTCATAAAACACTGCTAAAATGAAATAAAAAATACCTGTCACTGGGTTGTCACTTGATTTTTAGAGCTGCATATGACTGTACTAGAAGAGATAAATGAGGAACCAGGACTAGAGCATATTAAAATGAGTGATAGCTGTGGACAGGATGGCAATAGATGGGGAGTAGGTCTATGAAGTTATTCCAGGCACTCTCCCATTCCTAGATTGCAATTTTTTTTATCTTATGAATCATGCAAGTGGCAGATTTGATAATTCTTCCACCCCTTAGCACTGTCTGTGCAGGCATAATCTCTTAGAAACAGCAGAGTAGTAAGTCATCCTAGAAAGGAGGGAGAAGGAGTGCAAGCTGCTGAGCTAGGAAAGGGACAGTTGGAGTAAGGACTCATTCACTCCCTGAGGAGAAGCTGAGCACAGAGGGGTAGTAAAACCCAAAACATGACCTGTCCCACGCTCTCCTCTCTTTCAATAAGCCCAGCAGGCCATTTAGGTCTCTGCAACACCAACAGTAAGTCTGTAGGCTGGCTGACCATTTTTCTTTCCAGTCTTATGTTTTTGATAGTCAGCCTTCATATATAGGTTATGTTAATATTGATGGCACAACCTTCCCAGATCCTTTTGGCTTTTTAGAGTCCTATTTAGCAGTATTTGAGTCTTTGGTGAATGGCTCTCTGCAGCTTTGTGCAAGCATGTCCCAGTGAGCAGTTCTGCTTAGTGATTCACTGGATTCTCTGTTAGAATCTAGATGAAGTGATAGTGTCCTTTTTCTGCTCATGATTTTCACAGGAATTTTAAAATCTGATTATTTCACTAGTATATATTGCCCTGGGGAATCATAAGTATCTCTTACAGGGTTTTGGACTAAAAGGGAATGCAAAACTTTGGTTAAAAGTCACAGCTGGTTTGATTGTTCTGAATGGTAATGTTGTTATACTTATTTTCCAAAAATATCCTCTACAATAGCTATGTGTTATTTTGCAACTTACATGTGCTAGAAGACTGAATTTGATCTGGAAAAAACTTGAATCTCAAGCTTTGGGTTGACAAAGTTCAATATCTGAAATCCAGAATACAAGCAGGGCTGGCCTGAAATACAGTGATTTTTGCAACTCCACCTCCTCTCCCGCAGAGTGTATGTTTCCAATATATAATTAGCTCTGGATTTTGCCTCATTAAGCCTTTATTTTTAGTGAAAAGAAATAATATTATTGTCAGTCCCATCAAACAGGCACTGCCATAGGCTCAACAATGCCATGGAGCAAAGCATTAAGAGATGAAACTATTGCTTTATTTTGAGTCTTAGGAGGAGGAGGAAAGTCATTGGGATTTTTTTAATGCATATATTAAGTTGGCTGGCAGAACATATCAATAGGAATGCCAAGCCAGCCAAAAGGCCTAGCCTATAACCTCTAATCTCATGGAGCTGAACTCTATTATTTGCCATAAAAATTAGATGTTACTGAGTTCTAACAGATGTCATCAGCAGACGCATTTTTATTACTGCAGAAGTTTAGGTAAATGGAAACTGAGCCCCAAATCTTATTTTGTAGATTATGGGACTACTGTGCTTTGTGGCTGAGGCTGGCATTTTAAACACGAGTTATAAAAGCTTTTAGAAACCACACTAATTGATGTCTCAGTAGTTCTGCTGAATCACAATAAGAACAAAGGCTGCCATGACAAAAAAAATTGTTGCAATAACCAGTTACCCAACAAACAGGCTCATTTTTTGCACAATGACTGACACTAGTTAGTGGGTCCATGTTGTGCATCTCCATGGAAGTATTTTAATTAACTTTTCTGAGGAAGCAAGGAAGGGGGTTAGAGGAAAATCTTCCTGGAGATCTGTAATGAAAACCATCTGGAAGATCCATGATGGGATATGAAACATTTTTATGAATATGGCCCAGCACAGGTGTTCGAATAAAAACAAGAGAGATTCAGACAGTCTCTGTATTTATGTTTTTGTTCAAGCAAATGAAGGTCAGAAACCAGAAGAAACCTTGTTTTGACAAAGCCATTTAAGCTAGGATATTGCATTAGCGTGAAACTGCCCTCTTCAGCTGGAAATGTCTAATATAAATCTGAATATATCTATCTTCTGCAGCATGTGAGTACAGGTCCCTGTGCCTCTAGCACTGGATTAGATACCCTGGTTTCAACAGTGCAGTGATATTCTTTTTCCAATTTAACAATACTATTCAAAGGCACTAGACAGTAAAATGAACTTAATAATTTCAATAATATTCCTCTCTCCCTGAAGGTACAAGGGGAATAGAGTCTTAGGTATACGGATCATGTTTGCTTTATGAACTTTTCAGGAAAGAGTTTGCTGTTTCTTCCTACTTTGCCTTAGGGCATGCTATTTCTTTGATGGGAGAGGTAAAGGCATAATTAAAGAAAGGAGGATCTTTTTGGTGTTCTGCTTTCTGAGTGTGCTCCAGTGTGACAGCAGTGGGAGCAAGATGTCTGGACTTTGTGAGCCCTGAATGGTACTGTGAATGTTGTTGAAAATCAGCTTTTTCATTCTATTAGAATTGTTTCCGCAACGTTCATAGGCAATTTTAAATTACATGACAGATTGTAAAATATGATGCTTTATACGGCACATACTTCTCTCAGTAGTGTTTAAAAATAGAATAAAATAATAAAATATTTCTATAAAAAGAAGAAATATCTTGGTTTTGCTTTCAAAAACCTGCTACTAGGGAGGTCAATAAAACAAGTTACTGAGGTTATTTGTGAAGTAAATCAACACGAGTGAGGTGGAGAACATTGCCCTAGGGAAGCAATCTTATCTTTTCCTCTGTAGTAGACCAATCAAGGGTGTAGTCACTGCATGTGAACCTCTTATGTTAGTCTGGTAGTGTAATTAAAATCATCATTTTGCACCTTGACACAATTAATTGTTGTTTTTAATTGCTATGGTAGATAGAACAGAAAAATAATGTATTTTCCATCCTCAATTATCTTCACTAAGCAAGCACTTTATGCAGAAGGATATGCCACTTCTGTAGTGCTTTAGAAAACTGTACCTCCTACTTTTAAACTGAAAAACATTTCTGACTTGGAAGAGGTTGTAAAGGATGTGTTTGTCAGGGACCATATTTCAGTGAGCTTAAAACGGCTTTAGGAAACATTTATTCTCTGACCAGTTTATGAGCAATGGCTTTGTAAATACACAGCAGATGCAATCTACCTTATTTCTGTGTGCCTTGTATGTGGTACCATACACTCATTGCTGGTATTTTTAAATAGACTTGACCCATAAATCCATGACCTGGAGAAACTGTGGTATGAGGAATGTTCTCCTGAAGGAGTACAAAAACCATGTTTTGGGTTTTTTCCCCAGCTTTATTTGTTATCCTCATGAAAGATTTTGTCTGTCCTTTTGAAATAGCCCATTCATTAAAGAATGAGGTTTGATTTATGGGAACATTGTATTATTTTTCCCCAAAGAAGAAAGAACTTTACAAAACTTAGGCGTGTTTGCCGGGTAGATGTGTTTTGTGGCAGGGTAGAAAGTGGGACAAAGCAAATGCATTGTGTTAATTTTGGGATACAAAGGGAAACACAGACTGTGTCTTTCCTTTGCCATCTGGAGCTCGACAGAAGGCAACCAGGAGCACTGCTACTCTTGTGGAGAGCATCAGCATTTAGAAACTTGCAGTCTCTTGACTGTAAACTGCTTAATTACACTGGGAGCTGTCCACTGAAGAGTGTCTGCAAAAGGAAGTTGAAGTTGGCTCACAGTAAATGAAGGAGACCTTTGTCAAAGCCTTTGGCTATGAGCAATTGGTGACTTTATCTCCTGAAAAAGGGTTCATCAGCTCCAGGATGTGTCTCCCTGTTGACAAAGCCTTTGCCTTGGCTTTCCTGAACTTGTTGTCCAAGAGAGACAATGGACAGGAGACCAATCAGCTCAGCTCCATCCAGAAGGAGCACACCCCTTCCTCTACTGCTGCCCCTTCCTCTTATTTATGTGGGAGTGATGAAAAATGAGCAGGACAGAGAATAAAAAGTAACACAGATGTTTAGATGTGCTGCTGAACACTGGAGTCAGAGCATTTTGGTGTCCAAAGAACTGAACTGTGGTCAGAGACAGTGGGGAAACTGAGGAACTAAAAGAGGGCAGGTGGGTGACTACAGCAAGGAGCTTGTGGGTGCTAGGGATTATCAGGGCTGTGGGGGATGATACACAAACACTGGTGGACAAGCATTGTATTCAATGAGATATTTTAAACCCCTGGATTTTGATTAATCAATTAAAACTAAATAACAGCAGTCCTTTTGAAGTATGGGCTTTACATACAATTATTTCTGCAGTCATATAATTAGTAGTTCAACAGTGTAGATATACAAAGAGGAAGAGTGGAAGTTGAACATGCAGCAGTAAATTTGTCATTTTCTGACTTTTCAGTCCTTGACTTAGTAACCTGAATGCTCATCTTTTAAGGTGAGTTTCATGGGGAATATGCTTAAATTTTCTGTTTCATGACCTAATTCCTTTGTTCTGAAGATTCAGAGCCGAGGTAAACTGTCAGAGCCCTGACAGCTGGCACCACAACAGAAATACCGGCGTTTTTTTTAAGCTTCTCTCATAGATTAACTCCTCAAAGAGCTTGCACACTTGAGTGGCAGACCCTTCCAGATTCCACTTCATCATAGTCAACACTTTGACTTTTTCTGAGGAGAGATTGCTCAGGATTCATTTGTTCTCTGCCATGTTTTTAATGCATAAAGCTGATTTTCTAGCCAATTCTTTCTGGAAATGTGTTTTTCCCGGATAGAAATTGAAAGAATTGTAGCCCTGTCCAGCGTGGCTCCCTGGGTAGGAACAGTAGCAAGGCAGCTGAAGATTTCAGTAGCTCTGAAGCCTATTTCTGTAGGTTTAACATGTATTGCTTTAAGATGATTGATGGGTTGTTTTTCCATACCAGGGCTAGTGGGAAGGAAGAAAAATTTCAACTGTGCAACATCTATATGTATATAATTATGAAATGTATAACACATCCTCAACTACTGCATGTTGTCCTATGGCAGCTTTTCTACCTGTATCTCAAACTGAGCAATTTGGACGTGATTAGGTGCAAAAATGCATGATGAACAATGGAATCCCAAAACCTGAACAATGTAATCCTAAAAATTGAACAATAGGAGTTCCTACCTCAGAAAAGGTTGGATACCATGGTAAATGTGCATTTCAGTGTTACAACTGGTAGGCATTTGTTTGAACCCTGTAAGTTACCTTATTACTGCACTAGAGAAATAGCTCTTTGATCTTTTTACTTTTTAATTTTCCCTTTGTCCACAAGCTTTTTTCTCACCCTTTCAACCCAGCTAATACTCTAACCAGGAATGAATACATTACTCTGCTGAAATTTGAACAGAAGGCTAATTCCTAATCAAAATAGGCACTAATTTCTTTCAGTGCAAATTATCATCATTCATTGCAAATTTGCTCTCCTTGAACTATGCCAACATGTTGTACAAATTTCAGCACTTGGAGCCAGCTTCCTATATACCTCAAATCAAATAATATACTATCAGTTTTTTATTATTTCTGTTGCATATTTGCATGAAAAAAATAGTGTCAAAGACAATGAATAAATATTGTTCCTGCTACTGATATGAGGAAATGAACTATTTAAACTTTTGCTGTTCTTTTATACCAATAACATATTTTTCTCTTTTTTTCTTCTTCTTCTTTTTTTTTAAAAATAGGAAATCCAGCTGAAAATACTGAGAAACTAAATAACATGACACATTGTTTATCTCTTTGTTGCTGAAACAGATCATCCATTGGGAGTACAGAGCTTTCAGGGAAAAAGATACTGCTGAGGTACCAGTGTGTCTTTAGTCCCAAACCCAGCGGGTATTATTTTACAAGCACTGAAAAGATGGCATTTGATATTATGAAAAAGACACAGTGATCAGCCATGCTGGAAAACTGGCCCTCCCAGTTGGCATACTTATCTGTTTTAAATAGCTTTTGTGGTCTTCTAGGTGTCATCACATGTATGCCTACACATACAGTACGTCTTCAAACACCTCTTCCCAGATACAATAGTATTTTATAGCACCATCTGTTCAAAGGATGGATTTAATAGATTTATAATAATGCCATCAGGCAAATAGCTCTGCAAATTGCGAATATGGTTAAAATATACACAAAAGATACAAACATTAAACACAGCAATTATGGATTTCTTTTTGGTCTTGAAACGTGTGCGTGTCTGGATACAATTCCTTTCCTCCGGTGCTGAGGTATAGTGCATATCTCTATGCAAACAGGATTTGGAACATTTTGTTAGTAATGGTTTTTTGTTCTTTTGTCTGCTGGTTTTTTTCTTTCAAGATAGAAATCTCTAATATACTGTTCCTTACATGTGAAAAACATTGATTATAGTGTAAATGAAATAATTGAAAATATAAAATGTGTGAAATCTAATTACCTGCAGCTGAAGTGTCTGCTCCAAATAGTCTGGCACTGGGGCTGTTTTATTCATGGGACTTATTTTTTAGAAGGAAGAAACTGCAAAAAGTGAGGAATAATATATTCCAGAAATTCAAAAAATCTTGGAGTGAGATACCTAAAACTGAACTTCTGCCCAGTTTCTGTTACAGTATTTTAAAATGAGTAAAATATTTTCCAGTAGGAAGTTCGTATAAGTTCATACTTTGATTTGTTTGCTTTTCAGTCCTGGCTTTGGAAAGCTCCCAAACAAAGTATTTAACATGTATATAGTTACCTGAAAATGTGGGAGATGATCCTTATTGTAAAACAAGAAGGTGGTGGGATATTTCCTAAATCCAAGGCAAATCACAAAAAGGCAAGGCTGTATTTCACTTGACAATAAGATGATCTTAAATGCTATAATTAAAAACAAGAGAGTTACTTTCATTAAATAGTGAACCCCCATTGTGCCGATTATCCTCATAATGTTTTGCATAATGATTGTGAATCTATAATGCTTAAAGATACAAGATGGAACACACTGTAAAGACAGTGAGGAAAAAAACTACTACTTACCCTAAAGCATTAATTATTTCTTCTAATTGTGTTACAAGTTCTCTAGATAACTGATAGGAAACTTCTATTTACCTATACTAAGGATGAATATTTACATTCTGAGGAGAATAAAAGGTTTTCACAAGCAATCTTCTTAGTCACGGAAAAATTTTGGAGGAGGGAGGATTTCTGGTATTTATTTTTTCTAGTTTGGTAATGCTTTTTTTTTTGTTGGGGTGGTTTTTTGGGGTTTGGGTTGTTTGAGTATTTTTTCCCAATGTAGGCCAACCTTGTAGCCTCCCCACTGTCACAACCTTGTCCTGTAAACCCAGCACAACGATGAGAGATTAGGAAAGAACCAGCAGAGATGAGCTCTTGGCAATGTACGATGGTTTCACTGGTGCTTGGCGGGGTGTAGCAATGTCTCATCCACTGTGTTTGCTGTAACTTGCTCAGCTCTAAACAGCCCATGACCATAGCTAGGACTTGTTCAGAAAACAGCCCACAAGAAAAGGAGTCTTAAGGTCAGGCAAGAGGAGCAATGTTGTGAAACTGTGCAGAAATAGTATTTAGGTGCTAAAGCCATTTCCAGCGGTGCTTGCTGTTACAAATGCGGCGGCAGCATCCATCGCTACGGCACCCAGCAAGCTGCAGATTTTCCTCCTGTGGCAAAGGAGAGGCAGAACGGAGGCCCTGGGGCAGGAGAGGGGAAGCTGTGACCTGACTCACAGCTGTCACGTCTGTGTCCTCAGCTGCCAGCACGCTGTCTGCTCTCATGTCTGATAAGACGTGCTCCCTTCCCTTGGCTTGGCTGCTGCTGCTTGTAGGCCCATGGCCAGCTTGTCTTCCAGTAAGTTGCGGGATAAATCTTCCCATCATCCCTGCCACTGCCTTGCACTCTCCAGTCATCTCTTATTTTTAGGCATATGTGCTTTTGGCCAATCTGTGCTGCCTAAGGCAGGAGCCCTTTGTGTTCCTTTTCACTGTAATCAAAAAGAGCCCGAGCGCAGAAGATGCCAAAAGACATCAGTTTCCCTTGTAGGCAGCGTAAGCTGAGTGTGTTTGTTGACTCCAAAGATGTTTAACACACTTCTAAGATGAAGCCCTGAATATCTGTTTATCCAAACCCAGTGCTTGCAGTGCAAAGGGCTGCATTTCATTTTTGTTGAGGATTAATACTGTATTTTAAAACTGATTTTTTCCAGCAGCAGTGAATTTTGAGGCTGTAAGGAATGTACTGTGTCCTAGAAGCAACATCATTATATTGACTAGTCCAGATGAGCTCCACAGAACTACAGGCAGCCTGAAGCAGTCTCATCAACAGAATTCATTCCTTAAGAAAACGTAAAGAAACAATTATAGGAGCCTTTTTGTTTTCACTCCTGGATTTTATTATTTGCAGATTTTCTTAATAGCGTCTTCCACACATCCTTTCCCTCCTCTTTGCTTTTTACTGGACAGCACCAGTAGTGCTAACCCAGAGTTGTCAATGTTTTGGGGCATACCAATGTTTAAATTCCTTTTAGAGGAAAGGAAGGTAATGAAATAATTTCCATTTCGTGACTACAGTCTGTGTACACAGCTATGAGAACAGAGGGGTGTTTGTATGTGTGCATGTGTATATGTGTGCATGAGAAAGCTCATAAATAACAGCAGCTTCTTTCTTGTAAAGAATATTTTTCATGTGAGTGTGTTTGTAGAAATATCTGTATGTATTTCTCATTGTGATGTGATAATAAGAGCTTTAGAATAACAGCAATGAAACTTCTGGGTACTAGAATACAGTACCACACTAGATTATCTGTGTTGCAAGTACACAATGGCAGCACTGCAACATGCCAAAATACCTTCCTCAAGGAACTTCATTGTACTTCTCTGAATATCTAAATAAATTATGAAAAATATAAAATACAATTCATGAAGTACATAAGAGAAGTGCCTACAAAGCATGGCAGATCTCAAGGAAATGTTGATGTTTTTAGTTCTGTCATCCATCACCATAATGAGTGCCAAAACTCCTTTGAAAATTAGCTGTCTGTGATTAGGCAGGTTTCAGAGTGCAGGTTGTTTCTGTATCTGATTCTGAAATATATTAATATGAATGTTATGCTAATTTGTCTACTTTTGACCTCGAGCTTATCTCAAAGATTCAAGAGGATATTGCCTCATTAAGTGTCTCACTCGCAAAGTAAAACTACCTTCACCTTCTCACTTCATTAGATGGAATCGTTACTTTTTTTCTTATGGGGAAGAGTGAATAAACAAGAGTCCTTCAAGATGTATTGCTTATTTCTACCTCAAGTATAGTTATCTTGTGCATACATAATGGAGGTATTAAAATTAGTATTCAGCTCTAATTCTCACCAGTCTAACTGATAGTGTTTTGATGAGTTTTGGAGTTTCTGCTCTGTCTGGGAATTTTAGTGATGAGGTAAGGGAGACAGACAGCAGCTTGGTTTTCATAAGCTGAGTTGACCTTGCAGGACACAGAGGCATGAAATGTTTGTTGTGAGACTGAATAAATGTTCCTAACAGGCAATGAGTATGCATAAAAGAAAACAAAAAACACAGACACCTTTATAAATATCCCAGACTGACCAGGAATTCATATTATTGCATTTCTCTAGGACAAAATCATCCCTCTCAAAATGCATGAGCCACATTTATTTTTAATATTGTAATTTTGATTTCTACCTTTTCCTAAGAGAAAGGATATTCTCCTTCCTCCCACGCCCACCCAATCAGTGGGACAGTTTAGCTAGATTGTCCTCCCTACCTAAAATCTTCCCTCCCTCCTAACTGCTCTCACCTACAATTTGGAGAGGGTTGAAAAGTGGAATTTGCACCCATACAATGATTTAAATTGCATAAAATTAGATTGTGTTGGAACCAGTCATTCGGCTTTGAACCTTATAATTTTTTATTTAAAACCTAAATGAAATGCTAGAGGAATACAAAATACTTTACATACTCTCACTGTTTTTAACCCTTCTTTGAGTCTTATATTTGATTGTAAATTTAATTAAAAAAAAAAAACCCACACAAGAAAGCTTTTCCAACATTTTACCACTATCACTAAAAAAAACCTGTGCACCCTCTCTAAATACTTCATCTTTTCAGCCCCAGTGCAGATCTGTTCAACTATTGCAGAATCAGACTGACTCCTATCTTTGACTTCCAATGTCCTAAGTGATCCCTCAGTCTTTCTCAAGGAAACTCTCTATAGCACTGGGGATGCCCCCTAATTTTGATTTACTTCTGGCAACAGCCACAGAAATCCAGAGACTTAAAGTGCAGCCCTGTTCCCTAAACTCTGTAATGATTGCTTATATCATTTGATTTAGCCCAGTGAATAGCCCAAAGAAGATTAAAATGCTTCCTTCTGCTGAGCTGAGATATACTGCTTTGCTGAAATACGTCCCTGACCTCTTCTGCTGATCTGTAATATGGAGGCTAATAGCCCTTCTAAGTGTTATCC
The DNA here is from genome assembly GCA_910950805.1 of Acrocephalus scirpaceus scirpaceus. Classification (NCBI taxonomy): domain Eukaryota; kingdom Metazoa; phylum Chordata; class Aves; order Passeriformes; family Sylviidae; genus Acrocephalus; species Acrocephalus scirpaceus. Next base: position 9,388,520 of record OU383774.1, read on the forward strand.
TACCTAGTGAGACTGCAAAGGCTGTACTTCTTCACATGTTCCAAGTGGTTTGGTGTGCCTTTTTTTTTTTTTTTTTCCTTTCCCCTTCCTTTAAATCTCAGTCAAACACCTTCATGCAGTCTCCTGAGGGTAACATCACCTCCCTCTGCTCAAATCCCAGCATGCAGGGCTTCATCTTTCCCTTCTTACACAAGTGCAGCTGACAGGAGTCATTTCTGCAGGGATGACTCGCAGACCTGCCTTCAGCCAGGTGATGTCTTCCACTTACAGAAATGTCCTACTGCTACCCAGGGAGAGGTGGAATCTTCCTGCAAGCCAACTTGTCCTTCTGGGGCAGTTCCAGAGAACTTTGGGAGCAAAACACTGCCCAAGGGTTTGAAATGCACTTGGATATGTCCATATATTCATTTGAACCAGCCTGAATACTTGCTGCTTCTAATCCTGTACTACTCAGGCGTCCTAGGGGTGTGTGCCTCATTGCCAGAGTAACCAAATTTCCAATCAGTACTTTTAAGATTGTATTTAGTCCTGTGATTACTAAAGAAAAATATGGTCACTGGGTGATCTATGTGAATTTACCGCAGTGAAAGTGTGTTGTCCTGCTTTACAGGGCAAATGTAGACCTCTGTGAAGCTACTGTAGAGGAAAACGAATATTTTCTAATTCTGTAAAACTTGGCCTTTATTCTAGGAGGGAACAAAGGTGGTGTAGCAAAGTAAATGGTTGAAGGTCATTGAATGAATGATAAATATCATGCCATATAGCGAGCAGCATAACCCCCTGATGGAACTGGAGCAGTGCTTATCTATGCACACTGCAATGATGCTGTTTATTTTTGGGATAAAAACTAAATTACTTGCATATCCTCTTGGCTATCCTTTCCCTCCTACCCCCACGTATTTCTCATGGCTTTTATTGCACAGAACAACAATGCTGAGAGATAAGAGTATATAAATCTTATTTGGGCCACTGGAAAATATTTGCATACTTTTTTTTTTTCTTAGTTACTATGTGTTGAGTTAATGTAAAGCAGAAATGCAAATACTTTCACAAATTATTAATTTTTGAAGAAAAACAACCAGGCAACAAACAAAACCAGAACAAAACACAGTAAGTAGCAACATAAAAGCCAAGGCTCAGTCCTGGCTTGGCAGCAGTCAGTTAGTGTTTCAGTCTCAGATATTCCAGTAGAATCTGCCAGTGCAGCCAGGGGTAATATTTGCTAAGGAGTCAGTCAGATGTCAGCTTCAGCTTCTTAAAATTGCTTTATGTGCTGCTGAGAATGATGGCAAAATCCTATTCTGTTTCATTATTTACAGTTCACAAATATTTCTGCTGTTCTAATGATCTGTCCTCTATATAATATTTGTGTTGCCATATTCTGGAATTCAAATTTTTGAATGATGCATCAATTAATTAGATGCTAATTTCAGGAGATTGGGAGGGGCAGAGGTGGTGATTGATGGAGGGAGTCACCAGTGTTTCTCTTAACAAAGTAACAATGCCTGGTACTTGTTATCCTCCTATTTCTTATTGCTGCTTTGCAATATGTTCTTAGGAGCAGACGTTATTTACTATAGAAACTTAAATGTCTTTATTGACAAATAGCAGGAGACAGACCCTCAGGAAGAGTAGCTTCATTAGCATGCAGCTTTTACTATTTTTCAAGAATATGTTTGAGCCTTTACACTTTTTTTTGAACACTAAAATGCTGATAGTAAATGACAGTGGGAATAAGTGCAGCTGGCAGGATAAAACCAACGGTTTAAAAAGCCTCAATCTGTTTTCCTGATCTGTTTTCACCATGTGTGATACAGTCTTAAGAGCTATACATTTTTAAAATGATGGATGCAGTATTTATAGTTGTGATTTTTATATTTCCTTTTGCCAAGGAAGGGCAAAGAACTTAATTTTATATCACACAATTTACAAGCAAGGTATCACAAAGTTCTTTTCCAAAGAACTGCTACTGGGTGAGGACAGAAGCTGTGGGAACGTGACTGTAATAGTAACTGCTTCATTTTAAATCCTCGGCTTCATTTTTAAGAGCCTCATTTTGTGTAGAATTTTTATTGATGCAAAATGTCAGAAGGAAAAGAGAATACAAAGAGTGCCCGAAGGGTTTTCTTCCACTTGTGTGAGCAGTTACCACCCCTTGCTCAGCAAGGAGCAAGAATTCCTTCCCCCTTTTTCCCTGGGAGGATTCCCACTGGCCAGGGACAGCAGAGGCGTTCCCGGGGGAGCCTTGCAGAGCTCCTCTGTGGCACACTCTGCTTTTCCCAGGTGGAATTCATCCTCAGAGTGCTGACAGGGTTACAGCAGAAGGGCTGGGCTCACAGACCATGGCTAACTCTGTAGCACTGCATTCACCTATCTAACACAGCATTTATTTTTCCTCTTCACATTCTTGAGGACCTCCTTGCTTCTGTCTCCCCCACCAAGGAGAGCTGATGACTAAGAACAAGTGGCTTTTAGGACTCTTTCTGGCTGTGTAAAATCACATTGAGAAATGAAAAAGATGTGTTTTTCATTAGGAACTAATAATCCTCCATTAATGGGACCTGTGGGCTACAATCCATGAGCAGCTGCTTGAATGTCCTCCAGACCAGTTCCTCTTCCTCTCACTGACAGCCAAATGAAGCAAAGTCCTGCTTGCACTCTCTTCTGATGGATTTGTACTAAATGAGAGAAGATATCACCCCAGCACATGGAAACAAATCACTTTGTCTCTCCTTATTAGTTCCCAAACTAGTTTGCTTCTTTCTCAGGGCTGCTTAGTACCCTCTCACTCCCTCTTTCCTTATGTTCTCAGAGCTGCTTGCCTTCCTCTCCTGCATCTGTGATTCTCCTAAACGCATCACAGTAATAGCCATTTACGTCAAAATTGGCATCTGATCCAAGAATTAAGCAGTGCAAAGAGATGAAAAACTGGTAACATTGATGTAATTTTGGAACACTGTTACATATTTATTTCTAAAAGATACATATGATACATGTTTTGTGCTGATCTGCACACGGGAGGAAAAGGTTTTTAGAATACATGATCATGTAGTGACTTTGATCAGTGCCTTAGCTTGAAAAGATGATCATAAAACAGAAAAACACAAGACTGCTGTTTCAAAACCAAAGTAAAATAGTAAAAAAAAGACAGAGTCCTATTTACTTATTTTATTTGTAGGTTATGAGGTTGTAGGTTATGAGATAAAATGTTTTCACATATAGTGTTCACATCACCAGAAGTCTGACATACTACCTGTTAAATTAATGACAGATTGGACTGAGCTTTGGGCTATCTATTAAATCTGTGGGAATCGTGCCATTACTGCTAATATCAAAGCTGACAATTTTGAAAGCAAGTAACATGATATTTTAACATAATTTATTAAAATTATGGTAAACTATATAACAAGACCTGTAAATACATCTACAGTCAAAAAAAAAATCAAGGCTGCTTGGCAAGCAACTTTAGTATGAAATTAAATAGATGGTATTAAAGTCTGTAACATTTATCTATTTATATTTTCCTTGTTTGTTTGTTTTTTAAATATGTGATGCTGGGAGAAATCAGTGAATTGTGAGGTTTCAGATCAAATGCAGGTTTATAGTTACCAGAGAGAGGACAGCTACAGGGATGGTTTAGTCACTGATATTTTATCAATCTGATATATTAAAGTTGGGACACAGTCACTTATTGATGTAACAGTAAGATGTATCAGCTGTATTAATATATTTAGCTTCACATTTACTCTTATTGATGTTATGTCAGCATAATGTAATAACAGAAAAAGTAATTGTGTCTTAATTTTGGGATTTTCAGAGGACAGTCATTCTGTTCGATCCTGGGCTTTGAAATGTTTTTATAGTTTTATACAGAATTTAACATTGTGACCACTTGGGAGAAATACAAAACTGTACTGAAATGTCCCTCTTTTTATGTGCAGATAAACAAACTCCCTTGTTTTGGATGCTGTTTTTGACACATAATTTGTCCACCTCCATGTGAACACATTTGTCTTTTCTTTGATAAGGACAAAAATTTCGTGACTCAAAACAGTTCTTCCTCAAAACAACAGCAATAATGAATGAGAACTTATGGAAAAATGATAACATAAGTTTGTGTCTGGTTTCATGGTTTTTTCAACTTCTCTAACAATGGCTAAATATATTCCTCCACTTTTGGTTCTACTTTAATTCAGCCTACTAATTGTCCAGTCATTCAGGTTTTTAACTTTATTTATAGTCTTTAAAAAAAAACAAACAAACAAAAAAAAAACCCAAGAAATAAAACCCCCACAAATAACCAATGCCTTTACTGCAATTTCAGTTTCTGGCTGTGTATGCATTTGTGTCAGGTAGGCACAAATGGTATTTCTTACACATTTAGGTCCTCACAGGGCAGGCAGGTACATGACAGAATTTCTCCTGACAGCCCAGAGCAAACTGATACAATATAAATGAGTTCATTTAGAAGCTACCATCCTCTTCTGTTACTGATTTGTGATGTTCCATCTGCTAATAATGTATTTGTTTAGAGCAAGTTTTTCCATTCATCTTTAGCCTATTAGTGGGTTTTGAGAATTTTTGGCATGTGGTCAGTTAGTCCAGAGGTCTCATGGCAACAGCTGGAACACGGGAAAATCTGTGCAGCCTGGAGATGGTTTCCAGACATTTTGTTTCTGTCTCATATATTGAAGTGGAAAAAAATCTTTCTTTGTGGTCAGTCATGAGAATATTTTTGATATCCACTACTTTGCAAGTATGCAAGGACACAATAATCTGGGTAATGATGGATACCAAGTGTTTTTCAAAGACTGGCACTTTGCCTCATCAACACATCTGCCAAGATCAAACTTTTCAATATTAAGAAAAGAACAATCTATTTATAGAGTAAAGAGGTCTTGGGCTTTCTGAGAGCGAATCTTGCCATTCTGAGATGAGTGAACACAAATGAACAAGGAGCACTGCAAACACAAAACTGTTCTGGGTACATTGATGCTCATGGTATTTGATGTAGCTACTCAAATCAGTGTAAATGGGAAAAAATCCCTTGTGTTGGGGGTTTTACTTTGTCCTTAGGGCATGAATCTCACATTTTTTCTTTCACTTTTTGACTCGGAGGAGTTCTGAACTTCCTACATTCAGTCATCAGTGCAGCCCAGATGACTCTGCTATCCAAAAATCTGTCTTTTCAAAATGAAAAAAAATAGTTTATTCATCTCCATTTAAATTGAATTCACTCATGATCACCACATTCAAGGTTATTTTCTGAAATCAGCTTTCCTTTTCTATCCTTGCCACTCACCAAAACCTCATCTAAAAATAGCACAGAATCATCTCTTGCTGACTCAAGATGTATTTGGTGGTCTGTTTACTACTGCATCCTGAAATACCTGCACCTTATAATTGTACTTAGCATTAATTAGTCAGTCTGTACTACTTGCCTCATTTCTATTACTTCCACATTTTACTTTCTAGTGCATATAAGCTTTGACACTTGTGTTAAAATTAAACTATTCAGGATTAAATTTTGTTTTTTTTCTTTAAAATTATGTGTAAAACCAAGGTTTGATGTCTTATGCTTATTGGTGACTGCAATTTCTGGGTTGTTTTAGCCTTTCTTTCCTTGGACAGCTTTCTCTTGACAAAGAGTCAGAACTTTCTCTCTAGAAGTCTACACTTGGTTCTGTATTGTCCAGAAATTATAATCATGAAAAAGGTATCCTCAGAAATAGCAAAGCCCAGCAAAAATCCAATTCTTGCTGATGTTAACCCATTAAAACCAAGAGAGCTTGATTATAGTTCTGCTTCTTTAGTATCTGTTTTTCCATCTTATAATGGTATTTCATTTTTCTGTTTCATTTACACTGTACACTAACAGCTCAGATGTTTCCCACTATCCAACCAACTTCTGTCCTCCAGCTCACTGATGCTCCCAAATTTGTTACTGAATATCTGCTTACCTGTTATTTTTCTTTTGTGTACTAAAGCCAGATGGTGATTTACCTGGCTTTCTTTCCTGACCTTCTCCCACTACTACTTCGTTTCTTTTTTGTCATTTAAACCTCATTAAATGCTATTTAGATGGCTAATTTCTTTTTTTATTTCTCACTCGGCATTTGTGCCAAGGTGTGTTTGTTGGCATTTCAGATGGAGACCTGGACTCTTGGGACACGCATTTTTTAATGAGCAGCCTGTTTGATTAGATGGTAAACACACAGTGAAGATCAATCACTTAAATGCATTTATAGCTTTATAGCTCAATCTCATTGAGAGTATTTTTTATTTCCTCCAGGTACATTAACTTTTTATTTCTGGTTCCAACCCATTCCAACCAGCTCAATCCAGTTCAAATCAGATCTCAGTGGCTCAAACCAGATAAAACCAGTTTGAACAGGATCAAATGGGATATATCCTGAATCAGACAGGATATAACCAGATTCCACCAGTTCAAACCTGATCCAACAGGTTCAAGCTTGATCCAACCAGTTCTAAACTGGTTAAAGCTGAATCCAATCACAATCAAACCAGATTAAACAAATCAAACCAGTTCCAACCAGTTCAAACTGAATTTGACTGATTCATCTGGTTCAAACTGGATCCAACCAGTTTAAAGCCTGAAATCCTGGTTTTTAGAGCCCATATAGGGGGGTGGGGGAGAAATGGGGTGAATTTGAGGGGATTGAGGCAAATTTTAGTAACTTTAGGGTATTTGGGTGGCATTTCATGAGATTTTGAGATATTTGGGGGGCATTTGAAAAGCTGGTTGAAATTGTCATGATTTAGTGGAATTATGTGTAGATTTGTTGTGTATTTGGGAGTATCTTGGGTGAACTTGGGGAGAATTTGGGGGAATTTTCACATATTTTGAATGAATTTTGGGATATTTTTGGAGAACCTGGGTAAATTTTGCATTACTTTTGTTGATTTTAGGTGGATTTGGTGGTATTTTGAGTGGATTTTGATGGAATTCAGGATTTTGTAGTATTTTGGAGTGAATTGGGGATTTTTTTATGTGAATATGGGGATATTTAAGATAGATTTGTGGGAATTTGTGTGATTCTTCAAATAGTTTGTGTACATTTGTGGTGATTTAGGGGCATTTTGGTGGGAATTTGATGGGATTTTGAGCAGAATTTGGAAGAATTTAATGGGATTCTTGGGATGTTTTGGGATATTTTTGTAAGTTTATGTGGATTCACATGGATGTTGGGACATTTTGGACATATTTTTTGTCTATGTGGGGGCATTTTGGTGGGAATTTTGGGTATTTTGGTGGAATTTTGTTATGTTTGATGGAATTTTAGAGAAATTGGAGATGTTTTAGGATGTTTTGGTGTGGATTTGCATGGGTTTGCTGGCATTTGTGCTGATTTGAGGGGTTATTTTGATGGGATTTTGAGGACCTTTTGGCTAATTTCATGGGATTTCAGGAGCATTCTGATGCAATTTGGGACTATTTTGATGGAATTTTCTAGAATTTTGTGAGCTGTGCCCCCCACTGATGGATACCAGGCCTGCTCCATCGCAGTTACTCCTCTGATTTTTCACTTCACCTCCAATTTACAACAGAAAATAGATAAAGCTGCAATTAGAAAGGGAAGTAAGCTGTGCTTTTCTCAGATTGAGTTGGGGCTTTCAGAAAATGTTCCCCCATTCTATTGGAACTGAAGAGCAATAGAGTCCTGTGGTGGTCCCTGTTCAACCCCTTTGAAAACCCCAACCTTTCACCCTGGCTGAGGTTAGAAACACAAGGAATGCCAAAGGATGGGTTTAAGTCCTGGGGCTGTCAGCCTGGCTTAGCCATTCTCCAGCCATAGTTACAGTTCCTGGGTTGTGCCCAGTGGGGGGAAATTTAATAAAATCCAAATCCTTGTTAGCAGTATAGAAAGATCACCCAGGTAGACCTGCTGCTGACGAGTTGGCTCTCCAGCCACTGAGTATTTGCTGTTCAGAGATGTACCTCACACTGGGAAGAGGGAGTAGGTTTGGAAATGTGGGAAGAGCAAACCTGTCTTTACAGATCCCATCACAGGGTAGACAGTGAGCCATGCTGGAATGCTGAGCTGACCTTTTCAAACCTGATTTTTCCCCATCTTCTGCTTTCCATTCCCAGCTACAACCAGAGAGGGATGTTCATCATCATTTACCATCCATACTGCAGGAGGGGAAGCTGAAGGCTCTCCTGGTCCCATCTCCACTTCCATTTGTCATGTCAGAAATAATAGGAAAGCAGAGCTGGCCATAACAATCCAGCCTCTTCCTAAAAGTGTGCATCACTGGCAGTGGCTTTACAGCTGCTGGATCAAAGGCAAGAGAGCATGGCTGCTGCTTTCCTGAGCTTCCTGAGAAAATGTCAGGGAAATCTATGGATGGGGCATGCCACAGGGCATCCTCACCCTGCAGCACAGAGCTCACCATGGCACCCACGGAGAGGGAGCCCCCCAGGACCCTCCCTGGGGCTGCTGGAGAGCACAGCTCTGAGTGTCTGTTCCCCAGGATAGGGGAGGTTAATTACTGTGATCAAAAATATCCCCAGGGGAAGACGTTACACCAGATATTACCAATTAACCCATGAATCTAAACATGACAATTGCTGCAATTAATACAACCGTGCACTCAAACTAATTACCAGTCTGTGTGAGGAGGCTGGGAGGGAGGGAAGAAAGAGCTTTCAGTCCTGCTGGACCAGCAGATCCCAGCCCAGCTGGGGCTGCTGCAGGGGGTCCCACCTAGAGTTGTGCCAACGGGAAAGAGTCAGAGGTGACCACAGGGTTGAGGGGGTCTCTTGCGTTCAAACCATGCCAGGGTATTCAGGCCCTTCCACAAAACTTGTTAAATCATCAGCAAACCAAACCTTCTCATGGTGGCATCGTGGTGTGTCCCCAGTCTGTGAACAAGCCACTCTGCAGCACTGCCGTCACACAGGACTGAGACTGGGAGAGGAGCTGATCCCATCCCCAGCCTCATCCCCCTCCCTTCAGGGGGCTGCAGACCCTTCCATAACCATGCCAAGGGAGCTGGGGGAAGATATAAAGATGACTGAGGAATTTAAATCACAGAGGTTTGTTGGTAGTTGTAGCTGAGCTTGGTCAAAGCATTACAGTCAGATGCAGTGTGTGAACAGTGTGTCCGGACAGAACATTCAAACAACAAGGCTGAATATTTACTTTGTGCTCAGTGTTAAGGATAAATGAGTCTTCTGCTGTCAGCCTGTCTTGTGATGTGAAACCAAATCTGTGCCCAGTATTCCCAACATGCCTAAATACAGAATGATTTTTCAAACATTCTCACACACAGAGATTTTATTCTTTGGTTTCCTGCTTCTATTGATTAGCTTATTAGTCTGGGACAGAAGATTACATACCAGAAATGGGACATACAGCCTAGTAAAAATGGGCTTAATCCACAAACCTTTGTCCTGGAGCTCCTGATTTAAACGTAGATATGTGTATGTATTCTTACTGTAGGTAAGCATGTGACTTCATTCTATAATGTTCATATGTCTGTGAATATGAATATATTAAAAAATGTAAGTATATAAAATTTTTTCTCCCCTGATTTCCTTCTACAACAGGGTGAGCCACTTGGTGGATGATGGAAAGGCTGTGGATATTGTCTACCTGGACCTTAATAAAACCTTTGACATTGTTTCCCACAGATTTTTTTCTATTCTCTGACCTATGCACAACTTTATCATAGGTCTTTGTTTTGGGAGATGACACCATGCTTCTAGTCCTGGGCAATTAGACCCAAAATCTTCTACCACCTATCATGGATAAAAAACACCACACAAACCAACTAACAAACAAAATCCCACAAAAAAAGCACCACAGAGATATAGACGGAATTTCAGAATTTTTCCTATATAAACCTGTTTGTTCCTTCACCTTAAATTCTGGAGCATCTTTCCAAAACAGTTTTGTGAACCCATATGTTCTGATAAAGACTATCACACCAGCTCAACTGCCTTATCAGACACCAGATTCTACACTGGAAGTGTGAATGCCCCACTGAAAAGAAAAAAAAAACCAAATCTGACAGATTGGGAAGATTCAGAACTGAAACAAGAAGACACAGGAAGGTGAGCTTCTTACATTTTACTACTCACAAACTACTTATTTTTCTTGCTTGCAGATTTAAAGACATATGACTGAGCTGTCACGGTGGCACAGAGGAGACATAATGAACGATGAATTGTGCTGTCTGACTTAGTCAAGTATCTCAGCTCTCCAGTGCTTCCAAGCAACCAAAATCTCCCAACAAAACAAGTTGCTTTTGTTCTTTTGGCTTTGATTTAACTCAGAAAACGTGACTTCACGTGCATTTGTGCTGAAAAAAAATAAGGGATGGTGCACTTTTCTGTTTTAAACCTTCAAAATATGCTTATGAAATGAGACTTGCTTACAGTATTATTCTAAACACAAGAATATTTTAAGTCCTATTGTATTGGATTTGGAGCTTTGTCTTCTACACTCTCTTGAAACAGGTTGATTTGATCCCGAGGTAGAAAACCTCCAGAGGTTTCACTTAATAATACTTTGGCAAGGCATTTTTCCAGTGTGTGGTTGAGGCTTACAAAACCAGTGAATTTTTTTTTCTCTATTTAATACCCCTCAACCACCATGTCTTCTAATAATTTATTCAGTTGTCCTTTAAATTGAGCTGAACCTTGAGCACCCATAACACCCTGGAAAAAGGTGTTGCAATGCTTTCCCATATTATATGAGCACCATTTCCTTTTTCATTGTTTTGAATCTGTTACCTCTCAAGTTTCTTTGTTGTCTCCCCATCCTTGTACTACAAGGGACATTAAGAAATCAATGTTTATTAATCCAGTCCATGGAGCCACTGTGGTAATGTTCTGTTTCTACTGACTTTTAAAAATAATTTCATGCTGTTTTGTAACATAACATTTTGTTCATGCTAATATACTGATTTTTTTCTCTCTCTTCACCTCCATTAGTAAGCCCTGCTCTGAGCAAGGTTATATGACACAGAAAAATGGGTTGGTTTTGAAACTCTTTTGGTGCTGTATTTTGACTGGTAATTCACATTTTCTATGTTAAGATAACCAATATTTTATCATGTCTTGCTATGAGATGATTTCTTGCATATATACACACATACGTAAAAACATATTTCTGTAGGGACTGTGTACAAAATAAGTTAAATAGGTTGTGTCTCCATTAGGTTTTTTGGGAGGGTTGTAACAGCAGTGGGGTTTTAAATGCTGTGATTGTCTCTTTATGCTGCATTTTGGTTCACTTTTCAGAAAGTTTTCATATATCATATTATAAGCATTTAATCAAGTTTCTTGGTAATTTCTTTTAAGTAATATGAATTTCTTTATTGCTTATTTGAAAAGATAATGTATTCTTACTTATCTTATATAGATAGTGATATAGTAAGTTTCCATTGTCTGTTTTGTTTCAAATGTTATTTCTCCCAGTTGTATCACACTGTAATTTCCCTACTTTGGTGATTATCAGGTTAGTTTGCAGTAAAAAAAATCTGTCTTAGGAAAAAAAAAATACTACAGAAAGCTAAATTAATGCATTATAATGTTATCAGGGAAAAAATATTAACAAGATCTAATTAGAATACATAGAAATCTCAGAGGGATAAAAGATACACCTTTTATTGATTCTTTTACTGTATCTCTAAGTTAGTTCTGAGAGTATAAATGGCTAACCATTTAAAAATAAAGTACAAATTTGAGATGATGGCACTGAAGGAAAGGACATATACATGGAACTTAGTCTTTAGCTATAAAGGCAAAATGCTGAATTGGTCATCTCAAAAGCTAGTCATGCTTTGTCAAAAAATTGTTTTGCCAGTGAATAGTGTCTAATTTGTTCTTACAAGCGATCATTGCTGTGATAATGCACAAGTTCATAACCTATTTATTGCTGAAATCATAGGCCTGGAGTGTTCCAAGGCTCCACAAAAACCTCTGTAGGAAGAAGTTTGTCATTAGTGACCACTTTAAAGTGGCCACGTTTGTTACAGCTGGACTTTGTGTAAATTTTTGGTGGTTAGGATTGTTGGTTTGGCAGAGGAATTCCCTGAGTCCCTTTGGAAGTTGTTTCCTTGTGTTCTGCTGTTTTGCCGATCTCCATTTGCAAGTACACTCAAGATACAATGTAGGTTCAAGGACTGTTCATTCATTAACCTCTGTTTAGACTTTCAGGAGATAAATTCATGTGGATTCCTCTGGATCTGATTACAGATTTCTGCTGATGCTTTTGTTTGCAATAATTTGGAGGCTAGCTACAGATAAGGAGAATAATTACTGTATTGTAGTTTAAAAAAATAACTAAATTAATAAAAAAAACCCACCAACTTTTGAGGGTTTTGTACAATAAGTTCAAATTCCTGCGGGTTTCAAGGTTGGAGATTCATCTAAACTTATGTGTTGATATATAATACACAGTTCCCACTATGGGAAATAAGCAGAAAAATGTTATTACTTTTGGTTTTTTAAACTTTGTTTTTTCCAGCAACAATTTGCAATTTTGGCACTTGCACAATTTAATTCCTTTCTTCTGTGCTTAATATTTTATCCCCTTAGTATTTTCAACTCTTCCTGATTTTGTCTAAGCACAACATAAATCCATCATAAATCAATGTGATTATATAGAAAATAAATAATAGCATTTTATCCTACATGAAAGGTAAGGAAAACACAAAGCAACAATAGCTGAAGATGCATGTTCTTTCAATACATTCTTTGTTGCAACTTCATTAAATGCAGTCAAGTATCAAAAGGAAAATAGCATGAACTTTTTATCAAGACCTTTAACAAAATCCTCAGAAGACATGAAACAACAAATGATGAAACTGAAATCCAATGAGTGAGCATTTGACTTATGAATTAGTTATTCCAAGATGAAAGGCTAAACACATTAAGTAAAAACTATGCTGGTCAGGAATATAAAATAGCAGAAGGAATCTTAGAGAGTTTAGAGTATGAGCCATAAATCTTTCTAAGTCTTTACATTCACACCATGTGACAGACAAACTGTAGGCGCAGAGCCTGTTCCCTTTTCTCTGTGTGTTCTTGGGGAGTGAGGTTCCTAGGGTTTTTGGTGAAATTCACAGTGGCTTCTTAAGGACTCTCTTTGCCATGGAGATGGCCATTCCCCTCCCAACACATGCACTCATGCACTTTTCCATGGCTTCTCCCAGACCTGCCCTGCTACTATTAGGCCAGCACCTTGCCCAGTTGCAGAAAAGCACGATGGAGCACATCAGGAAAGAGTGGAAGGCAAAGCTTTTTCTGTTTTATAACGCATTTGTCAGCTGCTGCCATCACGAGTAGTTTGCTGGCACTATTTTGTGTTAGCTGTAAGGTTCAGTTCAATACTGAGCCTTAGGTAGTTCCAAAAATGTGACTCATTTCCATTCCAGGACCAGTCAAGAACAAAGATGTGGAAGATGAATACAAGTATAGAAGGAGTGGGGAGAGAGAAAGAGGAAATCAGAGGTTTGTATAGGAGAGGGAAGATGAGTGGATGGAACCTCCTGCTTCAGTAAACACTCTGGCTCTGCCCTGGGGTTGAATTTGAGAATAAGGTTTAAAACTTAGGATCTGTTAAAGCATTTTAAAGCAAATGAATGAGTGAGATCAAATTTATAACCCATCCTTTCTACTGGAATAAGTTTATGCATTTTTGATTTCTTGCAGCTGAAGAAGAAAGTCCTAAGGGTAAAAATTTAAGCTTCAGAAAGATGCAGGCTTTAATAGTTGCAATAATAAGCCTTTTTTCCTGAAGGATCTGAAATAAATGCATTTAACTTACTAGAAAGTAATTGCAGCCTTCAATTATGCAACAAACACCCTTTTTATTTAGCTCATGCAGTATTTCTGCTTGACTTTTTCAGTATTAATAACTACACAGTGGGAAAGATATGTAGGAAATGCAGTTTGTTTTTGAAAACTTGAGGAATAGCAAACAATCCATTATTGGAGCAAATTCTCCCATGCTGAAAACACAGGAAAAAATATCAAAACTATTTACTAGCAGAAGAAAGTGTTCCCCTTTTTGCAAGACTTTTAGCTTTCTCTTAGAAGATCAGGCTTTCTCTATACTAAATTCTTGCCTCTCTTTAAGAAGGGTGGGAAAATTAATTATATGTTTGCTGTCTCCTGCTCTTCTGGTTGCAATAAAGCTTCACTAATGAGCAACAGTGCTCTCCATCCAGACCTGCTAATGAGTCTTTCAATGTGTGGTGACTCAAAGTCCCTCCTTCAGAAACACAGCCCATAAAGTGTTACTTGTGGCGAGCCTATACCCAAAGGGAAAGTAAATAAGGGTCTGTGCTTCATCTTAAACCTCAAAACGTAGCAGTGTTTGATTAATGCACGTGGTAAAACTGAGACTGAAACTAAGGGAATGGCTGGTGTCAATAATAAAACAAAAGTGTGGGTTTATGAATTGAAGGTATTACTCCAAGCTACCAAGAGTTTTGTATCATAGTAGGTTGGCTTGCAACAACGTGGCAAAGGATAATTGGGATTATATTTCTAGTCTCTACACCTGGACTAGTTTAATCTTCAGTGCAAAAGTATCTACTCCTGATTTTAAAATGTATTATCACCTTTTCTTTGTTGCCTGACAAAATTATTTGGGCTTAATTATGATATATGGAATTTAAACAAACAGAAGACCTGGCTATTTTTATTTTTGTTTATGGCCTCATAGGCTGTATATGCAGTGAATAAATCAAAAGCTCTGCAACTAAACTGCAAATTTTAAAGTGAGATTTAGTATACTACCTTTTTTAAAAAAGTCATGCTGCTTAATTGGGTGGTTCTGTATGTCCTGTGGTTCTTAAAAAAAGAGATTAATCAGATTGTTTCCTGTGTTAAATATGTCCTTATCTGGTTGCTATGACAATTGTCTTCCATTTTCTTCCTTCCTTGTAGGTTTATCTCTTTTTGATTTTGTAGAGGGAGTTTGCCAAGGTAACAATTAAGAAGTTTCTCCTATTTTTTTTCCCTACTTCAAGGACTTTGTATTTTGAAAAAGAAAATAAAAATGTTGTATTCAAAGCTTTACATTTCCAGTGTGCCTATTCTGATTCTGTCTTTTCAGCTTTAATGAAATATACAGGATTTTAGTCTTTACAATGACATACGCAATAATTCTTTATTAAGAGAAACGAAATGTTTTTGTTGTCATCAATTAAACCACTAATGACTATATAAATTATTTTTTATAAGAATTTACTGTAGGAAATACCACATATACAGAGCCCACAGTGCCTGTGCAGGATAGTTTAAGTGACTATCTTATACAGCTGCCCAGCAGGATTTTCAGTGATGCAATTATGCAGAGAATCTTGCAGAAATCTATTTTTAAAAAGTTTTTGACAAAAATAACATTATAGCTGGAAGGAAGAATAAAGCCTGGCTTTACTAAGCCAGATTTACTTGTTTCTTTTTCTCAAATGTTGGAAGTGTGGATACGTTAAAATTTGAGGTTTTAATTTGATTTCTCTAAAAGCTCTTGAAACAATTTATGTAAATAGTTCTGTAGGCATCTTTTTAAAGCTTTTAAGAGACGTGTAAAAGCAAGACGAGGTTTAGTCTGTTCTTTCTTGTGTAAGTAGTGTCAGATTCACAATTCTGAAGTATGATAAAAAAGGGTTTTTTAACAATTCCTTCATCCTTTCTGTTTATAAATCTCAGCTGTGCATTTGTATCATTCTGCTATTCTTTTCTTTTTACATTTCACATGGTCTTTTAAACTCAGAATAAGCTAGCTGTTCTTTGTTGTGGAAATCTTTACTGTTTTTCTTTGTGATCTTTTCCTGACCTTCCTTAGCATCTTCACCTTCAGATTCAACTTCTTCCTGCAGACAGCTAAGAACTATTGAAAAAAGAAATAAATAAATGTCATTAAACATTCAATACAAATGAATTGGGAAGCACATCTTGTACACTAAAATATTCTTACATTCATCTTACAAGTTTCACTTCAGGCCTGTAGTGTCTGGGTTATTTGCTACCTTTTCTTGGATTTATTTTCCTCATTTGCCTGAGGAAGGACATAAGAATAGTTATACTGTGTAATATTTCAGTTCAATGAGGTAACATTTGGCACTGGCCATTTTATGTGAATTGAAGGGTGTAATAATTATATTATGTGCAGAATTTCTTCTCAAATGCTTAAAGTTTGTGGCTGAAGGACTACCTGTGTTAGAGGCTATTTCTTTTCATAAAAGATGAGAGAATTTCTTTCTCTCAAGTATTTAACATGTATGAGGTATCTGAATTTTCAACATTCACATCATCCTGTTCCAGTAATCCCCACATCTTAATGGGGAGAGGATTCTTTGTTTTGCATTTTTCACATAAAACTTCTTTCCTAGCTCTTATGTAGGAAGATATAATACTTTCTTTAGAGTTCTATTAATGCCACTCGTCATTTTATTGGTTGCATCTTCTATTGTTTTTAATATTTCAAACTCAGCAATGCCAGATGATTAAATTCCTTTCACACTCCTTTTTGCTCCTGCCTGAATCTTTATCTCTTCCATGTTGCTCTTTCCAGGCTACAGATTATAAGAATTTTATGTAATTTTTAAAGGTGTGTGTATTACAGATTTATACAATTATGCTCTTTTCAATTTTTGGGGGGATTTTTTTCCACACACTTGCAAGCATTCAGTAAAGAACTGCTGCCCCTCCAAGTTCTCATTACCAAATAGTAATAGGCATCTTAGAATTGAGCATTTCATACATCAAGCTAGAATTATTTTTGTGCAAGGCTCTGCACTTACCTGTCTTGAATTTCAACTGCCATTATTATAAGCTACTGTCTCATTTGGTTCACTCAGTATCTGTATGACCATCTTGAATAATTTGGTATCATCAGCAAAGTTTGTCATGGCCTTTTCCCAGATCACTTATGAATATGTGGGAAAGAAAAAAATAGAACCCTGTGGCCTTTCCTTTGCTATGAAAACTTCCCATTTACTCTTACCTTTTTCCTTTCTTTTGAACATATATCAATACAAGAGCTTTTTCTCCTATTCCATGATGGTATGTTTTCATTTGGAGGAAATGGTGAGAGCTTTTTTGGGAGCCATGAAGATTAGCATTAACAAGACCTCTTTTATCCATATGCTTTTCACTCCTTCAAAAAAATCTAACAATCTGTGAGTCTGGACTTCCCCTTCAGAGGATGTGTTAATTTTTCTTTTCCTGTTTGTGCAGCAGTCCATCTGTTGCTTGGTAATGCTTCCACTCCTTTTCCTGGTAGGTTTATCAATCTGAAGTTTCATGGATGTCAGATCCTCAAATCCTTTTGATATTTGGCCACATCCCAGTAACCCAATGGGGTTGCAAAGAAATTATACAATACTATTAGCAGCAAGGGTATTTTATTCTTAAACTTCCACCTAGAATGCTGCCTAAGCAGCTCTATCATAAGAACCTGACAATTTTCTTCTGTTCATTTAGTGTATTCAGTCCACAACCTATCCTGTCTGCACTTTGATTTGATTCAGAGCTTCTGCTGGGAAAGATAGAGTAGGATCCAAATTACAAAATTTATAATAAAAAACAAAATGCAGAAAAACCCCATTAAATCTTTCTGCTCTTACTTTATAACTTGCCAGTTCTGGCTCCCAAAAGTTCTTCACAGATTTCTGCTTTGATATGTTTTAGGAAAGGATCTATTGTTTTTGTGATGGTATGAAGGAATCCGTGATCTAGGTGCCCTTAAAGCAGCATAGGTTTAATAAAATATCTCTTTCTCAATTTTTCATTATAAGGAGTCTTTTACTAGCAGTTTGTCTGACAAAAAAATAAGATAGGGCTTGCAGATATTTGTGAGATCATACACATTAGTGCAAAACAAAGAAATGAATGCTTCTCTATGTTTGTATTTATTTTATTTATCTAATCTAATAAAGTATCTAATTTATTTGTGAATGGAGTGTCAACAATGCTGTGGGTCTCTTTCTCAGATATGTTGGAGAATGTTGCATCACAGACACTCATTTTGCGTTCATATTGTTCTTCACATTGTGATTTTCAGCCCAGGCAGTTGTTCTTAGACATTTGGTAAACCCAAGGGGAACTTGGATTCCCTCCTCTTGGTGGAGAGGAACACATTAGTTTACTTCCAGCATAGTTTGGCACACCTTTTGAGTTCACATCTGACAAATCATGAAACTGTCTTGCCAATTTTCCTGCAGAGGCTCTCTGGATTTTACACTTTTCTCACATGGTGGGTGGTTCTTCTCCTACCTTCCCAGGCTGGGAGAGCCCCAAAAGGGAGCTCCCATTTGGCACCAGAGCAAAATATCACCAATGGACCAATGAGCTGTACATGTTTCCATGAACACGGGTCATTTTCCCATGCTGGAAACTACAACACAGATTCACAGAATCATGACTTAGGTAGGAAAAGACTTTTAAATATTGTCTAGTCCAACTCTGCTCTCTTGAGAGTTCAAGATAAGGAAGAATAGATTCGACTCTTTTGTTGACATTTTAATACATAAGCAAAGAGTGTATTTTAGGAATACAGTTTCTTGCCTATATCATACAATTGTCTTGGTTTTCTGCTTCAAAGAAAGACTAGATTTTCTCACAGCTGCTTTCTGTAATTGAAAGGCTCAGATTGAAAAGAACTGTTTTATTTTTCCTTGGCTGTAGTTAAATTACTCAAATTGACACCTTTCAGAATCTATTTCTCCCGTTTGAGTGTCCTGTGGTAGTTTTTTGTTTTGTGTGTGAGCATTAGCCCAGATTTATTGTAGACATTTTAACAAAGAGTAGGCAGCTGTAGCTGTGCCTTTCTAATGTCAAACAATCTCTGTCAGCATGCCTGTTCTTCCTGTATAGATTATTTTAGTTTGTGTTTGGTTTTCTGCAGAGCCACAAGGGATATAACACTCTCCCACCTGCAATGTCTAAAACCTTACATAGTCGAGTTTCTCAATGTGCCTGTAGAAAACCAAAACGTGCAAATCCCATATTGGAAGGCTAGCACAAATAAGGTTGGTTTCCACAGCACAGCTTTGAACAATTCTAAGTATTCCTGTCATGTTGCATTTTACATAACATTGCCATTATATACGGAATTCATTTAGACATCTCAGAGGTGAACATAATGGATGTCATGATGAGGAATTAGAAACCATTAGGAATGCTTGCTGGCCCTAGTGAGATCAGAAATACAAAGAATCAATTAATAGCTCTGCCAGTCAGTCTATCGTGCAGATCTCAGTAAGGGAGAGAAAGCATTTTTGTCCAGGTAGCAATCATATCTCTTCCTGGATGGCCTGATAAAAATTATGTTTACATGTTTCTTCTTAAATGAATAGTATGTTTCACATGCTTGCTTTCTCATTTCTTTACTAATTAAATTTAAGAAAATACTTAAAAAAAGCAAAACCACACACAACAGCCCCCTCAAACAATCTAAATTTCCTCTAATGCAAGATTCCCCAGTCTGCACATGGCTTCTTGTGAGTTGGTGGGTTTTTGCTTTTGCTGAAGCTCGGGCTTCTCCTGATACCTGAGGCCAAGTGGGAAGAAGGAGCAGGACTTGTGCTTTTCTATAATTTGCTCTGCTAAATCTGGAGTTCTCACGATTTTTGAATCACAGCTCTGTAAATAGATGGGAATTATGCTTGCAGGAGAGGCAGCAGTTCCTGCCCCTGCTCTGCTTGCAGACAAGTGGGATCACAGAGCTGGGAGAGAACTTCCCACAGAGCCAAGCCAGCAGCCAGAAGATATCAGGAGCCTGTTTTTCTGGGGAAAATAGGATTCTGGCCCCTGCAGGGAACAGGACATTTAGCTGAGTGCTGAGGTCAGCAGGAGCTGAAAAACAGAAGCAGGCAGTTTTTAGAGAGATGAGAGACTGCAATCACAGCTGACTCCCAGGAGAGGCCCTTCCAAAGTACCTGTATGATGGCACCTGCAGCAATATTCCCCAAATGAGTGGTGGCACTGTGAAGTAAAAAACTCCAATTCACATCTTAGGAAAGGTAGTACCCACATCATGGCTTCCTAAAAACACCTTGTGCTCTATACTCTGCTTCACACGCTGCTTTGTGTTTAGAGTGAAAGGCAAGTTAGTAATAGACCATGAAAAAGAAGCTAAGTGATGTGAGAGATTTACATTTCCAAAGTGAATGGTGACTTTTTTATACACATAGGAACCTCCTCAAAGTATTCCATACAGATTTTAAAAGGAGTTTAGCTCTCTATGTAGATATTGAAGTGACAGTGCTATCTTCTCTCTCTTCCTTTGGCCATGCATAAGTATTTCCACAGTTGAAAAGCATCTTGAAGTGGTATCCAGAAGCTTGACATTTGTGATGATCTCTGATTCAGGTTGGTTGTCCTTCCAAATCAGGGTTTCTCAGCAGAGCAAGGTGGTTCTGCAAATCTTGCCATGGTACTGAAAGCTGGAAGCACTAAAAGCTGAGCTGTGAAGCAGAGACTGTTCACAGGATGGATGTTTTATATTTTTTTGTTTAATCTGATATGCTGAATTGAATGGAGCTTGGAATGGTGCCCTTATAAATTATAGCAAGGCACCAGTTCCCCCATCTGCTGGCAGGTGACACCTAATGCTGGTGCAGTGGTTAGGTTGGTCCCTTCCTGATGCTGCAGGTGCTCTGCCCAGTGATGTTCACATTGCTGATAAGTAATTTTGTGCAATAGAATGTCATTTTGGAATTAAGCAGGAAGGTAAATTTGCTTTAAGCTGGAAAAAATTCATATTGCCTTAAGTGTATAGATTTTTTTTTAGAGTGGGATTTAAAAAAAAAGTAGGTCAGTATGCTTTGCAAATATTGGTGCAGTTCCTCTATAGGACCTTTCATAGCAGTCTTTTTTAAGGAACTTTATCTTTTTTTTTTTTTTTACATTGGATGGTAATTTTCATTGTTATCACTTAGAAGAATTCATAAACATTCATGGCAATCAATAGGAAAACTCATTTCAATTCCCACTCTTTGGTAAATGGTCACTTGGTAGTGTAGGAAAGGGAAATATTTATTTTAATCTTGTCTGTTGGCTTTCAAATAATCACCCTGGTAATATTTGAAGGTGACTTGCAAATCTTTATATAATATTAGCAGTGGATTTTGTATGCTCATTTGGTGGTTAACCTCGAGGATCTATATAAAAGCATCAATAGCTATTCTTCAGCCTTTTACTGCAAACTTTTTTCCTCCTTTTTACTGTAGGTATGAAAGATTGACCTAAATAACTCCTTCATGGGAGACTGCAGAATGTGGGACATGCAGTGCCCAGTGCAGCATTTCTTAGGTATTCTGAACTGAATGAAATAAGCCTCAAAATAGTCAGAAATGCTCTCAGCCCAAAAACTAAAATGAAAATTAACCCTAACAACATGATCAAATGTCTTGCCAAAACCATTATAATAAAAAATACTTTTGCTTTGAATGACATATTTCACTCTAAAATACTTTCACTTAGAATATTCCGGTGGTGAGTATCCTAGATTCCACCTTAAAACCTTAATTTTAACTTTCTCTATGTAGGTTATAGAGTGAACAGCACTTGGATCAGAAGTCTCATTGTGAATATTAATCTGAGGGGGATATTTTCACTGCTCTTATGTGGGTTTTGAGGCAATGATTTAAAAAGGGATGGGATTTTTCCCATGTCCTCTATGGGCAGTTACTATAATTGCCATAAATTTGGCCAGGTGTAGCTAAATAATGGTTCAGGCAAAGAACTCAGAGCAAAGCTTTTTACACAATAATTTCCTGGGTGAGGTTCAACAAAATGAAAACTCATCAGAAACCCTGCTGGGATTCCATCAGCAAGCATTTATTTGCAGTTGCTGGTACACCTGCTTACACAGTAATAATACGCCAGTGAGTTAAGTCACTATGCCAATGCAAATTAGCTTTAGTTTGAATCAAACACTAGATTTTAAAACGCACGATGAAATAAAGAAACCCTCTTCTGTAATGCCACTAGATGCATTCAAGAGACTGATGATTCTCAAAAAAAAACCCCCAAACCTGCACATTTATTCTGGCCTTTTCCATTGCTGCTGTTCTGAATGATGATATATCCCATAAGAGTACCTAGTCTATTTATAGGATGTATCTGGAACATATGTTTTCCTCCTCTGCTATAACTAGATTTTCTTTAGCCAGAGCCTTGCCATCTGTGATATTATTTTTTTTCAAACTTAGTCCTGTATTTCAGTCTGGGGACAAGTTGTTCAAAGTGGCCTTTTCTGTTTATTTAATATTATCTCTCCTTACGCTCAGATGGACTGTGATTTTCATAAGAGCAGTACGTCCTGTCTGTTTGGTGGTGCAATTGTTAATCTTAGAAAGGGATCTAACCTCAACAATTAATTTCCCAGTGCCATGGACTGATTTCTAGTGTTTGAATCCTAACTACTTTTTTAAAAAATCGGAATAAAATAGGAGCTAATTAAAACATAATAAAAACTTTTGTGTACTGGCATTATCAAGGTATCATGGGAGAATCAGCTGCCCAAACCTCACTGAAATTCATCCTTTCCTACAGTCCTTTGAAAATCTCAGTCTGTGCCAAAAAGCACTCAGTGATCACAATGAGGTGGGGATTTTGAACCTGAATAGAATAGCAAGAATTCAGATGTTAAGCTATGTAACAACAATAGAGATCTAAATTTTATCCTGTATTTCAGTCTTCAGCACATTTCAAATTTATTCAAACATTCTTTTCCCTTAAGTGCTTTTCCTTTGTTTTCAGGAACTAAGCACAGAACTACCCTGGATTCTGCCAGCACAGCTATTTCAGTCAGGAGTGTGAAGGCAGAGCTGTGGTGACAGAAGAGCAAGCAAGACACTTGTTCTGGCACTGAGGCCCCTGGCATCTTGTGTGAGCACACACGGAGGGTAACAAATGCTCAGGAAGCATCAAACTCGCACAGAGCTCAGTCAGAGTGAGAAAAGCCCTTTTTGCAGAGGGAAGTGGGGGCTGGTGCATTAGCAGGACCCTGTCATGCATCCCCATGAGACTGTGGGGTAAAATCATGGAGCTCTGGATTTTGAAGCCCACGTTTTCTGCTCCAGACACACCAGTTCATTCCAGAATGGTTCTTGAAGGAATCCAGGTTTACTCTGGTGACAGGTTGAGTCACTCTTCCTGAGCACTTCTTTACTGGCATATACAGCTGAGACTGTCAGGTTTTATCCTCTCTTCTCAAGTGTCCAATACCATCCTTGCAGACTCTACGTTCAGGTATTTCAATTTTTTCCTCATGAAAGTATCCTGCATTACTTGTTTAAAAAAAGAAAAAAAAACACAGAAAAATCCCTGAGACAATGTAAAATCCCAAGCTGACATTGCTTTAGCAGGAGTTTGATTTCAAGGGGTCCCTTCCATCATCAACTATTCTTTGGTTCTGTGCCATGCTCTCTTTACCCATGTATAAGGGTGTATACTGGGACAATAAAGCTGCTGTTCTATCCACTCTCAAATGTTTTTTCTGTTGATGACAGGACTAGTGTAGGGTGAGGCACAGTATGGATTCGAAGGATATATAAACATTGGATGCAGACTGATACCAGCTCTCTCTCTTCAGGAGAAGTGCAGAGACATTCACCTCCCATTTTCCTTTGTGGTTTTCCTCAAGCTTGTCACTATCCATTTCTACTCTGTAAAGGTAAAGCTCCCAGATGCTAAGGATGTTGGTTGTGTACTGCTCTTTTAGTCCCACTAGGAAACTGCAATTGGCCTCAATGCCGATTACTCATGTCAAAGGATGTCAGATCTGGACCTCAATTTATATTCAAAATCAGCCCGCAGAAAAATAATTTGTCCATAGCTAAATAAATAGAAGGGTTTGCATTGTGTGTGCAGACAGATTTTTTGTGGCACAGGGCTTCCTGTGTCATCAGGAAACCAAGTAAACCACAGGACTATTTGTGTTTTGAGCCAGTTTCATTTTATGCTGCTGTCAGAGAGTTCCTGATTCCATGGGAAAACCATTATCATCACCTCAAGGCAACGATGCACTGGAACAGTTTCTTGTTGCTGTGGCTAAAAGCTTCCCTTATTTGGCAGACTGTGGTACAGTTTTCTCTCTGCACATCAAGATACTGAATACCAGGTACTGACCTAGTGTAGTATCACTTGTAGTCAGGTTGGGTCCCGTGTTAAATCTGGCAAGCCAAAATAATAATTTTAAAGAAACTGGAAATCCTTTAGTGGGGTCAAATCCTTCAAGGAAGCAGCATGCTTGGCTTTCATCCTACTTTTCCCCCAAGAACATTACTCAAGCAACAGGAATATTTTTAGCTTAGGAGATACACCATCATAAACATTTTGACAATAAGAAGCAAACGTTGTTCAAAAATGGCTATGGCTGTACTGGTGGTTTCCAGATTAATTTTTCCAGCCTTTTTGGTTTCCCATGGAAGGTATGCATGCACCATAGAGCATGTAGCCATAAAAGCACTCCTTTGTGCTGTTTCAGGTTTTACCTGTTTGGTAAAACCCCCGTATGATTTGTTTCTTTGTTCTTGCCTTTTATTGTACACATTTTCAATATTCACTCAAACTATATTGCCATACCTGGTAAATAGCTGGTTTAAGTAAAACACTTATATGCAACTCATTCAAATAGTTAAGTTTGACAACATAGTAAATTCATCAGCTTCCATTGTACTTGGGGATGTTAGCTATAGAACAACATCAGCACTCACGCACTGCTTTTCCACTAATGAATGGACGTAAATGCAAGATAGTTGGTGAGATTTGCAGCTGATCTAAGCCTTTTGGAGGTTTTCATCAGCTGTTATTAAAAAGAAAAATCTTTTTTGTTTTCATTGTTCAAATATGATTGGAACAGCTCATCCCAGCATTGTTTGCAAAGAGTAAGAGTGACAGAAAAATTACTGCCACAGCTAGAAAGCCAAAGGCAGATGGGACAAAGGTTGAAAGAGTCCCTCCCAAGAAGCAAAGAGAAAATCTGCTTGGAAATCCTGCATCTCCACTGACTAGAGACGTATTTTGTTGTAGATGATGAGCTGAGCTGATTCTCTTTACAGTTAAATCCTTTACACAGATCTGATAATGTTAACAAGGAAATTTACAGGTAGGTTTAGGTTAAGACTGGTTATATTTGCAAAAGCTGTGCTTGCTATCAAGTGTGATTCCTGTCCCAATGTAAAACACTTGGCTAGAATCAAGACTTGACAAACCAAACAAAACAACGACAAATAAATGGCAAACAAACAAAACAACTCTGCAACAAATGCAAATGCCTGCTGCAGCTCCCCCCTTGGAAAAACCAGGTAGAGCTACCTGTGGGTGTGTCAGTTTGGTTTTTTCATGCATTGTACTACGTGTATGGTCAAAATTTAAGATATGGGGTAAAATCAAGCCAGGATCATTGTCACCTGGATGAATGGGAAAGAAACCTCTTCTCTCACTGAACCCCTACACTGATCCCAGAGTGGGGACTTGTTGATTAACAGATTGCCCGTTCCAAGAATGAAGATTATGTGAAGGATGATAGTAGTAGATTCATGAGGTGAAGGGCTTCAAGGAGTCAGAGACCAGCAACCAATATAAACTCTTGCTTTATAACTATGGGGAAATTAGAAATGAGTTCATCCTGATCTAAAAATCAGGCAAACTTAGTTATTAGGATCTGTAGGGGAGTGGCCATATTAAGGAGCCAGATATAATCCAAAAGAAATATTTTCATGCTTTTAAGCCAGATTTTGGCAATAAGATTTGAGGAATAGGATTTTGTCCTAGATTTGAACTACAAAGATCTGTATATTTGAAATACTAAGTGGGGGGTGTTTTTATGCTTTCTCTATTTAATGCTCTTTCAAAGAAATTTGATGGTATCTGCTCAGCAAATCGCCTGTCTGAAAGAGAATCCAAGGTGTGGATTTTTACATGTTGAACAGAGCACTTAAAAGTCTGGCATGGCCACCTGAAAAGGAGTGTGCATCAACTAAAGTAACACCTAATGTTTTAAATTAGCTAGATGAAGTTAATAGTTCATTTTTAAAATCCTAGAGGCATTGAAATAGTAAAAAAAAAACCCCAAACAAACCAACTCAAACTATCATACAGTACTGCGCATGTTCTGCTGATAAATGACCTTTGTATGCAATACCTCTGAATGATTTAATGACAATATAGCTCCTGCTATATTTTACCCTTCTGTAAAAGTTTTCTTTCCTTCACAAAAGATTATTTAGCATTAGACAAGAAATAAACAATTGAAATGATTCCTTTGCGTGTGTGTGAAAGTGCAACAGCAAAAGTGGCAAATTATTAACAGGATGACACAAAATAGCTGACATTCAAACATTTTTTTCTGAGATGTTGCATTCTCTTCAAGGCAAGAATATTAGAAACATATATTTAGAGTGAATAAATTTAACAATACTATCCAGAGAAAAACAACCCCTAGGTGATCTGATTTTTATAAAATACATAAGTAGTTTCTGAGAATTAGTTGTAGAAACAATATGTCTTATTCCTCTGTTTCCCTTATGTAATAACATTGTGGTCCTGAGGGGTGACAAGAAAAAAGAGTTTCATTTACTAGGGCTTGAATTTTAGTGGTTTTAAATCTATAATTTTGTGACTATTTTCTATTTGCAATTTTTGTTAAAGACAACAAGAAAACATCTAGTGATGTTGTTGATTCTATACATCTTTCCATGGTTGTTTGTGTTTTGCTATTCATTCTCAATATTTCATTCCATAAATAATTGACACTGTAACATTTACATATTGAAATCTGTAGTAATGTTTTCCTAAGCAAGAGAGCAAGTCTATGTTTTGGAATAAAAACCTCTGGATATAGATGTTGACCATGGCTGCAGATACAAGTCTCATCACCCCTTACAAAGACTACAAAACAACTAACCCTGTTAAAAGGACCTTACAAGACAGGCATTTTCTGCCAGAATTGTGGTGATTTAATTCTTATTTTCTTCAAAAATGCAAGATAAGGTTCTGTGAGGTAATAATCTGAACATTCACTACTATTTCTGTATATACCTATTGTACATCCAAATCCAATATTTAGATGTTGCAGAACATTTTTAATGTATTAGTGTTGTTAATCTTATTTCATAGGCCACAGAAGTATCTAGCCTGGAACGAAGGGAAAGGTGGTTTAAATCTCTTTGTTAATCATATGACATTTGATGGATAATAGCTCGTACTTACTGAGGAAACTGCATCTACAAAGGGAAGTGATGCCATGCTTGGGAACTTTGAAATAGCAATAAGAACAGGGGACTGGGATCTTTGTAAGCCAGAAACAGAAATTTAATGAACTGTTCTGCAACAGATTAAACTGCAAATTTTGAATTTCCCATTGTATTTTACTGTTTAACACTCCTTTTGTGATGCACACTACTCAGATGCTGAAAAATACATACATAGTATTTTAAAGAAATTATAAAATGCAGCTTTTTGGGGGGGTTTTTTGTTGGTTTTTTTGTTGTGTTTTTTTTTTTGTTGTTGTTTGTTAGTTTTTTGTGTCAAATAACCAGTTACTATTTTTTCAGTGCTTTAGTAAGCATTCAACATATCCCTGTGTGGAGAATATTGTATTGTTTATAGCTATAATGCTATTAGATTTTAGTGAAATATTAGCTATGAGTAAGGAGTGGAGGGAACCTCATTTAATATATATATCGCAGGAATCACTTTTTATGGTTTTATATATAAAGAATCCAAGAGAACCTCAGCATAACCTCCACAAAGAAAACTATTGTTATGTTTCATCATTGAGAAATGTTTATGGGTCCCAGAAGATTTAACTCACATGTTTAAATAATTTGTGTAACCTTTTGGCCATGTAATTTATTTGATTTATCTGAAATGATTGTAGACAAGAAATTTCACCAGCTCTGCTTTGTTTGAGAGTCTTTTCATAAAGCATTGAAAAGAAAATAGTTATCAAATTATGTTAGGCTTGAAATTATTGTGAGGAGCCCCCACAAAAGCTAGACAAATTATGGGGTTTTCTCCTAATTTCATCTGTATTATGTATTAGGCCCAAATGCTTGGTATAATTTGATATGAAGAAACAGACTGAGGATTTGCCTGCAAAAAACCCCCACATCTTCTTTTTAAGTGAAGGAAATTTGCAGCAGCACCTGCATGAATCCACAAGGGGATCACAGCAAAACTCCTTTGGGAGCCCCCATGTCACGGACAGGCACAGATGCATCCATGTGCTCTCTCAAGGATGGGAACTGCAGTCTGTTTCTCAACATGGTTTTTTGCACAAAGACCTCCCAGACAAACCTTCTCCCTTTTTGTTTAAATTAAATTCTTCAGCATTAATATCCACCCTTGTTACTGTTTAATTCATATCAATGATACCCTATACATGTACTAATCATGCATGAATGTGGTTACCAAGGTCTTGTATGCAGCCCTGAATACAGTCTGAAAAGTTCTCTTTTTCTGTGCTGGCACTTGAGGTGTATTTTGGGTGTGGCATTGGCTGCAGTACCTCCTCTAGGTACATTTTTTTCTATTCAGGTGCATATGTGCACAGCAGAAAAGCAGAGAAATTATGCAGAGCTGGCAAAATCTGACCATCTCTGACCTCAATCAGCTCCTTGGATGAGTTTTTTTCTTATATGAGAGGACAGAAGGCATTGATTAAAAGATTGCTTATTACTAATGAAAGGCCTTAAACAAATTAGAGAGACATCTTCCACAAAGCAGCCCTAAAGTGTAACCCTTCTTGTCAAGCCATCGAGGGAGTTTGCACAGTGTATAACTTCGCTTTCCCATTCAAAGGAGCACACACAGGCCAAGGGTGGTCCCGATCACAGTTCCTTCAGGATTTCCTAAAATATGTAAAAAAAGTGAAGACATTGTTGAAATAAAAGAATTTGGATGTGGTTCTTTTCAAAACCTGGTACAAAGAAGAAGCAGTCTCAGCAGAGTCAGAGGAGTTATTTTGATATAAAGTAAGTGTGAAGAGGACTGAAGGCAGAACTGTCAAATTAGTTCTCTTTAGTCTCATAGTGATAAAAGCTCATGACTACTCATTATGCTTTGAAGAAAGACATTCCCAGTGAATTTATTAGTGAAAAGCAGGTGCTTCAATTTGTGATCTTTCCTCGGCAAACATTTTTAGCTAAAATTCCTGGAGGACTCACAACTGAAAGAATTCATCCTGGTAATAATGTACTAATGCACCTGGCAACAATGATCATTTTGGTCTGTTAAGAGTTTATGAGAACTAACAGGACAAATGCTTCAAAAGAAGCCAGCATAGTTCATCTATGGCAAATCAAATTCTTTTGTGTCTTTTAAGATGAATTATTACAAATAGGAGAATATTTGGTGGTGGTACCAAACTTGGATGCTACTTTTGATTTTCTTTGACCCATAAGCACATTTTTCTCCTTGAAAACCTATCCAGCTGTGTGATTTTGTACTGTTTGCATTCCCTCCCCATCTTTTAGAACAGTCTTTCTTTGGTGGCTTTGCACGTAATAGAGAGTTCCTACTCTGATGTAGGGCACAGAAGCAGTGAAAACTCTCCTATGTACAGGACATTTAAATTCGGCAGTGATGCTGTAGGAGGGAATAACTCATGGGGCCATGAACAGCTAGTAAAAATAGAGCAAGTCTTGATATCCTCTCCTTTTGATTGGCCAGGGTAAAATATCATATAGTTTCAGTATACAGGAGAGGAAGCAAACTTTATTTCAGCTGTACTTAGAGGACAGCAGATTGCTGTTCCTTGGTCTGCTCAGCTTTACCTTCTTGTCTGAGTTGTGTCTACACAGATCTACATAGATCTGTTGAAGGGAAGCCTGGTAACTAAACCATGAGTTCAAACTTGATTCGTCTTTGGTGCATCTGTTTCGTGGTAAGTGTTTTGATGAGTGGGAACGGGAAATGTTGACACCTTGTAAGATGGTTTGCTATGTGAGAAAACTCCACTTCACAGCAAGATAAATAGCAACCCATCCAGCCTTGCAACTGCCAAAGAAGCCTCCCAATAGCCTGGTGAGCAGAGAGGGTAGGTTGAACTCCAGTGTGCCTAAAAATAAGGCAGGAGAGCTGATGATTTGTCACAATGCCTATGGATTACCAAAAGTTTCATTCATAGCCAAAAAGCCTTCGAGACTGAAGTGGTTAGAGTTATCTCTTAGAAGTACCTGTCAAAGGCACTGAAGTCTATTTATCTTTTACTACATTTTAGGAACATCTTGAATTGTCATATTCCACCTGTTCTCACAACCACAATGTTTTTCACTAATCAAAAACCATCAGATTTGTAGCCTCGAGGCACGATCAAGGTGTCAAACAGAATTTGATTTTTACCACTTTATATTCCTCTGAAGTGCAGATGACTCTGACTTGGCAGCAATATTCCATACAGAAGCAAATTCTCAGGGCTCCCAAGTACAATAAATGGTCCTCATCAGAGAGTTTGTGCAATACATCTGGACGTAGCATTGAGGAAGTAAGCCAGAAAGATTGCTCTTTGCAACCACAATGTGTGTTTGATGTGAGAAGACAAGGACATACAAAGCATATTTAGGATAACAAAGGGCAGTTACATTCAGAATAAAATAGCATTCATTAATGTTATTGTGTTTTGATAACCAAATATGTCCTTTAAAGTAGTACAGGTTACGCTCTTGTTCAGCTGTCTGTAAATTTTATTTTGAAAATTCAGTAAAACCTCAACCTCAGTGAACTCAATAAGCTGCCTGACAAAGAGCCAGGAGTTTTTTGGCTTGAGTGTTGGAAGAGAGAGGGGATCTCTTCTGACATTCTGTAAAAAATACCTAGGCTATGAGACAGGACACAAGGACTCCTTCTAGGAGTCTTGAAAAAACCAAAGACAAGGTATTGCCTCCAAAGTCACCAACTATATCTATTTCAAAGTAATTAGACATGTACAAAATTTTCTTTTAAGGTTTTTGACAACTTTCATTATTAAAGCCAATTTTGATGAAAATTACTGTTGTTGAATCTTTTGTACTTTCCACCTACTTCACAGTTCTCATAAAACCTGCAATTTGAAATTTTGAAAATCCCCTGCAGTTCCCTGTCTATCACCAGTATGTTTGCACAAAATAATTTCTGATAACAATGTATTTACTGTAGTTGATCTTACTACTGCCTGTATTCCAATTCATTAATTGTTCCTTTTTCTCGACACCTAATTTCTGGAGGTTAGAATTTCATAGGAAGTGTTATTAGCAGCATATTGCGTTTGTTCTCTTGTTTGATATTTGTTGATGCCATTTTATGCCTCTTTTACGAGAATACCGGGGGTAGTATTTTGCTCAGTTACTTGTTCGTTTCTGAGCTACCTAAATGTTTAATCTTCACAGAAGAAAAAGAAATGTCTTCAAATAGCTTAATTGATAGTATAAGTATATCTCAATAACTCTTATTCCTGTCCCTAGAATTTTGCCTGAATGTGTATTTTTGGCTATGTGCAGCAATTGGATTCCTGCTTTCATCAGAGTTTTCCAGTACGAAGTGTCTAGATGTTAATGATAGAGCACTACAGGAATCTTTCTTCCAGAAGGTATAGCCCTCAAACAGCTTTGAATCATACATTTTAATCTTTCTGGGTTCAGGTGGTCAGCAGGCTATCTATTTCAGCCCCCACGCTTCATTATCTGAACATTAGAGTAGTGCTGGAAAAAGGTAGACCCCCAATGAATCCTATGAAAATATTGCCATGTTCAAATACATTATACTATTGGCATTAATAAGATAAAAAAATTAGACAGTACAAAGCATGCAATGACATTTTTCAATTCACAAAAAGAAGCTTTCTTCAGTATATATCTAAAGGAAAATATGACAGCAGGGAAATAGATCTAAAGAGGGTTTTTTTAAAGCTTGTGAACCAAAGAATGATGGTAAAGAATGTAGTCTGGGTTAAAATACATAGGTGAAATAGCTGCATATTTCAGATAAACAGAAGAAAAGTCTGCATCAAGGTTGCCAAATGATATGTTTTTATACAGAGATGGTCTTCTAAATGAAATTCCAGCATGTTATAGAGGTGCAAAAGAATAAAAGACTAATTGAAGTATTTCTATTTATGAAAGTACCTAGCATTTCACTCTCTTTATAAAAGGCTGAAGCCTTCTTTACTGAGAGGGATCATATTGCAACAAAGAAAAAATTGTCAGAGAACTCAAGTCAGAAAATAGGACTACACACTATGAAAAAGAAATGGATTCTGTTTAGCACAGTGCATATAATGCAAAGGAGAAGAAAATATGTATGATTAATATGGTTTAAATAATGAATTTCTGGATATTTGTGTTAGGTAGAAGTACTAGGAAAGGTGGTGTATAATTTCTCTCTTCTGGTGAAGGCACAGTGGCTCTGCCCCATGTACTGGGAGCAGGGTCACTGCTGAAGCTGAGACCTTCCCCATCCAGGGAAAAAGGCCAGTTCTTTAGTATGGGTTTTGACTTTATAAATCCTACTGTTAGAGGCAACACATGGAACACAAAGGCAAAATCTTTAGCATATTAGCAAAACAGCCACTGTTTCGATGGCAGTAGGCAATAGCACCAAGTCCTATGTCAAGAGCTGTCTTTTATTCTTCTGTATGACCAAGGGTGATGAAAATGTTTCCTTATGGATGTCTCTGACACAGAAAGGTTCGTGGTTTGATCACTTCAACATGTATTTCTTCACAATGCTTCTCTAAGAGTGAAAGCCTTCACATTGAAGCCACTGGGGCACTTTTGAGAAGCTTGTAAGCAGTGTTAAGAGAAGTTGGAGGTTATCAACAGGAGTTGCGAGAGCAGCACAACATTCCATTTGGGTATCTATAACAGTAGATCATGCCTGACTTCAAGCAGTGAGGAGACTTCACCTAAGCAGCCTTTGTCTTTATACCAAATATCTATTAAGAGTTTTTCAAAACCCTTAAATCAGTTAGGAGGCAAAAATATACATGTGAAATTTCAAAGCAGTTTAGGCATATTTATAAATAATATCTTTTCGTCTACGTGATTTGGTATTAAAATTCTACTTTTTTTTTATCTGAAGAAGGCACCAGCACTACAGAAAAGCCACTACCCTCCAGTTATATTAGGATAATATTTTACTTATTCCAATCCATTCTCATTTCAATCTCTTGCCTGTCTTTTCTGCTTTGTATCCTAGGAGAAAAGGAGAAGCTAAGCAGCACAGAAAAAAAACAAAGAGCACAGAAGTTACCAGAAAGAACCTTAAACATAACTTCAGATCCCTAATTGTACTGTTCATATGTAGGTACTCTTTCCTTGGATGAAGAAAATAATGCATGTAATAAAGTAGGGGAATATTTTATGATATGCTAATAGGACTGATTCAGATAAAGATTTGTACCAAGTGGTACAGTTGCTCATATTTTAATATCCTTGGGGAGAGTTTTACCAAAACAACTTAGTCCACAGAGTTACTACAAAATCAGATTAGCAGAGTGAGGCCCTGCAAATAAGTTATCACAAGTCCTTGGCACTTCAGAGCCTACAGTAAGTACACACATTCCTACTTACCAACCACTGACTAGGCTAAAGACTGGACAAAAAAATCACTATTGGCATTATGTATATACTACATCACTTGTTGAGTGGTAACATGGGAATAGCTGTTAATCCCACAGCTGTGCTGCATTGGGAGTAAAATAGGAATGACTTTGATCAACATAAGTAATATTTTCTTTTACTTTGTACATTGCAATACAGAAGTAGAGAGCCAGAAAATAGGGAGATAAATCTGCCCTGTTCATTGGTCGTAGAGAAGAAAATTCTCATGTAAAAGAGATTGTTGTTTCTGCTGTAGATGGATAAAGAGGGCTGTTCTCTAACATAGAAGCTGTTAAGGAGCAGCCTTGGAAATGGTTAGGAAGGAAAGTGATTATTTTCCTTCTTTCCATCGATTTTCTGCGGAAATAATTATTTTTGTGAATTTTCTTTTTTTTTTAATGATTAAACTAAATATATTTCTGCTAAGAAATAATGAACTGTAATTCTTCTCAGCAGTTAAGCTACAGAGTCTCAAACTTTTTAAAAATTGAAATATGTTGTTAAAGCATGGTTTAATAAAGTTCAGTGAACCATTATGGCATTGCACAATCATTTGAACAAGACAAAAATCAAAATTAGACAAAGACAAAATCATAGTGCACTACTGTACAAGGTTCCTAATTATATTGGTATAACACTTACCAAAGTTTTGGTGCTGGTAAAAGGTCTCTCTGTCTCAAGGAGAACCTTGAGACGTGTCCCAGCTCATGGGGAGAACACTGGTGCAGCCAGGCTGTTTAGCAGGCAGAACTCGAAGAGGGCTTGCTTAGACTGCCATAATTATGGGATAAAATGCTTGGCTTGTAGTCAGATTACATGGGGTGGAGAAGGTTTGCATGAGACTCCTTGTATCCACAAGTTTCTTTGTTCCTTGATCAAGGGGTCTGGGAAAAGCCACCCGCTATTTATGTGCTAATCGCGTGATCCTGTTCCAAGCTCATCTGCATTGATGCTCCCCGTGCCACTCTGCTCCTGAGAGGGTTTTCAGACAACAGATTGGAACTGGAGAAGTTCTTGGCCTGGTTACAGCTCAGCCCTTTGCCTCCTTTGGAGCTTGTACCAAGCTGCTCCTGGTTTGGTTGAGGAGTTGAGTGTATCCACCACAGAAGATAGTATTTAACTGGTTGAGCCAAAGGACAGAAGTATCAGTAGGATGGGACATAATTTTCCTTCTGAAAAAGCATATTCAGATCCAAAAGGGGTCTGAATATGAAACACTATAAACACAAAGGAAGCTGGTCAAAAGTTAGAACACATTGGGCTTTGTTGCCCCTTCTCAAACATGGCAACAGAAGGAAGGGATAAAAGAGCTTTAACACTGATATTACATAAAATAAATGCTCTATATGTCAAATATAAAGTTGTAACAAAAAATGTTTAGATTTCCGTGACTTGGTAAAAAATCTTTATTTTGGTTTATTCCCAGACAGCTTTCAATCTGTCTCTGAACAATGAACCCATAGTATTAATAGGACACAACACAATGTGTTTTCTTCTTTATAACAGTGTAAAAGAATACAGAAGCATTTGGGGGGAAAAAAATGAACTTAAGTTTTGAGTGTTTTGTCTGGCTCCACTCCAAAACAAATGGAGCACGTGGAGGGCAGTTACTCTGGGGTGCTGAGAATATCTGTCAGGCTTAGAGTACTGAATGGTCTTTGTTCACCTCCTAGAAGAAATAGTGCAGAGCCATTACATAGGGTATGTAGGATATATTTGTATGTTTTGTGTGTATATTCACTGCTGGTTGTTCCAGGAGCACATTAAAAAGTGAGAAAAGCAGAACATGACATTATCTTATTTTCCACTGAATGTTTCTAAATTAACTTAGCATTTTCTGGGGTACAAATTGGTGGCCATACATTTTAGAAGTTCTCACCTGTTCCAATTCTGTCTGAAACTGGTTGTGAAGCTGTTGCATACAGAAACATTGTCACATCTGTGGCTTCCATGGTGAAAGGAGAAAAAATTCTATATTAGCCCAATATTCATGCTTACCATATCACTGAAGCTGAAATTTCTGTGTTATGGATTCTGAAGCAGAAACAGGATAGTGGTCTTTAAATGCAGGTTATCTACAAGGAGCCTGGGATGTTGTTCCTGACACCTCTATGCCTCTTATTGCTTTCCATGATTTTTCTAGTTTGCAGAGACCCCACAATGTGTCCCACTGCTGGCCTTCTGCTGTGAGCCCATCTTAAATCCTGATTTTTTTTCTTTTTCTTGATTTTTGCTTTTCACCTCAGTGTTGTTGGACAAGGGTGACACAGTGAAGCCAGTAAATGGGGTAGTGTAGCACATATTGCTGTTCCTGCTCAGTAAAATGTGTATGCTTTGCTCTCTTTTTTAATGGCTTGTCCATTAGAACGACCTTAATATTCTTCATGGGTCTTATTTGAGATAGTTTTAAAACTCCAAATATGAGAAAATGTATTCCCTCCTTGATCTGCTTTAATGGAAGTTGTGCTTAGGGATGAGAGGACAATAGATCTTCCTGTGTCTGAGTGAGATTGCTTCTTTGGAGACTCAGAAAGGTGATTTGTCTTTAAAATGATGTTGTTTAAAACTGCTTTGTTTATTCCTTAAATGCAGGAAACCAGAGCTGCCAGCTACATAGAAGTAACCAAAATCTTAGAAAAATATTTGGGTACTTGGAAATTTTTTCTAGGAATCTTGGAATATGGGATTTACAGGCTTATGGTATGTGCAAAAAGAAAAGCTTAGAGCTATAAAGTAAGCCAGGCACAAACAACTTCTTTCTGCTTTCAAGTGTTTATTTCCTGTGTCCTTCTAACATCTGGCAATGAAATAAATTCTTAAGATTGAAATGCAGCACCAGGGCTTAATTTTTCAGCGTGAATGTAGTTTAAGTGAGTTGCTGCAAATGCATTGGAATGAACAGCAAGAAAACATAAAAATTAAGGAACTACTTAGTAGGATGGATCTGCACCCATGCTCTCTCTGCAATAAAGTATCAAGCTTAGAAACTATCTTTTACTGTGGTAGCTCATTTATTCCTAGGAGGACTTGTGTTTCCTTGTTTGGGGTTTTTTAATGTCTGGGGTATTCAGAGGTGTTCAGGCCTCCCTTTTTGTTGTTTATTCTTTGCTCATTTGTCCTCTGTACTGGGCACTGATGAGGCAGCACCCTGATTCTCTTGGTTTTTTCTGTTTTATTCACTACAGGAAAAACCTTGAAGTGAGGGATGACATGGAGGTCCAGAGGAGGGCAATGGAGGTGCAGAAGGGTCTGGAACACAAATCTTGTGAGGGGCAGCTTGAGGGAGCTGGTGGGACTGAGCCTGGAGAAAAGGAGGCTCAAGGGGAACCTTATTGTTCTATACAACCCCCTAGTCAGGTGGGGATTGGTCTCTTCTCTCAGTAATAGGATAAGAGGGAATCACCTCAGGTTGTGCCAGGGGAGATTTAGGTCAGATTTTATGGAAAATTGCTTCATAGGAGGGGTTGCCAAGCATTGGAAGAGTCTGCCCAGGGAAGTGGTAGAGTCACCATCCTTGGAGGTGTCTAAAACAGTTGTAAAGGTGGCACTGGAGAACATGGTTTGGTGTTGGACTTGGCACTGTTACACTTATGGTTGGACTCGGTGATCTTACAGGTCTTCTCCAACATAAATGATTCTTTGATTCCATACTCAACAAACATTCCTTTTGCAGAGGAGTGCCTGACTGAGTCCCTGAACATTGAACTTTGTATCCTGTCAGGGGTACTCAAAGCTGATTGTAAGATTTCTGAAATATTGATTCAAGTAAAATACTTAAACTCTCAGTTGTTGTTACCTCATGCTCTGAGAAGGAAGTGGCTTTTGTTTAGTGAGAGAAATGCAATTGGCTACAGCACTCAATACCATGGGGCACACACCAGTAGCTGCCCTGAATAAGATGTGGTGCAGATGCATCAAAGGGTATGCAGAGCAGATGTTACTGTTCATCAGGTAAAATATTTCCTGTGGTGAAAGAACCTCATCCCATGTTGGTAAAGCACTGGTATATACCAGTTCTGGTGGCCTTCCTTATAAGCTATTCTGTGTTAAACAGAAGTGATTTTTTAATCAAAGAGAATGTAAAAACCAAAATGGAAAAATATTTACCTCACCAGCCACCTGCTTTCAAGAAATGTATTTACCATAACAGTTTGGTGTAGTTCCCTCACAGTACAGGATTGTTGTACACAATTTTTCTCCCTAAAGTGTTAAGTTCCAATTTCAGTTCTGTTGGCTTCTCCAATTTTCAATACTTACTTTTTTATATATTATTGTTACTCTACAACCTGTAGGGTACAGTTGGTTTTATTCTCCAGATGCCTTATTTCTAGTCATTCCCCAGCCTAACCACATAAAACTTTTTTCAGACCACTTCTCCCGAGATGTAAAAATATTGTTTATAAAAAGAGCACGGGGAGAACATAAGGTCTATCATCGTATAAATAATTTCAGCCATGACATGGGAAATATTTTTAAAAGGAAAACATACTGGTGGGGGTTAGACTTGTTTGGTTTGTTGTTTTTTTGTTTTGTTTTTTGGTTTTTTTTTCACCTATAGAATTTTTTCCCAGGAGTTGTGGGGCAACTGATTGCTGGGTGTTTGTCGGTGCTTGGTGGAACAAAGCATGGAGGCTGGGTGGAGACTGGCACTTGGCTACACCCTTTGTCTCCAGAAGTTTCCCCCTCCGAGGCGGGGGGCGGGGGAAGCTTCACTTTTTTGGTGTGGTCTGCGTTGGGAGCGGACTGGGCTGCCGTTGCTGCGTGAGCTTCTCACTGGCACCACCGGGATCTGATTCTGGGGAGAGCTGCCATCATCTGCTTGTGTGCCCAAGAGGATCCTGATTTCTCCTTTTCCTGCCCTGCTGGAGCTGTCTCAGCCCTGTCCCACTGCCTTGGCGCTGTTTTGGAGCTGCTCTGCACCGCGGGCCCGCACTGCCCTCCCTGCCAGACATCCCTGCCCTCCAGTGACCACCGACAGAGCTCCGAACTTCACCCAATCCACCAGCCCGGGATACCCCACCGTTCCAGCTTAGTACTTTTTTTCTTGGAGTCCCCAGAGACCAGACTGCCCCGGGTTTTGTGGGACCAAGCTCCGTCAAGGTCCCTGGTTCTGTTTTCGCTATTAATTGCTGTACTTGTTGTTGTTTGTTTGCCTTGTTATACCTATTAGTAAAGAACTGTTATTCCTATCCCCATATCTCTGCCTGAGAGCCGTTTTAATTTTCTAAATTATAATAATTTGAGGGAAGGGGATTTGAATTATCCATCCCAAGAGAGACCTTGCCTCTCTTTAGCAGATACCTGTCTTCTTTCAAAACCAAGACACATACCAATAACTGAATAGATTTGGGAGGGAAAAATTTTTTCTTATAGGAAGCTTTTAAAGCCTTAAGCTCAAAGTTGAGGTGCCAATGTTCCTGGAGCCCATTTTAGCAGCTAGTATAGAATAAGTCTCGTATCCCATGCATGAAATCTACTGTTCATTCACCACATAATGGCTTTGCTAGGTGGAAAACCCAGGATGCAGATTCCAGCCTCCCTGAAATAAGAGTCACAGAGCCCTCTCTGCGTGTGTGCGTCTTGCCTCCGTAAACCCGGCCACGGCTCGTGCAGGCAGGGCTTTTGTAGCTGCAGACTGAGACATCAGATGGAAGCTGACATTTCCCTCTCACACAAGTCTGTGCAAATGCTAAGGCCCATGGCATACTACTTCCCAAGCAGGTGGTACAAGGATGCCAGTAGGAGCACATCCCAAAGGCATTTCCGCAGCCTGGAATAACTCACTCAACCTGCTGGAGGTTTCTAAATGAAAGATGAAGATATTCGGGTTTGGACAGCTGTTGTCACAGATTCCTATCCCGGGGTTTGTTCCATTCCGTTTTAACCATTTATCAATATGGTCTGTATCATTTACATAGCTGATGGCTTTGGGAAAAAAATAAAAACCCAAACTAAATTCTGGCAGTCAGCATCATTTTTCTACTAAAAAGAATGCTCAGAAAGTGATAAATTACACTTATTTTTCTTCTACTTCTTAGTCTCCTTTGAGAGCAGCAAGTGATTACTATATCATGGAGTTCTAGTTCTAAAGTCACAGTTTCAAAGTGTTTCATATTTTTCCCCAGCTACGTTATTCCAGGTCTGTAGGTAGCTCTGTTTACTAAGCACAGTGCAGTCCAGTGAAACATTATGCTGTACTAAACAAAACTTTTCTTGTCAAAAGCTTATTTATTCATAACATTTCACTATAAGCTGTGTGTACAGCTGTGTATTGTCAGCCATTTTCCATACAATAAGAAAAATTTACAATTTTTTTTTTTCTTGGTTTAGTTTGGTAGTGGTTTATCATCTCCAGTAGAAGAATTACAAATCCAGACAGTTAAGCCATGTTTTTTCCATCTTAATACTTGTACCCTTTTTCCTGAAGGATACTTAATAGCTTTAATTATGCCCATTGTTTACTGAGGAAACAGCAGTGTGACACTTAAAAAACCCTTTTGCCTTATAGTTAAAGGACAAAGTTCATGCAGTTGATGAAGGAGTATCTGCATCCAGGTGTGAAACTTCAGTGCAGCTATTGCTCTGTTTTTACAGCTGTTGATCTTTCACACCTCTTGAGCAGACCATGCTGTGCAGGAATTGATATGCAGGAAATAACTGGGCACTGTGATCAAGTATCACTACCCTCGTAATTCTTCTGCAGCAGTTCGGGATGGTGTCTGTGTTTTCTTTCCACTTGTTTTGGATTAGGCACAAAAGGAATGAAATTGATCTGATTATTTCAGGTGAAAAAGAATCTTAGTGCCTGACTATATACAGTTATGGTTTGGTTGTTTTTGTTGCTTGGAGTTTCTTCTCCTTTTAATTTTGCTTATTACTATTATTATTCCAGTTGTGTAATTTTTGTTTCTAAGATGAAATTCAGGTAACGATCTAAGAATATTTTACTCAAACCTTGAAGAAGACACTTCAAAATACCACAAGAGAAACCTTTTTAAAATAATAAATTCCAAATCTTTACATAGGCTTGATGAATATTGTGACAATGCTAAGAATGGGATATTAGCAGCTCTGTTGCCTATTTGGTAGAGACTTTTCTCATTAAAATAGCTCATTACATCATTTTGGGAGTGCTAAGGCCAAATATAGAGTCTTTGAGACAGCAAAGGACATTTTCACCAGAAATAGTGATGTCTGATGAGTCAAAAGGGCCTAGAAAAAAACTAAGTGTGGAACCAGATAAATTTCAAATATGATATTGCATAGAAGGAAAAAAAAAATCTGTGAGCAGGTTTCCAAACCAGACTGAAAGTGGTACTGAAGGAAGGGGAGGATGGCCCTAAAGCAGCCATGAAGGTCACAGCCTTTGCAGTCCCTTGGGGAGAATAGGCTTGTAGCTGGTCCAGAGCCTGTGAGGTGACTTCTATCACCTGGGTTAAGACCTGACCTGAATCTTAGTCCTGGAATTAAAGCCGTTTTTCCAGAAGCTGAGGCTCCTTCCTCATGGCTCTAGCCATTCAAAAGTCACTGCAGAAATGAAGACAGGGTTTATTTTCTGTAATATATTACCAAAAATAAGCTGCAGTTCATAAGAAAGCATAGTAGCATCTCTGGTGTAAATGATTATCAGGCAACTGGGTGCATTCTAAAATTAGACCCTAATACTGCCAGATCTGATCTCTCTCTCTGGCTTTGGGATGCTATAAACATAATTCATAGATGTTGTAATTTCCACAGAGGGAAATAGGACACAGCTGTACATCATCACCCTGGACTCTCAGAACACTTAAGCATATACATCCCATTAAAACCACATTTTTCAGCAAATCGCAAGGAAAAGATTCCCTGAACCTACCTGTCTCTTATAAAATTGAATCAAATTAATAATGTAAGGAGTTCGATTTTTGTGTTATTCCTTGTCTATTTTATTTTAAAGGGAGAATTAATTTTTCTTATGGTACCTTTAAAGAAAGAAAATGATTATCATAGAAAGATGGAATTTACCTACTATTCCCAACAACAAGAAGTCTGGGTTTGATGCTTTCATTGTTATTCATACCATAATATTTTATATGGCTTTCTAAACTATGCAATTTTGGATATGGAAGTATCTCTACCCTAGGGGTGATAGGTTGGTAGCTGAGGTTGAAATAAAACTTAAATCTTTTTCTCTTTCTCTAATGCACACTATTCATGCTTCATGAAACGGTGCTGTTTGACACTTCTCCAGATAAATGCAGCGTCCTGATGATGTGTCATGCTTCATTACATTAGCAAGTTCTGTTCCTTGGAGTTAATCAAAAGGCCAGTGGAATTTTCCCACAGCTTTTTATGCAAGTTTCTTTACTGAAGGGAGATCTTTTATATCCCTCTGAAATTGCTTTTAGGAGCAATTCTATAAGTGGTGAAGAGCGTGGTAAGGTCAGAGCTGTGGGATGCAGTGAGAAGGTGGCCTGGTTCTCCAGTTGTTTACACAGGTGCTCTGCTAATGCGATCCTGTTGTCCTTGGGGGCCATGTGTCTGCCTTGGGACCAGGCTGCCTTTCAGCTATGCCACCAAAGGAGAACTCCCCAGCTGATCTCTGCAACTGTGGCCCATGTAGAAGGATTGCATGGATGCAGTTCCAGAGCAGAAGTAGTAACATGGTAGAAAAAAAAGGACAAAGTAGTACAATTATGCATGTTCTGGTAGAGGAATATTATTTTATAGCTTTAGGACCATGAGAATATATTCAAACATCCAGCTGGTTGTTGCTTTGGTGCTTTAGAACATTACAAGTTCCCAGTGAGGAAGTTGGGGTTAAACATGTCACTGATGTTTATGCATGTACTTTCCTTATTCCACTTTGTATTTACAATGCACGTTTTCCCTTGAGTTATTGATGGAACCAAAACCCATTTTTAATCAGATATAAAAAATCTACCGATACAATTTTTATGTGAGAAAGGTTAGCTTCTGTTCTTCTGAAAGTTAAGAGGTGCTTCATTCTGTATAAATCAAATCCATCTCAACTCAGAAGTCCCTTTGGACTTCTGATCTCTCTTCCTTTTTTACCAAAAAGACTAATGAGGTCACCCTCTACTCTGACATCACTCTTTCCTCTTCCAGCAGGACCTACAGCAGAAATACCACTGCTATGTAAGAGGAATTATCCCCCAATACAGTACCTGTGGTTGCTGTATAGGGCAGAAAAATCTTTTTTTGCACCAAAGCCAGAACACCAGAGAATCATAGGGTGACTTGGGTTGGCAGGGACCTTAAAGACCATTTAGTTCCAACCCCATTGCCATGGACTAAACCAAGCTATTCAGGCCCCCATCTAGCCTGGTCTTGAGTACTTCAACCTGTCTCAAAATAATTTGTATTTTCCTGTAAATCCAATGAATATGAATTTCTTTTTATGAAAACACTACTTTATTTCTTTTACCTTTCAAATTCTTTTTAATAGGAAGTATTTTGTACTTACATTCTCTGAGCATCTGAGTTAAATCCTCAATTCTACTTGGCTGAGTAGTAGCCTACAAGTCTAGCTGAGGACTAATCAATCATTAGCTTAGACTGAGACTGAAATCTTAATAGCAACAAGTATTTGGAGAGAATTTGCCAATTCAATTTGCCACTCAGTATCACAGCCTTGCCCCAAGCACCAGCCAGGAGAGGATTTTTCCAAGGTTCCCTGTAGTTCAAGAAACATTAGAATGTATTTTTCTATCAATTTCAAAAAGAGCAATGGACTTTTCTTCTAAAAGGGAACTAAAATACATATTGCCTTTCTAGTACACTTGTTTAATAATGCCAAAACCAGCTACATAAAAATCCATGTCAAAAGTCAGTTTGTTATTTCTGCTTCTTCATCACTGAATTGTATCAAATATCAGAGCTCTGGATATAGCATTTGTCAGCTACCTGCTGCTCCAGAACAGCAGAGGGAGCACAAAACACTTTGTTTCATTTTAATTTCTTGGTGATGGTGAGATTAACTTAAAAATGACAGTCGCAAAGGTTGCAAGAACCCATAGGTCTTCATCAAGTTTCCATCTATATTTTTGTAACTGTCTGATCAGAACTGTTGCTGGTGGTATCTCTCATCTCCCAGAAAATCACACACAACTTGCAGGTACTGCTTGTTTTCATCAGGAAATCTGTCTAATCTCTTTGTATAGGGTTTGACTTTTATTTTTCAGCTGAACTTTAGATACCACATCTTTTCAACACTACCCAAAGGTCCAAATAAGTGGCAAAATAGCTAGAACTATGTGCAATTTTCTACTTCAAAATAGTCTACCTTGGCTGATGTAATTCAGGATCAAGTTAGCAGCACGATCTTGTCAATTCAGTTTTATATCTTTTCTGTGCTGTACAGCTATGTGTGTGTTCTGCAGCTCTTGAAATATCTTCTTCCAGCTTTACTGCCTGAGGCCACAAGTGTGCAGAGCAGTTCTGCCTCCCAAAGAATGTCAAATATAATGAAAAAATGAACTTGCAAAAGAGCTGATTTTTGTATGCCTTCCTGCTTGTTTCTTCTGCCTGCTCTTTTTGCTTTCCCCTGTCCTCCTAGGTTTTATTTTCTGCTTTTGGAACTGTATCCAAAGCTTCCTCAGGGTGAATTGCTTTTAAAAGGCTTCCTCATAATGAGGCTTATTGCACAAATGGATGGAGCAGTGCTGAACGCTCACAATGTGGCACAGGCTGACTCAACCTCTCGATGCTCGCTCTCAGAATTAGCATTCTTGTCTAACAATGGTTTTCATCCCTTCTCTTTCTGCTGCCAGAGATTGTGACCTGATATATTCAAGGAATCATGCTCGCAAAAATGAATGGAAAGTATGAGGATGAAAGTGAAGGTTAAACCCATAGAATGGGAGAACTTAAAAGTCAGCCTGTCTTCCTTATCCGTTGGACCTAAGAATTATAGGAGAAGCAGGAGAGTGAGTGATCTTGAATTCAGTGCCAAAGGTGAAGGCAGCTTTCCTCACAATGGGCAAAGCCCATGGGCTTTAAGGGCAACTTCAATGAAAATTCTTCATGGCTGAGGCAAACGGGGTTGGGCCACAGCTGCACAGGCTTCTGCCTCAGCACGGAGGGCAGGAAAGCTCAGCATCGGCGGAACTACCCGTGCCCCTTTAGACCTCTGAGCACCCAAATCCTGGAGGACAAAAGGTGTGAGATACCTGCTTTGAACTGGTGGATGCTGCGAGAGTATAGGCTAGGCTTGAAAGCCTTTCTGCCAATTCCCTGAAGGCATTAGAAGTAAATGGAATAAAAGAGAGCAGCCTCACTGTTGG
Source organism: Acrocephalus scirpaceus scirpaceus (assembly GCA_910950805.1). Classification (NCBI taxonomy): domain Eukaryota; kingdom Metazoa; phylum Chordata; class Aves; order Passeriformes; family Sylviidae; genus Acrocephalus; species Acrocephalus scirpaceus. The sequence continues at coordinate 9,433,381 of OU383774.1, forward strand.
AGTTCTGAGAACTGAACAGTTCTTGCTGGAGCTCACCCCCAAATTACTGGCGCTGAGCAGCCCTAGGCGCTGTGTCTGCCCCAGAGTGCAGTGAATCTTACAGGTTGTGGAGAGTTTTTGGGGTCAGTCTTCTTCTCAAAGGGGACACAGTGAAGAAGAAAAAAGAGTGAGAATTTATCTGAAATCCTGAATTTCCATTTTGCATGTAATCTTAGCCTTGTAAAGAAAGGAGAGAGACAAAGGGAGGAGGGGAGTGGAAAGGGAAAAGGGAAAGATTATCAAGACTCCAGGTCAGCATTGCTGAAATGTCCAGTAGAGTGGAAATTTAAAAATTTCTTTTTATTTTTTTTTTAATAATTACAATAGCTTTTCTATTTAAACCTTTAGAAATGACGTGTTACTCCCCATGCTGATCTGGGGAGTAACTTTCAGCCAGCTATCACGAGTGCTAGGAAAGGCCTAGGAGCCCCACCTCAGCTAGGAGCCTCTGATGTGTTATATGGGATGCATGACATCCTCTGCTGTCAGTAAAAAAGTCTGATGGCTACACAAGATCTCTTCATGTCTCGGCTTCTTCAGCTTAATATTTTGCAAAAGCAAGTAGTCTAGAGGCAACTGTGTATGGCAGACAACATCACATTTCTTCCATGAAGTTTTATTCCCAGTTTGCATTGGTGACCTTGCACAATCTTTGAAAACCTCCACTGCTTCACTGATTAGGCTGATGGACTGATGGTTTTCTGCTTTCTATGCAAAAAATGCATAACACCTTGCTTGATTAGAGACAAAATTGCACAGAATTATTAGCATTATGGAGTAGAAATTATGAAAGTGCAATTTATGATCATCTGGCTCCCAGGCTACTGCACTTTATTAAAACAACAGAGTATTTTGGGGAAGAAAAATAGGATGCAGGAGCAGGGTAGCTGATGATCTCATATTCAATTCCACTTTAGGCAAAAACAAAGCATGCAAAATTTAACCCAGAATGATTAACATTCCTAGGCTTATAAACTATACTGAAAACCAAATGCTATGAAGGAAATTATTAGACAACCTTAATTAAAAACATCACTACCAGCTCTCCATATAATAAATGCACTTGATCTCAGTGAAAGAAAATGAAGTTAATGGTGAATAAACATTTGAAATAAAAGGAAGATTTTGCAGCCTAGTGCTGGGGGAGGTCTTCATCCCTCCCCATAGTCCCTGCAGCCCCATTTCAGCTAGTGGTGGTGGATAATTATGAAAGCACCGAATTTGGGAAAGATATACATATCCACCCTGTTACACAGAGGAAAAAGTAAAGCAGAAATTCCAATTACCTCTAAGTTAGATGAGGAAGGAGAGGGACAGAAGAGACAGAAAGGCTGGACTCCCTGCCAGCTGGAGGAGGCAGATGAGAGGCTGGGCAGGGAGGGGTGCTGACCTGGCACCCCTGCTTGCGAGGGAGCCAAGCCTGGCAGCAGCAGGAGCAGGAGCCCAATGGGGAGCACCAGGCAGGTGTAGCCTTAGACAGGTCCAGGCTGGCTGAAGCAGAGGTCAGGCTGAACAAATCTGATTAACTTCTCCTAAGAAGGAACAATGACAGCTGACAGGAATGCCACAGCAGACGTGCTCTCCTTGGACTCCAAGGAGCCTTTTGCCAGGTCATGGCTTCAAAGGCTGGGTTTTAAAACTGGTATTGCTGGCCAGATTTTACTAGTTAAATCAGCATCAGAGTGAAGCAGGGATGTTGAAAGCTCATTTAGATTTCATGTTAATCACCTTGGCAGTGACCCTTTAAAATCAAAACCAGTTTTAAAATAGACTTTTTACTTGCAGCTGTTAGTACTGCCTATACTTACCTAAGCAAAGGAGGTTGACTTTAGTCAACCTCCCCATCAGAAAGATGAGCTTGATAGCTTTAATTAATTCTTAATAAAAGAAAAATAAAACAGATGAAAGCAGCCAGCTCAAGAACTTAGAAGCAAGCCAAGAATTTCATACTTAGGGTCTGGATCTTGTAAGCACAAGCATCAGAGTAAATTTATTTCCATGTGTGAAAATCAATGATCTTTGTCATTGTAATTAAAACTGTACTTAAAAGTATGACTATTTTCATTGTGGGATGTTTTGCCTGCCTGTTTCAGTAAGAATTATATCATCATTGGCACACAGGGAAAGTCTTAGGCTGCACACAGATAATAGGCACAGTGGCATTGTTGTCTTATCAACGTTTGGGCTGCCCAAGTACATCTTGTGTCAGGACAACATCTTGCAGCTGTTTTCACAGAATCATCAAACCACCAAAACACCACTGGAAAGGAAGCATTTAAGGTCCTTTAGGCAAAATCCCAGCACAAAGCAGGACTGCAGCCACTGTGGGATCAGGTCAGCTCTTAGTCTAGCTGGGCTGTGAAAAACTAATTTGCAGATTTGTCAGCCTCCCTGTGCAATGTGCCCCTGTGCTGCACAACCCACACAGCTTTGCTGTTATTGCTTTGGTTTTGTTTTATTATTATTGTTATTATTTACCTATAGTGCTTGATGTCCAGGGATCCCTGAAAATTAATTCAAAAGAAGGAAACCTTTATAAAATACCAGACCCATCTTCTATTGTTCTCTACCTCAGAAGTATGTTAAGGCTGGATTATCAGCACTGAATACAATCTGTTGCCTTTTGTTGACTTCATCCAGCCTATTAATACTGTTGGTGGGGTTTTCTTGGTTGGGTTGGTTTTTTTATGTTGTTCCTACTTAATTAGTACAGTGCATTGTCTTGGGGCTATTTGAGGATGGAAAACAAGACTTTAATGATAAAATACAAGGAAAAAAGACATGCTACTCTTGTCAGTGTCAGCAAATAAATAGCATTAATCTGTCTTCATTACTGCCATGCACGGTGTAACACAAGAGCCCAGCAGGTGGGAAGAAGTATAACATCTTTTAACTACTCCACGAGTACTAAGAATTAAGCTGAAACTTAAACTGTAAATTGTTCTTTGATCAGCAAACAATTATGGCAGTCATTTTGTCTCCAGAAGCTTTCCAACATCTTTCCATTAGGATACTGAGGGAGTCCAGGATGTCTGACCTGACCTGTTGTCACCAGCTCTCAATGGGAGGTGCCTCAGTGCCATTTGTGCCTTTGGAAACTCTGCCCTGTCTGCACTGTGGAGTGGGATGCTCATTCCAGCTGGAGTTACATCTCTTCCCTGCTATATTATTTAAAAATATGAAGTTTTAATTAGCACGTAGTTATGTTTTAGAGTGCTTCTGAATATGTCACATCCTTAAAGGCTTTCAGCAAATGGATGTTTGCTTCCCCCCTCCCCACCTCAAAAATGAGTTATCCAAGCAATCTGTGCCAAGTGTTTTCGAGAATAAAGGTTGAACACACACAAATAGATTATGTGGAAGTGTAAATCAGAACTGTGCAATTCACTTCAGTGATTTACATTACCTGAAGATCCGGACTATTAATTATTGGAAGCCTGCCTTTTTAAAAGCAGTTTTTTAGTCACTGTGGCATCTAACCATCTGGCTCCAGTTTCCCTCGGTATGTACTTTCAGGCATGAATACTAGGGAGCTCTGTTAAATATGCAGATTACCCAGGCAGCATGCAGGGGGTGGTGATAGACAAAGCTTTGTTTGCACAGCTCATTTCTTTGCAAAGTTGTCTTGGTTAAACTTCATGTATCGATCAGTAATGGATTTGATTCGCTGGTGTCTTTACTATGGCTTTTACCACAGTTGAAGATTTTAACTGATGGAACAAGGGAAAGAATATCCTGGCTGTTGTGATCATCTGCCAGCAGCCAGTCTCACTGTGGAGGCAACAGGAGAGGTTGTTTATGGAGTGCTTATGAGCTTGACCCCTTTTGACTGTTTATTGCTCTGGTACATCTCTGTAACACACAGGTGTGATCAGTTTTGGGAAGAATAATGGCTATTGAAGCTCTAGCCCAACAAAGAGCACATCATGGCCTATTTGTAACTCTCTCGTTGGAGAGTGCACATGTTGGCATTGCCTCTCCCAGGCTGTGTGTGCTCTGGCACCACTGGGCATCTCATTCCCAGAGCAAATGCTTTGGCCCCCAAGGCTGCCATTGTCTCACCTGACAAGGAGGTTGAATCAGCATCCTCACCCTACAGAGCTGATATTACGGAGTATTATCACCAAGTCAAAAGCAGAAGCTCGGAACCCACAGAGATCTCGGTTCCCTCTAACAGGCTGCTTGCCAGGGTCAGCAGAGCTCCTCAGACCCAGCCTGAGATTCATAACATGTTCTTTCAAAGAGCTCCTACACAGGGACTGTAATTTTCTTTGCTGCCACAGAACTGCCTCATTTATAAATAAGATCTAGTGTTTGAGCACAGAGTTCCATTCTCCCGGGGATGTGATTTTACCCAGCACAATATTTCCTGAGGCAACAAAGTTATTGACTGCAAGAGTTTATGTTGCTGCAGAAAGGAAGCCTCTGTAAAATAACCTTTAATTGTCATCCTGCTTTTTCTTTTTTGTTTCTTCAGGTATGCTTTTAGAAGGGGCTACAGGATACGGAAGAACCCCGAGGAGCTTTGCAACTAGTCCACTACCTTTTCCTTTGTTCCTGCTGAGATTTCTCCATTCATCAGATGTGGAGACAATCTGTGGTCCTGGAAAGGGATACATGCTTCTCCATCTCTACAGTCCCAAGACATTGTCTCCCCTCCCCCAAAGCAGGACTTTTGCCATCTGACATCCCTGCAGCAGAAAATGCCCTAAAGTTTCTCTGCTATCTCAGCTGTGAGTATGTAACTGCTCTTGGTGATAAAACCTGAAGTCAACTCACTTCACTTGATTAGGAATTGAGGGATGATTTTTAAATGTTGCTAATTAAAAATAAAAAGAAGCTCTCTGCAAAGTTTTTCCCTATAACCTCAGTTTTGTAATGTCTGTGATATCCAGTTAGTTAGTCTTAACAATCTCATCAAGGCTAATGGTATATAAATGGCTAATTTTTAAGTTCCCTAAGACTGTTCTTAGAAAATGCATTTCCTATTGCCGTTGTAATTTTTCTCTCACCCCAGTGTAAAATAATAATTGAGTTTCTGTAGCTTAGATTCTAACAAATGTGTTACTAATTCAGTAAAAGATATGTATCTTTGTGTGAAGAAAAATACCTTAGGTCCTGTTAAGACCCTTTTCGCCCAATACCTGTGACACTGTTGAAAAATCTCCGGTCTTGATGTGTGCAGCTGAATTTCCCAACTCAGCATGTGCATCTAACAAAACCCATCATCAGCCAATTGGAAGTCTGATTTTTGAGGCCCATTGGACACTGAACATTTCAGGGAGCTGCAATTACAGAAACAATTGTGCTAAATAACTTTGGACTGATGGTGTGTGAACATCAGCACTCCCAACTTCCCCTTTCTTATTTTGGTTGGAATCTGACAGTGCACAGGGTTATGTTAGAAATACTTTAGGGAGTGTTGATATGCTTCAGAAATTCTGTCATTTCTTCATCTATCTGTGATTTATGCCTATGTTTTATTACTCCATAGGCTGGATAGCCTCATATTTGCTGTTTTATTTGATGTTGAGAAGAAGAAGGGCAGGGTATGTTTTAATGGAGGTGAACCATCTTAAACTCCCCTCACATAATTCCAATTCCACTTGCAGTCATAGTAGTACAAGTCAGGAGGCACAGCATGTTTCACATTTTTGTAGTGCTGCACATATGTCAAATATAAGAAGCAGTTGACCTAAGACAAACAACAGACTGTATTAGAAAATCTGCCTTTGTTTATTAACCATGTGAATTGTTTATTTTTCATTTTTATTTGATATAGTGGAAAGTGATAACATTAGTATTACAGTGAGACCAAAGCTTTCTACCACTCCTTAAGAGTCCTGTAAAGCATGTGAGCAACATTAAGTTTTTGCTCTGAAACTGGTCAGTTGGTGCCTGATGCTGGTGCATGGTTTGTGATCTCGTGTTGTGCTGACCACTGTCACAGGAGTGCTCAAGATCACCTCACACTGTTATTTGGAGTCTCAACACAGGCTGGGGATGAGCACATCAAAAGCAGCCACTGAGAAAGACTTGGGGGTGCAGGTGGGTGAGAAGCTGGACATGAGCCAGCAAAGTGCATTTGCAGAAAGCAAAATGTATCCTGGGCTCATCCAAAGCCCCATGAAAGGGAGGGGATTGTGCCCCTCTGCCCCACTCTGCTGAGACCCCACCTGCAGGGCTGCATCCAGCTCTGGGCTTCCAGCACAGCAAGGACAGGGAGCTGCTGGAGCCAGGCCAGAGGAGGCACCAAGGTGATCAGAGGGATGGAGCAGCTCTGCCGTGAGGAAAGGCTGAGAGAATTGGGATTGTTCAGCTCAGGAGAAAAAAAAAAAAAGGATCAAGGTGACCTAACAGCAGCCTTTTCTGTAGCTGAAGGCAATCCACAAGAAAGATGGAGAGACTATTTACTCCTGCCTTGAGTGGCAGAACAAGGGGGAATAGCTTCAAACTGAAAGAGGGCAGGTCTAGATTGCATATCAAGGAAGAATTTTTTTACTCTAAGGGTGGTGAGGCCCTGGGACAGGTTTTCCAGAGAAATTGTGGCTGCCTCATCCCTGGAAGTGTTCAAGACCAGGTTGGACAGGGCTCAGAGCAGCCTGGTCTAGTGGAAGGTGTCCCTGCCCTTGGCAGGTGGGACTTGCAACCTAAAATAGTCCATGATTCTAGGATATTTTATACAGGTCTTGTTTTTGTCTCTGCTAGCACTCTGGATCAAAAGCTGCACACTGATCCTGGTGTAGAGTTTTCAACATATGATGGCTCTTCAAATGCCTGTACAGGGACTCAACAGTGTCTCTTAAATTCACAGATGAACCTATACATGGAACAGCTGAGTGCACCTGAGTGAGGCCAAAAAGCTGCCAGTGGCTTGGTTATCTTGCCATGCTTGCTGGTAACCCATCCCAGTTGTCCACCCAAGTGAAAATATAATGCAAACATTGCCTAAACCCTGCAAGCATCCAGGTGAACCCTGTTCTAGAACTGCAAACTTGCTACCTGCAGTGAGCACAGAAGAGGCTTGAAACATTTGGTACATAATATGAATATTAAATGTAATTATTAAAACCAGCTATGTAAACATCAGGTAATACAGTGGCTTTAACAGACACTTCTCCAATCCTGCCCAAGTACAGGTGGAAATGCAGACTAAATTGTGCAAACTAAACCTCCACAAAATAACACATAAATGGTGATGTATTGTGACAAGGTAGTTAACAGAGTGGAAAGATGAACACCTGTCTCCTGCATATGGATTGGCAGGTACAACGAAGACTTGGAGTACACGAGGGTTTATGGAGGAGTTTGCAGAATATTCACTGTGTAAAGCCTTTCTCCAGTCCTATTTCTAAAACTAGTCCTTTTCCCACTACTGTTCTATAAGGATGAAGGATGAACTGATTGAAGAGGACAAGGTAGTTTCTTGTATGCCTATTTGGCAGTACAGAGAATTTATATGCTGATCACAGAGTGGAAATTATTATGATTTAAAGTTAAGATGTCTAGAAGTGAGAATTGGGAGGTCCACAGGGAAAACAGTGAAGGAATGTGAAAAGAGAGGCTGTCATTCTAACAAGAAAGAAGTAGCTAATAAATAAATAAATAAATAAATATAAAATCTATTAAATTTGGATGTGTTCTATCATCAATTATTGTTGACCTAAAACCAACATGTGATAAAAGAGGTGTTCTATGTTGATTTTTTAAATTATTTTTCCATCTCTGATATTGCAGAAAAATGTTTATTCAAAAGAGGGAGAGAGAGCTATTTTAAGAAATTGCTTTCAAATTTGTTTGGAATTATATCCAGACATTCGACTAGAAAATAGAAAACAACATCTTTCTCCCTTTTTGACAACGGTAACATGTCTTTCATATATGCAAATAGTAGAAATGAGTACCGGTGAATCAAAGATTACATTTAAAATTAAGAGTACCACTTGTGAGGCCTTTGGAAGAAGAGACAGAGCAGTAGAATGGTAATTTGTTGGGCTGAATTTTTGTTCTCATGCTTGAATGTTATTGCATCCTTTGAAAAACTCACATGAGAAAGATTTGAAATTAGAGAACTCCTAAGCCCTGCACAAATAATTTAAATAGTGTCCACACAGAGAATAATTTTGTCACACTTCTGCTGACCCTTTTCTTTTAAGTTCTCAGATGCAACATGAGAGAAGGGGGAGGAGACTTTCTCACAACAGGAACACCGCAAAATTCTCTCTGGCAATACCAGCACTTCTGCTTTAGTTCATCTTCAGTTCACACTAGAACAACAGCAAGGCGAGCTTGGGAGAAAACTTTCTACCTCTGCTCGCTATAAATAAGGTTTCAAAGGTTACTTGTTCTTAAAGGGATGGGATCAAGTCTTAAGTGTACTGGTAACAAAACCGAAAACTTTTCTAAATATAAGTAGTTTAAGCTAGGAAATTCATCATCCATTTAAATCCTTCCTTTCTTCTCCCCTATACAGAATTAGATACATGGCCAACTGAGCTGCATGTGAGTGTGCACAGGATTTCCAGTGCTAGGCTATAAGTCAAGCCACATGCGTATTACTGTTTGGTAAAACCACTGGAATATATCCAGAGTAGGATTACCTCTGATTCTGAGTGAAAATAGATGCCTGCAAAGAACAATGGGGCTTTGAGCAGTACAAACCTATTTGTTTTCAAGTAGGTCATAGATGGATTTCTTTTTTTTTTTTCATGGTAGAAGAGCACAGGAATATGGACCATCTAGGTGCTAGTTGCTACGGTAACCATAAAATCACATCCTCCAAAACCTTTCTATTTAATTATATACATCACTGACTAGGTAGTGGAGTAAATTTCTTTTTTTTTTTTTCCTTCAGAACTCCAGTTTGAAAAGGAAAAAAGGCATGTTCATTGCAGTTTAACCTTTCCTTTGTCACTGATATTTTTGGGAAGAGAATTTTTTTCCTTCTTAGAGGCATTTTTAGCTGATGTTCCATCCAGTTTTATTGACATCATAAATTATTGTATTGGGCTGTAGTGCTACACAGTTAAGGGTTAGAGGTTTGTCATTGTTCCTGTGTATTTATAGCCTAATTCTCCAGACTTCTCCTTGATATACATGATTTGTTTCCAACCTCATGTTATTGGGGCTATATTTCACCTGTGGAAATACCTGCATCGAGTTGAAATCCATATTGGCTTGGAGACTACATGAAACACACCCTCTGTGTAAAGAAGACTTTACATTTTGCCAATCAAAACAAAAGTCAAGATACTGCAATCAAAACTAAGATTGTGCAGGGTCTCAGATGGACTTTCTGAACTGCTTTTTTTTGCACCAGAATGAATGGGCATCAAAAGCCTGTAAGCAAGTAATTCAGATGCCTCTTCTGTTCCTAGGGTACCTTCTTTACAAAGCACCAATAACTATAACTAACTTTAATACTCAGAGAAAAAAAAAGATAAATATTTTAATTTATTTAATTTCCCTGCCTCTGTAGATTTTATGACATATCCCTTTAAATGTTGGCAGAAGAGATACATATTTTACTATCCTGGAAACAGAAATCATAGTTGTCCTGCTCTTTTTACAATATATGTAATATGCAGATTTATTTTTTCTTTTCCCTGTTTCAATATTTTTCTTTAAAATATGTTGATTAAAAAAAGTAATGAGGAGTGATCTCCACATAGGTATTAGACAGTCATGTTTAATTCATAGAATTCTTTGTTCATTACTCTGATACTTCATTGCCACACCTTACCAAAAAGAATCTTTTCATATAAATATGAATATTTTCATAATTAAAAAAAAAAATCAAGTCCCACACAAATTCGTTTCATCAAACTGCACTTACTTTTGGGGGTTTTCCAGGCAAGAGGTAACGTGCTAATAATTATGTTTATTAGATACACTAGTTTCACCAATGCAATCAAAATTGCACATTGCAAGTCATTATCACCATTTTGATAAGAAAATGATAGAATTGGAAAGTTTGTTAGGATCATTCAAAAAGGCAAACTCTCTGAAATCAACATACAGAATCCCTAAACAGCAGACACCTTTAGCCAGGTAAAGGAATAAATACACTGTGTGAGCTTTACAGAGTCGTTTACACCCAATCTGAATAATATGTTTAAGCCTAATTCATAATATTCTTTCTCTTGGAAAAAATAATTCAGTATAAGTATAATGAAAAAAAAAATCAGGTCAGGAAGTTTAAAGCTACAGTGTTAGTTATATAACAAGAGAAATTTATCAAAATTAGTTCCAATGAGTTTATTTTCTGCCAGAAATTAGCCTGTTGCTATGATTAACTGTTTTTCTTTCTAATGCTAAAGTAAATGATATTAAAAAATGGTAAGTGTTCTGAAATGTTTGCTTGTACAATTTGATAAGCATTTTATGAATGTATGAATTTGTGACAGACATATGGATGGTTCTAAGCACTTCTCACTCCAGCATCGTGCTTTGAGCTGCAGACGCCAGTGGCACCAGTTGTACATCTATTCTGAAATATGGACAACTTTCAATTTTGGTCTTCATTATTATCCTACTTCCAAACCAAGGGGCATTCTTGGGTAATTTGGAAAGATGCCTTCTCTCTATGTATGGAATTTATATCATTTTTATCTCCTAAAATGGCCTAACGACTTGGTGGAGATATGTCTTTTCACCTTTTTGAAACACCTGTACACATACAACTGCGTTGACACTCATGGTTCAAATTTCAAGTTAAGACTGGTATACATAAACAGTCTACTATCTCCATGTTTCTCTGGAATTACTGTCCTATTTCCACCATGTTCCTGGGTCCCAAGGTTCAGGTATTGGTTCGGGGCAAGAGAGAAGGATTACAGAGAGTGGAATCAGCATCACAGTCATGGTTTTGGGAGGCGTGTAGATGTAGGTTTCCTTCCTCTTCCCATTTGTGTCTGGCTGGAGAAATTTTATGTGTTTTATGTGATCTTTGCCCTGCTAAATCTTCACTGGTTCACATTTTCACATTACTGTGTGTAGTACATTTAACTTTTATATTGGAGACGTGGTCATTATCCTCTTTGTTATCCTTAAAGCTATCTTTACCCTGCTCCCATGGTTGCATTCCTTTAATTAAGGTTAACGGACCACTGGTGACATGTTTATAGCCCTGTGGCCCCTGGTGTCATCCTGTGCCCATGGTTTCAACAACCCTGCAATCACCCCTTGTGATTCTTTTTCCTTTTTTGTTTAATTCAAAAGTCATAAACAGCTCACTCTGCACAGTACCTGCTCGTTGTTCCCCCATACAGCTGTCCACAAGCTAAAACAAAGTAGCTAGTAGTAACCATATTATCATATAATTATTGTTCCTGCCAAACAAGACTAAATATGGCTCCAGCTTGGCCAGAAGAAGTCCAGACAGAGCCTGATGGCTGCTGAGTTGCATTGCTGTCCTAGCACAAAACCTGTTACAAACAACACTGTACACAGTACAAGGCTACAGACTGCCTTAATCCCAAAGCCTTCACTTCAAGGATCCATGCAAGTCTGAATGAAGTACTTACTTGTTGGTTAGCAGGGAAACATCTAAAATACAGAGCAGAGTCAAGTATCCTGTTTATTTACAGTTCTCAAGTGTGGGATACAGTTAAAAAGAAATAGGATAACAAAAGACATTGCTCCAGCCACACTTACCAAGAATTATCTTAAATACTCCAGTTTCTCAGGCTCCTTTGTTAGTTTCTGTTGGCTGTCCCCAGTCTGGCACACTAGAGAGAGCTCTTAGATCTGAATGTTTTCTACTTGAGCAGCTAATGTTGGTTAGAGAGGCCATTTGGAACAGTTTCTTCTTTGGCCCACAATCAAAAGACCTGTTGTTTTTTTCTCTCTTGTTTACCTACTCATCATTTTCCTGTGTGAGAGCTGTGAGACATTATACGCTGCCAAGAGGATTATGTAATCGCTTTCCCCCATCCTCCCTAAGTTTACTTGATTAACATTTTTATTGCATATCTTAATTAGTAGATTCTTAGCTTTAGGCTTCAGGCTGCTTTCCTCTCCTGACAGCCTTCGTTGAATGCATAGATTTAATTTTGAAACTTCTGTAACACGAGAAATTTTAATGGCTTTAAATATTTGGTTTGTTACAAGTTTGCATATAAAGTGCTATAATAACACATTGAAAATTATTTCAGAATTTGCTTCTGAGAAGGAACAGCTTCTTCCTTTACATTCCATTAGATTTCAGGAAACTCATTTATATGGAAAAAAAAATAGAATAAAAATTGGATAGTCTTAATGTGAAGGGTTTAGAAACAGCTTTTGTCATTGGGACATTAGAGGCATATTCTTGCAAGTATGAAAGGAAAAAGAAGGCAAGATTGCCCCCTTTCTAGCTCAAGACTTGTAAATGTAAATGTTTCTTTGTGTGGGCCACTTGAGGAATTGATCCAGTAAGCAGTGTCCAAGCAATTCCAAATCTGCAGAAAGCAAAGCTGGGGTGAGCACACTCTCATCTTTTTAGCCGTCAGTTCACTGATTATAGAACTTATCTGTAAAATTATATTGCAGTTACTTCAGCTCATTTTTTCCTGCACTGGATGGTGTTTTCTGATCACCATATTGCAACATATTCTGATTCAAGGCTCTTGCAATCTGTCTTGTTGAATCCTTTGAACATTTTATAAAAAACTCAACTATCTTTGGTGGGGTAGAAGTTTGAATTCTACCGTGACAACAGTGATATTAATATATTAGTTTTCATTCTTGCACTGTCTCCTTCTTTGTCTCTCAATATTTCATGACTTGGAGGACAGAAGAACTTCAAAAGGATCGTATTTCCTGGTTCTTTTTAAATGTACAAAAAATGTACAGAATTTTTCACACTTTTACTGTTTAGTCAGATTAAAAGTTCTTTTTCATGTGTCTTCCCTTTCTAAATATAGTTGAGGAAGCTTCATTTTCTTCCTCCAAAGGTATGGAGCAGAATTATGCACTGTGATCTGTAGGTGTGTGTGAGAGAACCCCCTTGTGTCTCTTGCTTCTTTCTGCGCTATAAATCAGGCAGCCACAAATATATTTATCCCCAAATCCCTTTGAGTAACTTCTCGTATTATTAGGCCTTTAAAGGAATTCTGGGACTCTGCATATCTTTGATCCTTTGACCAACTCCTCCTTTGCAAAGCTTTCTGGCTTGTTTTACATGTAAATTATCCCATAGGATGGAATGAGACCAAATGTTGCATTGACAAAAATATGAAGTGATGAGCATAATTGGGGCTTTATTTATTATGTGTCTTGGTAGTATGAGATCTGAATCATCTACACGGGTCTACACAAACCATGAAAGAAAATGAGCCTTCTCGCTGGATTTTGTGCCTGAATTTAATCATCCATGTATTGATTCCTCTCTCCTGTCCTGTCCTGTCCTGTCCTGTCCTGTCCTGTCCTGTCCTGTCCTCTCCTCTCCTCTCCTCTCCTCTCCTCTCCTCTCCTTGTGTACAGATGTTTGTAGGTGATTGGAGGGAGGAGACCTGGGGGCACTTATATGTAAGCACGTCCATCCATCCATCCATCCATCCATCCATCCATCCATCCATCCATCCATCCACCTCTCTCTGTGCAAGGAAGCTTGTAACACCAAGACATCTCTCCAGAGCCCAATTCCTGTGTTATGCAGCAGAATAGGCAAGGAATAGGCTTGCAAGTCACTTAAGGTTCCATTTTCCAGTTGAATTTCTGGATCTATTTGGTAAAGGTTAGCAGTCTTACTTTCCCCTTTGGGATATGTTTGTGGTGAGCCCAGCCCAGTTGCCTATCAGGTCATTTGTTCTTTGGGTTTATCCTAGGGTGTCAGAATTAGGATTTTGGACCCTCAGTTCACATTTTGAATTGAACTGTTTCCATTTCTTTGGATCCATCCTTGCTGGCCTGTCTAGATACCTTCAATATGTGGCATGGGAAATATAATTCTACGTAGAACCAGAGGGAAGAATATAATGATAATAAATAATTATGAAAGAATCATTTCCAAAAGTTGCAATTTACTTTGTCAGCTAATTTCACATATTATGATAGATTCAGGAGAGGAAGTGTCTGATGTTTCTTGTTTGTGGATGACTGGGATCAAAACCACTGCTTTTTATACTGATTTTGGATCATGAAAAGTGCAAAATTTCTCTGTGTATGTATTTTTTTTTTTTTTGCATGAGTTCAGAAACACATCTTCAACAGATTCTGCAGAAGTGTTACGTTGGAAAATAATATATTCATAGGATTAATAATATCAAATATTAGTTCTGTGTAAAAAAAACCTACAATAAATTATTCAATGAAATCTCTTTTCCCTGCATGTAGTTTGTGACAACACTGACTTGCAAAAACCATTTGGCTATTCAGAGCAAGTCTGGCTTTTCAGACTGCTTAAATACTCAGTATTCACCTGTATCTACTATTCTTTTGAATTCCTTGATTTAACAAATGTCATTTGTGAACCTTCTTTGTAATGATAATATGGTACACACTAAAACTGATATAATTATAGTGGTAAAAGTAGTGATATAGTTACAATTCTATGAAAATGCCATGTTTTCTATTAAATCATGAAATGTGTATAAAAATATAGTGAACATCTTAGGTTTACTAAATTAGAAAGGAAACAACTGGAAATCTAGCCCACACCAACTTAAACACAGATTTTCCTGCAGGCTCTGCACACAGCCACAGCACTTGAGGCTGAGAGAAGCTTTCTAATGCACTGCACAATTTTAGTCCCAACAGAGAGTCTAAAAATAAAGCTGTCGAAATATCTTAGTGCCTCCCACAAAGTGCTGCAGATATTTTAGTAGCAGGGCTCAGAGTAAAGGCATTCAGGCCTGATCCCCAACCCAGTTATGACAACGAGATTTCACATAACTTTGATTACACTTTGTGCTTGAAAGTATGTGGAAATACCAGTACAGCTCATCAACATTTCTACTGGGAAAGAACAAGGAAGACAGAGAAGGAAGTGAGGTAGGGAGGAAGAGCTACAATTATTGTCTTTGAACAAAGAATTCTGAAACTGCCTATAAAAAATCATTGCTGGAAGACTGAGTAAAATTATGAATTTTAAAAGTGGAAAATAATGACTATATTTTATCTTCTCTTATTTAGGAAGGATCAAATATAAAGCAGAAAAGTCCATTTAAAGTCATGTGAAATTGAACCAACTATGACATTTCACATTTTTTATTATTAAGATTATATGGAAAGAGACACCACTCAGCAGTACCCTGAACTCGAAGAAATTTGGATAAGAGGTTTTTAGACACAGATCAGTGAGAACTGGGAATTCATTTCTCCCACAACAATATATATTATTTGGCAAAAGAACCCAGATTGGTTTGAAACTTGAAGGTTAAAAAGGGAGTGAAGGAGAAAAACTTGAATTTGATATCCAGATTAATACCATATTTAGTGCACAAATGCATGAGGAGTACTGAGACTAAGGTCTGATCAGCTCATGGTTATTTGATGAGAACTGGATCTGGGAAAGTATGTATATACCTTAAAGTTTCTTCCTTCAGGAAGAAAGGCAGAACAGTTCCTCCTTTTTATTTTAAATTTGTTCTTGCATAGGTGAAAAATTCTTAGATTTATAGAAAGAACAGAAAACAACTCTCAGTTTAGTAGAGCAAGCAAATAGTAAAAGAACTTTCTCTTAACAGCATTCATGAGGATGAAAGGGAACATCCTTTCTCTTTGTCCTTTAGCCCAGCAGGATTATTCATTGGGCAGTGTGTGACCACCTGCCTGTAGGTATATTTAAAACACTTCAGGGAATCCATTCCACCAGGTCTGGAAAAGAAAATAAATAACAGACAGAATTACAAAGGCTGGTAACTCTTCATTCTTTGAGTGGTACTCTTAAAAGTAAATTGTCTTCTTATTTGGTAATAGTGGTAGATTATTAGGTGCTACTACATCTGATAAAGAGCATCACATAGTATATCTATGTGATGTACACAGAGTATATCTCCTGTCCTTAGTGCGATATATTAGAAAAAGAGTCATGGTAAGACCTTGAGAAATTAGAACATGTCTGTTCCTACAAACACAATTTTCCTTAGTTAGGCTGGTAAGCCTCTCTGGATTCACCGATCTTGACAGTTAAAAAAGTTATAGTAGTAGTCTGAACGTCTGTATGTCAGTATTTAAATTAATTATTAGTTAAACATTTTCTGAGCATTTTGCTCATATAAGTCAGTACTTTTTCCACTTTCAAAGTTTAACTGAAAGAGAAAGCCCTCCACATAAATTACATCATCTGGAAGCTGTCTTCTAATATTCAGCTTTCACTGCTGCATTTCCCCGAAAAGGGTTGTCACCTACACTGTAAATCCTTTTTAAGCCAAATCACTAAGTTCACCGAATGCACATAACTCCAATTAACTGCAGCCTGCTGGCTCAAAAGCAATTTGGTCTTTCATTAATTACTCAGGTAAACATAGAAAAAGCTCTTTTAGCTTGCCTGAATTCACAGAACAAACAACCTCCTCCACCCCATCTTTGATGACCCAAGACAATCTTGTCTTTTGATGTTTATCACTTGGTTGTTCAATAAAATGTAATTAAAAACAAAAGCAACATCTCCCTATCACCAACCCTGAGTTGCAGTTAATTGTCAGGCTTTCCAACTTACTCTCACAGTGCAAAGCTTATTGCACTTTAGGTCAGAAGACTATTTGTTTAATCTCTTTCCTCGTGGATTGACTCTCCTGAGTATCATAATGGAATTTCTACAGGTGAAATTTAGTTACAGCTGCCAGGAGGTTTTTTTCTCTTGGTCTTGTACTGAACATATGCAAAATTGAAAAGATTATACATGTTTTTATTCAAAGGCTTAAATAAAACCTTCTAGAAATCCAGAACTATTTATGATACCTAGCAAGCCATTTGATTGATTTATTCTGCCTTTCAAGATAAATAAAGAAAAAACCCTAAATTATTAATTTTTATCTTAATTTAAGGTTATTCAAATTTCCCTTAGAAGAAGAAGAGAGGCAGAGGATTATCAAGCTTAAATATATAAAAATCCAAGTAAATCCAATCTACTAACCAGTGGAAGATAACTCAAGTATCCAGTGTGATCATGCCAAGAAGCCAATCTGAAGCTACCAAGGGCTTCAGAAACTAAATTGAGCAATGATATGGGCATACAAGAAGTAATTATAAAAATTAATGGACGGTTATTCATCTAGGGTTTTTTTTTTAATGTTAATGAACAAATTAGTCTTGCATGTGAATGTGGCACATCTGTTTGTGCCTACATACAGAGAAACACATCCACATGTCAAGCAAGCTGGCTCGATTGCACTTTGCAGGACATATTTGTATACATTTTATCACCGTTTCTGTAAACAGCAGCTCCTTTCAGTATGTTCCATGCTCTCTGCCTGGGTCCTAATGGAAGTGTTAATTAGAAGCGCAGTAGGGAAAACAATTTATGCTTCTAAACATGTCTTGTGTAAGGAGTTTGAGTAATGAGAAAAAACAGGCCGGAACATTTGTATGAACAGATACTAATTATGGTTTCTGAGCGTAATATGCTTGCTGCTTTCGCCAAAAGCACAGCACAGAATTATGAAGAAGACAGATGAGAAGAGATTTTAAATAATTAAATAATCCAAAAAGGAGCCAAAGTCACAAATTTTCATAAAAGTAATTTTACACATTTAGCTGAAAGAAAAACAATGGTTTGCTATCATGAAATCTCATTCTGCAGTGTCTTTAATTTGCTCCATGTTCAGTATCTACTGAAATCACTGTAGACTCACCCTGATGAAATTACAAGGTGTCCTAGGTTACAATGTAAAATTGTGCCCAAGGTTTGTATTCTATCCCCATGAGCCGTTGGAGCCAGGGTGGGGCAGTGTTTTCCTTATCTTCTGTTAACGAGCCTAACAATGCTTTGCCCATGACTCATAGATAACTTCCTCCGGGAGTTATCTCTGTTTAATGGGCCATCAAGGACCCACTGCATGACTCATAGAATGAGATCAGCCCATTGGGAGATGCTCTGCCCAGGGGGAGGAGCCAAGCATTCCCACCTGGATAAATCCAGGGTTTGGGACAGCACAGGCAGCTTTTATCCACTGGACTCCCAGAGGAGACAAGAGCTACCAGATGTTTCTACAGGATCACTGCTTCGACAAGATCATCTCATCTGGACTGCCGCTACCACCCTAACTAACAGGGTGTCAGGTATTCTGACTCTGTCAGTGGTTTTTTTTTGTACTATTACTTTTATTTTACTTTCTCTTATTTCTTTTCTTTTCCTCTTATTAAATTGTGTTTCTGACTTGGAGTCTTTCACTGGTTTTGCTTTCAAACCAGCACACAAGGTATCTGTGCCAGGATTTTACCTGATCACAACTATTGTGCCTCATATGTAGTTTGCATGTAGCTGAAAGCATCCTTCCATTGCCAAAAATCAGGTTCAGAAGTGCTCAGCAAAATTTCCTGCCCTGTCCTATACTCCTGGAAATAACTAAGAATCTATCTTGTTAACAGGATAGACTTTCATATGATTCACTATAGAACACACAATGACATGCTTGTAGTGATGGGTAATTAACTTTATAAACCAAAGCGAGCTTAAACATGAAAGTAAATTTGGTGAATAACAATGTCATAATCCCAGAAGGGGGAAAAAAAAGGAACAGTATGGAAAATGTGAGGGGAAATATTAGTAATACAAATGGCAAAAAAATAAAGGATAGTAGAAAATAAAAGGCACTAACACTGCATGTGGCCTCATATTGCTTTCAAGATGGTAAAATAAATACCAAAGCTAATGAAGAGTATAGCTTGATTATTTACCACCTAGTTTCATTTCTTTTTTTTCTGGAGCTCACTGTACTTCATATATCACACACAGCTGGAGTGGAACAGTAAGTATATAATTTTCTGCTGCTTAAGTACAGTGTTCACTATAAATTGAAAACTTTCAGCTTGCTTTAACTTTCCATACAGCCAGACAAAATGATCAACTGTTCAGTCGTCCAGGAGTACAGCGAGTTCCTTCAGAATTATATTTTCTTGTTAGTTGTCTGGTGCCTGTAAACTGCTTTTATGGAGTGGGGTGATACAAGCTTTTCTCTCTTTCCTCAGAGCTGTAGTCAAATACATGATTATTTACAACTAGAAATAACACAGATTACCTTTAATTATTGCTACGGTTCTTTATTTTTCTAGGGTATAGTTGGCACCATCAGAAAGCTCTAGCTAAAAGTGAAGTGAAATTTAGGATAAAAATGCAGTGTTTGCATATTTAAATGCGTTCATACATATGCATATATAAGGAATGAACACTATAGTATTATTAATAACTCTACACACTAGTCTTTTCTGCTTAATTACAGTAGTTATATTTTTCTAATTTGCTCACTGTCCTGTTAATATGGAAGCCAATGGTGAAACCATTGGCCAGATTTGGACCGACTAAAATTCTTCTAAGGCCCCATTAAGGAGTTCATTATCTTGCTTGCAAGGAAGCTAGATGAATTTAAAACTTAAAATATTGCATATGGAACTCACAGGAGCCCCTTGAAGGGCAAGACACAAATAAAATGAGGTTAGGGTTCCTGGAATACTTGATTTCAATACTTCAAAGGGAAGTCTGGGTCCAGAAAATAAATTGAAAAATGGAGGGCCATGAAAGCAGAATTTCAGGGTTAAAGTCTGAAAAAACAGCAATCATTTCTTGGAGCCACATCTAATGTAATTTCCTACTGAGGGTACAGTTTGCCAGTTTGGGAGAATTCCCATATCCTACTATGCATAAGTGCTCATGGTCTTTAAAGTGTTCCCTTTCCTTTCCCAATGGTGATGAAGGACAGCCAGCAGATGACAGAAGCAGGTGGACACTGTCAACAATAAATACTAAAGCTGCATGGTTTGAAGAAAGAGAGAAGAAGGATGGATAAAAAAGGACAATAAGAGCATTAAATGAAAGAAAAGATAAAACTCAAGGACAAAAAAAGGAAAATAAGTAGCTTATGAAATGTTGAATGCCAGAGTAAGCAAAAAGAATTTATATCCTCTCCACTGGTCCATCTTTCCATCTTCTGGAAAAGGTTTTAGAGTTCTAAACCCCAGGTTTTAGAGTTTTCACATCAAAATTTTAATTTTTTTTTGAATGATTGAAATACAGAAATTCATCTCACCCCAGTGCTGACATTGAGAAGGTAGAAGGCTACACCAGCACTAGTCACCTGTTTCCCCTCTAGGCAGTGAAGAGAAATGGGCATTTTTAAGGCATGATTCATCTGACCTATTTAAGGCATTTACATCAGCAGGAGACAAATTGTGGTGTGGAGGTGCCTGCTTTTCCCCATTGCCTGCACCTTTCTCACATTACTGCCTCATGCACAAGCAGCTACAAGAGATCAGATTACTTAGCTCTTCAGTATCTTTGCATTTAAACTGTTTGGTGGCTTGTAAGGGTTGGCTGTGAGGAACTGAGGGTTTTGGCTCTCTGTCAGCATTTCTCAGTTAGTTTAGTCCCAAGCTATATTTTGTTCTTCCATTCTCTGGGCAAAATGAAGCACTAATAATAAAGGTATGTTTCAGGTACACCAAAGCCTTTTACACGTTCTAAAGAAAACTCTTTGGTTTTAACTTTTATCAACACTTAAAGATGTTATTACAGCACCTCTAAAATACATAAAAAATTGAATCTTTTTAAAATTGAGGAGAATTCTACTGTCTTCTTTGTTCTTTGAAACTGTATGGCTAATTCGACTTAATTTTGGCTGGACTTAAAAAGCCTTTTTGGCTAGAAAAGGATTCGTAGAGAAAAAAAAGAATGACCAGCTCTAATGGCCAGATTAATCACACTTTATTTTTTTCCAAGCTTGATCCTTTTTTTTTTTTTTTTTGCAAGGCTCTCAGTTGTATGTCTGCGAAATGATTGCTTGCCCTTGCTGTGAGTCATGGCCAAGTGCTGTGCACCAATTTGCCTGTGCAGGAGCTGGCAGCCAGGCTGGCTGCAGAATGTCTGTGTGGAGGAGCCCAGAGCCCTGCTAGGCAGGGTGCTAATTGCAGCCTGGCAGAGGGCAGGGGAACCAGGAGGAGGATGGGGTGTTCAGGGCTTGCAAAAAGCAGATTCAGTGAGTTAATTTGAAGGAGCAATGAACCATCCCCTCTCATCTCCCGTACTTGGAGCACAGTTTGGGTTGTTGCTGGGATGTGTGACACCTGTAGCTGATGCTTAGAAGGAAAGCCTACAAATCCTTCCCTTAGAAGAGATAAGAAGCTGTGCTGGGGCAATGGCAGTGGGTTGGGGAGCAGGAGGAAGCTGTGGGAGTGCAGTGGGAATCCTGGACTGTGGTCCAAGCACACAGCAAGGAGGAAACATGCTCAGTGTTAAACCAGGCAGAAAGATACACTAGGGAAGAGCCATCTGAAAGAGTTTAGACAAAGATAAATACGTAAAAGTGACTTGTCTGCAGCTGACTGCTCTGAAAAACTAAGCATCTTCATTAAGAGACACAATACAAGGTATTTCTTTCTTTCTATTCTAATCTAATATTCTTAGGGAGGTCACCTCTATTTCTATCCATGCCTCTACAAACAGGACTGAGATGTCATTCTTTTGCCCATATATTTTCCTCTAACTCTGTCTTGCCAGGTAAATTCCATAATGACTCACTCTGTGCTGAGTCTTGGGCTTCCCCAGTTTTGCTGGCACTCAGGTGTTATTAGCATAATGTATTTTTAGTGAACTCTGTCAGCAGAGCACTGTATGGCTAATCAAGCACTCATTGGGGATAAATGGTAGACTTAATATTCTTATCAGGCTGCTGGGGCTTAGAAGTTACCGACCCTTGTTCCACTTATATCAAAGCCACTTACTAGCGTGTAGCAAATTCATTTTCTGTTCTTGTCTGGTTGCCTATGATGGTGCCTAGGAACAGAAAATAGAAAATGGGAAGTGGAAAGGAATGAAGGCCCCTGTTGCCCGAGGCCTTAATGTGATTGTGAGATATTGATCACATGGGATACTTCAGCCTAATCCTCACAGTTTCACAGGCTTTGCAAGAAATGTTTCTCATAAGCAGATTCTCAATTACATTTCAACCTTACTGATTCAGAAACATTATTCTTTAAGAGATCTATTTAATGACAGTAGTAACTGCCAGTTAAACAAGGGATTTTATTAATTTTCTCTAGTGTTTTATCTTATTTGCTGTTTTTGTGAAAGCTGGATAGTCTAGGTCAAGGTAGTGCCATGGATCAAACCCAGGAGCTGCTCCACTCTGGTGCTCTGCCTTTTCCCTAGGAAAGATCAGGACTGATTGGAAGGGCAGTAACATCTGCCCAAGCACTGAAATTCGCTGTGTGCTGCCTACTGTGTCCTGCTACATTTTGTCATTTCTGTGATTTTCCTCATTTCTGCCATGGTTTCCCCATTTCTGCCATTTCTGCTTCAGCTCTGGCTGGGCTCCTGGGCCCAGCAGTGCAGCAGAATGGCTCCTGAAACCCTGCTTGCACCTGCAAAGGTGATGTCACTGGCCAAATCACCTTTACTGATCTGTTGTGATTTGGCATGAGCTTTAGTTTTCCTCTGAGAAGAGAAACCACAGCCAAAGGCAAAGCAAGTAATTCTTTTTCATACTAAAATGAAGAATGCTGAAAGAAGGAATTGCTCAGGCTGACACATACACAGAGATCACTAAAAAGAAAATTCACTTGGGGAAGCCACTAGAAATAGTATAAAAATGGGAAAAAACAAGTGCCTCACTTATTCTATAACTTTGGTTTTATTTCTTGGGACAAAAGGAACCATAGTTTTCTGCTGTTCTGAGATTTTAGGCCAACTAGAATGAATTCCAGAATGAATTCAACTAGAAAGAATTCAGAATTCTTCTGTGGTAGATCCAGAACATCTGCTGCCTTTTTGGATGGAATAAGTGTTTGTGCATCTGTGTGTGTTGAGTTTCTATGCATTTTTGGTCATGCATGTGTTCAGGTGTATGTGCCTTCATCTATGACTCTGCATGTCTGCCCAGGCTTGTGCTCCTATCTCTCTGTGTTTTCCAAAACTTGGGCTCTGGCCCTGCAGCTGCTTGTGCTGGATAACAGCAGCTCACATTGAGAATCTCTGCTAAAGTCTTGCCACCTACCCGCCACAATATGACTTTGCTGTATTCCAAAGGCAGTCTTTATCTGAGCTTCAGTGAAATTTAAACCTATGCATTTTGCAGAGCAAATGTTCTGGGAGCAAATATTTCAGAAGTGTCATGACAATGATTTTTTCGTGAGACCTTTCTAAAATCAATTAGGTGATCATCAGGTGACTTAAGGTAGTTAACTCAACAGCCTGCTTAAAGGCTAGAGGACTAGACACACATTTCTGCTACAGACTTTGGATGTTTCTGCTTTGTCCTAAGCAAATCTAATATTAAAGAAACTGGCAAATTTTCAAATATTGATTGTGTTGCTGGTGAATGTAAGTTTGACTCTCCTAAAGAGAAATCATTCCTTTGAAGGATGGGAGAAGCACAGTGGTTATTGTCCAGTTAGCTTTTATCCAGCACTATTTGCTGCTGTTAGTTATACAGTAATCAAATAAATGTCTTAGTGCTCTAAAGGTAAGGATACTTTAGGAGAAATCTTAAAGATTTCTGAGAATTTAAGAGACAAGCATTATATACTTGTAAAGTGTTCTGTCTTAGAAGTATTACTTCATCTGATCTTTGTCTCGGTTTATGTTAGTGAAACAATTTCTATATAGCTTTAAATCTGATTTTATCTTGGAAGTGAACACAACTAAATGGAACTCAGTTAAAATTAATATTTTAAGTTAGCAGTGAATACTTAATGAGATTTATCAAAGCCACAGTAAAGGTATTTCATTTCTTTAGATCAATCTTTTTGAGTGATCTCCACCAGACAAACCAGCAAAACTGTTCTAAACTACACTGAGCAAGTCACCACAGGATAAACAAGTTACAGATTCAGTGACTTTGAAATAACTGTGTGCATACTACTATCCAAAGCAAATAAATCAGGTAACTTACTCCTCAGATTTTCTTGTAGGGTAAATATTTGCAAACTGAAAACTTGAGAAATTTCACTGGAGTAGCTAGCACATCATGAATGCCTAATCTAGCTTGCTGCACAGTAACTAGTGTCTTGAACTAAACAGAAATTTTAATTTTTATTTTAACACTTGTTAGTTTTCCAAAAGCTGCATGTGGAATGAAGGAATGAACTTCTCTCCTCTCTCCTCTCCTCTCCTCTCTCCTCTCTCCTCTCTCCTCTCTCCTCTCTCCTCTCTCCTCTCCTCTTTTTCTCTTCTCTTCGAGTCTGTGCCATTGATATACATGAACAAATGTATTCATAGGCTTAAGAATCATGATCTCAGGAAGCTAAAAAATATTTAGAATAGTTGTGATGTTGTTTGGCTATTCTCTTTCATCAGTGTTGATCTTTTAGAAACAGTAATATTTTTAACAGAAACACTTATCCTTTATTGATTATGTGACATTTGGGGAACAAAGAAAACAATTTCTTACTATTGTGTCATGCCTTCCACCCAAATGACTCCTTAGTTTTTCACCAGTTTTGTACTGCATGATGGTACAAACATCTACAGACACAGATGCCTAAGGTAAGGCCAGAAATAAACTCAGACATTTATACCTCTTTTACAAAAGACCAGAGCTTTGCATTTGTTGTTGAAGCACCTGTGGCTCCTGTTGACCACAAGGGCAGCAGCTGCTCCCAGGGCATATAAAACCACTGCTCTCCTGTCCTGACTGAAATCCTGGCTGCTTGTAAGAATCATGGAGGACTCATTAAACATATTGAAGAAAAAAGAGTTTCAGTATGCTGGAAAAGTGGGTGTTGGCTGCCAGTTGCCCTTGCAGGAGGTTGCTGGTCTCTGCCTGTGGAGGGGAATTCCGTCCCAGAGCCTGGTACCAGCAGGACCAACCTCCTCCCTCTCTACACAGCTTGGCATGAGACACTATTCCCCCTCCACATCCCTGGCTGCCAGTTCCCCCCCAGGGATCAACTGTACCTGCAACTATGATGGGATTTCTTATCTTCAAAGCACTTCAACATCCTAAATTTATTTCCAGAGGCAATCCCTTTCACATAGTCACATCTTCCCAAGCATATTTGCCAGAGGTTTATTGTTCCCTTTCATGGCAGGTGAAGCATTCAGAACTTAGCTAAAAGTAATTATTTTTCATCTTCCAAGCATTCGTTGTAAGTCTGTTTCCAAATCATTCTTACCTTTCTTCCTAAAGTGTGTTACATTCATTTTTTACTCACTCTTTCCCCTTTTGATAGTATTAAAAACAAATGAAAAATATTTCCTGATATTTCAAATACAAAATAAATAAAATGTGAAACAACTGAGTTTAGCTAATAATTTTGGGTATACCACAACTTCTTTATAAAGACTGCATATGATGATTTAGGAGTGCAGTTTGCAGATTGCGTAAACAGCTTGGGCTGGAGCCTTTCTTCATTTTCAGGGGCTTCCATTTGTTTCTCATTAGCATCTATCACTTCAGGAAGGTATCCTGCAATTTCCATGCAAGGAGAAATGTGTTATTTCTTCACAAGCATGTGAAAATGGGACAACAAGGTCACCCGAACACCTGCATTAGGTCTTTCGCTCTCATCCCCTAAACAGTAGTTTTTTGGAAAATGATGCTGTTTTATAGGTTGTACACAAAGAAATATCTTTCAAAATGGTTGCTGTCTTCCATTTTCAACAATACAGGTGATGTTACCAACTTGGTTTTAGGAGGTTATTTTAGAAGGACAGGCAATTTTGCTGTTTTCCTTAGACTACTGGGGAAAGCTTTTGTGATAATCTCCTGGAGAAGAGATTATGCAGCCATTACTGATTGGTGAATTTTAGCTATTAAAAATGATGGCAAAAAATTAATATTTCAATAAGGGTCACACTGCAGGTAGATAGAAGGTTTTGGGTTGAAATATTTTCCAGTGAGGTAATGTGACCACTAAAAGCAGAGGGTTTGGGCATATGTGTGCTCAGACATGCACAATACTGCAAAGTGAAAGGAACATGGAGAAAGCATTGGGAAGATTAAAGCAAACAAGAAAAAAAAGTAAATATTTGGGAATTTATAATTGTTCATGACCTCCACCTCTAGAAAAAGGGTTGGGTTTTTGGTGGTTTTTAATAGGGCCACTTTAGCACTTTTTATTTTTAATGTTAAATTTTATGAATAATGAAACAACACAAGCATTGCAAGCTTGCTCTGTAATTTGAGCCATGCTACATCTTTGGTGTAGAGTATGTGATAGTTTTTGTTTTAGAGAATAGATTTTAATGAACACTTTTACCTGTAAATCTTCCAACAAAAATTGTTCTTCATTCAAAATGAGTGGGAAGTTGATAGGAGAGAGTTTGTATGTCTTGTGTATGATAAAAAGGATTGAATTCCAACTTTAGCTTGCACATAAAGCTTCAACTGGCACCTCCACAATGCATGTCCTAAATTCTGTTTGATGTGTACATCAATGTCCTTCAAATACCACAAGCTAAGAAAACCACTGCAAGCTGCCAGGTTTTTAAATTGCCTAGTGCTGGCTGACTGATTAAAGCTACCTTGTCTCTCTGCTGCTATCATTTATGCTATTTAAAACTTGGTCTCTTTTTCACTCCCTGTTTTCAGTGCTATTATCCATCTATCCTGTTTGACTGGGAAATAATCAACATGAGAAATTCCTTTCATGGCAGATTGGTGGGTTTTTTTCAACTACTGCTATGAGTATCAAGAAGATTTGGCAGTGGATTTTATTTGTGCTTGAAAAGATGATGTATACAGCTCTATTCATATCTTTTATATATGTTAATTCTTGCTGTTGTTAGCCAGACTTCATGTTCGGTAATTGGAATATTTAAATAGGAACAAAACATTTAAACAGAAAACAAAGGGTTATAAAGAACCAAGCTGTAATCAAGTGGAATATTAGGCAGAATGTAGGGCCATTTGCACAACTGTAACTGACAAAAATATTCTTCCCTATATGGAAAGAAAAGGTTGTCAATAAACATATATATATATGTATTTAAGTATAAAATAGGGTAATATTGCATACGAACCTTTTCATTTAAAGGGCAATTAGAGATTTTGACACTTACCATGTCGTGGGAGGTTGAAACGTGCATTCATCACAAATATTGTCCCCTTCTCAAACACCAGGCTTCAAATGTGGCCACATCTTGCATCTCTTAGGAGCCATCCCTCCAGTTATAGCCTTGCTAACTGAATAAAGCATGACAAGTTGGCAACCTGGTTAACACATTTGAAATAATGTCACAATGCACATGAAATATCACAGAGAGAAGCAGAGTCACATGGACAAATTCTTCATGGAAGTCTTTGTTTGTTGTATTTAAGAGCAAATTTCAGCAGACCACGGGAGGTGTTCATGTTAGGCTGTAGCTGCTGGAGTTCTTGTTAAGATATTAAATACTCTTACTATTCAAGTTACCGAAGAGAAAATATTCTTACTTGGCATATCTATTAGAGGCAAGGGTAAGAAGGCCAATTCTTTAACAACTGTTTAATAATGTTGAAACCATATTCTGGAATATTTTGATGAGGGCACATAGGTGCATTCCTCTAGATTCATGATTAATATCTGGTATTTTACTGTTATTTTTAGAGAAGAATTTAACCCAGTATTTTCAACTCCAGTGTCTTGTAGCATTCATAGCAAGCAACAAGTTTGTGCATAAATGGGTTTGTTTGTTTGTTTTATAAAGTCACCATCAATAATAGATCAACCAGAGACCCAGATGTTCCAATCTTAGGAAAAAAAAGGTCTTTTTAACCTTACTTACATAAAGTATTACAGATCAAAAACAATGATGAAGATCATTATAAGCCTCCAAAGACTCATGACTGCAAGAAATTAATTGCAGTCTCCACAACAACTCTTCACTGAAGGAAGTTCATTTTAAACTTACCTTCTGCAAACTTTTCATGTACTCAAGCACATGAACTTCGAGGGAAAAGGCGTGAGAGGAGGTTAACAAGAGAGGGAGTGAAAGTGGCCCATGAATGGGCCTGTATGTTACAAGGTTACTCACAAAAAGGAAAACGTTAAAAAGCTGTCTTAAGTCCAAAGAAATGTTTCTTTTGCTCTGTGCAGCTGATGAAAAAGACACTAAAGCCGCAAACTTGATATGCAGCAACAGTAGAATGCATCTCTAAATATATGAAAGGCACTGGGCTGAAACTGGACAAAGCCTTTCAAAAGTCTCACCTTTCAGTTTATTCCCAAGGGGATTGCTGTTTCAGAAACTGAAAGATACTTTTCCATATTAAAAAGCTTTTTTTTAAACTAGCGTCTTAGTTTATTGTTGACTCATTCAAGTGGCACCCAATAGAGCAACTGAATTTTATTTGGAAACCCACTTAGGGCTTAACAGTTTTGGCAGTATAACTTTCCTCTGGCTTTGGGAGATTTTTCTACAGCTTTTTGCCATGTAAATGTGCCCACTGAGTGATTCAGTGAGAAATTTCCATGAGAATGCATCCTGACAGCAAGAGCCATAGCTATGTCCCAGCATACACTTTCACACAGGATGGACTGAAAAGCTTTCTGGGAATCACTAAGCATGCAAACTGATTATTTAAACCTTTTCCTTTCTGCATTAGATTTTCAAGGTGAGCATTTGTTTCTAAGTATACCTTGTCAGTTTTAGCCATCAGTGGTTTGAAGCCATTTTCCCACTGATACAGTCTTGATTGATACACACTTAGGGCTTTTCCCACATAGAACATCAATGACATTTTCTCTACTGCTCATGATTGTCATACTTTGTTCTTAAACAGTAGGAAGTCTGTGGTTTTATTTCCTCCAAGATAGCAGCCTTTCTATCATGTATGTCTAGGTCTGAAACGTTTCTTTTACATTGTCTGGTAGTTAATAGAGACCTATTTCTTCTAGCTGATTAATTTTGCCATGCTTTTAAGAAGCTAAATACTGTTTAAATCTTATGTGGTTTGAGAGTACATGTATTTTTAGAGTCAGTTTCAGTTTCAGTTCCTTCTTGATGCCTGGTATTGTAGTTTTATCTCACTGAATAGAACTATCTACATGAGTAAAATTTTCATAGGTGAGAGTGTTGGATGTTGACTCTTTTGGGAACAGGCAGCCTTGGATATAATTGTGTGAGGAGGGATGGGGAGCTGAAAGAACTGACAGACTGAACTGGCTGAGAATTACTGAATGCTGGGGACAGAACTGAGCATTTTATTTGGGGTCAGAATGGGTTGTCTGGAATGTGATAGAAAAATTTGTTTTGAAACCAACTGATTAGGAAAAAGTAGTTTTATTAAGGATCCTTTGAATAGTTAATTTGGGGCTTAGGCTAGCAGAGTTTGGGGAAGAATGACAGCCTTATTTTGCATTTCATTTTTAGGAGGAAATAAGTGGAATTGACTGGGCAGCAAATTGTTTGCTCTGGCACATAAAATTATGATGAAACAAAATTTTTTGTTTGTTTTGCATGGGAATGGTTTACCAGGTGGAAACAATCAGCTTAAACTCAAGAGCCAGGTATTTCAGGTGGTCTTCAGGTGAAGATAAGTAAGGCAAACAAATATACATCTGATTTTTTTTTGACTGCAGATTAGTTCATACTGTTATTTGTTCTTCTAGAAAGCTGTACTTTTTCTGCCACTCTTGGTGGTTTTCCTGATGTTTTGCTCACTGTCAGAACTACTTAGCCAAACCTGTACCAAGGTGTGGCCTGCATTTTATGTAACGTGGCTACTGACGTAATTCTATGCTTGTACATGTGTTGTGCACACATGTATATGTGCAAATATATGTTAAAAACACATGCCTAACCTAATTGAGACTGAGAAGTTAACAGTAACGCTTTGGAATGCCAAAGAATATTCTGCAATATGAGAAGGAGGGGACCTTCTACAGTATATTCCTTTCAATATCATTCAGGCATAAGGCAAAGGTGCCTGTCTGTTCTCAGGAGATCAGGATGTAGATATATTTGGTTCAAGTGTTTCTCCATTCAACCATTTTTGCACATCATTCATGTAAATCTTAAAACATTTTCAGCCAAGCATGAATGTTCTCTTTGTTATTGCTGCTGAAATCACTTCGGCAATGTTCAACAAAGTAGTGTTTGCCTGAAAGTCACTTGAAGTGTGTTCACTTAACCTTGCAGGAACCACAGCTTAAATCCTATATGCATGAATTTCAAATTCGAACTCCAAGGTCTGAGAATACTGACTTTGAATGCTTTTTCAGTCCTTTATAGAAGTGGAGTTAGTATCTGGACTCAAGTGCAGAAATTAAGCTCCATGTGCAGTTCAGACATGTTTGGATCCTTTTTTTTTTTAATTTGGTTTATGTCCACTTCTCACCACACTGACTTAAAATTCTGATTTGTCACCTAACTTGTTTTCGAGAAATTGCTTCCACAAACATAATTATTAGATGAGTGACGTATTTACATTGATTAAAGTAACTGTCAAAATGTGTTGTCATGATGACAGTAAGGCCAGAGATCTTTGTGAGAAAAAAATAGATATTTTATGGTGTTTTTGAGAGTGGTCACAAAGACATCCTGTGACATTGTATATTTGCTTTGTGGGTGACTATTTTGTTTGGTTAGTTGGTTTGGCGCCTTTTTTTTTTTTTTTTTTTTTTTTTTTGGGGAAATAAAACCCTCCTGTGCTTCCAGGCATAAAACACAGAGCACAGACTGGAGAAAGCTTTGTCTAGGGCAAGTCATTCTGTTGCTGAGCTTTTAGTCTCAGAAAGTGGCAAATGTTAGAGAGGGGTTCCCTGGGATCCAGTCCAAGAGAGGCCATTGATATGCCAGTTAATTTCTTATTCTGAATATTAGTTGTACAGCTAAGGAGAAAGACCCTCATTTATGTTTGCTTCTAATATTAAAAGAAAGAAAGGAAAATATGTGATACTTTGTTCTGTAGAACTTTTTAACAATAGTCATTGCCAAACCACACAACTAATAAATAAGCAAAAGAAAAGAAACATTTTGTTAATGAAAAGCTGTGGTATAAAATGTCATTAAAATGATGCCTCAGCAATGATGAAGCTTGTAGTGCCATGTCCAAGGACATAAATTTTGCTTTCAACATTTGCAGATTATTTGGAAGCTCTCATTTCCATTGTGACTTTAGTATTCTGACTGTTGTCACTTCTGTTTGATTGTTGCTGTTTTGTAACAAAAAAAGAGTTGTTAAAATGGGCTTTATTTCAATTGTGTTTTGCTATAAGTGAAACATTCCTCTCTTGTGAGCATACTGACAATGAACCATTTTTGGGGTTTTTTTAATAACAGAAGCTGGATTTCTGTGCATTGACAGAACAGTAGGATGTTGAGAGCATTAGTATGGTGGGACAGATTCAAAACAATTCCATGAAACTTGAAACAGAAAAAAGAATGCCATTGGATTTTGAAGTTTGGTTCTTCTGCCCTTCGTGGATTTTTCAGTTATTTTCTTTGCAACATTTATTTTGTTTAATACTGTCCCTAGGTGGTTAATCAGCTTGTCTTCCTGCCCTCTACATTCTCTTCCAGTGAACATTTGGCTTCAAACCAATTTTCATCTCCAGTAGTAAATTACCCAATTTTGTCTATTTGCTGAAGGGTACCTTTTTTTTTCTTCTTCTTTTCCTTCTTGTCCAATGAGCCCCAAATGAAAAAACTTAGTTCCTTCTCTCACTGATGCCTGTGGTAGTACCTTCCTGCCCCTGTGATTTTCAGTCCAGGAAATGAAGCTTAATTTGATGCTTTTCTTCATAAAGCCAAACTATTTAGCAGAAACTGATATTTCTGATTTTCTGTTACTCCAACCAGATGTATTTGCTTAATCAAAATTTACTTCTGGTCACTCTTATAATAATAAATTCAAAATGCCTTTTTTCCCAATTGGAAGGGGCAATGATTTTTTAGTACCACGTGTAAAGTTTAAAAGGAATAATAGGGTACATTTTAAGGGACAATTTTTAATCACTATTAAATTCATTGTTACTCAACAGTTTGTGAGAATTATAGACCAGTCGTAAATTCATTAAGTAACTCTACTAGATTAATAAGTCATATACCTAAGTGTAGTTCTGAGATGTATTTTATTGTGTTGCTCAGATATCTCAGAATCACAGAGTGGGTCAGGCTGGAAGGGACCACAGTGAGTCATCTAGTCCCACCTCCCAGCTCAAGCAGGATCATCCCTGAGCACGTGTCACATGATTGTGTCCAGATGGTTCTGGAATATCTCCAGTGAGGGAGACTCCACAGCCTCACTGGGTGATCTGTTCCAGTGTTTGGTCACTGCACAGTGAAGGAGTTCTTCCTCATGTTCAGGTGGAATTTTCCTGTGTATCCTTTCCTGCCCATTGCCTCTTGTCTTATTAACTGGCACATATAGTTTTCCTTGATGAAAAAAAATACTACAATTAGATCCCTGAGGAGAGAATTCTGTGAAACCTTGACATGCTAAAGAATACTGGATGTTCTTTATTTTGCAGCTTGAGTACTGTTTCCTGAGTATGGTGGATCTGCCTTGGGAAATTCACTGTTCTGAAGGGTGGAAGAGGAAGA
Source organism: Acrocephalus scirpaceus scirpaceus (assembly GCA_910950805.1). Classification (NCBI taxonomy): domain Eukaryota; kingdom Metazoa; phylum Chordata; class Aves; order Passeriformes; family Sylviidae; genus Acrocephalus; species Acrocephalus scirpaceus. The sequence continues at coordinate 9,466,022 of OU383774.1, forward strand.
AGGCCTGGGTAGCTTGGTGTGTGCATGAATGGAGTTGGTTGCAGCTAAAGATCAAGTCCACAAAAGAGCTCAAGGAGAGGTTCATAGTGGGGAAGAAAGCAAAGAGACCATTTGGAAGAGAACAGAGTTATGTTCAGATCCCTCAGACCATACTCCTCTTCAGGGAAGTAGCACGTGAATCCTCTTACATATTTTTTGTATGCCTTTTCCATCCTTTAAGTAGTTTCTACTTCAATAGTATCTGGAGACCTTCAGATTAAGTTGCAGCCGCACTCTGATAGATCTAGATGAGCCAGAAAGAAGAACTTTTTCCTCAAAAACCTTGGCCCTCTAAAGCAGAGTGTTTGCCCAGACCCCTTGGAGGTGCAAGGATTTTAATGCATTTTAATGGAGGTGCTAGCCTAGAGAAACAGGCTTCAGATATTTTATGTGGGATCTGAAAAGTGGAGAGAAAGGACTGGGGATGAAGAACAGCAGAAAAAAAGGCAAAACAAATTATCTATATAATGCAGGGTATGTCTTCATAGCTGTCTAAAAATAACAGCAGAAGTAATTATGAAGGTAACAGCAGAAGTTATTACGATGGTAACAGCAACTTATGGAGACAAACCTGAACAATCTTCAAGCAAGAAATCTTGGAAGTGATAACTTTGCCTCTGTTTCCCTCACATTCCTTTTAAAAAAGAGAGACTCCTTGGCTATTCATAGTGGGAAATCTTGTACCATTTGATTGGTATTATATGATTCAAGTAATAGTGCATTGTCTGGGACAACAATTGTAAGAGATCATTGTATATTCAAGTTTAACTTTACATGACCTCAAACAGCTTCTTTCAGCAAAAGCAGCAGAATCTGTAAAGACAGATTCCACACCAGAAAGAGAGTAAACAAACAAAACTACCAGAACACAGTGATTCATATAACCATGGCATCTTGTCTCATCTTCATCAAAACTAAAAGAGCTACAGAGGAAAAAAGCCGAGGAAAGACAAATCTTATGAAAAATAAGAGCAGCAATAAGAAAGCAGGCTGAAAAACAATGAAGCATTCTTTAAAATAAACTGCAGCACAGATATATATTTACAGAGGGTAGAAGAGATGTGACACACAGGCTTTTAAGAAATAGACAAGGAATAAAAAATGTGCAGTGTTTTGCCCTCAACAAATTAATTTGTCAGGAGCTTGAAGAGTTCTCATGCTTGGTGGGAGAGTGTTGCTTTTATTTTTTTTCTTTTGGAAAGAAGGTTGTTTTCAAAAAATACACTATGTGTGCATAACAAGTCATTTAAATCAATGTTAGACATTGTCTTTAGGCAATTATTTTCTCTGCTATTTGTCAAAGGTAAGAAGTAAATTCCAAGTTTTGAACTGCTATTTTATTGTAATTATCTTTCCCTTTTAAAAAGATACTGTGATTTATGAGGCAAAATGAGTGCTTCAGGGTTACTTTCTGGCATTCATTATGTCAAAGAGAGAAACAATTAAAACCCAGGTACATGAGAGTAGTAGACGCAAGAGTGTGCAGTGCAGCCTGAAATTAATTCGAAAACCGAAGATTTATTAAATGCACTTTGTGTACTTGATGGCAGCATTAGATCTATTGGCTTCCATCTGAGCACAATGTCTGCCTCTGCTAAAAATTTTAAACTTTGCCCACACTGTTTGAGCAGCCTTGTAAGAGTTTGTGTGCCTGTGAACAACGTCTGTGTGTACACGTGCATGGATGTGTGCTCTGCTCTCTGCCAGCGAGCAAGGGATCAGATTCCCAGGATACAAAAAGGTTAATGGTGCTCCACTAAGTGTGGCTCAGGGGAAACAACATTAATATTGTCGTCCAGAGACACGAAAAAATGCGTAGCAATAAGAGATATCTTAAAAGGAGTAATTGAATCTGCTCTTAGGGTTATGTTTTCTGAGTTTCTCCATTTGGAGGGAACCAGCTGTGTGATTTCCATTAATATCCCGTAAGAATTTTTACAGCTTCTGGACTACTGCTACCATAAATCCCACTGGAAATGATTTAACTGTACCTGTCATCAGCATCTTAGCCTATAATATCCGTACTAGTTTGTTTTCCCCACTTGACATATCTTCTCTGGAATTCCTAGTACATGGAACCATTGTACAGTGCAGTCTTACAAAAATTTAAGGAGGCCACAGATTTCCTTTAATTGCCCTCACTTGAATAATAGAATATTCTTTAATTTGGAGCTTGGGGGAATGAAATTAGTAAAAAAATTAGCTTATTAAGAAACAACAAAAAAAAAGAGTTTCAGAATAAGAGTTTCTGTGGATTTTTGTTTGTTTGTTTTTGTCAAGAGATGAGAAAAATTAAAAGCTTGAAAACTACTTTTTTCTGAAGTACTTGACATGTTAGGAACATGAGGAAGTATTCACAAAGATTAGTTTTAGTCATTAAGGGATTAAACTCTAATTTGCAATAGACCTTCTGTAGACAGGTGGGAATAAATAAAAGCAAGCCCTATTTTAACTGAAAGGAGAATCCTCTCTCTGTTTTGCACTCTCACCTCTTTTTCCTACCATTGAATACAGAGTTATCTTAGGAAGATCTTGTCTCCAAAAATGTAAGCAATTATTTATTGAAGATGACTTTGTCTCAAGTGGTGGAGCAGGACACAATGTTTTCTGAATATGACTGTATTATTGTATTATTCTGTTTTGATCTAACTTTACTGAGAGTATGGGTTATGATCTTCCTATTGATGATAAACTCCATTCTGTATTATACCTTAACGTTCTAAACTTCTGTGATTTCAGAGAGAGACTTACTGTTTAAATATGCCAGTCAAAAATAACACAATACTTCTGGCAAATATTCTGAAGATGTTTTGGATACTTTGGAAAGCAGTCAAAAGAAAGTACACATGCATTTCAAACATCATCATGGTTTATTTCTCCACACAAGTCATCACTCAAATAATTTTGTGCACTTCTGTACGTCTTATCATTAATTTTTAATGGGTACAGTTGGTACCCTGCACATTTCTGTACACTTGAATCCATTACTAATCAGTGTAAATTCACTGATTATACAAGTTGCTTTTTACAAACTCCAGGGCAGCTTGGAGAACTGATGACATCAAAATGAAACAAAGCATTTCCTTTTGATGTCAGCTGTCCTCCCACAGCTTGTTGGATTGGTGTTCTGTGCTTTTCCAAGCTGGGCTCCTTTTTGTCCAGGTTCTAGTGTTCTCTGATTTTCCTTATTTAAAAGAGTATCAGCAGTAGAGTGATCCCAGAAGTCACATTGGTCCACAATGCACTCCATATTCTAAGCTCAAGTAAGGATACTAATTCTAATAAATCTGGGTCAGACTTTTGTCTTACCTTGTCAGCATGCTGGATACAAGAAAAGGACTGCTAAATTCAAATATATCAGGCTTCCATATTGGTGATACACAGTTTGTATCTGCTTTTAAAGCACTGAGTGAAGGCAAAATAACTCACATCCTTCTCCTTGATTAATATTTGATTGACTGATTTCCTTATTTTGATCTTTGGTTAAGGGATATTATATTTCATGTAGACAGAGTTGCATACTGAAGAGATTATTTTCATTGTAATTCAGGTCAGTAATGTGTTTGGGGTTTTTTTGCATTGTGTGACCAAGACTCTGAAGAGAGCAGGCTGCCATTCATCAGGCAGCACAGCTTTTCTTTCTATTGTTGGAACTTACCACTTATAATTTATGTGTTTGAAACTAATGTTTGTACTAGATCTCGAGCAAAAGGTACAAGACAATACACTAGGAAGAAGCATTTTGACATTGTATCAATTCTATATCTTCTCTCTTCCTATGGTATTTAAGCATAAATGACCAAGCTCCCTTTATAAACATTTTGTTGAGCACACTCTCTATGGGAATATGCAGCCATACAGCTGCATGACATACAGATGGTTAGTGAGTGCTATTGCTCTACTTTCTCTTCTTGTAATTTTATTGGGTTTTTGTTCCACTTTTTCAATTATCTTCAAATATTTGTGGTCCCTATGGAATGTCTCCAGGTGAGTGTATTAATTCTACTTTTGTTCATATGCTCCTCTCTTGCCTCTACTCTGCTTTGGGTTACAGAGCAGCACTTCAAGCACCCCTTCATCCTTGTGCATGTCTGTCTGCAACTCAGCCAGCACTTCAGAAACCCTTAATCTTTCCATATTTTTTCTGACTAAAGATAGACTTTGCTCTATGTTGCTCTACCTTGCTCTTTTCATACCCTATTACACATAGACTTTGGCTTGAGGGTTTGTTTTCCTCCTGAGATCCTGTCTTGTGCCAGGGATCATAAATGTCTAGCTTGATATAGACACCAATTCCTAGTTGAGAATGGCTTCCCAAAGATTTGAATCTCTTTATTCAATGTATTGGTCAAAAACCAATTTGAACAAATAATTCTATTTTCTTTTGTAAGACATGCACCTCTTCTTTCATGAACATAATTGAATCTAAACTATACCACCTCACACCACTAGAAAATTTCAGAGGAAGATAGTCTCTGGGTTTCCCTCCTAATAAAAATTTCTTTCAAATAGAGACTTATTAATCAAAGTTTACAGAATATGAAAGTATGGAAGCCACTAGCACAGAAAGACAGTTGGTTTTTAATTATTTGGATAATTTTAATTTTTTATGGGTGGAGATATAGATGATAATTCAAGTAGAAAATGGAAGTTGAAATCTATCCATGTTTATGCAAAATGAAAATGAAAACTGAGCTTGGGTGTTATTTTCCAGTGGTGGAACCTGTCTACACAAATGAGATTTCCCTCTCAGGCTGTGTCTGTATGTCTTAAATGAACACCTTTCCCTCACTTTTCTTAACAGATAAGCAGTTCAGGCTGGTAACATTTTATTGCATATCACAAATGGGAACTGGGAACAAAAAAGGTGAATACCATTCACTGAAATAATATTTACTTTGTCAGTTTGAATAACATCTGCACTTGCTGCTTCAATCTTTCTACCAGTATTTGACCTCCATTTCCTCTCCTATCTCTACTGATTATGAGTTATTATTTAAGCTCTAAACACAAAAGTCTATTACTGGTTTTGACCTTGGTCATTCATGTATCTTCTATATCAAGGTCTCGCACTTACCTGTCCTCTCATAAATTAAACTGGATTTCATATTTATCAGGCAGTCAGAAATAGAGCTACAGCACAACTGGCTCTTGACTTTTGACAGACATTAAATAATCCATAATGAAAAAGCCAAAGTATTTACAGAAAAGACAATATGAAATATGTTCAATTATAGGAGGTCTCTGGTTTTCCACATTTACCTTCTGGATACCTTCCTATGAATTTAATGCAGGCTCTCTTGAACCAAGAAAATGTGTCACTTTTACAGAAGCAACTTTCTAGTGAAAATACACAAACAGCCAGCTAATCCTAAAAATTCAAGATCAGGGTCAGGATATATTATTGGAAGTAGATTTTCCTGCTGTTGATATTTCTGGACTTGGAAGAAGGTTGCCAAAAAGCAGGTTTCAGCCTTAGAGTTACAGGAAAAAATGTAACTATTGTACCAATTGGAATAGTCATGGACCTCTATGGCAGGAGGGAACCTGGAAAGAGGGAATGGGTCTGGCAAGATTTCTAAACTTTTTTTTGAGGATGAAGTGTGTGAAAATTTCAAAGTATTCACCCTCAAAGAGAGGATGAAGTCATCTTGATTAAACTGAAGGAAGATGACTGTGGTTGTGAGAGAGGCATTTGAAGAAAGACACATAAACCCAGACATTTCCAGACAGGTCTGTACTCCATGTGTTTGCACTCTCCCCTCCAGGTATCCAGTGGTTTGGCTAACAGCCTGGCCACTGCTTTGAGCTCGCCTAGGCAGAGGAAGCTGGGAGTCCAAGTCACCTCTCATTCTGTTGCAGAGCCTGTGAGAGGCCCCAGGAACAAAACTCTTTCCCATCCTTTTCTTCCCAGACTTCCAGCTCCTGAAATAGGGAAGAAACATCTGGGAATATGAAGTAATGAGGTTTGGAAATTGGCATTATTTGTCAAACAAAATTTTTGTATCAGCTTTATAGAAGTAGCTTCACTCCTTGATATATGACAGAAGTTTGTACAGTTGGTAGCGTCTCAGGACAGCAGATAGCTGTTCTGCTCTACCTGCAATGTCCAAGCAATGTAATCATTAAGGCTTATCCTGAAAAATCACCTATCCTCTTTTTGAAGTTTCATACAGTAGGCTTGTAATGTTCATGTGAATGATTGAAAGCCACGTTTGAGCATGCTAATGTGATTTCATACATTAAATTGTCTCTTAATAGCAGTAAAACCGTGTTTTCTCTCATGTAGGGTTTATACATTTGCTTTAATAATTATAAGAGCAGGCCATTTCCTAGATAATTGCAAACATTCACAATTCACATTTAAGTTTATGCATAAGGATGTTATAGGTACTGTAAATTTCATGCTTTTTGAAAGGTTCAGTCTGATACGTATCTTTTATGCACAGCCATTGATTGATGTGCCAGAGACTAATAAATTTTGTCTGAAGACTTTCACTGCAATCTGATTCCCATTCATTTGCATAAAACTTAATTTTCTCAGCAGTGTGAGAGTGCAAGTATTCCTCAGTAGCATTAAACTGACCTAAATCTGACATGGAGAGATTCCTCTTGGAAGGTGACAGAGCAGAGAGGACTCAGGCATACATGTGTGTGCTGCAACTGATTTTGTAGATACCACAACACCACCCACAGAATAGGGTGTAATTAGTCTATTCTAAAATTAGAGAATACTTTTATTCTTTATTTCTGAATTCTAATGCTATTTCCAGCTGTAAAGACGTGTTGTGGTATGATTTATGAAGTACTTGGATGCTAATGCTAAAGATCAGATCAGAAAAACTACACGGCGTAATTAACATTTCTGATTTCAAAAAAGGATTTGTCAGAGTACAGTAAACAAATCCTGGAGAGAGGTATTGGGCACTAATGGTAAAAAAGATCTTGAATAATTGCTCATTTTGTGAATGCTGCAACAAACAGGGCTCACAGAGGGAAAATGAAAATATGACCATGTAATTTAGATTGTGTCATATAATTTATGTGAAAATGTCAGAAATTTTCACCAGAATTTTGCATTATTATTTTCTACGCTTCATACTAAGACCTTAATAATGTGTTAAAATTGTTTTTATTGCAATTGTTTATTGGGGGGAAAAATTGACAAAAACGTCTTTCGGACACCTAGTTTTAGGTCAGTTTGACCAGGCTGAGTCCTGCAATCAACAAAGAGATAGAGGTAATATATGAGAGAATCCTCCAAAAGTTATTTCATCACATTTATATTAGACTTAGGATACTTTAGCAGGTAAAATCTCATGTGATTCTTCTGAATGTGCTCAGACAGTACATTTAGAGAGACTATTAATTTTATTAGATTTTCTGTTCTCTGGGAACAGCCCAGCAATATCTGCCATGGTCCCAAATACTTATTAATACAGAAAACCTCCAGAGAGAATAGCAAGAATAATAGAAGAACTCAATATTTATTAATATAATAGTATGTGAATTATTATCTGAGCTATTAGAAGCTAAAAATTGGTATTAAAAGTGATGGAAACTAAATGACTTTAATAGGAAGGTCCTTATAACTTACTTATGACTCATTCTGCAAACAGTAACTTTGATAAATATATGAAGAACAACAAAGGGTTAAATTGTCATTTGAATACAAGCATTCTTTAGGGTAGGCCCATATCTTTGCAGAGAAGCTACTGGCAAACTACTGGCAAATATCTGTTCTTTACTTCGATTTGTTGATGTTTTCTTCTTTCTTTTTCCTCCCAACCCTTACATATAACATTCTTAAAATTTGGATAATTCAGTTGTCAAGTTAAGTATGAAAGTTAAAAAATAGGGTCTCTCTTCATGTTTATTGAATGTTACCAGGCTAGAACTGGGCAGGCTTTGGGCCACTACTGTAATTTTAGGATCAATTCACCTTTGTCCATTGTCATGATTAACTGGAGGTTAGTTAATCTTAATGTAGTACTTTTATTAAAGGAAACTATCTTAAATTATCTGAAATAATTATTCATGTTCATCCCACTGCAGTTTAATTTGTAACACCACTTGGCTCTCTTCATACAACAGCTGAATCGTTAGCTCGTTTTCTTTGCTAGTTTAATTTTTATCTGTAACAAGCAGCCACCCCTCACCTTTCTAGACTGTGTACTGATTTATGCATGTTCCTGCCCCTCCAGTTCTGAATGAGAATTAGTTCCCTAGCAAAGAAGATTCTCTCTGCCTTGTCCTTCCTAAAAACCTCTTGGCCAGTATTTTTTTGGGTGTTTTTTTCCCATTACAACCATACAACTCTTCTCACTGGCTTTCAGCATAGCAAATTAGAACAGGTCACCTCTTTCCAAGGAGAATTTCCAGTTCTTTGTGCTTATTACCTTGATGTTTAGAACCAATAAATAAGCAATTATTTCCCTTGTTCTTTTCCACCTCTATACAACCCCCATGTATCACCTTGAGTCTGACACATATTTGTCTTCCCTTCCACTGCCACAGTTAGCAAGTGATGTTTAAGAATAAAACCAGGAAATGCAGGACAGAAACCATCATACAAAGCATAAATTGTAGTAAGAATGGACCATGTGATTACTGCAATGAATGTGAAGGACAAACCTATGAGAATAAATCCTCTTCCTGTACTTTTTTGCCAGGCCTGTATTTTCCTTGCTGAAGAACAGGGAAGAAAAATGGTGGTGGTCTATTTACCACCTTCATCAGTGGAAGTATTACAGATCTGGTTCCTTTGACTGTCAGGTGCCCTGAGTATCAGTGATACATGAGCAGTGACACTGCCCATGGTCACTATAAATGCACTGCACAGTCACTCTCATGGTAAAATCTGGCCCAGGGTTCAGAAACCACTGAGATATTCTGTTCCTTGTTGGAAGAATATGTTATGCGCACGGTTTCATGTCATTTGTTTAGAGTCTGACCTTGTTTTCCTGCATTGGAAAGCAATTGTGACTACAGTAAAGGAGTAGGCAAGGTGGCAGCACCTCCTCTGGTGCCAGGTGAAAAAGGAACTGGACATCCAAGGAAACATCAGGAATATCCGGAGGAGTTCAGAATGAAAAAAAAACCTGGTATCACTTTCTAGAGCAAAAAAGACTTCATTTAACACACTGCTTACAAACAGAACATTACTTTATAACAAAAATACCTGCTTGAAAGCTGAGTAGGAAAGTGTTGTCTCCAATTTACACCTAGGACAGGGAAAGGTGACAATAGTTGTCAGAGATCACAGTGTGTGTGACAGGAGGAGTCTTGCTTTCCTTTGATAGACTATCCTAAGCTGTTAAGAAAAGCAAACCCCAGGAATTCAGTCATCTGATGGAAAAGCATACTAGAAATCCTTACTTTAAACCAGATAACACAGCTCAAATGTCACACCTCGAAGCCTTGCTCTGAAATGAGATACAGGCCAGGATAGTTAATAGCAACTATTCAACAAGTGTATTTATGAGGATCATAAATAACTCACAAAGAGGGAGGAGGGAGGGAAATGAACCCAATCAGCAATTCATTCTGAATTATTTTCTTGCTCTTAAAGGAGAATAACAAGCACCAGGGTTACTTCCAGTCTCAACAGCAAGGTGAGGTGCAGTCAGCCAGCACAGACAGCCTGGGGAAACAGGAGCTGTAACAAAAGCAGACTCTGCAAGGGACCTATTCCAGCCTGGTTTCCTTCTGTGGGACATAGAGACATACCCAGAAAAATGGGGGAGGAAGGAGACAAAAAGGGAAAGGTGAAAGCAAGCAAACTAGCAAGTAAAATTCAAAGTCAGACCAAAGTGCCCATAGAATTCTTTTCAAATAATAAGGAGTTTTCTTCTATGAATTTTCCCCCTGATATATTAGTTCAGTGTCTTTTAACTTAATGAACCCCATATAAGGGAATGCTCAGTCTAAATATCATTTTGCCTCTTGCTTTTTGGACAGCTGGAGTCAAATTCTTCTCAGCTAAATGTTGGGGAGGGAGATGTTATTTGCTGCATATCTTATGACAAGTTTTATAAATGTGGTGACAAACATTTGCTGATACCCAGTTCTGTACAAATAATTTTCTTACTCAGTTTGTTCTGCAGAGCTTAATTCAAGTCTGTAGCCAGCTGATTTGGATGTTAACCCTCAGCATTGTCTATTCACTAGAGGCAAATGATCCTGAGGCTCAAGCAAGCTACTAAGCTGATTTTAAAAAAAATCAACAAATTAAAATACTGGCAGTTGATGCAGAACTTATTTTTTTTCTATCCTTACAATACCATATTTTCTTTAGTTACAGCCAGCTTCTGAAGGAGATTCCAGTCTTGATATAAAATCAGCAGGAGATAGAGTGCTCACTATTTTCACGGCTAATTTTCATTAATTTTTACCTTTCCAGCTAAAAATATATATAGTATTTTTTTTATTTTCAGTATCACCTTTTAGTCACAAATTCCTTCTACATTTCTTCTTTTTCCTGCAGTAGATTAAAGAATCCTTTGTTCCCTGGTGTTTTTCTCTTTATGCATATGGTTATAAACCATTATCAAATCACCTTTCAATCTTTCTTTTTATAAGCTTAACAAAATGAGAGCTTTAAATTTCTCACTGTAAGTCATTACATCTCCAGCCATTAAATACTTTTATGGCTCTTTTTAACACCCTCACCAACATCCTTTAAAAAATATGGAGACCAGAGCAGCACAGAGCATTGCAATAACAACCACACAGAGGTAAGCTCACCTCCTTCTCCTCCTGTGTTTATACACCCATGGATGGCATTAACCCTTTTCCCTCAGCTCTGCAAAAAGCCTTTTGGAGTCATATATCTACTGTGACCCCTGAATTCCTTTCAGTCACTGTTTTCCAAGGCAAACTGCTCCATTCTCCAGGTTTCACTTGTACTTCTCAGTCTGTTATCTGACATTTGGTGAGACAGAATGAAACACGTTTTGATTGAAGGGAACCCATTTGCCAAGTAAAGTAGCTCCTGCAGTCATATTTTTTTTTCAGTGCCATCAGTCCTCACCTCTTCTGCAAGATTATCAGAAGTGATATTTTTTTTTATTCACTTCCATGTAGTTGCTGTAAATGTTTTCAAAGTTTGCTGCTAAGCTCCTTCTTAAATCTCAGACAATACAAGCAGGGAGAAGTTGGCACCACGAGCTGAGAGTGAGCTTTGTTTCAGTGTTATGCAAGTTATCTGCTTACAGATGCCTCCCAACACATCCCCCAAGTACATCTCTGCTTTCCACAGAGCCAAATAAAGGAAAAAAGAACAATGTTGGTAGAGAACAAGAGGTGTAGAGAAGTCAGTGGGTTTGCTTACAATTGTGCTCAAAATTGGAGAATGGAATTCCCGTTTCTGTGTTTTGTTATTTGTACTTCTTGCCTAAGCAACCATAACCTGTCTAGAACTTTTTGCCTTTTTCTCTGTGTGTTTTCCTCTCTCCTCAGACATTAAAAAAGAAAAGAAAAAAAAAAAAACAACACAAAAACCAAAGAAAATAAAATTGCCACCAATTTGTTCCATCTGTCTGGCTTTCTAAAGGGAATATGCTACCTGAGTAAGAATTTACAGTAAGTAGTAGTTGTATGCTTAAATTCTGGAAATTGATTGGAGTAGACCATAGTTACTCCTTCTGCTTTTACAGTAACATTTTTTGTGTTGTCTTTAAGGAGACTTTGGATGCATTTGCTAGTGGTCATTTTTTGATAGATTTTTGTGTATTTTGAGTTTTCTGGTCTGCAACAAAATAGACTGGTTTAAATATAAAGCCACCAGGAGCTGTTTGGATATCCAAGTGTTGCCTGTTCCAGCACCAGCAGTGTTTTCACAAAAAAGGAGAATGAGTGTAAAGGTTGTGAGATGGAACATCTGACTTGGAGCCAGGTCTGCTGGGAGATTTATGGACAAAAAGTAGAAAAAATCCTGGAGAAGATGAATCATTCAAGGCCAGGAAAGAGGTATGCCAACCTCTGAGAGGAGGTCTTAAGGGGAGAAAGGCAGATCTGTCTAAATGATGGTGCAGATATCCCAATGGGATTAGAGTGCCAGGCTCAGAAACAAAGAGGCTAAGATTAGATTTGGTGCTTATGGTCTCCCCTCCAGTACCGAGTTCATTAAAGCTGCAGGAACTGATTCAATGTGTGGAGGTTTCCTGACCTCGAGGTCACACAATAAGCTTGTTTCATAAGGCATACACACTTTCCATCTCTGCTTTCTCATTCACTTTCTCTTTTGCTCTCCCCTTCCCCACGCTCTTTGTAGCCTCCAGTCCCAGAGTTTCCCTTTGGGACCTTAATCACATCTCACTGTGCTCATGTCTCAGGCTTTGTCCCATCAGCAGCAGCCTTGCAGGCCTATACTCTTCTCCCATTGCTCCCTTTAAATCACAATCCTTTCCACACAGGGCTGCCATTGCCATCACTGTCCCTCCCTACAGGGCTGCCACTGCTATCACTGTCTCTCCCTACTTGGCCCTGGGATCCTTCCTCTCATCCTACTGCTAAACTTTACATTCCCTGTATTTGGGTCTGGGATGTTTTCTTGAGTCCTTACCACTGAGACCACCAGAACAGCCTCAGATTTCAGACATCTGCTGCACCAGGTATGACTGAAGTTTCTTAGAAGTCAGTCCAAAGTCATTCTTATCCCCAGTAGGAGCACTGCCAGTGTGCCAAGAATGCACAGCAATTTCCCAAAGATGTATCAAGTTTGAGTAGACTTCTACAGGTAAGGCAAATCTCTGATGAAGGCCACTCTATCTTTCTATCTACCTTCTAATTCCAAATGATGAGAATGCTAGAGTTTTTTAAAATAATCTATTTCCTTTTTTAAAATAAAAAACCTGTGGCTTTAGAACACCTTTGCTTTTCTTTGGGCAGAAAAGGTAAGAAATAGGAGTGAAAAGATCAGTTTGCCTAACTTGATTTGACTTTACAATAACAATTTTGAAACAAGGCAGAAAGAAGTCAATATTTCAGGATAAAATGAGTCACATCTTTTATTCTATATAGCCTTCAATGTAACTAGTTATTTGAAGTTTTGCAGGAAACAAGAATTAACACACTTGACTGCTGAAGAAAAAATAAACCCAGCACACAAATCAATAGTATTTTCAATAACATCTGTGAATGCTGACAAATCACAGCTCCATGGCATCCTCCCTCACCCAGTGGTGTGACTTTGTTCTAGTGGTGTCTCAGAGGGTCAGTGACTCAAATTTCCTACAGCAAATGGGCTTTTCTTAGAGCTCCTCTACCCAAACATTGACAGGTCCAAGGCCTGTTCATTTATTAATACACGATTTTAACTTCCAAATCTTTATCTATCACATGTAGCAATTCCCCATTTAATGGAGACTGGTTTTTGTCCTCCTGGATTTATCATTGTTCTGTAACAGTGTTTTAACTGCATTTCTAATCTGTTAAATCATATCTTGCAAATACAATTTATATTGATCTAGAATTCAATTTTTCTTAATTTGGTTTCTGATAGTATTGTATGAAAACATTTGCAGAAGCAATTTAGCATGTATTACAAAAGGACGAGGTATCAAGTCTGATATTTCTTTTGTTGAATAGATAAATATCTATTTTATTCTCTTAAATTATCCTAACAATAAAAAAAAAATCTGTATTACAAAGGAGCTTTAAAGAATTAGTTGTGGATAACATTCTTTCTGCAGTTACTAAAAGAATTAATTGTGGATACCATTCTTTGTGTAGTTATGCCAATGCTTCCTTCTCAATCTAGTTATTTAGAGTATTTACAGATAAGCTTTAGTTTTAAATATTTAGGGGCCTGATTTACCTGTTCTGATTTTTTACTCTGATTGCTTAAGAAATGATGCCTAAACTTTATTGTGTAACAAGTGATATAACATATAAACCCTATGAAATCCCAATGCTAAATCTTTGCATCGGGCTAGCCATGGAACAAGCAGTAAATGCATAATAAATAGGTTGATTTCAAAGTGTGTGTTTTGGGCAGGAAGGCTTACATGAAAAAACATTGTTTGGCCTATTGATTTCTGCCAATAGTTTTTATTTGCCTTTGTGTGATCATTACACCAAACTTATAGTTCAACATAAAATTTCTCAAGGTAGAGTCCACAGCTGTTATAAAGCATTAGAGTCCAGGAGGTCTCCCAAGTACTTTAAGTGTACTTTAAAGTCACCATTTAAGAAGTGCTGGATGGGGAAACGAGAGAAATCAGGTGTAATTTCTAAAGTTCACTTAGATAATCAAACAACCTAAGAGCAAATGGAAACATCACAGGTGTAGCTTGGTCTGGTATGGTCTGTCAGAGACCTATGGTAGACCTTTAATCTATTTTTTTTTTTTTTATTAAGTTGTGCCCAAGGATGTGAACCAAGAGATTTTTAGGGTAAAGAATGTCCCCGACTTGTCACCTTGCAGTGCAGTTTGAAAAATGAGGCACTTCTCATGTTGTTTGCTAAAACAAAATTTAAGTCATATAATAACCTTAAATATCATAGATATAATGGTATTTATTATATTTATGATATAAATACTATAGATTTCCCCTTATCAATAACAAATACTTAAACTGATATATTTTCTGTAACCAAATTTACCTCTGAACCGTGAGTAAGTAAAACCTTTGCACGCTACATAAAGGTCTTTTTTCAAAACTCTGTGACAAAGTGGTTCTGAGGGTCCAAATTCTATGTATTCAGTTACAATTTTGATTTCCCTTCAACTAGAGCATATATGAAACATTGCCCCCACTATTTTATTTCAATGAGCACAAATGCGGTGCAATGTGTGTGACCAGAAATGTGTTTTGTGAATTAAAATTTGGAAAGTAAAAAAAAAGTATTCTAAGGAAGGAGTACCAATTACTGTATCTTCTAACCAAATTTCCATAGTTCAGAATTTCAGAGATTTATTCCAGTAAACCAGCAAGGGTTTCAAAAATTTGTTTCTCCTGAGATTTAATTACATCACATTTCATCTATGGCCAGAGAAGTCTAGTGTCTGAAGGCCAGCTGATTTTTCAACACTCTAATAAATACCAGAAACTGAGGACATCAAAACTTGTGAGTCAACTCCTTCTACCAGTGTTTCCTGACAAAGTCTAAGATGCAGCTGGCTGCCCTTGGCCTGTGGGAGTATTCCAGCTTTTAGGGATCATTGGAACGACACAGTTCCTTGTGCTCAGAACATCATCCTGGGATTTTTTCAGTGAAATATTAAGGGCCAGAACTCTCACCATTTCTATGGCAACTTAGGACACCCTATAGACAAAATTAACTGCCAGGTTTCCTGTCAAGTTTGACTCTTCAGCAACTGTGCAGCTGGGGTGGTGAGTTGCCAGATTGCAGGAAATAATTATAGCAAAATTTCCCCAAAATGAAAATATGTAAACCAAAGCCAATTAAAATAGAGAAATGATCATAGCAATTGACCTTTACAGAACTCAGGATGTTCAGAACTCAGAACTCTTGAAGTACAGGATGGACTTCAAATGGGAAAATAAGTACAACCAGGTGATGGTGATGAAACAGCAAATGTAATTCCACGGTAACACCCCCTTTTTCTGCATCTCATTTTAATTCTGTCTAAACACATGACAGACTTTGTGCTTCAAGAGTCCTTACAGAGAATTAAAGCCCCAAATCCTCATTTTAGGTATTTTCGTTATCTTGGGGTTTTTTTGTGGGGGTTTTTTTGTTTTTTGGGGGTTTTTTGGTTTTTTGTTTTTTTTTTTTTGTTGGTTTTTTTTGTTTGTTTGTTTTGGTTTTTTTGGTTTTTTTTGTTTTGTTTTGGGTTTTTTTGTTTGTTTGTTTGTCTGGTTTTTATGGTGAGGTGTTGTTTAGGGGGGTTTTTTTGGGGGGGGGAGGTATTTGTGAATTTATTTTTTCTTTTTAGCAGATTAAGAAGAAAATGAGCACCTAAATTCTTTCACAAACAATTATGAAACATCCCACGCTGATGTGAGTTTGCTTCAACTCCATTTTTTTCTTTCACCTACCCATTAAACAATCCCAGCCCCTGCCCAGGCTGCTGTGCCTCATTCCTTGTTGGAGCTCAGTAATGCAGCAGAAATCAATCTGCATCCTGTTCCAGTTATTTAGGGAGTTAAAGTGATTCACACAGTGGTCTGTAAATGGCAAAAGTTGACTGGCAGGACTGTACAGCCTCAGGGGGTGGTGGAAAAGGACCTGGCAGCAAACCATGAGATCACATCTGCTCCATCACAAGGGTTTGCACAAAGAGCCTTTTTTGACAAACTGACTGCAGAAAGAGCTCCACAGCCAGCTCCTTTGCTTTTCAGCTAAAAGTTGTGTGGTCTTTTTAGGAAGAATGTAGCAGTGCTCCAGAAACAATCTGGGCCTAACAAAGGAGCTACTCAGGTTTTGACCCCTGGAGATCCTTTGTGTCCTGAAAATTAAGTGGGTCACGTAAGAATTTGCAAGGTTTAACAGCAAAGTTATCCTGCTCATCCTACGGTGGGGGTAGAAAAAGAGCAAAATATTAAGTTCCAGGATGTGACACAAGATGACTGTTAATCACATCTCTACCTCTTAATACACAAGGGTAGTGAAAACAATGTACTGTGAAGAACTTGTCCAGTAAAGGAGTGAAAGGTTTCAGTGCAAGGAAATACTGTCTTGAAAGAAGAATGCTCTAAATACCTTAATAATGAGTGATAAAATCACAGAATGAAACGATACATTCTCTAGCTAGCAGTGTTATTTAGTAGAGATCAGAACAAGGAATAAAAGCAAAACCAACAAAAAAGATAAATGTTGTGACTTCATCAGAAAAACCATACTGAATGAACTTTTTTATTAGTTCATCTGTCTTTTCAAGTGACATTTGGTAGTTAAGTGAATGGTGAGAGACACAAGGTCTACAAGGAACGACTTAGAAAATAATGAAAGGAGGAACAAAGCTGCTAAAACTCCCCTTAGTTACAGATTAAAATTTGATTCCAGCAGCAGGAGTCTGCCCTAAGCAATACTTCCAAAATTTGGCCAAAAAGCATAAAACCTTAAATGAGCTAACAGGTGGGGAAGGAATATATCTTTTGTTATTACTTTAATGTGGGGAAAATAAATTCAGCTATTTAAATTTTACCCTTGTATAGCTTAGTCAATGCCTTTGGAATTACCTGCATTATAAAGATCCTGTGGATTAACACAATTCACTAGTCTAAAACAATTTCTGAAGTCCTGGCTGGATTCACATATGTTTGTTTAAAGTCATAATCAGGTGAGTTTGTTCTGAATCATCTATTTACACATGCAGTCTCTGGACTCCTAGCTTTTGTACAAAAAACCCACCATAATTTAAAAAACACCATCTGTTTTTTTCCTCCTTGCACAAGGATCAGACTAATAGAAAGTTTATCTTATTTAAATCAACAAGCTTTTGTACAATATTTTAATCAGAATAGTTGTCAAGGCACTTCAGGTAAGTTTCTGCAGCCTGATTTCTGGCATGCAGATATTGAGATTTCATGTTTATTTAATTGCAGAGAAAAGACTGTTTTGCCATTTTTCTCTAGGAAAGCAAGAACCAACACAGAAACGCGACAGGCTGTAAATTTGATAAGATGTCTTGTACTGCAATTTTTTATTTATCCTCACGGGACTCTTTGAGCTTTCCCAGATCTACCTTTTACCGCAGAATCGCCTGATGTTCTTCATCAGCTTTTAAAACCAGAATTGTTACAAATGAGAGCTTACAGTGGCAGCCCTGGTTTATTTTATGCAATGCCGCCACATAATAATTGTATTACATAAGTTTGGCAGCATTTCACAGCTGCCTTAAGTCATGTTAATGGGAGGTATCCAGTTCCTAATGTTGAAAACTGCTTCTACACAGAAGCTGATTGAATAGGTTTGCTCACTAGCAGAGGCTCACTCATTTATTTCAGTTTTTAAAGGGAGGCCTGACATTATCCAATTTGTATGTCTGATGAAAGGTTTCATTAAATGGTGGATAAAGTGGTGTGGAATGAAATCTGACTGTTCACAAAGGAAAAAAAAACCCAACCAAATGAAATTTTCTTTATACATTATTTTTTCTAACCAAGAGACCAGAAAGAAGAGCCTTCTTAAGTTACAAATCTGAAGTACTTTCAGGTTCACTTGATACCTCTGAGACTCCACCAAATTTTCTTAATCACACAAGCCTGTCTCCAAGCAGTTATGTAAAGCTCAGATGAGGCCAGAGTGGTTAAGCTGAGGTTTAATGAAGAGCTCAGACACTCGAGGATGGAGGTTGTGCACTTCAGTAAACCAACAGTTTACAGGGCCCAGGGTGGTCCAGCTTGAAGCTGGTGCCAAGTGTGCCCGTGGGACTCCTTCCCATTGCTGCCTGCACAGCAGCCCCTGCCTCACCTCCCTGCCAGAGTCTTTTCTTCCCTTCATTCCCACAGGGATGTCTGATCCTTCCCCTGTTCACAGGAACACAGACACACACCTGCCCCTGTGGGGCAAACAGCTGCTCCTCCTGGCCCCCTGCTCAGCCTCAAACATCTGTCCAGGCAGGAGGAGTGCCTGTGATGCCTTGGGAAGGCTGACCTGAAACAGAGACTGGACAGAGCTAGAGAATAAAGTAGGTATTTATTAAAAGGCCATTAGGATACACCTTGGGCAGGACAAGAGCCTGACCAGGGCTACACCCAAGTTGGACTAAGAATGGTCACAAAATGGATGACCTCACGAGGTCTCACACTTTTATAAATTTTGGTCCATTTGCATATTGAGGTTTAATTGTCCAGTTACAGCTTCAGGTTGTGAGGTCTCATCCTTTTTGCTCCTCCCTTCAGCCCACTGTTGTTTATGCTTTTGGGCATGAAAGTTGTCCTTGGTCTCCAGCAGGAAAAGGATTTGTTTTGTCTACCTACTCTGTGAAGAGAGCTGACTAACACTTAATATGAGGCTCAGAACTGCACCCCGAGGCAGCACAGAATCTGAAATACATGAAAGCTAAAGCTTAAGGCATCACCTGCACCACAGTAGCAAGATGCCTCACCCCTCTCTTTCATCAGCCACTATCTGGTTTGCTTGTCCTGGTGCCAGCAGATGCTCCTGCTTCCCAGCTGCACCCAGCATGGATCCTGCCTGTGTGTGCAGCTGCAGCGAGCACAGGGGAAGTTCTGCAGCTGCTCTTCCTGTCTCAGAGAAGGCACTGGCCACGTGGAGCAACCTGTAGACCATTTTTGACCTATGGGTGTCTTTTTTATCCTTCACTAGTGGGTAGTGATGACACTGTCACCATTCCAAACCCTGAGTGCCTCAGTTTGTGACATGCTGAGTGGGCTCCAGATGTGAACCTGGAAGAAAAACAGTGTTACTGCTGAATTCTGCCTGGGCTCACAACACAGCTCCAGTGAGTCTCAGGTGTCTGCATATGTGCTTGAAGACGAGGGAATCTCAGGTTTTGATTCACTCTCAGGCTTATAAAACCCATCATCTATGAATGTGGATGGTTCTGGGAGGAGGCTGCAGACACAGAAGACTTGAGGACTTGATTAAACATACTGTGTGCCAAACCTCATCATAGTGCTTCAACTTCCCCCAGGTTTTGTGGGACCAGATCACCTGATATTAGTAGAAGGAAAAAAAATAACAGACCTGAGACAACCTTAAGTGTTTAAAATAATAATAAAGAAAATAAATTCAAGGTTATTAATCTATTATAAACCTACAAATGTAAGGGCTTACTTTCTGTTTTCACTTTCCCAACACTGTACCTTTCTAAATAGAAAGACGCCTATGTTGCATTTCCAGGTCTGGAACCCACACGTATTTCAGACCACCCTTCAGGGCAGATTATAGGCAAATCTGAGAGGGCCTCACTTGTGACACAGAAACTGCCAGCTTTCATGGTTTGTGTCAAGCACAGTTCATGGGCTGTGGGACAGGCAGGAGGAGAGCAGTGGGCACAGTACTCCTTCCTGAAAAAGCTTCTCCTTGCTCCTTAGGGAGCATGAGTTTTCAGGGCACTGAAAGGTAAAACACAGGGTACAGTCTTTGCCTGAAGCAGTAACTATGTATATTATTAGATAAAATAAGTCCTTGGAATAGGAATGGAAATCCAAGCTTTCACTCTTTCCATGAAAATATTTAAACCTTCATGATAGATTGGAATTTAAAATCATCCTTGAACTCTGTGACCACTTCCTAGCACACCCTGCTTTAGCACACCGTATTTTGTAGCTCCTATTTTGAGAAGAAAAGTCATTTTCCTGAGAACTACCTTTGAAATACTCAGCTTTATTTTGCTATAGCGTCTTTTCAAAATTGCCTGTATTGGTAACAAGTCTATGCAAGGTCTCATGCATCAGTCAGTCTTACAGCATTTTATTGACAGTGCAGGAGGGACACAAGGACAATGCCTTTTTGTCATTTCAAAAGGCATTTGCTGTTCTAATATAACAAAATATCCAAGTATGGAAAGTGCTATATGAAGCAGACAGCATCTTGCAGCAACACAGGAAAATGAAAATGAAATCTATGTAACTATGATCAAAGGAAAAATTTCATTCACTTGTAACTGTAAACTAAAAAGAATAAAAAATACTTGCTAGATCTTCAGACCAGGATCAAGTTGAGAAAGGGAAGCTCATATGTCCAACACCTTTTTTTAAGAAATAAAGATTACACAAATATAAGAACTTTTAACACGTCAGAATATTCCCAAGGTTGAATTAAAATATAGTTCAACTTTCAGCATTGTACAAAAGACACTGTTAAAATAAATGGTGCTAATTTAGCATGAGGGGAAAATGACCTGATTGACAGCTGTGGTGAATTTTGTTCAGAAAACAGTACTAGAAAGGCAAATTTCCCTACGTTGTCATCATCAATTCACCTTACCTAGAAAGAGCTATCACAGAGGTAATTACTGCGTCAAACCTACTCGTATTTTTTATCTTTTTTTGGTCACATGGCTTCTGCCTCACTGGGTTTTAGATTGATGCTGTCGAGCTCCTTGCATCTAGTCCAGCAAGCAGGCATCCTATCACACTGGCCAGAGTACTCTGGGGACCTGACAGATCCCAGATCAAGTATTGGCATGTTTTTTGCCCTCAGAAGAGTGAGAAACCTCTGTGCATGGCCAGAGGTGCAGCATAGCAGCAAAGCAGTTGGTGTGGACAACATTGTGCCTGTGCCATGCCCATATCCATGCCCATGTCCATGACTGTGTCCAAGCTCATGCTGTGCCCATATCCTACTCATCCATGCAGCTTCTCAGACCAGCTCAGCCCTGCTCTAGAGCTGTGCCTGGGCTTGGCCTGGGCTAGGGATATCAGGATTGCTATTCTGAGCCTGCACCACAGTCTGATCCATGGCCCAGTACACTGGGGTGATCCCTAAATTTGCTCCCTAAAAGGCATGGTCCTGGAAGGCAGACTGTCCTGGCTCCTCCGCACTCCTGCAGCTACAGGTCCCCTTGGCTGGGATTAACTGGAGGTGCAAAAACACCATAAAAGCCAAATCCTGAAGAACCAGCCCAGCGGTAAGGTTTGATTTAACTATTTCCTTTGAATTTGTACTGGGTACAGGTGTCAGGGAGGGACCTCTGTGGGGACTGGCTGGAGCTGCTCCATGCCCAACACAGCTGATTCCAGACAACTCCAACTGACCCAGCATGGCAGCCTCATATGGGAGAAGGGGCTGAAAGTGCCAGATGGAGACAGAGAACAGAAAGGGTCAGAAACAGAAGAGACAAGGTCAGAGGAACAGCAGGAAGAAGAGGAAGAGGAGAAGGTTCTACCTGGCCCCAGAAAAGGCACCCACTTCAGCCCATGCAGATGGCCATTCCCAAGGGACCTGCCACCCTGGAGAGCCCACGCTGGAGCAGGGGAAAGATGTGAGAAGGAGAAAACCCCAGAGAGAAACAGCTGGTTTTGGACTGGGACCCCCTGGCCTGCTCAGGAGGTGGAATCTGTGGAGAGCATGTGAAGCTGACCCTGGGAAAAGGAGGGGAAGTGTTGTTTTCAAGCTTGTATAGATATTATTTTTTTTTACTAGTACCTTCATTGGCAATTAAATACTTCTTTTAATTGACAATAAATTCTATGGTTTGAATTTCTCCACAAAGGTAACGGATGTCCCTGTCCTTATTTGAACACATGAACTGTCTTTTTCTTGTTTTTCTTATTTTCTTCCCCTCATCTCACTGAGTGAGGTGAGTTACTGAGCAGCTGGGTGGAACTTTGGCTGTCAGCCAAGGCTAAGCCACCACAGATTTATTTTATTTTAAATGAAAATACTCTAAAATACCTATTTTGGGGTTTTTTTTGTTGTTGTTGCTGTTTTTGCTTTGGAGTATTTGCAAATATTCAAATAATTCCTGCTAAAAGAAGACTACACTTAGTTCAGGATGTTTTGCATTTAAATAAAAGCATTCCCAAAAAATTGACCCTGATGGATAAAAGAGAAAGTTCTTCAAAGACATCAAGTGAAATTAAGTTACTGAAAATGTTTTGTTAAGCTTTGGATGAGCCCCTTGGGGAAATTTCTAAGCAAAGCTTCTGATGCCTCCATGTTCTCCACAGGTTAAAAGAAAATTTAGAATTGAAGTTAATGCTCTTTGAGCCTAAAATCAATACAAACTCAGAATAACACGGCAGTGGAAAAGTGATTTTAATTCAAAACAGAAAGCAGAATGCATCCCTGGTCATTTTAGATTTAGAAAAATTAATTAACTTTGACACAAGTACAAGTGAGCTGGTTCATTGCATGTCTTTCGAAGTCCAAGACAATCTTCTTAACAATCTGCTTAGTATAATTGGAGTAAATGGAGAAATACATTTGAAAATGTCAGAATTGCAATCGATATAATTGACCAGAAAGGGGTAACAGCTTTGTTACTCCCTTATGCAGCCAATGAAAAGCTTTATTTTAATGAGACTATCCCAGAGAGGTTTAAATTTAAAATTATAAGGAATATGTTCAGCAACACACAGAAGGTGAGATGGAATCCCATTCAGTTCCTGGAGTTCTCACTGCAGACAGAAGTTTTGATAATAGACTTTGAAAAAAAATAAGGTTCTTGTCCCAGTGAGATATTAGCTGATCTCAATTACCTTAGAGCTAATCAGTGTTAAGGATGCTGAAAGTTAATAGTTTTTGCTGGAGTACCATAGCTTATCTACATTTCCTTGATACTTGAAAATTTTTGCATGTTCTTTGTACTGAAGATTAACCTTGTAAATATTCATGCTTAAATGAGGAATGGAAATACAGGATGAAGACACATGAAGAGCTCTGACAGACAATCATGTAGTGAGTTTGAATATAGATTAGAAGAAAACTGTTTCAAAGTGAAAACAAAAGTTTAAAAATCCACAATTTCATCATAATTTTTTATCAGAGTTTGCTTTCATTTTGAATAGCTCACATTAATAATTTCAGTTTCAGAAGCAATCCTTATGCTCCTAGTAAAATTTCAACTGTTAACTATTAAGGTGGTCTTCTTAACAGCATCTTTGTCATGAAGTGTATTGGTTTCTTCAACTGAAAATGTGCTGCTTCAGGACACTGAATGAGCTAAAAACTCAAAATGAAAATAAAATTACCCAGTACTACAGAAATAAAAAGGTCTGTAATATAAATATCTTTTGGTTCTTTACATATGAGCTGTTTGTCAATGTTTGGTGTTCTAGTTTTTGCTTCCTGTTAGAAAGTAATACTAATTACTATAATCATGATTATTTTACAAAAACACAGTAAACCTGAGCCTTTCATCAATGCAGAAATCTCACCAGATCTGACATTGTCTTTTTGTTTGTCTTTGTCAGGTTGGGTATTTTTGGTGTTCTTTAGCGGTAGGTTTTCAGCAACATGGTATCCAGAAAGATCTTTTTTTTCTTGGGTTTATTCTGCAAGTGATCCTCAACTATTGTAGCTGTCTGCATCAGCTGTGTCTGTGCCCTCAGAGATGATCACTGGAAAGAGAATTGCTTCATATGTTATCACAGCTGGAGGACAGTCTGTATGCTCACAACCTCAGCAAGATTTTATCCAACTTGTTATACTTCCATAGCTATCTTCATACTGAAAGATAAGAGTGGGATCCCTTCCCTTCCCTTCCCTTCCCTTCCCTTCCCTTCCCTTCCCTTCCCTTCCCTTCCCTTCCCTTCCCTTCCCTTCCCTTC
The DNA here is from genome assembly GCA_910950805.1 of Acrocephalus scirpaceus scirpaceus. Lineage (NCBI taxonomy): Eukaryota > Metazoa > Chordata > Aves > Passeriformes > Sylviidae > Acrocephalus > Acrocephalus scirpaceus. The sequence continues at coordinate 9,490,216 of OU383774.1, forward strand.
CCTTCCCTTCCCTTCCCTTCCCTTCCCTTCCCTTCCCTTCCCTTCCCTTCCCTTCCCTTCCCTTCCCTTCCCTTCCCTTCCCTTCCCTTCCCTTCCCTTCCCTTCCCTTCCCTTCCCTTCCCTTCCCTTCCCTTCCCTTCCCTTCCCTTCCCTTCCCTTCCCTTCCCTTCCCTTCCCTTCCCTTCCCTTCCCTTCCCTATTTTGAAGCATTTTCAGTTTCAATGCCATCCACTTCTTCTTTGATCCCAAAAGATCACTTTATAAGTCTCACTGTTTGATCCTTCTCCCCAAGCCTGCTTCAGTATCAGAGACTTTCCTGAACTTTCTACAGATTTAGAAAGCTCTTGAAGACTGTAAAGGTATGGAAAACTATAAAGGTATGGATACAAGGAATTAAAGTTTAAAATAGAATTTCTGAAGGGGAGATCTGCTAAATTAGTGGTCTTTGATCAGTTATTAACCTGAGTTCAGGAAGAAAATTCACAAAGTTTTGAAATACTGAGTATAAGAAATAAATGTTTGAAATATATGTAGCTGCCGAAACTTTTAAAAGTATAATCCACAGAATAATTTAGAGCATGCCCAATGTCCCTAGTGGCAGTGATGACATTTTAATCTTTGGCAAAATTAAGGAAATACGCAGGCAAACTTTTGGGATATTTGACTGACTGCTTGACAGCCATTAATCTAACACTTCACAATGCCAACTGAAATGGAATGAAATAATGCTGTAAGTTTTTTACCCCAGAAAATTTTATAGAAGTAGACAAAAAAATAACAGAAAACTCCAAAGAAGCTCAGCATTTGTACTGCAAAGTTTCTTTGCATACATCCCAACATTCTGTGGGAAAGGTACCTTAACACTACTTCTCATCTGATGAGCTAAGGTGGAGCCTCCTTATTCTAAGCCAGGAAAATCACCAAAGTGTGATTTCCTTTTTTAAATCTGTCTCCTCACGTACCTTACCCCACAGCTGAACCTGCTAGAGACTTTTATTCATGATCAGTTATACATTTTACCAGACTTTTTCCCACTGGCTGCAGGACATAAATTACTGTCTGCCTCCTGGTTCAGTCTGAGTAAAATATCATGTGTGAACAGCGGTGCTTAATGATGACCAGATGTCAGAATCTTAAACTCTGACATCTTTCTTAAGACAATCTTTGAATACTGACTGACTCAAACATCATTTCCCTTCATAACTTTGGGCAAACCAGTTATGGCAAAAACCCCACCATAAAACCCAAACAAACACACACAGCTCCCCTGTGCATTAATTTTATCTGTCCAGTTTAGACAATCTAGAGTTTGAATTTCCAAAACTTTTTAAGTCCTCATGGTAGCTAGGGGGAAAAGTAAACCTTGTGTACATTTTATAATCATGCCACAAATACTCAAATTTGGTAACCGACTATCTTAGTTAGAAAAATGAATTGCTGAAGAGCAGTACAAGAAGACAGCCAGGTAGTATCCAAAGTATCCTTCTGCTCAGATTCAAACAATCTGGACACAGATTTTATGCAGATTGTATCCCCTTCATACAGAAAAAAAACCCCAAAACAACAGAAGGGACCTGGGCAGGAGGGAACTGGGCATATGAGTGAAGAGCAGTTCACATTTCTCCAAGATAAAATTTGTTTAGATGGACAGAATTGAGACCCTACAAAACTGTTCACTTCAACAGGCAAACACAGAGTTGTTCACCTGAATTAATCAGGCAGACTTGAGAGGAAATGTTTACCTGCAACCTGTTTAAAGTAACTCTCCCTGGAAATAGGAAAAGAAAACAGTTCATCCATCTAGAGAAAAAAATGTCCCCAAAGAAGGGACAACCCCTCACTTTTCAAGAAATTTGGGCTGCACAGAGAGAACTAGATAAGATAATCTCACCACTGTGCCAGCTTTAAGATAGACATTTCACAAAAGAAAGCTGGTCAGCCCTAGGGCTTGAGTCTGTCCTGCAGAGAGAGGTAACGAAGGATATTCAGGTGCGAATCTGTATGCTAGATGTTCGGGGTGGACAGTGTGTGCCACTAAACCCAACATGGTTTTTCTATTACTTCTATCCCTTTCCTTACCACCCCTGCATTTTTAATGAAGACAAGCATCTCTGAATGCATAGGTGAATGTAAAAATCTTTTGCTGCGTAACAAAAGATCTGTGAAAACTCCTGAGCCTGCACCTCTGATCTTGATTCCAAGAAATAATAATATTATATATTGTCACTCATCACAAGCTGTGAGAATGCTTTTAGCTGAAAATAGATGTCTTTTTTGCACAGTGAAGGACCACCAGTATTTCTTATTTGTTCTGTACTGATTTACACATACAAAGTTCTTCTATATCCTTAACAGAAGCAATTATATCCTATTAAGATATTTTAATCCTGGAAGCAAAATGTTACCAGTTCAAATCCTGCTTAACATTTATATAGAATGCTATATAACTGCTCTGAGGTTTTTTATATTCATGTAAAAGTCTAATTTTATCCTTCTTAATATATGTGTTGACACTATTATTTGTAGTTAAATTAAAATTCCTAATAATAAAACCAGTGATCATAGGAAAGCTTGCTGTTAATTGTTGCCCATCCTGCTAGAATTGTGGTCTGTTATGTTCATCATGCAATGGAATGATGCCATCATTAGGAAGCTCTTTCCCATAAAATTAATTAATTATTTAAACACTATGGGATTGGTTTTGAAGATCTTTTATAGTGTCACGTGTAACATGAAGATACTACTATTAAAATAATTTAAGTAAAAAGTAACTCTCACCCTGAAACAAATTGTTCAAGAGGATTTAGTAAATAAAAGATTATTCAGGAAGAAAAAAATCCATTTAGAATTGCTCAGGTTTGGCTAATTTCTCCAAACATAGGTTCTTGTTTGGAAAGACATGTTTATCTTCAGACAGTGAAATCTATAATAAAGAAATTAAGAAGAATCAACAAGACAAAAATGCAAATACTTGCAAATAAGCCATTCAATTTCCAGTCACAGAGGATTTAGAAAGTCAAGATATTGTCCTCTCAGGTGTCTGAAACATGGAATTTGTTGCAAGGTGTTAAACATCCTCTGCACTGAAAGCCACAGATTGGACAGGATCCTCAAAACTGCAGGGAAGAGGCCACCATTAAAGGAGTAGAGGTTTGAAGGACTCATAATTCCAGAACAATGTCTATGGCTTCCTCTGCTAAAAGAAGCAATTCTTATTTGAAGGATATCACAAAGTTACGTACCATTCAGTTAAAGCAGTACAGGAGGTACCAAAATGTGTGATAAAATCCTAAGAAGGGAGACAATCATCAGAATAAGATCAACTCTGACAACCTCCAGAGTTGCACTTTCATAGTGCTTTTGATCCCACAAAAAAAACCAAAGGAGTGTGACTTGAAGTCCACCATGAGCTTGAGGCCAAAATGATGGAAATTTGTGTAAGCTGTAGCTGGACAGTCAACGTTTTGACTGGGAGGTTCTGGTCAATAATAGTCTAATCAACAACCTGATCAGCACTGCTGTTAATTAAGAAAGCTAAATTCATCAGATTTATCATCTTTCAGTTTTTTATTCCAATATCCTCTTCATATAGGAAATGTGAATAGATTTTGGGAGAAACTTAATACAACTGCATTTGTGCCAAAGGACATGACAGAAACTAAATGGATTCCTTTGGGTTGAGACTTCAAAGTAGTTCCTGAAAGAAATGTAGTCCAACTGAATCTAAATATAGAATTGTAGCTCTGACCTTTAGATGTGAATTTCTATGCTTTTATTTTAGAGTTAACATCCTTGCAAGGCTAGAGCAGGTTGAATATGTTCAGGGGTCAAAAACAAGCAAAAAATTTTGTTATCTGGCAATCAAAAAGAGAAGTCAATCAACCCAACGCAAAGTTAAAAATAAGTAGTGGTGACCAGAAAATATCTAGTATTATAGGCAAGGGATATGTGTGCATGAGGTGATCAGGGAACTGTAGAAAGCCCCAGATAATAAGTTTATGTCTTGCCAGCAAGTTGCTTTCAGGTTATATGATATTCCCATATGATTCTGATGAAAGTATTGTTCCACCTGATTTACAAGGTTCTCCTGGATGAGAAAGGTAAAGCTATACTCTGTGGTCAAGGAATAAAAAACCTGAATAATCATTGTTCACTGTGATTTTTCATTATGCCGGTGTTTTCTCTTAAGCAGGAGAAGCTAAAATTAGTGTTATTCATACTAAGGTCATATACCTCTCATTTGAAATCTATCTTGTTCCAGGCCTTACAACAATAACAACTCATGGACAAAAACCATCCCAATTTCATGGGAAATTGAATAATTGTAATCACTCAGTTGTTTTAAAAGAGCTTTTACTATAATTTACATAGGAACTCTACATGGAGCCCCTATCTTGTAAATGGCTCTATGTGAAGAAATGCACATGCAGCTGACCAGGGAGGAGATGTAAAGATTGATTTATTTGAATTACAGAACTGGAGGAAAAAAGCTCCTAATTCTCACATCCTCACAGCTGCCTCTTCTCGCACTATTTGAAAAGGTAAGTTGAAATAGGGTTACAAGAACCGTTTCTAGGAAGTCAAATAAAAAGCTACTCAGGGTTTCATCCAGTATGGAGACTTCATAAGCGCAATTAGAAAAACCCAAACTAGTAGTTTTAAACATATCAAGCAATTACTTGTTTTAGTAGAGTACAGACTTCACCAAAGGTGTAGGTTTGCTCTAGTGTTGCTTTTTCTTTCAGAGTGAAGGAATTTCAGACTAATCTCTTAATATAGAAACTCTCAAGAAATTGCTTTATATCAGTTTTGTTCCCCTTGTCTGTTAAGTGCAAACAAATACCCAGATCTGTTATTCTCCTGTGATTTCAGTTGTGTTCTTTGAAATGACGTGCCAACACTGTGAGTGACATATCCATCCTCTGGTAATTTGTCATTGATAGATTATTCTTTAATTAAAGTTTCAAGATGGATTTTCTTGTACTTGGGGAAAAGCAGCTTTACAGTTTTATCTGGAGGCATAAGGTAACAATGCAGAACTATAAGTAGATGTAATTTAACAGAAAGAGATCTAAATACATATTTTTACATATTGCAATCACATGATTATTTATAATACCTTTATCTTTGTTAAATACATAGAGAGTAATTTTAACCCCCAAATTTAAACACTTTCCTAGACTAAAAATACTGATGCAAATCAATGTAGGTTTCAGTAGACTGGTGTTGGTGCATGTCTGTCCAACATACTGCTATCTGATCCCGTGACTTGTAACGTTAATAACAAAATCAATCAAGTGCCACAAAAGTGAATTGAAAGACTACTATGGCCAAATTTGAAAATAGGATTAAGAACCACAAAACTGATTAGCACTGCATAACCTTGAGACCACTTGAACTCCACAAAGGCTGTAATTTTTTATTTAGAGAGACACTCATCAAAGTATTTTTAGACTATGACAGGGTCAAGCTCATCACAAAATAGGGTGGAAGACACACTTGTTTAAAAGATGGATGCATAAAAGGTATAAGGCCATGATTTACATCTCCCTAACAAAAGAATTTGAACTCATTTCTCTCAAAACAAACAAGCCTCCAAAACTCCCAAACAAATAAATAAAAAATAGTTAAATAAAGGGCGAGATACAGATATTTTTCAAAGTAAGGGGCTGAATGACCTAAGAGCTGAGACCATGTTGACTTTTTTGAGCTCTGCATTTTCCCAGCCATCCCAGCCAAGCACTTCTTAACAAAGGAACATTTTTCCAGTGAATTCATTTCTAAGTAGCAGCTAGTTTTCTTTCTGGCTTTTTTTTTTTCCTTGCCTGTCGCAAGGTGATGAGTTGGGAGTGAAAGAACTGGCAGGTTTTCTCTTTGCAGACAGGTGTGATTTAGGGGTATTATTTCTATTTTCAGTATACTGTGAATCACACAGATTTGGAGTGCAAGGTTTGCACAAAATGTAATGAGTCAAAGCCTTAATAAATATTTACATCTCTAGTGCAAAACTAAATAAACTCTAGGTCCAGAGTACTGTAACCTTTCATTAAAAAAAATGTAAACTAGCCCCCACAGGACATGTCAGCTTCTCATACATCATATGAAATCCAACACAAACATTCAGGAGCAGTAGTATGCTTTGCAGCATTTATTAAACTTGCTCCTTTATCCTCTCTCCTTATGATTCTTCTAATAATGTATTATATGGCAAAAGATTATTGGGTTTGTGTTGGCTTTTTTAATGAAAAATCACAAAATATGTGCCATGGAGACATGAGAAAATTGCACAGTTGTTAGGAGAGGGTATGGAACCTACAACACAACACAACGTAATTGCTGTGCAAGTTACTTTCTTTACTGGTTTCTGTCAAAATCCTAATTCATTTTTTTTTTCTTTCCAGCTTCTTTCAGCAATTTTATTCTGCACAGAATGTGTTCCATTTGTCAAAGGTTAATAAATAAATAGTGGTTAATAAATAACTATAGCATGCTTGTACTTATCAAGAAGTGATTATTTAACATTCAGTAATGAACTATTTATTAAAAGACATGTTCTTCTTCTCCTAACATTTTAATTAAAGTCTGATTTATAAATAATCTCCAAGAAATTACCTATTCCCATTTATGAGATAACCTTAACTCTCTAAGGTGTTTATGATTTCCAGAATTCTGCAACCATGCTCCCTCTGTTTTGGATATCAAAAATATATTAAACCCATATTCTTTTGTATTTTTTGCCTGGTTTCCTTTGTCTGCTCACACTTCTCGTTTTCACCATCCTTTACTGAACATTCATTGTGCTTCTTCAGCCAAAAACCCCACTTTAATTTATACTGGCCACCTTAGCCACAAGTCATTCCATTCTAGTGAGACAATATCTTTTTGCTGGAGACACAAAAAAAAAAAAAAAAAAACATAGAAAGGGAGGGGTGTGGGGGGTGGTATGGGAAGAAAATTAAAAATGTGTTTTATATTATTGGACTGTTTCCAGCAGCACAAAATAGCTTATAACCTGGCCTGGTAGCAGTCTGAAAAGGGTAAGTAAGCTTCAAACACAGTCTTCGCATTAGAAGTAGGTATGAAGACAAATCTATATTCATAAAACATACAAGATCATGCTCAAGATGTTTTAAATCTTTTTCTTTAACCAGGGAGCAGCAATGCTTAAGTTACCCTTTTCTTCATGAAATGTGTAATGGTGCTCTTTTAAGACATGCTGCATTGTAATTACTGCTTTGCTACTGCAGTGTACTTCAGGGAATTGTAACTCACTGAACAAAGGTATCTTGCTTTTAGTTGCTGAACAGGCAATTAGCTTTCCCCAAAATGGCATTTTCATATCCCAGCAGCCCCATGAAGCACGAAAAAAAAGTCTATACATCATATCTTGAGCTCTCTCCTGTTTCATAGACTCTGAGGTTCCTTTCACGAACGCTGCTGATCTGCGTTTGTCAGTGAAAAATCAGAATAACAAAGCAACATTCCACTCCCTCTTGTCACTTGTCGTGTCTTTCCACCAAAGGAAATTTGCACTGATCAGCTGTAGCAATTTAGGAGTATTCAGCCTAGAAGCTGCCTCCTCTTTCCTATCTTTTACAAAGAAGGTACTGGGTTGTGTGTGCTTGGGGAGAATTGATCCTGAGTCCTAGCAATGGATCCCATAGGTCTCCAAACTTTCATAGTTTTGAGGGAAGCTTCCTCCATAAGCATTGCTCCAACAATGTTTCTTGCAAAATATCAGTGGAGTTTTACCCCCAAGTGAAAAGAGCATTATAGATTTGTCACCCCTGAATAAAGCTGAAACTTAGAAAGAAGATTTATTCTGACAAAGCAATGGTTAAATACAGGGGAAAATATTACAAAATCAAAAATAGTGCAAAAAATTCCCCAAACCTTGTCATCAATCACTTTTCCTTGCTGTCTCCTAAGATTTCTTGATGGTATGTCTTGGGAGGGAGAAAAGTCCTTCACACCTGACTCCTGCATTTTCAAAGTGACCTTTAAAATGAACATAGGAAGCTGGTGGCATAGCCTACTTCACCCCATCTGCTTTGCTTCAGGGAACATCTATGTATTCTTTTCCTTTTATCTGTAGAAAAACTTCCCCTCCTATCCTTCCTTTCTCAGCATCCTTTGTTTCTCTTCATGAAATGTGGGTTTTAGATTTGTTCTAAAAATGTAAAAGTACTAATCCCTCTTCCTGGTTCTTCAGGATTGGTATCCAAGACACATAATATAGTTGTAGCAAAGAGGATTCTTCATTTTTGTGAAGGGTTTACAGTCCCATGGCATTCCTTAGTCTCACATTATTCATATTTATAGTGACTTTCACACTGAGTTCAGTCTTCTCCAGAACTCTCACTATGGAAGCACCATTTGCTATCTAAGTGACCTCAGGATTATCCTGACTTGCCTACACCATGGACTAGGAATTTAAGGTCAACTTTGACTCATTGACCTTAGAGCAGAGCCTAGGCCACAGCTGTGTCCATGCAGTCTTTTGACAGGGGAAAAAAAAAAAAAAGCTTTGTACTGTGGAACATTTCTGAGTTCTTAAATGAGTTTTCTTCTTGTTGTAAGGGAGCATTTTTTTAGTGAGAATTATCAGTCACTGCCACAACCTCCCCAAGGATGTGGTGGACTACCCATCACTAGAGGTCTTCAAAGTGTGATTGGACAGGACTTGATAATCTGATCTAGGCTCCTTTTCCTATGAAAGATTGGGCAAGAGGACCTTCTAAGGTCCCTCCCAACCTGGGCTCTCCTATGATTCCATGATTCCAGAGGGTTCTGTGAGTAGTAGGTCTCTATGAGGTTGCAAAGGGAGAGGTTTTAAGGATTTTGCTTTCCAGATTGGAATATCTACAGCTGTGCATTAGGAGAGGAAATGTATAACAGCTATCATATTACCTAAATTGTCCAAATAGAATATTACAGTGTCCATCCTCACAGAATCTTGACCATGTTTATATCCAAACATAAATTGTTTAGACCCTCAGCTAACCTTTTTCAGTTCAACAAGTGAGCTAGTCTCCTTTTATTATATTAATGCCATTTAATTTTTTTCATTCTTTTTGATCTTTTATATTCTCTATGGGACATTCTTGAGCACATGTTTGTATTTTAAGTACAATATAATCTATTAGGCCTTATATTTATTCAGTTAGTTTCCAACTTGATACATCAGAATACCTGTTATTCTCACTCTCTCCAAAGCTAGGTGTGTATGACAGATCACTCCCCATTAGTGACACAGACTCAACTGAAGCAATTCCTACAATTGCCCTACAAATACCAGCATAATTGCCCAAGGCAAATAAAAAGCATTATTTGAGACAAGCTTCCTGAATTAAGAGGAAAAGAAAAGATTTTTTTTGTTTAATAGGGATTATTCCAAGGAATATTTCAGGGGAAAGTTGTGATCCTGTCTAACAAAAATAATCGTGCAACATTGACAGAAATTTACTGTGTGTGGTTATTCCAGTGTGCTGCCTCAGATTCCTGGGAGGTTCGGACAGCAGGCAATTGCCACCAAGAAAGCAGCAACTCCTCTTAGGCTCTCTGCAAGGTGCTGATGTGTCCACAGGCTTGGTGAACAAACAACTTGCTTTCTGTACGGCTGAAGCAGGCTGTGTCAACAAGACAGAATTTGAATTATTACATGCTGCTGTTACATCTATAGAAGCAGAAGAAGGGAGTAGATGATTATGGCACAGAGCTTGTGGTTAGGGAGGGAGTAATAGTAGCTCTTCAGCATTAGTTGTTGATGGAAAACATCTGCTTCCTTTCTCATCCTCATGAAACAGGCACTTGGGAAATGTTCCCGGATGGTATCTCTCTGATCTGGGTCATTCTTCTGCCTGGAAGTCTTATGCAACGTTTGGATCCACTGAGAAATCATTAAATATCAGAATGGGAAGCAGATAAGGGATCTGCTACCTGCATTCCTGCCTCCTGTCTGACGTGTGGCATGTGGCCTCTGAGTGTATGAAAAATGATGCCAGCCCCTGCTGCTGGTGGCACAAGAGGCCCTTTATTCTTCCCTGGGGCTGATTCACAGGCTGGTTCCATCAGAACCCACTGCAGCCCGAGCTGATAATATTCATCTTCAGCTGCAGCACACTGAGCTCAGGGGTTAACTAGCCTTACATCATGACAAGGACAGGAATGTCACACATGATTCTGGGCAGGGGCTTTATTTTCTACTGATTACAAATATCCCTTTTTTTCCCCCCAGGCACATGCTTTCTTTTCAGGACTAAAGCTCCTTCATGTTCTTCAAGGTACATCACACAATGTATCATCATGCAAAAAATGTAAGGAATGTGATGCAAAGGAATGGTGGTTTTGCCTTGGCCACCATGTTTTCAAAAAGTTTGTTACCAGCACATTTAATCCACCATACAATAAAAAATAAATGATCCAAGTTGTGAAATAATGACTGAAAGAGAATAAGGATATTAGTGGAGAGGCAATTTTTCATTTTGAATCCAAACTTAACCAAAAGGGTGGCAGGATTGATTTCATGGTTTCATTATGTAGAGCCTGCAAAGGAAGAAATGGGCGTTTTCTATCTAAAGAATTTCTGATTGCAGAAAGTGTGAATACAGAAGGGTTCCCCAGCCAGTGTGTTAATCATTCAGAGTCTGAAGGGAGCTATATTTGTGTATATAAGTTATATAGGAACATACACATATAGAGTATATACTCTTACAGATAGGAACATTACTGAGTCTTATAGATAAGCACGAAGGAAGATAACAAGCCTTTCTTTTATATTCCTTAATGATATACATACAGGAATTTTTTTTAATTGTGTGAGTTTATATGTAATTAGTAGATAAGTGAGGTGAGGGAGATAAGAGTTTTATTTCAAGGTGCCTTTAATTTTATGTGTGTGGAATGTATCAGTGTTAAAATGCCTGTATATAATTGAGCATTTTATTCACATTGTATGTATGTCAGATTGGTTACTGTAATTGTGTTCAAGTCTCAAAGCAACTTGGTTTAAAACCTATAAGGACTGCAGTAAAATAAAGCAGGAAAGCAAGTCTTAAAAGTTTCCCCACACATTGGTGGACTATGATAAAGCATCTCTTCATAGCTAAAGCATCCAACCATTATGCTTCATAAATCCAAATCTGTATTACTCACATTTATTTACAATATTTTGGGAGAAACCTGGCATGGTACCAGAAATACAGTTTAAAAAGCAATAAATGTCAGAGAAAAAAATCCCTTCTGTCATCAAGTGATAAAAGAAGAGTTTGCTAAATATATGGTGATGAATTAAAATATTACTAGTAAGACAGAGCCTATACATAATCTTGGAAGAGAAATTCTGGAGATGAAGAGATACTGTAGTACAAGCTAGCTGTTCTGTAAATAACAAAATAAAACACTACAATGAGCCATCTGCTTGCTCTTAATGGAGACAATTGGAAATTCTCATACTGTATTTATTTATTTACTTTAAAAGGACATGATTTCTTTCATTTATCTTCAAGCATTTAGGAATATTAATTAAAATGTCTAAGGAAGGTATCAGAGGGAGATGGATTTGAAGTAGCAGGTTCTGAGTCTTATTCTGTTCCTTGGTCTGTGACAAATCAATTTTAAAATGATGATTTGTCTTCCCTGATACACAGAATGGGATAAAAAAGCCAAGAAATTTTTCCCCTAAATACAGGCTCATTTCTCTTGATTCAGTGGGACTGTTGCTCACTTCTATTGTTCACTAAAGTCTAAATCCACGACAGTGTTTTGGGGAAAAAAACCCCAAGAAAACTACAATGCTCAAAGCTGGGATTCCAAGAACTCCTAAACTCTATTCCTGAAGTATTGCTAGTGGAAAAGAGACTGAGATCAAAACTGCACTGACTGCTTATGTCCCACCACAACAGGGCTTGCTGATGTGTGGCAGGGAGTGCTTTTGCCCAACAGCATGGCAGCAGACCATTTATCCATGATCTAGGACACTTGGGTTAAGTGTTCTCCACCCACCTGTTTGAAAACTTTTCCACCATTTAAATATGTTTTTCCTCTGTGACACAAAGGTGTCAGCATGCCATTACTACCATTATAGTGACCCACCATTTTAGAATACATAAAACCCAGGCCTTGTACCTTGTCTTTGAAAGCTAAGGGGAAAAATCAGAAAAATGTGGAACAACACACTCAAGAGCCAGTCACAGAACCTCCTCCTGAACATGCTGGCAACCTCAAGGAACAAGGCTGTCAGATTTTACAAGCCCTGTTTTGATGTGGCCTGGCTAAGGAGATCGCATGTGAAGCAGTTCCCCTGCTGAAATTGTTTCAATGTGCATGAAATAATTGAATCCTCACAAGACAGAATAAGGGATCATTAGAAAAGTGCAGAGGAATGGTAAAGAAGTAGTCAAGACTGGTGTTCCAGTATCTACTAAAACAGAGCAGCAAACACCTGAAGGAATGTTTTATGGCCCAATAGGTTACATACACATTTGATGATGCTAAAACATGTGTTCCTGTATTTCCTGAATTCAGAACAAATGCTTTTGTTGTTAGATTGACAGGGAAAGCCATCTCTTCATCTGTGTTTTATCAGAAAGGGTTGGATTTAAACACTCAGTACTTAGGCCACCGATGAACATTTTACTTTCTAAGCTTCAGCCCTGTGCCATATACAAGTTAAATAAAGGAATTATGCAGGACAAAAGAATTGTTAGTTTGTTAGTCTAAGATGGCAGAAGTTTGAACTCTTACTGGGCCATGCCTGATATTATTGCTTCCAATGAATAAAAGGACTTACTGTCCTAAGTACCTACAAAATCATGAATATTTTCCAATTCCTTTCTTATGTAAGCAGTTTCTGCTGCCATCACAAAGATACTACTGGTGGACAAAAGGAAAAAAATCTGTGTTGTAATGTATGTCAAGCTGGCTTTCATAAGCTATCACACTCCATTAAGATGAAGGATACGCTGAAAAAATATACACCCCCACAAGGTAATATAAATGCCCATAGCCAACAGGATCAAAAATTTGGCAGCTTTTACACTGACATTTCTGATATCACAGAGAAGGCTGCTTTGACAGGCATTGCAAATCCCTGTCTCATGGCAAGGGCAATAGGACAAGGAACTGGGACTTTTCTTCAGGCATGAAAAAGCCATTTCATTTCCCTGGAGGTGTTACAGAAAGCCGTTAGAGAACATTGGCTACTTTAGCACAATGGAGCCCTGAAGGATAATCCAAAAAGCAGACACGGGTTTGGAAAAATAGCCTAGATTGCATAATTTCATCAAGGTAACCATCAGAGAACTGCTTGCAAAGTCAAAATGGCTTTTACCTTATGAAGTGATACAACACCTCTAGTGTTGATAGGAACAGGGTTGGGTGAACAAAGGAAATTATAAAAGTGAAATTTAAATTATATATGTAAATCTTAAAAAGAAAATATCATGTAAAAATTTGGGTAGAAAAACATTACTGTAAGAGATTTTTTCCAGCACCTAAATGCCAAAAAAATGTAGTCCTTTTTTAACAAGGAAGTAACATTCAAATAGTAGAAAAAAAATTGGATTTAAGACTGTTGATGTTTATTCTTCTTTTCTTCTAACAGATCATTAACTTACAACACATTTCTGAGTCTGCCTTGGTCTACAAAGACACAAAGACCATGGGAATCTTTGAAAAGACCTCCTTTAGACTCTGATGGGCTGATGTCTTTACTTGCTTAATTTCCTTAAATCTCCCAAAATTCTGCAGCATTATTCCCCTTTTATTACTAGCAGTGTAAGGGAGAGTCCAGTCACAAGTGAATGTGAGGGAAAGGGCTTGTGACATCAAGTTCAGTGAGTTGCTACACTTTGGAATGAGAGCATCACACAGTTGGGTATCAGAGCACTCTAAATATTAAATTAGCAACACTGAAAGACATTGCTAGACGTGTCTTAAAAAACACTTTTCTGAGCCTTCCTTTTTCATCTGTATAGCAAAACTTCCATTAGAAATAATTCTTTCATTTTATTGGCTTCTCTGTGCAATGTTTGAATATAAAAAGTTTTTATGAGTTTATGAAAAATCTTCAGGTTATACTCCAAATAAAAAAAAAACAAAAACAAACAGAACAATCCCCCTCCCCCAGCTCTCTTTAAAGTACATAAATATAAAATACATATAGATGCTCATGTATACTGAAGGCCCTCCAGCCGTAGAAGTGTAGCAGAGATTATTTCTTTAACTCCGTTTACTTGGCATCAGTTATGTATACTTTCAATGTTGTCTTCAGAGAGGAAGATTTGGTTTTGTTTGCTTCTTTAAATTGAAAAATCCATTTCTATTTTCCTTCTGGGAAAGATGGCTGGAGAGCATTAATCTTTGAGCAGAGATAAATTATAGGAGAAGTAATAAAAACAAACAAAATAGTAAATTGTGTAGAGTATACATCAAGACTTCTTTTCACCTTTTCTCCTTACATAGAGAAGGCACAGCTAGTGAAAATGGAATTGAAATAGTGAGATTATTGGTATGGTTAGAAAAGGTGACTAAGCCTTGTGCCTATACAGCTTCCTATTGCAAGTTTTTTGCTCCATTCTCTGAAGCCATTCCTTCTGGACACTTCTCCATACAGGACATCAGGTTCCATAAACCTGTTGGTTTGCACCAACTTTTGATTTCTGTTGGTCTTTTCGAAACCAGCTGATGTAGGTTTTGCTCCTCTGAGGTCATGGGCACAACATTTTCTCCTAAATTTACCTAAATTCTCCTCTGCTCCCCCTTGAGCAGACCTATATTTTTTTAGGCAAGTTCTATGGCACTGTTAATGCCATACATTGAGATAATTTTAAGTGTTTGGATAAAGTCACACTCACCTATTATCAGAGACTCATTGCATTTTGTCAGATCTTTGGCAGAACTTGATAAAATACTAAATTACTAAGAGAAAGCTTTTGCTTTTTGTGGTCTGAAGATCGATAGCACATTAAAAAAAAAAAAAGACTATGCCTGTGCTGGAGCTGTAATTTAATGTATTGCTAACATCTGCTTCCTTTGCATGACTAGGCACACTCACATTTTTATTTGTTCTCTATTACCAAAATTTTCAGTTCTTTGTATGAACTATGTGTTACTGTCACATTTAATATAGAAACCCTGTATGAAAGAGCTCTCACACATGTAAGTTTAATGCTTCCAGCTTCCATTCCTTCCTCTGAAGGGCTATGAACTCACTTCTCTTGCTTTGCAGGTGAAGGTTTGAATCAGTATAAGACAGACTTATGTGAGAGCAGATGCTCTCATGCCCTCTTATTGTGATTGTTCCATTTTAATATTCAATGTAATATTAATATTCCATATTCAGTAGAGCAGAAGGAGGTGAACAAGCACCTGAACAGAAACGTGATAACTTCACTCTTAGGGTACTTGCCTAGGAAAAAAACGACATACTCCTCCTGCTACAATCCAAACTTAAAATGCTTAAACTTGTGCTGGCATTTCAAGAGGAACTTTGACTTCTTAGCAAACGCTCTCATAACAAGGCACAAGTTGTGCTTACTGCCCTTCATCTCTGATCTACACGGAACTGTTTCAGCAGGAAGGATGAGAACTGAAGAGTTACCAGGGTACTGGTACTAAAGACCAGGGTTTAAAGTCTTATGTGGAGTCATTAATTAAACATGTCCAAGAAGAAAGGAAAGATTCAAACATTTAACCTTCTTACTAGTGGAAGCATGTACTGATGGCTAATCCACAGAGGAAATGAGGGTCAGAATAGGACGAGATTTATTTTTTCTTGCTTTGCACAAACACAGTATAGAAGTATCTTCTAAAGAGGAGCCACAACCAGCGAGAGAAGTCAGGACAACTCAGTGTTTCATTTCCACTGGGCTTTAAATTAGAATAAGCAGTCAGATAGTTACATGACTCAAGAGCCCTTAAGTAGAACTCCATGAAAATTAGTGACCTCCTGGTGCTAGGGATGCAGCTGAATGGGGGTCACTTGACTCTCTAAACTTTACTTTAGGTATGATAGGTCTAAGCACTTAAGAAAAGCAAGGACCTGCTGGCAAAGACCAAAGCCATGCTTATGTCACCACGCTCTGGGCTCTCAGCTTCAGCCCTGCCCCAGGCTGCTCCCACTGCCCACAGGGTGCTGTAGTACCAGCTGTTTTCCAACAGCATGGATATACAATTCCTAGCTTGGTGTCAGCTCCAGCTCCATCTCAGCAGACATCAGAAGGCCTGAGAGGTTTTATGGATCTGGTCCAAGTCACACGAACATGGAGACTGGTCACAATACTTCAGTCTGAAATTGCAGGTGACAAAAGAAAGCAACTTTGCCATCCCAAAAGGTTGAAAGCTGTTGAAAATCTGAACAGGAACTGTAATTATAAGCTCAAACATCAAAAAATAATTGCATAAGATAAAAAAAGACACAAACCCTGTGTTCTTCCCCACTTGCTCTGTTTGTCAGCTTGTGACTAAGCTGTCCAGCACCAAAAATGCAGGCTATATCCTGCAGATGAGCCAGTTGATTTGGAGGTCAACATAAAGTCAAACATCAGCCTTTCAAAGGCTTCTTTACTAACCTCTTTAGACTGTCTACAGCCTTAACTTGTGTATAAAACCAGCGATCAGCACAGCAACAAATCCTTAAAGTAAATGGAGGAGCAGCACTGTACGTTTAATATATGTCTAGACAATAGCCATAGTGTTATTTTCTGAATTACAGCATAACAAACAGGGGCATATACAGGTTAATTAGTAATAAAGTTGAACTATTAAAGTGGATCTCAGTTAATTCATTGGTTTTCAAAGTATTTTAGGCTAGATGGATTCTAGCCAAGGCTCCAAGCTTATGAAACAGTGATTCATGGCTAATAAGGGCAAATGCCCTAGAGATACGAATATTTGTTACCCCAACATGCTGACCTTTTCCCAAAGAGGCAGAAATTTAATTATCTCCTTTGAAAAGCACAATTATAGAAAAAGTCAAAACCTGATTTATACTCAGTTTCTGCATTTTTCACAGATAAATAAGTAGGGAGAAAGAGAAACCGAAGGAACATTTGAAAATAGACAGAACCAAAATAAATATATCTGTGTGAGTGTATTTTGATGGACTGAAGAACTTCTGCTCCTGCTAGTTATGTCAGCTCTCTCAATTTTTGCTCACTTTAGGTCATAAGCCATATGACACAAACCTTTACTTACACCAAAGTCAAAACTCAGAAAACTGCCTTATCTCTCTCTGTCTCAGCTCTGGTTGGGTTTATTCACTTCACTGGCAAGGTAAATAACTGGTCAGAGGGGCCAGTGACAGATCCCCAGTGGCACAGACCAGAATGCAGCTGCCAGTCCCAGATTCACCATCAGAAGCTCCCAGCGTGTTCCTGCACTCACACACCTTTCATGGGCTGTTGCTTCAACTCTGAGTGCAAATGCCAAATAAAAAGGGGCTGTGGTCAAAAAATTAAATTCTGTAAAGGTTTACCCAAAGATGTATTTTTCATCTGCTTTATTATATGGGAAATTTTCTGCATTCATTTTGTTTCTTCTACCAAGACTTCGCTAACAGCTAAAATCATGACACTGTGAAAATGTGCAGATTAAGTCAGCAACTGTCCACGGTTAAGCCATCAACATTAAAACATAACAAAAAAGCCTTCTTAATTATAAATGGCAAACAAGCTGAATGCAGATTAGCTGACACACTTTCATCAAGTATGATTCTTTTTACAGTGATCTGAGCTCTGATCTACTGTACTCACATGGGATCCCGGGGGAATCTATCTCCTGTAAGATCATATCTTAATTTGCTCAGGTAATATTTTTAGCAATTTGATGTCTTCCCACCCCCTTTACCACCAATGAAATAAATCATATTGTGGTCATTAAGTAAACCCATTCATCCAGTTCCATTTGCTATAATTCTGCCTGCTACCGTATAGCCTGGGGCTATTGATCAAGCATAGCATTCCCATCCAAGAGTGTGTATGTGAGCATGTGTTTAATTAGAAACTTAATTTATTGCAATGACAGCATGGAAACTTTTAAACACAGAAATTTTCAGCCCTATTTTCAGCTCTTAAAAACATACATGCCTTGTTTGATTGCAGACAGATTATTTCGTTTATACCAAACAATATTTCCATGATTAAAATTAATTATGAAAATGTTTCATTCATCTATTTTTCATACATTCCCTTTAAGAGTTTGTAAGCCTCCCAAAGGTAGAAATAAAAGTTACTTGAACGAGTATTTCTTTTCTGTATTAGAGAGACACTGAACCACTGTGGGACTGGAAGGCATCTCCAAACCCCTGCTCAGAGCAAGATCGCCCACAGAGGTTGCTGAGGATCATGTCTAGCTGGCTTCTAAATATCTCCAAAGATGGAGATTCCATAGCTTCTCTGGGCAGCCTGTGACACAGACCAACCACCACCCTCACAAAATAAAGTATTTTATTCTGGCTACATGTGATTTCCTGTATTTCAGTTGGTGCCTTTTGCCTCCTGACCTGTTAGTAGGAGAGTAGAGTACTCCTGACTGAGTAGAGTCTGACTCTGCCTTCTTTACCTCCTCAACCAGGTATTTATATACATGTTATATATATATATATATATATATATATATATATATATATATATATACACACACATATATATATACACATTGATAAAACCCCTGCCAAAGTCAAGATAAACAACACCCAACAACACCCATTGCTCACCCTTGTTCACTGATCCCATCACTTCATCATGAAAGGTTCTCAGGTTGGTCAGGCATGGTTCCCCCTTCATGAATCCATGCTGGCTATTCTAAATCACCTTGTTTGGAAATGATTTGTGAAAGACTGAAGTGAGGCTGAGTGGCTTGTTGTTCCCTGAATTCTCTTTCTTGAAGAGAGAGGTGACATTTGCTTTCTTCCAGTTCTCAGAAGCCTTTTTCATCAGCCCAACCTTTCACAAATAATGGAGGGAGAGCTGGCAGTGACATGGGACTCCCTCAGCACCTCCTGGCTGTATCTCATCAGGTTCCAGGGATTTGTGTATGTTTGGATTGTTTAGATGTTCCTTTACCAGGTCCTCTCCCAACAAGGGCAAGTCTGCCTTGCTTCAGACTTTTCCTCAGGTCCCAGGGGCCTGGGATTCCAATAACCAAAACTTATCAGTGGAGATCAAGGTGAAGAAGGCACTGAGAACCTGACTATCTTCCATGTGTCTTGTCAGCAGGTCCCCTGTGCCATTTTTACAACAGAGTACTACATTTTCCATGATCTTTCTTTTCATGCTGAATTGTCTATACACACCCCTTCTGTGGTCATTCAGATCCTTCTTCAGGAGCTTTGGTGAGCTTTGGCTGTCCCGGCCCTGCGTCTGCACACCTGGACAGTGTCTCTGTATTCACCCCAGGTCACCTGCCCCTGCTTCCATGCCTCACACATCTTTTATGTTTGAGTTACATCAGGATCTTGTCTGCTTTCCAGGATTCCTGCTACCTTTGCAAGGCATGCAGGGGTCCAAAGGAGCAGCGTGCCCAGCTGACAGCACGATTCCAGAGCAGCAGCATGTCACCATTTTCTGCCTGAAGCGCTGGAGGCTTTCACAACCATTTATCTGGGGCACTGCAAACCACATCACTATTATTTTTGCCCCATAGGAATCCACCTCCTGCTGTGGGGACCTCTCCTGTGAGGACACAGAGGCTGCCAGCCCTCTGATGGAGGTCACCATGCCTCCCTTGTGGCCACAGCCCCCCTGGCTGTGCTGCAGGGAAGGCTGCAGCCCGGGAGAGGGATGCAGCCAGGGCAGGCTCGGGTCGCTGCCTGCTGATCACCTGCAGCACACACATGAGCTGAATGACAGAGTGAGCACAAGCGTCAGTGGAGCAGACAAATGTGATAAAAGATGCTGTGAGGGCGGCCTGAATAATTCTGTGAAGAGTGCTGGCTTGTCATTGGGGTACTAAAACCTTGGAAAATTCACATTAAAGGGATACAGCACTTTCTTCATTTCTTGGTCATAACGTAGCAATTCCAAAGTATAATGCACAGCTAAGGCTTAGAATACAATAGGCAAATTGATCTTTCACAATTTTCATCTGGAATATCAGAATAAAACACCACCCTCAGCCCCTTTCAAATGAGAACTTTCTCTGGCTCTCCCTCACTGCTTCCAATTGTAAAGACCTTACCCATTGCCTGTATTTCTTACTTATTTCCTTCTAAAAATACATTTTTTTCCTAATGTTTTTGTATTCAATATGACCATGCTTACTGCCAGAACAGAAACAGCTCATTCCTCTCTTACAAGGCTGCAGCTGAAGTGCCTCTCCTAAGATTAAAGGAAAATCCCTCCTAGGTATGATTTGATTTGAGCATTAACAAGACATCTGCCGAGATATTAGCACAATTATCCAATATAGTATACACTCTTCTAATTTACTATTTTATTTATTTATTTCCAACATAGACTGTGTTTCATTAACTAATACCTCATTTCCAGTAACCATAAGGTGCTGTCCATGAAGTTGGCTAAGAAAAAAGCAGAGATAACCTCAAGATTTATTGTCTTCCCAAGCAGCACATTCCTGGTCACAGAAGCTGGAGAACAGGGAGGAAGAGCTTGTGCTCCTGTCAGGAATAACCTTCAACCCTATTTTGGAAATAAATAGGAATTGTACCAATTCCTCCACATACGAGGTTTTGTCTCTGGTCATATACTTCATGCTGCTTCAAAAGAGAAAAAAAGAATTAAAAAAGAGACTGACAGAAAATTTTGCTGTTCTGTTCCACTTCATGTCCAGCACTAGTAAAGCAACTTAGATGTGGCAAAGAAATGAGAAGGTCCAGTGTTCTCTGCTACAGTTTGACAACTTTATTTGTCATCTTCCCTGGAAAGTCCATTTTTATAGATGTTTAACATCTTTTTCTTAATCATAGGAAAGAGACAAAAAGGACTTATGCAAAACTGTCAAGCACTAAAGAGATTATGCTCAATGTCCTTCCAGTAGCTTGATATTTAATATTTCCCTAGAAGCATTCCAATTGCTGAGTGGGGTTGGGTTGTTTTCAGAACATATTGGAAAATACATAGACCTCTGTCTGGTGTTTGTTCCCAGCAATGATTGGATCAATTTCTCCTCCCCTTTTGGGGGAAGAAAGCTATCTTTATCACAGGAAACATTATTTTCTGGTTTTCATCTCCAGGTGTCTAAGAAGCTCAATTCAAAGAGTTTCCCAGAGGTGCAGATCCCTGACTGAGACAGACACAGTAGGGCTGTGATGCTTTAAAGAATCAGTTCTTCCTTGTGGTGATTTGTGGTTTTACAAAGAAGACAGAGACTCGAAAGCAATGTTGTAACCAAGGACTCTAGGTTGTGGAAAAGGCTAAATTTATCTTGCATTTTCTATTTTATTACTCATTTCACTCCTTTTTCTTGCCTCATCCTCCACTTACTGGAGGCAGCTCTATCACAGGGATATAACCCCTGGTCATCCCTCCAGAGCAAGCAACAGAAAAGAAACTCATTTTTCTATCTCATTCTTCAAATGCTCTTTTCTGCACTTCCTCTGTTTCTTCTAACAACAATATAGCTGTACCAAAGTTTTTGACTCTGTGAGGTTTTTTATTTCTCTGTTGTTACTTGCAATTAGCTTAACAACTTATCACTCATCCACAGAGGCTTTAAATAATTTATATTTCAGGGTGTGCTTTGCAGTATTTCCTCTCAATCCTTTTGCAAATTATTCTTTTTTTTTTTTTTCCTCAAGAATTCTTTGCTCATAAACACTACCAATCTATTTTACTTAATACATTTCTGATTGTATTAAATTGGAACATTTACATGTTAATACACCTGTATTTGTATCCAAAATCCATCCCTAATGATCATGGTACTTACCATATCCATTTTACTTAATAAAATTCAGTCTGAAGTTTATCCTTGCTGAGTTGCCTATAACACATACTGATATAAAAATGAGTTCTACATGAAACTCTAGTCCTCCTTATTAATGATTGAATAAATTATACAAATTAAAATTCCCTAGATATCACTGCAGTCACTAATCTAATGCTCTCAGCCATCTCTGAGTGTGCTTCCCTATCCTGAACCACAGGTGGTAAACACTTTTTCCTTCCCCCTCAATACTTCAATTTAAACTGAGTCCAAATTTCCACATTCTCCATCATTTTTAATAATCCTCATCACGTGCTGAAAAGAGTTATTAACTCACAGTGCCACCTTTCCCAATTTTCCTTACAAAATATTCTGATGCAGAGGATGTCCTCTGAATTCCTAATCCAGTCATGACAGCACACACTACACAAATAAGAATTGACATTGCATGAGCCTAAGTTTTGTAAACAGTATTAATAAAATAAAAAGAAATATTTACAACCATTGTCAATAGAAAGACTATTGAGACCTTTTATAGAATTTATGTGCCAATATGTTTCTTCTATGGACTGATTTAAGGTTAATATTTTAAAGTTCTTGTGGTTTTAATAAAAAATATGACTACCAACCTTGTTCTAACCTCCATAACCAACAGAGCAAAGATCTTGGGCTTCAGAAGAGGAGCTTCTTCTAAAACTCTATTTAAGGCCCCTAATCTCTGTAGCAGATTCATTTCTATAACATAATAAATGGAATATAAAATTGAATAAAAACTCTGGTAAGCTGCTGCCATGCTGGGGACTGATTCCCTTTGGATCTGCACAGTTGTGAAAATCGCTTTTGCTGCTTCTCCTCTCTCTTCCTTGCCCCTCTGTTTTTTCCCTTATCCTTGTGAGTGTGGACTGGGTGAATGTGGAGCAACACATTGCTGATTACTCGTTCATTCACAGCTGTGGACAGAGGGACAAGTTATTCAAAATTAAGTTATTCAAATAAGCTAGAAATACTTATTTGAATATCTTTCTCCCAGCAGTTGTCAGTTGTCCTGAACTTGTAGAGTTGAAACAATCTTGGAAAATCTCTGTCTTTCCATTTAGTTAAAACTGACCCATGGACTCATGTTAATGGAAAACAGAAGGAGAGAAGAGGCATGGGACAGCATGCAAAAACAAACTCCCTTTTTTGGCAGCCCAGGCTAAAAAGCAGGAAAGTTAATTATGTCTGTCCAATCTATACTTCATTTTGAGCCTTAAAGGGTACACCACGCCCAGGAAGTCAGTTTTTCACATTCCTTCTCTAAATTTAGTAGCGTCAAAGAAAATCATGGGTGTGTTCTGATTACTTGGCTGCCAATGAGAAGTACTTCCTTACTGCTGCCCTCATATGCCATAGGCCAGAAATCTCTATTTCTTTGTGCTATATATTTAACAATATGACCAGTCCTCATACACCAATACTAGTAGACCTTAAAAGATAGATAATTAAAAATAAGTATCAAAATCAGGCCTTTCTTCTCCTCATTCATGAAAAGTGAACTTCCTTTCCCTGTAAAACATCAGAACAATATTCTGGACAAGAGATTTTAAAAAGAGGTTTTCTGCCTGTCCAAGGATGACTTGAAACTTCAGGATGCACAAATGAGAAATTAATATTTGGAGAGCACCACTTCTCAGACCTAAGCCTGCACATCAGTAAGAAAGGCACTTGAAAGCCTGGAAAAAATCAGAAGTTTGTCTCGGTCTAATATTGCCCTGAGTGGCATAAGAATATGATTCTTCCCCTTAGCCTACCCCTCCTCTCTTATTCTACTAAAAGGTAAAATGCACAGAGTAAAGGTACCTTGCACTTCTTCCCAGAACAATTTAAAACTGTTTTTTTTTTCTTTTCCCTGTGCCAGAGTAGATACTTGACAAAAAGCCTCTCAACTGTAATTTCTTCCTTTACCTCATGCTATTTCACCATTTCTTTCATGGCTTTATTGAGGACACTAATAAGTCTTCTGCTTTATTTCAAGGATGGTAAAGTCCAGAAATATGATCAGAGAAATGGACTGGGACAAGAATACAAACAGTTTCTGTACCCTGTTTTCATTATCAGTCCCTGGCTGCCACCCATTTTTTCTATGTCCTTACCTCTTCAGCATCTTTTCAGATTTGCTTTCTTCTGGCTCTTCCTTTTCTACTTATTTAAAATACATCAGTGTTTTAAAATGATAAATCAAATTATCTTTATTTACTTTTCCCTGCTAAGATTCATTTGACTGATGTACACTCATAACTTTATACTAATTTCTGAGCTTCATTTACTTTATTCTCATTCATTTTAAAGATGGAAGGATTTTATTCTGAAGTAGTTTCTTCAGTTACAGGACTTAAAAACTCTTTTTTCTCTATAAAATAAGTGCTGATATTTTATCACAATCATGAGCCTTCAGCTAATTAGAACTTTAAGAGAAACAAAACTGTTAAAAAATTTGTGGTAAAATAGAGTGAACAGCACAATGGTTCCTGGTGTCCATCTTCACTGTGCTAAAAGGGAGACAAGAAATAAAGAAAATCACCACACCAGAAAAACACAGCTTGAAGAAATGAGCCAAATAAGTCCCGTTCTCTTGGACTGGTGTGTTAGAAGCATCCCTCCTGTGAGCAGCTCTCTAACATGCACATGGGTCCTGGTTTGGAAAGACAGGTGTCTGCCAGGGAAAATCTGGAGCCTCTGTTGGAATGGAGAATGTAAACCCCCTCCCTCTGAATTATGATAATTTTGAAATTAGGGGGCTCTCAGGCAAAGATACAGGAATAGGAATAACAGTTCTTTACTTGGAATATTAAAAATAAAAATACAGTAGTACAAAAAAGCAAACAAACCAAAAAGAAAACACTGACAGAATCAGAATGCAACCTGACACCCTGTTGGTCAGGGTGTTGGGAGCAATCCAATGAAGTCCTCCTGGAATGACAGGTGTGGTTCTGTTGGAGCAGACAGGATCCTGTAGAATGGTGTAGTTTTCCTTGAAGATCCAGTGGTGGTGACAAGGGTCCAGCCTTCCTCTGGGAATCCAGTGGAAACAGGCTGTCCTGGTGTTCTCAGTCCCAGGTTTTATCCATGTAGGAATGCTTCGCTCCTCCTGCTGGGTGGAGCATCTCCCAATGGGATGATATAATTTTATCAGTCATGGAGTGGGACTCAATGGCCCATTAACAGCAGATATCCCCCGGAGGGAGGATGGGTCACGGAAGAGATAAAGAAACACTGCCCCACCTGGTTTTGACAGCTGGCCCATTAACAGAAGAT
The DNA here is from genome assembly GCA_910950805.1 of Acrocephalus scirpaceus scirpaceus. Classification (NCBI taxonomy): domain Eukaryota; kingdom Metazoa; phylum Chordata; class Aves; order Passeriformes; family Sylviidae; genus Acrocephalus; species Acrocephalus scirpaceus. Next base: position 9,515,395 of record OU383774.1, read on the forward strand.
ACTCCCCCCCTCCCCCTGGAGTTATGAGGAATGGATCATAGAAGACATAAAGGAAAACACCTCCCCAGCCAGTTTCAACAGATGGTAATAGAAAACATAATTCTTTTGGTTACATCTTGCATTGCAAGACAACATGGTTCTTGGCTGACAGCACATTTTACTTCTCAGAGATGATGAATTTGGATTAATATATTCATTATGTCTATGCTCAGAACAAATACTCACATATTTATGTGCTATCATTTTTTCATTGTGTGAAAAACATATTGTTCGAACTTACAGGAATGACCAGTGGTAATAAATCATAGTTTGAAATACATTTAATATGACACTTCTGTCAGTAAGCCATGGGGGAAAAGGAAAAAACTTTGCCTCATGCATATGTTTTGGGGACATTTTGTTCTTGTTTCTCATTGTCTCACTTTTCCTGATTCCAGTCAGAAACTCAGCAAATGAGGACTGACTTGTTTAGCACCCTCCAAATGTGCTGAAATGAGTTTAGTCACAGCCCACACAGAATGCTATTTCTGTTTACTGAAGTCCAAATCTGCTCTACAACAAGGATCGTGGATCAAAGATCAGCCAGCAGGCAACAGATAGTTCATTTCCAAATCTTACATGCAAAAGAAGACCAAAAAAATTGTTATTTTATCAGGCTTTCCACAAAATAAGTGTAAGCATCATGCAGGTGGGTTTTATATAAAACACATATAAGGATCACAAAATGGGCTCAATCGAACAGCAGAATATATTAATCATAAAAGTGTAACAACAGATTTTGACAGCAAGGTGACTGTCCACTTCTCATGAGGCTTATTTTGTAGCAGATTGTTTCAATTCAGGTCCATATTAACTGTTTTCTTTTAGATTACACCATTAAAAATACTATTTCCCTTAAACAGGTTATCTAAAATGCTTTAAAGATGTTTTTATGGCATACCTGATGATATAATGAAGTTCATTTAGCTCCTATAAATATTCTTAAAGGGGTGTTTTCAGCAGGTCATTCTTCTTCCACACCAGGCCATGCAGTGATGTATGATGCCATTAGCAGGCCATCTTCAGCCCAGTTTCTCCACCAGATGTATATATTTTTAATTATTCGTTCTTTGTCAGAGTGAGTGACATTTTACTGGATGCTGTACTGAAAGTGGCAGGCAGTTGATGAAGTGCTCCATGGACCTGTCCTTCCACTCATCAATTTCTTGCAGGTATACAGTTTTGATTTTAAACACTATAATTCCATGTCAGAGGAGATGTATACAAGTTTAGGGGGTCTATTCAATAAGCCATAAATTCTGTGGGGGGTTCTTTTTATTACTCTAAGATGGGGTGCCTTTGCTGTTTTCAGCTCAACATAGTTCTTGTTTTCACGTTCATCTATGAGATCTTAGTCATAATTCATAATTTTTTAAAGAACGGAAAGGAAACTCAGGCTCAGAAACACAGGCTTTATTTATTTCTTTGCAATAAAATTGGTATTCTCTCCAATTCTACATATGCACAATTCCTACTCAGGGTGGCAACCTTTGTTCCCCATTTGCTTTCTGTCTCTTTATCCTAATTGGGTCAGAATAAATGTTATATTACTTTGTGAATGCCAGAGAGGAAAGTATTCTTGAGGAAAAAAAACAATTACACACATTAACCACCTTTGCATCAAAATTCTGTGACTCTCAGGTTAATCCACGCACCTACAGCTTGCACATACAGCTCTTTTTTCTTTTCCATTTTACCTATTACAGAGCAGTTAGTACCTAGGCATTTTTCCACTGGAAGAGATTATCGATACGATCAGAGTAATCTCTCAAACTCCATTCCCACAAATGAAAGTTGTGCTCTATAATGTCTCTCCTAAAATACACAGCATTTTTTACTCTGTGTTTGGCTTTATTTTCTCTCCTTTCTCTGTGTCTTCTCTAGCTTTATAATATCCTGTCCTTGTTGGATCAAACCTATGGTAGATAACCAAGCTAACATTTTTCCAAAGTAAAACTCAGTCCTCCAAGCCAATATTTTAGCACCATCAAATAACTCTCAAAAATATTGAGGTGAAATAAAATCTTTTAAATTGATCTAATCCACTAATTTATTTTGTGTAAACTTCCTCTACCAGTAAAACATGTTAATACATGCAATAAGCATTTAAAGGGGCCAGGCAAATTTAAAAAAAGAGAGAATGGACTAGAGTCTCTGTACAAACCTAGTGATTTACAGGTCCTGATATTTTTCAGTAATATCACTGCTAAAATATTTTGAGGTTAAAACTGAGTTGTATCAGGTAAAACATTGATGAAATTTTAGTGTATGAGCTGAATTTTACACTAGCCCAAATTCAGGAAATGTGTCTTCCAGTAGCAAACTAAAGCACCTAAAGTAGGAGGGCCCTTGTTCTGTTCATGGAGAAACAGATTGCTCAGAAACTCAGCCCACCTAAAATCCCAGTTTGTACCTGGCATCTCCTGTGGCTAAACTGATATCACAGAAACACTCACTCCACTGCAAAATTCTTGGTCCTCATTCACAGAGAGACCCCTGACTATGCAGGATGGACCATGTCTCTCTTGGGTAAAAGGTCCATGTCCACATTGAATGTTGGAATATCTACTGTGCTTTAAAACTAAACCAAAACCCCTAAAACAATAACAAAAATACCCCATTATCAAATCAGAACCAAATTAAAACCTCAGTTCCTTTCCCTCCCCCTGCACCAAAAAGTAAAACCAAACCCAAAAACCCCAAAAAAGATTAAAGAGCAAACCTGAACACTTGTACCCTGATCTCCCCATGATTCATAATTTTTTCAACCTTTTAGTTTGGTTTAACTCTCACCAACAAACTTCCCAGATCACACCTACCATATTCTTGATTACTTTAGACTGTTTCTTTCAGACATAAGGCTTGGCCTCTGGTCCTTTTTAAAAATTTACCAGGTTAGTTTTATTTGATTTAGTCTGTGTGAATTCATGCCCATGGATTTCACAGTGATAATAAAATGGCTTCAGTTCTTCAAGTGATATTTACTATGGACCATAGGCACACACACCAAAAAAAAATCTGATTTCTTTTGTTGTACAGGTTTTTACAGTGAAGCAACAATTAATGAAAAAACAATAAAATTGTTCTCTTTAATTATTTTATAAAGCTAATTGTTGCATTTACAACTGCAGTGTATGACTACATTATTTGTAAACCTTCTCATTGGGTGTGATATCTCAGAAAAACAACAAAACCTTATGTTATAAGCCCATCATTATCTCAACATACAGGTAAAAGTATATATATTTTTTCCTTTGGCATAAAGTTCAAAGAGGTCTTGCTGCCAGTAAAGACTAATTTATTGCAGTATGTGGGTAAACATATTGCAATCAAATATTTATCAGTGAAGAATTTACCTTTCCTTAGCTTAGTCCTGATATGTCAAATGCCATATTCATATGCCATATGCATATAATGCATTTCTCTGGGAGAGAAAGGTAAAATATAACCTATGCATATTTTAACTCACTTAAAATACCTCTGCTTGCTTTAACCTGCAGAAAAAATAGATAGCCACAACTGGGCATGACAGAAACACCAAATCTGTATAGACTAGTCTCTCTATTAACTTTCAAAAATCAGTTGAAATAGAACAGTTAAACATAGCTAAAGGATTTTTCAGACAGACAACTAAGCTTCAGTGGAAGCTATTGAAGTTCAGGCTTCTAAAAGCTTAAAACATTTTTAAAATTTTACCTTAAGTTCTTAAAAATCACAGAGTAATTTTGGAAACTACAGCCAAAAGAAATATTCTCATCTTCTCTTATGACTTTTCATAAAGTGCAGCAGGAGACACCAGCATATTCTCTCTGATATATTACAAAATAAGAAGAATTAGCAAAGTAAAGATACAAGATATACCAATATCTGTTGAAATGCATGTGAAGTATGAGATATCTATACAGTGTGGTGAGATATTTGTATTATCTGTTTAATTGTTTAACACAGCAATACATTGCACCCATTAAACTCAGAAATTGTGTGATAATAATCCAGTAGGGAGAGCTAGAGTGTAATACTTTTGCCAAGCACTTAATGCCAAGGATTCAGACTGCATAATCAATTAGAGAAGGCATTGCTATTATGATATGCATTTCTGAAGGACCTCTCCAAAATGCCTAAGCTCTCTTATTTACATTTTGACTTGTGTTGGTTACCTCAAGGAGAGAAACCAATCTTTCCTCCCTCCAATAAGAGGAAGCTTTTCAGAGACACAAAACTGTGTCCTTCCACAGCCTGTTGTCCATCCCCTACTGAAATAATTTGCCACAACCCAAAGGCTATGACACTCTGGGTTCAACACCATCTGCAGAACAATGACAACAATAACTGTCAGCTAAGTCAGTACCCCTTAGTATGCAGTCACATTTTTTCTAAATTTGAACTTCACAATAGAAACCTGAATTTGGCCCAACCACTGTGCATCGAATGCTTGGATGTTCTTGTAAATCAGTCTTAATCATTTTGTTAATTCTTAATCATCATCCTACAGGGGTTTATATCAGGAGACTTGTGCAGATTTGCAACTTCCAACAAATAGAGAGTTATCTGAAATTTGATGAAACCAAGATATATTGTATTAAAACATTCTAGTTCATTACTTGCCCTTATTTGGATGAATTTTATGCCCCTCTGCATTTAATCTAGCTATAAAGATTTCAACTCTGCATGAGATAGATAGATAGATAGATAGATAGATAGATAGATAGATAGATATACCTATACAATGAATAAGGCTGTAGAGGCCAGGATTCTCCAGCCTAGGGCACTGCTATCCCTCTTCCTGCTTTCTTCCTTCTCCATGTGATTGAACACCATATGTCTGCAGTGTTTTAGCAGATCTCCCAGATCTTTTCAGCTCTTCTTGCACACTCATCTAAGAAATATGGCTCAGTTACAGCTAGAAGACCTGCTTCATGAAGCAAATTGTTTTCCCCAAGTTCCTGGAAATGCCAGTTGGACCCAGTTATGGTGCAGAGCAGAAATGCTTGTGCAGAACTGCGTTACAGAGTGCTGAGAGGCAGGACACAGACAATACACAAAGGAAATGTCCTACAAATGTCTTGGCTCCAAGTGATTGCTGAGCAGCCTGCACTCGTAACAGCAGGAAAATTACCGAGTAGAGAGTGAAGCAATTAAAAACTGTTCTGGGTCTGGCACATTCCTGAGACACAGAGGGCAACTGAACAAATTCAATAATGCTGTACTCTACATTTGTCAACACTAAAAATATCCACTCACAAAAGTTATTTCTGTCCAATATTAGTCAGTCCTAAGGCACACAGTTATTATCAGATTTTTTACACATAAAACCATTGTACAGACATTTGGCCAGTTATGAACATCATGCAGTAGTTGCTCAGAAAGTAGAGTGATGTTTATCCAGAAAGTGTATTTGTCTAGTGAGATATCCAGAAGGCAAAGAGAGAACACAGAGGTCTGCTAACATTTGTAAAAAATGATCAATGGTCAGGGATCAAACCTTGTAAAGCTGACTTGTGTTTGACAAGAGTTGTAATGTGATGGAAGGAAAACATTAAAGAGCAATTTGAAAAATGAGGATTATAATTAAATATGCCCTCTATCTGAAATATTTTGACAATAAAAAACAGGTACCAGCAGTCTTTCTGCCACATCATTGTCTGTCTAGAAAAAAAACCCAAAAAACCCTGTTTTAACTAAAATAAAAAAATAAAATTTTGAAAGCCAAATAAAAGCAAAATTTTGAAACAGGATTAGTATTAAGGATGCAATTTTTCCAGGCAGAAATAGATGCAAGGTATAGTGATGTACAGATGACACTGAGCACCATTACTATTGATGCCAGGGTAGAAATGGTGTTCAAGTAACAAAGCACTTGTCAAATAGACACATGAAATTGGACACCAGTTTATATTTTTCACTAGAAAATAACAAAACAGTACCAGCATAACAGGCTGGTTATACTGCTAAACCCCTCGCTCAAGAGAAATCAGAGGAAAGCACATCTGCCCCATTAGAAATTGATGCCAGAGTGATTTGGGGCTAACACCACCAGAGATGAAACACCCGCTGTAATCCACAATTTTGAGAGCTGCTACTACCTGGGGAAGGCTGAGCTCCTCTGTGCAGTGGGGAGAGATGGCAACTGCAGCTGTGCTGTCATAACAAGGTTAACCTGCAGTCAGGGAAGTTGTCAATCCAAATGGAGACATACAGTGGAGGGACCAGGCTCGGCTTTCCCAGCCTCCCCCAGGGAGGGATACCACAGCAGCTGAGTCACATCTGCCCAAGGAGGCCTCAGTGAGACAATTTCCTCCTTGGCTGAGCCAAGTGGAGGATCTCGTGTCTGTTTGGGCTGATACAACTAATAGGTTTATCCTTTTGCAGCAGCAGCAGCAACACTGCTGAAATTTTAGAGGATAGCAACAGATTATCACAAGAGGATTATGCTTCTTAATTGATATTTCTGGTACATTTGACTGGAAAATGAAGGCATCAGGATGTGGATGCTGAGCTGTCTCTGTAAAGAGGTGGTGGAAATTGGGGCTTTTGCTATGGCACAGCCGCTCATGTGCAAGAAGTTTCTCACTACAAACAAACTACTTGGTGGTGAAGAACACCAAAATAGCCAAAGTTCCTTGGTACCCCGAGGACTGTGACAGTGAAGGGGTTTAGTAGCCCCCACCTGTATCCTGCCCCTTCCTCCACACCTCTAGTCCTGCTGGTAACACTCAAGTTGCAAGTAAAGGTAATAAACATCCCTCTCTCTCTCTCTCTCTCTCTCTCTCTCTCTGATATTTGCCTTAGCACCTTTCATCCAAAATGAATAATATACCTTTGCTGATGTTTCTTTGGAAATGATGTAGTTTCAAGAGATCACATAGGAAATCAGACCAGCTTTAACTTGTAATGAAAACTGGTTAAAATTTATGCTGTTCTTCACTTTTATTATTTATTACATCCTTGCCAGAGTATATTGATTTTGTGCCAACCTCTGTTCTTGTCACAGTTTTTGTCACACAAATGAGGTTCCAGAAATGTAATGCCTATATTTTATGAAATACAGTCCTATGCCATTTCAGGATGACCTTTTCAGTATTCTGCATTCTGATGGGTTGGCTGTTTGTGAGGCAGGGGCCTATTCCATCTACACCTTATTCCCTCAACCCCCTTATCCTGTTTTAAAAGTAATTTAAATAGAGCTTGCTATATCAATTTTTTTTTGTTTGTATTGGCATGCAGAGTTGATAATCTCCTTTCTGAAAAATTGGTGAACTCTGGACAGCTGGCTTTTCATTGTACGTGCCTCCATGCAGTTTCTGTGTAAGAATGAAGTTTTAACTACAGCATTAATTTTATTATTAGGATATAATTAGTTAAACTGATGAGACTATTCTGCTTTTGCTTCCAAGCCAAGTTAAATGTACATTTGAAACAGAATTATGAAGCACACTAATGAGGCAACAGTTTACCCAAAGGAGTATCCCTCAGCTGTGACTGACCAAGAAGTAGCACAGGCCCCAAAAACAGACACATAGACTTACAGAGTCGTCACAGTGCTGCCCATAGAATGGTGGAGCATACACAAAATGCAGAGAAGAACCCAGATGTTTTGCCCTACAGTGGCAGGGTGTGTCCTTTTAGTGTCTGCATCTGTAGGAAGAAGGAATATCATAAACAGCTGTTTATGGTCATTCCTTATTCACTTTTCTGACAGTAGCAAGAGAAAAAGGCACAAAAAAACTTTCTTTAAAAAGTATACCTGGTTCTCAGCTCTTTCCCTTTTTTTTTTCAGCTTGATAATAGCTCCTTACAGGATTCATGAAGGCATCTGTTCCAGTTAATCACTCCTATCCCACAGATTATGGGAGCTGCTGACTCTTGATTTCTCTTATGACATCTTTAGCATGTGGTATTTTCCCCAGTACACAATAATTAACTTTTGCACTGAATATTTCAGAACACACAACAAAAGGCTGTGAAATTATGTATCTTCACAAGACAATCCAGTGGGTAAGCTATTTAATCAGAGTTCAGGGAGCTGAGAATTTTTGCTAGTCCCCTTTACGGCTCTGGTAGTCCTCTGAGCCCATGCTCTGAGCCTCTGCTGCCGTGGCAGCTCTTCCCATCCATCTATTCTGGCCAGTGGTTCCCAGAAGCACGAGCTCGGAGGGAGCTGACAGCCAGCCAGACCTCAGCACAGCAGTGCAAGTGTAGTGACAATGGCTCATCTGTGACAGATTATCCAATTCCTGTGTGCCGTGGAGACAATTTGTGTATGCACAGGAAATTCCATCCATCTGGGACATTTCTGCCTTGCTGCTCACGCTTTTGTCACCTGTGCAGTGTGTGCAGAAGTCCTGACACATCCTGAACACTTCTGATTCCCAGTGCATGTGTACTTTTTGGGTGCATTTTTTTCTGCCTGGAAAATGTATGAGCTGGGAGTCTCTCAAGGAAGTGCAGTGGAAAAGCAGATTCTAACAGATTTTTGCCAGCTGAAGCCTCTGCAGTGTGTACACAGGGTGGGCAACTTCGGCATAGTGGGGTATTGCTTCAAAACTCCTGAAAGCTTAAAGAGAAACATTTTATCAGGGGACAGAGGGGCAGGGGTGGGAGTAAAGAAGCGAGATTTTTTTTCCTATCATGTTCAGAAGGAAAGCTGAGCAGGGATATAATATAACAATAGTAAAATAGTTGCTAATATTGAGCAACTGTGGAGCTGCATCACCCCCCAGCAGTTACAAATCATCACAGCACTGCTCAGGTGGGTGCCCTTTGTGCAGCACCATGCCACACCACCACTGCTTTGTTTGGAACATCAGAAGCCTGCTGCTTCTCCTGGGGAGTCTCTGCCTCTCATTAAGGCAAGCAGAGACCCCCACAGAAATATTCCAGGCACTGCAGAGCAGGCCAGCTTGAGCTGATCTGCACTACCTCGCTGAACTAGAAGTTTCTCTTGGTTGTGAGTTCATTTCATTGCACCTTTTACAGGACAGATCAGCCTATTCATAATTTTCAGGGGAAAAAATGCTTTGGATAACTATAAAATAGCAGATAGAGCAGTCAAACCAATGAGGCAATTACACCTCATACTGAAATTATTAAAAAGCCTGAACTGCAGTGCAGTCAGGGAAAGGCTTCCTACCCTGCCTGCACAGCTACTTGAAAGAATCAAGTCAGAAAGAAGCCACTCTTCTTCAGCAAACAAGCAAACTTTTAAATAACATGTACTTTAGTCCCTGAATATGTAGTTAGACCTCTGAGCAGTTAGTTATCTTCACACATTTCAAAGCCATTACTGTGAAAAATTCAAGGAAACATAAGCAAAAAAATATGAAAATGTAAATACATGTGAGGCAAAGCCTTTCCTGCAGAGAACAAGAACCCAGAAAAGCTTATAGATCAAACAGTCTAAGGAAATATATTACCATTTCAGATTTGTAAGGGTTTTCTTAGGAGGATTAAACACCTCCTTTAGAAAAAGTTCATCTTAAAAGCTGTCACTTCTCATCCACATTGCCCTGGAGGTTTAGGAGAGGTCCAGGCAGCACTGCAAGTCAGGATTTTATTCAGCATTTCCCAGTCAGTCTCATAAAATTCAGGCAAGCCTAAATGAATATTTGGGAAAGACAAGTTTTGTTGAAAAACATTCCCGAGCTGTATAAACAAGGACAGCCAAACAGCAGGAGCAGGGTGTGGGAGGTGGAAAGGCTGTAATAAATGCAAGCAAGACACTTTGTGAGTAACAAGGCACTGCTTAGCTGCCATCACCAACACGGGTACTACCTAGAGGAAACATTTTCAAAATATTGCAGCTATGTTAAACCAGTAACACTTCCCTGATGCAAACACAGCAATGCTGATCTATCCCAGCTGAGCACCTGGCTCTTGAGCCCTCTTTAGATCTACCATTGTAGGCAAAATTACAGCCAGACAGAGCTGGACACCACACCAGATAGAAATTCCAGTCTGTAAACTGCCCAACACGCTGCAACCACACCAGCCAATGGAATACTTACTCTTTGCCAGTGAGGACAATGAGGCATGGGCCTGGAAAGCTGGAAAGGCACGGTCTGAGCTCAGCTGCAGCCCCGAGGGCTCCCAGGGCCACCAGCCAATACACCCAAGCCCTGTTGCCCACGTCAGCTTGGGAAGTAGAAGCTGTGGCACCGTGCAGAGGGTGAGAGGAGCCAGGTCAGGCAGAGCTCACCAAAGCTGGGAGGTGGGTGTGTGAAACAAAGGGTGCCACGTAGCCAAGATTTCCAAACCCGGGCATGCAGTGAATTGGCTGATGGCACCCGTCTGAGTTGTTTTCTCATGCCAAATCACATTAAAAAGAGCTAAAAGACATTAAACAGCTCCTAATATGAAGCTGCCTTGAAACAATGGCTGGAGTTGTCCCAGAGATGCTGTGTGAATATGGGAATTGCTCCATCAAAACAATTTTCATGTTGCATCCACAAAACAATTTTCCTACTAAACTGTTCAAGCCAGCTGTGTGAAAGGCAAAACAGGCAATGTTAGGCCAGTAAAACTACTCTGGAAAAGTGCAATGTGCACTGCCCTTCCACCCAGAGCTGGGTGGGTAGCAGCAGCTGGAGGACAGAGGATCCATGCTTTCAGAGAGGCAGCCTGTTAAAGCAGCTGGATCGCTGCCTCCAGGGTTCTTCCCTAGCCCCACAGCAGTGACACAGCAGCAAGACTCAGTGTCTGAGCCCCTCTCCTCCCTGTTCCTCACTTCATCCCAGATCAGCTTTCCCTGGACTTTTTTCTATCTTTGACTTACAAGGAAAATCAGTTTCTGCTCACTCTTGAGAATTTTTGGGAGTTGTAAACTAGTGCTGAAATTGTTGCTCCTCATATTGAAGACGATGGCTGGATAGAAAGAGGCAGACCAAAGGTGTGGCCCCAGTGCTCTACCATTCATTTGTTCTGTTTGTATTTAAGCTAAAATAATCTAAGCTGGGGTTCTTCCCTCTAGGCTGCTCTTTTTTGTTTCTGAGAATCAAAGATGTTAAAATCTTACCTCAGCTCCCCATATTTAAAATGACTAAAGAAGTGCCATCATTGCTGGGGGAAGGGGCAGTGAAATGGAGACACTGAAGATAGAACCAGCTGTATCAGTGGGGTTTCTGTAGGCAGCAGAGATCAAAAAAAGATCTGCATGTTCTAAAAACACCTATATGTTTTGGGAGAGAAAAAAAAAAAAGAAAGACATAAAAAAATCTACTGTAATATTCTTGCTCTCTAGACATTAAATACAACAGAGAAGCACAATGTGTTCATTTACCTGAACACCTCCTCATAAAAACAGTTCTACTCCCTCACTTCTTCCAGCTGAGTATTATCAGAGTGCTTTCCTTCTATTTATGGCTTTAAATGTTGATTTTATTCTGTATTCAGAAAAAAAGATGCAAACAAGAAATTCTAGTCAATACCTAAATACTTCTGCTACAAAAGAGTCTTGTCAGAATTTCATATAAGCAATATATGAAAATTTGAACCAGTGGCAGATCTAAAATAATGATAAATAATATTTAACATATATAATAAATATCCCTCTTTTTTTTTCTTTTTCCACACACTGGCAAGATTGTCCCTTTACTTGGCATCCCATTGGCCCAAGTTCCAGACAGGGTGTTTGAAGACAACATCATCACTCACACACCATAAAAATGTCTTTTTTTGATGTGGGTAAAACATTATTTTCCTGAATTCTTGCAGGAACTTCCAGCTAAGACAACAGAAATTCACTCAGGAAGGTACCTCAAGTTCCCCAGTCCTTCTCTGTGTTTATGGCCATACCTGCAATCAGAAGTGGCATAATAACCCCTTTATTTTGGTACTAAAGATGATGGTGACAATTTCTACTGTTCAGCCATTCATGGGCAAAAGACAGATAACAAGAGAGATGCCAGGTTTTAAAAAATTTAAGGTATTCATAGCTCCCCAAATTATGTTGGGTCTTAAAATGTGAAAACATTGAGTTCTAGTCTTGGGAGCATGAAACTTCACAATTTTAAAGCTTTTTAGAACAACCTGGGAGAGCTGGTAAAGTTGCTTTTAAAAAAAAGAGAAAGAAAAGGAAGGAAAAGGAAGCAAAAAAAAAATGTTTTGCATGTTTCAAACATTAACCTGACCCCAGGGGCTGACACTTTAAGAGGAAAATGAGTGTCACAGGACAACTTACGGTAAAGCATGTAAGAACATAGAGACCATAAATCCAATCCAGAAAGAGCAATAATTGAGTACTGATTATGGAACTGGAACACTGGGGGAAATCTGTATAAAAACAAAGAAATAAAGCTAAATAGGTCTTGTTTCTCCCAATCCTTTTATTCTTCCAAGCAAAATGATTTTCAGAAGAAAACTACTAACTATGATGACGTTCCCTCTGTTTTGAAAGTGATTGTCCTATAGGGATCAGTATCTTACTCCTCCTTATATTTGTAAAACTTTTTCCTTCTTCATGTGGATTTCAAATGAAGCACATTAGAATTGCTAATAACATTCCTTACTTAGCTAAGGAATATGTCAGGTCAATTCAGCAACAGAATGAGTCCAAGAACAGCAGAGCTGGAACAGAAATAGATGTAATTATTCTGTTTTCAGTAAAAGGTATATTTGCAAGATCCTGCAAAGAAATGAATATTCAAAACAAACACATTGTCAGGGAAAAAAAAACCCCAAAAAACCAAACTAAACCAAAGAAATTAACAAAAACTGAACCACCCCTAATAAGTAAAGAAAAGAAATACGGACCCAGTAATCACTGTAAAACAAGAAATTTCATTTCTGACATCAAGGAACAAGGTGAGGAAATGGAAGTATGGGCCTTTGACAACTGAAAGGGAAATGTGATGACTAGTGAATCCAATGAGTGACATGAACTATGTTTCATGGCAGCTTACACCACCAAATTCAGCCCAAAATATCAGTAAAATTGTCTGATGACTGTTCAGTGGGGGATGTAAAATTACTTCAAGGATTTCTGTCTGGAAATTGCACCCATGAATCCACCTTAACAAAAATAATTTCTAAATAATTTGGTTTAGAGTAAATATTTTTTGCTCAATATGAGAAATTAATTGATGGCATATAATTTGGTCTACCATATACAGGTAACACACACTGATGGCCAGTGTGTGAAATTCTCCATCATTTTGCATTATAACCCCACAGGTACCTGCCACCTCTCCAATGGTAGGCTTCATACTGCATCAAGCCAAGAACTTAAACAGATAGGAGAGGTAGTATCTCATTTTACCAGCTTCTCTTTCAGTAATCAGCAACAGGCATGACACTCATCACAAAAGTAGATGCACATGTTTCTATTCAGTGTGACAATACTCTATCCTTATACATGGCCCTGGAACTATATACTTCAGAGGGGCACCAGGTCTGTGGGTCTGATAAAATCTGTAACATTCCTTGGCTGGAGCAAACATGGCTCATTTTGTTCTATCAGTCAGGGTGAATTTGAGTAAAGGTGTAAAATATGGCAACTGGAAAGAAAGGTTTTACCCACCTAAAGATCTTAGTCTTACAGTAGAATTTAAAAAAACCCTCTACGTCATACATATGGTTTTTACTCATATTCTAGCAAAGAAGAAACTAATGCCAATTTCATGGTACTGTTCATTTTATAAGCTGTACAAAGCCCCAGAGAACTGTACTTCCTTCCACACAGAAGAAAGTAAATTCTCAGGTAATTATGCCAGCATTTGGTGTGCAACCAGATGCACAGATATTTCCTCACACGTTATGACAAAGCTTCAGTACAGAGGTGTGACTGACTCATGGCCCACCAGGGTCCAGTTCCTCAGCCTCATCCCTCAGCAAAACAGATTGTAAGACACAGAGAAAGTGATTTTTGGTTAAGTCTTTGCCAGATGGATCGAAGGTTAAATCACCTCTAGTAGAGGGAAGCTCCTTGTACTGTCTCTCCAAAAAAGGTTTGCTGAAAGCTGATGTGCTTACAATACAGTTCTCTGAGCATATTTTGAAATGGATATTCTAACTAAGTTTACCAAATGCAGAGCAAATTCATTTTACTTTGAAACTCTAAAAAGGATATTTCATTGTTCTCTGAATCAATGGTGGCATTAAGACTCGTTGGTAATTATCAAAGAGATCATAGGAGCATCTTTGATTGTTTCATTAACTATACCAACAAAGCTTGCTCAAATTTATTTTTACACAATTTCCATTACAAGGCTATGAAAAACAAGATGCTTCTGTCATTAAACTGGAGTTTCATTATTCCTTTGTTCTGTTATTTCAGACCTGCACTGAACATCAAGAAACAATCTGAAGAGTAACTGGGATATCAAACCCAGTGTGGCCTTGCTGGAATTAAAATCATCACCTTAATACCCAAATCTTACAGCACTTTTTGCAGCTCCATCCCTTGATCTTTATAAGCAAGTTAATTGGTATAATCTTGAAGCTTAGTTCAAATTGAAAAAATTCCTTTAAGGCATTGAAAAATTTTGAAGGGTAAGAAGTACTTTTCACTTCTCCTGTCAGGGAGATGACAAGGTGGAGAGAGGGATGTGAAGCCAGAAGTTTGGAGTGAAAGGCCAGAGATATTGTAAGGCTCCAGAAGGAAGAGGCACTCGGGAATACTCAGGAGTAGGAGTGAAAATCAGGTCTAATCATCTCCTTTGTTTTTAGTGGTCCTCGTTAGACACTGCTGAGATTTTGGGCTCTGGTTTAGTTTATGAGTTAAATTTAAGACTTAATTTTAAGTGCCAAGATATGACCTAGATTGAGGGCAAAGTTTCAGGTTTTAATAATTTGTTGTCTTTAAAATTAAAACCAGGAGCCTCTCTTGGATTCTATTTTATCTGAATGGGAAGAAGATCTTGCCTGTAACAGTAAATTGGACTCAACACCTATACAGCATTATTTTATGGTTTACTGGATATTTATTTCAGTGAAGTCTGCATCTGCATTACATTAAAGTCGAAAGGAAAGACACAAATGAAACTCAAATTCAGACCCAAGCAACAGTCGAGTCAGCTATGGAGCTGCTAACTGCATTTGTATTGATTAAATTTACATTCTGGAAATAATGAAGCTACTTCTGCTGCATTTACCTTATCATGATCCTAAGCAAGGCAGAATTACTATGCAAAAGAAAACAATAATACAAAATGGCAGGTTCAGGGAGAGAAAATAAACAAAACAAAACAAAACACACAACCTAAACACACAAAAACCCTCTTGCTCTTTTCCTCTCTCCCTCCCCAAAGCTACATGATTTACTCCCAGTCCATAAGGCCCTTAGTTCCAGTGATTGGGATGATGGATGGCTCTACTTCAGCTGCAGCAAGAGAAGATACAGCAATGCATCACTCTGCAGGAAAAAACAATAGAGCGAACAAAGCAGCAGGACAATGTGGTGGGCAGGAAAGCCAGGGGAATTCTCTGCTGGTGGAAAACCAGACAGCCCTTCACTGGAGAGTGTAAAACACAGCGTGGGGGGTTTGCCCTCCTTGTGGCCATGCTTGTTGAAACCTGATTAAGAGGGGTGACCAACAACTGCCGGAGGGGAAGGCTTTTCTGCTTGAGTTCTGGTGTTGTGACAGAGGTAAAGGCTATCGTGGTTGTGCCATAGCCAATTTCTGCCAATGTTTGTAATTTAATATATTTGAAAGTGAGCTGGGTCAGTTCATGGTTAACCTCTGTGAAAGTTAGGTGACTCTGAAATTTACCTGAGAAATTCTAGAGCAATTGATTAAAACATTTATGTTTTAATGTAAGTCAGTGTTCAAACTCAAATCCAATAAATCAACAATTGCTGTGCTAAAGCTATCATAGTTCCTAGCATAAAACTCAGCAACAAATGTAGTCAAAAAAGAAATGTTACTAATAAATATTACATCTTTTTGGCAAGAAGCAAAAGCACAAGTGAAGGTCTGAGGAAATTCTGAAGGCTTAGGTGAAATGTCTAAAACAACAAGACACATCCAAAATATATTAATTATTTATGTATGTTTTCAGCATATAATGCAGTAATAGTGAATTAATTACAGCTTGTAATTTAGATGATTCAGACAGAATATAAGGAGATAAATATAACCATAAACAAATAAATTTACATAATACACAACACAAAAATTCAAGGGCACTTTCTAATGCCTGAAGGGGTTAGAAAATACTGAGGCTCTTTGTTCGACTTAAATGCTACAATAGGACATTTTTGCACTTTTTACAGGAAATGAAGTTTGTCATCCAGGGAAACTCATATGGAATTCTAATGATTTTTCATTGCTAACCATGTTATTACTGCTCACTACTCAAGCTTCCTCTCATTTTCCATGGTAAAACCTATAGAGTAGCATGTCATTTTGCTGAACTTTAAGCAATGAAATTGAGTTTTTCCCATTCTAGTTGAATTCTCATAGAAGACACCTCTACCATTCTACAGCAAGATAGATAATATTTCACCCACCTGAAGAACTCGGTGAACATTGTTTGAACAACAATGATATCTGCAGTTTTTTAGAGCAGTTTTATGACAGCTGGAATGGGGTCTACTGATTACTGTATTTCTCTTTTTACTGGATTTTTCTTTTTACTGGATTTCTCTTTTGCTTTTCATCTGCAATTCAACAGCAATTTACACAAATAAATAACTTCAGTAATTTGCAAATAAATAACTTCAGTAATTAACTTGTGATTTCAGTTAATTAAAATACCTTGAAAGTTGAGCCTTGCAGAGCAGAAACAAAGATCTCAGAGGACAACTCCTGTTCTGGGAAGGCAAGAACAACTTCTCTGTAAACCCTTTGCAAGGGAGACAGAGGGAATTCCATGTTCAGAGTGGAGAGGAATACTCTGTCCAGGATGTGCATGCCCTGCCTGCACATGTCTCCCACTCCCTGTGTGCTCTAGGCAAGTAGTTGACCAGGATCAGCAGGATGTTTCTTCTTGAAGATGGAACTGATTGAGAAAAAGTTTGAGACCTACAGTCGCAACTGAAGCAATGTTTTTCTTGCTTTAACATCCGAAACAGCATTAAGTACTCTCAAAAGCCAGTCCTACATGTGAAGTTGAACCCCAAAGTGAGTGTACACTTTAAACTTTTATCTCTGTGAGCCAGCTCCCAACATCCCTCAGTGACTGCACAGGCAAGATACATTCATTAATGTCCCTAAAACACTAAAACATTAGAATGGTGATAGGAAAGAAAAGCCCATCAAGAATTAATAATTTTTGCTTTGGAGCAGAGTTTTAATGGACTGCAGTTAAGTAAAGCCTATGACCTTGTATTGACCATGGAAGATGAAACAAAATGTTGAATCAGTAAGGGAGTGCTGTTAATTTTGTACGCTGAATAAAGAAAGGATCCTGTGGACATTATCTATATGTTCATGTAATTACAGATTAGTATATTACTAAATACATAGCAGAGGGACCAAGTAACAATCTTGGCTTTTATGTTTCCTGCCTTCTAGTAGTGGACCTGACAGGTTTTTATGCTTTTGCATGTATTCAAGATAAATGTTCATATTCAACATGAATATTCAGAATTCCAGAGAAACTGAAGTTCTGCAGAGTTGCAATTTGTTTTGTAGTTGGAACCCACTCATCTTGCTTTTTTTTTTAACCCCCAAATCAGAATTCACTTTTGTTGAATTGATGTGAAATAAATTGTTCAGATTTTAAAATCTGATCGTTAAGCCTCTTATTATACTTCTCTTCTGGTGAATTATCACATTTTGAAAAAGTCACAACCCCTTCTGGTAAGTATGAAAGTAGATGTTAGAACATTATTACTAAGGTTGTAAAATCAAGCAATCATAACAAAAAATTGAAAGATTTATCTTCAGCTGATGCCTCATCCCCTTTCCTTATCATCTATTTGCCATAGTCAAATCAGGATAATTAGGAATACATTCTCTGCAATGGATTGGGCTCCCTGTAAAATGACCTCTCTTCTAGCAAAGACTGTCAGTGTTCTGACTGCCATGTGCAAACCTGGTCATGCCATTGCAAAGTTTACATTTTAGTGCAAGGCAAGGCACTGGGAAGGGCCAGAAAGAATGACTGTCATGCTTTCTTTTCTATAGGGGAACTGAGGTCAGCTATAACTCTGCAGTTTAAAAATGAGATAAATGAAAGAACATGCATGAGAAAATAAAATATAAACTAAAACAACTGTAGTACAATAATAAAATATAATCAAACAGTTGCCACAAATCATGAATGACTTGGAGAAAGTAAAGAAGAAAACATTCATGTTTGTAATATAAGACTGAGAGGGAAGTCAGTGAAAGAAAGTACTACTCGTGCTATAATTAGATGATGTTACTCATGGCAGTAGCATTTTTTAAATCTGCTTAGAATATGAATGGGTAAAGAAGAAATGAAATGAAATTAAATGAAGGAAATCTCCATGAATATCTGTGAAACACAGTGATGTAACTGAACTTCTGGTTCATCAAATCACAAACTACAGTTTACTTGTAAATGAAGGACAAATTACAGAATTTGGAGACTATAATGGAGAAAAAATTACCCCATGTTTTCCATTTCTTAAGATCTCAAAGATTTCATAATTTGACCCTGTCAGAGGCCGAATACTGGGTTGGAAGCACCTTTAGTCTGCTCCTAACTGCTGTATTTACTATGTCATAATCCTGGGAAAAGGTTTTAATTTTAATATGCTATCAGCTGAGCAGGCTCCTGAATGATACAAAGAATGAATTCACTTGAATGTTATAACAACATATTCCCTGAGGAAAATATCTGCTACATTCATGAACACCTTGGGCTGTTTTTATTGGTTGCATGGGTGTTGTTTCCTTTCATTTCAATATGCAGTATTTCTGTTTCATGACAGGCCATAGATTTTTCTTCATAGCCAAAACACCTCACTTTACTTGTGACATGAAAGTTCTAGCAGCTACGAGGTTGACTGAAACTTTTTGAATATGAGTCATGTCTACTTTACTAGGTGATTGGAGAAGGTCAGCTTGGCTCCAGCCTGCCTTTCTTTTACTTGCCCACTTCTTTATGGGTTTTCAGGAAATAGTTTTGATCACATGTTGTGGAACCAAGTGCGATCAGAGATGTCTCAGAGTCAGAAGTCCAGACTCCAGCTCTCTCCTGCTCCCCTTGCTATCAGGCACAGGCCGTGTCCAATGGCTGCGCGCAGACAACAAGTTGGCAAAGCCTGCAGGAAGAAATTGGTCAGGCTCTCGCTCTGTCTTACTCTACCTTTTATTTTAATTCCACCAAAGGGTTAATTGTGATTTTAATTCCAGCAGCCCCTCTGCCAGAGAGCTCTGACATTGGGCAGCCCTCTGCAGGCTCTCGAATCCCGCATCAGGCTTGATGCGCTCTGCGAGGTGGCGGGCGCCTGACACGGCTCCAGCAGAGGAGGGAAGGGAAGAGCGGATGGGAGTCATTGGCAGCAGCCTGAACCCAGCAGAAAGGAAAGCCTCGCACACTCCAACTGCTCTCTGCTGTCACTGTGGTTATTAACTTCGTGATAACAATAAGTTTGTAGGCAAATTTGTAACTCAGCTGGGGGAAAGATTGGAATAGACTACATTTTGTTTTTCTCTCTCATTAAACACTTCAAATACAACTGAGAGCAGATTTAATATTTAAAAAGAGAGATTCAAAAGCTATTTACTTCTGGACAGCTTATCCTAAAACTACCTCAGCTTGTTTTTCCTCCCATGCATCTCTAATAAGCAAATATATGCTCACAGTTAACTCTATAAATCTTTGCTATTTAGTGAATACGGAAATAATTTAAGCCTCTAAAGTGTTTCTGCTTAAAGCTTCTCTCCTCTACTCCACCCTGGCCTTGTTCTTCTTCTCATTGCAATATTGTTAAGATAAGCAGAAGTCCTTTATTCATATTCATCATAAAAATACAGGATTTCTCCCTTTCCAGAAGACATGCCACCACTAATTTGGCTGAAAACCATCACCATGTGACAGGCTATTCAACTCAACAGAAGCCTACTGCGGCTGTAGGTCATGTTGTTGTTTTACTGTGAATGGCTTTTGTTTCAGCTGCACCACAGAAATCCTCTTTTTCTTCCAGCACGAGCAGCCAGCTTTGTGAGCTTAGACAGGACCAGAAAGCAGGAAGCAGCACTTCAAGAAGGGACCTGTTCCCTGGTCTGTGGAAGGATACTGCATGAAGGTACCAGTGAGACTAAAGTGTTGGTGTAAGGGGGAAAGCAGAGTTCAGGGGGCAGGGGCTTCCTGGTATTAACAAAGCTCTCAGTATCTTAAGGCAACATATACGGTGAAGTGGTGAAAAGATATAAATATGTAGCAATAACAAAACTATTAATATAAGTCTATTGCTAGTTTTTGACCGTACAGCTTTGTTTCACTAGTGAGATTATTTTATTTGTTGAGGATAAAACTATTTCCAATAAAGCCTCATTGAGCTTTTTAAGCATATTTTTGTTTATTTTGCTTCTTTCAACACAAGTGAGGGAAAAGAAGAAACATTCCCACTACCTTTACTAAGGCCGAGATTATATTCAGAATAGTCCCTTAATTATCCTTCCCTAGTATAGTCACTATTTAAAAATCCCACTCAATAGTTAAGGAAGAAATCTCTTTACAGTTACTAATTAAACACTAATAGCGGATAAAGCTAACTGAAAGAGTACAACGCCATTTTCAACTGTATTTCCTCTTTGAATATCATACATATTTTCTCCAACATTTGGCTAGGCAGGTGGCCAGCAGGCACTGTCAAGATAATTTATGTCTCTTGTTTATTTGAATAATTAAAGTAACAACAGAACTGGAACCCTGCAATTTCTGCACAACCCCAGCTTGCACAATTTCCCATTTCTTCTACTCTTGTCCTCTTCTCCCACAAAAGAAATTGCACACATGAGAAGGAGGCGCCTAATGAATCAGTAAGATCCAAGAAAGTAGATCTTTGTGAAAGGAACAAATTTCTGTACAGTTTACCAACAAGAGGAGAAAACTCCGGTAGCAACGTATGATTCAGCCTCCTGCCCCATGTCTCAAACCTCTCACAGCCACCTCAGTTGCCTCCTCCTCCAGGGAGCTCCAAGGACATCCAGCTTCACCCAGCCCTGCTGCTCGTGTGCTGCAGGCACCATTTGGTGACTGACTGTGACTGCACACTTGGTACGTGTGAGCAGCTCTGATTCTCCTGCTTCTGAAGGACAAAGGAGCTGATGCAAAAACTGCAACCTTGAAATTTTTACCAAGAAATGGAAACCAGTATCAAGGGGCTCTGAATCTCACTTCAACTCCCACCCCATCATGGCTTCTCTGTGGCTGCACTTGCTCACATGGAAGTGAAGGAGCAACTGATAGTGATCTGGATTGATTCCTCTGACCAGCTAAATCTGAAGCATTCCACTAATTTTGGTCAAAAAACTTGGTCAGGCTAAGAGTCCTAACATCACTGACCACAGGACAGCCAGAGTAACTCACAACAGGACTACACTTTTGACAGGTCTCTACACATTTTCTTTGTTGTTACCTTTCTTTTCTAAAGAACCCACATTTTCCCCAGTTTCAGGAGATTTTTCTGAGATTCATGTGGTATGTGCATGTCTCCCCATGCTGCAGCAACGTGGCTGGCCTTGCAATGCAACACAGCTGCATTTGATGGGTGTTTTTATAGCCCTCCTATACTTTTTTAAAACTGTCAGGTGGTTGTAAAAGATGAGAAAACGAAGTGATCTCACTGAAAGCCTTTTTTTTTTTTAATGTCTGCAAAATAATTAGGAGCCCCAAGTCCTGTACTCACAAGCCAGGGGCAAAGTCTGAAGAAACATAAATTATATAAATTGCTTTGCAGATGAGCACATTAGCTAAAAGAGGAGTGTTTTTTTCCTGCTAGGCAGAATTATTTTGCACCAGTATGGGGGAACCAAGCCTTTGCCATACTAATCCTCAATACTGGTGGGTGGCATTATAATCCTAGTATTATTGTTTATGTTCTCTGATGACTAATGTCCAGGACTCTGAGCTTTAGAGTAGCAAGTTCCTTTAGTTTTAGAATAGCAAGTTCTTTTAGTTAGTAAAAGACTTTAGATTGTGTTCACAGAGTTCCTTCTGGTATGTTTTTTACCTCCATACTCATATCTTACTATGAGTTTAAAAAAACCCCAAACCCAAAAAAAATCCCCCAATCAATAGATAATAGTTAATGTGATACTTCTAACATGACCAGTTGCTCACCTCCTCCAATAAAAAAACAAAGGATGTGGAGAGCTGGGTTACAATTTATGGAGTATTGCTAGTCAGTCACTCAATTTCAAGAGTCAGAATATTCTGCCTGTGTTACGTGCTGATTCATCACATGACTGAATATTTTCCTATTTTTAAAAGGCAATATTTTGAGACCATACATCTATTTCTTTGGGGAAGTCCAGAGCAAAATCAGATGTCAGATATACACAAATGAGACACTAAACTATGGTAAGCATATCTGACAGTTCAAAATACATTATTTCTTTGTTGTTGGTCTCAGTGAATTTCTGAAAGAGAAAATAATATTACCTCCTTTATTGCAAATTGTATTATGAGACAGAATAGTTTTGTTCTATAGCCTTGGTAATCTTGTATTTCTACAACTAGAGAAATTGTTTTTAGACTGGGACATTTTTTGACTTGAATTCTACCTCTTTCAACATATCAGTCCAGCAACAAGAAGCTTTTATTTTGATAGGCTTCTGGTTTTGGAAGAATGTTTGCTGCCACGTTGGAAACCCTGCCAAAATGTCTCTAAGTTTACAACTGAGTATAACAGTCTTGGTGCTACATTGATCTTTGCTTTAAGAAAATGCATTTATTAAACTTTTCAGCTAGATTTTTCTTTGGAAAAAAAACCCCAACCAACCAACCAAAAAACCCAAAGCAACAATCCACCAAATAAAAATTGAAAGGATTGAAAATCACACTTTTCAGACATTTGGAATGACATTTCTGCAAGTATTTCTGGTTTTGGTATTCTGCTTATTTTCTTATTCAGCTTCCTATTCTTCTACTTTCTTATTCTGCTTTATTTTTTCTTAGGTTTTGGTATTTGTCTTGGAGCTCTAGAAATCCAATTCTTTTCAAAGTGCTGTTCATTATCAACAGCTATTTTGAAAAAAAATTACAAACCCATTTACTCTCTTACAGAGCTGCTGCAAGTCAAAGTTGTTTACATACATATGAATGTTCATTCTCATATTTGTTGAGAAATATATACAAATTCCTAGAGGGAAAAAGTCTCCAATTTCAGTATAAATACACTTAAAAATGTACAAGAGGAATTTTAAAATACATGTGATTACAAAAATACCTCTTAAAATTAATTTTTAAAGGAAGTCAATTTCTTTAAAACTGAGGTTCTGCTGTGGTAATCTATTTGATTCAAATAAGGAATTTATCTCAAATGCAAGCTATTCTCTAGTTTTGTTAGAGGTAGGCCAAGCACCCTATGTGAGTTCAGGACCCCGTGCGGTGATTTCCTCTTAGCAAGCAGCAATTACAAGGATTAGGGGCTGAGGCTCAGCTCGGTGGAGATGAGAGGTATTTAGCCATTTCTCTGGCATTGCTTTGGGGCACACAGACAGGTTCCCATGGGCCCTGAGCAGTGGAGCCTCTTCCAGCAGCAGGCACCAGAGCAGCCCCCTTTTGCTGCTGCTGCAGCTCCAAATGTCACATACCACAGGTGATGCTCATTACGGGAGCTACGGGGATATAAAGGAGAGCACGGATTATTGCTGATGGTGGAGTGCCAAAGGTTAGTGAAAAGCTGGATTGTCTGCTGGACCAGGGTAGATAAGAACACAAAAGGGCACAGAAATGGATTTGAATACAGCCACTTATCAGTGTGCCTTTTAAACTACATTATGCTCTGTATAATGGTGTGCTGTTAGCACTAAAACTGGGAGTCTCCTTTTATGAGGGTACTAATTTATTAACATCAATTTGTGTCACCATTTTAGCATCTTCTCTACTTCCCTGTGCTGAGGAGTAAGACACCAAGTCAGCTAAATTCAGACAGAATTCAAGTGGCTCTAGTTCTTTTCAAACAACTATTGCTTTCTGCTGATGTAGCTCTCTGTTGGCTGCTGTATTGTTTTTTCCACAATAAAAGCAAAGAAGCACATATAAAACAAAGATGTTTATGATTTAGAATAAATTGTATCTTTACTATTCTTTATTGCTGGAAACCATCCAATTATTATGCAAAAGAATAAAAAAAAGAGGATCATTTATATACCATACTGTTAAATTTTATATCAAGTGATATGATAAAATAGCCAACTGGGACAATGGGTGGGGAATGGGAGTAACGCCAGATTTTATTTATGTCATGTTTATAGTTAGCTATGTTTATCCTTTTTTGTCAGTTAAAGGAACATTAAATAGAATTATCTTGGATTTATGATGAGTAATAAAGCAGACTTTTTTTTCCATGAATGCTCAATTAGATTAAAGTATACAGTCACAAGAGCAAATATGCACCTATTTATGATTCCTTTCCTGAGGCCATCCTCATGTTCCTCTCCCGAGACTGTAAGAATCTGGAACACTTTGGACAAAAAAGTGCATGTGTTTACTGCAGCACATATGTAAGCATAATGCAGGACTGGTAGGACTGAAATGTGGAGTTCACGGATCATGAAAGAGAATGGAAAGCACACCAAAAAAATGTTAGCAACATACTTAAAGAAAAAAAAAAAGAAAACACCAAGTGGAGATTTCTGGAGAAAAATATCACTCTGGCATAGACTCTGACATTTTGCTCAGAAAAGGATCTGTCATCTAAAATCAGGAGGAAGATCTACATCTTTTTTCCTGGAACATGATATCCCTCAAAACTCTTTTAGAATGTGAAGATGCCATTTCAAACCACACCTGGTATCTTTTTTTCTTACTTCGAGAGAAGTCAGTCCCTGATTGGAACAGGCTGGGAAATCCCCCACCCCTCGTTTCCTATTCGTTGTCCGTGTGCCATCCCCACTCCCCTGATTGGTTTTCCCTCTTGTGTACACCCCTTTTCCTGGTCCCTTATAATCAATTACCCGGTCCCCATTACTCAGTTCGTCGGCTGCCTGCATGCAGAGCAGGTGACAATAAACTCCATCTTGCCATGAAGTCTCCTTTTCCTACCTTCGTCGTAGCCTCACCAACAGCTCTCGTGTAGCTCCTGACCCACTGGGGGGTGGTTGCCGGTCCGCCTGCTATTGCCTAACCGGATCTGAAACGATTCCCAGCCAGGGCAGCCAGGACTAGCTGGAAGCCATTTTCCAGCAGGCAGAGGGAACCGATTCACTTTAGGGTTGTGTCCTAAGGTTGTGTTTAGGGGAACACCTTTGTGAAACAAAGGAAAGGTATGCAGGGTCAAGTTTCATGTTTTTCAACAAGGTTAAATCTGCAGTTCAAGTTTGGGGATTTAGTATTTGCTGTTCTATAAGCTCATATACAAGATAAAGGAAAAAAGACCAGTTGTTTGAATCAATTCATCTCAAAACATTCTGTGAGGCTTAAATTCTGGCTCAGTCTATTGATTGCCATTTTTTTAGATTAGCTGATAAAATGTCTAGCCATTGCTGTCAAAAAAAAAAAAAAAAGAGAGAAAAAAATCCAATTCATTAAGATGATTTTGTGCTGCCTCACCTGCTGTCTTCAACATAATTTTACACTGATCTGAACTTACTGCTCAAGGACTTTGCCACACATCAGGCAGGTAGAACACTGATGCTTCTCAGCTCCAACATGGATGTTGCCTAAAAGGAGTTATAGTTGGGAAAATGCCAGACCTCCTGGGACCTAAGCAAGACAGGTAATTGATGGTGCCATGGCCAACAGCTCTGAAACCTGCTGTTTCTCCTCATCTCTCTTTAATCCACAGCAGAACATCATTCATGCTGTACTAATAGCAAGGATTATATTATCACATGCTGTACTTCCAAACAGACTCTTCTCACTGACAAACAAGTGCAGACTTTTAGGATTCTGCTTCAGTTTCATGCCAACAAACCGTAAAGGTGCAAACCTCTCTGCTCTTTTATGCCTGAATTTTCCATGGCTGTTTTGTCCATCTATGTGTCTTACAGGGATATGCAATCAAGGAGCTATTGTTCAAAATTTTATTGTTCATACACGAAATAGCTGAAATCATAGGGCAGGTTTTAAAAATCATCTTACTTGCTCACTTTGTTGAAAGTTATCTGGCAATCCCTATTGCTTCAGATTTTCTCAATTCATATTTATTAGAAATGTGTTCTTTTATGATGGCTTAGGATGTAAGTCATTGCAAGAAAATCAGTTTTATTTACCTAGCACAGAAAGGTAATATTTATTACATACACAAGTGCTACACATTTCTATTATTCATCACATAACCCTATGTGCTTTCATTTTTTATCAGTGCAGAACTACCTTTGATGTTTGTGGGACAAGGAGGGCTGTGGCCTCCCCATTCCATCCAGAGCCAAGGTGACTGACAGAAGTCTGCATGCACAGCTGGCAAATGCAAAATTCTTAGACACACCCAGCACCAGAAACTGGTCTGCGTTACACAGAAATCACGTGTTCCAACAGGTTTTCTATGTTGAAGGCACATCATCCTCCAGTGTCTTCCTCCAGCTGTACACACAGAATCACAGAATCATTTAATTGGAAAAGAGTTCCAAGATAATTGAGTCTCACCTTTGATCACCACACTGCCAACCAGGCCAAGGCACTGAGTGCCATATCCAGACTTTTCTTGAACACCCTTAGGAATGGTGATTTCACCACCTCCTTTGGGAACCTCTTCTAGTGCTTTTCAGCCCTTTCTTTGAAGAAATTATTTCTGATGTCTGACCTGAACCTCCTCTTGTACAACTTGATGCTATTTCCTCATCCTTTCATTTATTACCTGGTAGAAGAGGCTGACTCCCTCCTGGCTCCACCCTTCTATCAGGCAGTTGTAGAGAGTGATAGGGTTCTCCTTGAGCCTCCTTTTCTCCAGGATAAACACCCCCAGCTCCCTCAGCTGCTCCTTACCAGACTTGTGTTCCCTTCACCAGCTGTCTTACCTTCTCTGGACATACTCCAGCGCCTCAATGTTTTTCCTGTAGTGAGGGGCCCAAAAATGAACACAAGATTTGAGGTGTGACCTCAGCAGTGCCCAGCACAGGGGACAATCACTTCCCTGGTCCTGTTGCCACACCACTGCCATTGGCTTTCTTGGCCACCTGGGAACAGCTGGCTCATGTTCAGCTGCTGTAACCAGCACTCCCAGGACCTTTTCCACTGGGCAGTTTTCCAGCCACTCTTCCCTAAGCCTGTAATGCTGCCTGGGGTTGCTGTGACTCTAGTGCAGACCAAGTATTTGGCCTTGTTGAACCTTATACCATTGGCCTTGGTACATCTATCCAGCATGTCCAGATCCCTCTGTAGAGCCATCCTACCCTCCAGCAGATCAACATTCCCACTTAGTATTGTCTCTGAACTTTCTGAGGGTAAACACAATCCCCTCATCCGGACCATCAATAAGGACCTTGAACAGGACTGGCCCTGACACTGTTACCCTTGGGGAACCTTAGCTTATCCCACAAACCACTCAAAAAGAAATAGAGAATACCAGAGAAAGTTGGAGCAGTAACTAACCAATATCCCTTTGTGTCTGAAGTACTCACCTCTGCTCTGAGTGTTCTCTCAGCAAACAGCACCAGGGCTGTCACTCCAGCAGGACTGTCTCCCTGCCTGCCAGGATGCAGAGCTGTGTCATTCTGGGGGCAGAAAGATTCCTGCTGGAGCCTTTGCTACAGGGCTTGTGCACAGCACAGCCTATTCAAAGCATCTCTCCATGGGCTTTTGGTCTTCCCTGCTGCTCCTCTGAACCAGCAGTTGTGATGCTGGGGCTTACACCAGGCTGTTTTAGGCACCTGCATTGTCTGGCTGAGAGACAAGCACCTCTCCAATAGCCACCATAAATAAAACACAGAGCAAACATGTAGGAAATGTTGTTTCCTGACCCTGGTGATTCCTCTGAGTTGTGTAAAAGCATATGCTTCAAATAACTTCATTCCTGATGCAAAATGCCCTCCTTCCCCTGAGTGACAGCACTTGATGGCTACCCAGATCTTACTTGCTTGGCCACTGAGAAAAAAAGCTAGTTAAACAATCCACAAAGGTAGAAAAGTTGGTCAGCAAGGAGTATTATGGCCAGTCAGTAAACAAACCCTCCCTCCCTCAGCAGTGATTACTCTGTGCTACAAAGCCTTACAGTAATGGTGCTTTAGCTGAAGAACAATAACCTGCTACAGAACTTATTTGTAGCTTAGGCAGTTTAACTAGAAATTTAAGCCATTGGTAAAGCCTCTTTTAAGTTTTAATTTAATTTAATCTTCTCCTCAGGGCACAGAGTATGCACAGGAAGAAACTGTTATTATATTTTTCATGAGAGAGAAAATATAAAAAAAAGAAATTTGGTGAGACTGATGGGGATGTGGAGCAATGCTGAGGTGGGGGCTGGGGGGAGCTGAGTAGTTCAGACGCCTTCAGGTGAACCCTGGAGAGAAAGTGACTTTTCGGCTGATGGCACCAGAGATTGTGGATGAATGGAGGCAGATCATGAAAGCCAGATATCAAAAGAGAGATCAGAGCAAGCTATTAAAATGTACATTTATATTGCTAAATATTTTTAGGGCTGCTGAGTTGAGACAGCTAGCAAACAGCACATCATGGAGAACATTGATTGAAAAGCTCACTGGGTTGGGAAAGAATTTTTCATTTCATAAGTCATTTGCTGTAACCATTCCAAAAAGTCAGCAGATTTTTAAAATTAATGAGAGTCGTTCTGTGATGAAGTCTGGCTTGATGGCCACTTCCTTCCCTGGGTTTTCTCGAGAGAACTGAGCCTCATCCTTTTGTACCATTAAAATTTTTCGGTCAGTAATGCTAATTCGTTTGGCATGTATACAGCATGAGAAATTTATCCTGTTTATAGAATCCCATACAGATATGACGCTTTCCAGAGATTTTAAGTCCAACTACAAAGAGCTTTTTTTCTAAGCAGCTGATACAATGTATTGAGTAAACAGTATAGCAGAAGGATTGTTGTTACAAATTGCAACAACTACATTTTTTTTCAGTTGTTGTGGAGACCTGGAAGTCTACTGTTTTTAAAATTAATACAGTGTTACTATTTATTTATTTATTATGTCCTGGTAGCTATTTAACTCTTCAAACAAAGGATAAAAATTTCCTTGCCATATCCCACTTCTGGTGTGGAAAACACACACTAGATAAAAAAATCAACACGTCTGTTACCCAAAATGGGCATTTTCATTGTTCTCCATTGATCACTCTCCAGTACCAATTTTAATTTCATAATAAGATACCTCAACATACATACTAGTCAGGCCAAAGCTACTTCAATAAATGCCTGCCATCTTTTTGACTTAGTATAAAACCAAAAATCTCATTTTCTTAGTGTATTGTCAAACACTTATTGATTTTAGCAAATTTTAGGACTATAGATGTGGTTTTTCTTCTACAAAGTGCAGGCATTAGCTTCAAAATGAAAACTAACAGGACTTATTCTTGGTAGTGACTTGCTTATTGCAGATGGAAATGTGAGTATAGGCCTTCTGCTCATTGAAAGTTTTCCTTAGAGGGAGATCCAGAGAAGCCTCCAGGACATTACATATAAAGGTGTGAAAATCTAACAAATAATAATTAACATTAACAAATAATACTTAACCAAACATTTGCCAGGTTGTTGAAAATAATCTTGTTACTGATATTCTACTGAGAACTAGCAAGGGTTGTGAGGACCAACCTGCCATGCCCAGCCTGCACTGCTATCCTGTACAAGCTATTTTCTCTCTGTTGCCTGTAAGAGAAGTCCAGATGACAACACTGTAGATAATGTAAGTCAGATGGAATAAATGCCATCCCTAGCTGCTTGTGCATCAGATGCAATCTCAGCTGTACACTGCATTGTCACTGAAATTGCTGCTGTCCACAGCCTCACGAAGGCTGGAGAATTCATTTTCCTTGTGTTTATTACACTTATGACATTTTGTTAACAATAAATACGTATATTATGTCATCTTGCTACTGTTTGTCTTGCCTTTTCCTACTTTCACTTCAAACACCAGGAAAAATAGTGAACTGATTTGATCAACTAATTTGCATATGCATTTTACTTTGGAAATTATCTCACTATTCCAGAGCTTTAACCAGTCTGGACCACTATCCTATAGCAGTCACAGCAACTGTGTTGTTTTGTCACATGAAAGACCTTTTTTCCAACTTTTATTTTTGTGTCTCTTACTGAAACAAATGTAATTATGAAGAAAATAAATTTCCATGACAATCGTTCAGACTTGTAGTTTAATTCCTAATGGTTGAATATAAGTTTTAATTTCTGAAATTTATTCTGAGTGAAATGTAAATGTAAACAAAAATAGGAGCTTTTAAGACAATTTAATCCACAAATTTTCTGTTCACAAAAATTAAGTCTTTCTAATTCTCTTTGTCAACAGTTTCTTTTACATATTGCACAATCAAGAATCTGAAACCTAAAAAGTTTTCTTTAGAAAGAAAACTTAAAAGAGGATATGCCCAAGGGCAATTGACTAAGGCCAAAATCAGCAAACCTTTTTTATGTATTTCTATTTACCTCATATGGTCTTCTCTTTGAAGAATCAGAAAAAAAATAAATATCTAGGAGAACCAGAAAAATATGACTGTGGAAATACAAGGAGAGAAAGATAACAGAAGGGTGGAAGTGAGAAGCTGGTAAGCACAGAGACATACAAAAACCTTTCAGATTCCAGCCAAACAAGATCCTTAGGGTGAGGCAAGAGAAACAGCTGCATAAAGCTGATTGTAAGATTCCTGGCACCTCTATTTTTCTGTTGTAGTGTATTTTCTGTATTTTCTTGTCATAGTGTAGGTGCTCTTCTTACCTCAGCTGAGCCCCCCTCGGTCACACTTTCCCTATGTTGCTAGAGTGTCCAGGCTATTTTCATTCCTCAGCAAAGAGATGGAGGGCAGGTAAAGCTAGAGAGAGAAAAAAACCCAAAAATCTGCATGAAGGCAAGAAGAAAGTGCTACTGCACTCCTTCCACAAATCCCTGATGCTCTTCTTCCAGTGCCAGGCACAGACTCTGACACCTCTCTTCCCCTCCTCTATCTACACCACGGTGCCTGTGGCTCACCCTTGCCCTTGGTTGTTGTGTCATCTACTGCCATTTCAACACCTTTTGATTCTTTCATTGACATTTGCATGGGGAAACTCCCCCTACAAATCTCACTACAAAGTTGCTTGGATGGGAACACAGAAAATTTGCTGAAACAAATGAAACAAACATTTGAGGTGTTCTGATCAGGATCCAGTGTTCCTCATTCTAAGGGCTACCACAGTTTCCTCTTACCTCCTTATGACCTGCGGGACCCCGAGTGCATGTGACCTTCCCCTGCTGTCCTGCATCAGTTCTTTGGGAGAGAACACTGTCTTTTTAGGCAGTGGGGACACACTCCCCACAAGCATCACCTCGTGCTGAAACCTGGGGCGTTCAGGAACATCCATGAGAGTTCTGTGGCTCTTCTTGATTCTTCTCTGCTCACAACCTTGTGCCTGCCTCTCCTCCCACTCCAGGTCACTCCACTGTCCCCACAGCTGGTCCCTACCAGACACACTGCCCCTGGAGCCCCCTCTCTCCTCTCCAGACTGCCTTTTATATGGAAAGTGCCTTCCCCACACGTTGCTCCCCAAGTTGCTGCTCATTCTTCTCCCTAGCAGTCTGTCTCCACCCCGTCTCTCAGACAGGCAGGGACTAATCCCCTGCGCTTTGTCTGCACATGGACTCTGCAAACTCTTCATACACGGTGCTGCTGCTGTCACGTATTTGCTCAGGCCTATAAGTCATTGCTTTAGAAAGGGCCCAAATCATTGCTTTGCCTTCAGAACTATTAGTCTATTCAGGTACCAATTCAGGCGCTATTTAAATGACAATTGGGTTCACAGAATATGGCTTCCAAGTATTTTAATTTGATTAGGAATCAATCCTTCTTAATTACTTTTACAAATAATTCCCATTTTCCAGCTGGAAATAGAGATAAGCTTGTGTGTATATATATTTTGCTCTGAGATTGAAAAAAAAAAATAAAAATAGAGGTTCTATAATTATGTATCTGATAAATTGGACAAAAGAGAGACGACAACTTTTAAAGAATTTAAAAGCAGATCTGATTCTGGTAATAATCCCTAAAAAAAACCCCACTAATCACATTAGCAGAAAATAATCTGTAAAGAGTAAATTAAGTGCACGTCAGAGCAAGGGAGAAGTTGTATAATTTGGGGGATAGATAAGTGATTACCCAGTGAGACAACTGGATTTAAAAAAAAAATCAGAGAAAGCTCTAAATTCACAGCAGGTGTCAAAACCCAAAGATGCCCTTATGTTTTACTATTTTATAAAAAAGATATACACATGTTTAGTTTAAAGGTATTGGTGAGATAGTCCCTAACATGCTAAAGCTAGGCAACTGAAATAAATTTTATTTTAAAATCTTTATCTCTACACTACTTAAAAGACAGTCATTTGGAAAATGACAAGAAACATTAAAGTATTATAGTGCATGTTCGAGTTTTTGCCCTTCACACTCCCAAATGTGATATTAAATAACTTTGTGGAGGAGCTATATAAGGAACAACAGATACAAATGTATTAAATTTTAACCATGTACAAAGACTAAGCCAAGTATTGCAGGTTTTTTCCGGGTCTGTGGTAGATATAGCAGGAGCAGCTACAGTGTCACACAAAGAACAGCTGTGGTACTGTACAAAAGAAAGAATAGAACAGGGAGTGGCTGTAACCAACTGTATCATGGAAAAATTATATCTCTGAGGGTCTCTTTTCCTATTGAATAAAAGTGATAAATGATTCTTTAAAGAAATCATAAGCTATAAAAAATATATGTGAGACTTGTTTCTTTCCAGTTTGCTCACTCTGAAATATAAACAAAGCACATCTTGTAGCTGTGTATAGACATATTTCTGCTTTTAATGTTTTTTGATTTGATGAAATTTCTCCTGGAATTACAGGCAATATACTCCCAATGCCTCATTCACAATAACCTGGTATACCTAGGAACAGAGATGGAGTCCAGTTCTCACCCGACTCTAAGGTGGAGATCTTTTCCCATGGCTGACAAAACACACAGCTAAATCATCTCCAAACAAAACCAAGTCCCTGCTGCAGCTCTCAGCTTAAGTGCATCATGCACATATCTCTGAAAAGGAGACACCAGCTCCCATCACAGCCTTCTGACTCCCAGAAAGAAGAAATGGCACAGGCTCCTGGCTGTTTCCACACCTCCCATCCTTTACATCTCACTTTGTTGCCAGTCTCTTCTCTGACTCCCTGAGGGTAGTGCCAGTGCTTGACTGGTCAAGACAGAGACAGAATTAAATAAGCCATGTTTGTGGGGAAGAGAGAGGCTAGATGCCATATCCTGTATTTGCTCTGTGACCAAGCAAGCGCAGAGAATCCCACCACAAAGCTGCTCTGAACTGTGGATCCCTTCCACACTTACTATTACAACACGCCAGACTTCTGAGATGTTTACTGTTCCTTTACTTCTGCTGGGACTGGACATTGACCTACAGAAAGTTTTGCTAAGATTTAAATTAACTGCAAGTATTTAAAATTCAGTGTCAAACGTGGCAGCTAAAATAAGAAAAACCAGAATAAGTAAAAGTTAACATTTGTACTGACAATGCAAACACACATTTTCTTTTTAACAATTCAACCATACAGCCTATGTAGCAAAAGACTTCCTAAACCTCATTGAGATGAACAGGGCTTAAGTATATACACATGAAGTGTATATATATATTTCTTGGCTAATATTAACCTAGATTGAGGTAAGTATTGGGTTTTGACCAATAACTCAGCATGAAACATACACATGACACACAATGAATCCTGAGTTCTTTAAGAATTCAGCATCTAGTCCAAGTGACGTAAAAACTTCAGGACCTTCCAAAATGCATACACCAGCCATTTCCAGAGGCAATCAGAATAAAATCCAAGCAAACTAAGATGCATGCTAGTTTTGACTGGAGGTGCATTCTGGACAGACAAATTGGAAGGCACATCTCACAGCCCAGCACTCCCTAAATCACCTGCCCCTAGAACTACAGAATCACAGAATGGTTTGGGTTGAAAGGACCTTAAATATCACCTAGTTCCAACCCCCCAGTTAGATCCAGTTGTAGACACCCATTGTACATACACAGCCCTGTCTGTCTCCGCTGGTGACAGATAACAAGTTCAATCACAACGGTTGTGGACAAGGTATCTCCTCTGCTGGGTGGAAGAATAGATTTTTAATATTTCTGAAAGGGAAAAAAAAAATTTGGAGGTCTTGAACAGTTCAAAACCAGGTATACTCTTTTTTTTTTTTTTTTTAAACTACACCATGTTGAACTAAAACCTCTCTGTATAATTGTTGTTTGGTTAAAGTGACATACAAGCCAATTTTGAAGTGTTTATTTTTTTCCCATAAACAAGTTTTGACAGTGCACAAAAATTGAAGTTAAGACACATGACCATACACATGTACATGTGTATACAACATTTTGTTTTTAAAAAGATAAAGTCAGACAGATTTACATTTGGTCATTGTGCTATATGGTAGACATGTTTGCTTACAGATTCTGCACTATTCACTAAGGCAACAAAAGCAAAAAATTAGTTTATCAAGTCAGTCACTGAATGAAAGTGTGAGCATATAATTTCATTTTTTTCTCTTTTCTCCAGCTGGTTTCAGCACACTGAGTGAGTTTCACGTGCTCCTTGGACTCCTAAAATGGCTTCAATATAACCTGACACAGACAATTTGAGTCTAACAATAAAGGAAATCAAAATACATAATGCAGAATCATTCAGAGCTGCTGGGATTTTAAAATCCCATGCCCTTTGAGAAACTTTCAAAATAAATGAAATGTTTTATTAATTCTAACAGCTTAATGTACAGAACTAATAGAGGTGTAGTCCATTCATCATAAAAATCTTTGTCTTCTCCCATAATGCATTAATTTCTTTATACAGACAGATTGCATGGCTATGTTTGTATGACACTTTTTCCCCACTCAGATCAATTCTAAGACCTCTGAACTAAAGAAAATCATCTTTCTAAATGGAATACTAATTTTAGCTAAGCTGCTTTTGAAGACTATGCTCTTTTAAAAAAAGCCAAAGCTCCATACAAAAGGTAGGGAGAAGAGGGAGAGTGTAGCTGATGAAATGCAAATGAGGCTTTTCTCAGACAGCTGGCTGCTTTGGGATGACATGTGTGATGAATGGCTCTTAAAACATGAGCAGGCATCAAGCTCCAATTCAGTGTCAGACTGGCAAAAACAGCAGCATTACTGGATGCTTCCTTTAATTAATGCAACACTTCTGCATTAGTCCGGACACTGCCGATAAATGGGGAAGAACTGATATCGGTGGTAATATCAGAAATCTTTCAACCTTGAAGCTGGGATGCATTAGCCAAAAGCTGTGGTATCGTAAAAGGTTTAATTGTATTTGTAATGTACCAGTGCACCATGACAAAAATGGGAGATAGTGTAGGCAGGACGGAGTGAGCCAGTGATAAATGAGTGTGAGTGAGAGATTATAAAGCAAGGAGGAGTGTGGGCACAGACAATAGACAGCAGAGAGGAAGGGGCAGGAATGGGGGGTTATGATAGCAACAGCTACTCTAATGTGAAAAGCAGGTAACAAGAGAAACCCGGTTACAGTTTTGAGAAGGGCTACAAGCACGAGGCAGTTTAACATAAATCTTTCCTCCTAAATAGGTTTCATTGACAAAAGTGAGATTTACCACTGCACCTACTTCTGGCAGGACTTCATGGAGAAGGCTTTGTGAGCCAGTTATCTACTGCAAAGCATTACAACTCACTAAATCAAGCACAAAGCACAAGGATTTCTATTAATTGCATACCAAAGTAATAGGATACACACACTGCTCATCCATTGTGTTGAATTTTATGTTTTCTGCCACAACATACCATAAAACTCCCGTGCAATTTTTATGCTGTCACATAGTCAGCAAGTGTATGTAATAACAGCAATAACAGCTTTCTTGAGATTATCTGAAAATAAAGACTAATCTTTCACTGAAAATATCAGAGCCTTGCACACAGTAAGGCACACATCATTGGTGTGCAAGGTGTTCCTGTTTTGTGATTGCCATCAGCTGCAAACATTTCTGAAGACTCCATCCTCCTAGGAACTAGGCTAAGGGGCATAATTAAGATTAAGAACAAGTTCTGGTGAGGTTCTTGAAAATGGTCTATGCTTAGTGTTTCTGAGAAAGGTAAAATATTCCTGTAATGTGCTCAAAGTGATTTGCTGTTTCTTGATGACACCTTTATTCATGTGGTGGCCTTTTGAAACCATTCCAGTTGTTCTCTCCCTTTTTCTTGCACAAGAGAGGCATTTATTGAGTGCACCAGGTGTTTACTTTGTAGTTTCAAAACTGTTTTTTTTCCCTCCTTTTAATTAAACTTTGTTCTATGAAGCCAAAAAAAAAAAAAAAAGAAAGAAAAATCTGCTGTTTTTAAAATGAACACCAAGATGAATTATTGTCAATGCTTAGTTCCAGGCGTGAAGAGAGAGCAAAGGAGAAAGAAACATTTTCAGGCATCAAATACAGATGCTGAAAATATATAATATGACACAGAGAGAGCTTCTTTGACCACAATATAGAAAAAAAAATTGTATTTTTATGCATGCTTTTCTTATTGTATTAGATCACAGGTGAGAGAGAGAAACTACCATATAAGTATATTCTTCCTTGAACTGAGGCTAAAGACATTAAAAAAACCCTTATAAATTATTTTTCAAGTATAACACACTTTCTTAAATATAAAGGAACTGTAGAAAAAAGTTGAAATATTAATATTTAAGTGGTTCTCTTTATTCAACTTCTAAATTGTTTTCCTTATAAAAATATTTCTGTATTATTATGCACAGATATGTTTTAATACTTATAGAATGTCTGAATGGAAGGCAAGCTGGCCAGTGTTATGGCATGAAAGTTTTGTCCAGGAGAGAAGGGCAATAGAAGATTTTGTTTCTTCCTTGAAAAACCCTTTTTTTTGTTAAATCTTTTAAGTCTGGTTTTATATTCTGTCTTAGGTACCACCACAGGTACCATGGTTTCAAAATACCTCTGTAGCTCCAGAAAGTTAATTGGAAACCAGCTTAGTATTGATTAGCAGGGGAGCTGAACAGAGAAGACAGTTAAAGGTATTTGGATCGAAATAGGTTTTTGGGTAAGAAATTCCCAAACAAGTTTAGGAATGCAAAAAACCCAAACCCAACGAACCAAAAAAAAAAAAAAAAAAAAAAAAAAAAACACCAACCAACCCAAAATCCCAAACCCCAGGTTTCATAAATTACCAAATTTGACAGAGATAGACCTTACTATCCATATTTTCAGACTAATAACTTGTCATAGAACTGAAAATGGTGGTGCCAGTGTTTCCCTTGTGCCTGTTTATTTCCAAGGCCCAGTAGCAATCCCAACAGGCTTATAATCCTGGATGTAAAGTGCCCTGTCACATCAGAAATTTCCCCTTGATGTAGGCAAGGCATCACTCTACCTGTTTTCACAATTTTACAGGGGGAAACTCCATTATAATACACTGAATGAATTCCAGTGTTGCTGGAATCTTTTACCTAGTCATGGAACAGTGAAAGTATAAAGGCAGTCATGACCTGGCTTGTCTCAAAATTGGCAGTCAGTGTTTACTGTAATGTGCATCTATTCAGGAGGTCTATTTTCATTCTTAACTCCTCAATTTCCTGTAGTATACTTTAGCTCCTATACTATTTATGAAGTACTTTACCGCAGGATAAAGAGGCTGCGATCCAACCATGCTCTTCAGCCTACCATGGAGACCATTTACTGCCCCTTTTCCTCCCTCCCTCATCTCATATTTAATGTACAGGACGAAACATTCATTTGTACTAAATGAGAGATGCCATCAGATGTGAAGGGTGCATGTTCAGCCAGGATTGGATAATGATATGCTTACTCATGCCTACTACATTAGGAAGTTTTAATGGGACTACACGAGGATCAGGTGCTAATCGCTGGAACAGCATCAGATTGAGGTCCATAATTTGGCTCATTCCTTCTGCAGAGCAGCCATTCAGTGCTGATGGCTGAATTGTATCCTCCTCTGAAAATTCAGGAAGGCAAAATAAGAATAGGAACAGATTTTAAAAGGTCCCTAACAGTGTGGTTGCATGCCCAGAGCAAGACCATCAGGTAATCGTGCCTGCACTCAGTGGTGGCTGGGGTGCTGGCTGTGCAGATAGCTCCTAACAATGCCCCATTGTGCTCCTCTCCCATGGGGTTTTACTTGGACAGCATTTTCCACTAATGGATGCTGGTCATGAACAAACAGCTATAAATCACTTTGGCCAAGTTAACCCAAAGACATGCGCCAAATTCTAGTGTCAAACTGTCTAACACGCATTTCCTAATAAATAGAAATGGTTCTTTAACAGAAAGAAACAAGCAGCAACATGGGTTGGGGATGAAATCATCCAAGTGCCAGGACAGACCCAGATGGCTCTGGATTTCCTGGTGCAGTCCAGAGCCCAGCCCCAAGCAGTATGGAGGGACACATGCCTTTGCTGTTCTGCTGAAACAAGAAGTGAGATCAAGCACAAAAACTTTGATGAAAGAGAAATATCCTGAAGATGAAGTGTTTATAGCAAAGATTCTGATGTCACAATTACAGGCAGAAACAACAGATCTATATGTATAAAATGTGTGTTTTGTGTAACAAATACTTTTAGGACTTTGCTTTCATTGTTGCCAGATCCCCTAGTTCCCTGAGATCTAATGATAGGATGTAAAGATCTTCTTTATAATTCAGTTATATGACCTATATTATTCAGTACTGACAAGAGGCCAGGAGTCAAACTTAAGTAAGTTTGTAAGAATGTATAAATCTTATAATTGTGGGCTGAAATCATTCTGGGGCAGAAGTTTTGTGGAAAAGTTTCCAAGATTATTTTAATAGCAGATGCTTGAAAACACACTTTCCTGTGTATTTAAGAATTGTAAGCCAGGCACCCAATCAAGAAGCTGGCCCTGTTTTCCTTGCACTACTGCCTAACACAAGATAAAATGCAAAAGGAATGTGGTGTTTTTTCAGTTCACAACAGTTATAAATTTTATACATTTTATGTTTCAGATACTGCAGATTTTGGAATCATTATAAATGGAGCCAGCATCTGGGTGGGTGATGACACATCAAGTCACATTTCAGTTGTTTCATTAAAAACTTTCATGAAAGCTATAAAGCTTTTCAACAGAAAGGAGACAGAGAGAAGTATAACTGTATACCTTAAACTGCTTTAAACAAAATATAGTAATTGATAAATCTTTTGGAACAGATGGTCTTCTAGCTGATTTAAGAGGTATGAGGTCCCTGGGAGCAATTGCTCCTGGAACATCAACAACTAACACCCATCTTTCACATGTTCCAAATTCTGCATTCTCTGGAATGCTGCTAATTGTTTTACTTTACTTCTGTTCTCAAGGGAAACCTAAATAATTTCATTTCACTCAGAAGTTTATTCATAATCACTGGAACAACTGAATTTGGTCTCCGAAACTACATTTTCTGTGTTCTACTTATTGACCATTTTACATGCTTGGGTAATCACACTGAAATTATTTTGAGGGAAATCAGAGAAATGAGCCACGGTTGGATCACTTGTGTAAGCCACAGATGATTTCACGCTACCCCTGCCTCCCCAGAAGAAATTAGTCAGAGCAATATGAGGTGTGTGCTGCAAAAAGTGGCGTGGGTCAGAGTACACAAATGGAAATCAAAAATCCTGATAGTTGGCCTATGGCTAGTCATTTCATCCTTTATTGACATTTTAATTTAGATAATACCCTCCTTTTGGACAGTGCCATGTGTTCCTACTGTGCTTTCCACAGTGCTGTCCTTAAATCAGATCTCTGGATGCAAATTAATTACAAATATAAGAGATCACGACACACAACATCAGTGATGTTGTTATCAAAATTAATTGTAATTTTTTTTCTTTCTGCATGGCTTGAAAATATCCTGCATTAAGATTTGGGCCTAAAACCCATTTACATTTTTGTGATAGGCAAGCACAAAAAAATCAACCCTTTTTACTACAGGAGCAGATTAATCAAACTAAAAGAGATATGGAAATCAAGATTCAAAGAGACATTTCCTTTGTTTTGAGCAGTTAGTCTAATCCCTCCTTTACAAAGAAGGGGCATGAACCAAGAGCAATCCAATACAATATGGGTAGTTTACTTGGTTTAGTCAACAAAGTACCTTTACCCTTCTAAGAGAATTCTTATTACCAAGATTGCTGTTGTTGTTATTTTCATTTCACAAGTCTATTTTGACAAGACATTATCTGACAGACAACACTTGCAAAAAAGTAATAAATTCATAAGTCATCTTTATCATGATAGTTTCATAACTTGCTTGGCATAAAAAACCCACTGTGTTCTCACAATACTACTCCATCAATTTTAAGACTAATCTATCTGCATTGTACATCACTGCATTATATGCATCATTACACTCTAATGGTAAAAAGGAAGATAAAGGTGTGATAAGGCCTAAACATCTTCATAACAATTTCAAGTTTGTGGATATGTAAGATGTAATTGTCGATTGCAACACACATTCACTTTAAATAATAGCCTGTTAGAAAAAACCCAAACACTGACTGTGCCTGCTTTCTAGTTTTTCTTTTTCTTTTTCTTTTTTTTTTTTTTTTTGCATCAGGTTTTGGTTAAGAATTTATTCCAGTTATATTTACTTTGAAAAAAAGTGGAAAAAAAAATCAGCATTTTCCTGCAACTTCTTCTCCCAGGATTTTTTCATCCCAAAGCTTCAAGGCCAAAGAAATGCAAAAACTCAGAAAAGGAATTTAGTTACTCAGTTGAGATGATCTGCAATACGCAGTGGCTTACCCAAAGAACAAAATGTTTAAATTTTGGTCAGCTTTTAGGAAACATTTTACTCGTTGTATGACTCAAATACAATTTTTTTTCATCAATTAAGAGAGAAACACTGTTCCAAAGAGAAATTGTCTTTGATTGCAAATAATTGTTCAGGAAAAGTTGGACAGGAGCATTTTCTGTGGTATGACAACTGGCTTAGACTGGGAAAATCCTGGTCAAGATGTCCACTCACTCTTTAAGCAACTTTCAAAAGCTCCAAAATGTTTGGCAGCCCTCGGCTATTCCTTCATTTCCCTTTTCTCAGGGTGAAGTTGTACTGGTTGAAGTAGATGCACTGCTGGGATACATCCACCTTAATTAACTACTTAGCTCAGTTATTGTGACCATCTAGTAAGATGGATGAATGTTATACATCACCTCACCACCATCAATTGTTCACCCCATTAGAGCAGAGCAGAAGAATATAGACAAATGATTTATTCATCAGAAAAGAGCAGGTTCAGCTGACCTGAAAAATAGTTGCAAAATTGGGTCAAATCCATCAAAATGTTTCTACTGGATTTCTCTCTCCTTCACACACATACAGATACAGTTTCACATTCCCTGTGAAAGCCAGAAGACCTGGGACTCAATTTTATTAGTGCTGTGGTCGGGAGAATCGTGGAGGAGGTGGAAGGCACCAAAGTTTATTTTGCTCTTCTGCTTAGACCCGTATCTGCTGCTCCTGGTTGGCCCAAGGCATCAGACTCCCTGATCTCTTACAATATTCCCTGCTTACAGCTTTCCTACATGTTGAGGGGTAATAACATATTTACTGGGGCCCAGAAGAATGAAAATAACTCTCTCAGCGATGACAAGTGACCCCAGTGCAGGAATGGCTGAAATATTACTGCCCCAAGCCTGGTATCAATGAATATGGGTCTCCTACTTTTTAATAACCTCTGTTCTAGGCAGAGCAAACCTCCTACAGCTTTGTCACTGCACCTATAGCCATGTATTTATCTCTGCTGGTTAGCATTAATTAAAGATTCCCCAAACTAGACCAGTATATTTGCTCTGAGAAAGGATTTGATTGATCCAGAAAATGTTAAGGGAGATCAAAGACAAAAACTTCACACTGATGAGGAAAAAACCCATCACTTTTTCTGTTCAAAATGTTCACATCCCAGGTCAGAGGAAAAAAAACAGTATATCACTGGTGCTTTCCTGTCCCTTACTGACTTGTTCCAGTGAGCAAAAATGCAGGTGATCCCTTGCAGAGCAGCACTGAGAACACTTCCCATGCACGCTATTCCCTTGAACGACAGGTAGATTGGATTATGATTCAAACTAATTTGTTCACTGGTAATGAGCTGTGATATCACCACCTAAATATAGAAATAGGTATTCAGTGAAGATTTTAATAAATGCAGGAGTGGAAAAGAGTGTCTACTGACTAGCCGTAGTCCTTTTGAGAAACTAGAAGTCTAATAATGGGAGTTGTTTCTTTTAATGCTTCTAATGAGATAATATTAATAGCTTTCAATCAAATTACCTGCCTGATGCTGAATACCCACTAACTTGTATCCCATACTCATTTTTATTCATTTTTTTTCAGTAAGACATCTTGTGAATTGACATTTTAAGGACTGTGTTCCTGAAATAAAACTAGCAGATCCTATTTAGATTGTCATCACTAAAAAGCAGCAAATTCTCAGACGTTTTGCATGGGACAAGAGAGTACTTCAGTTATTTTGACAAAGAATTAAAATGCTACAAAATTCTGTTCTACTGGGGGATCATAACAGAATCTTCCATGAATTTCCCAAAAGTATTAACATTGTTCTCTGTGTGATAAAAATAACTCTAAATGTTCACTGTCTTCCTTTCACTGTCTATGAACTTTTTCACAAGATGTTTGTAAAGCTCTGCAGTATCATTTGACCAACTTGGGCAGGTCTGACTGAATAGGCTATTAGGGACTGGAAGTAAGACATAAGAAGTTATGTTGATGGTGCTGGACTATTGGTAATGAAGAATGACAAAAATAAAGTTAAATTAATTGTCATTCATGGCACATCTTTTTTTCTTCAGCTGAGTCCCAAATCAGAAGTTCATCCCAAATTCACACACCACTAAGGGCCAGTATTTGAAGCATATATGGAGTTCACAGAATTATGAATGTGAGAAAAACGTTGTCTTCAAGAAATTATTTTCTTGGTGAGAATGGACACAAGCATGTAACCTACTCCTTGGAAACACTTTGTGAAGTTGTCTAAATCTTTAAACCGTCTTTTCATTCTGTTTCTTACCGTTCTACAATTTAAAAGAAACAAAATTATTGTCAAGGCAGCTCATTGCTTCATCTATGAGAAGATGTTTGCCTTATAAGACCTTCAAATATTTTTTGTCACACTTTCTCCTTTTCATTTTGATGTTGGTTACTAATTTGACAAGAATCACAGATCAAGTAGCTTCTATGTCATTTTACTTGAAAATTTTAAAGGAGTTCCTATCATTGATAGGAACTGTTCTCCCAAAATATCAACTTGTTTATGATATGTTTAAGAGACAGTAAGGAGAGAAAAAGAGTTCAACTGTAATAATAGTGTTAACCATGCAGTTGCCTCAGAGTCACAATTTGGTCAGCTTGGTTCGCTCCCCTTGTTATTCATCAATTCCTATTCCCTCTATTTTCCAAGCGTTTCCTTCACATGTCCTTCATGATCCCTGCTATATGAATGAACACAAACAAACAAACAAAACCTCACC
Source organism: Acrocephalus scirpaceus scirpaceus (assembly GCA_910950805.1). Lineage (NCBI taxonomy): Eukaryota > Metazoa > Chordata > Aves > Passeriformes > Sylviidae > Acrocephalus > Acrocephalus scirpaceus. The sequence goes on from OU383774.1 coordinate 9,559,201, forward strand.
AAACATCTGGGTAGTTTTCTATGTGCATATAAAAATCAAGGTATTTTCTAATTCCCCAATAAAGCTGGGAAAACCACACTGAGCAAAACTTGACATTTGTGGTGAATAATGACTCTTTTGATCAAAATGAAAAGGTGATAACAAAAAAAACCAACACCTGAGGGCTTTATATCATTTCCACTCAAGGGACTGAAGTCCAGAATATATGAATGTGAAAAACAATGGTATTCATTTTTGCATAAAACCTTCATATTTATAATCTCAAGATTCCCTTTTATTCCTCATAATTGTTATAGACCTAATTTTGTAAGTCAAATTCTGGCATAATTGAATCGGTTTTTAGAGGAGAAAATTCCTCAGCAAGACTTCTTCCCTAATTTTTAGCTCACAATAAGACTTTTCCCTGGATGAAGAGACTTTATATTGGAACAGAAACAAGCTTTGCACAGTCTTCAAGGCAGATACACAGTCACCTAGACTGTGGCACTGCATTCTGTTCTTACACTCCCTGGGTACCAACAGACCCTGTTGTGTAATATTGCACAAGTTTGTATTTCCATATATATAGGCACTCAGATCCATTTGGACAAAAGCCCTTTGTCTGTGGAGAATACTCATGATTTCGAAGTATGGCCATCTGTTCTGAGATTTTAAAACTAAGGCTGCGTGACAACGAGTGGTTTTTTCTCACAATAGAAATGCTATACAACGCTTATTGCTTATTGTGCGTTTGATACTGTGGAAGTTGTGGCTGAATTGTGGTTTTATTTCATAGGAGAGCTGTGGGGTAAGATGCCTGTTACACAGTCAGTGTAGGAACAAATTTTACAGATATTTGGAGAGCGTAAATGCTCCTCTATACCAAGAAACCACTCATGACATCTGGCTGTGCAGTAGTTGCCTACCCAGCAGAAGCCTACATAGATGTCAAAAGGTTTACTTTATTTCTTGTCAAAACAATTATTATTCCCTTCCTCCTCTCCATATACATACCCATATGCCTTTTTGCTGGGTTGGCTTTTTTCTGGACAGCTGCATGGTGAATTAACACAGGCCTAGTGTATGGACACCATGCCACTCTAGTGTTGCATAATCTCCTTCTCCCAGGTGGTATTAATCATTAGCCAGTTGCATTGAATAACAAAAGAAAATCCATGAAGGATTAATCACAGAAATTAAGTTTGGGGTTGATTTCTGAGTAAGTCGTAACCTGTACTGAAAATGCTTCATCCAAAGATAATTGGCAATTTCTTATTTTCTTTTTTTTTTTTTAATTAAATGTGGAAGTGAAAGGCCATGAACAATAAGAACATTTCCTAGCTTCACCACCAAATAATTCTTTTCTGGTCAAGAAGAAGTCCTTTATCAGTCAAGCTCTCTGAAGCTCCAGTTTGCATCTGTCTGCACACTGTGCATTGCACTAAAAGAGAAAAGGAAGCTTGCACACGTAAGTTATTTATCATCATCTCCATTTAACTTTATCTTGTAGCTGTGCTAAATGAGCAAGGGCTGCAAGAGGAACTAACATAGTTTATTTCTTAACAGAAAAAATATGCCAAATTTTGCATCCACAAACACTTCCTTTTTCATACCCAATCAAAACAAGGATTTAGCTCATCATTTGCGGAAGCTACTACTGTAGTCAGAGGATCAGACTTGCTGAAAGTAAGGAAAAGAATGGTGTTTTTCTCCACATTACTTTCAGCTGACTGAGCAATGGAGTTTCTTGGTTCAGCACATGCAGAGAGAGAAACTATTATGAAGCATACCATGGGAGTTTTCACAAATCATCTAAGTCACAGAGGCAAAAGTAGGAATTATTATGTCTCATTCTTAAGTGCTATCATTCAGCAGAAAAGTTCTTAACAAAATATTACTAAAATTATGTAACAATTAATGAATTAACTTTTTCAAATTTCAAAACCAGCCACTGAGGTGTAGTGTATCAGTAGAATAAATTTTTGTCATCTGATTAGTCCATTCTAATCAAAAAAGCACTTTAGTATAAGGCTGATAGGAAGGCTTTGTTCACCTCAGCTAGAATAAACAGAACATATATCATGCATAAGGATAACAGTGAGGGAACATGAACTTAAAACACAGCCAGGCCTCAGTAACATGAAATCTCACTGATACCAATCAGGTTTTCCATGTAGATCACAAAATTAGAGCTTCATTCTGTAAGTGGACTAAAATGTGCCATTTCATGCAAGTTTTTAGATTTTAAAAAACCCCACCCAAACCAAAAAAGCAACTAAAAAAACCTCAAACAAAGCACAACAGACACAGACCCTGTGTGCTTCATGTGGATACACATGTATTTTTAAATACTGCCTATAAATGCAAGCAGTATTACATCTACTGGCAGAAATGTGTTTCTTAAAGCTATCCACCAATAGAACTTCAGGAAAGTTAGATGATGAATTGCAAGCAGCTGCATCTGTACTGCACAGTCAGGATTTTATAATAAGCCTGTAGGTAGTGCTTCTCTGCATAATTTTCTTACTCAGCTGAAAAAGAAGGTCTTTCTTGGGAAAACCTCAAGTATATGTCCCACAGAGAATTAAAAGAGATTTGGGCATCTAAAGTTATCAATTAGATGTCTGATTTATATCCTCAAAAACTATCCCTAGCCCCTGTGACACTGCACAGCCATGCAACCCAAACTTTCCAGCAGAATAATCCCCTACATACCTTGACATGAGACAGCAGTCTCACATCACACCTTAACCATCTGGCCTGCTGGTCAGGACATGGACAGGTGCTTAAACACAAATTCCGTAAACATAAAATCTGACAGACGTCAGAGCAGCTCCAACAAAAGGTAATGAGTGTGAAACCTCAGCCTAGCCCACAGAGTGCTAATTAGGGCACTCCCCTGGGAGGTTTCAGTTCAAATCCTCTCAGATAAAGGATGCTGAACAGCATCCTGAGTGTCCTTATCAGCCAGAGACCATACAAAGAGAACACCCACACCAGTGTTTCACAATATAGTCCTAATTCCTCACTGGTTTTAGAAAGGAGAGACTTTCACCCAACCTCTGTGGGATATTTCAAGGGTGTAAGGGGAAGAAAAGGCTGTTCATTAATTATGTCCTACCCAAGAGCAGTATTTCCCATTAAATTCTCTAGGTGACTGACTCACTGTCCTGCATTTTTTACAGCACGCAAAGCTCCTCATGAACAATATCTGAAATCTATGCACTGCTTTGATATTCTGCAAGCCTCTTCCATATTTAACTATGGTAACACTCTAATTCTCTTTTAATAGCTGACTTTTCCCCCAAACATGTCTCAGTTGTTCATTTGGCCATATTTCAGGCAAACTAAATATATCCAGAGAGTCATCAAAGTATTTCAGACTGTTTAAACACTTTGAAATGTACATTACAAAATAATTGTTCTGGGCCATATTAACACTAAAATTATGTAAAGAGAGTGCTTTTATTTTCTATGTGGTATTTATGTGAAAAAGTTAGGCATCAAGGAGAAAATGAAAAGCTGGTGAAACATATTAAGACATTCACTATCCCAGGTGCTCTTTTGGCAGGTCAATTTGTGCAGCTCCAAGTAAGCCACAAATGCTCTCTCTCAATTTTGAGCAGTAAGGGTTGCTCCATGACAAACCCTGCAGTCATCGTTCCTAGGTGAGAATCTGATGGACAGAAGAAACCTGAAAGTGCCCTTCATGTCCACTTTTGTTTCAGAAAGAAACATTAATTTGTTCCAATTGTTAACGCTGCCTATTTGTCAGAGAGCAAAGATCTGACCCAGGCTTTCTCCTGTGGATACACTGCACTGTGGTGTATCCTTTCATCATTCAGTTACTATTTCCACCTTGCTTTATGTGTCTATTTGCACATGTGGCTGTGCAGTCTCACCAGAACAGAGACTAGGGACAGAAAGCCATTTTCTCCACCAGCTACAGGGGAAACTTGCTATGCAAGCAGCATCCAGAACAATCCATTAGTCTTTGAGGTACACCTGCAACCCAATTAAAGGTACAAAGTTCTATGTTGCAGGAGGTTTCTGTGCTATTATAGTTGCTTTATATTTTGGTGACAAAGTTGGCTTCCCTATTAATCCTAAATGCTAAAAGTCTATTTTTCAACTGGGAAACTGTTACATGATTTTAAATAATGCTTTACTCAGGTTCTAAAGGTTCTGCCTGTGGTTTTACACTTAAATTCTTTGGCTGGTAAAATAAAGCAGATATGCAAATCACAGAGGTAGCTGTGAAAAGTCATTGCCGAGTTAATTGCAAAATAGTCAGGGAAAACTAACAGCATTTGAGCTTCTCTTTCTGAAAATCACCCAGAAATTCTGTTATTCTTTTTATTGGTTTCAGACCAGTGCAGCATCCCACCACACACCAGTGTGCCTACCTATTTCTTAAATGAAACAGCCCTGATAAAATACTTTTGAGTGCCAGGAGCAACACTCCTCTTTTTATTACTGCCACAGCAACCTCTGTGTTGCCCAGTGACTGAAATCAGTGACTGAAAACACCTTCTGGAAGGCACACCCTTCCAGAAGGGTGTGCCAGCACTGCCACTGGCAGAGCAGCTCTCCACACATGCCCAGACAGGAGGGAAGCTCTTCCAGGCAGCCAAACAGAACTGCTTCATGGTTTTGATGCTGAAGAAGGTGCCCATTGGAACATACTGGACTGTCAAGCAACAGAGCGTACTTGGTTTGCAAATATTATTTTGCAAATATTTTGCAGAGATTTTGCAGATATTGAGATCTGAGTTTACAAGAGATAACTCTCTCATTTAAACTTTTTCCCCTCAGAGGAATTTGTGGCTACGAATAACACCAATCCCACCTGACCCCTGCCACACCACTGCATTTTGCCTGTGTGAACTCAGATAAATACCGTGCACCTGATGAGGCAGGCACACCAGTTGCCACCAGCCTCATCTTTCAGAGCCCTCCTCCAGCAAGCAGCAGCATGAGAAATCTGCAGTGCAGCCACTCCAGTGCAGTGAGGAATGGATGTATGGTGTGTGCTAACCCATGGGTATGGGTTGATTCTTACATAGCCATTCACAGCGCTTTTATTAATCAAGCTGTATAACTGGAAATTCCTGTTGCCAGGAAGCCAACAGAAAGTTATGTCAAATGCAAAAGACCAGAAGAAATACATTGCATATTTTCAGACTTTTAAGATGTCTGGATATTCTAATTTTTCCGCTTTCATGTCACTTCTTATCTTTGCAGTCAAACTGAAGAAGAGTATTTTGCTGACAAAATGGTTTCAAATACTGTGCTAATAGCCTAAGCTCTTCTCTCCTTCTCTTCCAGGTGGTTGCTTCAGTTTCATGTGGTGCACTGTGCTGATGTTGTATTTCGCTAGCAGGGCAGCTTCAAATGCTTAATGCTTTCAGTGTGTTAGTCAATTTTTTCTTTGTTTCACTACATGCACAGATACAATGCCAGGGAAGTGGAAATTTAAACTAGTCACAGGATTTCTGAAAAATAGATGACATAAAAGTCACTTGCTGTAGTAAATCATATCTTGACATCTTAATGTCTTGCAGTAATGAGAAAATTCAAAGTTATTTCTAGTGACAATTGATCATACTACTACAGTCTTCATGAGAAACGTTAGATAAAATGGAAAAGTGTCGTGTCCATCTGTTGAGGAAATACCTCTAAAACAAGCATAGAAGAAGACACCCTAAATCAATTGATTGAACCTTTTAATGAGATAAAATCAAGTCAGATTTGATCCAAAAGTTGCACTGTTTATGATACTTGGACTTCTGAAAACATTTAGCTTAAGACCAAAACCATCCAGTCTATTTCCCTCCTTTACTTGCAAGCAGATTTGTTCTGCTTTTTCAAACTCACACTGCTCTTTCCTAAGGCATGTCAACTGAAGAAAATGAGCAACACAAAAGGAGGTAGAACTGTACCCATATCTGAAGGTATCAGGGTGTCAAGAGGGTGGAGCCAGGCTCTGCTTGGTGGTGCCAGGCAAAGGGCAGGAACTGATGCCCAGGAGTTTCCACCTGAACATGAAGAAGCTCTTCACCATGCAGTAGCTGAGCACTGGAACAGGTTGTCCAGAAAGGATGTAGAATCTCCCTCACTGGAAATATCCAAGAACTACTGGTCACAATCCTGTGCAATGAGCTGTAAGATAATCCTACTTGAGCAGGGAAGCTGGGGAGTGCTCCCTTCCAGCCTTACCCTTTCTGTGATTGCGTGGAATCAGTGAATATCGTACTTACTGGTGTGGGGCAGAGGGTAAGAAGACAAAACCATGAGGGTCAGACAGTGTGTCTGTGGTCTCTGGTTGGAGGAATTGCAAAGCAAACCCCATGGAGGCAGCACCACTGCCAACCCCCCATACCTCACCCCAGCCACCATTCACTGTCAGGCACTTCTGTGGCTCTTGCCAAGACTTTAGTTTCTACTCCTCCTGGCAGCTCTCACTCTGGGACTCCCACTGCAGTGCTACAGCAGGGAGAGAGACTAATGAAAGGTTTCATGGGAGATTGAATGCATAGCTGAAATTTATTACTGTTATCATATTTTCCTATGGCAGTCACCAGACAGGGCCTGGGGCTACTGTGATATAATCTGAACAGGCATAAAGAAAAAGTTGGCCAGAGACCCCCTGTGGAAAATACAGTTTTGATTAAGAGAATTTAATACTTAAATCTTATTTAGAGGCAGGAGAATTAGGTTTAAGTCAGAAAGTCTTGAACATACTCAAGCAAAGTTAAAAGCGGAATTCCCACTGCAAAATTGAAATCTCATGTGACATGGATGTCAGATGTGTCAAACAAGACAGTGGAGCAGGAAAGCACATACTTACAAATATTTTGAGCGAAAAAAAAGTATTTTTGTAGAACAGATTAGATAAAGAACAAACGTGAAGACCTATATTTATTTATCTGTAGGACTCTGCAAAATCTTAAACCCAATCTTAAATTCAGTAAATCATATTCCATCATACTAAATTGAAACTTTCATTGTTTTCCTAAATTTTGTTAACACTCACTACATGTATCTGTGCTTTGCTCTTCACAATCTATGGTCTTGCTTTTACTGAAACTAAAGGGAAATGAAGTTCCAAGCTTGTGGTTTGTGGCTCTCACTTCATTAAGCATAAAAATCTCTGTGCCATAAGAAATTTATCACTGTTATGACTTCATCAAGAGAAAAAAACATTATAATGGGAAAGCCCTTTATCTAGAGCCACCCTGAAACTGTGATATTTGCATCACAATTTTGAATCACAGCCTAGTTTCTGTAAACATTGTGACTAACTATGTCAGGCATCAATTCCAGTTCACAAGATGCTTGTGTGTTTCTGTGTATATTTGTGGGCAGAGCCACATGAATCCCAGCGAGCCTCCTCTTTACTGAGCTTTAGAGGGTGACACACCCCACTATATAGAGCAGTTATGGTGTGAAACAAAGAAACCAGGCTGCTGCTATGGGCTCAGTGCATCATAAATGCTCAGCAAGGTCATTTGGTTGTGCTTGGATGGTTAGACCATGCCGAAGGCCATCCCATTGTTTCCATCCCCTCTAAAGCCAGCATGTCTCCCCTTATGACTGCTGACCTTACAGTAGCTCTCCCATCTGGTAATCCACAAAAACAGAGTATGGTTTGTCAGGCCCAGATTCACTGGAGCAATTTCCACTCTTGCAGATCTTCCCACTCGAACCATCAGAGCTACTCTCATGACTGAAGGTCACACCAAGAGATTGAGGCAACTGAATTCTTTTAATATCTGACTTTTAGAAGGCACTCAGAACACTCTGAGGTCACGGCTAAAATAATGTTTACAAGGGAGCCACTGCATGTAGGAGGGATTAACAAAAACACACAGAAGGGAAGACAAAAGTAAGTTTTTCCTAAGGCACAACTAGAGCTACACAAAGGCAGTGCCTTGAACTTACATCCTTGTTAATTAAGTGCATTCTAAGTGATATAATTGGCTGGCTGCAAATCAGAAAAGAGTAGATGGTAGCTGCCAAGGTTTGTTGTTTTAATGGGAAAACACTGTAAAGAGATTTCAAATGGTGGCATGTTGTACAGTCTCCTTTTGTGCAGAGTGGCTTTGTGAACATCTTGTAAACGATAGCAACACATTTCATCTTTGAGTCAGAACACTGGGAGAAATGCCAGGCTAGCCCAAACCGACTTGGGTACCTACATCACTTTCAGCAGATGTCTTCAGAGTGTAGATGCTGTTAAAATGCCTATAAAGAATGGGATGTGATGAGAATGCACATTAGTGAACAGGAAAATGGCCCATTCCATACATATACACATAAAACTATGTAAAAAAAGAATTGTTCAAAGGACTTTGCTAGGGTTGCTAACTGTATAAACTAACAGCCTTCCTTTTAAAATTTAGTTCTCTTCCAAGTATCATTTGTTTTGTCTCCTCCCTCTCCTTGGAGGCTTACAAAACCTGGAGCTGATTCCTGTAACCCCACACTCTGTAGGTCCTTTCCTCTGGTGCTTCTCCCACTCTTTGGCTTCCCCCTCCCACTTCTCTGTCCACTCTTGGACATCTCAAACCTAGTTTCCTTTTTTTCTGCCATTGTTCCTTCAGTGGTTCCTTCTTCTGGAAAATCCAGCACTCTGTCTTTCTTCAGAAACTTATTTTGCTTGTCCCTGTGACAGTAGCTGAGGCAGCCAGCACACGCAACACCTCAGGAAGAACAAGTGGATGGTGCTGGTCCAGTCTCTGTGGCATCTAATTTTTTGATGTTGTCTTGAGGGACTTAAGACCAGGTGGGTCTCTACTGTGTTCAATATCTTCAAAATTTTAGAAGGTATGTGCTACAAACCTCTCTAGAGAAAGTTTGGATGTTTTTTGAGGAGGCGGAAAAAAGCAGCATTGATGCCAAAATGCCACCCTTACTGTCACATGCATAGTGGCATGGCACTCACACTGTTGGAGGCAGAGGTGATGAGATTTCAATTTTTTGCAGTGGAGAGAAGCCCCTTTTATCTGTGCCCTCTTTTCTTGAAATAGCACAACACTTTTGCTGTACTCCCATCATCCATCATCACTTGCAGCGTGCTGTGAGCTCCCAGCAGAGATCACTATCACCTGTGCTGCAGGATCAAGTGCCTTAGCTGGAAAAGGCCAGCCCTAACCCATGAGAAAGGCAAACATTGGAACTGCGGAGAATAGGTGTGAGGAGCCAGGCACAGTTAAATTCAGCTGTATTTATTCCTCACCTCCAAAAGACTGTGGCAATTCTTTCCAGGAGCATCCAGTGAAGGGCCATGAGGAAGATCTGCAGTGGGAAAGATGCTCTCTTTCCCCCCATCCTTATTAAGACTTTGGTACCTCTCAGGGATAAGCAAGGCTGCTGAAAGTCTCCTGGTGAGGGAGCAGGACTGGCTCTGTAGATGTCTCCTTCTCAGTTACTTGACAGGTTGAAATTTCCCTAAGGAATCCAAGAAAAATAAGTTGAAATGAAGTGCTATAGATGTGAAACAGCATAGAGTTTTCTCAGGTAAAGATCGGGCATTTTGTATAGCCAAGGGGCTTTCTTCCTCCCAGATTTCAAAGGTCTCCTGTGCACAAAAGCAGTAGCAAACTGCTGAAAGAAAGGTTACATGCATTTAAAATGTAGGCTTAGGGAACTTTGCTACAGGAGTTATTCCTGGCTCCCACTAAGATTCTAAATATATTATTCTTTGTGTGTGAATTTTACATATGTTCTTGTTAAAAGAAAGGTCACACTGTGAGTTTGTTGTATTTTTACATTTCTGGATGTAGTGGATTCCAGAGATGTAAATTTTCCCTTCAAAATACTACCAATTATCACAATTTTTTGCCTGAAGAAACAGCATCTTTGGCTGTTTCCAGCTGATAGCTACAGATCAGTGCTGTTTGAACATCATTTGATCTACTGAGATGGCTCTAAGTGAGCAGAGTTGATGGTTTTGTGGAGTTCTAGTTGTCTGCTCCAGCTGAAAGCTAGTTGTCTGCTTCACTGAAGATATAAGCTGAAACAGCTGATCAAGACTGAGATCTTATTTGAATAGTTAAACACTGGCTTCATCTGAGCATTAACTAATTTGCATGGCAAAATTCCAATTTACCATCTATCACTTAAATGACAGCTTGTGAAACAGTAGTTCAGTGTACTTCACTTGCAGCGTTAGATTTCTATTCAAATCAGGAGAGGAAACATATGTGGAGTGTGTGTGTTGGGGCAGTCATTGTAAAACACACACACAACGCATACTTAACACCAAAAGCTTCAGAAATGCAGAATATAAATACAGAAATTATGCTGTTGCATTAAAAAACCACCAACAAACAGCTAACTGTTTGAACTTAACAGAAAAAATATAATAATATGTTAAAACCTTCTCTTAATCCATAGGATCAGATGCATGTGGAAAATATAAATGTGTTTCCATGAGTGTAATAGCAGCATTCCTTAGAATGTTAACTTGTTCCTTAGAAACTAGAAACATGCCACACACACACACAAAAAAGGAGATCTACCCATTTTCATAGAATGCAAAAAGCTTTGCTTGTTCCTTGGTTTGGGGTAGCCAAACCACCCAGTTAGAGAAGTTATTAAGGGTAATCCAAAATCTGCTGTTATGCATTGTCACGCCACTGTCAGCCAGGTGCACTGGGCACAGAAACTGGATGAGATTCTCCTATCTGAAAACATTATCTGCTTGGGGAGTATATGTATCCATTACAAAGCCAGCATGGTTGAAGTCTGTAAATTGACAGCTTAAAATAGGAGCAATTTTGGGGAATGGGAGCAACAGTGACCAAGGCACTGCCGCATTCAGGCTATCACTGCAGAGCCAGACACCCCTCTGAGGTTACTCAGAGCCTTATTACTGCAGAGCCTGGACACCCTCAGAGGCCCCCTCACAGCCAGGAGGGTAACACAGCCTCCCATCTGTCACTAGGAATTTAGAAAAAGATGCATTTTGACTTCAGGGAGGTTTAAAATGGTTGTGTTTTTTTGCTGTAGGGATAATCTAAATATATTGCCACTCTGTTCCATTATCAGGGTTAAGCAATATGCACAAAATTCCCACTACTTTCTCACCACAGTCCCAAGTGCTTCTGCTGCCTTGCAAGTCCCGTGGCTCCCACAAAGTACCTGAGTTTTGGGCTATGAAGACATCCATGATACAGAATGATTCTCACTGTATTTCAGACACTACAAACTCAAGGAGAACCCTGCAGAAAATAATTAGGTTTCAGCACTGGAAATACCATGGGCAGCCAAGCGGAGCGGTCAGCAGGCTCTGCAGGAGGCTGGGGCAGAGCAGCACAAATACAACTGTTCTGCACCACTTGGCCCTGAGGACAGGGAATTGCTCGTCCTGGATGCAGATCCCGGTGCAGATGCTCAGTACAAGCCACTTTTACACCAAGGTAGGATATCCCCTCTTTTGTATGCAAGTCACAAGCATGAGCCTCCCAAGAACCTTTTCTAGGCAGAAATAAATGCAGCCTTTCCCCAAAACAGATCCCAAGCATTACAGCAATACTTCTTTGATTACTCTTATAGAGGAGACTCTACAGCAGCAGCAGATGCTCAGAATCCTGCAGGAAGTGGAAACAAACCCACTTTTTCCCTGAAGAGCCAAACAAGGTTGAAAACTCTGGCTCAGATTTCCATGTAAGAAACCAGAGAGCTCCTGCTCTGAGAGGAAACACTGGATTTTGCCAACACGCTCTGTGCCCATGGGAGTCCTTCCCCTCAGACTCACTCTCAGCCTGAGCACAGCAACCCAGCAGTCCTTGCCCCAGGATGATGGCTTAGCCAGGCCAGTATAAACCAGCTCCTCCTGTCTTACAATCCCTAGAGATGGTGGAGTCAACTCCTCCTGCTGCTGTTTCTAGTCTGCTCTGGCCCAGTGGCCACGGCTGCCAAAAGCCCTGTGTGCCTTTGGCTTCCTCAGGCTCTTGGGTGCCTGCAGGAACTACAGGGTAGTGGGGCTCCTTCCTCTGGTGTTCAGCTCCCTGAGGGACCTGGTCTTTAAGCTCTCAAGTGTGTTTTTCTTTTAAATAGTACCAGGCATAAATAATAGGTGATGGGTGCAAGCAATGCCGTTAATATCATGGGGTCTAAATGCCAGGGACATACACTGGCATACACGGGGCTGTTTGTATTCCATATGAGAGAATTCCAGGAACTTGTTGCCATGTTTATACATGCTATGGTGTCACTGATCTTTTTAAAGGAGTGGATCAAACAGCCTTTTAGCTGTTTTCACCAAAAACTAACAACATAATCTTAAAATCTTACTTCTGCACAAAAACCCAGCCTGGACTTGTGGATGCAAGCAACAATCCAAGTTACATTTTGCCAAAAAGCATGGGATGATCAGCTTTTTCTCATTTCATAGAGTCATAGAAGGGTTTCGGTGGGAAGGGGACCTTAAAGACCATCTAGTTCCAATTCTCCTGCCATGGTCAAGACATCTTCCACCAGACTTAGTTGCTCAGATTCCCACCCAACCTGGCCTTGAACACTTCCAGGAACTGGGCATCCACAACTCCTATGGGCAACCTCTTCCCATGACTCCCAGTAGAGATTTTTCTCCTAATATGAAATATTTCATTAATTTAATTTCATTTAAAATGCTGAATTTGTCATCATATACTTTTTAATGTGTGAATCCTCCTCACCCCATTCACCCAGGTAAGTCATTATGAGGTGCTGTGCAAATGTCTTGTGCCAGAACTACTGCAGTAGGAAAATTCTGCCCTGTGTGTGTGTTTGTGCTGGAATGTGTCTGGTTCTAGTAAGACATATATGAAAAAAATTAAAAACATGTGGGAGAAAAATCAGTTCTTAAAGTCTGTGGTCTCATTTCAATATTTTCATTCTTGCGAGACACATTGGGAAGAGGAAATTAAGAAACCAAAACCAAATACACACAGATGAGGGAAAAATGAGCTTAGATGTAAACATATGACCCTCAAAGAGCAGATGGAAAAAGCACAGCAGCCCTGTATTTGCCTCTGAATTTAACCATCACTTATGATTAAACAGGTAATCACAAAACCACACAAAAAGTGTGCCCTGTTGACATGCTCTTAATACACCAGGAAGATGCTGGTGTTCTGTGGGCTGTTTGCTTACAAAGAGGAACTGCTGGCTCTCCCATCTTTTCCCAGAGGAGATGGGCATCTTGCCAGTGTTTCATTTTCAAGTGCCATTGTTCACCTAGGGCTTTAGCAAAAAGGCTTTTGCTTATTTATTACTAATCCTAGCCTAAGTAATGATCTCTTTAAATCCTTTTACACTTTAAACCAGATTTATCAGACAATGACACCAAACATAACGTTCCCCCAAACCTCCGGTATTTATTTTTTCATTTAGTAGGTAATCCAATATTCACACATCCATGGATTGCTTTATTGGTTCATGAAACCTGCTTCAAGGAGCATTGTTTTGTCAAAATATAAATTTTACTCAGGTTATGAGGGCTCTTTTCCATGTTTTTGTTAGTTATAATCTTGACAGCAGAGCAACAGAGAGCAACAATTTTTGTTGCATACTTTATCTGTGAATCTTTGTAAAATGCTGGTGTATTCATCTATTATATTATTCAGATATTTATTAGACAGTATGCATGTTTTTGATAAGTAATATAGTATTTTTAGTAATATAATATTCCTTTATCTTCATGATTTGGGATTCATTCACGGTATAACCTTGACCAAAACCAGTTTGAGGTACCCAGTTTAACGTGATCCCATCTGTTATTGGTAAATGGTGCTGTGAATATCAGCTGGCTACTTCTGTAACTCTGCCAGCCCTCCATACAGTGCTGCCAGTCTGTAATCTACTCTGTGAAACAATTCACCTGCCATTTCACTGGTTTAGTGTCAATAGAAAACACTTGCCCAGCAATTTGCAATATGCACATCTGAAATACTGGACTTTTCAGAAGGGTTGGAATAAGGCAATTGATGTAACAACAAATAGCAGCAACAAATCCATCCAATCTTCAAGTTCAGCAGTGCAGCTCTCAAGAAAGCAAGTGGTCAAAAAATCCCATCACTTACTTGCATAAAAAGTTTTAGCAGGTTATTTAAATAACTCGTGGAAATGAAGATTTGCTTGTGAAAGCTCTGTGTTCCCAGCCAGCAGCACCAGGGGACAAGAGCACCCCAGAAACTGTCAATGCAATTTTGTGGTTCCAGTCTACACAGAAACCATTATCTCATGCCGGAGAAGGGAAAATGAGTATGCAGCATCTCTGTGCTGTGATTGGTTTTGTTTATCTTTGTACCAAGGAGGCTTACCTTTCAGCATCCAAGCAGCAAAAATCAGAAGAGGAAACATTTCTATAATTTACGCCAATTGGCACAAACTGCACAGGATCTGGAAGGGGAGGCAGTGGGAGTGAAGAAGAAAGATCTGGTACATGGGACAAAGAGAAGGAGATCCAGCTTCCTTGTTTCCAACACCCTGATAGCCTCTCAGTCCCCCCTAAAACCAGTAGATAAAACCATACTGGTAAGGTATATTATCTTAGCAAAAAATCACTTCCCTTTCAATTACATTTAATTTCCACTTCATCTCTCCCTTATATTTATTCCACAAAAAAGCCATTGTGTTGTTAATGATTCAGAGTTCTCCCCAAATCCATATGTTTTATGGATTTTATGTCAAAGTGGACTCATAATACTTTAATGAGGAAAAAGAATACTGTTTTACTGTACTCACATCTTACACTACCCAGCCAATAGGACTGTAAGCAATTCTAAATCTTTCTGTAACAGCACCATGGAGATTGCAAAAAAGAAACAGGCATTACCAGCATGCTCTGCCCCTCACCCCTCAAAAAGATTGATGTTTTCCTACAAGACTTTTTTAAGAACTGGTATGTTTTTAGCAAGTTCTTCATTCCTCTCCTATGGTTGTACACATACATACAAGGTGTAAAAAAATCCTTTAAGGTTTTGTAGCAAGCAGAAATCAGGTAGATGATAAAACAGGGCTATCAGTCACATTAGCAGTCAAGTGAATTTGATTCTTCTCATTTTTCTGAAGACATCTAGTTCCTCTGTGCATGCTCAGAGATTTAGCTATTCATGTATTAGAATGACATATTTAAAGTAGTGAATTTCACATTAGCAATGCAGATGGAGGAAGGAATAATCTTGGAAAATTAGATGGTGGGAAGGCTGGTGTTGGAGAGTAGAATGAGACTTGAAAATCCTAAATAAAGCAGAGAAGAAGGTTAGTTGAGGGCAGGCAAAATGGTAAAAGCAAAACCATAAAACTAGAAAAAGAAGGAAAAACTGCCATAAAAGAGAAGACTGGAAGATGTAATAAAGAAGCTGGGGGAAAGCTGAAGTGAACAAATAGAGATTGGCAGCTAGCAGAAACATTAAAATGTTCAGAAAGCAGCATTTCAATGACACTAATTAATAAGAAATGTGTTCTTATGGACAAAGTTGATGCCATTTTCTCACAGAATAGCTTAATGGGGCTGTGGGCCCCAGCCCCCCAGTTGTGCCAATCACTTGCTGGTAGATTAAGATACCAAAATGCCTCCTTGTACCATTCAGGTTAAGCTCTATTGTACACACACAGGCACATGAAGAGAAAAGTGCTGCAATGGCTGCTTGGGAGATAAGGAATTTGTATAAAGGAAAGGGTAAGACTGGGGAGGGGGAGAGAAGGGATAAGGCAAAAATCTCAGGGAAAAAAGAAGACATTCAAGAGACATCTGAGTCTTGAAATTAGCAGCTCATTAATTCTCAGCTTATTTTCAGTCTCTGTGGAGTTTTACCACATGTGACAGCTCCTCAGCCTCAGAGTCTGATTAGAACAGTTTTCCAACTACCAGCAGCCTAAACTGCCACCCAAAAGCCTCATCATTTTCAGCAAAGTTTGATGAGCTGGTTACCCTTTAACAGCCATGTTTGGTGCTCTCAGTTGCAACTGGCCTGCCATTTTTCTCCTATCAGTGCTGACAGATGAGCCTGATTATCATCCGAGATCCACCTTGCTTCTGCTTGTTTGGACAGCAGAGATAGCAACTGAACTGAAAGGAAATTCCAGGAGAAGTAATTGAAGAGAAATTTAAAATTTCAATAGATTTTCCTGGAAATTTGCCTACAAAGCATATTGTTTACAAATCCCCCTCCATACAGAAGTTTGAAAGCATATCCCAGGACACCTGCTGCTAACGTTTGAGCCCCTGCCCTGGGCAGGTTTCTCACAAAGCTCCTGGGTGCTCTAGGCCAAGATCAATTTGTCAATGCCAGGTTGTACGATGATTTATGGCTACAGTGAGTGAGGATGCTGGCCATGTTCTCTCTCTCCCTAACTAGCTGTGTTGAACTCAAGCCATCCCAAATCTCTTATGGGCTATGTGCATGCACGCTCAGAGAGGCTGAAGCTGTTTATTGAATTTCCTGGTATAACTTTGGTACTTGAAGGAAAATTTTGGAAGAGAAAGTGCGAAACTGTTCATAGCTGCATTGCACTTGGTAAACACAACACATCAAAAAGGGAGATAGGCTTGTCTAGGAGATGTGAAAAAGCTTCTCAAAGTCAGAATTTAATTTGGCCAGGATTTTTCACATCACACGAGTTACCTAAGGAAGGAACATCTGAACATATACCAGATACACCCGTAAAAGTGGCAACAGGTACCTTAACAGGTACATAGGTGCAGGCAATCTGTAAGTTAGTCTGCTCTGGGTGAACATTAGGCTCTGATTTTCCTTAAGCAAACAGCAAAGAAGAAAGGAGAGATCAAAGAACAAAATCATATCTTTAAAAGGAAAGCTGAGGATAAGAAAATTAGGAATACTGAAGCCAGAATACATTAAAATGCTATAATCCAGATGGTAGGAAATAATAAACTGAAGAACAGAGGGGTGAAAAATGAATTACATGAGTAAGGAAGGTCCAGGTGGCTTGTATGAGCAGGATGAGATAGACATTGCACTCTGAGCAAACCCCACTTATTGTTTGGAACTGTTGCAGTGTAGCGGTGCGTTTTCTGTTCTTTTATTTTATTGTTAATGTTAGCTGAGTTAATTGTTTGTTATGTAATGGTTCAGTCCATGTTCCCCCTATCCCTTTCCCCTAATGCCTTGTCCCTGCATTTATCTATGCAGCACCTGCTGCTGTCAGTCTCCGGGATGCCTCTCCCTGCTTCTGGAAAGATCGGGGGAGATCGATCCCTGATTGGAACAGGCTGGGGAAATCCCCCACCCCTCATTTTTGATTTGCTATTTGCCGATCACCCCACTGTCACCCCAATCCCCTGACTGGTTACCCATCTTGTGTACGCCTCTTTTTTTCTGGTCCTTTATAATCTCTTACCCCGCCCCTGCTCTGGGCTTCGTGGCTTCGTGCTGAGCAGGTGCGAGGTGGCAATAAACGTCAACTTGTAGCATTGCCACGAAGTCTCCTTTTCCTGCCTTCGTCGTCGCCTCCTCAACAGTGGTCGTGTAGCCAAAAGCCTGACCCACCAGGGGGAAGTCGCCAGTCCGTCCTGCGACTGCCTAACTGAGGCTCGGACGGTTCCCTGCCAGGGCTGCCAGGACTAGCTGGGAAATCGCTTCTCAGCGGGCAGAGGAACACGCCTCAGTGCAGGTAAGATGCTGCTAAAAGTGTAGGAAAAGAGAAGGATCAGACCCTGTCTGGCAGTGAATTAATGACTGGATCAAACTATTTATCTTTATTTGTTTTTCTGAATAAGAAATTCCTTTCTGAAGAGATGTGAAAATTGACGAAAGTTCAAGTTCTATAAAGAGAACCGGGAGATACAGCTTCTTTTAGCAGCATTGGCCAATTGTTATTGGTTTTGGTTTCTTTTTTCAGTGCAGCCATCCAGGACTGCTTTATCAGCAGGATTGTGCTGATAATTGGCTATACCTCAAGTAAGATCAGCCTGAGTCTATTGCAGGGAAGTAGAAGAAAAAAAAAAAAAAAAGTAACAGGACAAAAAAATGTTATTAACATTTCCTCAATATCACAGAATCCACTAGCAGGTCAAAGTTGTACCAATTTCATTTCAGAATAAAAAAATCAATGCTGAAGAAGGATGAAACAACAGCATGGCTGCTCCAGGTGTTATGATACCATTATAGCACAATAACCTTATTATTCACTGTAGTTGTTCTTTGCATGTCTTGAGCACCTGTGACAAGCTTTCCTGAATGTGCACAGACAAAACCTCAAATTAAACCTGACAAACACAGAAAGTATCTTGGGCTAACTTGTCTTTCCTTTGCAGTTACTCATTACGGAATTGTTCATTACCTACTCTCTTTTGTGCCCAACATGACTCACATTCCTTGTAGATTGTGTTTATTGAGAGCTGATAGTTACAAGCAAGTGCCGACATTTGGCAGGTTTTATATACCTGGAAATTAAAATAAAAAGAATTTGACAAACACATTGAAAATAACACGAGAGAACCTCCCTAAACCTGTACACTGTATAAATACAGAGGAAAATTTAGTTGCTCTATTTTCAGAGGCTCTTTGTGGTGCTCAATTCTCATTGTATGAGTGCTACTAGATATGCAAGCACTTAACTGTAGATACAATGTCAAAGTCATCCACATTACAACAAGGTTTCAGATGCTCCATAATGAAGGCTTCATCAGAAAGTGAAAATTATTGGCTCCCCTGTTGATGACTTCTACAAAAATCGTAAAAGTAGGAAGTTTGCCAGCTGGATCCATCTTCCCTGTGCGCAGTCATTTATGAAGCTTTGATATTTTAACCATTGGCAACAATGCTATAGTTGAAAAATCTCCAAGAATATCTGTTCGATGACAAACAATGGTCTGCTAAATAGAGACACTAGCTGTCCTGACAGCTCCAGCTTCAGCTATATGACATGATATGTGCCAGCAAAAGCAGAGAAGACATTCTGTAGCATCATAAAACTGCTTCCAAAAATGAGCACCCTGCAGCTATTAGAAACTGCGTGAGAACCACCAAATGTCAGCCTCATGCTCAACAACATTGAGTTTAATAAACAGATTTAAGAAAGTGAACAGCATAATGATGCTTCAAAACACCCTTAAGACTACAATGAAAATATTGAGTAGTAGAGGGAAAAAAAAATCTATTTACTAAATAAAAAAAAAAAAAACAGGAGGAGAATTTTGTCTCTTTTTTGTTCCCTGGGACCAATTAAGACCATTCTGTCATTGTTAATGTCAGCACTAGGAACAGTTTACAAACAATCATCAATTCACTGACACATCCTAATATTGATAGTCAGAGGCCTGCACTGAGAACAGACCCCCATTGTTTTGCTTTTTAACATATGGGGTTTTTTTCTGATATTTTCTTCTCTGAGGAAATATTTAAATTCATCCAAATCTAGAGAATGGGCTGTGGGCAAAAGGAGAATTTCTGTGTACTAGATCCATAATGTGCTACACAACTGTCTAGGAAAATAAATAATAAGAATTATTTTTTGTCCTGAAAACTGCTGTTGAAATACTGCATGTCCTTTTACTCTCCCCTCACTTTCCTTTTCTTCTTGCCCTCCACTCCCATGGCTGCTCCAGCTCTGAGTGCCACCAGCGAGGTGGCATGGCAGGCACAAAGACTTCCCTGCCAAAACAAACATTTCCTGGCTTATGACACATATTCACTAAAAGGCGCTGAGTTTACCTGGATTTTACTTTTTTTTTTTTTTTTTTTTTTTTTTTTTTTTTTTTTTTTTTTTTTTTTTTTCCAAAGAGTGCTGCAACTGCTATAAAGGCATGTGAGATTCACTTGTCCCACAAAATTCCATATACTGGTCCAAGTGTGAGTTTCTGATAGGAGCAACTCAGTTTCAAAGTAAAGTTTCTTCACTCAGAAAACTCTGTGAGAAATACTACGAAATGCTGTAATTCTGTGATCCAATTAATTAAGGAAAAAGCAGTTGTACAAGTGCTGAAGGGTTTTACTCTCAGCTAGAGTACAAGGGTACTTACCAGATCTCAGAGGTCTAGTACTTCTACTGTTAAGTTTCCAATTAACAAATTGACATCAGTTTCTATGAAAATCATGCCTTCTAAATCCCTCCATGAAATCGGAAGTGTAACGTATCAGCAATCAAAAGCTGAAATTCATATCTGTTCTCTTTAATAAGTCTGGAGGAGACTGCAAAGTATATGAAAATATAGAAAGGGTTATACTTGGAATATTCTTAGTGATAAAGGGTTTGTGAACACTTGGGGTTTGGGTAAGCCTCAAAAGATCGAAAAGAACATGTGAACTATGATAGAAGGGGATTCAAAGTCCCATGTTTGGAAACAGGTTTTTAATGTACCCAGACATTTGTGTAGAGAAAATCAGAATGTGTTTGAATGTCCCAAAGTGCACGGAGTAGAAAGACAGTCCTTTGATGGGCAAAAATCTGCTCACACATGGCAGAACAATCCTCCATCTCAATTAAAGGAAAGAATAAAATTTTCCCATAGATTTCACCAGACCCATGATCTACTTGCAGGTGACCACTGTTCAGAGTGAGTTACTGTTCCAGCTGCTTCAAGGTGCATTTCTGTGCCCACGCTGACGCAGGGAACCACACGTGGCACAGCAGACACAAGTTGCAGCTCATGGCCGAAATCTTTCTGCAACTGTGACCATTCCCCTGGATTTCTCAGGCTCTGGATACAGGGATGAGCCACTCAGATCAGGACTCATCCATCAGCGGCTCTCCCTTAGTTACAAATGCTCTAAAGGCACCCGGTGACCTAGTTTAAACTTAAACCTCATATTCCACAGAGATCTAATATGAAGTGAACTTTTATATACCTCTGAGTGTGATGTGGCTAAGACAGCTCTCTGGGCAAAGAAGGACAAAAATAGAAAAGCCTCATTATATGTCTAACAACAAGGTGGAAAATATGCAGATGAAGTTTATGCCTGGTGGGAAAAGAGAAGGAAGAAGAGAGTGGGTAGAGTGAAGGTAGTTTGAAGTCAATGACACCAGAGTAAATACAAAATATTGATTTATCAGTGTCTGCAATTCATGGGGAGGTTTGAGGAACTGGGAAAAGAATGGCAGAGGTTTATTTTAAATATAAACTGGACTGGGTGACTGTCATTTTAAGATTGGGAGTGGGGGAGACAGGTCTGCAGTAGTTTGGGAAAGTGTTTCAGGCAATTGGTGATTAATTGTACTCTGCTATGCCACATCTCTTTCTATTAAATCTTGGATGGCCAAATCTGTTTCCTAATTATTTTTGTGTTTCTCAGTCTTCTTTTGTCTTGCATAGGAGTAGGCAATTTCTGTGCCATCAATATCTCATTAAGGTGCCTTGGATCTGAAATGCCTTGTTTTGTTTTTAATTTTGTTTTCTAGGCTTTTTGCTACATTTTATGACATGGCATTTTTTGTTTGCTCGTTGCGCTCCATTTATTCTCTGGCATTCCCTTTCCCCAGGTTATAGCTTTATTTGTTTCTCTGCCTCCTGGCACTCGAGGTGTATGTAAATTATTGTTGCATGCTTCAACATCACCACCTATTGCTCTTCATTTCCCCTAATGACAGTCCCATCTGAGTGCTGGTGTCTGCTCAGGTTGTACATGTGTAGGAAATGACTTCAACTCATCTGTGAGGTCATTTAAAATTTTTCCTTATTTTTCTTTTCACCCTCTTTCCTGTTGCTGTTTGCCTCAGACTTATGTTCATGAGGTGAGAATAGAGCTGCACGCTCTCTGCCTAGGGCAAAATCCTGCTGCCACTCGTGCAAGTAGCAGCTTAGAGGAAAAAGGAAGGGCATTCACACAAATAGCTAATCAAAGGGTTTTTAATGATACTCATTAGGAAAGAAATTCATTAACAAGCCAGCACAGAACATTCCCTGAAGGGAGAGTGATGTTACTGGTCACATCAAAGTCCCCACCTGACTAACACCTTTATTGCTGTTCATAGTAAGGCCAAGTTAGCAGCAAAATCAGTCGCATTCAGTTCCTGCCAAGCAAAAAGTCATCAAAGCATGGTCATGGAAACTGGATCAATTCTGGTTTACTAATAAAAATGGCTTTTCAACTTTTCACAGCGATGTATAGTTTAGCACCCACCACTGATGCCTTTGAATTCATACAATTTTGCATTTCCTACCCTTCATTCTTTCCCCTGCTCTTTCCCTCTTCTATTTACCTCTGACCATGTCCACAGTGTTGCCCATGGCAGTGGTGTAGTCCTGCAGCAGCACAAACCTCAGCTGGATGGATGCCAGTGTCCCTTTTCCAATGGACGCCTGCAGGAGGTGACCTCATGGCAAGGTTCAGTGGGGAGCCCCACTGACCTGTGGGCAGCTCCTCCACCCAGACAAAGCACCAGTGCAGGCCTGCCAGAGCTTCCCCCACTGCCCAGGATAGATGCAACCTCTGAGCATCAGGGCTGTTTCCAACCAGCAGGTGTAAAACTGCCTTTTTTTTAATGCTCACACCATTACTTACCTATAAAAGGGACTCTATTTTTCTGCCAACTCATTCCTAGAGATTAGTATCGGTATCTTGGGATGCTCATTTGCTCTGTAAAAATTAGGTTTTTAAATAGACTAGAGCAGAAATCTCACTTTTATTGTGCTGCCCTGATATAGTAGAGCTCAGTTATTAGAACAAATTGTAGCAAGCAGCTTCCTGGTTGTTATACCCACATAATTACCACGGGCTGCTACAGGAAACCCTGCTTCACTCTTATGCTTAGAGGCAAGATCTCCATTTTGCAAGGACAGAGCAAGTTCTATTATGCATTTTACTGCCAAAGGAGGTCAATTAACTTTAATTGGTTCTAATTAGCACTTGCTCAAGCTGTTATATTCTTTACCTGCATCCGAGTGGCTCTCCAAGTGCTGCACAATGGATTCCTGCTTTTGAACACAAAGGAGAATTACTAATGGCATCCTTGAAGGCAAAAGATGCACTGATCAGCATAAATGGGGAACAAATATCAGCACAAACAGTAGCAGGCCTTTTTAGAAAAAAACCCCACAAATATTTTGTGCCCATCTGGCTTTGATCAATTGAACTGAATGCAACTGTGCACCTTGTTGCTTAAAGTTACAACAATGTAAGTACACAAATGTCATTATTCTCCACCGTAACTTCTTTACAGATGAAAGATAAGTACTGGAAAATGCAGGGGGTGGGGAGGGGGGTAGCAGGGACGGTGTTACAGCTCTGAAAAAAACCAAATGGATCATTTCAATGGTAGCCAAAACAAAATACCAAGAAAAAGAAAAAAAATTCTCAAACATACATCTGAAATGCTGTTTTCTAGGACTTTTGAGCATTGTTTTAAAAGTTTTGTGTTAAAGCGAAAGGTTTAAGTTTTGGCATTTTTTGGTTTTTGGTTGGTTTTATGTTTGTTTTTTTTTTTTTTTTTCCATTCTGCTAAAGCAAGAGGAAGAACCACACTTGCCTGGATGTCAGCATAAGCCATCTGAGCCCTCAGGATGTGGTGAGAACTCAGCAGTGAACTCAGGGCTGCCTACAACAGACTGAATAAGGAGCCACATACCAGAAGAGATGCTGCAATGCTGAGCTCTGCTCTAGGAACTTGTTTTCTGCTTGGGTCTTCCTGGATGTAGCTACACAGTTAAATAAAGCCAGGCCAAAGAGGACTCTAGTCCTCACACCAGCTGTGGAACTCAGAGCTACTTCTCCCCAAAACCTCAGTCCACTGTGCATGTAGGCATGGCCCTACATCTCCTGTGGGTCCCATGAGATATCTGTGAGGTGTATGTGTTAATTTGGGTGGAGGAGTGCTGGCAGGAAAGAGCTTAGTCCTGAAGAGAAGTGGGGAACAAGCTAGACACAGCAGAGCAGGTGTTTGGTGCCACTGCTCTCCTGCGTCCCCAGTCCCCCTGAATTAATAAAACACTTATCCATGTATCCAGCCACTGAATGCGTGCAGAGCACCTCCATGGCTCCTCTGCTCTTGCAGCCCCCATGCCAGACACCCCAGATCCAGGGAACAGCATCAGCACTGAGTGCAAAGACCACAGCAAGACAGCAGTGAGAAAGAACTGTGGAGGGCAGTCCCAAAATGTGAGACATGCCTAAGTGAGCTCAATGCAAACCACAGGCACTGAAACATTCCCTGCCCTGAAAACTCCATCCTCAGAGATGTGACCTTCCTCTGCATGCTGACCTGCCTGGCATCCACTGAAACCCACTGAGCCTAAAGCCATGAGGGCTTCTCTGCTGGAGACTTCCTGGGGCCTGAGCAGCCAGGGCTGGAGCCTCGTACCACCCCGAGCATTCTCCACTCTCACCAGCTTGAATTAACCCCATATTTAAAACAAAGCACCAGATTTAGTGTCCCGAGGAGCTAGGCCTCCTATGGACTTTGGGTAATTTGTTTTGGTATGGAAATGAAAAGCAATGAAGTTTATACATATTATTGTACTGTTCAAAATTGCACGTGAAACTGTGGTGGACTTGGCTGTTTCTAAACCAGTATGTGTTCCTTATTTTAGTATTACTTTTCCCCTTTTTCCTGCTATTTGAATGTGCCTCCTAAATGAATTGTCCGCTGCCCACATGGTTTTCAAAAACAATTTATTTTCTAGCTAATGTGTTCCAGATAGAGGGAACACAAAACATGTGTTAAAAAACCAAATGAAATTAAAAAATCCTCCCTTAACAAACAAGTACCCCCCAATCTTTACAAAAGGTCAACATTTTTCTTTCTAGTTCCCCTGCTAAAATTCCACAAGGCCATTAACCATTAAAAAAACCCCCAAACTGCATAATTTGTAGACGAGCCAAAGGAGCTGCCTGTATTTTTTTCTTTTTTTTAAACAAAAGTTCCTGCCAAAATCTCCCCCAACCCTATTCCCTTTCCTCTTTCAGTTGTGAGGACTCTTTCTCAGCCTTAGCACACACCTCTTCTCGTGGCTGGCAATGCATGGGCTGAAGCAAGCATAAACCAGCATATAATTATTTCAAACAGTCATGTCTTCCTTTTGTACTGGTGTGTAGTTAAATTAATATACTGAAAAACATTCCATGCACCTTATCTTTAGTACTTTTCCCAAGGAATGGTGTTTCTGCTGCATTTCAGGTGACAACCAAAAGGTATTCTAAAGGTTTACTGTCTTGGATATGTATTTGAGAAATAAAGAAAAAAAAAAGGTAAGCAAAAAGGAAGTGTCTTTTCCTTGCATGACTAAATGGCTGCCCATACAGCAATACACCACTGAAGCACATGGAACAATTCATTATTTGGTCCTCCAGCCCTCCTGCATTTAAAATTGAGCACGTATTTCATGTAAAGATCCAGAAAAATTGACCTAACACCTATCCATACATTTTGGGGTATTCTGTACTGGGTTGGCAGTAGCTCCACCAGTACCAGACCCAAGGTCTGAGGGTTCAGACCAGGTTTCACACATCCACTGCTCTGTAGGCTCCAGGCAGAGCCAGCTGTGCCCCCACAGTGCTTAGCCCACACTGAGAGAACACAGCTACCAGCAGAATATTCACTGGAATAGCTGTACCTGTGTAATTACAGTGATACAACTGTTCCAGCAGAGACAGGACATGAAACAGAAACCCCTAGGACAGGCAATGTTTACCACTGGCTTGTAGCTTAGTTCAAAAAACGGTGTATAAAATGTTCCTTGTCACCTGTAAGTGGACAGTGATGATTATAGCTCAGTCTATGTTATTATTGCCTGATTTTCCCTGTTTGGGTTTTCACATATTGACTCCTTACTCAAGGTCTTTTAACATAGATTTGAAATGTGAATATGTTTTATTTTTTCCCCAGTAAATATACAATACACACTTCAACAGTACTATTAACCAACTTCTTATGCCAATTAAACTTTGCTGCACTAACAATACCAATGAAACACATTAAGAGGTCATACTTTTTCGTGAACAAACTGTAGCCAATAAACAGTTTTTTTAAAAAAACAAATTAAAAAACAATTCTAAGTGCTGCCACAACATCCCTTTTCTTTAAACACATTATTCACAATAAATGTTTTCATTTTTTTAAAAAAAAAGAAGAATACTTCTTTTAAAATAGTAAATTAAATGGCATTTTAAAAAATATGTACTGTGGTTCATTGGAAGTACACTGTATAGAAAAGAGAGAAAAAAAAGAAGAGACATCACCTGTAAGATAATGGAGACACTTTGCCATACACAACAACACCTTATGTAATATTGTAAGCAAATTATTAATGAACAAAAATGTACAGAAGCAGATGGACAAGTTAGTGAATATCATGGTACTGAACAGCTTTTAATACTGACACACATTTACTTTCCAGTGGAAGAGATAAAACACATTTGAAAGTAATTGGAATGGCTTTATCAACCTCTAATGATACTGAATTTTGAATAGAACAGAGTGAGTAAGGTGTTCCACCAAAGCTCAGCACAAGCTTTTGCATTAAATGGGGGAAAAAAACCAACTATTGGTGACTGAGTTAAAGATTTTCCAGAGAATTAAATTTGAATTGTAGCCTGAATAGTCTTCTCTTCATATAGTAATACCAAAATAAAAACCATGCATATGTAATTATGCTGCATTCTTTATCTTACTTGGACATTTTTAAGTTGTTTTTAACTGTAACATTTTAACAAGCAGAAAAAGGGCATATACTCATTGGTCAGATATGTAAATAAATTCATACTTTTTTCCCTCAACTTTTTTTGTTTGTAACTTGCTAAATAATACATCTTGACCATAAGGGCGTTAACTTGCATTTTTCAATATTCAATAGTGCTGAGTTATAGTTGATGGCTGTAGTGTTTTATCTTATCATGGAACAAGTTAATGAAATGAAAAGCAACACATATTTAGCATTGTAATTAACTTTTTAAAAATTCTGCCATGACAAAAAGTGTTCTTAATACTGGTGAGCTCCAAGGCAAAATATAAAACATAGACTGGTTATATGAAAAGGGTATTCAATGAAAAATTGTGTTCATTGTCAGATAACTAACAGAAATAAGCTGTAAGATGCAATATTTAAATTAAGCATCAAAGTAATGGGTGGGTTAGCCACACACAATATTCTAAGAAAAGCTTGAGAATTTACTCTTTGAGATTTGAGAGGTAACGAAGACTTGGACAAAGTCATGAAAGTTAATGAAGAGACAGGATGCTGTCATTAATGTCCACTTACAGAGTCTGGTTTATTCAAAAAGTGTATAAACATACGTTATTTCCTCATCATAGTAGAGTTTGAAGCCACTCACTAAAACACAGGTCAAAGACTTCCTTTGCTTATATCCAACTTTTTGGATGTATTGCCAGAAATATACTTAATGCAAGCCAAAAATAATTTGACCATTGCTTTCCTTCCAAACACTAAACAATTTACTACAAATTTAGTGGATCCAATTTTGGTTCTTGCAGACTTCAGGTATGGAACAGAAAGGGTTGTGTAGACTGCATCAATACAAATAATGTCATGAATTTCAGTGGTGCAGCTTTATCCTCTAACGTACTGTACATGTACGATAAAGAAAGATGAAATAAGATACTCTGAAATATCAATTTTTTGGAAGCAGCCTGAATATGTCTTAATAACAAATTGCATTCTTATCTTCTTACTAAGTATTCCTTGTGTTTATATGGTTTGTTTCTCCTGAAAAAACTCTGTCCTATATTTTGGGCTGGAGAAATGAACAGTAATAATTCCTTTAAAACTGCAAAATAAAAACAGCTTTAGTGAAACACCTTAAGTTCTTTTGTTTGTAGCAAGGTCTGTTTTTCTTCCCTTTTACTTAGTGGCACGGGATGGCTAAAAGCAGATACTAAGGGTATCATTCTGATGAAAGGGTCTAGGCCATCTCATGCTACCTTTAGTTTTCATTTTCACTCTTTAATCTCACACTTCCATCTTCTGACCCCTTCTTAGATAGGAAGAGCAACTATGTTGCTTGCTTTTAAAAGGCTTAAATTGCTTGCTTTTAAAGGTTTAAATCTGTCTCTAATGTCTTCACTGACATCAGTTTTGCCTGTCACTGTCTCATTTCCACACTCCAATGGAAAACCACCTAACATACTCCTTTACATACAGCGTTATCCAAAGTAGCTTACAGGACGTAAACCTACTTCACACATTCAGTCTCTTTTTTCTTCATGTCATGAGGAGTAGAGTTTTGTGCTTATCACCAAATAAAATTGCAGTGCAAACTTTAAACATAAAAGTTACACAATTAAAAGTTAATATATGGCACCACAGCCTATTAATTCACATATAGTACAACAGACCAGTAAAAACAGACATGAATATGAACACAGCTAAAAAGAAGGTGAGCTTGCATAGCAATGCAACAAAAGAAATTATATACAGAAGGAAATCCTTTTAATCCTGGAGGGTGATTTTTTTTTTTCTTTCTTTTTTTTATATACTCCTGACAAGGAATAGTTTAAGGTGGATGGTGTATTAAAGAGAAGAACACAAAGTATCTGTGGGATATGTGTGGCTGTGTGTCTTTACATTGCATTTACAGTTCTTTTAATAGTACATAAATAAAGAAAATGTTCATTGCACTGTTTAGTGTCATCACTTCCATGAGTTCAGACCTGATGGTCCATCAGAGCAGCTTGCAATGTGTCTTCTCAACTACTCTATAGAGAGAAACAAAAGAGAGAGAAAGAGGTTGTAATAAACCACACAAAATAAAGCCTATGGCAATATTACTGCAGCACAGGATGAATATTCAGTAGGTTCTGTGAACAGGGTTAATTGCTTCTAAGATGAAAAGCGAGGGATGCTAAAATTTAGCACTTACCAACACCATTATCTGAGACTGCACATTTTAGGGCTGGTGGGTCACCATTAGCTCTCAGACAGCTACGGGGCAGTAACTGGCAGGAGGTGCTGAGGGTTTGACTGCAGCAAGAGGATGCAGACATGCCAGCAGCTCCACTGCTTTTATTGCCATTAATAAGTTTATTAAACACACCAGTATGCCCAAGCATGCTGGGGTTTTGATGTACTTTTTCAAACAACAGAGTCAAGCCTTTGGGCAGCTGGCACTGCCACAGCATGAACATAGCATCAATATGGTTTTATACGAAGTTTAACAGATATTGAATGATAATAGAAAACAAATTTGGAAAACAACTTCCCTGTCCTGGGATGCTGAGGAAAAGGGTGGAGATATAAAATTGAAAAAATGGGCTACACAATCAAGAAAAGAGGACCTCCATCTAAGAGAACACTTCTCATCAAGCAACAGGAAATTAAGGAGAAGGCTGAGGAAATCTGTCATCGGCATTTCTGAGACAAGCACATTACACTTTGCCAAAAAAATTTTCTAAGTTACTAGAATTCCTTCTCAGTTTTCCCCATGCTTCACTAGGATTACACACTGAGAGATGTACCATGTAGATAACTTTGGCATGGCTTATACAGATTTGAACTGGTCCAAAGCAAGGAACAGAAGAACAACATTTGTCTGCTATCACACGAAATACGCCTCAGAAGGCAAGAAGATCTGGATAAAGCTTAATCTGATTATCACACACAACTTCCTATTCCCTTCACAACAGATTTATAATTTTTTTTCTTTTACCTATTTGAGAGTTTTAACTGGAGCTGGAGGTAAACTTACATAATTCACCAGTAAACTGTCCTTGACTGTTTGATCCCACATAGCCTATATCGAGAAGGTCACTGGCATTGCGTTGGTGACCTCCTCGCAAGACTTCACCTTTTCTAGGTCCAGTTGATCCTTTAGAAGAAGATGTTCCTGAAGAGCTGTGGCCACCAGGGGATGGGAAGTTGGGTTTACTATATGGTACGAGTGCCTCTTCTAGAAAAGCAAAACAAAGCAAAATAAATACCAGTGAAGTCCTAGAAGTAGGAATAAACAACCTATTCATTTATGCACATCATATTCATTCATATCTTTCTTTTGTCTTGCTTTAGAGCATAACAATTTTACCTAAGAAAATACACAATAAAGAGTTGTATCCCAAAACCAGAGAAGCCAGTATGAATTTAAATCTTGCTTCCTCGTGAACTCCTAATTTAGTTTGTATTAATTATAAAAAGTCTAGATTCATTATGAATAAGAGATCATGAATCATAGATACTTTAATAAAAATAGGTGAACACGCAATTTCCTAAACAATGAAGCTATGATTAGATATTTGCTTCAAGCCTACATAAATGTGCTTTTTCCTTTTCTTTAGCTCAAATTATGGCAACATTACTTCAATCAGTTTAGATAAAGAACTACAATATCAGCTAATTTAATTAGCTTCCAGCAACTCAGTAATTTCTAACGATGCAAAGTACATTGACTATTTTTTTAACTGGTGTTGAATTATATTGGAAAATATTATATTATACAGTGCAGTTGTAATATTTGGGGTGGATAAATAATCCTGAAGCTTGTTTCATGTTCCATTATGAGCAAAAGGCTTACTTTTTCTCACTTGGGTTCTTCTTCTGTGAAGACTGCTAATAATGAACTGCTTTCAAGAGCAGGATTAATGGCAATAAGGCATAAGATTGTATGTCTTCATATAGCATGAAATAAAACAAGACATCACTTCTGATTAGAGTTTCCTAGAGATATTGTTGTAATAATCCAAATCTAAGAAGCATAACAGCAGCACTGACTTAACACTGAAATAGACACACTACTTTATTTCCTTGCTGTGTATGATCCACTTTTGCCATCTCAGAAGCTGAAGAAAGAGACCTTGCTAAATATAGATTGATTCAAGAAAGAATATGAGTGTATATGCCTAACCTCAAACACAGCACTGTCCCTTCTGAAATCAGTGGGATTTCTACTGCTTGAATCTTGCCTTTTTTAAAGTGAATTTAAGGCAAAAGGGTTTTCTTTATTTTGGTTTCCCAATTGTCTTCACTCTTACACAACCTTTTGAGGAGAAATGGACTTTCTTTGACAGAGGGCAGGAACACAGAAGGAAAAGTAGGTGGGGATGGTTGGAAAGAAAGAGGAGATAAAACCACTTTTATTCACAAGCTTGAAGCCTTTGCAAAGACTATAGCAGAGGCATAATTAACTTAGAGATGTGCTAAACGAGAACAAATTTGTGGAAGAACCTCAGAGTTTCATTATTTGCCACAAGAGAGCAGAATGTGGGGATTCCCCACATGAGCTGCTGTTGAACTGAGCCTGTTTTTAAGATAATTGTGTTGCAAAAGAGGGCAGGCAGCTGACTTCTTTCCTTGCCAAAGTATGTCCCTCTGGTCCTGCCCAAGGGACCGGAATATTTGTGCTGCAGGACGTAAGGGTATTATCAGTGTTTTGTGCTATGACTCTGTGTTGTTCTTGCTGAAATAAAAAGAAATGCTTGAAAGACACTGTAAAATGGCATATAACAGCCACAGTCTCTCCTAAATTATGTTACTTGGTTTTTTATATAGCAAGACCTAACAATAGAGTCAGGTGCAAACCTGGTTTCCAAAGGCTGGCTAAAATATGGACTAGTTTGCATCAAGGCAGCAATAAAGCAAGCAGCATAAATCAGTTTAGTAGAAAGCTGGGAACACTTTCAAAGGATGAAAACAAAAGTCACCAGCACTGCAAAAGAGTTGGAAGATGGCATATATAGTCAATTGATTTGTTTCTCTAGCTTGTGGACTCAGGATAAGGCCTCCTTCGGGTTCAATGAAATACTGAGGAAAAACAACCATGAATAAATATGAAGTGTATTATCATTATAGACCATACAGTATGTTAAATTATCTGTTGTGCCCTCAGAAATAAACATAATCCATAAAATAAGGAATTTTGACATAAAATAAAGGCTAGTTTTTACACAGCATTATAGCACATGAAAAGTAGTTGTCTCCAGTCCTGAGAATGGGCTCACATGTATTAAACTCTTCAAACAGTGCCCCATGTCCATGCCTGCAAAGAATAGGGGGAGGCTTTGCTGGTGCCTTTCTCTTTGAAATACTGAGCTATTAATTTGAAGATACAGTTCTAGCCCCCATGAAATCAGGATATGTGTGTGTAACAATGCTTTTATACCTCAGAAAATAATCAGAAGGCTTTTCCTGTTATCAAAACTATTGTAACCTGATCTAGCACCACTTTTGTCAGAGATGGAGCTGAGAATGTCATATTTGATGTGCTTTAATTCCAGTTCTACAATGAAGCCACTGCCAGGAACTGAGTGATCTTGTTTATACTGAAAGCAACCAGTGGAAACAGAGATACCAGACTTAGGTATTTTTGTTCTATTCAGCTTCAAACTAAAGGTCTTGCTTTCAAAATTTCACTCACAGCTTGGTAACATCTGAATGAAACCTCCTAAGTTGCAAATTATCTATTTTTCTGGAAGCTGACAGCTAATAATAACTCTTTTTTGGAAATGTATTGAAAACTGGGACAGAGTGGATTTCCAAAGAACTACGCCTTCAATAAAGGAAAGGGGAAGAAGCACACTTAGTATTATTAAAACACCCAAATTTAGTGATATAAACCAGCATCATGCACAAGAGTAGCCTTTTAAAAATCTACCAGATCTATAGGAATGCAGAGTAAGAAAGCTGCAATGCAAGAGGCTGGAATGAGAATACAGACAGAGAGATATGAAGCCCTGGCCCATCTTGTGCACCAACTTTATGAACTCCTCATACCAGGATAAACTCATAACATCTCCTAGAGGCATCCTTATTTATGCATAAAGGATATGAACTTGCTCTCGGCTCCTGAATTTGACAAGAACACAATACCTGTAAACCATTTCACTGTAGGGCACTGGAAGTGTCAAGATCAAGTTCTCTTTATTTATGGACAGATAAATGCATGCCCTGCAGGATGGGAATTTTACTACTGTGTAAGCTCTGCATCACAGAATAAATGACAAATTCTATTTGTACACTTGTGAGGCAGAGGAAAAAGAAGGGATTTCTTTCTAAGCAGGTCAGAGAAGCATCCTTAATAATAATTTCCAGGAAAATGAGAAGCGTAGGGTATTTTTTGGCTATTTTCTATGTGTTTGTACATCTTCTAAATTGCAATTAATGTTGCCATTTCACCAAGCAGCATGAATTTCACACACTATTTTTAAACTGTGACTTCACACCATGATTTCAGAACATGAACAGCCACTCACTTGTTTATGCAGCCAACATATTAGGGAGTTTTACAGTAGCATTATTGTTATTTTTTAAAATAAAGATTGTATTTTAAATATTTACCAGAAATATTACAGGTAACAGTATTTTCCCTAAGAGGACTTTATTCAGTAAATCCTGTAAATTCAGTAAATTCCTGCACAGTATTCTTTTTTTAATATGCCAATGGTATTAGTGTGTTAGATGAACAAAGAGCTTTAAGAGTGAGTAAAATCAGGAAAAATACAGATGATAAGAGTACCTCTAGTGTGACTGTGGGAGCTACATACATAAGTGAAGAAACAGTGTAACCCTACAAAAAACTTCACACACATTATAAATTTTTGTTTAAATCTTATTTGTCCTCTTGTATCACTCTAATCAGCACTGCACTGGGATGAGGTGAATAATGGGTTAAAGAAAACGCCCTAGGATGAAACAGCAGCTTTTACTTGAGGTCAGACTGAGAGAAGGAAGCTGTGAATACTGTAGAAATACAACCCCAGCCCAGCATCACCTCCTGTGGACATTTGTGCAGACCTGAAATCCATTTAGGTGCTAAAGTCAGCTTGGGGCAAGATGCAGGTCCTGTATGAAGGTGAAAACCTGTGCTGTCATCTTGCTGGGCTTAAGAAATAAATGATAGTTTGCCATATCCTCAGATAAAGAGAAGAGAGGGTTTTTAACACAGCTGAAAGGAATGTCAGTAGCTCAGAAGGATCAGCCTTCTTGCAGACACGTAAAAACACTGCTGCCAACTTGGAAGCAGGTTGAAAGAACTGGAAAATATGGCCCTATATGTATAAATAAATACAGCTAACAAAAGATACTCTAAAAATCTCTCCTCCCCTGCTGGCCTGCAGCTGTTCCTGTTTTCTCCATCACTACGCTTGAGAACGTCAATAATTTCCAAAACATTGCAAAGAGTGCACCGAATCAGGTGCTAATGCGATTTCACTGTTGCAGGAGGGAAGATAGTTGGATCACAAGCTCTCCTTCCGCCTTGCGTTTCGTTACTTTCCAGCCTGACCCTTGGCAGCGCTCTCCCAGAGAGGCGTGAGGTGACCCTGGAGCCCTGCCAGGCACAGAACCCCTCAGCAGAGGGGCGCAGCAGCCGCCTGCCTCGCCTCGGCTGGTGCAGCGCACACACACCTGATCCGAAGGCTTGTTTGTGTTGGGCTTTCCTGAAATCCTCTTGGCGGTCTGTAGAGCTTATCCACTCCTGGGCTTGGCGCTGCCACTCTAGTGATGTCCTAGCGGGCCGGTCCAGGGAGCTCTTTGTGTCATCTACGTTGGCTGCTGCGTGCTGCCTCTCCAGAGAGCTCCCCTTCCTCTCGGCAGAGCCTCCGCGCTGGCCCGGCACTACGGGCTGCCTTAAACCCTGACCGGGGGGCGGCTCGGGTGGTGGTGGAAGATCTAAAAAATGTGAATAAGATTCAGGTGAACTGATTTTTTTTCTTTTTTTTTTTTTTAATTGAAAAAGAAGGTCTGGTTTCGATGCTGAAAAGGAAAGTGCCTTGCAAATGGCGCAAGCTGCTAGATTGGTTGATTTTAAAAGCAGGAAATTTCATGTTAATCAGAAAAGGTTTTCGACTTCTGCTAGCTCTTTATTCCGGTTGCTGTGTCTCTACCTCTTTCTAACTTCCATAAAGGTCCACAGACTCTTAGCCCTGACTTACACTTCCAAGCATAGGATTTATTTTCTGTGGGGTGCACTCCAGCTGTTTTGTTCAGTAACTGCAAGGAATTAGGAAAGGCTGTGGAAAACTGACCAGAGCCAGCTGACAATTTCCCTCCACCATACTGGGCTTGCTTCATCCTGTTTTCGGGCTACACTTTAAGCTCAAGGTGTAAACTCAAAATCTAATATAGGACTTAATCAAAATTAATAAAATGCCACAAATATTGGGAAAAATAATTGGGAAACCTACTGTCATTGAAAAAGCATCAGTGAAAAACCCATCTCTGACCAATGTCTTTAAATGGAAGCACCAAACAATGGGTGAGATTTTTAGTCAACAAAATAAAGAGCTATTCTTCAGAGACTAGAGGATGGTCACTCTTAGGTTTAGCAGTCTTGCAAATATAACCAATTAAAACATAACTTTAGCTAATGGAAAGACACTTGCCTGGTCTTTCGCAACTTCTTTTTTTAACAAGAAATTTTTTCAAGTTTGTGACTTGGACTAGTATGATGCTTGTAGAATTGAAGGTCAACCTTCTAATCACGTTTGTGGGGGCAAAAGTGAACTTTTTTATTAGTTCACGACCCAAGGTAATTACAGACTCAGTATAATTGTAATTCTAAATGCAACTTTTTAATGTAAACTATACGATAGACTCACAATAGTCCAGATTATTTAAAAGAAAAAAAAACAAACAGAAAATGGAAGCACCTTTAGTATCATAATGAAAATCCTTTTCTATCATATGCACATTTTATACAAAGAACACTTTTTGATAATTCTGTTTTGGGGCAATGGATAGCCCAAATAAATCTCTGCAGCCACACCAACTTTCCAAAAACCTATGTTAGCTTACAGTAGATTTGGGTCTAACCTGTTCTCTCGTCCTTTCTATCTTACTATGTTGTGAAGGTTTATCAAGAAATTGAACTTGGCTCAGGAACAGGCACGGAAAAGTAAACCTCTGTTTTGCCTGCAGGGAAGTCTGATGATTATAACTAGTGCAACTGAAATTCATTTTATAAATTGGTCAGGAGGCCTGTGGAGGGAGTTTATTTCAAAGTCTCTAATCCAGCTTTATATAATGCTTTATATAATGCTACACAGAATTTTTTTTCATGTCCTTGCTGTTAGAGGTGAAACTTATACCTCACATATGGAGCAGAAATGCTTCCAGAGTTCTGAGATGTCATTCCAATCAACAGTGTCTCTTACAGATAAATGACGATGTGCAGGTTATTTGCGTTTGCAAGAGAAAAAAGTTGTATCCAGTGATGCTCCTGCCCCTTTGCTCACAGCTGAAGTGCTGTGCCCCAGATTAAGATAAGCACCCTCTGGCGAGAGCAGCCTTTTAATAATCTGTCAGTGAGCTTGGTGCATGCTTTATGTTCAGCACTAATTTA
This sequence comes from Acrocephalus scirpaceus scirpaceus, assembly GCA_910950805.1. Lineage (NCBI taxonomy): Eukaryota > Metazoa > Chordata > Aves > Passeriformes > Sylviidae > Acrocephalus > Acrocephalus scirpaceus. The sequence goes on from OU383774.1 coordinate 9,595,353, forward strand.
TTTGAGAAATTTTTCGTTATGAATATAGACGCGACCTTTCATGACAATGACTGTACTTGAGTTACTGTAGGTGGAAGCAGGAGGGTATGGGAGCTTGCCAATGTTAAAATTGCTTTATAGTGCTGGCTTCCAAAATGGCATTTCTTATAATTGATTTTATTGCGATCATAACCAGTTAATGTACAGAACCACCACACTGGCATCTGCTTATGCAATCTGAAATAGAGATTACTGAAGCTGTGATTTATAAGCACTTTGTGGAGATGCATTGAATCCAATAAACACAGCCATAACATGACATCGGACGATGCAATTTTCCCAGATAAAATATTTACAGTTCAATATATGCAAAATTTTCAAGTAGTAGCATAGAAAAAAAATTAGTTAAAATTATTGCAGTATTAAACTTTAAACAGACTACCCTGCTTCAGAAATTTCTGTCTAATAGTTGTTATTAATTAGATACTTAAAAGGAAAGAAAGCTTGTACTTAAACTATACTGCATGTTCTAGAGCTGGCTGCACCTCCTGGAATTACTGTAGAGTTATGGTGTTGATCTACTGTTAACCTGATTATTGCTTTTATCCATCCACAAAACAAGCATAAAGACTGACTTATGCATAGAAGTGAAATGAAACAACATGTTTGTACATTTCCTCGGGTGCTTTAAACCTATGGATGAGCTGAAGCGAAAAATAAAATTTATCTTGTAATGAAGCTTCACAGAATTCTAGAAGAACTACAGGTACTTTGGAATTAACATAAACTGGCTCTGGCCTGAGTACAAACTTACTGAGTTGTGTTACAGGTGTCTAAGAAGATCTGTAAGAACAGTTGCTAATTGTAGCCAAACATCACCTGACTAAACTGTTTCTTCACCTCCTTACTCAGGTTGACAGCCACAGTAACACCTACCTGTCCTTTTAAATGAAAGAAGCTGGAAGAGAGCTTCATTTGGAAATGTGGCTTTTGATTTGCTCTGCAACTTAGATCCTGCATTGTAAATCTTGTGCCTTAGTAAATAACTATTTTCTGCTCTTTCCTGGGTTGATAGAAAGATCCCATGTATCTGGAGTCATGAGTTTCTTCCTCCAACACCATTGAGAATAGTCTTGCCTTGCCATGGCTTTCCTACCCACTAAAGGGGTAACAGATGTCAGCTGAGTTAGAAATCTCAGATTCTCACAGGAAGACTTATTACCACATAAAGGCAATCATGTCAATCCCTTCAGAGAAGTTATGAATTTAGAGATGTAGGGATTTCAGTGGGATTTTCAGTGAGGATACCCAGAGTGGTAACACTGATTCACCCTACTTCTACCTAAATCCCATTTATCATTCAGGTGGTTGGCAAAATACCTGAAAGCCTGCACTGAGCTAGTAACTTTCTAGGTCAGTAGGATGTCATCCAGACTTTCATTTTGAAGTCTCTAATGGCAGGATTATCAAACCTGCAAGGCAATTCATAAGTGCATTGGTGGGGAGGTGATGGTCTTATTGATTTAGTAATGGAGGGATTGTGATTGAGGAGCTGTAGGACATCAGAGTGCCTGATAAGGGGGAGATGGATATTCAGTCTGGGATTGCTCCAGCCCTTCTTTAGAAGGCAGAGCATTGGCTAAATGATTCAGGCACCAGTCAAGGTTTGGCACAGGCTTTCATCATTAACTGGAAAAAGCAGCAAGTTAAAGAACATACAACTATAAGGACACACCTTTCTACCTGTGTCAGTGATTTCTTCTCCTAGGGGTGATAATTACTATGACATTTAATAAGCCTCTGAAACACTTTCTAGCATCAGAAGGTATTTTCTCGACATTAAAAATTATTTTTAATACACAGTAGGAAGTTAGTAGCAAGGCATGGCAACATAAGTCTTATGTTCCAGTTCTTCTTTTCAAACCCTAAGCATATTTCCCTTCTGCCTCCTCTTTGATTTTTTCTTTTTTTTGCATATCATGCTCAGTTAAGGAAGGGCTTTTAACTTCATTCACACAGTAACCATGCTGCAAACTATATGACAGATTCCACTGTTTTGCAATTCATGACTAAATTGTTTCTAGGAAAACAAATTATTCCTTGAACACTAACACTAAAACCCTCCTGGTTGTTGCTGTTGTTGGGTGTTTATTTTGTTTGTTTGGTTTTTATGGTGGACTGTGAGCTCAGAATGAAAGTTTTGATCATCTGAGGGGTTCATAAAATATTCTTCCTCTGTGGATTTGCTGTTGTCTCCATAGTCTTTCAGGATGTGGAAGTGAAAAAACAAGCTGCACAGCAAGAGAAATATGAAGACTCCATCTAGAGTCAGTCTCTAGAGGCTTCTGACCTGCAGCTGAAGGAAATGGGTTTTAGGGGATTTGTGTGGATTGCTGTCAAAACTAAGCATGAAGTTGAACCCTCAAATGCTTACAAGGTCTGAGATGTGTGTGCTATGTGTTAAATATTACAGTTTCTTACGTCTTTTGCACTGTCCCACATGGTTACAGTTAACAAGGAGGAAGCAGTCATGATGTGTATGGGAATGGGCAGAGAAAGCTGGAGCTTTCTTGGTCAATGAAAATTGAAAATGACAGACATCCGGTATGTGATGAGACTTAAACACAGGATACCAGGACTCATCCAACTTGGGAATTTGAAAACAACTGGCAAACCGAGTATATTCTCACAAGACAAATCCAAGAGGAAGCAGTTATAAGAGGATGGATTGGAGACATCTGAAAAAGCAGAGAAAATGTATAGTGATGCTTTTCACAGAAATCAGGATGACCCAGGGCTGAATGGACTGGCCTGAATTAGGGCTTGGAATTGCTGGACTTATCCAAGGCTCTCCAATTGCTCTTTCTAGCTATAGCTTAAGGAGAGTGGTATTGTCTGTCTTCATAAAGTTCATTGCAATATTCCACAGAAAGCACCCAGTTACCATTTTTAATTTCTGTAGACCAGAGATTCCTAAATTTGATTGTTTACATACATGCAGGTGGCAGCAGCAACTTTTAGCTTCTTTAATTGACAAATGATCTTTTGCAAATTTAACTATGACTCAGACTTGACATTACACTTTAATGACTCATATTCAGTAGGAGTTGAAGCGGAAAACTGTACCATTTGTGTTTGTTTGTTTGTTCCTGTGTTAATACAGGATGGGAACTGTTCCTCTATTGCTCCAGGACATTATAAATTTTTGCAACATATAGCAAGGACTTTAACTAGGTTTATAAAAGACAAATATTAATCTAATGGCTCCTGAAAGCTGTTATGGTTATTGCCCATGTCTGAGAGGTTGAGGAAAATAGTATATCTGATTTAATTAATAATATTCTTTAAATAGAGGAAAGAATTTAGATTTAAATAGAGGAAAGAAACTCTGTTAAGATTAGTATTTTATAAAGGATAAATAAAAGGCAATAGGAATTTCCTCTTTCAAAATGAATCCTAAAATTGGATCTCTTTCACTAATTTCAAACAATGCCAAATTTTATGATGGAGTCACTCTCTGAGGAGCCCCACTCCTATCTGTCTCATGACCTGAACTGGATCCCCATTAATTTTTTGGTACCCACACTATTGTAAAACACTTCTGTAGCAATAGCATTCAGGAACAGAAGGATTAGTGTCCACCATACTGATTGCACTACAAACTCACATGTACACAGAATTTGTGGCCTAAGATGCTCACAGTTCAGGGTGACAGCATATGGCACTCAGAAGGGTTAACAAAACATGTACAGCAAGAGTATGGCCAGCACTACATGTGACATCCGTAATTTTACAGTTACTGTTCTCATAGACACTCAATGGATCTGTGTAATAGAGAGAGGCTTTTGTAATATATCCACAAGGGGAAGGGATTAATGTTTAAAGGAACTCGGATCCATAGGAGCGGAATCTAAGCCACTTTAAGCTGTTTCCACAAATAATATCACAGCAAGAATGAGCCACAGAGCAGGAGGTACAACAATAACCCCTTTAGTGAACACTCTGATCATTTCAATACCTATAGGTGCAAGGCCAGGGATCAGAAGAAATTAGGGGGAGGTAGCCAGCTGACCACCTTCGTATCCAGTCTGCCTCAAAAACTAACAGGCACTAACTGTGTCTTTTGCCAGACTCAAGTAGAGTAGACAAAGAAAATGGAAGACAGAGCTGATCTTAATTATTAGAAGAGCAGAATAGACATGCCTGAAATTTCCAGATGGGAAGCAGTCGTAAGAGAGAAGTGGAGATGTAAAAGAAGGAGACACAGTCACTGAGGTCAGTGGATGTCAGGACTGAAGCAGCACGGACAAGAGGTGAGGCAGAATCATGGGAAAACATGGCATGTGTTGCTGTAGCTGTGGGGTGTCTGTCAAAGCCAGCACAAACCAAACAAGTCCTGTGGGAGCGGCTCTCTGCCTCTCCTTAGGAATTCATGATATACAGCTACTGCTAGCGGTGGCTACCTTCATAAATTGTAAAATTACCTGCAGGCCATTTTGCAATATTGACTCATGTGCAATGCAGCCATTTTGGGGTAAGATTTATATAGAGATCTGAGAAACCCTTAGAGACGATGACATGTTCAGAGCAGAAATGGGGAAAGGCTCCTTGAACACTCAAGCCCCACACTGCCAGAGTTGCAACACTGCTCACGTGGCAACCCGGGGACCCCAACTCCACCAAAGCATTCATTGACTGCAACCCACATTCCTGCAAAGATGGCTCAGCCTTCTCCTGCTGGGCACTGCTGCCTGTTGCAGGTTTTCCCCCCCCAGCACTCACCGTCCGTGATTCCCTCCCGGCGATGAGGCAAAGGGGGCTGCTCCAAACGTCCGCCCTTGTGTTTTTTCGTGGGCCTCGGCCTCTGACCCTGATTGACAGCTGCACTGGTGTTGCTGTCAGTAGAAAAAGGACTGCCTGGCCGAGGTCTCTGAGAGGAGGAATATGCTTTGCCTAAAGAAGGAAAAAAAAAAGGGAAACCAGATGAAAAATTGTTATTGCCTTGAAATGGGCTGTTCTATTATTGTCTGCTCTGAAACGTTAAATCAGGTCTAATTCTCAGGGGCAGGCAAGTGTCCCCTCAAGGTACCCACTGATAACAACTGCTTTGAGAAACACCACAAGCGAAGTAGAGAAACTTGGCAGTCTTTTGTCTTTAACTTTTATAATTAAAATTATTCCATCTGTTGCGACAAGACTACTGTATGCCACGTAACTCCTACCTGCTCTGTGTGCTGAACAGATGTGTCATAACAGCTTCTCAGCCTTGAACAGGGAAGGAAAACAGTTCTGCAATCATATCAAATTTATCTCCTCCTGCCTTCCACTTTCATGTTTTCTGAGCCAGATTCCCATTTTAGGGACTCCCATATGCACTGTGAATCTGGAGTAACTCCAGTGAGATAAACATAACTGATTTTTCAAGCTATGTAGCATTGCAGCACTCTATACTTAAGGGCTCTCTTTTCTCAAGAAATAAAAATGGGGGTATATTTAAATCCTAAATTTTCCAGTTAATTTTCAGTACTTTTATTTGTTAAAAATGTATCTTCTGGCCTCTGATTTATTTTTATATATTTTTGTATCTGTTATGTATATACATACTACATATATATGTTGTGTGTGTTTGTGTATATATACACACAATTCAAGCAATATGATTTCTTTTAAAGAAATATCTTTGATGCTGTTCTATGGAGCAGATGATTAAAAGTCTCAGAATTTAAAGAGCACAGTTCATATACTACATCCACATCCTCTTATCCTGATATTTTTCTTCTGTTAACGAGACTTAATATTTAATGATAAATGATGAAAACTAAAAATCATCATATTTTGTTCATGTGTATGTTGCTCCTGCGAAATTTCTGAGATGTTAACATCTTAATTCATTTGGCATTGATAATAAAAATTCTTACATATTTTATTGCTATCTGCAGTGGAAATTGCATAAGCCAGTCCAAATTTCTGCTCTTTCAGTGCTGTTCTAGGCCCCACTGTTGTAAGAGATGATAGAAGGTGGCAAAATGGGTGATTTTTACTTTTCTGGTCAACTGGGCCCATGATAGGAAGGAGGTCTTTTTATCCTCTGGTTAACTTGGACCATGGTCTACCCTGCGGTGGGTTAAATTTTCTAGTATAACTTTCCAACAGATGTGCTTGCTTCCAAAGTGCTGTCACATACAGCTGATCTAGAAAAGCCTAATTGGGAGTAATATGCAGCTCAGCATCCTATTTGAAACATTCTCAGTGCCAAGAGGGCAAGGCGAAAAAGTAGCCATAATCTCTCTAACATGTTGTTTCACTTTGCTACAAACATGTTAGGATAATATTTCACTGTTTGACTTCAGAGATTTTGTCTCAGACTTGATCTTCTACCTTCTGACTGTTGTGCACCCTGAGGAGGGCACTGCTCTCAGGCAGGCTTGTCCCCAGCTGCACATCCCTGACAGCTAGCAGAGGTTACCATGTTTGAAGCCCTCATTTGGGCACTCCCTAACCCTCCTCTGCAAAAAAAAGAAAAAGCCCAATTGAATTTACATCGTCTGACAACAATGCCTTTGCTAACCTAGCTCATTTTAACCAAAACTGGGTTACAGAACACCTGCCCAAGCAGCTAATTCTGGAGCTGGGAGAAAGCAAGGAATAAGCATTTGGGAACACTACCTCTATAGCTGGCACAGCTGCAGCCAGACAAAGACAAGTGATCAAGCCCTTGTTTCATGGATAAGGATAACACAGCAGATGAACACAAAATATTAAAATTTCATTTAAAAATAAAAATTAAAAAAAGACTCCTAATGCAAAGAAATTCAGATGTGAGCCTGAAATTCCATCCCAGCTCACAGCACGCTGCACAGATGTTTTGCAAAAATAAACTCAGAAAATGCAAGTGCAACTAGTGAGTGCAGGATGCAGATTCTTCACACTTATTCTTTTGACTAAAGAAATGTGATTATTCATTTAGAATGCCGGTTTTAAAAAGAAATAGGCACCAAACATTCTCTTTTATCCCTTCATGAAAATGAGGCAAAATAAATAGCACTGACCTAAATCATACATGGGGCAAACACAAATGATGTGCAGACTCCCATAGCACATTTTTCAATGCACTTAATAACTGATCACAGCATCTTGTATTTGTATGCAGCCCTTCCAGTAAGAACTGCTGAGCAGTGTCAGACTTTCTGCAGCAGATTTAGTGTGTTTAAGTGGAGACAAGGATGAATCCACTAATTCCTGATTTAATTTCCCAAGGGTGTTAAAAAGGAAAGCTGTTTGAACTTCATGGCAAATCACATGATGGCTTCTGGAAACTGGAATCAAAGTGTCTGGCAGGAGAGACACATTGCATCTGGATTCACCAGTGCCTCTCATGCTTGGCAATCAAACATTCCCACGTGAGGCTATCAAGCTGGACATCTCCTTTAGTATCTACCACTGAGAGTATTTCACAGCTGTTCTAAAGGGGTGAAAATAACTGTCCAGACTGCAGAGGAATAAAGAGTCAGGACCTTCAGGCTCCCTTCAGAGCCATAAGCAGGATAGCACTGCTGCTGCTGCACTGTGCTGCACTCTGGGGGCTGCTGTGGGGCAGCAGGGCTGTACCAGGGATGTCTGAGCCAGTCACCCTGCCCTGTGAGGTGACACATCCTAATGACACTGCAGTGAGCAGGGGGGGTACTTCTATTTCTCTGCCAGGAAAAGAAGGGAGGGCTGTTTGTTTACATGTGGGGTTTTATTTTATTTCCATTTTGCCTGCTGGATCATTAAGAGAATAAGAGGGTAATAATCATAAAGTCTCTACCACAACTGCTGGATCCCTTTCCGTACCCTATGTTCTAATAGTCTGTCTGAGGAATTACACACATACTCACTTTAAGTGCATTTCTGACCTAATCAAGCTAGGAAAATACAGCTGACAAGGGGGCTCTCATAGTTTCCTTCTAGTTTCCATTCACATGGCTACAATAAAAAATCATATTTATTCTGAAGTGTCTGTGTTTGTGTGTCCATTTACTTCTGTTATGAGTGTGTGTGGTGGAAACTTCACTCCTCAAAGGTTTGATAAAAGTGACAGTAATTTTGGTGAATCTTTGCATTAACTTTTACTGGAGCAAACACCACTAAAAAAAAAAAAAAGGTTAGAATATATTTTCTCCTTTCATTCAGAACCTGGGAGACTCTTCAAGGAAAACAGCATATTATAAATTATAGTTTGGCCAGATGTGTTCATACTGATAAGTTAAGGTCTACATGAGTTTTCTTGGGTTTTTTTGCCTGCCTTTTTTTTTTTTTTTTTTAAAGTGATAAGACAGATTTACTCAATTTTTCATTAATAGAAGGAAACAACTGAGGGCTTCAGCTATGGTGAAACAATCTTTTAAGGATGACTATGTCTGACCAAAGCCAGTGGTAAAAGTCCCAGTGATTTGAAAAAAGCTGGATTTTAGGACTTTGCCATCAACTCTTTCCTTTATTCCTAATGTTCCTAAAAGACAGTCCTTGCCATAAAGTTATTGCATGCAGAAAGCCTACAGTTTTCAGCCCCAACATGTGAGACTTTCTCTTAAATGCACACATTTTACTGAAGGACAGACTTCATACCAGACTAATAGTCTAAAAAATTTAAATGATAGAAATATTATGGGACCTGCCATCCAGAATTAGCTGGATGAAACCCAAGTTCATACTCTGCTACTGGATTTGTGGATTTAAATAATTAGTTATTGCTGCTATTTTGACAAGACTAAGGAAATGCAAATGTATCCCTTTTTTACCGGAATAAAGATAATATTTCTTAATATCTTTTAGTAGACATAAAACATATGAAGCTTTAAAAATAAGAACTAAAACATATTTAGTTTTCATTAATTAATTTCAGAAGATTGGCTGTTTTCAAATGTAATATCCACTTCACCTGTGTTACATTTTACTTGGCAGATTCAGTTGACACAACCAAAATTAAATGTTATCAAAATGTATTAACTTATTGAATAAAGGATTCTTAAAATCAGCTATTAATTAAGCTTTAAATAGTTTGTATTGGTAACAATCAAAGCACACCAATTCACCCCATGCTCAGAAAAACTTCACAGAAAAACACACTTTTTGCAAGATGAAATGCAACAGAAGAGCAGAGATAGAGATAATAGTTTAAACGTGATGTTCATCAGTGGAAACGTGAATGATTGTGAGGAGATTTTTCAGAAAATGAAATCATCAGAGGCTGCAAGGCAGAATTAGTAATCTCTTCACCGAAATATTAAATGAGCAAACGTCAGTAAACCCAGAGCAGAGTCAGCACTGAGGGGAACTGCAGCAGACCAAAGGTGCAGATTAAAAGCTTATGCTATTCACTACTTCAGATCACTAAAAATGAAACATAATGCAAGGTTTCATTTAAAATACACTGATAAAAGTATCTCCATCCACCTTATCCCATGCATGTTAGACCAGTGTGAGGCGCAGTTCCACTGAGAGAAGGATAGGCAGAGACACCCTTCATGCAGAAAGCATCAACTTTGAGTCTACCAACCTGTTCTTGTCAGGCTGGTTCCATCCAGCCTAAACCCAGCTTTATCTGCTGCTGCAACCAGTGCTTGTGCAAAAGTGCCGCTGGTAAAGATGGAGTCATCTGAGGAGCTACCTACACTAGATCTATGACTAGAAAAGTTACGGTCCTCATCAGACGCAGAACCCCATCCATTTACCATTGAACCTAAAAACAAATGTAGGGGGCTAGTGAGTGGTGCACATTTTATACTCTTTGTTCATCTAAAGCTTAAAGACCTACTTATACATCCTTTCTTAACAGGAAACCCAAAATTTATTTGACAGAGCTTGGTACAGAAAAGCAATATTCATCTAAAGACCCACTAATTGTGTCCTTTCACAACACAAACCCCAAAGTTTATCTGACAGAGTTTGGTACAACAGGGCACTATCAGAGCTAGGTGGGATCTCATTCGTAGCTTGCTCCATGTAGCTTTGCTCCTTTAAACAAAATAATACATATTCTCTACAAGTGCAAAGGCTCCACGGTAAAATCTTTTGAGAATTAATGCTTTTTTTTTTCTGTGATTGAATTGAATGTGTGGGGTTTTGTTATTTTTGTTTTACTTGACTTGTTACAAATCAGTATCTGGTTTGATATTTGCCAAACCAAGTCTTATTTTTGCACTGCATATATGTAAGTCTCAGTAGATATGGCTAAAGTCAGACCTGGGATTCAAGAGGTATTCTGAACAAGACTGGCACCATGTACGTTTGTTAACCAAAACCTTAAAATAAATGAGCAGTTTTAATGTCCTGAAAATAGCTGATCTAAAGTAGTTCACTCTAGTGGATTAAAGGAACTTTCTTAAAAGGTTAGAAATAATTAAGATTCAAAAGCAGAGCAAATATATGCTCAGGTTTAACACTGAGTCAGTTGCTAGACCAGTGTTGGCCCCATGGTACCTTCTAACTATGGATTACCACCACTGCAGGAGAGGAAGGTGATAACAACATCATAAAAATGTAGTCAGAAAACCAGATACCAGAAAACCCACATGAAAGAAATACAGAAATCTTGACATAACTAAAATATAAAGAGCAAAATAGGGAAGGAAGGATAACTCTTATTTGCTCTTCACTTTTATTTTCTTTTATTTTTTTCTGAAGCATGAATCAAGCATCAATCAGCTACCCATCAATTTCAAAAACTATTGCTCATTTCAATTTTTATTTTTTTCAAAGTACTGTAATTCTGTTTCTTTCAGGGTTTCAGATGGAGATGGTGGTGTTCTGTACTTCTAAAATGTCCCAGGGTCATTCTGCACCGTGCAGTGGAGCAGGAGATAAAGGGAAGAGCCAGCAGCAATAACTTTGCTCCAGGAACAGGGCAGCCCTATCAAATGAGCTACCAAACCCAGGTGAGGTGCAGAGCTACAGAGTGCTTTTGGGACCTGAGCTGCTGCATGGCATTGCATGGTGCTGTGTGGACACAAAATGTTATTCTGAGACAGTACAGGCACCACACCCATCTCAAAATACCTGAAATGTGCTTTTTAGCAACAGCTATATGTTGGAAAAAAAAAAAACCAAACAACAAACCCAGTGAACCTGTGAGAATCTGCAGAGAACTGTTTTCAAAGGCATGAAGCCACGTGTGGAGGGATGCATCATGGCCCTGACTTTACTCAGCAGAGCTGAATTTCTGTAAATGCACATAAAATGTGTAGCACTACAGTAGCCTTTTTTTAATCCATGTCCAAGAAAGCATTTCTGTGTTTAAAATTGCTACGTAGTAAATCAATAATGACCTGCTTATTGGCTAATTGATAGGCTAATTAACTAATGGTGGTGTCAAATACTAAAAATGTCCTGCAAAAATAGGTCACGAGTACAATAAATGAATCCTGGAATTCAGTAGCATGCTGCACCACAAAGCCCAAGAACAATGGATTATTTTGTGATGCTGCAGTGACCAAACCTTTTAATGTCAGAGAAGTGGCAGGGTATAATAACAAAAACCCGTGCACTCCTCAGATACAAGAAAAGAAACCAAAGAGGTCTGTGGAGGTCTGACAGGCAGAAAGTGTGTGAAGTGCAACAGAGAGTGACAGAGTTTGATTCTGCTTGCCAAAAGCACACATAAAATTGTTATTTTCCAAACAGACTCGACTCGATGCAGACAGATGTGAGGGAGCCCAGATAACAGCAAGGGAAGGCTAAAACTGAATTTCCTCTGAGAAGGCATTTTCTGAACTATCAAAGTGCAGTAGGACATCATAGAGAATGGAGAGCAAAGACGCTTAGCAGCAGTTATTGATGATGTATGAAAAGAGATACTACAGATAAAACACTTAATGAAGATGTAAGAAAATGAAATGCTATAACTAAGGACATTTTCAAACAATTACTTATAGACACATTCCACAAAATATGTGAGCACAAGCTGAAACATAAAAATGTAACTAGAGCTACACATATCAAAGGATGATACTTAGATGCTAAAAATTTAACAAGTTGCCATTAATTTCAGGGCCCAAGGGTTTTGTGTCATATATTCTATTGTCTATGTAGAGACATATAAAATCCTATACAGAGCACTTTTTGTTTTCAGTGTCATGGTCTATGAGACTATCGATGTTTTAAAAGAACTTTTAATTTCTATTTGCTCACATTGCTTTGTCCATTTGCCAACCACAGCTGTTACACAACATACAATGCACATGTTAATTTGGGTGTGACACTTTCAGGGTACGAGTAGTAGCTGTTTTTCATTTGCCTTGTTAACCAGTTGAAAAAAAAATCTCATTTTAGGTATGAAAGATACTGAAAATCTGGAAAGGGCATAGTGTGTGAATACAGCTATTGTTCTACACACTCATGGACATGCCAGTTTTTTTAAAATTACCTACATTTTTATTATCAGACTGTTAGTTTTCTAGGCTAACCCTATAAAAAGAGCTCTGTTCCTCAACTCCTCCACATTGCTATGGACAGCAAGTATTAGCAAGGCTGGGAATAGTGTGCTCTGGCTATGGCTCACTCCTCCTTCCCCTCTCCTCCAGCAGCTGTTCTAGGAGGGACCTGTCATGCTGGAAGTGTAGCTCTGTTCTTGCAGGGACAGGAGTTTTACTGAGAGGTCGTGACCCCACCTGGAGTTCTGCATCCATTTCTGGGGTCCCTGGCACAAGGCAGACATGGCCCTGTTCAAGGGTGTCCAGAGAGGAGCCACAACAATGTTGGAACCTCTCTTCTGTGATGACAGGCTGGGACAATTGAGGTTGTTCAGCCTGGAGAAAAGAGGGCTCTGGGGATATCTTCCTGCAGCATTTCAATATATTGAGCAGGGTCATTACAAAGAGAGAAAGATGCTTTCTGAAAAGGCCTGTAGGAACAGGACAAGAAGCAGTACTTTCAAACTGAGAGGAGGTTTAGATTATAGATAAGGAAGAAATTCTTTATCGTGAGGGTGGTAAGGCACTGGAACAGGTTGCCCAGAGAAGCTGTGGGTGTTCCAATCTGGGAAGTGTTCAAAGTCAAGCTGGATGGGGCTCTGAGCAACCTGGTATAGTAGAAAGTGTCCCTGTCCACAGTGGGGGCTTGGAACAAGATGACCTTTAAAAGTCCCTCCTAGTCCAAACCATTCTACATTACTTCTGGCTGCTGGGAGCAACTTTCTATATAGAAACTTTTTCTTACAGCTGGAGTCAGCAAAATACCCCGAGACACGTACAGCACCCACAGCTGTGTGTGACCAGGGAGCTAAAGGCAAAATCTCTACATTATTTCTACTGATTCCTGAGCTATTCAGTTTCCCTGCACAAACAATTTCTTTTCCCCAGCAAAACCTGCAGCAGTAAATCCCTTTTTGCTGTGACCTGCAGAGGTGTAGACATTGCCCAGAAGGCATGGGAGTGCTGGAGCCCAGCCCGGGCACCTCAGGCCACCACACAGCTGTGTTAACACAGCACACGTGGTGACTGCTTGCTTAAAGGCAGCCACTGGCCTCTTGCTTTCCAAATCAGATGCACATTTGTTTTTCTCTGAATAAAGGCAGAATAAGAGATGCTGACGCTCCTTTCAGATCAACTGTGCATTTTGAAATGGGATGAAGCAGGCTTTTAGTGTCTTCTTTACATGCAGCTCACTATGTGTTTTCCAAGAGCACATTTGAGTTTTTACGCTTTCTGGCAACTGTAAATTTTACTCTTGCTGACAGCAGCAGTAAATGCTTTATGCAGAACAAAATCAGCTCTGTGAAAAGTTGAACTCTGTTTTCTTACACCATAAAATATCTTTTGGTGCTAATGCAAACAGAAAGCTTCTTTGCTCTCAGGGAAAGGTGAGGGAAACAAAGGTGCCAGCTTCCAGTAGACTGCATGCTACTGCTTTTAGTGGCACTTTGCTGGCAATAAAAATGCTATTTTTCTTTGCAAAGTGTACTGTTGCTTTACTTAAAAATAATAATAAAAAAGTCTAAGCTGTGAAATAAAAGCTGCTCACAACAAACCTGGCACTCATGAGAATTCCATTAGATACTTTTCTGCATCTATCAACCTCTGTGTGCTTGCTTCATGTGTATTACTTTACTCGACCATCCAGCACATATTAATGTTAAACTCCTGCTCCTCTGGAGTTTTTTAATGGAACAGGGATAGACTGCTTAAGTTTCTCAAGTGTGGGTGACATCCTTGGGGACTGATGCTACTTCAGCTGAAAATCAGTTACAGAATTCTTTTAGCCTTTGTACAGGAGAAAGATATTATCCTCTCTTGGATATGTCTGACCACTGTCATTATTACACAGCAGGAATGCCCACTGATTTTGGTGGAAGTGATGGAACAGAAGGGGCAATAGTCATTGTACCACCAAAATAAGGAAGAATAATGGAAGTGTTTGAATACAGAATCTAAATATGATCACACTTCCAAAAACTAGACTTTGTTTTTAGTTTTCCTCTGCCATAAATACCCATGTATTTAAATGTATACACCTGGAATGAACCTCTAAGTTTTAAATGTTTTATTTTGGGGCAGAAAAGACTAAAAAAAAGGAAGATAAAACCATACGTAGATATTCAGCACTTCACAGGTCCAATGATAATTAATGACCTTCATAAACATCTAATGAAAAATGAATTTATGTCACTTAGCCAAATTTACTTCTGTTTGCATTCCATCCTTCTAGATTTTTTTGGTTTCCATATTGCTGAAAGGCACAAAAAAATCTCAAATTTATTCAAGCTGTTAGAAAAGAAATGCATACAGAACATTAAGTAGTTGCTCAAATGTTGCTGAGCAGTAAAATACTATGATAAAGTGGCAACTTGCTGTGTCTCTATTACTTCTTCAGCACTAAAATTAATTTATGATCAGTCATCAATTCATTTACATGTCATTTTATGCTAAATCTATCGTTGCTGATGAATGCATATCCCTAGATCCATTAAGCTAGAGTAAAGTCTGTGCTTTATAATATGACCCTGCTAATTGTTGCATTACCATTTTTATGAGGTACAAAAAGTAGCAGTTTCCTATTTTCTGAGCACATATTTAATCCATGAAGCACATTCTTCCTATTAAATGCAATCTGTCTAACTGCTTATAAAATAGAATCTTTTGCAATAGGTATTCCTAAGCAAATCAATACAAATATTGAGCTCTGCCATGGTAAAATACAGCTTATGAAAATGATATTGTGCA
The DNA here is from genome assembly GCA_910950805.1 of Acrocephalus scirpaceus scirpaceus. Classification (NCBI taxonomy): domain Eukaryota; kingdom Metazoa; phylum Chordata; class Aves; order Passeriformes; family Sylviidae; genus Acrocephalus; species Acrocephalus scirpaceus. Next base: position 9,610,529 of record OU383774.1, read on the forward strand.
GTTTTCGAGAATTATTCCATTTGTGCTCAGACACAGTGAATGAAAAACTTTTTCCATGAAGACAGAGATCAGTGAGTCTATAAATCAAGACCAAAACATGTCAAATAAGGGATACTCTTCCTTGCTGACCTACACAATCTACAGAGGTTTTTATAATTTAGATCTATAGAATTTTATTGAAAAAAAAATTGTTGCCCATTTGTTGAGGCACTGTTCACAAGAATATCTCTCTGTTTATATCAGTTTTTATCAGTTAGGTAGAAGAGATCTTGCTCTAATTTCCATGCTAGTTAATGAGTCAAACTCTTTCCTCAGTCAAAATGCACCAGGACTGAAGATACAACAGCTCTCACAACCAGCTTCACTGGAGCTGCAGGAGGAGGAGCAGATAAGGACAGGGCAAAGAAAACCCCCAAACTATAACACTCTGACCTGAAAAAACCTAGGCTTGCTCTTAGTGATTTCAGTGAGAGGCAAATTAATTTCTTCTACAGTTGTCATATGCAATTAATTAAGTCTATTAAAGTAGAATAATGCAACAGACTCTTTGTGGCCATTCATGCCATAACTCTGCATAGCAATTCATTATAAAGGCAAACACTAAACATAAGAGAAAGAAAGAAAAAACATATTTCAATGTGTCTCTGAAAGCAAAAAATAACCCTAAATAATTATGAACTAAAAGTCAAGTGAGCAAAAATTTTACCAGTGTTTTTTGGTTCTTTCTTTCTATTTTGTTTTAAACAGATTCAGTGACTCAATATCCTAACAAACCATACTGGGAATGAAGCAAAACCTTGGCTTTTATTTCATATTATATCCCACAAATGTGCAAATCTAAACCTCCCTCCTTGAGTTCTCTTTGTGATATCTGGAGAATGTTAAGATACAGTTCCTGTGCACTCCTCCTTTCTTTTCACTTTATTATACACGTCAACATTGTGTCTCTGCCACCTGCAAAGAGAAAAGCTTAATAGTGCAGATTAAATCCTTGTCTGAATCTTCAGTTAGCTGTGACTAAAACTCAAGGGCCTGGAAGACAACTTGACTTTTAAACAGTTTAAAGGAGCAGCACTGTGGTGTCAGAGGGATTCAGTAGTTTGTGCTTTGGCTCATGCAGTGCCAGGGCTTCCCCTCGGAGAATCCCACATTTGGCGCTGCAGGAAATCCTTGTTCTCAGCTCAGCCATGAAGAACAAAGCCCCATTTCAGTCCAAGAGTGGGAATCTTGGAGGCATCACTGAGCCTTGCTAACACTACAAGGTGAGGAACCTCGCCCTGCTCCCTCCACAGCAGCTCTGTTTGGGGGAAGTCTGGACCATGGGATGTCAATTTAGATTTCTCACGAACACTGAACTCCCAGGGCACTTCAGAATGAACAGAAATATTGCTTCATCTGGGTCAGCTGTTCTCATTTTGAAATACATTTAGGGAAGTGAAAACGTGATCTATAAATTCCTAGGAAAATGCTGGCTGAAGTCACCAAAGGCTCTGTGAAAAGAAGTAGCTTATATATTCTCAGCACAAGAAAGAACAATTTAGTTGTTCTACGGTTTTTTAAAAGCAATCAAATTGAAGAATGAGAAACAGCTTGGAAACAAGTAAAGCAATTTGCTATACACTCCTTAACATCATCAAACACAGCCTAGAAGAGTTAACAGAAAAAGATGAACAAAAATTAAAATTCTCTTTTGAAAACCAGATTTGGCAAAGTATAATAGGCAATTTCTTTCCACCCTTAGAAAAAAGCCAAGTCCAATACAAACTCTTCTAAAATCAAGGTTTTACCCCTATAGTAACAGAAGAAAACAGAAGTAGTTTTGCCATTCGGGGATTTTGCCATCTTACAGATCCTTTAGGCTAATACTCTGGCTGTACTTTCTTAATTAAGTCAGTCTAAATGTTGGCTAAGTGCTATAGGGGGCAGTCTGTAATTTTGCTTCCCTTCCAGCTGCACATTCCCTTCCTGCAGTGCCAGCACACACCTTGCCATGCAGTGAACCACAGCAAGGAACCAATCCAACTAGTAATTAAACAAGTTAAAAAAAAAAAGTCAAAAGAGAAGCTTTAATTTTCAGCTGGATGAGGCCACATGAAGTTAGTGGTGGTGATGAGTGGAAGTGTATTTAGATCACCTTAAGTATACTCCCAGTCTACATTATCAAGTTGTGTCCAATTTCTTCCAAAATATCAAGAAGTCTTTAACTGTCCAGTAATTACACATTTAACACTCCAAAAATTAAACAAGATTTTAAAATATTGTAACAAGTTTGAAGGTTACTCATAAAAGTATAAATTTTAATAAGCACTAAAGTTTCAAATTGGAGTAGGAATACAACTATTACTTATTTGCTAGAGGGAGGGTGATCCAAAATATTAGGTGAAGATGCAAATGTGGAAACATTCATTTGCTGATTTACAGATACATAAACATTGCCATATTAATATATACCAAATGAAAAATGTATACCAACCTGTTTTTTTTTATTTATTGCTGTTCTACCAGTGCAAAATTCTTAGTGAATTGCTAACAGAAAGGCTTCTGAGCGATTAGTGAGATATGCAAAAATATGCAGAATTATAGCCTGAAGCAGATTACACTAGAAATTCAAGCAAAGTGAGTTAAGACACTCATGCACTAAGAAGTTAACCTTCTCAATTCAGGGATTTAAACTTTAACTTTATGGCCTTCAGTTGCATCTGGATTTCAAATTGCAGCAGCAGAGATACAATTCTTAAATCTTAATTAGATTGGCAAGCAGTCTGGCTCTATCTAGGGTGAAGGAAAACCTGGAAGATGTGATTAAGCTACACACTATTTCATTCAACAATGGAAAGGAAGAAAATGATTGATGCTCCATCACTGTCATATTCCTGTGGTGTTTTCAGATTAGCAATCCTTAAGTATGAGTGCAAAAGCCTTGGAATTTCAGAGGTCCAGACAAAGATGGAATTCAGTGGTGCTATGGTAGGAAGTTGCTCTGAACAAGACTCCCTTAAGGTAAAACCAGCAATCAGTGTTGGTCTGCTGAGATCAAAAACTGAAGCAGCACCTGCTAACACTGTGGCATTGGGGATACCTGGGTCTCTACCACACCTTCACATTATGACACAGTGCATTATATAGAGGCCCTGGTTCAACTTGAAGAGAACTACACTGATGCTTACAAAAAGGACATGATGTCCATATAAAATCCATGGTTTTAAAAATCAATGTCTTTCACTGCCTACATTTCACCAACAGCAATTTAATTCATTCTGATTCCGTGCACTGGTTTATTATAGCAGGCCTTTCTAGGTCCCCTTTGATGATGATGTAGCTTTCCAAGGCATGCAAAGGACAGGAAGAAGTGAGGGAAGGAGGGTCAGAATTATTAAACAGATTTTCTAAAAGGGAACAATTACTAAATTCAGCAACACAAAGTACATTCAAAATACACATTTTCCTACATAAATGTTGTATTTACTCTAGAAATAAATGTTGTGCCGATCTAGTTACACTTACTCTGAAGCGTTTTAACTTCCTTGTGTTCATCTGGGAAAGCATTTGCCCAGCAGAGTATCTAAAAGTGCTTTAAGATAACATTTTTATGCTGCCCGTGATATATGAAATATATATTGCTAAGCTGAGGCCTTCCCCCTCCTTTTTATGTAACTGCCTTGCTTCTCTAGTAAAATGAAAGCTAGAATATAACTGAATTTTCTTTCAGGTCTTTAAAGCTTTTTAAAATTCATGAATTTCCTTATCATTTTGCAGCAAAGCAAAGTATTTCCAAATCCTTCTTTAACTTTAATGTTTAGTATTAACATGTTACATGTTACAGAAATTGAGTGGAATACATTTTCACTTAGAAATTGTCCAAATGGTGACGTATTTTACTGGTAGTACCAAGTTGGTGTCACTGTGTTTGGTTACCTGTCACAGAGCTGTCTAGATTGTCCATACTGGAGCCTGGAGTATGCTCTAGACCTCTTAGTGGCCTACTGATTTCTACAGTTTCTTCTTCAATATCATCCTCATCATCATCGTCATCTGGAACATCTGTTTCCAAATCTGAAATAAGGTTTCCAGATACATATCCTAGGGGAGGAACTGAAGCCTGAGGAGGTTGTGTATTGCTTTGGATGTGCCTACACAAACAAACAGGAAAAGTTATCAGAATGGATGAGACTTTGCAGCCCATGGTCAATAAAACACAAGCCTTTCAACCAATCCCGAAGTAGATTTACACAAAGTGCTTGGTTAGGCCAAACTCAAGAAAAGTCAGTTAAGTTATTCACCGCAGCTTCTAATACCAGAGTGCCTGCACACTTTCCAATCTTAAATAAAAAGAATAAAAATAAAATCCTCTAGGATGGGGAAGGTCAGGATTGTCTTCTCACAGATGAAGAGCAGCAGACACAGAGGCTACACAACTCAGGTAGGAAACCCATGGAAAAGAACAATTCTGAATCCCAGCCTAGCGTATAAGTGTCTCATCCAATACTCCCTCTTGCAAATCACACATTGAACCAAAGTTAAATCTCACTCCTTCCACTTAAACAGATGCAGTGCCTGAAGCAAAAGTCACCCTAAAGAGGAGGAAATGGCCAGTAGGACAGAAGAAATTTTCAAGTCCAATGAACACCATCATCGGCGAGGCCTTTTCATTTTGCTTTATTCCAAGAAGTTTAATTGATGTAATTGCAGCAGTATTAGGGCACGCATGTGTGAAATCACTGCATGCAGCAATCACATAAAAAAAAAAACAAAGGAAAAAAGAAGACAAAAAAGCAGCCACAGGATAGCTAAATGACCAAAGGCAAGCGTGGGATTCAGACTTTTGATTTGTGTGGTCTCTGAGAGAAAAGAACACCATCAGCTTTCAGAGCAGCATTCCCCACAGCACAACAGGTACATAGCAGGCTGTGCCAGGGGAGGCACGCATGCCTGGCCTTGGCACAAGAGCATGTACCACGCTTGAAATTGCTAACTTAGGCACGTGGGAGTCCTTGGGTGGCTCTACGTGAGGCGCCATGACCTGATTTGAATCGGCAGCACTCTGGATGGGATCCAGGATTCTGCTGGTCTCTAGCTTGGACATCAGTAAAACTGAAGAAATTACAATTGTCACCTGTTTGGCTCCCAGCTATAATATATTTTCAGTGGAAACTGTGTGCTGAATTATTGCGTACATGAATGAATTCTCTTTATTCAATGAGCCCCTTTTTTTATTTTCATAATGTAAATCTATCAGATAAGAGAATGTCATAGTAAATGTTATGTAATACTGGTAACTTTCTCCACCTCAGTGTAGGTTTTAACTTACTGCCTATTCTGAATCTTATTTCAAGAACAAGTATTTCCTTTCTGACATACAACCCTCTTCTGATTAACAGTTATTGAACACCTTTCTGCCTGGACACCAGGTTTTTAGTGTTCTACACAGTGTTCAAAACACTGGGGCACTAAAGGGCATTACCATCTAACTAACCCTCAATAAACAGTGTGATTAGCTCCTCATCAAGCAAAATGCTTAAGTATATGTTTAATGTTAAGCTTGTGATAGAACAATTGAAGTCAATTTCTCATGTACCCATAGTTAAGCATATACTTAAGTGATTTGCTGGATCAAGGCCATAATGATTATGTACTTTTCCAGTAATCTCTAATGGGCTCTTTCTTAAATTCCTAGTTGGCTGATCTCTGTATTTCTCAGTTGCTACTCCCAGAGTAACCTATCTGACAGGTCTCATTTTGCTGTTTAGTTTTCCCCTGCCTCTACAATGGCTAACTTTGTGAAAAGAAGACTAAAAAATATTCCTTCACAGTCAAAACAATGGAGGACTTTCTACTAACTTTGACTAGCATGATACATATCCAGCCAAACGACAAAAATGTATTAAAAAAATTCCATGTCATAAAAATCACTTGTATGTGAAAATCACCAACATTTAGCCCAATACCCAAAAGGCATGAAAAAAAGGTTACGTCCTTGTTATTTTTTTTTCGGAGTTTCAGGCTCAATTACTGTGACTTTACAGAAGAGCAACATTAAGACCTGTATAATCCTAAGCACATTACAAAACTTCACAATCTATTTTCATTTCTCCAAAACGGGAGCAAGACCTTTCCTGCCAGCTGCACGAGGCTTTGGTGCAGCGTCCTACTCCATTATCCATGCCTGGACTGGTTTGGAGGGCGTAGGAAGGGTAACAGCCGCACAGTGTCTGTGCTGGCAGGGTGTGCATCTGTGTGCTGGCTCAGAAGCCAGTACCTTCAACAGGCCAGGTCTAGCTGCTGCCTGGGATTTGGGTCTGTCCCACAGGCAGGCTGGGGTCGGCGCTTGGCAACGCGGCGCTACAGCGGGACCGAGGTGCCCTGTCGACGGAGTGCAGATTGCAGACAAGCCCCGAGGCTTGCACGGTGCCCAGGGAAAACAGCTGGCTTTGGTTTGGCAGCGCCTGCCTACCTGCCTGATGTCTTTGTGGGAGCTCAAGCTGAATAACTCCATGGCTTTATTTACCAGGGAAGAAAGGCTGCTCCTCTGCTGGCAGCGTGCCATTCAGTAACTAGCTCTGCTCCGCTCCACCGAGAGTCGCGGGCTTTGTCTGGGTGGAAGAGTTGTAAAAGGACAACTGCTGCTCAGGGAACATCCAGGAAGCAACTGACCTTCACCATATCCCCAGCCTGGTGCAGTTGACAAGTTCTTTTTCAGTCCCTGAAGAGAGTGCTTCTGTTTGTTTTGCAGGGGAAATGTTACTGTGGTATTTGCTTGCTCTTCCTTTAAACAGGCATAAAGCAGTCTGAAACACTAGATGCATCCTGTAAATACTAACAACTTGCTTTCTGATGTTTCTGGGTTTTTCCTATGGAAATTTTCGTGGTAGTTCAAAGTACAGAGATGCAAATCCTTCATTCTCATGTGACACAGCGTAAAAGCTGCCACATTGCTGTTTCAAGAGACTATCATTATTTTTAATCAGGAATTTAGAATCTTATTATTCTTGAAAATCCTAAAAAACCTGTCTTCTGCTAGCCTGAAAAGAGAGTACTCTCAAAACTGTTTAAACGCTGTCAGGAGGTGGGTATTAACTACTTAGATAAACACATGCAAAGTTTCGGAGGGATATTGTTTTTACATGATTTTAGACAAAATTTAGCATATTACCAAGAATTATGACTTAAAAAGCACGTAGGGATGTGCAAGGCCTTCCAACTGTGGGTGAAGTTTTTGCTATTTCTTCTTCCATTTTACCTCTTTGGAAATGTAATTGAAACACCATTGAACACATTATTTATGTCAAAAAGAATGCATTGTTGTTACTGCTATTATTATTTTTGTTAGTATTATTATTATTACTATTATTTCATTTCCCCTGATCACAGGTGACCCCTTCAAACATTTACCATGTCTGCTTTGCTATATCAAACTGGTAAGCCCTTGTTAACTCGTCAAGGTGAGCTTGAAGCATTGGCTGCATCTCCTCTCGTGGGGAAGGCGTGAGGGTTGCAGTTGACTGTTGCCCAAAGGAGATGGCAGGAGATGAAGCTACTCCCCGGACAGGAGGTGTAGGGACACGATCATCATCTTCTTCAAGCTCATCCTCCATGCCCTGATGCAGGTAGGTCTGAACTGGCAAAGGCGGACACCAACCATCGCTGTCATATCTAAAATAAAAACCAAATAAACTTAGTGTGTATCAAAGCTCCTCTCTGCCACACAGTAGAGGGTGTAGGGGGCACACAGGATTCCTGCTACAGTTGGAAACCTCTGTTTCACACACGGTGTGTGCTCTAAAATTTAATGAAAATAGGGTCGTAATTGCCTAAATTCTCCTTACTGAGTCAGTTTAATTTTTCCCACAACTGCTAAGCAACTTGAGCAAGATACGCAACAGAAAAATTACTGACCCGTTATCACATTCATTAATGTGATTAGATAATGTTACACCACAGTCAACAACAAAAATGAACTAACACACTTCCAGGATCATTAACGTAGGAGAATAAATATTGACCTGGACATGAAAATAGCAGCATTCTTAAAGGTAGAGCAAGCTTTATGCAGTAGTGCTTATTTCACAGAATCCCAGAAAAAGCCGAGTTGAAAGGGACCCACAAAGATCACCAAGTCCAACTCCTGGCCCTGCACAGCACCATCCCCAAGAGTCACACCATGAGCCCAAGAGCATCCATTTACACCCATTATTCATTTACTTCCACCCTCCTCTTTATATGTCTATAAATTTACCATTTGTTTCTGGTTTGGAGCTTAAATAAAAAGCTACACTTTGCTCATAAATTCTGGTCTTCCCACTCTGCACACGTGTATCTCCTATGATGTGCAATACATCCATGTCACAGCAGCAGTGACCCCAAGCATATGCTGTGTCACAGCACCAGCTGATAAAGTACATTAGCACACATGTTGACAGCTCTGCCAGCACCCCACCTCCTAACCAATCTGTCCTGGGACTTACCTAGACAGTGCTACATTTCTGAACACTTTCAACACACCTGCCCAAAGTAAATGGAAAGATTAACCACTAGGAGTATTCTTGAATACCAAATTCTTCTCTCTTCAAACATAAAGGGTGTCCTGGTAGGAGTTTGTGCTTTTTGTTGCCTTATGCCAAAGGTGTAAGGGGTGGTGCTATATCTGATCAGGGCTAGAAACAAAAGCTTTATATTTTATTACCACTTCTTATGCAAGTTTTGCCAGCAAGTCAATTCTTTTCAGCCTCTGAACTCATCAGAGGACTTTTCAATTCAGTGTTGTATTACAGTATCATCCTGGGATGCTGTCCCTAAGAGACTCTGACATCATTCCAGGTGGACAAGCCTTAGTGACTGTGGTCATTCCCTGTGCATTATCTCCCCAGAGTAACTCCCTAATATGAGCACAACTTCAGCTGCACACAGCTTTGCTGACAATCACACCACTCAAATCTCAACTGTCTACTCTTCCCATCTTCAAAACATCCAGTTAGGCATCAGTCCCTGGAGCATCAGCACACATATCTAAACTCCTGGTGCATTCCAAAAAACCCTCAGAATACGCAGTTGCCTTTTTTTTTAAAAAAAAAAAAAAAAAAAAGTGCAACCACACAACCAGACAAGCTCCTTCACTGTCAAACCATCACACACTCTAAAGGCCATTTCCCAAGCATCATCTAAGTCACTTTATCTTCTTTCCACCTTCAAGGACTGCTGACAAGGTCCTTTTTTCTGCAATGCAGGGCAGGCAATGCATTGCACTACACAGTTAATTTCTCAAACCAGCTTAAAAATACTCCTTTAAAGCTTCTGATTTGGAACGAAGGATTTACGAATTTCCCAGAGAAAAATGAATTACTGTCAATTTTCTCAAGCGTGAAGCCAGGTTATAAAAAGGATGGGAACACTGAGAAGTTGCAAAACCTGTATTATGAACAGAACATTTACTTCCAGCAAAACACAAAGATTTATTAAATTAACTAAATTACTTTTTCCTTATTCAGAAATCTGTAGTCTGTATTTTAATGCAGATTCAGGACAGCTAAAACAACCTGACCTAATCATCCAAAAGTCAATGGAAAATATATCTGGTAATTCACACTTGTATGAATTTAAATCTCTATGTATGTAGGTATAACCATAAATACAGAAACACGTATGAGCACACAGGTGAAAATACAGGCTGCTTCTTAACATCTGGCCTCTAGGAGAGGTTGAGTGATTGATCATTACCATTTTCATAACACAGAGATTTAAGAAAATGTTACATGACATATTCATCCTTAGCAAACAATTAAGATACGACCAGTTGTAATTTGTCTTTCCAAACAATATTTACTCAGGACATTTGCAACTAAGGCTGAAGAGACCATCCTAAATCATGCTGCTAGAAATGTGCAGTGCAACAGTTCTCTTGCTTCCTTTTGCTCTCTCAACCTCATGCTTTGCTATAATGGCTTCTTCTTTAAAAGGGACAGGGGAAAAAAGAAACTCCCTGGTGACTTTTCAATGGTGAATAAACGAGCTTTGGATGTGCTTGCCTTCTGACCCTACTCGCTTCAAAACCCCAAAGGTTCAGCTTGATAGCAAAAAGGTTTCTTAGTAAAGAGGTTTCTTAGTGAAAACTTTCTGCACAAGTACCATATCTTTAGCCAAATTTTATTTGAAGTGGAAAGCAGCCTAAGCCTGAAGTTCAGGACATTTGAGATTCAAGATTTCAGGTACAAGAACCTTTGTTTTCTTATTGTAAGGTGTCTGAAAAGCCATAAGCCTTAACCTTCACTTTAGAGAAAAACAAAATAAAACAAAAACCTCCCAAAATCAACAAAGACCAAAAAAAAAAAAAAAAAAAAAAAAAAAAGGGGCAAACTTAACAGACTGCATAGTAACTACATGTCACATAGGTGATAGTTATAGAAACATCTGGTACCACCATAGTGATTATTGGCCACATTCCTGTCCTTTTTTGTCTTCTGAGTAAATCCAATATAGTGAAAATGCAGCTTTTTTCAAGTACACTTATTGAAATCTAAGTGCCTTAACTTCATTAGTGGCCTCTGATTGTAATTTCATTATAACTAAGACCCTAATAAGTTCTGGTCAACAAACATGAGTCTCTATTTTTCTAGTAAGTTTTATTGTATTGTCAGCGCTTCTATAGTAATCTTTTACTATTAAAAGGCCTGATTCATTACACTAAAAGATTTGTTCCTTCAAAATATAAAATAGAAGTGACAGATATAGGGTACATTCTGTAAAACTGTGCTCATTACACATATTGTTACAACAAATGAAGCTTCCCTCCCTGGAACTCACCAGACAGGACTTCTTGAAGTTAAAGGTACTACTTCCTTAACTGTTCATAAAGACAGACAGTAATTATCAAATATATTGACATTCAGCAAGTAATATTCCATTTTGAGGTGTAATCAATAGCAAGAAATGACCAAATAACAATATGCTGACTGCCTTTACTGGGTTGGCTCAAGATCATGCATATTATTGGTGAAAAATCAAAGCAAAACATAATGAATAAGAAACAAGCATTTCTTTACTGTCAAGTTTACATAAAATCAAGCAAAATCATCTTCTCTGAAAAGGGTGGGAAAGGGAGCGTGTCATTTTGAGAGCTACTATAGGAAAAGTGAACCTTAATTGGCACAAACAGGCTCTTCGTTGAGGTTAATCAGGAACCTAAGAGTTCCCCAAAGCTCACCACATTATATAACAGGGCTAGTTGGAACAAGATATTCACTTTTCCTTCTGCAGTTTATGGAAAAATGGAGGCAAATGCCAACCCTAGTGCCTCTGGGAAAAAGATGGTACAGAAAACTGAGTGCATTTTTTCTGTGATTGATTAAGTTAGTTGCTTTTATATATATTTATCACTTGCTATTGTGGATTATCTTTTGCCATGTAGAAGCCCACTAGTGCTTATAAGGCCACTAGTGCTAATCTCTAGTAAGCAAAACTAGGTGTCAAATTTTTTGAGTTTTTTGGTGATAATCATGCCAGTGAAAGTCACATTTGAATTTAATTGTTATAGGAAGACACACAAATAAACTAGTTTCTGTTTAGATGCCACCCTCCTTGTTTTGTTGCTCTAAACATTCATATTTTGTATCATATTGTGAGAATTTCATTAATGTGTTCGGGTTTTCTGACTGGAAGCTCATTTTTCAGTTGTAATTTACAATACAATTACATCTGCATGTAACTAATTTTAAAATTAAAACACTTTGAACTTGTGACAGATAGAGCAAATCAAAACAAACCAAGAACAACAAAAGAGTTTAAAAAACTGGGCTTTTTTTTTTTTTTAACCCAGTATGTCCATGTTAAAGGCAACATAAGGAACACAGTCTATGATTCTTTCCCTTTTAGCATGTTGAAAACCACAGAAACAAGATCAAACCCTAAATACAGAAGGACCATTAGTATTGGAAGCATCCTGAGAAAGTATGGGCATTGCAGTCTTCATCAAAGGTGGTTGCAAATTACTGTAGCTCCAGACTGAGACTCTAAGTCCAACTTCAAACCTTTTCTGTGTTGGGTAAAACGCTTGTTACAAGGTCTTGCTACCACCACTGCTAATGAGACATTACAAAAACCAGAGAAGAGTAATTCAAAACATAATCAGAGGAAAAGCTAAGTCTGAATGGTTGTGAACATGGAGGCTGGTGATTACCTTCTCCTTAAATAACCAATGTTGTCTTGGTGACCAACATCATTCCTTCCAGCTAAATTATAGATGCTTTATGCAACTGAGGAGTCAAGCCCTGTGTCACAAGGGATTTCTCTATAAGTTATTTCCATTTACCTTTAATGCTATTTCATTGTTCTGAAGAAAATCCAAGTGGTTTGCCTTCTATTGCATAATTGTTTTAGTGAAAGGGCTGCACATGTGTTTTAAGGATATAAACTGATAAAGACAAAATTATTATATGGTGAAACAATTTTAAATTTATTTTAGCCTCTTATAACAGAATACAGAAGACAATGATTATATGAACTTTTTGCCTTGAGATTTAAACAACACTCACAATCAGTAAGGCTATTCATTTTCCATTACTTCGAAATTCTAACTCTAATACAGCCTGAATGGGCCTTAATTTTTAAAAGAACTTCACTGACTAACACAGTCATTTATTGCTCATTTTAAGAGTCAAAGGAGTTGGTATAAACTGAAACAAGATGGAATTTCTCTAATTATGGAAGTAGTAATGATCAACTCACACTTACAATTGAGATAACACTTGAAATATTTTTATTCAGTAAAGCTATTACAATGTATTCTTAAAAATGCTTAATCCTTAGGAAATATTGATTAATCCATGTATTGAAACAGACAGAAATTTGTCCCTGACAGAACAATTATTCTCAAAGGCTCCAACAGAGCTACCCACAGTAAACTATGCTTTTATATACTCTGATTTACCACCAGAGTTTGATAACCTGGTATATCACAAAATTACACTTTATAAAAAGCATTTTGTACTTGTTGTCTGTGTAGGAAATGTCTCTTTCCTCTCATTTACCACTTCTTATGTGATTTCGTGTCCTTGAAAACAAGTCTGAACTAGGCAAAATTATGTGGAAGATTCCAGAAACTTGAAAGTTGTTTGACTAATAATAAAAAAGCCTATAATTAGCATGCCTTCCTCAGCTGTGAAATTTCTTCCAAAAGCCGATGAGAAGATTATTATCCATTGGTTGATCTTCAAAAATTAATCCAATTTGGTGGGAGGTTTTTTTGTTCTGTTGGCTCTAATATTTTTAAACATCAAAGCAGTGAAAAAATGCACAGAGCCAGATTATGTCATCCTTACTCACTCTGAGTCCCATCAGCTGCATGCAATCCCAGAATTCAATTAAGCTACCTGTGAAGTGAGATACTTCTCAGCATGAGAAAGCACTGAAGCCCTACATGATGATGAAGCAAGGTCACTTTTGTTTCCATCTTCAGTCACTATCCAGAGGAGCTATTCAAACATTCCTCCTCCACAGCCTTGAATAAGTCTACAGGATAAGGTGTTCTCTCTATTTTTTGTTTAAACAAAACAGAATAATATTGTCATTTAGAAAAATTAAAAAAAAAAATAGAAAAGGATTCATTTCTGGAAATCACAAATTTTTCTTCAAAAGAAAAAGAAAAAAAAAATTTACCCTGCTTCTTGCTGATCCACCCCATAGTGCTCCAGCTCTGTGCCTGGAAGTGGCTGCACAGGAGGGGGTGGGAGGGGAACACTGGCCCAGGTTGAACCATTATTTTTCTGGGGCTTGGCAGTATTTTTGTTTTTCTTCTTTTTCCCTCCTTTGCCACCTGCAAATCCAAAAAGGAAAAATAAAATGTTAGAGCTATAAAGTAGGAAACAAAGCCAGCTATTTACATTTCTTTGACAGAATTCTGATTCCAGAGCACATGCCCCAAAAAAGAAGATGTATTTATATCTCAGTAGAATCAGCATCCATGTGTTAATGATGCCACAACGTTGTAAGTAATAATAGAAGGGAATGGGAAAATATTCTGAATATTTATTGAAAAATCACTTCTTTTTAAGCCTCTGCACATTTGCACCACAGTAGTGCAGAAATAAGGAAAGACAGCTTTTCCTGTATAAGAAATAGATTTCCGGATTTCATATGCACTTTATGTCTTCTTTAATTCACTCTTAGATAAAATTGTAACAAAATACAGAAAATTATTTCAAATGTCAGAATCCAGTGTGATTATAAGACAGTTTTGCAATCACTTTCTGTGGAAAACACAGAGGTTAAATTAAGGACACCATCCAAAAAAATTGTCATTGAAGTCAAGAATTTTCAAGAGAAGAGTAAATTGTCAAAACAAAAGAAACAGGGTTTTGTTGATATGAATTCCTTAATGTCTGTGTTTTTAAAAGAGCAGGAAGTCATGTGCAATGTTTTAGGACTGACTGTTTCACAGGATTCCAATATCTTGTGCCACTATGGAGAAGAGGTTCTATTTCTGATATAAAGCTCTAATGGATGAGGTAGAAATGAAGTGAGAAATGCGTTTTGGTTAAACCCTCTGCTCCTCTCTTATTGTCCTTGCATCCACTTCTCCAGCTGAGACACTTCCATTTGTGGGAGACTGAGCTTACAGAGAAAGCTCTCATCCCACTTGCTTTGCTTCTTTTAGTTTGCCCTGACTTCTTTTTCATTTCAGGAATTCATTAAGAGGAAGAATGGCTCAACATTTCAAATCCCTTGACTGCTTGGGGATCCATCTATTATTTGGAGTTTTGTTGTGGCTTTCAAACTCTTTGTTGGGTGGAGGAATGCTTTGTCAGATGTCTTTTCAGTGGGGTACCCAGCTGCTCTCACTCATCCCTGGCCTGTTGCAGAAAGCACAGTCTAGTCCATCTCACCCACTGACATACCTTGATGATTTATAAGTATCAGCCAAAAACCCTCATGTAAAATGAATCAAAGAATCAAGAAAGCCACACTTGACTGGTCAGGGCGGGTGGCACAATGTGCACTGGCAGGCACTGCCCTCTTTGCCATGCCTCTAACTTTAGGCACAGAGAGACACAGAAGGCAGTGCAATTCTAGCAATAGAGACAAGCCCCTATCATGGGACTTTTTGTCTCTGAGATGGAGGCTTTCTTCTGTTACCCCCAAACGTCACCTGGATGAAAACAGGCACAAATAAAGAGGGAAGAAAAATGTGATTTTGTGACTCAGAAGAAACCAAGACTTCTCTTTTCACCTCCTGTTGTGCCTGCTAGAGACAGGCAACAAGCCCAGCAATGTTTCTAATCGACCTGGCTGGCAGCACACTGCAAGGGAGACTTTGCTTTCCACTACTCAATTCCAGACCAAAGCTCCTCCTTCCCTGTTTCAGAGTATTTATAGTAAGTCCAGCCAAGATCTTGTCATTCACTATGTGTGACCTGAGCTGATATTACTTCTATTGGGATGGAAAACAAGCTCTTCCTTCTGTTTGTAGCCTGGCAGAGAGGGTAGCTTTCTTGAAAAGGGAAAGAACAATTTGACCAGTGAAAAGAAACCCCAGTGACAGCGGAAATAGAGGAACAAATACATAAACCTTCTGGAGGGAAAACGAAGCTTTCAAAGCACAGGTAAGGTAAAAAAGTGGAGTTAGAAATAGGGTCACTGAACAGTGCAAAGGAAGTAGGTTAATTTTAATTTGTGGGACATGGGGAAATTATTTAAAAGTCAGTAGGAATAGAAGCCAACAAGAACAAAGGCAGGAGGGGTTGCTTTAGTAGAATAGCACATGCACGTGTTTTTGTGTTGCAGGAGGATTTAAACTAGAAATACACGGAGAAGGGAAATGCAAAGAACAACTTGAACTTGGAGATTAGTTGAGGTGCAGAGGAAGATTTTGAAAGTGTAGCATCTGGATAATCTTAGGAGATTGGTAAAATGTAGGTTGGACGTGAGGAGTGCTAGTACGGGAGTAACTTGGATTTTGGGAGTTTCAAAGAGCGAAATTAGAGATAATGGAGATATTAGAAGGAGTGAAGCAGAGACACAAGGGACTTGTTTAGATGAAGAAATGAAAGAAGAGAGCTCCAAGGTCGTTGCAGGTAGGGAAAGCAGCCTACACTGTACAGCTGGGCATGAGATTTCTGTCCCCAGGGGCAGAGTTACTGCACTGTCAGACACCAAACACATAAAACTTGATTTGTGCTTGAAAACTGATTCACCAAAGCCTTGTTTCCCCATAGCAACGATGCTTGATGCTTCAATGTCTCCTCACACTGAAATTCAATTATATTGTTTAAATCTCTAGGTAAATCAGGTGCTGGAGAAAGAATTTGCCAGTTGGGCTGCTGATCCTAGTACAGACATAATCTGTGCAAACTATAGCTACAAAATTTTCCCGCATCATAAAGCAGTTGAGGTTTCAGCTATTTTCCATTCCACAGTGGGATAGGAATTCTCATGATATTCATGTAAGAGAGACAGAAACTTAGTCAGAATAATAAGTAGTACTTCAAGTACTAACCAAGGAAGTGAGAGAACAAATCCCTGCTCACTCTGATGGGGACTACATCATCAAAGCTGGTCTCTGACTCCAGTGATGCTCTAATTATCAGGCTAGTTGAAGGTCTCCCCCAGCTTCTCATGCATTACCAACATAATTATCCTGTATCAAAGGCGTAATTAGTGGGCAAGGGAGAGCAAAATACTGACTCTGCAGTCCAACAATCTGACACTCATCTGAGCACTGGAGCATCCAGTTGTGAGCTGCCTTGGTCACAACAAGAGTGCCCTGGCCATAGAAAGACTGACCATAACCCAAAGTTCCCTAGTGTCATCACAAAATTCACTTTTGACTGAGAAACACTAGACAGAATATGTTGCATTTGAAACGTCTGATCGAAGTCCAGCCTTTGGTCAACAGGCATTTTCCTGTGACACTTCCTATTTTCTGAGAAAATTCTAAGGCAGCCTTAGCTGTCAACGTATCTGAAGTGTGATACTGCCCTCTGATACCTGACATATATGTACCTCAGCACATCAATTTCTGCATTTTCATACAGCCTGGGGAGCAAGCTGATTTCCTAAGCTACTTGTCAATATATCTCACATGCAAGGAATAAGAACCTTTCTTGAAGTATTTCATGAACTCAGCTTCCAGACACCTCTCTGACAGTGCCATAAAGCCTGTTTTTTGGTCTCAGTCAAATCAGCTAATGGTTCCCCTTGAGAACCTAAGACTTGCAAACACATTTGGCTATTTGAGTCATCGGCCAATGATTACAGGCTTCTTATCTCAAGATTCAGTTTGAATAGCCATTTAAATTGACATAAAGAAGCCATTTCTAGGTTTGGTCTGTTACTGGGAGGACTGCTCCAGCTTAAAGTGGAAATTTAAAAGGCTGTGGGCATATTCTGAATATCAAAAGTCCTTTCAGTGCTCTTATATTTCAGCCAGGTGAAATCGTAGATTTTCATCTTAAGTGCTGCCTTTTCAGTTTTTGTCTTGACAAAAAAAAAAGAGAAAAAGACAGCTATACATAACATAAGCAACAAGTAAGCAAAATTAAAGAAATCAGGAAAAAGGGTGTGTTCAGATACAATACACAACCACATGTACTATGATCATTTTCATCTGATGAAAATGCATCATGTTTCCAATAGAACATGCAGCACACACATAAAATTCACATCCTGTTTGTACGCAGACTTGGCACAATTTGTTGAAACCCCAGTCACCTTTCAGGGCCCTACAACTATTTGCAAGCTGCTTCACTGAGGAACAGCATTTAGAAGCAGCTCATGGGAGTGGGGGATCTGTTAACAGCTCAACAAAAAAAATATTCTTCTCATGAAGTTCAGTGTGGGGAGACCTATAAACTGAGGATGGATGCAGGAACACATTTGCTCCAGGGATGGTGTCAGGGAAAGGATGTGACAAGGTGAGGCTGGCAGCTATGCCGACAAGCGCCACATGGAGGGACTCTCCAGTTATCTCCAAGCAGGTTGTGCAGAAGGCTTTTTTGTTTCAATAGAGTCCCATGTGGCATTGTTTGCTGATGGGCAGGAACTCTCATGGTTATCCTCAACTGGTGCCTGGGAGGTCTTCTGCCTCCCCGGCGAGCCAACACCCCTCCGTCCCTCGCTCCCCTGCGCACGGCGATGGAACCAACCTGAGAGGCTGCCACTCCTTTCGGAGCTGTTGTGGGAGCTGGTGGTGCTGAAATCCTGTGACTGGTTGTGTGGCAATCTATTAGCCAGTCCCTCAGCCACCCGGTAGTCAGGGATGTAAAGCAAGGCTAAGGGTTAAACGGCAGAGGTCACAGTGGCATCGTGGGATTAGTCGACAGCACAAGCACATGCGACACATGCAGTTAGCAAGTCAGGGGCAGATGGGGTGGGGTGGCAGGTTTTAACTTGGTTATTTTTAAAGGTACACCTACCCTAGCCTAGTGGAAGGCAGATGGTTTGGTGACCAGCACAGGACAAAGAGCATTAAAAGCACAGTGCAATGTGTTTTGTGATCAGGTGAGGTTCAGCGTGCATGCAAGGTGTGCAAACATCAGTTCAGGTCTACACGAACAGTGTCTCACAGAGCTAAAAAAAAATTTCTAATCCATGCACAGATAATACAGTACACAAAGCCAAAGGCTCTGGAAAATACGAGCTGTAATTACCATTGTTGCCTTTGCCTTGGTCTGGGAGAGAGTAACCAAATCCCATGAGGTCATTTTTTTGCTGAATTGAGCTTTTCCACTGTGGATCTGGTAAATCGACAGCCAGCTCGTGGATGCTGTTGGAATGCAAGATCTGGGTGGTGGCATACGGCGTAGCCTGAGTTATTTGGCTGGAGCTGTTGTAACTGGTTTTGGTGGTGAAGTCGATGCTGCTGTAAATGGCCCCATCAGAAAGCATGGTAGCAGTTTTATCTCCTTGCCCTGGCACTGGCGGCAGCACATCTGTGGAACAAAACAAATCATTGATGCACGGGAAGCCTGAAAGTACCGAGGTTTAAGCTGAGAAAGAAACGTGTCATTTTGCACGTTTGCATTTCAGCTGAGACAGATCCATGAGCCAACGGAGGGAAGATGATGTACAACCATCGCCAAGCTATCAGCAGCTGTGACAGGCCTACCACTTGTCCTTCACGTCTCGCTGCCTAAAACCATCTTTTTTTTTTTTTTTTTTTCCCCCCCTCATACCTTCAACTGTGAAAGTGAAGTTTGGAATATTTCTCTACTGAAGAATGTTTTCAATTGTTCACTCCACGTTAGAACCAATGAAACTGTTCTGGGCTTCAGGGACATGATGAAAGGAAAGAATTTACAAATCACAGAGGGAATTTGCCCAGCAAATATGTAGAAAAACTCTCAAAGTAATTTTTTAAGGGCATCACCTTGATTTCCTTGAAGCTTTTTGCATCAGCTTATCTAATTTTTCTTTTGACATCAGCCAGTACATTTCTTCTTTTCAACAAAAGAAAAACCTGACAAAAGCAAGCTGTTCCTGACACGTGAAAGAAAATCTGATATTCTGAAGGGATTTAGGTGATCAGTCCCTCAAAATGGCGAAGTGATGTTGATAAAGGAGAACAACTTGTTCAAAAACTCCAGTACCTGAAAACCATTACAGTACATTTAACTAAATATCTGCTGAATTTTCTCCATATTTTGAATCCTATCCCACACTGCAATTTGTATTTTAATTGATTAGATTGGCAGTCTCTCTCCTTAAAAAACACTGAAGTGACCTTTGCTGGTGGAATACTAGATCTAGCAACTGAGACTAGTGAAGTGTGAAGAATCTAATGATGACTGGCATGATGTCCCAAGGAGAACCACATCTCAGCAGATAACCCTCCTTCCTGCTCTCTCAGAGGTCAATATATCAAATGCTACTATTTTTACAATTTATTTAGACTCTGAAGAGTTGAATCAATTCCAGAATGTACTTCTTTAAAAAATCCTTCATTTATATGCCATTTTCTTTCGACAGCCAGATGGCAGATACAGGTTCCAACTGTTAGATCATACTTGAGATAATGCACATCCTATAGTGAGGATGTTCAGATCCCACTCTAGGGATCACAGCCATTTTTATGTACCTTAAGCCCCAGAAAGAAAAGATAATTCTTTCACCTAGTCAAGGGTTTAAGCTCAGTTCCAAACTCAGATGTGGGTTTTGTGCAACCTCAGGGAATATATTTGTTCTCTCACTGTCTCAAGGACTTATCCAGCAATGAGATGTGAAACCATGGTCTCCTCACACTGAGTTGGTATTTTTTGTTTGCTTGTGTTGGTTTTTTTAGGGTTTAGGTGGTTTTTTTGGGTGTTTTGTTGGTTTGTTTGTTTGGGTTTTCTTGTTTGTTTTTTTGTTTGGTTTTTTTTGTTTTTGTTTTGCTTTGTTTTGTTTTTTGTTTTTTTCTTGGGATGAACACTTAGATAACAGAACTATTTTCTTTTGCATTCAGGTGTGCTACAGTGAACATTTTAACATGGACCTTAATAACATCTTCAGTCTCAGGGCAGCAACATAATATTAACAACAAATACAGCAACAACAAATGCTCAGCAGAGACACTGCAGAGAGAGAGATTAAATTTGGGTCTATCAGCATGATCTGGTTTTGCATACAGCAGGGAAATGGGCACAATCAGGTATTTAAAAGATCTTAATTGTATTAACTTATATCTGCAGATAAATTGCAAGTGCAAAAAAATTACAGTTAATGCAAACTACAGCCCATATTTCAAAATCATGTTGTTACTATCTGCACATATGCAATGTGCCTGCCAAGGGCAGTACACAAACAAAAATGCATCCATGTGCAAATACAGCACAAGAAGTGAGAGACAAGTGCAGTCCTATCTTTCTTGCATTTCATCCACAATATGAACACTTCTCCTTTCCACAATCAGTCCTGTCAAAGTATAATGGCTTGAAGTTTAGTAAATAAATTCTGTTGTTGATGTACAAAGTGAAGTAAATCCAGCTCAACATGTCTGTGTTTGATTTGAAGACTCAAGGAAGTAAAAACTAGCAAAAATGCTCATCTCTGAAGTACTCAGACATACATCTGTCTTTTAGAGCATATTTCTGGCAATTGGAGAGGTATCATCTCTGTACAGTCATTTCAAAATAGAGAACTATTCATGTGCACACACTTGAAAGGGAAGTTGCATAGCTGCCCACCAGCCAAGGACTTTCAGTCATTCTTACTAATAAGCTGAGGTTCTCCAGACATTCTGGGAATTTTCAGTACAAGCACAGATTACTTTTTTGACCTCAGTGAGATGTATATATTTGAGCACTCAAAGAGCTATTAAGTGGAGATTTTACAAAGTGCCACAGTCACTGAGTAAAAGCCAAGTGTGATTTTCCCAGCAAGCTGTCATAGCAAAAACACCACACTGTACATTTCAGACCAAAGATGAAGAACGCATTTCCCACTGGAAACTTTCCCTAAAACTCTAAGAAATCCAACTTTTGTTTGTAACTCTTGAGATAAATTAAATAGTGCTGAAATACTTGTGCAGGGCAGCTCTTGCTGCCTTGGAGATGCAATACCATTTTGTGGCCTTACACAACACCAAGCCTCACATGTGCTTCCCACTCACAGCCTCGCTCTCCAATGCCTATCCAGGACAGTGGATCTCACTCTTAAGGGAAATTTTAGGACTGCCTGCCTCAGCTTCTGGGTTTCCAGGGTGACTGATGTCACCCTACTCTTTTTAAAATTCTTACAGAACTTTTGTGTTATCACAGATCTTTTAACCAGTAAAAGAGGCCCAAGTTCTATCTATGTAGTTAATATTCCATTTCTACATGTTAAAATATTTCTAATCCATCTTTAATGCAGAAAGATTTAATCTCAGCTGCTGAAACAGACAGGGATAAGTGATCCCAAACCACCCAGAATAAAAGTTTTAGCTCAACTGTAAAGATCATGAGTAGAATTAAGCTGCCGAATTTTGAAACGTTAACTGTTGTATCTCTTGCGTGAATTTGGACCTCTGCCTCATGCACATGGAGGCCAAAAATTTTTAAAAAAATTCTTCCAATTCCAGTTGTATAGAGCCAAATCCTAAAAGAAAATGGTAATTTTTCTGTGTTTTGTGGGCTTAAGAAAAGATGGAAAAGTACTGAAGGGTTTTATTTCAAGATATGCACAACAAAGAAGCTGGCAGAAATTCAGTTGCCTTGTAAATATTATCAAAAGTTTTGCTTACTTTTAAATATTTTTGACAAGAACTTCATAACATTTTTATACAGAAAATAAATCTAGTGCGTTTTGTTGTAATTTTAAGTCACAGTAGTCAAACCACAGGCAAGAGGCTTTTCATGGGAATGTATAACCAGTATGAGGGATGGTCTTCAGAAGCAGATTCTGGTACAGTCCAAAACTGAATTATTTTCATATTTACCAGTTTTACAGTTTTATAGATTTTTTCTTGCATTTTAATGCATTTTTGATGTATAGGTTGCCTTGATTTTTGTTTATCTGTTTATGTCTCAAAAATATTTATATACTCATTTACATTAGGAATTCTTGTCCTGACCAGCATGCAGAATTACCTGTGTTATCACAGAAACCAATGAAGTATCAGAGAGATGTGAATATTACTATGAATTTAAAAAATCCCAATCCTACATCTTAAAATTCTCATTGGAGTTAAACATTTGAAAGGAAATAACCCCTCTAAAGATTCACCATTGTAACAATACATCTTTACCTCATTCCCCCTAAGGTGCTCGCTCAAGTTAAAATGGAAACAAACCCCTAAAAGAGCTAAACAATTCCCTTTTACATATTCTTTCCTCCAATGAAAAAGAAAGTTACTTAAGACCTTTGAGGTTTTCTTCACAGATTATGGTTGAGACTGAGAGGAGGCCCTCAGCAGGAAGAGGATGGGTAAGATGACAGCAACCAAGTTCTCATGTCCTGCTGAAGGAACATCACTTCTGCATCTCCAGAGCTCTCCTCTGCTCTTACGGACATCCTCCATCCCTGGCTATACTGCCCTGCACAGCACATTGTTCATCTCCACAGAAAAGGAAATGAGGCTGAGACACAAGTACATTTCTCTTGACATCATAAGCAGACCCTGCCTCACCACTGCGGGGCAAATTACAAACTAGACCTACATTCTAAAGGAGTAAAAGGAGATAAAGCAAAAGGAACATTTTAAAGTCAATTTTCAATCAAATCTAGAAAGAAAGACACACATAGAAAGAATTAAAATAATAAAAAGATTAAACAGTATTCATCATAGATGTTAACTAATGGAAGCCTATTTTATAATATTGGGTGACATAATAAAAGGAAACCTACCTCCACGACCAAAATTCCCAAGATCATTGGGTCCACTAGTGCTGTTATTTACTGGCAGACTTGTGGCAGGCCAAGAGTCTGCAAGCCAAGGATAACTGGGGTCACTGGCATTCAACAGACCTGGTCGACTGAAGCAGAATAAGAAAAGGAGATATACTACACAAATACATATAAAGATATACATATATATATATATATATAAAATTACACTATCTGTGAGGTAAGTAGTGATGGAAGAGGGCATATTACTGTTCTTCTAACACCATAGGTAACTAACAGTTTAGGAGACTTTAATTTATTTCAAATTACAATTGTATAGCCTTTGATGATTTAAAGACCTTGAGCAGTTAATTAAGGTTATATACAAATCAACTTTGTCAGTAGAAGTGGGACTAGGCATCTGCTGTGACTCTGCCAGAATCCAAATGAACTCCGTTGTCTGTGTGAAACAGGAGTTAGGAGGCACCAGCACAGGATCCTACGCCAGGGCTGAATGATAAATTACCACCTCAAGGGAACCATCACTCAAACTGATTGCTCCATATCAGCCATTTCCAGGACTTTGGGCTACTATTTCTTCCTTCCCTTGCATCCCAAATGCATGCCTGTCGTCTGCAGGCTGGTAACTCTTTCTTTGAGCACTCTTGGATGGTTTAGAGGCAAACAGGTTTGAGGAGGATTAATGGAAAGTCCAGTGCCACTACTGCGTGGCTTTTATGTCCCTGTAATTCCCAGCTTTGCGAGCAGCGTTAAACAGGGAGCACGGTGAAAGAGGAGGCACACTCGGGCCATAAGGCTCCGTGTCTCTCTCACCCCAGGATAACCAGCAATTTAGCAAGGCAGGTGGATTGTTTGTATTTGTATTCAGCAGGGGAAACAAATCATTTGCTGCAGACACCCTTTTCTCCCAGACAAAAACAAAAAGCCGTCCGCAGTTCCGCAGTTTCCCGGGTTATTAAAGCACTCGTGAAGTTGGAGCAACATCTCCGATCATTGAGCATTATAGACCCCTGCCTGGAACAATCCCTAAGAGAAACATTGGTTTCCATGGGAACGGCAATAAGACGACCCAGCCGCATTCTTGCCACATCTACTCGCTCTCATTAGGCCTAATCTCTTTTTGCTAAAATATTGATTAAACAGGAGATTGGAAGTTATTACCAGGGCCTAATTACAATCTCCATATTGGCAAAGGGAAAATAGATGAGGATATATGGGCCCGTTATCAGCTTTTATCAATTTCAATTGAGTAGCCAAAGTTGTGGAATCCAGTCCTATCAATCTACAGCCTATTCATCATCCATGAATCATTTATTTTGTGATCGATTAAGTGTAATTGTTCACTCACAGCAATTTAGGGGGAGCCAATAAGGAGTCTTAAACAAGAGCAACTTCATTTGCTAATGTCTAATTAATGCAATAAACATCCCAGTAACAAATGAACACATTCTTTGTGATATTTACTACTCATTTCTTCCAGGACATCTGGGAGATATGAAACATCTGGGCTTGCTTCTTCCAAAGTGCACAACAGATAGGTCATTAAACCTTGTGGTAAGCTACTTAACTCCTCCTAGTGCTATCAGTCTTCCCAACGATGGGAAAGAAACCCAAGTGCATCACCCATAGCATTCTTCAGATCCCTTATTTTAAAAATAAACACAGTGGAAACACCTTTATACAAAGAAACATACCTTCCATTGCTCATTAGTCCTCCATCTCCTCTTTGGAAGGTGACTGCGTTTTGGTTGGAAAAAACAAAACAAACAAACATACACACATACGCACACACACATAAGACAGGGAAAAATCAATTAGTAATAATTAAAAGTAACAATTCAAACTGTGTCCGAGGTCAGAGGTCTCTTGGCATCATCCCATAATAAAGTACAGAAATGACAGGAAGAGGCTCAAGCACATCGGGGCTACAGTTCATTTAGGATTTCACTGCACATTACTGATTGACACCAAATTGCTCTGTACCTTGCAAGGCAAAGCAGCCACCTGGGCAAAAGGCCTGAATTCACCACAGGCCCCTTCATATGACTTTGCATTGCAAGTCTGAACCATGTGATGAAATTGTTTTCTTGGCATGCTTCTGCTTCAGTACATAATGACATTGCACCAGTGAGTTAATAACATCATGTCGTAATGCAGTAATATAATGTCACCACACAAATATGTCATTTCCCAGGACAAACACAAAGAGGTGGCAGCTCTATTGCAGCTGAAGGGATGGGGAAAAAAGCATCCAGCTGCACCTTTTCCATTAGAAGTACAGTTTAAGAACCAGCACCCACACATAAATGCATACATGCCAGTGTCACTGGGAAGAAAAACTGTTTCCAGTCTTCCATCCATGGGGGATGCCAAGGACATAATCAGAGTTTTTACGTCTCCATTTATGGGTGTTTGACAAAAAACAGCTTCTCCCTTATCTATCTTATTAACAGGATTACATTTCAGGCAATACAGGTAAACCCACATTATTGGTGAGATGCTAATTGACAACATTTGATGATCTCTTCTGAAACACTGAAAAAATATTTTGAATCAAAGCCAACAGACTACTCTGGTTCTCGGTGGCAATATCCCATTATTTATTGTCAGGCATAGATAAGGCAGACTATTAAATTATACCAATGTCCTGGACACCTGCACCCTTACAGGCCCCTGACTGGATGAGGGTTTGAATTTCAGTGAGGAATGGAAGAGTTTGTGACCAGCTTGATTTAAAATAGACCTTCATTTGGAAATACTTTGTGAAGACAGGTGCTCCCATTATTAAATTATAGATCCCAGAGTATTTGCAAGATTTTCCAAGTATTAGTCCAAACTACACTAACTCAGGATTAGGTTTTCTATTATACACCATTCTAGTCAGACAAAACTACTACAGCCAATAGAAATTCTGTGTTCATTAAAAAATAAGCAATGACATGAAGCCACTGGGAAAACTCTTCCAATACCTTATAGAATCCTTATTACTTTATTAACTCCTAGGGTAATTTCATGGTGCACATTCTGCAAAGGGGACAAAACCAGCCCCTCTGGAAGCTCTGCTGGAAGAATAGTAGGGTGATTAATTACCCTTCACTGCACAGCAGACTAATATCAATATCTGAAAATCACTGCAGTCATATGTCACATCAAAATGGTTAATAGCTGAATTTTGAAAGGGTGTAATCAAACCAATTAATGAAAAGAAAATCAAAATTCAAGTATGGAAAGTACTAAATAAAGGTCTGCTTTGAAAAACAAGACATGGTAAAACATTGTGGGCAATTAATTTTAGAGGCAATGCTACTTTCATTCAGATGGTATCTAACAGGCTGTCAAATGACTACCACTCGTTGCTTAAAAGTGAATAATCTGAAGTGCTGTGCATATCATACGTGATTATGCAAAGATGTGGGTACTGACTGGCTTTGTCTCCAAGTTATCTTGGTCAATAGTACATTAGATGCTGTTTCTTTTCTCTTCTTCTCCTCCAAATTTAATACTTGATTTTTCCAATTTTCTGCTTTTGTCAAAGTGACAAGAAATAAGGAAAATGAGAAACAAAGGCTCTCTTGATAACAACCTTTATAACTAAAGTTTACAGATATAAGGAATTGCAGTAAAACGCTTTTTCTGAAAACTGCTTTGATTAAAGCTCTTGTTGAGACTGTCATCTACCAGAAATTATTCTGAGGTAATTTTGTTGCCACTCGTATAGCATGTACAGGTGTGGGAGCTTTTAAACGTGCATGTCATATGAAGAAAAAAACCCCACAACAATATTTGTAGTCTACAAAGTATTTATATCCCTGTGTACGTTGATAAAGCAAAGCTAAAATCGAGGAGCTAGCATGAGATTTCAGCAATCTTTGCCTGACACATTTTATTTTCTGTATAGGCAGGTATGGAAAAACTCCCAGGCACGCCATGAGAACTCCATCAAGAAGACATGACATAGAAACCTCTTTGCTAGAGCCATAACTGCTGCAGTTTGGCTGTAGTATAGGAGATTGTTGAGAAAAAAACAAGGATCATTGATTTTGCTCCTTTTTCTTCCGTGTGTCCTGTTTAGTTTTCTTTTTAATTTCCTGTGTTAAATCATCTTACACCCTCCCAATATACACATCATCTTTAGCAGAAAGGTTCAGCTTGCAATGACATTGTTTTTCCTAGGGAAGACTGAGTCTGGTTTATGTGATGTGTAGGGAGCTAGGAAGGAAAACAGGTTTTTTTGTATACCCTTCACCCTGTACACCAATGTATGCATGGTTATAATCTCAATGAGAAAATAAACCAGCAAGCATTTTACTTATTTATTTAATGTGCTTGGTATAAAAAAGGCTTTGGAATATCAACTAAGCTTGCCAAAATTCCTCATGAAGTGTGGCCATGTCACTGGGATGCTACAAAAAACCCCCATATTCCTGACGCCATCCATAGATGGGCTACCTGAGGCTGGATAGAGAAGGTGCCTTTCTTTTAGCATCAATGTTGTGAAAGGCAAGACAGCTAACAACAGAAGATATGGTCAGGCTGCCAAAAAAAGCACTATGTTTATCATTCCTGCCATACATTTTGTCAGCATTTTTTCCTGCAGTTTGATTTCTGCAATTACAAAACAAGTCTAAACACCTGAATAGGAGCATACTTAATGCAATGCAGGCTTGTAGATGTCACCGTAAAAATAAAACACAGAGACAGCTGGCTTTATTCATCCTGTCTCCAAAAAGCAGCAGAGCAATTTCAAGGGGCAATGTAAGCAGAGGAAGGGAAGGATGTCCCTATCACTGACCCACCCATCTTCCTTGCTTTTTATCACCAAGAAAGCAAAAAAGCTCTTTCAGCAGTCTTTGCATCTGATACATTTTCTTAGAAAGGCTGAAGACCTGCAGGGATGAGATTGGTTTTCAAAAGAAGATGAAAAAATAACCTCTGCATAGAGAGATTTTGAAGGAATCCCCACCAGCTTATATTTCAAGGACTGCAAAATGCAGAAATATAATCCAAAGTGCATTTTAAATGCATAAATATTTCAGGAAATTATATTGTGTATATTTGTATGAAAACCAGCATATGTTAAGGAGCTTTTCACATGCTTTTTATTAAATATATAAGGAGGTACCAAAACCATTTACTAATAATATCTGACAAGGTTAAACTTAATCTTCATGCCTGCTAGAACTGGAAAAATATGAATGTATAGTAAGTCGACATTCTGAGGCAAGGAAGCTTTAGAAAGCTTTAGAAAGCTTTCTGTATGCCTATCTCTAGTAGGCCACATTTTCCTACTGCAAATGAAAACTTTAATGTTGCCAGCCAAGTCTCATTCCTTTTACTGATAAGCTGTTCCTCAAATATGAATGTAGATTAATCCTCTTTTAATAAGCATTAACTCAGAACAGATAATCAGCACATAAAAATTCCATCAAATCTTCTGTCTACCTTTGGATGATTCTGTCATATAGTTTATCCTCATTTAACAGTTTCACGAGTTGCACATAAAATGCGTAACGTTCCATGATTCTCTATTTTAAATTTGTTTTCTGTTTACTGGGTTTCATAAAATCTTTAATCCCAAGGAGCACTAGTCACTAAATAAGCTTGCCTACTCATAAGTTAAAATACATATTTACTTTTGTTGCATAACTGATGGCCTGAACACTTGAAAACACCTGAATATTCTGGTGAGGGGGTACTGGCACAAGAAGTTTGAAGACACAGGAAAGACAAGCATAAAAAAAAATTACCCAAAAAACCCAAACCAAACCAACAAACAAAAACCCCCTACCAAACCAACTCAAACAGTGCAGCAGTACTTTAGCTTTCACACAAACTCACAAAAGTGAGACCAATCCATCCTTTATATTACAGGAGAGATGATTGCAAAGGGATAAAGTTGTGTTTAGTGTCCCTATGCCAGATTTGGTTCTGCTGAGAGTATCTCATGGTCACAAAATGCATAGTCCTTGTACAGCTGCAGATGATGACACTACTACTTACCAACAGTAATCTAGCAAACATATTAGCTAAATTTTATGTTTTGTAGCACTGATATTACTGAGAATCAAGGTCTGGCGAGTCATGGTGGAAAGGGAAGTGGAAGAACAGTGATGTACAGAATTGTGGCTCAGTAACTACTGGAGTCAGTTCAACTGAAAATAACTAAAAAGATTTAGCTGTGATTATCAATGTCACTTTATTTGTGACCATCTGAGCCATTGATCAGTGCTTATGAAAATGTTCACAAAGACAAAAAGCTGAAAGTATTTAACTCCATCAGTTATTCTTCCCTGACACAAATCGTTACAAACTGCCTGACATTTGCTGGTTGCTCTTCTCCCACACATGTTACAGTGGTTTAGTCATAAAGCAGAAATTGCACATCTTAGGAGCCTAATAACAGAATACAAATAACAAGTGGTCCTAGTGAATGACCCATAATCTGCAAATGACCCAGAAGAGTATTTTTAGCCAGTAATTATAAAACTGCACAGATTTGGACTTCTAAACAACTATTTTTAGTGTTCTATTTTCTACATACAGACAAATACAGATGAAGAAAAATAAAACAAAAAATATTCACACCAGAAATAACAGGGTATATTTTTCTGAGTGTGAAATAAACTAGGTGCATGATTGTTACACTAATAGATTCAATTCTCTACCACACAGTTAAATCTATATGTTCTGCAACTCTCAGAAGGAAGACTTTAAAGCAGATGTCAGAACAAAATGCGTGTACCTTCTAAAATCTGATTATATTAGGATAAATTCATTTTCAGTAAAAATTCATCAACAGCTGTCTCTGAGCAGATTCTGAAAGCTACCTACCACTGTCCAAATAACTGTATCTAAACCCAAACTGTTTATGAATCATAACTTTGAAGGGAACAACACACAGCTGTGAGTGTCAAACCTCCACAAGCATAGGTATGTCTTTCTAAGCGATATTAGCAAGGGCAAATTAAAATATTAGAGCATTAACAAAGTTTTTTATGGAACTCTGGGTCTAAGGATAAGAAAAATGCACTATATTTTGTCATAATGGAAATACTTTTTTAAATAAAAAAAAAAAAATTGGACTTGACTACTGGAGGACTTAGGTTCTCAATTTCTCCGAAAGTTATTATAAGCCAGGAAATAGAATAGTTCTACAAAGTCCACAAGATGTCAAAACTGCTTTTAAAAAAGAACATTTTTGGCAGTACCTCTGATATATCCCAGTTGCCCAGCACATGTGGATCGACAGCACGGAATCATGCTCAGACCCTGCAGCTCCAGCACAACCCTGTGTCATGCCAATGCGTGCTACAAACACAACGGTGAAAATGCACCACAGCTCAAGACAGCTGACAGTGGCATAGTCATAGGAACCAAATGCAAAGATGGATTATTTAATTTTGGAAAAAACCCTATGTTGTGTCTCAAAGAGAAGGCAGTAAAGTGTTTTGGGTGGGATGTGTTGCGCCATAGCTTACAGTAACCTGACCAAATCTTCCTGGAAGCTAGAGGAGCAATCCCGAGCCCCCAGAGCTTTTCCACAAGGAGGTATCACCCTCAGAATGTCATGGGCTCCTGGGGCACACACCACCCACCACCTTTGGTCATTGGCTCTTTCCTGCTAAGCTGAACACAAGCTGTGGCTGAAGTCAAGCAAGAGTGAGAAAACAGCTACTGTGCATGAGGAGACAGCTCTGGTACAGGCAACTGAGGGGCCAAACTACACCCAAAAAACTTGACAGACTTCTGCTAGAAAACACCAATATTTATCAGCCTTTAACACTGTAAAGCTGAGGTACAATTATTTTTGAGTTTCTATATCTTAAGATTAGGCATGAGAGCAGAAGCTAATTGTTTGTATTAATTATTGCTATTAATTGTATACTCTATTTTTCCTGACTATCCATATGTTGAATAAAGTGTTTACAACTTTCTGTTTCAGGCACTCTTCCTTTATCTTTCACATAACTTTAATCATGCTTATGAAAATAGTCTACCGTATGCTATCTTTTTTAAGATAAGAAAAATAGCATACCAGCTCGGAGCTGGGTAGTAAGAAAAAATCCCAAATGCTTCAATTTCAAAAACCCTGTAAAGTTAATAAATGCATCAGTTAGTGACTAGATTGCTTGAAGGTCTGAACACCTCAGGGTAAGGTAAACATATACTTAACTGAGAGCTAAAGTGGAAGAAAGTTCCATTTCTCCACTAGGATCTGCTAAACTGTTTGAGCTTTAAAATCAAAATTCAGTTATATATGAATAATGCTTGTTTATGTTAAGTCAGTTCAAGCATCTGGTCCTGAAAATTACATTCAAAACTGCATTTCAGAGAGTTAGATGAGTTAAGCGTGCAGATTTATAGTGACAAGAGACATTAATGGTGGTAGGTTTTACTTTTCCCTGGAATCGGGAACAGAATGAATGCTACATTTTTATCACAGATTGGCAGCCAGAGTATTTCTCCTTGTATTTGGTTTTGATTCTTCATATCTCACATGTTCATAAACACTTGGATAGCTAATGCTTGAAATGATGTGCTGGTGAGGTAAGAGACAGACTAATGGACAGTACCTGCAGGGGTGAAGGTGAAGGACTGAACTGCAAAACAAGAAAGCAAACACATTGTGAGTTACACACCCTGACAAAAAGCGTTAATTGCAGGGCACAGGTTTCCTCTGGAAATTACTCAGTTGGGGTTGACTATCATAAGCAGGACATAACAGCTGAGCTTAAAGCACCAACCAGCCAGCAGCCAATGAGAAATGATGGTTGGAAGGATGAGCAGTGAATTTTGACAGTCACATTTGAAGACTCTCTGTGCAGACATGCTGTTCTCCAAGTCATAAACATTAGGATGAACTTTGAAGCATGATCTGTTATCTACTTTCCTTGCTGAAAGCATACACAATTTCATGATGCAACCAATGTTCACATCACACTTAGATGCAGCAAACGCCATGAGAAGAAATGAGTTGCATGAGACACACTGTTTATAATTATTTACAGCTATGCTCTTCAAGTTATAACAGACTGCTCTCAATTCTCCCTCACCCCAATATTCCAACTCACATACAGGACTAATAATCCTCCTTTTCAGGAAAAATCTGGTCTCAGCTTGTGTCCAAAGCTTTAGGTAGGACTACTTCCTAAGAGAAATAACAGCACAGCTGTCTCTAATATGAAAAAATCTTGGGATCTAGAATGATATTTCATGTCAGTACATGTATGTGTGTGAGATCTATATTAACTTCTCAGTTAAAACCACCCGAACTCTCAGAGAGTAAAAGTTACTGCTATTAAAGGAAAGAAAAAACCCCTTGGGACAAAGCACAACCCATGAATGACAGAGATCATGTGGTGACACAAAGTGAGGTTCCACAAAAACCTAGAAGGTCCAAAAGCCACTGTTCTCTCCTTCCTCTCTTTCCACTGCTCATCTGATGTCTTCTTGTCCTTTCACTAAGCCAGTAGCAAATGCAGCAGGAAGGACTGAAAACCAACACGGAACGTTTTCCTGCTGGTTTAGTGAGCCCAGTTAGGACTGAGGAGTCTGACTATGGCTGAGATGAACAGTTCAGTTTGGAACAGTTTGGCTGTGACTGATTGTGGGTTTTTGGCAAGTTGTTGCTCAGCCATTTAGGGAACCTCAGTCCTTGGTTTTGTATTTGATAACTTGTAAATAGAAGGGCACTTGTGTAACTTTATAGTGTCATATAATGTCAACATTAAATATGTTCTGTCTTCAGCTGGGCAAATGTTTTCCCTTTTTAATATTAATAAGGACTACAAGAGAACCTACTGCAATATTTGAAGAATTGGGGGTTTTTGTGTGTTAAATTAGGCTTCAGAGTAACCCATTTTATGTCAATTCAACTGACTTCCCAAAAATTCGTAAGAATCCTGAAAACAGAATAATACACAAAAGAAAGGTTGGAGAAAGATGAAAATATTTTCCTTCGGCAAGTGAAATTTTTCAAATCTAGTTTTCAAAAACTAATTTATAACAAGCAAACATTTAATGAAAGAGAACATTCCAGGATGTTCTGCCTCCAAGACAAAACTGTGTATGGCTTCTGCCTTAGGTAAATTTTGACCGCACTTCTCTGTCTGATACATCACTCTTGCAGCTACAGGTATGAAGTCACTGATTAAGTACCTTCATTTATTTGCCATGCACATGGCTTCAGAAACATGGAAATGCAGAGGAATGAAGAAGGAGAAGACAAAAACTCTTTAATTTTCCTTGTAAGGCTCTAGTCTAATTCGTATTTGAACATATAAATGATGCTGCACTGCCAACAGAGTGCCTTCTGAGCAAGGGGCAAGAGGAACAGTTTTGTATTTTTATTCTCTTTGTACTTTTTTAATGCTAAATGTGCTGGAGATGTAAAAATACTGCTTTATGATAATGATGAAATGTGGTACCGAGCGATGCATTTAAAGCTTCTCATACACCAGCAATTTCACAGCATACATCTAAAACAAGCATACAGAAGTCACCCAGGACACTTCTGCTGTAAGTTCAATGTGGTTTTTAGGTAGTTTTAGCAGCCTCTGTTCTTTGTATGATAGCACCTGCTGAGATGGCAATGAAGTCACTGCCCTTACCAGCATAATTGCTGAGCCCCTTCCTCTTCTTTCTTCGCCAGTACAGCCAGATGCTGAAACCCATGAGAATGACCCAACATGCACCACCAATGCCAGCTATAAAGGCAGGCTGCTTGACCACATCAGTGATTTGCTCAGTTATGCTGTTGTTATTCTCAGTGATGACAACTTCGTTACGACCCCCTGCACAAGAGAAATTGAACAGAATGTGGTTATTCTGGACTCTGTGACACATGGTGGAACCAGTACTACAAATTACAATTTTTTTAAAAATAGTAATGAATCTCCAAAGAGTTACCCACAGTAGAAGAACTTTAAGAAACAGCAATGCACACCACAGCCTCAGTGTTTCTGGAGTAAATGCATAGCCATTTTGCAGATATATATTTGCAAAGACAGACCTATAGCACATTCCCAAGTAATCTAACAGATGTCAATCCAGAGCCTTTTTTTAATAACACACATATTTGTTAGTTTGTTTTTCCATAATTGTAGACTGAATACAATAATGAGAAGGTGGATCACAGGAGATAATAAAAAAAGAATCAAGCAATCAATAAATAGCTTTTTCCAAATGAGTAATCCAAATGAAAAATATGCTACAACATCAGAAGAAGGCCAAAAATTCTTACTCAACTCACTTGTTTACCCTGAATGGTAGCTTCCAAATTTGAAATAAACAATAAAATAGTTACACTTTCCACTAGGGCACAGATGCATTTTTCAGCAATTATTTCAAGAGGAAAATAGTTCATACAAATTCTAAGTGTACCATCTTTGACACAAAGCAGAAAATCGCACAGTTCACTGTAAGCACTAAACAATCACAGCAACAGATGCTATTTTTTTTTTCACCTAGAATATGCAAACAAATTCTTAACACCAACCTGCAAGAAATAAATCGGAATACCATAAATCAGAATACCAATTAAAGTGACGTGCATCAAAAAATTACTATATAGGATCTAAAATTGTATATTACAGTAGAAAAATGTAAATTACAGTAGATGCTCCCATTGGTTTTTTGCCCCTCTTTCTCTAAAAGAGAAATTTTCTAAAAGAAAAAGCTTGGCATTTGGCTTGAAAACAAATGCTCATAAAAATCTGAATGGAAATCCAGGAAATGCTAAAGCATATAGTTCTAGGGCCAGGACTTTCAAATTGTCAAAAATAGTTAGCTTTAAAATTAGGAAATGCAGAACATATTTTTCTAAAAAAACCTATCAAATTTTATTCTGTGTATATTTTATATAAACTGCCCACATCTGCAGTTTTGAAATTCATGAAAGGTTATCCATCATTTCCAGTAAAAGCATTTATATAGCTCAATCCTTGAAATGTTTATGCAATATTACCAGATGCCTGTATGCATGCTGAAGAGCTGCAAGAGTAGCTACTCTGTTTAGACAAAGAAGATGCAAACAATATGACTCTTAATTATGAGAGTCTATCTCACACATAAAAGTAGTTGAACATTGCAGTAAAACACTGAAGTGGTCGCTCCGAGGAAATTATTAAAAATACTGTATCATTACGCTATGCTGTGAAAATGTACGTATTCCTTTTCTGGAATTCAGCAATGGTTAGATTTACTTATTCAGTAAAGAAGTAAAGAGCTGCTGAAGCCAGCAGCTCGCTGGGTTCAGCCTAAAGCCAGTACTCAGGGTGTCTGGCTGAAGCAGATTTGAGAAGTCTGACACTTCCAGTCCCATTTCCAGGGACACCCCTTTTCAGGTGACCCAGAGATCACACAGCCATGTTTTATAAAAGGGGATCCTTTGAGAGGGTCCCTCTGGGACTGCCTCTGCCCAGCACTGCCCCTGCCAAGATGCAGCTTCAGGCCCTCCGTGGTGTTCAGAGCTGGGTTAATCAGGAAGAAATGCAGTGCCCTGCATGCCATTGCTATCACACTGCTGATGACCCCAGTGAGTTTATTAGGCCTCCTCTATTTCAACACCACGTCAATATTTAGTACTGATGACTGTCTGCTTTTGCAATCAGACTGTGGAAGCTGTGCTACAGCTTGGCTTGCTTTCAGTGGTTCTGGGCAAGGAACAAAACAGGCTCCCCACAAGCAGAATGTGTCCCACAGAGAGATGCTGCCAGATGTACAACAAGTGCACCAGTACTGGTGTCCAGCACCAGTCTGTACTGGCCGTGCTGGGAAGCTTTACTAGCATCAGGCTCTGAAGCTGCAGCTGTCCTTTGCCATACTTGCATCTTCTGTCTTGCCACTGCCAAAGGCCCACTGGTTTCCAGGCCTGATTCAGTGAGAGTGAAACTGAGTGAGCAGCTGTGGCAAGGAAAGAGCAGGCAGCAGTGGCTGCTTTATCTGATTTTCCATGTTTTTTTCTGCCCATGGAACCAATCCATAGGTGCACCCCAGTGCTGATGAGGAAGGACTGACAGTAAAACTAATAGAAAGGGGCTCTCCATGGCATGCTCTTCCAGACACAAAATCGATTTTCTAGTAGAAATCAGCATGGGAGTTGGAGTTGCTCTAATTACCATTAACTTGCAGTTAATTTCTGTGCCCTCTGGAGGAGAGGCCAAAGCAGTGGGACAGTGAGGAAACAGGTAGTCTTGGCACTGTTTCAGACACAGCCATGCTACCAAGGAGAAGAGCAGGTAGGGAAGTGCTTTGGAGACACCAGCTTTGGGAGTGGATGCTCCTGGATTCAAGAAGAAGTTCCTTTCACTAAAGCCTCTAAAAACATCTGAGGATCCTGCCTTCTCCAAGACCAGAAAATAGTCATTTTGAAAATGGAGGACATGAGAGCAAACTGCAAAGAGCCTGGGAAGAGGTTTAATGGACTGTACCCTCTGCCTCTCTTCTAGGGGAAGAAACAATCTGTCTCCAAATTACCTTCTAAAGTTTGCAATCTGGCTGTTTGCTCTTACCCTTCTGTGCCTAGCAATTACAACTGCAAAAGTAATAATTCATTTAAATGTCAAAATAACATATGCTTTGTGAATTTGATGATAGAAAAATAAATGGAGACAGATGAATGTTACCCACTGACTTCTGATAAAATTAATATAATTGTTGGGGGTTGGGGAAACAAACAGCATTAGTCTTGTACTTCTTTATATAATATTTAAGCAGAAGTAATAAATATGTCATGCAAGGTACCAGTGTACCATTTCATATACTGCAGGTGGTTCTGTAACAATGCTGTCAGTTCAACTAATTAGAACACAGACAAGGGAAGTGTGTGACCTGTAACGCTCCATTGTTCCTGAAGACAAAAACATAATGAAATATAATGTCTTCCTCCCATTGGAGAGTAATGAAGAACAAAACTAATTTGTTGGACCAAAAATTAATTAGACACATCAGATTCGATTGTACCTATTACTGTGAAAGTTTGCAGCTGTTCCTCATATTATTATGCCAATGATGGAATGTAAGAGGGACCAGGCCAACTGATGAAGAGAAATAATAGCTACAGCATTAACCAGGATTGCCCTTATCTCCAATTTTACTTCTGATTTTCCAAGTGAATGTTTTTTAGCATATTATCAGTGATCATAAAAGTTTTATTTATGATTCTCTTTGAGTTCTTTGGTAAAATTTTTCAACATCCTGCTTCAAGTATGGGCACAAGATTCCTGTAACAGTGAGACAATTTCTAACTAAAGGAATAATATACTTCCTACTGCTTCCTATTCTCCTGGTTTTGCTATCTGGATTGTCACAGGTCTGTTATCTAAAATTACTCTGGGAGGCCAGTAGTTGATTATCCACCATGAAAACCAGTTATTTTCAGAAAAAAAAACCCTGAAACATTTTTAGAAGAATGAATCCTGTATTTAAAAATGATATCTCTTTTTATACACTGTACTCTGCATTTCATGGCTATTAAAGTTTTTACTGCTTAGAAACACAGCTTAACTCTCCTGCACCACTGACCTGTTCTCTCCATAATTCAGCATTTCTGGAGTTGTTTGTTCTGTTTGCAAGTTGTTAAATGGTATAGATAAGCACCAGACCCTACAGAACTCTATTAGAATATAATAACTCATTCATTATGATGTTTTGAGGTTTATTCATTAGCTCATTTTAAATCCATGTAACTAGGTTTTTTTAAATTTAATTAAAAATAATTTTCATATTTTACAATTTTGATTCCCATTCAAACATTGAATGGTGCCAACTCAAGTTTTTCAGAAATGGTATCACTTAGACACTGTTACATTTATCGAGGAAATTTATAGTCTGAGAAATAACTGATAGCAATTCATAATCAATGGCAAAATTGGACCTAAAGAAAAGGGAGATACAGACCATATATGTAATAAACACATCAAGGTCAGGCTCCCAAAAGAGAAGCAGAAATGACAACAACAGAAACATAACCCAAGTAGAAACTATTCCCCATTTCTTTTCATGCAAATGACTCTCAAATGTGTAAAAATGTTACCAGACAAACCTGTTGAAGCAGACATTCTGGGATCATT
Organism: Acrocephalus scirpaceus scirpaceus; assembly: GCA_910950805.1. NCBI lineage: Eukaryota > Metazoa > Chordata > Aves > Passeriformes > Sylviidae > Acrocephalus > Acrocephalus scirpaceus. The sequence goes on from OU383774.1 coordinate 9,648,886, forward strand.
TAAGGAACAAATAAATATCACTAAGAACTCTGGGAATCATCCAGCAAAGACCTTTGGTGCAAGTGTAACTCACAATACATTAAGTGACCCAAGGCTACCCATGTACTTAAAATGCAACACCCTTGTTGTGCTTTGCTGGAAAAAGTGCAGTGTTTTTCATGCCTAGTTAGATGGACTCCTGAGTAAAATAATAAAAAAAAAAAAGGTCCTGGGTTTCTTGCCTTTTCAAAAACTAATGTTTTAATTTCCAGATATCTTTTTTCCCTCTTTTCTTTGGTATTTCTGTGGCTGGCTTTTCTAAACCAAATGCTACCTTCACTTCCACTCTTGTACTTCTGTCTCCAGTGAGACTTCAAGGCTGAAGTATTCTAGCTTCTGTTTTGACGAATGGGGAACCAGAACATCAGTAAACATTTGAGCAATGCTTATGGGACAGTCTTTTTTAAGGGTCTACACATAATAGACTAGTTTGGGACAGTGTATTGACAACATTTTCTAGAAAGAAAATATTTAGTAACAACAGAAGTCTCCCAAACAAACGAAAGTCAATTTAAGTAAGAACAAAATCAGATCATACAGATAAAGGCAACAAAATTCCTGTATTGTGCACTCAAAAGAGATGCTGCTTTGCACAGCTCATTTCAGGTTTGCTAAACATAATTACTTCTAGTCTTCCATATTTTTCCTGCCTTTATATTTTATACTCAGGAAAAATTTCTGAAGAAACAAAACCTGTTTCGCTCAGGTCAGGAAATTCGTTCTGCACGGAGACCACCACCAAAAAACAACTATTTCAAAGGCTGGGAAGATAATGCTACCTTGGTTCTCTAATTGGTCTAGAGACCACTTTTTCTTTGACAGAGGAAGCTTGTCTTCTTGGGATACCAGAGAAACACTGACTTTAGACATTCAGAAAACAATGGTAAGTAATGCCTTAGGCATCAGTGGAACGAGTAAGGCAATATTCCAGCATTTTAACAGAAGGAAAAGGGAGCTCCACACATCTGCCAACCTGCAGAAGTGGTAAATTCATAAAAAAAAACCAAAACAACCCAAAACATTAAATCAGTTTCTCTAGGCAATCTGCATTTTCTCATATGTCTTGGGAACATACTTCCCTTCATTGTCTGCAAGAGCTCTGCAGGAAGAGAAGACAAAACATCATCAGGCAGTGGGACATAAAAGCTAACTAACCAGCTCTAGCCAAATCTCATCTTTTGCCCCACAGATTTTTATCCAGAAGTGACTTATGATTTCTGAAAGAAGGAAAAAAAAAACCAAACAGGCAAAACAAAACAACAGAACAGACAATAACTTACCAATTATTATAGGTTGTGGGTCGCTTTTTACTCCCACACCTGCACTGGTGCTTGCAGCAACTTCCACGCGGTACTGGATACCTGGATATAGGCCACCTATTACTACAGACCGAATGGCTGCATCTACTGTTTTGTTGATATGAAATCGAGTCTCATTACCTAGGCACCAGATCTGGGACAAAAGTTGATGCGTTAAAATAGATGAAATTCTTCACACTCACACAATCGCGCACAGATATGACATATCAAGGTATTTCATGGCAATCACTTATTTGGGACTTCTTGACAATCTTACTGTCCAGGAATAGCTGAAATTGGGATAATTTAGCTCAGCAAGGTATCCCAGATTAGCGCAGGACCAAGCCAGCTGCAAAGACTGCTTGCCAATACTTCTCTGGACTCTGGCTCTCCATGAAGTGCAAGTTCTGTGCTTACACTTCTTAGAAGCACAGACCAGATCATCCAAGTGGAAAAGAGGTGTTAATACATTAATCAAAATCTTGTTTATCAAACCTTTTGTTAAAAAACCCCACATTTTTTCCTCCTAAATTTCCTGCTGAATAGCAAAAGGATACCAAACAATATGAGCACAGGTTGAAACACCTCTTAAAGCACTAAGGAACAAACAATTTTCATAATTCTTTTCAAATTCCTTTAATTGCCGAAGAGGGATATTTGAAATTTCTGAAATGGAATAAGCACAGACTCATGTTTACCTCTGCCTTTGTGATTATTTACATTTTTAAGGAATCCAGACATCAGTTTCTCACTCAAATATTATCTAATTAAACAGAAAATCCACCCTATAACCACAACCTGCATTTTGTGATGAGAACAGTCTATGAGTTCAGAGTGTTAGGTCTCCCTCTTGCTTTTTTTATAGGATTCTCCAAAGACGTTTCGGAACTAACTTCTAGGCTTGTTTCTTCAGTTAATACTATCTGCAAATACTGCTTCTGTATTACTAAAGAAAGCATTTACTACCACACAAAAAAAATAATGCATAAATATATCACATGTACACTTACATAAAAACAACAGCAGAAGAAAACACTATTGGTGGAATCCCTATCAGTGACAAACTAATGCATCTAAGAAACAGCAAAAATATCTTCACGCTTACTTTTGACCCTGCTCAGTGTTTTACCACACTTTATCTCTGAAATACTGAGAAAGATTGGAAGAGGAAAAAAATTCTCTTGTTTTCCTAAACCTAAGATGATCCTATTTGCCAGCCAGAATGCATTAAGGTGAGTAACTATTGCACTCATTCCTTCACTCCTTGTCTGTCCTGGTCTTGGGTTACAACAGCTGTGAGATGCCCCTAATTAAAAGCATTTAATTAATGAATGAATTTACAGGCATTCTGACGCTTGAACTGGAATCAACAGATCTACTTTCAACTTGTTAGAAAATGCACTGTGGAACTTCAGCAATTATTTTATACTCAAGTAAATATTAGACTCTCTGCACCATTCCTGTAGCCAGTTCACTACTCAGGCAGCTACCTGATCAAACACAGGAGGGCTGTAATAGGTAGTGACTCCAGCTGCCTTTATACACAGCCCAGAGGCCTGAGCACTCACCTGGAACATGGCTTTTATTAGCCATCAGCCCACTTGGTTTCATATCTACATGTTTTGTGGTTTAGGAGTGTGCTTTACTCGTTTGCCTATAAGCCCTGGATGGTTTATATTGACTTATACTGGAGTCAGGATCAAGATTAATTAAGCCAAAGGATAATTATTAATTGATATGAAAATCTGATCAATAAAATACTGGGATTAATGAGTCTTGATATTGACTAAAAGCAAAACAAAAGAAGTGCTATGCTAAACATAAACCTTGTGAGCATTTACTGCATTCCTCTGACCAAGTGAAAAGCTGGAAGAGGTTGAACCATTTTCTGATTTAGAAGCCAAGAGCTTTCTCTCTTCTTCATGTTGTGTTCCCTCAAGACACAGCAGGGGAAAAAAAAATCTTTTTATGTGAAATAAGCTGCAGTCACCACTTCCACCCTTTGTCAAGAAAGCTGCCCTGATCCATTTCAATTAAACATTTAACACTTGGTTTATATAGGATAGCCACAGCTAGGTTAATTTACCAAACTGTGCTCATGCTGTGACAAGGCTGAACCTCTCCCCATCGTTTTCTCCACCTGAATAACAGAGTGCATTTTTTTTTTGATGTTGTGAAAATATCCTTGTGCAAAGGGATCATAGTATGAAATTACAGACTACAACAACGTTTAATGTATAAGAAGTGGGTATTTTAAACCATCATAGTAAAAAAAAAAGGAAGAAAATACAACCAAAGCAAGCAACTCTCATGTAGCAAACTTTGGCTATACTAGTTGTTCAACTTGTTTTTCAGAACAAACAACCTGGGACTTTAAGTTGTGAAGGTTGACAGAGACAGCACTTGGAAGAAGTCTTGAATTCTCCCAGAGCCACAGTCCTTGACTTTGACCTTGAAGTGTTAGGATTAGCATTTTTGCAGAGGTAATAAGAAGCAAATTTCCTGCCAGCTTTGCTGCCAGACTGAAGGTACTCCAAGACAGGGACTTCACTGTCTGTCTTTAGAAGCCCCTTACAAAAAATATCCCCTTTTCTTCTTGTTCCCCTGCAGGGAAAAGCTAGAAATATAAGAACTGTAAACTGGCTAGGAATTACAGCTCTCTTTCATATCAATCTCATGGTGTTTTTGCTTTTTAGTATAACAGTAGTAGTAGTAATAATAATAATAATAATAAAGAAATCCATAAGCAGTCAGTCCTCTTTCTCCATATAATTATATGGGCAGCTGTAAATACTGTCAGAATCTAAATCCATAAACAGTGCTATTGTTCTGTAATTCAAGCAGGCTGTTTCCCTAACCCTCCCATCAGACACCATGTGTACCTTGTACTCCTGGATGACTCCATTTTGGTGATCTGGAGGGGGAGGATCCCAGGAGATGCTGATGCTCGTGCTGTTGTGATTTCCAACTGTCAGGACAGTGACAGACTGAGGAGGAGCACTTGGAGCTACACCAAGGAGAGGGAGCAAACAGAAGCAAGGCATTAATCCATTTGCTAGGGCATGGATTTTGCTGAAGCAGTGTAAGAGCAAGCAGACACTATAGAAAACTCACACTCCCTGCAGGTCTAGGGATGCACTTCTGTCAGGCATTGCCAATGTTGAAAAATGCCCCTCTGAAAAGAAGCATAGGGCTGAACGACAATGTGGAATTTGTGGGAATGGAGAATCAATACAAATCACTCCTCATTTATTTATATTTGGCATTTCTGAAGTTTGCAGTGGAATTGTTTTCACATTTTCCTTTCTTTTCCATAATATGCATGAATAACTATGGATATATCAACTAAGTCACACGTGAGGCTGCTTCACCTGGCCTGAAAACTGTTTTGGTTTTTCTATTTTTACATGGTCTAATGATGTGAGCAGCCAGCATTTAATGGCCCTTTTTTGCTTGCTCTCCAGGAAGACAATACCGGGTTTAAACAACTTGCAGCTCCGAACTGGAAAGGGGTTAAAATGTTCATGGCTTTACATCAAATACCAGTGAATAGAGCAGGTGCTAAGTTAGGTCACAAATATACTTATGTCCTTTCCTGCCCCAAGGCAAATTGCTTTCTCTTCAGAGTCCTGTTCAGTTCAACCATTCACAGCTGTTTGGCTGGTCACTGCACATCAAGGCCAATCCTACAAGACAACTGCTTGCCAGCCCTGCTTGTTGTCTAGAAGCATGAAAAAAAAAAGTTATTAGTGACCAGAGCTATGCTGGCAAAGCCCCTCTTGCAGCTACACCAGCAGCAGGGTGCTTCTGTGGGCTCAGGACACGCTGATGGGAAGTGGTGCAGGAGCTCCGCTATGGAAAAGTCTCCTCTGTGAGCATTTGCTGTATCCATACTGGGCTCTCCCAGGATGGCTGTGGCTACCATGGCAGAGGACTGTCAATATGGGCCTGCTCAGCCACCTAAAACTTCCTGCAGCCCCCCCACATCCTTCCCTTGCTCCCAGGCAAGTGTTGAAACTCCACCACAGTGGTGAGCTATGCCACCGAGGTCGAGTGTATTATATTAAGGTATAGTCCCTGGGGGGAAAAGCTGATGGATAGCAGCTGCTTGGAACTGGTCCTAGAATTTATTTATTCCATCTCTCCCAGTCCATCTACCCAATCTTCAGCAAAACTAATAGAAAGAGGCCAGAAAAGTGTGAACTAATAAAGCAAGCATAGAGTGACACCTCTCCAGGACAATTTTCCACTTCACAGGAACCTGTTGCTTAGTCACTTTCTGTTCTAGGGAAGTGTTCTTGTGTTTAATAAATACTTATGGAATTTTTCTTCCATATATTTTTCATTGCTTTTAAACTGATCTTAAAACATTCCATATGAAATACAAAAGCTGATTTTGAAAACTTATGGTAGACATAATCTGATAGACCAGAATCTAAAATATTTATCACTCTCCTGCCCCGACTTCAAACAGATTACAACGTGGGGTTTGGGGCATCTCTCATCATGTGACAAGGCTCCCTGACTTGAGCCCCCCTGTCAAAGTGACTTCTTCACGGCTAAACTTTATGGCAACAGAACTCTAGTCTTATCTTTAATAGATATTCCTGAGTCCATGCCCATCCTTGGACCATGCTTCTCAGAAAAGCCAAGAGCCCCTGGCATCTTTGTCTTAAAGTCTGGCAGGTTTAACACAAATAAGCACAGCTACAGATACCAGAAGTGCTCAAGTCTCCTGAGTCAATTCAGATATTCCTGTTGTTCTCCACAGCCTCTTTGAGGTTGGCTGTGTTCCCACGTCAGAAGCTCCTCAGCACCTGACCTGGCACAGGCTCGTGGAGCCGAGCTCAAATCCTTACCCTGATAACCCTGAAAAACTGGAGTGCTCTGCTGCAAGGATCACACAACTTCAAACTGGGGTATCCGAGGTGAGGACAAGGAACCGTACAAGATTACAGCAGAAAAAAAAATATTTTAGATGGAAAATGAAACACATATTACAGTCCTGGGAGGCTTCACATTTCGACAACTACATTTTCAGATGCTGGTTCAGCTGCAAAGCTAATAGTGCTTGGTAGAGTCCTTGTGACCTTGCCTGATGCAGAGGAACAGTGAACTGGAGGGGAGGAATGGAGCTGTATTGTTGACAACTTGACTCTTAGCCAGCTTGAATGAAGCATGGAAAGGTGGCCTTGGGCTACTCCTTGCAACCGTGAAAAGCATAAAATTGGTGAAATAAGTAGTTGCATTGTGTATTTTATGGCAAGCTAAATAATTTGCCATACAGTAAAAAAATTAGCATTTTAAAAGTCTTCAAGTTATTCAGTAACAACAAAACCGTGAATAAACGTATGTCTGTGATATTAATTAGAATATTTTACGCGAAAATAATAATCATAAAAGTGGCAAAGCTTAACACTGCATAACTCATTTCTGGCTTTACGTATAATGAAATAACTCGCTCAAACATATTTACTTTCATTACTGAAACAAAAAGGGCATTCAGAAATACAATGTCTTATACTCACATACCTGGGGGGAGAGGGGAATGTGAATGCAAAAGAAATGTAAAATAAATACCATACTCTAAAATTTAAAAAAACCCCCATACTGTATTCATTTGTCTTTTCATTTAAACTGCATGAACATTCTAGTCAATATTCTACCAGTGTGTGTTGGTGTTTTTGAGGTTTTTTGAGGACATAGGATAAATCTGAAGCAAAATTAAAATTGCAGCTAATGAATGCAGCTGTGGAAATATCATTTTAAGTGCTGCACTAAGGTGAGGAGAAACTGACAGGGAGCAGCTGATAAAAGCCAAGGAGACTTCCCTTCCTGTCATATTTTTGTGGTGACAAACACGATGCAGGACAAGTACTACTCTACAATGTTATTCCAAAGGAGATTTGACAGTGCATACAACTAAAAAAAAAAAAAAATCTTTCTCTAGAGAAAGTATGAAAGAAATACTGAAAATTATAAAATCTTTGATTTAGTTCCTATTGTATGTGTGTACACATGTTTGTATGTACCAGTTCATCCTCCTCTCTCTGATAATATCACTTTGTAAGCTGGCACCGTGATATAAATTAAGCCACTTGTCTGACACTGCTGCAGTTATTAAATAGATCACATTGAAAAATAACATTTTTAAAACTGTTTTCTCATTTCCCTTGCTGCTGGCTTGTGGAGAACACCTTGCCTGCTTCTTGACAGGTCAATTATTCCAGCACTCAGCTTCTTCTTACAGATATGAAAGAACCCAAATCGCTGCTCATCTTTTCCAGACACAGCCAAACAGAATTCCATTTGTTACCTTCACAAGGCCAAAGAGGCAGGAGATGGATGGATACTGAACTGTGACAAATGTCTGATCTAGAGGAAAAGTCTAACTGCAGCAAAATTGATTTTTAAAGGTAGGCCTCAGAAGTAACATTGCATGTAAAATCCAATCCAGCAGAAAGTTGCCACTACCTTTTGGTTGTACTTTGCCTTTGCCAGGGATATTTGCTTTGATCTCACAAAAAAACTTCCAACACTCGTATCACTTTTCCAAATTATTTTCTAAAAATAGTATAGCTGACATTTTTTAAAAGTCAAGTCTAAAAAAAGTTCATTTTCAAAATGGCATCACAGGCAAGACAGCACCTTGAAATAGACTGCCATCTTTCTTCAGTGGAAGAGGAGCAAACCACCATCATTAAACATTTAGTTGATACTATTTTTGAAATACATGAACACCAATATAATTACAAAGATAATATGAGGAATTAAAGGGAATATCTGTAGAACTGCATCTACTGAATGTCTTCATTTTCTCATGAAATTATCTAATTTTATCACCCAAGTATGAAGAATTTTTTTACAGGAGCTGACATTTTTCTGGTGATAGTATTACGGGTCCTATGCTGACGTTTTTTGAGAGGAGATACTTGTAAACAGATCCTAGGCTGTGAGTTATACATATCTGCAGGCAGGAATATATTTTTTTAAATCTTCACAATGTGGAATGTATTCCACATGAACAAAGTGTCCTTTAAGGTAGGAAATTACCTGACAGGCTCTGCTGGGAGCTAAGGTTTATAAAAGAGAATGTCATTCCTCAAGTATTTGATAGAAATAGACAGGAGGTATAAGACCTTCTCCCTTTTTCAGTAGTTCTTAATTTACCTTTAGCAAGAGACAGTTAGATGAACTACATAAACACCAAAAATCATTTGAAATTGGACAAGGGGAAAATCTGCTAGTGAGAGGACAAAATCCCACATTTTAACCCCAGAGAGGAAAATTTACCTGTAGAAATCTTTTTAAAATTTTCTTTTTTATTAAAAAAACTGTTCCGAGTGCTGCAAACATATTCTTCACCAACTGATTTAGGCTTTATAGTTTGAACAAAGAACTGGGAACCATAAAATCCCAAATTCCAAATCAGACTTGCAAACTGCCCTCCTGCACACTCTTCTACATGTTGCAGGACACTGAATTTCCTCATCCATAAAGTGCAAAGTGTAACCAAGTTATCTTCAGTTTTACTTACTTGTTGGGTAATAATCATAACAAATCAAAGAGAAAAGTGAGTAATAAGCAAGTCTGTTCTAGAATTAAAGAGTACTTGGCAATCAGCACTAAATTAAACCTCAGGAGACTACTGTAAATGATTAAGATGCACTTTCAATAGGAAGGAAAGAGTGCACTCAAAACCCATTGAAAACATATAACCATTTTAAAACTTCACCAGTACTTCTTTCTCTTGCTTTCAAAAAAAAAAAAAAATCAGCGACACAGAGAGAAGATGAGCCCTCACTGTTAGGACCAGCCCTACTTTTACAGGAGACATACTCCAGGCAAAGACTGCATAACATAGGTAGAAAGGTGGGTTTCTAACAGCAAATGATTCAAATTACTTACATCTCACCCCAGTGTCTTTACTTTTCAAAAAAACCCATCAGCCCTGGAGTGCATATGCTTTAGTGCAACTATATACAAGGCTATATGCTATGGATATAAAAGCTTGAGCATTTCAGAAGTATAAACTGTTCACTTTGTCTGAATCCTGACTGATTCAGAGAGGCTTGAAAGGTGCTCAGGGGAATCTTTTGCAGAACTGAACAGGGCAGTTTCATGAACACTGTGCTAACAGAAACTGTGAAGTGGTGTGCCCTTGAGACTGGAGTTTCTCCAGACTAGTTATATATATGTCCTTCACTACTCCTCATTTCCCAGCCAACTGTTCATCTATATTATTACCCATTCAGAAAGATGTGCTTAGTATCAAACACTCATCTGTGAGAGCTTGCATTTATTTTATTTTCAAGTGTAGACCAAAGTCTTTTATTGCAGCAGCAGTGGTTACAAAAGAAGGGCTGCAGTGCACACTTTTTGGAAGACCAAAAGCCACCTGTACCTTAGAATAAGGTATCAGCTAGAAGAATATGAGACCAGTACGGTGCTTTCTCAGGGGATATTTACAGCACAGAGCTGAGTATTATATCAAATTTTAATGTGTGTAATGAACAGAAATCATGTGGAGGAAATAGAGATGAAGACATGCATGCACAGTGTCAGCTACGAAAGCCCATTGCTTTTCTGCCCCTTTTACCAACCTTCCTCTGTGGTACGAGCAGACTTGGATTCACTGTCCATCCCTTGGAACTCATTGAAGTAAGGGCGAACCTTAATCTCGTAGGTGACCCCTTTCTTGAGGCTGACCAGGACGGCGCTGCGCTCCGTGGGGACTTTGACCTCCAGGTTCTGCCACGCGGCTGGGGCGGGCAGGCCGGAGGTTTGGCGATACAGGACCCGGTAGCCCTGGATAAACTGGGACTGCCGGTCCACCTAGGAATGACAATAAATGACACATCAATAAGCACATTAAAGTAAACAAACAAACAAATAAATGAAAAGACATTGTGCAAAAAGAAAGCAAAACAGTTGCCGAGAATAATTCTGCCCTCACCAAAACCAGAAAATTCACAGTTACGATGCTGAATTTAATAATCCAAAAACCTTCTTGTAAATCACTGTTGATTAATTGTCTACAAAGAGTATTTGTCTCATGTTACTGGTTACAGAATATTTCTTTCTGTTTTGCTTTCTCCAGTTCTATATATCATGACAAATACCACCTTAAGCCATAAAACAAGGCCCCCACCCGTGCAATAAATCATGAAAAGAAAACTTTGGCATAAGGCTTGCTGCATGTAAACTTACTAAGCACATCTTGGCTACTGATGTGCTGAAATAGGAGAAGAAAAGAAAAACAAATTCTTTTCAGAAAAGGACAAGTCTTTGAAGATACTGTACATGCTTACAATTAGTCCATTACTTGGCTCACAGCTCATGAAATGCACAGCAAATTAAAATAAACACAAGACAGATGCAGAGAAAACAACTTCCAAAGACATGTACTTTTTCTTGCGTTCACAGCCTGAGCAGCTCCTTTGCATCCTGGGGTTGTGATGCTCTCCGGCCATCAGATGGAGATGGAATGTTGGTTTTGGTTTATATTTTATTTGTTGCTAAGCAAGCAGAATTCAAGATTGGACCATGAAGTTTAACAATTTAATCCTATAAATAAGATCTTTATTTGAAGAAAAGCTTTATATGTGTTTTATCTTGGAGAGGTTGCATGGATCTATTTATCTTCCAAAAAAACCCAAAACCCAAGGCATTATGATTCTTGCACAAATTTTTCCTGGAAAAAACTCCCCAAAAACCAAAACCGATTTGATTGCTAAAAGTAAACCAAACCCAGCTGCTTCTGTAGCTGCCAAATAGAAGCAAAGAAAGTGCAGCACAAATGACAAGATTATACAGCTGGCTGTTTGGTAATTCTGTGTTATAACTAAGACTCAACAAGTAGGATATTTCTTATATTCTTGTCAATTTGCCTGCTCAAAGATATTCCAGAATTAGAGAAACATTTGTTTGACTTCTCTTAAGAATAAATTAATTTAGGGCTGAAAACACAAACCACGCTCTATTACGCTCCTCCTATAATCTTGTTACAGTTTATTGAGGCATTCAGAGGGGACACAGATTCTTAGACATTAAAAAGCAAGGCAAGCAAGAAGAAAGCTTTATTTATGAAAGCAAGGCAGAAATGTCTTTCATCAAAACTGTCACTGTTAAAAACCTTGCAACATATGTTACAACAACATTAAGCTTGCATTTTATAAACTTCTCTGCATTCACTTTAAGTGAATTTATGCACTGAAAGAGGGATATAACTCACAATAATAGCTTGTTAATACCGAAAGAATCAAGCTGTGTTTTTAAGAAGAACATTAAGCAGCTGTTTCCAGATGAAGGGAGTCTGTAAATCAGAGTAAACTGTTTTTATCCATGTTTGACTTTGATTAAGTAAATGTTTTATGGATCTAAAGACTTTATGAACTTCACGTTTACTACAAAATTCAGCAAAAATAATGCTTTCATCCACTTTTTAATACAGATTTTTAACCTAAATTACAATATAAGGTTATGATGTTTAATAATCAAACCCCGAGTTTGATTCTTGCCTTACTTCTGAGTTAGGAGCTACACTGAAAAATGGCAAAACTTTGTTAGAACTTTCCATTTTGTGTTTGCTATATTTTAAGCTCTACTGACTGCTGCCTAGTGGAGACAACTGAAAATTCAGAACTGACTTGACTGAACAGTGGCATTGTGTTGCTACAGTACTGCATGGAAAGTGTTTAATACAGCACGGCACAAACACAAACCCATCCCCCCAACTCACTGAGAAGAACTGGACCCTTAGATAACATCTAAAGAATACCAATTTTCAGTCCCTCATGCTTTTGAATCTACTTCCATATCAATTGTCCACATCTTTTCCTCCCAGACTTCTAAGAACTTAACTTGAAAGGCCAAACAATAGAAGGAATATGAAAGTAGAATGCAGTAGTACCACAAGGCTGTCTCATTTATGGGTGCTCTAAACCAGGCTGATTTGGGGCTTGCTTGAGTTTCACAGAGCTTTCAATTAGTAGCTTGATTACAGCAGGGCAGAGTGATCTGCTGAAATATCAGATTATTGACAGTGATTTCATCATTCAGAGTCTGGGAGGGTACTGACAAAAGAAAATACTATACATTTTTAATGTTTCCTACAAACATCCAGTCACATTCAGTATCAAGGAGAGGATACAAAGCTATCTCTCATGCCTAATTAAAGCTAGTCTGAATGAACAAGGCCTTCTGTAAGGTCAAAATGTTGGGAAACTACTCAGAGGGCACTTTACTTACTGAGAAAGGTGGGTTTCTTTGTTTTGTTCAGAGTTTTCAAACTAATAAAAAAAATTACTCTTGGATAATTACATGGATTAACCAGAAATATTTGTGAGGGGTAGGACAGGTATATTTCACATATACATACACACACATGTGCACACATATGTGTATGTGTACCTACAGTTGCACACATGGCCATATATAATACAAAGTGACTGTGACTGCACCATTTTCTCCATTTCTGTGATAATGATGTGTCACGCCACAAGCAGACTACTAAAAATATCCTTATATGCTTAGCATTAAAAGACATTAATTCAGCTATGCAGCTCCAAGTTTGGCACACATTCACACACAGCCAGAGCTGCAGAAACATGCACTCTGGCTTGATGAAAGGATAAAGAATGTAAATGGTTGCCACTTCCTTACACAAATTACTCAGCATTATTTCAGCAATTGCAGGAATTCTCTGTGTTTAATACTGGGATCGGAGAGTATTTCTAGTCAGTGATATCAGCTCAAAAGATCTGCAACAGTGGCTGATATAAAGACACACTTGCTCCCTCAAAGTGCATGGCAGAACATGCAGGTGCTCCTCTAAAAGGCAGGAGAGGGCAGGTCCCGGGTAGGTGGTGCTCAGCACTGACCTAATGTGACCTACAAGCAGAACTCATCTTTTATGATGAGTGTACGGTGCAGGAGGCATCTACAAAACCATTTCTGCAGAGCAGGAAGCTCATTTTCCCTGCACATGCCACAGCTGAACACAAGACGGGTTCAATGGTTATCAAGTTGTTAAAATGATGGCAAGAAACTCATAATGCAGCTTATGCTGCAGATGCAAGCTCCTTTCAGGCAAACCTGCTAATCTACACCCTAAATACATTTTGCAATATGATCTGTAGCATGCAAATTTCTATCCCAAAATATCCTAAGAAATCTTCTGCTCTCACAGCAGTTCTCCAGCTGGGCAGAGTAGCTTGCGCTCTCTGCTGAGCTCCCTGGCATGGACTCACAGGAGCCTCTGGAAATTCACTCTGCACTACATCATTTATGTATCCTACAGGAACAAGGCAAATGGGGACAATAATCTGGAAGACCATCTAAAGGACTTGACTCTTGAAGCTTCCAGTGAAGTACATTCATTTAAAATCTACATCAAATTAAAAAACAGAGGTAAATGTATTATCCTTCTGCCTGGTAGCTTCCTAGAAGGCAGTAAGGACTTCAAAGCAGCAATTCTTTTGCCATGTTGAAGAACTGATTTTTGATTCCTGCTCATGCCACAGGGCTTCTTTATAATGCCGGAGAACATTTCATATTTGGTCACTAATGAAAATTTCAGTTTAATGCCCGCTGAGGCTAGAAGTGCTGACCCATAGCTGAGGTCAGCTAAAAAAGCTCCTGGAGTACAGAATATGCTCTTGCAATGTGAAATGTTTTAATAAAAGTAAAAATAAATCATGTCCAGGGCTTAAAATTAGCCATTTGATAACAGTGAGCATATCTGCCTCCACAAGTCTCATCAGCAATAACTATCTCTGTACCTCACCTCTCTATGTGTAAAGTTAGAATAATGACACATTTTTATCATTGTGATGTTAAATTCAGTATTATTTGTGAAGCATACAAATGTTACGGTTGAGAGCATGACAGATAAGCAAGCATGTGAGACAAAATAATAATTTTTTTTCAATGCAAAGTTTCAATGGTATGAATTTAATAAGACCTGGCACCACACAGAGAATAAAGAAGATAAAAAGAAATGTTTAATAGCTCCATGAAGAAGAGATCCTCTATGTGACCAGATAATTACAGCTATATTTTAATATCTATACACAAGAGGAATAAATTTAAGCGGCAATGAAAACCTAACTTTTGACATTCCTCTTCTTATTTTTTAACACTGACATTGTAAGCTCGACCTTCTTTTCAAAATATGTGTGTATACGTATGTGCATATTTTAAAATTACAACACAGCCACAGGGAACCATTTCTGAAAATTTAAACTCAAATTTGAAAGAAATAAATAGAAAGCAAAACCAAAGCAGTCTGATAAAGGAGGGAAGAAAGTGGTGTTAATTTGCTGTGAGTCAGGATGCCAGGAAGTCAGTAACCAAGGACATTCCTTGGCATTCACCCTTTGAACTGCATAAAACCAACACAAAGGGTCTTATGACTCTCATGGCACTTCTGTCCTTTTGTATGATAGCTACACTATCTATCCATTTTATGTTAATAGTGTGGACTTTATTCTCTGGATAGAGTGGGTTTTTTTCCTAGAGACTATGGTTAATTAATTGGTTTTGTTCTGGTTGCTGGATAGTTTCCAATTAGCTGCTTCAGAGATCTTTCTTTGTGTCTTTCTTCCCCTGGGCAATTCCAAAATGCCTCTGCAGAGGTCTGTGTGCTTGTCAGGTGGCACAGGGTCACTGCTTTGAGGGATCTTCCCAATAAGCTGCTATCCATAGCATTTCCAACAATTTATCTTTACCTTACTACTTCTTCACTCATTACTTGTTCAGTAGGGGCACCAGGAAATTCTTTTAGAGGAATATGTATCACACATACACATATGCATACACAAATGCATGTACATACATACATACACATATAGATAAATATAAAAATAAATAATATATATAATGACATTGGTTACATGGTATAAAACGGAATTCTGTTTATATTGGAGCTTCCTTTTGTAGTATATGCTAAAGCAAGGGCCAACCTATGAATCTGTATTTCTGACAGATGTCACACCCAAAAGAGGACTTGAAGGAGCACCACATGGATGTGATCCAGGTTTACAATCACTCTCAGCTAACATCCAAAATTTCTACTACTGATCCATCTGCTTGGGCAAAAGGGTTTGCCACAGATATTAGTCAGCCTGTTCAGGAGGAATTGTAGCTGAAACATGCAGCATTCTAAGAAAGCCAAGATGCATGCTGACATCATTGATGGCAAAATGCAGTGACACATACTCCAAATAATCTTCCATGAAAGACAAATTTGTGGGTTTCTCTATTTATTCTAATCTGTACCCTGACCACTGAAATCTGTCAGAACAAGGATGGTGCATAAGCCCCTGTAATAATGGCTGAGTTGTGCAAAAACAACAGTAATCCTTATAATACACAATCTATCACCACACTTCTTATCTCCTCTTGTGTAATCCCCTGCACACATTAAGCTCTTAGCAATATGACATGTAGAAGAAAAACCCTGAGCATTGTGAATGCCCCCTTAGCAGAATTTATCCTATAGAATACAAGTGTTTTGATGTTGTGCAGGACAGTTTTTCTCTCACTCTTCCGCTCATGGCTCTTCTTCCTCTGGGCAAATGCCCCAAGAGCAAAACACTCTTTTCTGGTGTGCAGGGCCCTGGGAATTCTCTCCTACTCTTACAAATCCTTTCCATCAAGCCTCAGAAAGGGAAACAGAGCAATTTGAAAGCCAAACACTATATTAGAAATTCTACCCAGTAGTTTGACCCCTCAAATAGAAATGTTGTTAAGCACTGCCCAAGAGACCCTGGTCTTCTCTAATGAAAGGATATCCACTCATTGTGGGTAAGGCTTGTGCTGAAAAACCAGATGATACACACTGTGCCAGGCACTAGCACCACATGCTTCTGACATCACTGCAAGTGCTCTGTAGGAAAGATATTTTTGATTTTCAGGTCACTAAATAATAGGGCACTGTCAGAAGTCACTATGACTTGAAGCAAAGTATGAAAGTACTTTTTCATACAGCAATTTCTTGTTGATATTTAACTTTGATTATTTTTTGACATGCAGCGTAATAAATCCACAGATCAATTACCCTTCAAGCATACTCATTTTTATAATATTTTTCTAGTTAGACAGCTAACTTGCTTCAAGCAGAAGACTGAAGACATTGAACCTGCCTGACTTGAAAGAGAAAATGACTATTTTATTGCCATATATATATATACACACACACACCCCCCTACACTGCTGTATGTCAGATTGTCAGAGCACTCACATTGGGGTCAAGACTGGATTTTTTCTGGCTGGTAATCACAAGGTTATCCACTGAAGGGATAAATAGGCAAAATAGGCAGACTGAAAGTACTGTTAAGGCAACAACAGCAGAAGCTTTACCGTCCAGGTGACTTGCACTGTCGTGGGTGTCAGCACAACAGGATTGTGCAGCCGTACAATGACATCTCCCAGCTCTTTCTGCACTTGCCTGTGATCCACACCTTGTGCTGGGGGGCTGATATCTGCCAGGCACACATACAAAAGCATCATTTCAATGAGAAGAGCTATATATGGCATCAATAAAATTTACTGAGTAGCCTAATGACCTGACTTGAACATCCTTTATGGCACTGTTTTTAAAAAAATACAGCAGTAAAGTTGAAACACAAACAAATATCAAATAATGCAAACAAACCATCCACCTCTAGCCACTTAGGAAATCATGAAAAATAAATATATTTAAAGGAGTACTCTGAGTAGATGGCAAAGTTTTCTCAGCTCTGGTAAATGATGAGAGAGATGCAATGCTCACTAGTTCCAAAGTACTCAGATAATAATAATGCTGCACAGATGTCTGGAACCAAATTGGTTAGTATAATTGAAGAAAATGAACAGTGTTTTTTTATTTTGCTAGAGCACACATGACATTAAGTCATTATATGTTTCCAAACTTTCACTAAGCTTCCTCTCCCCACATGCCATGCACACAAGAAACCAAATACTAAAAATAGCATTCTCCCCTGCAAAGCAAATTTTCCCTTAACAGACATAGCTAATGAAATCTAGTGCAAACATGAGAAAAAAAAAATTAATTTAGGGAGCCAAACTGATTCTCATCTAGTAAAAGGCAAACAAAAACAATCTACCACAAAAATTTTCTCTTCAAGATTATGTGCCCTTCAAAGTGTGTGGGGGAATTGCTTCTTCTAGTGAAAATCTGATTGTAGAGATATTCAAAAAAGCACTGATAAATTATGGTCATGCCTGTCCAGGCATCTCTGAATTCTGCTTGGTTTTTCCTTAGGATTCAACAGTCAAAGACAGTTCCTCATTTTTTGGATCAACATCATGTCCTTGTGAAAAAGATACATACATAAGAGTTTTCTGATAAACTTAGATATGGGAATAGGCATCATATGATTTCTTTTTATCTCCTAAATGATATTTAAAAGAAATAATAGTTGCCTTAAGAATGAAAGCTTAAAATATAAAAACTTTATTCATATATCTCCAGATCTTGAAAATAAGTAGATTTTGGTGATCAATAATTCACATTCGTAATTCTGGATTGGTTTGAGTTCTGAGTCACCAATAAACAATATTGCCACAGGCTTCTATTGATTTTCGAATTAAAACAGCTCCATGGATCTCCAAAGGGAATATAATCCAAATATGAGTGTCAGTGAAGGTGGTTGTCTAGCAAATTATGTTTATTCAAAACAGCCCAGATATTATAGAGATATTATAAAATAATATACTCAGACTGGTCTAGAGGTTGATCATTTATGCTTCTATCCACAAAAAGCTATGATTGTTGCCACAATAAACCTACAGCTATCCGTGGTTAGATTTTAGGTTATGCTGTGGTATACAGCCAACAAAGTCCCTGTGTATTCCCTCAGAGGAAAAGATATTTCCACAAAGTAGTTTGTATGGACAGCATTTCATCATTTTAACGGCACATGTGTCCAGAAGTACCAGAATAATATGGACTAAAACCAGTCAGAAGTGAACGCCAAGATGTACGTGTGGAATTCAGTTTTCTGGTATGTACACTTGAAAACATGTGTGATGCTCCCAGTGTAATGTCATTTTCACATGTCTAGGAGGCTCCTGGTGAAGAAGCAGTTGATCTATCTCTAAGGGTATAATTAAGTATTGGAATAATAGAATCATGACTCAAGCAAACCTGGTGCAAGAAGCTACATCCTGATCACAATTAAATTGGTTAGATATTTTCTCTAACACCTCTTTTATCAGCTTTCAGTGAATATACTATTATTTTTTATTATTTAGGGACAGGAATATATATATTTTTGGAAGAGTTTTTTTTAGTATATGGTTTCATCTATTAATAATCCAACAAGAAATCAACTTCATTTAGTAGTTACTGATTTCTCTGTCCTTATTTCACTTAAGTCATATAAAGTAAACCTTTTGAAAGTACCCGATTATCTACTTGCAGTTAAAATTTACATGAAATCATATTACTTGTATTTGCTATACTGAATACCAGGACATTAAATGTTCAGCTATTAAAGCTACCACAGACACCTGTTGCAAATTATTATTATATAGCACTGCTTTAGCTGCTTTGTTATTTCTCCATGGCCACTGTGAATAGGCTTTCCACCACGTGTCATCTTCTTCTGTGAGCCTGAATTGAATTCAGGCATAATTAGAAATCACATCAAAACATTATGTTAATTTTCAATTGATTTTATGATTTAATTCTATTAAACTGCAGGCTTGCAAAGAAGCTATAAATCCTGTACATGTCTCAGTGTGCTTGACTGCTAAACAGCTTCTGGAAATGGAAGCTGCAACACATGCTGTAGCTAATTAAAAGACATGTTTTTACTGAAATCAAATTGCTTGTCAGTATGTCAGATAAAAAGTCTATACTTGACACTCAAATGCCAAACAAAGTTGTTATTTTTTTTTAGTTAGGTGATAAGTTATGCAGACTAAAAGGCTGTTGCAATGAAAAGCGTGAGTCACCCTGTAATAATGGGAAAATAAGAAAGAAGGAAACTTGTGATACTCCATGGATAGTCAGGCATGAAATCCCTGCACAACTCACTCCTCCAGCTTTTGAGAAGGCAGCTCAGTTTTTCCTCTTCCAGCCATAATTACTATTTTGAGAGTATAACTATTCAGGGCAGATTTATTCAGGACTAGGCTGGGATGAGGGAGGCTGGATGGTTACGTGGTACAGAAATACCACCCTACTCTTGTTTATCTCTTTCCATCCAGCAAAGGACCCAAACAACTCACAACACACATGCTTGAGACTCAGGATGTGCTCTCCCATGGACACCTTCAGATCTTTAGAGACAGAAGTCTCTGAATAACAGTAAACAGAGACAGAGGATTTAATTTTAAATTAACTGTGACAGGAGCTATTACTTTGGATTCGAAAAATATGATTCCAAAGAACTACGAATTTCTGTATTACGGCATGTTTAACACTGAACTACACTCCTGAATTAAGTATTCAAGCAGTGTCTTGTCAAAGCCAAAAAAAAAATCCATGCTGTGAAGGGAAATCTGTTTGTGGTAGTTATATAGTTATATTACAACTCAATGCAATGTGAACAGACTTCAGCAGCTGATTCAGCAGCAATGGAGGATCACAGCTACCAATCCTATCACCACCCTACATATGAGGGATTTCACTTCAGCCTTCTCTCTTGGTTTATGCAATGGATTAATACAAAGAATTCAGAAATGCAGGTATATAAATAAAAGGCCCATACCTTTTTCAGAATAACTTCTATATATTCTTAGCATGCAGATGTCTTAGTTTACATGAATTCTCTGCCTAAATGTTGGCTCAGATTAATGAACATGTGTTGTGCACTTCTTTTGATTAAAACTAATTCAAAACACAGTGTCTTGCCTGTTATAAACACTGATTATCATAGTATATCCCTACTAGTGGAGTGGAAGAAAGGCCATGGAGAGGGAAGACTGAGGAGAGGAGATTCAGAGTGCTTTTCAGAAAAGCTTGGGTAACTCACACTGCTTTCAACAAAAACCAGGGGCAAATCGAGTCTAAGTGAACTGCAAACCAAAAGGTCTACAACTGTTCAAAGGATTAAGGACGTAACCTTTCTCTCCAGACTGATGCAGCAAACATTGGACCACTTTCACCCTTACTGGTTAAGCTCAAATCATGATTCCTTCAGTGAGTGTGCTAAAGCTAAACAGCCAAGACGGACCTATCGGTCAACCCAGAATTCCTCCCTTCTGTTTTAGCTCAGGCACACCAGCCTTGGGAGTGCTCCTTACCTTGTGTTCGGACAGGATCTGACATGGGGCTGGGGTCGCTCAGGCCCTGGGTGTTGATGGCTCTGACCATGAACAGGTAGATGGTGTTGGGGCGCAGGCCCCGCACCGTGTACAGCGTGCTCTTCACGTGGTTGGCCACCGTCTGCCAGCTGTTGCTCACAGACTGACTGCAACGAGAGCAGTGTGGGAGATTATAAACTAATACAAGAGAAAAAGAAAGACGTGGAAGGACCTATTTTGTAACCCTGGATCCACTCTAAGTGCAGAAAGAAGTAGGAAAAGTGGGGGGAAATTAAAAATACTTTTTTCAGTTAGCGCATTGAGATGGGCTAAAAATCATAATGTGGCTGTCAAAAGTATTTCTCTTTGCAATAACAGTAAAACTTTTTACTATTTCTCTAAAATACCTGCAAAAGGAAAGGGTAGAAAGCTGCAAAGTAAATTTGAATGATAAACAGGCTACTCTTGAACAAAAGCCTTAGAAAGGAAAGTTCTCTTGAAAGAATGATTTTCCATACTGCTAAGTAAACTATGTCAATAAACTGTCATTGGAAGTATTCTCCTTGAACTAAATTCACACTCAAAGTTAAAAATCAATTTTGAAAACATGCTTTGAAATGGAGGAAATTATATGAATATTTTTTCTGTCACTACATTTTCAATTCAACATTATTATAATTAGATTAAAATCCACCATATGAAAAGATTTCAAGTGTGACTGTTAAAACAGCTTTTAATGAAAATGTCTGGCTTTTTAAAAAGTTATTCATGGGATACCATTAAAGCTTATCTAGGGTGAAACATCAGAAAAGTTTAAAGAGAAAATTTTATTTTCCTATGCTTTGTTATATAGCATTGATAAAAAAATCTTTAAAGATATGAAAAGGAAAAAGGAAATAGAAGGGTTTATGTTGTTTGAATCGCTTCATTCATACAATGCATAAAAAGTAAGTTCTAGAACCAAACCAACAAACTTAAAATACCATACTGTTCTTTACATACATAACATTTGAGCTAACATTTGCATGCATATGATTATGGAAAATTCTTGCAGGAATTTTAACTTAGAGATGAACTGAAGTATTTGTAATTTTTTTAATATCCTGATATTAAAAAAATTTAGGAATTTGTTTAGAAGGAATATGTTTAGAAAGGTGCAGATTTTTAATTCTAAATGTATTCTAGAGATACATGTCAGAGTATGGCCCATGCTCAAACAAACTTGCTGAATTGGAGCTCAGGAGTTCTTTAGTACCACACAGTAACTGCTGCTGTACGGAGGGGAGCACCTGGATTCTTTACAGCCTCAGGCTGCAGGACAAAATCCTAAATTATCAATACTGATCTTTTCAGTTAGAAGTTTTTGTCTATCTAAAACACTAAAAAATAGAAATTTAAAGCACTTTGACTCCTCAACAGGTACTGCTTTAACAAGAGCAGGAATTAAAGTTTGCAGAGAGGCTTCTGGATTACCCATTTGTTTCCATTTTATCTGTACTATGATAGCTAAGAACCTGCAGCATTCCCACAGGAGACTCTCACAGTTCACCAACGTTAAGGGAAAAGTGACAGATAATTACTGCATTGTTCTGTCATATTCCTGTTGACCTGAAGAAATAGTTAGATGTCCTTCAATTAATCATTTAGAAAAAAAAGTGATAAATTACAAAAAAAATCAATATAAAGTATATGAATCAATGCCTTCTCTAGAGTTGAGTCATTTAATGAGCTTCTAATGATATGTGTAGAGTCCAAAAGAACACCACAAAACCCTGGTACCAGGGTTTAAGCAAAATTAGAAAGAAAGGAGCTTAAAAGTGGTATAATTCACATACCTAAAAGCTTCAATGATATATGCACTAGCTGGTAGGCTTCCAGGGGTCCCTGGCTGCCAGGACAAGGTGACACTGTTCTTAGTAACATCAGTGACCTGAGGTTTGGATGGTGGCCCAGGAAGGTCATTTATATCATAATTTTTACTGACTGTTGCTCCACCGGATTCTGTGAAGGGCAAATACGAAATGATTACGTTTTATCCTTGGTTATATAATTTGATCAAAGCAGAAGATTAAAATGAAAAACATGGCAAACATCTGCAAAGTCAACATAACGGATGTTCTTAATCTACAAAGAACTAAGTCAACAATTGAATTATTACCACGTGTTTTTGGATGAAGAGCTATCATTAAGTACATACTGAAAGAAAAAAATGCAAAACTCAAAAGGGTATATATAAATGTATTAAAGAAAGAATAACAAAAAAGCTTAGCTTGCTGAAATGTACAGAAAATACTAACAACCCCACTGCTGAGAAAGTTCATGTATCCAAAACGACAGCAGTACTCACAGAGAGGACTTTGGACTTTCCTTGCCTAAGCCAATTACTGGATAAATCCCCATTTTATTAATACTCCTGTTAGAAGAATTAAAGCATACTGCAGCCACTGGGCACAAACATGAAAATTGTTGCAATGTGAATGGGCATTATAAGACAATAGCAATGAAATGCAAGCTGTGTGAAGGAACACAGCCCTCTCACTCAAACCTTCTCCATGTCAAGCCAAGAAGTCTTAGAAGAGATGATTTGACTCAGAGGGCTGTCCTATGGCCCACACCTTCCTCATGTGCCCACATCCCTGGGCATTGCTTACCTGTCACCTCCAGCACAGCACTCCAGGATGTTTCCCCACTGGAACTTGTAGCAACGCAAGTGTAAGTCCCAGTATCAGACAGCTGGACAGAAAAGGGGCACAAGGGCAGCTTTAACAACCTTTTAGAATCAGCTGAGTTTACTCTTGTTTTCTTTTTCTACATGTTCCTTGCTAAGAAGGACTTAGCCTACATTTTACACCAGACTAGAAGGCACCAAACATTTTCAAACAATCACTTAATGGTGGCTTGCCTTTACAGAACTATTATGAGATGATTTGCTTGTAATACTTTACTAATTATAATTTTCATATTGTTAATGGTACCAGTACTGTAAATGCTCCAGAATGGCTGTTTTTGACAGTGCTCAATGTTTGCACTGGTTAAAACAAATGCAGGTAACAATATAAAAATAATTAATCTCTTAAAGGGTGAAATTTCAGCATTCATTATCCAAAGAGGACCCAGAGGTCCTGTTTCCAGCGCCAGGAAGGATGCTACATCACCTTAGACTCTTATGAAGTAATTAAGTAATTTCTATACATCCCACATACAAATGCTGCTGAAACTTAACAGTGGTTCTCTCTCCACAGGCTGTCCTCGGAGCAATTTCCAAAGAGCAGCATTAAGTTAGATCCTACACCATGCTTAACCTTCTTCCATTTCACATGGAATTTTACTTCAGGCTTGCAAGGCCCTTTGGTATAAAAAAACCCTGCATTTGTATAAAATTATTGTGATTCCCTCGTCAGTTCAAATATTTTAAATTTATTTGGGGAAACTGCCTTGAATTAGATTGCCAATATTAATCTCATCGCTGTATAAACTGTCTTACTATAAAATTTGCCAAGGGTTTTCTTATTTGCTATTTAAATTAAACAAAAAAAAAAAAAAAAAAAGATTTCTGAGTCAGGAACTAGTGAAGACTACAGGGATGGATGGAAAATGGTAACTTCACAAAGCACATATTATATGGAGGAGCTGTCCTTCCAAGATACATAAAGCATGGTAATCTGGAGGTGGAAGCACAAAAGGGAGAGTGCTGACTCTAGTGATTAGGAAGAATTTTTTCACCACCACATGACTTGATGGAAAGAGAACTGCATTCAAGAAGCTTTAAGGAATTGCAATGGGTTTTCTGTTAAATGCAGATTGGCACTGTAGCATATGTCCTTATATGTCACTGTCCAAGAATGTCAAGGCAAAAAAGCAAGATGCTCTTTAGATTACTTGTAGAGATATACTTTAATTGATTTTTAGCTTTGTCATGTATGAATTGTGTTGCTATTTTCCTTCAGATACATTGAGACTGCAGTGTACAATTCATAGGGGAGGAAGCAACTCATTAATGCTAGCTCAATTCCTTGAATGAGCATAACTTGCATTTCAGGAGATGGTTATTTGTGTGAAATACAAGCAGTAATGAAAACCCCTCTGACAATGGCTCAAAGACTCAAAATATAGCAGTGCTGCTACTGAAATGAGAAAAACTCTTGAAAGGAGAGATTTTCCAGAGGACAGAACCTTGTAGCATTCTGAAGCAGTGTTTTATTTTGCTTTCTTTGAGATTTTATTAAATATATAATTCTTCATTATGTGATAGTGGGGAATATTTCTCAAGGCTATGGTTCTCAACTTCATTTGTGTACTACTGTGACAGATGGTGCATGGCATACTCAATGAGGTATTTGGTGTACACAACAGAGTAACTTGTAGAAGGCAAACAACATATAAAGCAAGCTGGAAGTACAATGCTTCTTGCAAGCTGTGGCAAATTATCTAATTTGCAGGTTGTGCACAGATTAGATACAGATTTAGTGTGTTGGTAATTCAATTATTTATACCTTTTTTTTGTGCTATGGAAAAAAAAAACCAGGGGAGGTGAATAAAAAATCTTTACTATTCAATAAAATAAAGTTTTTTTCCTTAGTTAATGCAGGTGTCTAATCCTAGTGTGGAACATTTCTACAGCAGAAGGGAGTTTTCCATCAATGTTGACCTGTCTGAGGGGGTACTGAATGAATGACATAAGTGAGTTTTTAGTTGTCTTCCTCAGGGGAACTGAGAACTTGGCTGATCAGAAAAATCTCTATGTTCATGTTACAACTGTGGCCCATGTGACTGTTGCAGGCTCATGAATCATTTGATTGTGCTGTAACAGATACAGCAGAAAAGGATCAGAGAATGGTTTGTGTTGGAAGGGACCTTATGGATCCTCTCATTCCAACCCTCCTGCCATGGTTGCTCAAAGTTCCACACAATTAAACCAGGTTTCTCCAAGTCCCATCCAACCTGGCCTTGAACAGGGATGGGGAATCCACGAATTCTCTGGGAAACCTGTTCCAGTGCCTCATCACCCTCACAGGGAAGATTTCTTCTTGATATCTAATCTAAATCTACCCTCAGCCAGAAGGCTGAGGAATGTGAGTGGCAATTATTAATTTATTTTAAACTTGGGGGTGTAAATATATTTGGACATTTTTGTGTCCCTTTTTTCTTTAGGAAGTGGTGCTAGTCCTTGTTTAAGTAGACCTGAGAGAAAAGTTAAACACTCCTCATTTAAATCCATGTTTAATTCATAAAATTTGCAAGGCACAGGAGAAAAATTGTGTTTATGGTTCTGTGTAGTTTTTGTTCTTAAATCTGCATCAAACACATTACTGGTACAGAGGCGTTTCTAAAAAATGCCTTTCTGAGCCTTTAAGGAAAATTGGTTACTAGTGAATGAGCCACTTAAGGATCAATAAAAGCCTCATGTCTTTCAGAACCACACTCACTACTAATACTGTTTTCTTCTCCTCTTGCAAGCAATTTTATTTTCCTTTAGTTTACAGACACAGCCTCTAACAGTGAGATTAATGCGCTGGCACGATTCAGACCCAATTTCTTTGTTTGCATAGCAGCATGCAGACAGGTATCCCAAGAGCTTCTGCCTCCTGGACACTCCACAGAAGCCCATCATCAATGCCTGAAAGTTTGTTTGAAATCACTAAGCTTCTACCTTTAATTGCTCCTTTCTAACACTACTGGGGAATCTTGACTATTCAAGCGCACTCTTTAATCCAGCTCTACAGGAAAAATGCATTAACCTTCATGGCCTAAACCTGCCTTCATCCCAGGGAGGAACGACAAATTGTTTACTCAAGGCAAGCTAGCATAATTTTTTAATAAATTCTGTTTGGTTCCAAGGAAGTCCACAATTCATCTACGATCACTGATGAGACAGTATCAGAAAACAAAACTGCTCTTTATTTCTTGTCATTAAATCTATGTTTATTGACATTTTTTTGGGTGGCAAAATTAAGTGCAGACATTTCTG
This sequence comes from Acrocephalus scirpaceus scirpaceus, assembly GCA_910950805.1. NCBI lineage: Eukaryota > Metazoa > Chordata > Aves > Passeriformes > Sylviidae > Acrocephalus > Acrocephalus scirpaceus. Next base: position 9,675,448 of record OU383774.1, read on the forward strand.
CTGACTAAATTAAATGGTTTCTGAAATTATCTTCAAGTTCTTGAAAAATGAGTACATTTAACTTACTATTTTTCCATATGCATGCTTGTCCAAACACATACAAACAAATGTTTATCTTTGAACAGGGAAAAATTAAAAGCCAAAAAAGAGATTAGTGATGCAATATTTATCAAAAATGTATGACATTATCCTATTTGAAGTGTTATAGAATATTGTATTATCCCATGTGTAAAAATGTAAATATTACAATAGGCATTTAATTTTTAATAGAAATCCCTCTGCATATGACTGCATGTATGCTACAGTATTGGTTGTCTTTTCCCATTTGCAGCCTGGTGGAACATTTCCAGGAAGCATAACATTGGAATAAATCAGCCAGCTCGGGACTGATGAGTTGTTGATGGAGAAAGCACATGGTCAAACCCTGATGAGCTCCAGATCATGTGCTAGCACAAGTACTTGGAAAAATATAGTCAGGAACTGCTCTAAGTTTTGACGGAGAGGCCAATGGCTTCAGAGTAAGACCAATGAAAAGATAAGGAAGGACTGTTCTTTTATATTTCTATCTATCCCCCAACTCCTGTGTTCTATTGCAACATACATAGGATTATAAACACCAATCCTGTTTTTAGGGAATTCTCATTGAAATAGCTGAAGCTAGTTTTGCTCTTCTTTCCCCTTCCATTTCCTACACACCATCAAAGAATGGATAACGACTTGGTGAGAACTGCACAGCAGAAAAGTCAAGTTAATCTTGAAGACAACAGGAAGGTGGCAGAGCTGCCTGGGGCACCCACCCAGAGCTCCACAGTGGCCACAGAGAACAACCCCCCACGCTTGCTGTGCCGCCATGACTCACCCGCAGAGCTTTGATCTGGAGCGTCCCCTGGTCCTGTATGGATGTCCGAGGGTCCCGGCCCAGGAAGGTGAACCCTTCCTTGAGCCAGCTGATGACAGGGAGGGGTTCACCGGTGGCCTTGCACTTGAGCAGAGCTGTGCCATCCACTGCCAGGGTCTGGTTAACAGGGCCCTGGAGGATGATGGGCGGAGGCCGATCTGTCAAGACTAAAACAGTGGCACAGGCATTTACATCCACACCTGTAACCATCCTCTGCTGCTGCTGTGAGCCCTATTCCGCCATGCAGGACAAGTTTTAAGAAATTGTCTGAAGTCAGCTTCTAAGAGGCTAGAAACATTGTTTTTGGAGGAGCCATAGACAGAGGTTATCAATTAGCTGGCATGTTTGAAAAGTGTTTCAGTAAGAGTTGTATTTCACCAGTGCAAGGTAACACACAGATAGAAAAATATCTGTTAGCAAAGATCATCAGGCTAATTTGGTTAACATAGGATGAAAATGGAAACCTTGTTTCAGAGAAGAATTGAAGTGCATCACTCTTTTATTCCAATCTGGGAGAGCACTTAAAGCACATCTTTGATGTCACATCAAAATGTGTTTAACTGCTTACCCAATTTATGGTCTAAAAGAGAAATTCTGTTGAGTTAATAGTGAAACACTGTAGCTGTTTTAGCCTGGGTACCAATCACATCCCCCATTCCTACTCTATTTCCAATTTTTCACCAATAAAAATATTTAACAGTTATACAAAACATTTTCATAATCTAAATGATCTAAATTATGGTACCACTCTTTCCAGCAGAGAAAAGCTCAAACTCAATCACACCATTTAACAGCTTACTTATCAAATCATTTAATCACCTTTTAAACCCATGAACTCCTATTTTTTTTTCCCTGATAATTTACATCTGCATGCTTGCAATACTGAATAAAGGACCCTGAAAACAGTGAGAGAGTGCATGGCTGCATATAAGCCTCATTCCATGACCAGTGGGATACCTTGAAGATGAGGTAAAATGCTCATGTTCATTTTTCTGGAAAGATCACTTTATCCCAAATAATTCTGTCATTGAACCTTTTCTCTGAGCCATCTGTTAAGCAACAAAATATAACCTTTGTGTCTAAAGAATGCGTTTACACAAACTGAACGGGAAATACTTAAATATACACAAGGCTAGGACTACCACAAAAAGTCAGTATAAGAGAACTGAGAATTCTTTTTTTTTTAATGTACTTTTATATATTTACTAGCCATACTGCTGCTGTTTTAAATTTTGAACAACTGAACAATTGTGTGACTGGTATTAAATATTGTAGCAGGCAGGATTAACTTCTAAACCGGTGCAAGTTAGCCTGCCTCTGCTGATGTCAATTGCGTTGGAATAATTTATTCTAGCTGAGAATGTGTTTATTATAGTCCATACATAACATCTGACTCTAAAACTGAAGTGAAAACAAATTATTATGAAGCAATATGGCTTCTGTTGTATTTGAGCTGTTTGAGATGCAAACCTCTGGAACCTTCAACAGATTTGAAGTGCTTTCATCATGCTATTTAATAAATAAAACATATAAGGGATATGTTAGTGGCACATTTTATGCCTAAAATAATTGATTCTGAAATTTTAATGTTGCAAAAATACTACCCACCTTTTTTTGTTAACAAGATTCACAAAGATCAGAATTATTAATATTGTCAGAATCACACCTTGGAGTGAGAGCTCATCACATTCATTGAAATTGAAACCGAAAATAGAAAGGCAATGCAGATTATTTCTTAACACAAGGATGTGAAAGCTGTTTTGGACATTCTGAAATATCACCCACTGAACTTAAGAGATAGGACAGAAAACACTATATAACAAGAAAAATTTAATGCATTTTCACCTTGATACAAAATGTTTAATCTCATTAAGGTCCCTTGCGACTAAATAGTTCAGCCATTTGGCAAAATAAAAATTGATCTTAGCTCACCCTGATAGTTAGTATATATACATATATACCATCAGGGTAGCTGCAGTATGAGTATATTCAAATTAAAACTTAGCTGTGCAAGTTGTCCTTTAGATTTCATGTAAACCAGCAAATCCCAGTATTCTAGGTAGCTAAAAATTCAGGGATAACGATTTAAGTTCCATTACAGTTATTCCGTTGCAGTTATTTGCTTCATCTAAGTGTCTTTCAAATGTGTAGCAATGTAGGTATTTTCAAAACCTGCTGCATTACAGATATTGTTCTTTGGCATGTAATTAGATTTTTTTTACAGCCCAAATGAGGAGCTCATAATCCTTTAAATAGCTCTGATCAATAGTGTAATTGAAAGCCTCCTGGCCAGAAGGAATCTTCATTTTCAAGGGTGTTATGGGTGAAAGACCACTACAGGTTTCCATGACACTAAGGCTAAAGGTTAAATGAACACTTAGAGTTTCCACTGATCTGTGAACCGCTGTATTGTCTTCACAACTATGACTTGTAAATCTTCTCTAGAACATGTGTGTGCTTACATTCCTACCACTTAGGTCCTCATTAGTAAGCATCCAAAACTTGGTTAGGGTTTAAAATGATATATATATCAGAAGCATTATGAAGAACAGAGGGCTAGTGAAAAATCGCCACAAAATGGTGTGGGGATTGTTAGTTACTTTTAAAACATTTTAATTCCTTTGTTTCTTTTCATTTACATAATTTTCTCCTGGCTGGAAACATCTATATCTGTTCCACAAAAACTTTTTTTGTGCCTACAAACATATTTCCATGGTAAAACAGAAGTTGATTTCAAGATTTTTCTAGTTTTAAAAATGGTTTTGAAGCTATTTGCCAATATCCATACATCTGCATATTTTGGTAACTGAAAAATTAACAGATTCCTTTTGTGTTAAAATGCATCTTAATTTTTGAAGAGATTATAGGAAAAGAACAAATTATATTTGTTCATGAGCAATTTATTCACTACAAATGCAGTTTGGATCAACTGAAATCATATTTAAATTAGGGGGGTATGTGATCAAGTTACAATGGAAATTAAAAGAAGAGAAAGACAAAATGAAGTCTTTACTTTGGCACTTCCAAAATCAAAATTTAAAAAAAAAAAAATCCTGGTGAAATAATGGGTGAAATCGGACAAAAGTAAGGAAATTCACATGATGAACACTTATGATAGGGCAGGGTTCTATGGCAGGGTTATGATAGGGCACCTCTCTGAGAGGTGGAAAAGCAGAGACCAATCCCTCATCTGTCCTTTTTTCGCAGAAGAGCTTCACAGGAAGCTGTGAAATTGTTCTGAGTTTCTCCTGTTTGACACTGTCACACTTGCTATAAAACATGTAATATACTTGGGATGAGGGCTAAGAGTCACAGTGGTCAGATTTATAGACAAGTAAACTGTGAAACATTTATTAATAAATTTTAAAAATTATTGAGGAGAAATTAAGATTTCCTCCAAAATATTCTGTGCATGACTGACAAATACTAACACAATACTAATTGGAAACTATTCCTTTTATGTTGAGCATAGATAGAAATGGAAGCACTTGGTTTATTTACATGAACTGTCATTTTCAGACTGTGAGCTGCATATTCATTTCTTGGGTTTGAAAGGATTGCTAAGATTCTTCAATTTTTAAAATGATTTTGCCTTTCCAGATGTGCGTTAGACAGTGAATTACATGATAGCCTTTCAAGAAAACACAAGATTTGAATTTCAAATATGCTGAAGGCTCTTAGCACAGTCCATAATCAGCAAAATTATCACTCAACTCAGCACATTTCATCACAGCTAGTAATCTCTTCTCATGTGAACACTTGAGTTAAAAATATTTCCAGTGAAGACTTGTAAGTGCAAAAATGTAACAACTGAAACACTGCTATATATGGTATAATTAAGCACTTGTTTTTCTGCACATGACATGTTTTCATTCTGTATTGGAACTTCAATTGGATCTAAATTACTCTGGATCAAACAAAAATGTGTTCAAAATGAAAAAGATGGTTCACCACTATTATTAAATCATTAACCAAACAGAAAAATTCTGGGCTAGGAAGTAAAACTGAAATCACCAGCCAAAAACTAGAACACTGATGCTTAAGCATATAGCTAGAGCTTACAGTGTTTATCTTTTATTATGTTCTTAAAACTAATAAATTAGATTTCCCTACTGATAAAAGTCATTAGCTCCCATAACTTCTGCTCAGCATCAACCAAAACAGATTACTTCGACATTTATGGTTAACTTCCTAACTGAGAGCAATTAAAAAAATATCTGTGATCTAATGGTACATTTATTCACGTAATCTCATCTCCGCAAGGTTGTTCTGGCACTTTTTTTCTGACCTCACCTGCCCTTTGACTCAAGGATGAAATGGTATTTCTATAAAGCAATCTTGTATTATTTCACAATGATCATGCTGACAGTGGTTTCTGGAAAGCATTTGAGGAAGGCAGGCCCTGCACTCCTTGAGCAGCAGAGCCACCAGCTAATGCTCTCTCGAGCTATGCGGAATGCACGCTGCCTTTCATCAGAATTAACCGGAGATGAGCTTGCATTTCAGCAGGGCCACTTTCCCTTGGCTTGCTAAACAAACTAATGGAAATTCCAAAGAGATCAATTAGGATTTATTTTTTTCCCCGCACAAGAAATAGATAAAGGTGGACCAAAGCCCTTGGCTGTCAAAAGGACGAATTTCTCATCACTAGCATCCTTGAACCTGATTTGATCCACTCGGCGCCTGTTGCTGTAAATCTGTGCAGCATCAGCAGGTGTGACCATTTAACAGCTCAATGTCCTCCCAGCCAATGTTTGTGTATTCTATTTATTCCAATCACAGTCATGGCCCTGAATCAGGCAGCATTATGGACAGATATTAAAAAATACTGCCTTTCCATTCCTTTTAAATGACCTTTTAATCTACATTTAAATTTGAATTGAATGAGAATGCATCATTTTGTCACAGACCATGAGAGAAAGGACTTAAAAAGATTGCAGAGCAAAGCCAAGACTTTAGCCTCCAGAAACTACAGAAAAGCAATGTGCTTGAAGAGATGCAAGGATAAGGCAGAAACTATTTCCCCTTGTCATAAAAATATAGGCAGCTTTTGGAAAACAAAGAAAAGGCATCAAATTAATGCTCAAACCTCTATAACACAGGCCTGAACCTCTCTACCTGTCACTTGTGATGAATATGCTCTTGTGAAAAGGCAGATTATTCAGAATTAGACATCTTTTCAAACTTTCATGGTGCAGGCAGGTCTCTAAGGGAATAGTAAAAGTAGACCTCTGCATATAACAACAGTTTTAATGGCAAAAAATTCATCAAAGTCTGTCAGGAGATATTTAATGTGTCAGTTAAGATAAGGAATAATGATGCTGGGGAATGCCACTGTCTCTGAGTATAAGAGGGATTCTCTTGTTTTCTTCACTAACATTAAAGGATGCAAACTGCCTTCGATCCACAATAGGATGAAGAGGGATATCAACAGGATTCCTGACATATGAAAATGATTCGTGTTTGTAGATGGGAAACCTCGAGGCAGGATGAATTTCAAACCCAAAAATTTGAAATGAAAAGCATCAAGACAGACCATGTAATTCTTTTCCCTTCCTGAAAACTCTTCTCTACTTGTGGATTTTCATGACTTTTTTCTCATCTACCCCTACTGAGGCATTCTTAGAACACAATTCTGAGGCAGGTGTTTTATCATGGAGGGACTAAAGGGCTACATTTTGTAGGCACTCTGAACCTACAGTACTCTGCCACCTTCAGCACAACTGTGTCGATTTAACTGAGCTAAGGACACATCCCCTACTTGTCTGAGAAAGGACTGAAGACTGGTGGGAACGGAGATACATTTTTCTGCACCCCAGTTCACTGCTTTAATCACAAACCTATTTATTCTCCATAATTTTTTTTTTGCAGTCCTATCTTAGCTGTAGCAAACCATGCAGCTTCATTTCTCACCAAACCTATTCTACACTGATTTGTCCCTTTTTTCCATTGTTAACAAACCTCCAGACAAATACAGAGATCTTTCCTCACTTTATTTCCTACAGAAAATTGTCCATTTACTTGTATGATTTATGTGATCTCATACGCCTTTATTTACACTGCTTTTAAAGTACTTTTGACAGGAAAAAACCAATAGGAATTTCTAACAGCTCACCATCAGTAACCTCCAGCTGAGCCTTTGCCAAAATGCTCCCAGCAACCGTCAGTGCTTGACAAATGTAGTAGCCTGCATCAGACCTCTGGATGTTGGTAATGGTGAGGTCCCCGGTCGGTGACACGGAATATCTGCTGTTGGGCTGCAGAGGCTGGTTTGGGAAGAGTAGGTTCTGCAAAGACAATTCATCTCACATCAATTCAAAACACAAAAGTACCACTTTTCCTTCAGCTACAGAGACAATGATTTTTCCTTAAAAGTACTATAAATAATCGAGGGGGAAAAAGCAAGTGTGGTTCTGACTTTATGAACAGATAGAGCTGCTTTCCCTGCCTTGGGCAACACACAGTTTAAATTAGAAACAGCCTTTTGACAGCTCACAGTGCTGTGTTCTGACTGGGGTGTAGGCAAGGAGACATTTTCCAACAATCACACTTCAGCAATTTATATTTGTGACACACTCGTCTTCACTCTGAATGCAATTGTAATAATACACTCGGCTATCAAACCAGAAGGACACAACACTACAGCAAACACTAGAAAACTAACAGCAAGCATTGAATCCTGGAGACTTGAGGGAGCAGAGCACTATTGTTTGGCTGTGAAAGTGTTCTGAGAAAAGGAGAAAGTAAGAGTATGGCACGTAAGTAAAGCCAGGAGGAAGAGAGGAGCATGTCACAAAGCAGGAGAAGCTGGCAGAGCATGAGAGTTTAAAGGAGAAGTAAAAGGAAATTAAAACTGTGATAAACTAAAGGAGAAATGCAGCATAGAGCCTGGAGGGTGAAGAGAAAGGGATTAATCTGATGTGGAAATCATCAGAGAGAAAAAAATAATTTCATGTAGGATAAGATATCAGTTAGCACAAAACAGGGAGATTAGTTTTTGCCTTTGGGCTGGATTGGAGAAAAGAGAGACGTCAATAATAATAACTGGAATGGCTCTAGTAGTCATTGCATATGATGAAGGACTGAATGAATCAATACTACAGTCCCAAAAAGGTTTTAGTGGTGAGAGATGTATTTTCAAGGAAAAAGTTATACCCTCTGGCACTGCTCTTGTGAATAAATAAGAAGAGGAAAAGGAAGGCAACGTGAAGAGAAAGACCAGCAGCAGTGCCCAATGGAGAATAGCTTTAACAATAATTAAACAGTAATTCCAGTAAAATAGGGTCTGGATTTTATGTCAACTCAACAAGACTATGAAAAATACAGTTGTTTGCATCAGGAATACCCCAAAACACTGTTACCATGCTGTGATAAACTTTCAGTCATTACTGCAGCTTTGTCTAGCTCTAATGTGCTTTATAATGATGACTCCCTACTAAATTTTAAGCTTTTGTTGACTAAAAATAAAATCTAAAAGTGCAGAGTAGGGTATTAAATGAATTTTCTGCAGATCTGTTTCTACTAAAGCAGGCCTTGATGGTTTACAAACAAATATTTGGAACTGATAAGCAAACTACTTATGAAGCAAGTAAGAATTCAAACAAGAAACAAATTAGATTTTTAAGTGAAATTCATGCCTTTATGGTTTTGGCAACAAAAGGAAAGAGGAATGTTTTAATATAATCCAACATTCCAAGTATCCTTGTATTTGTATTAACCTGCTGGGTTACTCATCACACTAGGCTTTTCTTGTACTGCCTTTCAACAGCAACGTTTAAGAAATTTATAACAGCAAATTTTTCCTCAAAAATCAATATCCACCCAGTAAACATGTCACATAATAGGAAAAAAAAGTGTTAAAATTCTGAAACAATTTGAGGCTATGGGAGTAAGTGGGTCTCAAATAATTTCCCTGTTTTCTGAACTGCCTTGGAACTTTCAGAATAATTTCTGCCTGGCACAAGATACCTACTGGATAAGGATATTATGAAAACCTCAGTAAATATGATGAGAAAGAGGAGAAATTTGACATGGCTGATCTTGACTTAATTTATCACTCATTATATAAAGTGTAAAAAGAAACTGAATGTAAAAGACAGTGCAAGGATTAAGCTCCTAATTCTTAAGAGAAAAACAGTCCAGAACCCTCTTTACCACTGCATTATAAAGGGGAATCAGTCCTTGTTTTTCTCTTCACTATGGGCTTCTCTGTTCTGGAAATGTCCCAGTGAATATTCCATACATCAGGAGGAGTTCACCAGTCTCATAACTTCTCCCTTCAAAGACCAGATAACTACAAACTACAGTTTGTCCTAAATTACAATACAGCCCCTTTTTAAACGCTTTTCACAATTTCACTGGTTTTAATTAGCTGTTGGGTTGCTCATCTGGGCACAAGGGTGGCATGCTGGATTGCAAACAGAGGGACCAGAGCCATTCCTGATGCAGCACCCCTGAGTTTATCTCAATGAAGAATTTAATCCAGGGAATCTAAAGGTTGCACACGCCCTGCCCTCGCACGTGTCATTGGCGAGCGGCTGTTGGGCTCTGGGGAACAGGCTACCAAGCACAAAGGAGCAGCTGTTTATACACAAGCTGGCACAAAAAATTACTCAGGAGGGAACAGCTCCCCTCCCTTCCAGCTGGAAGTGCTCAAAAATGCAGGATTGAGAAATGGATTCACAACCAAAAATGCCCTACAATTACTGGAGTGGGATAACATGACTATATAACATTGCTTTGAACACTGAAAGTGGTGCTGCAAACAGTTCCGCTAAAAGCAGAAACAGCATTGTAGAGACAAGCAACAATTTATAGCTGGGAGGCAAAGGTGAAAAGCCCTGTAATTTGGCAAAAATTCCACTCTCTGTTGCTATGATGATATATATATATTACAAGAAAATCCACTCACTTTGTGGCATCTCACTGCAAAATCTGGCAAGGTAGACTTCGAGATGGCAACCCCAACCTGTGTTACTTCACTGATGATCAATTAAGATTAGCATGAGAATGCTGTAAACCACACTGAGCCATGTTTCAAGGTTTGATTATAAACCATGCAAGTATCAATTTTTATGTTGCATTTATTTGCCAAAAAAGACTATTCTAACCCTCAGGGACCTGGTTCTCAATATGGTAATTAATTTTCCAGGTTTGTAATTAAGCAGCTTCAACATAGTACAATCAGTAGGTAATAACATTCAATTAAAGACATAAGATGCATTTTCACCTTAAAATGTTTTTACCCTTGAAGTGATACCAATGGAAGAGGATAAAATAGAGTATTAACACTTTTCAATTACGCTAAATGACTTTAATCCTGAAAATGATGTCCTACTTTAATTAGAAGCTCTTCTCTTTATTACAGCATGATGGATGTCCACTTTATTAGATTCAAGTGCGACACTATAAGCTCACTTTACATAAACATTACCATGTTATTAAAATGCTCTACAAGAAAGAGCTTTGAAATGTTTGCTAGCACATCAGTACTTCCTACTTTAATTTCAATATGCTATTCTACTTCCCCCTTGGAAAAACTGTCACCTTAGTGAGACAGACAATACAGTGTTTTTCCAGGACATGATCCTTGGAGGCTAGATCTAAATTTGTCTAAATATTACACTGAGAGATACACACTGGAGGTTAAGCTTGCACTCAGACAACAAAATAATCACACCCATAGAATAATTGTGTTGTGTCTTTGTAAGCCACAAAGACAGCAGAGCACAAAATGCTGTCAGCCTGGTCCTGTCATTCTGGACCAGTTTTTTGATCTCCTGAGAAAGGTGAAGCAGAAGCAGGTGGGGTAGAGCAGGAGATCTTTGATTCAGCTCTTATTTCACATTTTACCTGAGCTGGTACACACAGTGCCTCCACTAAAGAAATATTGTGGCATCACATTCAAATACTAAGCCATAGAAATTAGTATGGGCTGATGGTAGCCACAATTGCTGCCTCACAAATTTTGCCTTCAAAGATGATCAGATAAACATTTCCAAAACCAGATCTGGAAGTTTCTTGAGACAATTTTACTGAAGAAAGCATCTGTGTGTTCAAAACCTGTATCTGTATGTTCTATGAGAGAATGCAAATCAGCTTGCTGGATACATTCTGCTTGATCACGTCTAGACAGGTTGTGAACTGTAATTACTGGCTCTGATTAGTTCAAAATTGAGTCATACCTTTTTTTATCTACTGTGCCTGTCTCACCCACCTGTTTGTTGGGGGCTTCAGAACAAAAAGCCTTTAACATGTATACTGTTTCTTTCTACTCATCTATACAGTGCCTAGCACAGGTTTCAAAAATGTAAACGACCTTTGTGTTCTTCAAAATACTAAAAAAAAAAAGTGACACAAATTTCAGTAGAGAATGGTGATAATTTAAAAAGACAAATTTCTGTGAAAGATGAAAAACTCTGTGAAAGATAATGTAAATAATTTTCCTTAAAATCTAACCAGAGAACTATTTAGAAAGACTTGAAAGACTTATAGGGTTGCTTGCAACTTACCTGACTTCCTTCTTTTTGCCAGAAAACAGCTGGCTGGGGATTTCCTTTAGTTTCACAAGGAAAAGTCACTGTTCGACCCTGGGCTACAATCTGGTCTCGTGGTCTCACCACAAACTGTGGGGGAGCTACAAGGTAAGAAAAACCATGGTGTAAGTTTAGAATATTTTGCAAGGGAGAGAAAGGGGATATTGAAGAAAAAAGACAACATTATGAAGATTTGTTTTATGTCAGAGGACATGACACCAGAAACATTCATTAGTATAGACAGAATTAATATATAAACAGAAACAACAACAGCGACAAAGAGAGCAGCAATATATGTATGTGACATCCCCAGTTAATAAAAAAAAATTAAAAAGGGAAAGAAACATTACAACCATACATGCTAGAGTCAATTCTGATGACATTAAATGCTGAAGAGCAGGAGTCAGGTGTTTATATTGCTGACTCTGGATGTATTCTACCTTTGCTCTGGAAAGGTATTGGCACCCTCAGATCGTCTCACACTTCACAGAGCTTGCTGGAGCTATCATGTATTGCAAGGTATGAATTAGGATAAACAGACTGCCTTTCTCAGTGTGCCCCATTGGACTTTTAAAAATGATTGAGAAAGAAGAGAAAGGTCTGGATGACAGCAAAAGAACCCAAGTTCAAGAACTCACTCCTCTTAGAAGAAGTGTGATCAAGAATGGGCGTGGGGAGGAGGACTTGCTGTGAAAAGAATGGTTGCTAAAAGAACACAAACTTGGTAAATCCAGGTTCCAGCTAGTTAAAGAGTAGAGAGAAGCAAGAGTTGAAGAGTTGATGGGGAGAAGTGAGTGGTGAGTACGAAGGAATAGGTATTTCAGGATGTAAGGAAGACACAAGGAAAAGAAAAAAGGAGACTGGAATTTAAACAAGAAAGAAGAAGCAGGACCGGCTGTGTTTTCAAGTAGCTGGCATTAAGAGTGTTCAGTCATAGGGTACCAGGAAGCACAGTCAGAAGTGAACAATTTCTAAGAGAGGGGCACAGTTTGAGTTGTCTGGAGGGTAATGGTGGAGAATAGACAGTCAATGCTTGAGAATGTGAAGGCAGAGAAAAGGTGCTAATGAGTAGAATGAGAGTGGGGAAGAAGTGTTAGAGGATTTGAGATAAAAAACCTTGAAATCAGTTGAGCCTGATGTAGAAGTAAAGCAAATGATTTTTCTATGCCAGACATGAAAACCCTCCACTCTTGGTTCATCACTGGAATTCACTGAAAGGGGATTTGTAATCTCTTGCATATTTTAAAAATGTAAGCAGCATCTCCAAATATTCTTATCAAAGGACTAGCCAACATTTGGGGCAGGCTGAAGAAGGGAAAAAAAAGTAAAAAAGAAGCTCAAACCCCATCCTTGTTTTCTTCTATGCCACTATTGGTTTTGTGGGTGTGCAGAGGGATGGTTTAGGAACACTGAGCTTTCAGGTAAACAGAATTTAAGTGTTTTAGAAAACCGTATTTTCAGCATTATAATTACAAACTATTTAATTAGGCACGAAGAGCAATCAAGACCCAGCTTCCGATTACACCTGCTGACAGCACAGACACAAACCTGCTCACTGCATAAAAATGTGAGCAGACCTGATTCTCTTGAAACACACTTTGCAGTTATCTCACGAGGTACTTCCCAAGGCTTTACAGACCAGCAGGAGTCTAAAGAGCATCAGTTGAGTAGTGCTGTCACTTTTAAAACAAGAACTGTAAAGCACTTAATAAACATGAATCACAATCAGTTTAGAAGGTAGAGAGGGTATTTTCTTCTGCCTCACATTCCTAAAGAGAGGTTTAGGCCTCTCTGGAGAGAAATGCCCACCTTTTCCTCCACCTTAGGAGGTGTTAATCCTATGAACAGGCAGGACTGAGGGCGAGGTGCCCTCTTGCTGCCTGTTTACAGCCACGTGTTTTGAGGTTTCTATAAAGTGTTGCTAGATATGCTCTGGGAGCTGAACTCATGCTCTACCACTCCTCCAGTGCTGAGCTGGAGTGAGTTACTTGGGTTTCCCTCACCTTGTTTCACCCAGCATTATCCACATGCAACCCCCTCAGGAAACAGCAGGGTGGTAATCAGTGCCTGTGATTGTTCAGTGGTACAGGAAAGAGGAAAGACCTGTAAGCTGTGAAGCAGAAACCTCCCTTCCTACAGACACACTTTACACTAAGGTATCTCTACAGCTCTGACTTCCTGCTTAATAAAGGTCGCTGAATTAGCCCAGCTCAGTGATAGAACTTAATTGCCCAGGATATTAATAGAGAATCAACAGTGACCTCGGGCTCAGCAGAGAGAAGAAAGCCTCCAATTTCCTCAGGTGCAATAGCTGCATTTGACAGGAGCTGTGCACGCCTGACTCTTGTCTATGCAGTGTTGTGGGTGCCCAAAAACCTGGTGCCAGGGGACCATCCCATGGATGTGTCCTAAACAGGATGGATGGCTAAATTCACCTCTTAGGCTTGCTTGGTGCCCTGGGGGCTGCACAGACTATGCTCTCAGACAGCTCAACAGAAGCAAGAAGGGCATGGCATTTCCATGAGCCTGTCCTTCAAATCATGTAACTGAGTAAATGCAAGGTAGGCAAGTTTAAAGGTTCATCTGAAACACTCTCACACACACACACAAGTCTCTGCTATAAATCAATAATTCAGAGCTCTAAACAGATATAACACAACTGAATTTGTCACTGTAGCAGACCTTCCAAGCATCAAATAAAGCTAATTTGGTAGTCAAGGAACAATGAGAAATACACACCCTGGTTTCTACCTAGCTTCAAGTTTTTGACCTGTTCCTAATTTTCAATATCTCTCACTTTCCTAAGAGCAGAAAAAAGTTCCTTTTTTTTTTTTCCCTACTCAGACAAAGAAAATAAATCTGTAGCTCTGACATGGACTGACTCTGTTACTCTATTCTCTCCCTGCCACACACCAAGTCCTCTCCACCATTTGACAATACTACATGAGCAGATATTTGGCCTCACAGTTACTAGCTCAGGCTTTCTAAAGACTCCAGCAAATAATCACATATAGTTATGCAACAATATATTTTCTAGCTTTGCTCTGCAGCCTTAATTACTAAAAATTCACTATAAAAACTAATGAATCAGAGCTTTTACTCAGATCAAATCCAGCTCAAACCAGTTTCTTCAGCTAAACTATTTAGCATCATATTTTAAAGGACATGAAAGATGTAATTTTTGAAAAATAAAACTTTTCATGCATTTTTTAAAAATTTATTCAAAGACGGAGTAATATAACGAAGGAAATCTTTATTTTGTCATTTGTTGTCATATTCAGCTATAGCTGTGTTTATAGACAGCCTCTGATAAAAATACCATTGCTTCTAGCATTTAAACCATGTTTTCACCATATCAGTTATATCTGTCAATTTCTAGTTCAACTTGAAAACTGAAAGTAACAGTTAATAACAGCAGGAGTAATTCTTGGTCAAATGTAACTACCCAAACACTGTGACTGTCATTATCCCCAGAGAATGCAGCATGACCCTGCTCAGAGACAGCAAGGCTTCTTTGACAGAACAAGCACTCGGGTTCTTCAATTTTCCTAAAAAGAGAGCTCATTATGTTCACATATGGATGCTGTTTATAAAGACAGACAAATATTATTACTTCCATTCTGCAGAAGGGTTAAGTGAGATCATGACTTGCTCAAAGTGCAGCTTCAGTGGAACATTGGGCAGAATTTATCCAAGCCATTATTGCTGCTCTCAAAGTAGGTGAATTTCTAAAACATTCTGAAAACATACAGTTAGAGAAGTAACAGCAGGCTTGATATGCTTCAGCTGTTGAAGTTATGTGGTACTTTAATGCTTAATTCAAGCTAAACATTAGGATCATTAGAAGGATCTGTAGAAAGAACTTATGAAGCAGCAAGCAAACTGAGTGTTGTGCCTATCAGACTATTATTTTTTACTATTTCAGATGTAACTTAAACTGGATTGGAAGAAGCAGAGTGGAAAACCTCTTGCTTAACTGACATCTGAAAGTCAAAGACAGTGGCTCTAAAAGGAAATATATTGCTTGGATTCCAGCAGACTAGCCAAAAATATGGGAAAAAAAGAACAAGTTAGATTACAGGCCCAATATACTCCTATTGAATCTTCTTTTTCTTTTTTTTTTTTTTTTAGAAATTTAAATAGTACACAGTAAATTAGATTTGATTTTTGGCAAATTATGCTTTGATACTGCATTCAGCAAGCGCTAGCTTCAATCAATGTCACACTAGAGCTCTGTTATGCTAATAGATGATATGGAAATCAGATGGTTGAACATGAATAGAAAGCACAGGCCATGTACGAGGGGGCTTTGAGATGAGGGGATGGGGGGACCCTAAGGTTAATCACATCATGTTCAGAACTGTTTTTACAGCACAGAACAGTATTCGACTGCAGGAATTAAAATGGAGATAGAAAAGCATGAGCAGTAGTGAGCATTAGTTATGTTGTTCAAAATGGGAAGAGTGCATTCTGTTGCACTCTTTTAGGATGCTGGTGGTTTATGCATGACCCCATGGATCTCTTATGCTGTTAATAAATGCATATGAAGGTAGCCCCTGCTCCAGTGTTAAAGAGCTTTTAAAAAATACAAAAAAAAAAGAGCTGCATATAATTTCAAAGGGATTTCTCAGCTCTACTCTAATCTTAATAGTTAGCAGAACCTCTAATGTGATAAGATGGATTTCATGCATTTCTTCTTAGTACTGCTGCTGAATACTAAAGGTTGCACTGAGTCAACAGGAGCTGATAAAGCTGCTGATGCAGAGAAGCCTGATTGAGACAGAGAGTTCATCCCTTGTAGGTGAACTCTGGTCATCTGATAAGAAATGTGGCAGAAGACTCAGAAGGGGAGGGGAAATTTAATACATAAAAATGTGAATTCATAGCAAAAAAGTACATCGATCCCATATCAAGTACTAGCAACATTTTTTCCAGTGACAGTTTTCTCAGCTGATCTTGTGATTTGGAATTGACATGGAATTCAGAGATCCTACAGGAATTTTGTTATCATAACTTGGTCACAGTACCTTCCCCAGACCACATGCCCTTGGGTTCATACATTATATTGGTGGTTTTATTTATACATACAGATATTGTAGCAAGTTTTTTTCTAATATTTCTACTTGCAACAGACAGGATGAATGAATTAAGGCAAATGAAGTTCAACAAGGCCAAGTGCTGAGTCCTGAACTTGAATCACAGCAACTCCAGGCAGTGCTACAGGCTTGGGGAAGAGTGGCTGGAAATCTTCCCAGCAGGAAAGCACCTGGGGATGCTGGTGACAGCTGAACATGAGCCAGCTGTGCTCAGGTGGCCAAGAAGGCCAATGGCACCTGGCCTGGATCAGCAGTGGTGTGGCAGCAGGACCAGGGCAGGGATTGTCCCCTCTGCTGGGCACTGGTGAGGCCATACCTCAAGTGCTGTGTCCAGCTCTGGGCTCCTCACTCCAAGAAGGACATTGAGGTGCTGGAATGTGTCCAGAGAAGGGCAATGGAGCTGGGGAAGGGTCTGGAGCACAAGTGTGTTGAGAAGCAGTTGAGGGAAGTTGGGGTGCTTAGCCTGGAGAAAAGGAGGCTTGGGGGAGATCTTACTGTTCTCAACAGCTCCCTGACAGGAGGGTGCAGCCAGGTGGGGGTCGGTCTCTTCTCCCAAGTAACAAATGATAGGTCTAGAGGAAATGGCCTCCTCTTGTGCTAGAGGAGGTTTAGACTGGGCTTTAGGAAAAATTTCTTCTCCAAAAAGACTGTCAAGCACTGGAGCAGGCTGTCCAGGGAGGTGGTGGAATCACTGTCCCTGGAAGTATTTTAAAGATCCTAAAGGTCTTTTCAAACTAAAACGACTCCATGATTCCACCAGGGAATACGAGAATTTATTTAAACCTCACTAAAGCTGGTAGAAATTCTCCTATTGGCTTATGTGGACTTTGGATCAAATCCACTGGAAAAAAAAAAAAGTATTACAGGAAATGAGTGACAGCAACAAATTTCAAGGGCTTAAATTACAGATTTGACAACCTTTAATTACAACTAATTTCAGATGATAGAGAACTGCACATGAAATTCATCATGGAGATTACTTAGGCAAGCTAAAGTGATAAAGATGAGGGCTTCATTTTAAACTGGAATTGTTTATTATCCATTGATATATTTCTATGACTGGTTCAAAGGGGGCAAGAGGAAAAATACTGACTTGTAAATATACTAAGCAAAATTCAGATAATGGTAGGGGAAAAGGCTCTGAGGAACAAGTAGAAATACACTGGCTGGTAAAGTAGCAAGGTTCTGTAATACTCAGTTCTGCTTCCAGCAGGGAAGAGACAGCAGGCAAACATAAGATTTCTACCTACAGTCTTTTTCAGTATTGTCCACCTGCAGCAATCAATTAATTTCATTTGAAGAATCAAGGTTACACCTCGTACAATACTCAGTAGCTCTGTCTGGAGCTAAGAGAGTCAGCTGGATGACAAGATAATGTTACCTTCCCCAAACTGCTTTTTGACTTTGGAACACCATCAAATCTTCCTTAGCAAAGACTTGGAGCTGGTATCTCAGTGCTCCTCTCAAATCCTTACTGCAGTGACAATATTCATGTGGCAGCCTCAGCTGCCTTTGATACGCATGGATATTTTAAGAGATCAAACTCAATTCCACTCTTAAAAGTACAAATCAAGACTTGCCTCTAAGACATTTGCACAGAGGACAGGAGAAGCCTGCAGAGCTCCATGTAAAGTAATATGTATTTTCAAAAGGGAGGTAACCCTTGACACCATCTATGGAATAGAACTACTTATCTGTAGGATTGCTTTGCTGGTTCCTGATACCAGCTTAGATGACAATTGAAGGCAGTACAAGAGCTCCTTAAAGAAAAAATATTATCCTCTACCTTCCTGTGTCAGTGGTTAAATTTGTCTGGCAGATATTGGAATTTTACATGACTTTGTGATACAAATACAAAATAACACTGTAAGATCCTATTTATACACCTTGGAACAATGCTTAGCATGAGCTGCCAAGTAGTGCAGATACAAAACTCTAGACAATTTGAAAGATCTTTTGCAAGGCTACTACTGCTCATGGAGTGAATAGAGGAAAACAAAGGAGGTGCAGCCTCAAACTCCAGAAACATGGGCTGATTCAGCAGTTCTTCCCTCAAAAGTTCAGATCTTAATGGGTACTGCAAGTGATGTGTGGTTGTTAGGACACAAAGTTATTAGTGCATTATTACCTGTGACTAATGATAAATCAAGGGTGTAGCCTCTGACACAGGAGCCATTACAAAAGACAAGAGAGGATGATGGCTTAGGTCTATTACTCAATCAGATCTTTCTTACCAAGGATAAACTAATGGAAGCTAATGATAATAATTCTCTTTAAAGAGAAAAGAAATCTCAATATCATGGTGTGCTCCAACGATTAGGTGTGCTCACACACAGGGAAGGCAGTAACTTTTTAGCACTTGAGTTACAATTGAGTTACCTGGAAAATGAGTTTCCTCCCTTACTCTGCCATTCCCTAGGCTGTATGAGTGCAGTAGCCTTTTAAACAAATGCATAAATCTCATTTGGTAGATGATTTTTGTTTTGGTTTGGTTTTCTTTTTAACTATGTTCTCTTGCTTGTCCATTTATAGTGTCCTCTGTCTTTCATGATCTCTTCTTCAGGTGACTAGTTCAGCCACAAAAAATGAAGAATGGGTAGGTTGTGGGGATAGCAAGTCATTTATGAAGCCCTTCACTACACCCAATATATTATTTTAAAATCATAGGTGTAGAGGGGGTAAAGCAGGTGCTTGGTTTGGAGTCTTCTGGAAAGCAGCTTCCCCTAATCTAGGGAAGCAAAGATAATCCATAGCTTGGATACCACCTTTAACACTGACACTGCTTCAAAAGTAGTTCTCATATGTCCTGCAGCAGCAGGTCAAATACACAAAGGCAGAAGCACATGGAACAAGTGGGGAGAACTTTTGGCACTTTCCTTTGAACGAAAGGAAACACCAGGGAAAGAAGAATCAGAGCAAGAGGTAGAGAGCAGGAGGAATCATTACCAGGACCAATTCTCCTGTAAGTGTCCTTCACACTGCTGTTGTCTCATGGGAACTGAGAAACTCCTTTTGTTTTGGTCTGTTGCTGTTTGTAGATGAACCATGTGTAAACACAACATAGTGAAAAGAGCACACTTTGACCATTTGAGAATGCTAAACCTTCTTTCATACTAATTGTTCTAATTTTCAATTTAAATTCAGGTTCTGAATTTCACATATAACAACATTTTTATCCTTCAGTTGCTCTGACACACTGAAGCAGATAATCTTCTAAAGTATGGAAGCATAAGCATTTTTTCCTTCTTTGCAAGAGGTGAAAGAAACTTAGAGAATCAATAAATAAAAACTGCCAACTGTTCTATATATTTTGACACACAGAATCTCTCTTTTATCCCTGGATGACCCAAAAGAATGAAGTGGGATAAATCTGCATGGTGGAAAAAAAAAGATTTGTTCTTCATTCTTCCCTAAGGACTAATTGCAATTAAAATATACACTGAGAATTATTATTAAAAAAAAATTCAAGTCTGCCTCCTACATAGCCAAAAAAGAAAGGCATCTACTTTCCACTCCCCCATCCCATTTTCCAGTGCTCTGACTTCAGCAGCAGCACTTTTACTGAGCTCCTTCTCCTCTTTGTTTTACAGTGCATTTAAATATTTAGTTTAAATATCAGTCTTAATTTCATCCCTGTTCTCATCTAGTCATACATCTCTATTTTATAATAACTTGTCCAATCATCGCTTCTAAGCAGCCCCCAAACTTAACAGATGCTGTTGGGTCCAGTAAGTTCTTAATTTAGTTTTGATGTATATAAAGAGAAGGAGCACTGATTCTTTCTGCCCAATAACTCCCATTACCCAGGACTTTCTCTATTTTAGACAATGCTATGTAATTTTTTGCTTTTTCACAAGTGCCTGAGATTCAGGATATACCTTTTGCTCAGATGACATAGAAAATATGTGCTCTCCTGAAATATTGATACTTCAGCTTGATTCCTTATGTAAACTGTACTCTTGAGGATGGCTTGTGCCACTCCTACCTCCTGTGAGTTTAACAAACAGAAAAAAAAACCAACAAAAAGAAATGTAATATGCCTTGATTCCGTTTTTTCAGGGGAGATAGCAGGATGATTTCCTGGCAATATGCTCAAAAAGGAAAAGCCCTTTCTGATACAGTAGGATTTCATCAAAATAAAGAGTGTAATCTGGCTACATCCCACAAAAAGACATGAATTCACATGCTGCAGAGAAGAGCTAAAGAGATGATGAGAAGGGCAAAGAGCCTGCATAGGCTCATAGGCTACAGTGAGAAAGGTGATAAATTCCTGGTTTGTTTACCCTTGAGAATAAATAAGGCTGAGAGGAAAGACTGCTCAATTTAGGACACTGTTAAACGAAGAAAGAAAAAGGAGAGAGGAAGAAAAATGACTATTTATTCTGACTGACAATGTTAACATTCAAGGAGTAGGGCACACAGTAGTTCTGCTGGTGAGTATCACTGAGATCACATCCAAGCTGTAAATTGGCTGGCAGCAATAGGGCAAAGAAAGTAAAGGGAAAAGTGAATAGATTAATGTATTGATTTCCACGTTCTTCTTGAAGGAAAGGTAACCAATTACTCCTTTTACTGAAAGGAGGCAAAAAGCTTGGGGAGAGCAAGACATCAACAGACCTTTTTTATACACTAATCTTCAAAGACTTATGGATATACTCAGAACTCAGAAGCCAATGAAATAGGAAAACAATTCCCACTGATCTGAGCATGTTTTGGGAAACTTTGAAAGTTAAAAAATAAAAGTTAGGCATTAAACTTCTTAAAACTTCCCCAAGCTAGAGCTCAGCAATTAAAAGAAAAAATTAAAATAATGGGACTCGTGATCATTTCCTGTACTTCAGCGATTGAATCTAAGGCGAAGTAGATATGCTAAGGACTTCAAGATTTTTTAGAGTGGCATTCATTGGCTACCAAGAATTGTAACAAGTCAGCTCCATATTTTAATCTCTTACTGGTATACAAAGCAATCTGAATTTAATTCTAAAGCAAGCTTTTATCTTTAAATCTGAAGAATTTCTAACTTTTAAAAAAACAATGATGTCTTACTCTTTCATTTAACGAGTCCAAAAAGCTCAAAGTCCAGTGTTGTCCTTACCCTCTCCTGAAAATTTCTGTGAGTGGTACCAGACAGGCAAGATAGCACATTTTGATATAAATTTGAGATTTCTGCCAGTGAAAGAAAGCATCATAGCACCAAGCATGATCTCATCTCTCCCATCACACACTAATCCACACTACTGATATTTCATAAATCCTCAGTGTCTCAAGTGAAGGTAATATGTTCATGAATGTAATAAAAATAAAAGCATTCATTGTATAAAGACTCCCCCTGCAAGAGTCAGAATGAAGAAGAATAAAGAGAATTCTTCCTCACTTACCAATCTGAGCCATCTGAGCAATGTCACAAAACCTAATACAACTATCTATAAAATACAGCCCTTTCTATTTTTTTTTCATGCTGCACCACTCTTAACAGACCATGAAGTCATACCAGGCTAATTTATATAATGAAAACTTCCCAGTGCAGATTGAAATGCATCATACAGTCATATTGCACTTAAATGCCAATAGTCTGCATTTAATTAATAGGAAATTTGGAAAATTCATGACAGGTGTCTTAGCTGTCAGTCTCTTCACCATCATGACAGGGAAGTTCAGTTCCTGTACTTGGTCTCCCTTCAGTCCCTTAGCTAAGTCTAAATACTTCACTTCTATCCTGGTGGCAAAATTATCCGGATATCTGCTGCAAGTCTCCTTTTTTTGGGAAGACGAGCCATAGCACATGACAAAAAACTAAGCAAACTTGACTTACTGCAAAGCAACTGATGTGCAAAGAACTGTATTTTCACTTGGACTTAGTTGAAATTAATTTACAAGCTGAGTAGTACCCTGTCTGGGACATCAGACAGATCTTCATAGATATTCCATTTGCAGGTCCTCCATCTCAAAGCACTACAGCAACTGCCTTTGGAAAGAGGGTCAGTGTTACTGAAACTTCTGGGCTCTTCCTAACTATTGTGCTTCTTTCAGCAGCTATGCTCCTGCCCAGCTGCTGTAAGAAATACAGCAGAATGCAAAAATGAGAAAATTCTAACTTGCTCATCTGGAAAATCTATCTAATGAGTGAAATAACTATAGAAAAGGTCTAAAATAGGGATAAATATCTTGTTTCCTAAACCCATCTGTTGTAAATCCTGTCAGAAATCTTTTCAAAAGGTTATAAATAATCTATTTTAGAAACAGGCAACACATTTATTCCTAGCAGCAAATTCAAACAGGATGAGTAATCTGGCATAGAGCTTTTAAATTCACCAGCTGCCACCCACCTCGGGCAGCACCATACCTCATTTTATCTGTGTAGTATGAACCATTTGTTAATAAGTGCTTGAACCAAAGACAGTCATTGGTAATCCCACTCTGGAATTTTCCACTCAAACTGAAATTAAAATAAAAATATCACACCTAACACAGTACAAATATTTGAAACAGGCAAAAATTGAGTAGAAAATGAAAATCATTCTGTTTGCAACAAGAAATACAAATCTAAACCAATTATATTGAAATTAAATATAGAGAAAATATATTTCTCTATTCTGCACTGGAAAAAAAATTGTTTGGTCTTCTTTAAAACCTAATAAAGACAAAACATGTCTGCTTTGAACTGGAGACAGTGATGGAAGATAGAAGTACCCAGATAATTCTCTGGTCATGAAAGAATATGAACTTTTAAGTGCTTCCCTGCACTTAAACGTATACATAAATATACAAACATACTTCTGTTAAAATGTCATCCTCCTAGAAAGCTGTGAGTTAATTACATGAAGTAGTGTTTTCTTTAGCTTCCTTTAGATAAGGAAAGGTATTTTTGCTCTGCATTCCAGTTAATTTACTGAACAAAAAAAAATGCTACAAGAGTTGACTCACCATTCTTGTTAAATTACTATTTTAATAGAAGTCTACTTGGGTTTCTTGGTGGAGAGGGAAGTTACTTTGGTTTGTCTTACCAGACTTTAAATTTTGAAAAAAAACAGGAAGGGTAGCAACCTTCTTTGCCTATTCTTGAATGAAATACAGCTATGAACTGCAGAAATTAGTTTTATTTCATTACTTAAGCAAAAAAGCCAATACAGGCACATGTTATCACTGTCTTTCTAAAGATATATGATGAGACAAGAGTGACTGACTCTGACCTGCTTACACACAGCAATCCCCACATACACTTGCATGGGAGTTCTATGTCAAACATCTTCAGGGTTAGACTTATTTACTCAACAATCCTCTCACAAGTCACAAAGACTATCACTAAATTAAATAATTTGATAAAGACCATATGCCCATCTAGTAGTTATTTCAAGATCAACCATTCTAACTTTAGTTTCCTGGATAAATTCTGTAGAAGAATAAATTTCTTTGCCACAGTTGTTCTCTTTCAACAAAATAAAATAACCTAGCAGGGAATATGTGGAATTGACCACTGCATGATCACACAATCATATACTTGGACATAAAGTAACTTGAGACCAAGACCTGCTATATAAGCTTTGGAGATGGAATCAGGGATGACTCAATGGCCTGAAAAATCTTAAAAAAGAATCAGTGCTGTGAAATGAGACCCTATCAACACTGCTGAAACCTATGATTTTCTTGTGAATCTCCAGTCATTTATTTTATGTAGTTTTCACAGAGCTTGAAACAGTCTCCACTTTTTTTTTCCTTGCCTGTCTTTTAAGAGTCAGCAAAGTGAAAAAATATATCTACAAGCAAAATACTTTTAATCTTGTGGCATTTCTTAGTGAATGAAGAAGCACACTAAATTCACACCCCATTTTCTAGGCAACAGAAAATTTTCTCCCGAGTTTACTGCAGTTTTACACTTCTGCAACTCCTGGGAATGAATTACTTGAGAACCAGCCTAATGCCAAAATAATACAGTAGTGATTTGGTTTTAAAGCTTGTATCAAAATCCCAGATGGAGAAGAGTAAATTTCTATTCTGCACAGGGAATTCTCCAAGGTGTGGATAAGCCATGCTGTGACTGTGGAGGTATTTGGCTTGGTTCCACGGATGTTAGTTCAAGAGAGTTAATAAGATGGGATCACCCTAGTTCTGGAAACAGAGGCTGAACCTGGATTCTATCTTTAAATTACTCCAATCTTCCTTCCTCCAAACTCAGAACAGTGAAGAGCTGAGATGAATTCAAACTCACAAACTTTAGTCAAACACATACCTAACAAAAGTTTTGACTAAGTACATAAAGACCAAACCCCTTATCAATCTCCATAAACACCGCTACTGACTTTTTACACTAATCAAAAAAAATCAGAGTAACCATATTATTATTCTAGAAGATACATTTAAGTACAAACTACAAATATCAGAGGAGCAAAACAGCTCATTAAACTAAATCCATGTAGGCACAGGGTAAATATTCATGAAAGAAAATGGAATTGTACGTTCGGGATATTTCTGAACACCAGAAGTGAATTTTAGCTACTGACAGTTGCAAATTTTCCATTATCCTCAATAAGATTTTTATGCGTTTACAGAATTTCAAAGGCACAGGAAATAATAACATTTTTAGTGTGAGAATAAAAAAAACCTAGAGGTTGTTCAAAACAGTCTGCATCCTATACAGTGCACTCCAAATTGCACTCCAAGATGACCCAAGGGCAGGAATCAGTGATGAACTTCCTCAGCAAGGACAGAAATCTACTCCATCCCCTCTTCAATTTCAGTACTTCTTCATTTCAGAACTCTTTGAACAATACAAGAAAGACAGGACATGCAAAGCTTGTGGTGCTTTTACTGCTCTGCAGGAAAAGCAGGATGAGCTGATTGTTTAGGGCCTGGGAGAAGCTCACCAAAGCCAACACAATCCTTTCTGTTGATTTCAGTGGCTTTTACACCAGGCCCAAAACCAGACCAATAAAAACACCTAAATGAAGGATCGTGGCTTGGTATTGGCACACCCACCTTGTTTCACTGATCAGTACTTGCTGGTGATTTGGCAAATGTGCTTGCACATGACACAGAAGGAGATACAACGTTTGGAAATAGCACTTTGTCAGACAAAACCGCTTGCCTGGTGTTAGACAGATACAACTATTAAGCGCTGGCTGCTTATTCCAGCCAGTGAAATGCTGTTGCAAATGAAAGATGAAGCATTGCATGAAGCCATGCTAAAATGGATAGAAGGATGGTTACTTACCAACGGGGCGAGCTGTTGACATTACAATGGTGTAGTGAGAACATAAAAAGGAAATTAAAAAAAGAAAAGAATATCTGTCAGAATGCATGACGTGTAATGTTACTTTCCATTATGGATGCTACCATGACTGCTAACCCCTCAAATGGCAGCCTAAGTCAAATGTTCACTGCAGTTACTGTTTAGCCATGTGACACTATCACCCCATTTACTTGAGCATAGCATCTGAACAAGCTGACTGGAACCACTCTCTGAGAAACATTTTTATTATCTTCGCATGCCATCATCAAGTACCATTGTTAATGCCTGATAAAAGAAAAATTGCATTGCATTAGCACAAACTTTTAGATCCCAATGAACACATCAATTTAAGCCTCACACTGCCTAATATCTTGCAAGGCTTTTGCTTTCTGAGTCAAATACCAACTGAATTTTAAGCACGACCAGTCAGTACAGCAGTAAGGGCTAGAGAAAGCCCAGGACAGTTTTTCTTATTCAATAATGGGCATGAAAGCTTACAGCACAGTGCTTTTTCATCACTGACAGTGCTGATGAAAATATAACAAATGGGCTGAAATGGCCACAGGGATTTCAACCCAGAATCTCCCAAATTACTGCTTAGGTAACTTCTGCCTCCTAAAAAATTGCTGTTAAATGATTGACAGGTTAATACTGTTTCAGGCTGATACAGAGATTGAAAGTTGCCGCTGCAACAAGTGATTTCTTGGTTATAGCAACAGACTTCATTATACTTGTGCTGGGGAAGAGAGCTGTCAGTCCCTCTGCTAATAAAATATAGACATCTCTTTCAGAAGAGCTGAAAATTTGGACGTGAAATTGACTCCAGGTTGCATCTGTGTAGGCAAAGCTTCCCTTATTTTATCAGCAGCAATAATTACACATTTCTGAGCAATGGCACAATTTTTTTTTTTTTTTTTTTTTTTTTTTTTTTTTTTTTTTTTTTTTTTTAATAAAAAAATATTACCAGCCCTCTGTGTTTGTGTGCATGCTAGGGTCAAATGTAAAACACGCAAATTCAGAGGTAACAGAGCTTTTAAGGGCCTTCTTAGCTCTCAACCTTTCCATTACTCTGTTCCCATTTCATTTAACTGTGTCTAGTCTGCCATTCTCACCCATCATCTATTGGAACAATTTTTGGCTTCCAGTATTACGGACATATTCCTTCTTCTGCAGAAAGATGAGGTGTAAGAGTGATATGCATCTTCCCAAGAGAGAAGATGGAGTCTGGGTCACAGAACTCAGATTCTGCTGTTGTTTGTGACAGTGTAATGCAACTTTCCTGACTGCATCCCCATCCTCTGGTTTAAGAAGATGGAGCTGTGAATGAGGGAGGTAAGGATTACATTGTTGTTGTCAGGTGTGCAGATGGAACTACATGACATCTGCAAGGTCCAAGACATGCTCAAGGTAAATTTTGTAATGCTAAGTGGTTTTGCTCCTTTACATGACATGGTAAAACCAGTGTCAGACAACACTGTTAATTAAGAATTTACAATTAATGCTTTCTCCAATTAAGAAGGCCCTTGTTCATCATCCCTTTAAAGTCAATGGGAGATTTCCCTATCCTTCGTTTTCACAAAATTCAGAGTAACAGCTTTCTCCAATGATTTTCTTGGTTTTTCATTTTCTGTCATATCCTGAAACATGTAGTATGTTTCTAATATCATGGCTTCCTTTGTATTGAATATACATTATGTATTTGACTGTAAATGACAAATCCAGGGGAAAAATACACAAGATAATGAAAACATGCTTTTACTAGGGGAAAATCTATTAAATTACACATTTCCTTGAGTTTTTTTCCCTTTAATTTCATTGGATTCAAGCTTCAGTAATTTCAAAGGATTTTTTTCTGGGTTCTAGCTATTGTTTACATTACAAATCAGGGTAGCAAATCCAAAAGGCTTGCTCCAGTAATGCACACAGTGGACACAGGAGTGTTTAAAGGCCAGGGAATTGGTTACCAGAATTACTGGACACTGTGATCCTGCCTGTGACAAAGGAACAGAGTGAGACTGTTTCTGGGAGTTGGCTGCAGTAACGAATTTTCCCATTCTGCAAAAGGGAAGAGCAATCTCCTACACACCTGTTTCTTCAACTGAAAATGGGAAGAGCCATATTGTCACTAAAGTGAACACTGAGATAATATTTCAACAGATTATCACAACACTCTCGTTTCTTTGTTACATACTAACATCTCTCCCCCTACAAAGCCACTCATTTGCTTTTTTTTTTTTTTTTCCTTTGAATTCAGCAAATTAAACTGAACTGTGTCCATGCATTAAATGGATGGAAATGGAAGCTGGCCTCTTGGGTCAGTTGACCCCAGTTCTAATAAAGCAATCCATTGAGACTTTGAACATTTGATTTAATGTGTATGAAAAGAGGAGGACAGATAAAGCTAAAAATGTTTTTATTAACCTTTCACAGCTTTACTGAAAACTGTCAGCATGCACCACTAAACTGTGAAATAGTGTCTGCATGATATCCATTGTGCCAAATTTCTGCTTATCTTTTGGAATGAAGTAATAACTATTATATTCTATTTACTCAAATAGAAATATTAGCTCACAACTTTTTCTCTCCCCATAATCTTTAGCATGTCTATATCTACTGTCACAAAAGATATTTTGGCAACTCATTATTCCACTAGCCTTAAAACCTCCTTACCAAATCAAAGAGCAGCACATAAACAGTGAGTGGATACTAGAGAGCACAAATATTTTAGGAGAGAATAATTAGTTGTTACCTTGTAATACTTACAAAATTTAATTAGGATTTTCTCTTTCCTTTGGCTATGGTTTATTTTTTGGATAAAGGGTAGTGGTAGAGAGCTTAATTATAGCAGAGCTAATCCCATAATAATATTATCTGTACTATGTTTGTCATTAATAAATATAGTCACTCTACTCCTTATACTTCTTAGAGAAAGAAACGTGACTAATAGCCTGAACTGATGGCTCACATGTTAATGTCTGTGCCCACGGTTATGTAGTGCTTGCTTATGCATATATGCATCTGCTCTTCCATAAAAACACATTGGGACAGGACTTTAACTGCAGGGGGATCCTATCCCACTGAAATCAATTAAAATTTTGCACGAGGTATCAACGGGACCAGGATTTCACCCGCGCTGCGAATCAGTGCGGCAGCCACCATCGCAAAGGGAGTGTGGAGCCCAAAGCGTGGCAGGGAAGGACGTGGTCCATCTCATCCCAAAGTAATTATCCATGTGGGACACAGGCCCTGCCCCTGTGGGGACACTCACCTCGCACGGTGAGCGTGGCAGAGGCTTCCACTTTTCCAACACGGTTCTCAGCAATGCAGGTGTAGGTGCCCTCATCTGTGCTCATGGCTTTCTTAATGCGCAGGGTGTAGTCGTCCTTGATGTCATACCTGTGGCACAGCAAAAGAGTGAAAACTCTTTTTGTGGGAAGCAGAAATGAACAAAACTATCACCTGGAAAACACCAGTCTGAATCTATCTTGGAGCCAGCTTTGTAAGATAAAGTATTATCCAGCATTAGATAATTCCATGAAGCATTAATCTCCGTGACATTTTTATTGCACTCTGCATTAGTTAGAAACTTTACATAGAATTAGTATTGCTATGTTCAGTATTAGGGCTTTATTAATAATATAATTCACTTTGTCCTTGATCTAGAGCAATAAGATAAAATTAAGGTATCAGACATCAGTTATCAATATATGACAGCTCAGGTTTATCATACCTTTAACTATGTGAGCCACGTTTTACCTTTTGCTGATTTGAAAATTTCCTTTTATATACAGTTTTCCCTTACAGCAGCAATCCCTTAGAGAATGGTGAGCATGCTGATAGGATCCCACACTACCCAATTGCAAACAATAAAAAATATATTCAAGCTCTGGAAGGTGACATTTATTGAAGAGGCACATTAAAGCAGATTTATCAATTTCACAGAAATACAACAAAACCATTCAATAAGGGTGGACAATGACATTTTCTCTTTCTTAAAAGAAATTAGAAACAAGTCAATAGTGCTATGTCCATTTCTTTGTTTCTACTGTTGAAATAATTCTAAAACTATGAGGATGTATAAAACTTAATTAATACAACGTACTCCAACATGCAGTGAACATTTGTTCTCAAGGCATTTAGATTGATTATACCCAGAAAAATATTTTCAGTTAAATTGTTATTATCCTGCAGAAGTCATGGTTAAAAAGTATTTTAGGCACTGATCCAAAACTCATTAAAGTCAACAGGAGATTTCATGTTGTATAAAATGTCTTTGCTTCCCAAATCAAGAAAACCCTGGTGATCAGGACAGATACTTTATCCTTTAAATATTATTTTGTTAAATTATTTTCAACAACATTTCTTCTTGATATAATACATTAAGTCACCTTGAATCGAGACTTGGCTTCAGATTCACATGTATCAGTGAAATAGGAACAAGAAACTAAAGACAGATCTAGACTTCAGGCGGTGTCAATACTATTTCTCACTGTATACAGAGTCATGACACAATTTTAGAAGGACTCACTAACTTTCTGTTTTCTTACTCATTTTACTTTACTGTTACGCAGTAAACGCCTTATAGACTTGTACAGGAAACACATTGAAATCATATGGATGAATAAGGATGCAATGCAACAAATCAGAGGAATGTTGTCAGGCTCTATGAGCATTTTTTGATCCTTTGGAAACATTAAACATAACTTTTAAACTTTTTTTTGTGTACCTAATGTACATTGCTATTGGATCCTTTAGTACAGGTTTGTACAGAGAGCACCATGTGCTAACAGACTTCAAAGCATCTTAACTCAAAGATCCCATATGGTGAAACATTTAAATTTCTGTTAGGTCTAACTAAAGCTCACAACATCAATTAGAGCATTCCTAGCAATTTCAAGAACATGGAGCAGTCAAGACATCTTTTCACAGTCACCACAACACAACTTCTTTCTATATTCAGTGGGTCCACTCTATTAATTAGCAAGAAATAATTTAATAAAGATGAATTTGAGGCTAACCATTCTGTTAGAGTTAACATAAACACATTTAATACCTATTTCCTTAGGAGTTACACTTAATTGTATGTATATGCAGTACCTCAGATTTAACTGATTAATAAGAGATAACACCAAGGGGAAGAATAAGTAAGTAGATGCCATGGCAAACTTTAGAACAAACTTGTAGGGATAATTTTTTTGCCAGCAGAGTGCCATTGGTAGTGGTGAGGAGGCAGGTAGTTATGATGTTAAAGAACCTAATATGCACTTTCTGGAGAACTACACATCTATTACAACTGCATTCAACAGCCACATGCAGCTAAACACCATTTCTTCTAGACTGCTCACAAATTATGTCATTTTGCACGCTGTGCTGCATTAGTCAATGGCAAATAAAAATCACTGTTTTCATAAGACAGAAAAGGCAAATTGTCCCCTTTAAAAATCTCAAGAATATGACAACATTATCCCACAATGATGGAGCAGTTATTTGTCTTTGGTGATTACAGAGTTGTAGACAAGAGCAAATGCTTATTTTCTTGACATGAGGCCAGCTCTAGGAGATGGAAAATATAAATTTGTATTCAGCTCCTGTGTGATGAGAAAACTAAGTTCAGTTGTAATATAAATATGAATTGGGTACCGGAATCATTGCTATAAAGCTGGGTAACAATTAGCCATCTATGTAATTGATTTTTTTTTTATTCATACAACAAGATAACATCCCCGTGTTTCACTTAACGCTGCCGAGAACAAAACAGGCAGGCAGCAGGACTGTATCTGAGAGAGGAGCTGCCTGAAGTGGGATGCAGGCAGGCTGGGACAGGGAGCTGCAGCGTGCTGTGGGCTGCAGCTGACTCACTCTGCTTCCTGTCACGGATGTGCTGGTGCCGGCATGCCAGCCAGCTGCCTCCGAGGCTCCGGCAGCCTTTATCCCCGCACCTGCCAATCACGCACATTGTGCCAAGGCTGCTGGGCGCAGGAGCCAGCTGCATGGCATGCCAGGACGCGGGGTGGTGGGTACAGCCATCAGCCCCCGCTTGGGCCACCAAACGGAGGGTGGCGTGAACATGTCACTGTCATGGCCCAGCTAACAATTACTTCAAGGACAGGTTCATCTCTCCCAGTCTGCTGCTCCAACAGGCCATACTTTTGGACCACCCTAACAGGACATGCCATCTAGCAATTAGATTCATACATGGACGGACCCGTGGGGCCCTAGAACCATCTGCTGTTCTGCAGTTCTGATATGCTGCCCGTCAGTCATCTGTTCCACCCGCACCGTCCCCAGAAGTCACCACAGTTCGGTGAAGAGCTTTGGCAGATGAAGCAGACAGGAAGGAGAAAGGAGGAAAACTGGCTTTTAGCCTGACCCACAGCAGCACAAACAAAATAACAAGGAGTGAAGACTTAATATCTTTCGAATTTCTCAAGCATCCACCTGCTCAGCCTTGTCTCCTCTCTGTCCTAGAGCCTCAAATCTCCATAGCAAGTTGCTTTCACCTCATTTTCAGTGGAAGTTCACTCTCATCTGAATTAGTGCTTCTGATCACTTGGGAATGAGGATCAGGGTCCTCTCTGCTAATACCAATCACAGGATTGTGTTTACCAGGCTCCTGGATTGACAATGGAATGGCAGGAAACCAGGGTGCAGTGGTTAAATTGCTCCCTAACATTGCCAGTACATGAAGAAGGCTATGTCTTCAAAATATGTGCAGTGTTAAGAAACAACTTGTGACACATTGCCCAAATATTGCTGATTCCTAGCCAATTAATGCAGCATTGAGCTAAAACCACAGGGCGTCAGACATCAGTTTCACATGTTTATGGCCATCTAATTGATTTTAAGTACTTCTCTTTGTTAAACAAAAGGTGCTTAACCTTTTGGTTCAGCTTAGACTTCAGCCATCAGACTGAGCTGGGAGAGATCTTTTAAACACCCACTCAGTTTGTGCCAGATATAAACCAGCCACTTTTGGGCACCATGTTACATAATTTCTGTTCTACAAGTAATAGAGCAGCTCTGCCTTTAATTAAGCGAAAAGGAAGGGGTTGGCAGGAGACTGGCAAAGAAAAAAGAGAGAAACAAGAGGCACATGAGAAAACACTGATGGTAAGGAAATTCTAATAGAAATTGGGTGATTTTGAGTGAAATCTGGCAGTCTCTGGCACATATGAATGCATTCATTGTTGCTAGTTCTGATTAATGACAGTCGTACAATAGTGTGCTGACAGTCACTGCCATACAGACACAATTTTTTTTTTGATATGAAACACTGCTGAAAATGCAACCCAATCAGATTTGGCCCCTGAACAACATGTGCTATCATCACTGTACTGTGAATTGAGATTGATTGGTAACCAGCTGTGACAAAGTGGGAAAAAGAGCCTTGTCTTTTTCAAGACAAGAAAAGAAGAAAAATAAAAAACTGAATTGTGTCAAAACCATTACCATCTGCTCAGCCAAACAGCAAATAAAACAAAACACATTAACTGTTTTTAAGTATCACAAATTAATGTACTGAGGTTGAATTCATGTGTTAACTTAAGCATCTAAGAATAAACTTGAATTGAACTGGTTTTGTCACAGTTGGAATTTCTTTCCGCACATTTGAAAATGTATCTGTTCATACTCAGCCATCAATCTTCCTCATTATTATCAAATAAAAAATAAAGTGAGAAAAATTTACTGAAGATTTAGAGAATTAATTTAGAGAAATTTAACAATAATTTTTGGGTTTTTTGCATTTGATATAAATTTTCCACAGTTTTTCCCAGAACCTCTAGTTTCCATACTTTCAAAAATGTGCATGCAGCTATACATAAAGAAAATGCACTTCTTTTGTTTTTAACATGCACAGATAGCAAAAATGCATCTGCAGCTGGAGTCATTACATTCCTAAATATCCAAGAAGGCCTAACTGGTAGTACAAGGATGTACTTGCTTTAGCAATGTAATTTAAACTTCACAGAATGCACTGCTGAACTCAACAAATCCAACTCTGAAAGTCTTATTTCTTGCTAAAGGGATATTGCATGAGGAAAAAGTCACATCTAAACTGTTAAAGACTGATGCCACTGGCCTCAAAAAATTTGCATTAATTTTTACCAGGTATCTATTTTCATCTAAAACATTCTTAAAAATATTAAATAATAAATTAGAATCTTTGCATGTGCACATTGTAGGCTTGCCTTTTTTTTTTTTTTTTTTTAAGAGATGGCACAAAAATGACTTGGCTCTATTTTCTTTTGCCTGTTTGCCAGACTATTTTGCAGAACATGCACAAAGCCTCAAGATTGCTCATAACATCGATGATTAGGGAGCCCAAATAGAGACATGCTACTGGCCAAAACCAGGGTAAACAGGAGGCATTTAAGGAGGCTTAAGCTTCTGTCTCCAGTTCTGCTTTGTGGGGCTGGCACTTCAGCTCCCAGCATAGTGCCACAGCTTTTCACTGGCTCCTGCACTCCCTGTGCCAGATGGAGGGAGCCAGAGGGAAGCTGCAGTGAGATGGGAAGTGTGAGCTGTTACCTGCTTCAGGCTTGTGTGATCCAGCAGCAGAAGGGAGAGCCTCCATGCCCACTGGCAATGCATATCTGACACAAGCTGAGTTTTTTTCACTTGTATCTCATGCATTGGTAAGTGGAAGAAGAAAGAAGCCCAAACCTATGTGGGTAACAGCTTTCTGGGGGAAAGATACAGGAGTGTCAGGTTTTCTTTCTCTAGCAAAACCTGAATCAGCGACAGTCATGGATATATTTGTGTGCACTGGTCTCAAATTACTCTGTTGTGCCCCTGAAATCAAAAACCTGCTTTTTGCTGGGTGGCTCTAAGACACTGCTTACAGCCATGATAAATTGAGCTACCAGGGAGCTATCTCCAAGGTGCTGACAGGATGGCTGCTTCTCACATCTACATGTCCAGATACTCATTTATTTTTTGGTTCTGCCACTCATGCCAGAGAAAGGTAGAAGACAATGTTATATTACTTCGAATTTCTTTGTGTGATGCATATTTGCAAGCTGTCATATGAAAGGGTTTCTATAGTCCGTATTTCCTTACTCTGAACAACAAACCAGGAAAAGAGCTGTGTGACACAGCCACTAGTCACTATTGTGATTTTTCTTCAATTATGCTGACGCAGGTTCTGCTTTAGTCCAAAACCTCTTATGGGTTGTGATCAGCAGATTATTCTATCTGTTAAGCACTCTCAGTTGCAATAATGTAAAACAGGAATCCACACTGCACTGTTTTAAAGCAAGGCATTCAATAAAATGGTCTAAACCTCATAAAATATGTGTACAGCTGTTACAGTTACTGGGCCAACATGGGGAAACCATACCT
Source organism: Acrocephalus scirpaceus scirpaceus (assembly GCA_910950805.1). Lineage (NCBI taxonomy): Eukaryota > Metazoa > Chordata > Aves > Passeriformes > Sylviidae > Acrocephalus > Acrocephalus scirpaceus. The sequence goes on from OU383774.1 coordinate 9,710,545, forward strand.
GTGTCCAAGGAAATAGTGTTTTCCAAATTATCTGGAAGCATTACACTCCACAGCACTGCTCTTACATGCAAACAGACAGGCGTGACTACACATAAAAATGTGTAGCCTCTTACAAAATCAGGAGCCATGTGCTCAGAAGAGAACCAAGAAGGAAAATTGAGACTGGTTTTTGATTCTCTTTGAAATAATTTGGAAACAAACAGCAGCTAAGAACAAAACATATGTCTGGGAATCAATGACTCAGTAAATCCTATCTAAATTATGTAGGTTCCATCCTTTACCTCTACATCTCTGTTAGCACGTGGAAGTGCACTCATAGGGAATTACCACATGATAATTACCAAAAATGGGCTCCTGATTTGATTTTAGTTCCAGATAGACCTCCACATTTCAGAAGCTGGAGCATTGGTGAACGTATGATCTAAGAGACTTTGTAATCACTTGGCATGGAGACCTATCCTCCCATCACCATGAGTAGTCCTTTTCCTCACTGATGAGACACATTTGTCAGGCACTTGGGGAGATTTACATTATTAATGCCTATGTCATAAAGTCATCCCTTCAGAAAAGAACCCTTGATGCTCAGAGTTCTCTGGTTTCGTCCATTTCAGCTTTTGAAAAATTGAAATGTTACTGCAAGGACTGGAACGAAGTAGGAAGATCTGAGCCCAGACTGGCATCATGCACCCACTAAACTTGGCTTGATGCATTTTTTTAACATGAGCACACAGATCATGAGTAGTTTGAAATAAACGGAATTTGTGTTTGCCTGTTTATTGTTATTTGCCTAAAGCACATGAAAGATTACTATAACTATTACTATACTATTGTCAGAGAAATGAAATATTTCCTAATCTGTATTTTGAATCAGTAACCAACCTTGAAGTGGTAATTAAAGATGAAGTCATGTTAATGTTGTAATGAAAGTGCCTTCAATACTGTAGTTGAGCCAGAAGTCATATTCTTAAAAAGTACATTTCGCTAGTTAAGCAATTATCAACATAGAACTTATTGAGAAGATCTTGAAATAATTTTTAGGCTTAAAACTTTACCATTAAAGTATTTACACTGAAGTGTAAGTTAATTTATTGTTAACTCAGATGACAAGTTTTGTATCCCATGAAGAAATGGAATGTGTTAAAGGAGAAGAAATCCCTGCAGGCCAGACATTCCAGTAGCATCAGTGGTTAGAGCTCTTACTCCCACTTGAAGATAACTAACAGCTTCCTCCTCCCTGTTTTCCTGAGGCTTTAATGGAAAAAAATGCATAGTTAATGATCTTTACTTTTTAATTCTATGATTTTAATGGTTAATAAACTGATAATAGAAAGAAGGCTACCTTAATATTCTAAAATTTATAAATACAGAATACAAACCATGTGATTACCAAGCTTTTAATTAATGCATTTTTCTTTTTTTGATACTAAAGAAATATTTCAGCACTAGTAGGAGTATTTTGAATGAAATTCTACATTAAATTTCACTGTGTCCTTCCTGCAAGACTATTTTTTTACTGCAGCCTTCTTTGAGTGGAAAATGCAGATAAAACCACATTAGAGGCTGCTACAACTGGCATTAAATTTTGTTTCTGAACTCTTCTAGTGACTTCATTAATGCTCTGAACTATTTTAGGCTGCAAAATAAGAAAGAATAAAAAGAAATAATAACATTCTCCTGTGACAATACTGTTTCTAGTGCGCTGTCAGTGATCACTTCATAGATCACCAATAGTTCACACAGCATAAAAAGAAAACATGCAGGCAGGAGTGCTAGTTGACACAATTCCTTTATGGTTGCTGTCCATGGAGTTGTAAAGCTATTTTTCCAACCTTGACCCTTATGTAAGCAACTGGAGAGTATTTTCATGAATCTGCAAACAGACTGGCTGAAACAATAGCTCTTCTTCAGCTCTGGGGTGAGAACTGACACTTAACATGAAGCCAATTTAAATGTCAACATTATTAACTGTTTCTCTGCTGATCAGTCTAGCAGAGCCACACATCTACCACTTCTGCTCACAGCATTTAATATTTTAGACAAATGAAATGGCAGGCAACTCCTGGGTTAGACTGTAAACCTCTGGGGGAACTGTGGGACGATGCAATTATAGGACTTTATTCAATGTCAGGTTTTGAGGGATTTAAAACGTAAAAAAGTGCTCTCATTTACACATTCACTTGGGCATGTACTCCTCATATGACTGTACGGAATATGTTTCCACTTGCAGAGCAGTAAGAGATCCATGACAGGCAAAATAGCAATCAGACAAAAGGGATACTCAACTGAAAGTACTACAAGAGGGAGCACCCCACCATCACTGGGGTACATCATCTTGATGCTCTATACAAAAAAAATTAACTAACCTCTGCCTCCATTTACCTCTCATCATCTCTCTATCTCTAAATGGTATCTCTGGTTTTACAGAAGTTTTACCTCAAATGGTTCAGTACAACAGCTGAAAAGATGCTTATGCTGCACTTGGCTGAGATCTGCCAGTATTCACTTGTACCCCACGGACTCTGCAAGTTACAGAGCAGCTCTCTCTGTGCCAAACATCTACAACAACATCTTCTGCAAACCTCCTCTTCTGCCTCCAGATGTATGTAAGGATACAAGTACCATGTTAAACCTCTGTCTTTCACTCTCTCTTTTTGACAAGCTATTAAGAACATCCAATCTTCTCCCCTATGCTCCTCATAAAGGGACTAATCTCTCCTTAATGCTTTAGCTTAAGGAAAAAAAAGATGGGCATGCAAATCATACAGGATCTAACCAGAGATGACAAATGGTACATGCGATATAGCTAATACGAAAAACATCCTTTTCCCCCGACCCTTTATTTAAAACCGTTAATTGTTATTAATTGCAATAGAAATTTGGTGATGTAACCAAAGATTATATTCATTACACTACTAAAACACACTCTTTAATTAATTTTCAATACACATTAGACTGCATTTTGTTACAATCTGCACAGATATTAACTCGAACAAAGCACACAGCGCTGTAGTGTTATTAACTCATATTTCATTGAAAGGTCATTCTCCCCTGGTTGTATCTAGAGGGGGCTGGAGTTAAATACCTCAATATCCAATCCACAGAATAAAAATGGAATTACGGAACACCACTGTTTATTCTTAAAAGTTGTCTCTCTTGCTTACAAAGCCTCATCTTGTGGTCATGGATGTGGTGGGTATGTGCAAGGTGCCCACCAAGGCTCTCATGAGAGAGTAACAGCTCTGCAGACATCAAGGTCAGTGAAGAAGGAGGGGAGGAGGAACTCCAGGCACGGGAGCAAACTCCTCTCCCTGAGGAGGAAGAAGTGGCAGAGACAAGGCGTGATGAACTGACCACGACCCCCTTTCCCTGTTCAGGAAGAAGGTGGGGGAGGGTGGTTTTAAGATGTGGTTCTATTTCTCATTATTCTATTCTGATTAGATTGATAATAAATTGAACTAATTTTTCTCCAGGTTGAGTCTGTTTTGCCCACGACACTAATTGATGAGTGATCTCTCCCCATTCTTATCATGACCCATGAACCTTTCACTGTATTTTCTGCCCCCTTTCCAGCTGGGGAGGGAATAACAGAAAGGCTTTGGGGGACACTTGACATCCAGCCAGGGTCAACTCATCACAGTGGAGAAATACAAATGCAAAACTTCTCAGGCTATTAGGCTCTTTCTAGATCTCCTCTTTAAAAATCCAGCTTTTCTTAGTTCATTAGGTTTGCTTTCAGTTGTGTTTAAATCCATTTCAAAGATTTACATCTGGAAGACAGTAAGATTTTTTTAATATGCCATGTTACACTCCTAGTTTTGGGCTCACTAGAAGCCATGGAGGAAAGCAGTGAAATTATAGGTGTGCCTTTTCATTAAGTTTGATCAGAAGTGTGGCAGACAGCATTTCTGCCCAGACTATGCATATGCATAAAAAAAATGTGGCCAGTGTTAAAAACACAGCAAAACTAACACCTACACTGGCTTGTGCTGTTGCAGCTAACACATAGCTTAGACTACATTAACTCTGTGCTTTAAGAATGCTTACTCCCAAATAATTTTTAATGAACGTTCCTAATCTCCAGCAAATAGGAAAGCTTACCGTGCTGTTTTTGATTTTCACTGCTGAGTGTCACTGCTCAGTTTCATTTAATAACCTACAGTCTCTCAACACTTAGCAATACACCTTGTGTAAACTACACACCACTTTCCTTCTGAAGCACCACTCTTGGTTTTTCTGCCCACGCTCCCATTGCATGGGTGGCACATAAAACAAATACCTCTTCCTGCTGGTGCAGTTGCCACTTTTCATCTCTAGTACAATATCCATCTAATCAGACAGAGCCTGTAAATGTAACTTAAAAGAGCAGGTTATAATTTCATTAAATATGTATTTACTGAGCTAGAACAGCTGTTCTGGGCTGGAATGCAAAAAAAAGGCCTATGTGATTGCTACTCAGTCATTTTTAAGGCAACTGAAAAATACATTTGCTGAGCTAACCTCACTCTCCCAAAGAGCTGGCACTGCTAACTTCTTCTGTATAAAAGGTTTAAACAGTCATTATAGTGTGTCATAAATTTTGACTTGTAATTGAAAATCTCTTCACTTCCTAAAAAAAAAAAGTACTTATTACTTGCTATATAATTACAGACCATGCAGCTGCTCTCCTCGGCTTCACTAGGAAATTTGAAGACATGAAACACTGTACAAACCTTATTCAAATGTTATTAAATTGCTAGTCATAGATCTGCCACTCTCATACTGTAAGCTCTCAAATAATGTCATTTTCTTCCTGTTACCAGGACTAAAATGTAGATGAATGAAAAGTTGATTCAGGCCATATTGAGTTTCCTACCACACAGGAGACCATCAGCTCCTTGGAAGGAAAGTGTAATCTCTATTTCTGCTAAACAGACATCAGAGGGAAAGATACCTGAATATGTATCTGGAAAAAAAATTCAATGCATAAAGACAAATTTTATTTAATTTTCAGTAGGTCTTAATCATTATGCATGGCCACAATTATCTGAGTCACTTTGACACAATCTTTGTGCCACTTCCTTGTCTCACTTGTAGTGAGAAAAAACTCTATTCATGGAACAGTGAACTTCATATTGCAGCCAAAGGCATAGGACTGGTGACCCCTCAACATCCTGTTCACCTCCAGTAGTTTGACATGAGTCATACTTGATTAACTATTCCCCACCCTTTGTGTACTGGGGAGGCTGTGGTGTGAGGCTGAATTTTTAGAGCAATTAAAATAAAATATACACCATGTGCCTCTGCCTTTGATTCACAATGTATTTCAGTCTTGGGTCACTGATTTGAAGTGGACAGCTTCTGGAAAAAGGCTTTACATACCTCAGACTTCACACTGGATTTTGATTCTCTCTGTTGGTGCAGTATCAACATTTAGATCAACAAGATATTAATTTGCTGGGACCAATTTAGGTTCTAACAAGAATTTTAAGCACTGAGGAATATAAAAATATTATTTGTCACATTGGTGTAAAAGAACTATAAAAACAGTCATCATACATTACTCACACTACTGTTTTCACCTAGTATTTATAATTTCTTTAATTCCTGCCCAGTCAAACACAGAGGAGCTCCATGACACATATCAGTCTGAAATCTCAAGTCAGGGCAACAGGATGTTGGATAAGTAACTTCCTTTGACCACTAGTGAGACCAGTGTTTCCCAGGCATTTTAAAACTGCTACTCAAAGAGCCACTAAGGTTTTACATTCAAAATACAGACTATCCTAGTTGCTTTAGATCATCAGTTCAAAACAACTGAAATTGGGAATGAAGTTTTGCACCGTCAGAACAAACTGTCTATTCTCAGATTTGAAGCATGGTTATTTATATACTCCTGGGCAATTACACAGACAATTTGACAAACAGCCAAATTATTTTTTTATAAAGAGTCATGTTTCCAAATCATAGTAATTTCTTTAGAAGTTGGGTTGGGTTTTTTTTCTCATTTAATCCAATTGCAACTAGAGATGCTTAGAGTCCATCAGGGACATTTATAATTAGGACTTTAACAGCCTGAAATTATTTTCCAATTATTACTCAACACACCAATCGGTGCAGCAACACTGTTCACATTTGTCACCAGAAATCACTGGGATTACTTTTCTCTTTGCTTTCACATGGGCCACTAAAATTAAACTAAAACAAGGTAAAGGTGGAAAAAGAGACAAGGATTTCTGAAAGAGTATGGATCCTCTATCACTGATTCTGGCATTCACCAGGAGCAAATTACAGAAACAAAATGCATACAAAAATTCATTTTGTCCCACTTCGTTGTCACTGAACTAGATGATTTTGAAAGCTGAATCAACAATAGAAACATTGAAAAATCTGCAGTAATTGTTGAAACAGGTACCTACTATAATTGTCTTGCAATCTAGGGATGAAGCCAAAATGAAATTATTGAAAAAAACGAGAACAGACAGATGTGCAAAGAACATTGTTAGCTGTAGAAACAGGAAATTTATATTGAAAGTTGTAAGACAAATAGCTTAGAGATCTGCTCAGAAGTATTTATGCATGTAGAAAGAATAACAAAGGGAAGTCCTTGAGGGCTTTATATTTCATTGTAGATGTTAAAACACTTAAAATACAGGAGCTCAGAAGCTGAAAGATAATTTTTCTTCTACCAAAAAAAAAAAGCCCTCAATTTCAACAAGGAGGAATTATTTTGACATGCTTTCCTAATTTATAAAAGTTTGCTATCATAATTTTCTCATCCATCCATTCATTCAGACTATACCTGGGCAAATTTCTTTGCTGGTATTTAAAAAATCCAGAAAAAATAAATAGCTTTTGTTTCAGAAGTTCCAAGTTTATCTTCCTTGATTAAGCATCATGTAGCATGGTTTGGAGATGTCCAGTTCTTGGACAGTGAAGATATGCTTACATATCGTGCTATATAAATAAAAAAAATACAGAATAGAAAGCATACAATGCTAATTATCAGAGGCATTTGCCTCCAAAGTGCAGATGTTGGAGAAAAAGAAGGGCTATAGTCACTAAAAACATCTAACAGAAATGCAATCTAACCAAAGACACTGTGGGTTCATCATCTATTACTTCTGCTTATGAGACCTAGAAGCAGACATGATTTAAAACAGAAGTAGTGCAAAAGCAAGAATAAATCACAGAAATGCAATGTATTTACTGTGGACTACTCTACAATACATAGTCAAAGAGCAAGCAAAGAGAAAAATCCGTCCTGACATCCAAAAGTCTTCTCCTGAAAATAATATTTTGCATATTACATTCCCACACATCTGTAACTATAATAAGCGAAACAGCTATGTCACTTTTTAAATCTGTTTTAATTGTAAGAAAATGATGTTTTTAAAAGTACATATATTTATATACACACATATATATCTAACTTACATAGAAATCTTTTTTCTAGATTATGTATTTTTCCATTAGCGTATTCAACTGATGGAAAATATCAGCTATGGTGTGGGGGAAAAAAAGAAGAGGCACTATTCATGTCTACTGCTAAAATTAAAGCTGTGCAAAAATAAATCAGGACTAATAGTGCCAGAGGGACTTGTTGGGTTGTGGAGACCTGGGTTCTAATTTCTGTTCCCAGAGCTATTTCCAAGTTGAGATTTTTTAAATGAAATAATATTTCAGCATCAAAACAAGAAAGAGTTCCAGAAAATGAGGACCAAACACTGCTCCATTAGTTGAAAGGAGCCAAACTAATTTAAAACCCTTTTGCAGGAGAGACTCCCTTCCCCTGCTCACTAAAATTTTCTCCTCGTTTGTTCCAGACTAAATTAATCTTTCTTGAACACAGGGGGCCTGTTCCAGATTTCAACTCTGCTTTACACTTCTGCTAGTCTGGCTTTTTGTTTCCTCAAGAGGAAGGTTTCTCTCCAAGACTTAATAGACATGAACTGAGGAGCCAGCAAAGCCCACCACGCTCTGCTTGTAATTCACCTTGCCAGTGCAACAGAGCAACTTTCCTGCCAAGTTTTCTCCCTCTTGGTACCAGCACATCATTCTGAAGGCTACTATCACTATTACAGTCCTAAAACATCTTTACTGTCTCCAATAAATTCACTGAATACCCATGTGCTCACAACACCTACACATCACTTTTCTTTCCTCCACAGGAATCCATTACCTGGACAATTCACCCAGGTTGGGCTTCCCTGCACAGCTGCCTCTGGAGCAAGATTTGTAGTGCCAAAAGAGCATCAAAGTGAGAAATAAATCTTGGAGAAAACGTTAAAGAACCAAAAAAAAAGCCCTCAATAGCTCTTAGTAACAGGGATTGATTCCAGCATTGTGCAACAACTGAAATCTGAATGTGAACGTGGCTCTCACCTTCCTCTTGGTAAGTCTGCATCATCTTTCTTCCACCGGACTGTGGGTGTGGGATCCCCCTGCACCTGGCACCGGAAATCCACAGCCTCCTCCTCCAGCACCACTTGGTTAATCGGTCGCCTGAGAAACGTGGGCCGCTCTTGAAAGAGACATTAAAATTCCACAGTGAGTCAGAGGGCTGAAATGAACACTTTTTGACTTTTCAGCATCTCATTGCTTACCCATCCATCAAACAGAAAGGAGGCTGAGCTCCACAAATTCAGATAAGTGGAACTGATGATGTGCATAAAGAGCCAGGAAGAGGGCTTCCAGGCTGGAGAGACAGGGGCTGTCCCATCCCTCCCTCCAGCAAGAGCCACCCCAAGGCAGCCTGTGCCAGGACCCACCAGCCACCTGCCAGACAGTGGAGAGGCCCCTGAGGCTGTGCCCTTCCCTGGAAAAGCTGTGGCTCTGAAGGGCTGCACATCCAGAGCCTGAGCTGGGAGCTCCTGCTGCAGCAATGTATGAGGTGCCAATGGAGCCTGCCTGCCTTTGGCAGTGATCAATATCTTGATGCTTTGGAGGAAAACTTAAACTCTGTGTAATGCACCTCAGGCAACTGTGAACTGTCATGCACAGGACAGAGCTTCCCTGATCCCCATTGCCGACTTCACCATGGAAAACCAAATTAAGGTCTGAATAACAACCTCTGTTTACCCTTGTTATGTTAGGCTGCACGGCTACAAATAGTATTAATCACCATAATGTTGTACAGGCCTGCTTAAAATCCAGATGCAGAAGCACAATCTGATCTCAGTTATACTGGTACAAAATCCAAGTACCGGTAATTTCATTTGAAAGGATGTCACTGGGGTTCGTTTCCAACTTGCCTTTGGATGGCACAAATTTTGTTCTGTCCTCTCAGCCATACCACACTTCTATTGTCATAAATTATTTATGCTAGTCAAACCATAACAAGGCTGGGTTTATATGAAACAGTATTTCCACTCAAGTCAGGGATTTATCATAAAGACATTTAAAACTGGTTACACACTACGCTTCACATTTCACTCTCAGCAAATTAAGGGATATGATGTCACTTAAAAAAAATTACTCAGAATTCACACAGATGCAAGCAATACCAGATTCTGACTCAGGCAGTTTTTCTTGATAACTACAGAGCTAATTTTATGGGTTTGTTATGTATGATTATTATATGCAAATAATTTTTTTAAAAAGTTAAAAGAACATTATACAGGTTGAAAGATCAAGCAGGCCACACTTACTGACAGAATTAAGGCTGTCTGTGGGTCTTTTAATCACTTCCTTTCTGTTTGTGATGCCTTATTGGATTGGTTGATCCCAAACTATTTTCTCCCCAAACATCTCCAGATTGTTGGTACTCATTTAATGAGCATGTGTTTAATATTTTGCTTTAGTTGTACTGTTTAGAGGGTGGCCCTCTGTCTTACTACTCAAACTGCACTTCGAAGACAGAATTATTAATTTCCTCATGACCTCTATTACAGGTATCTTACTGCTTTATAATTACCTCACATATTTTCCTAGTCCTCTCTGAGGTATGATAGAGATCTTAGAAAGAAAGGTAAAAAGTATCTGCTAAATTTTGATGTTCAACTTGAGCCACAAAACTGACAATTTTTTTTTTTTTGAGGGAGTAGAGCCGGGGGGGAGGTTGCAGTGGGGGGATGAAGTTTTAATTTTGTGTGTTCAAAGCTCAGCTTCCATTAATTCAACTGCAGACAAAAAAGTGTTCATCATTTTACAAATCAGAATATCGGTCAGAAAATGAGGAACACAAAACCACCTGTTAGTAATTATGTAAATGAGTGACAGCATCACACAGGAATCCCTTATTAGCAGGGAAACCTATTGGCAGGGAAAACATATTTTGTCAGCAGAAGAATAGACATGCTCAAGAATCTATAGCACTTTTCCAGATGATAGAGATAAAAGTATGTCTAACGGGCAAAGATTCTTCTCCCCAAGCCATTGCTTTTGTCCTATTCCTATTCCTGCCCAGGATGTGCAGATTCCAGCAATGTTTGGGCAAGTAAATTCATTTCTAGCCTCTGCTTATATTGAAATCTTTATATTTCCCCATTTTAAGTCTGTGTACAAGCCAAATCCAGCTGCTGACTGTTTCCTTAGTCATTTCATCTTTTTTTTTTAGCCCAGAAATATCACCTTTCACACCTGGAACTCAGCAAGTTCACAAGTCCAATTTCCTTTCCAACTATCCATGCCTCTCCCTTCTTTTTACCTTACAGCAAATGGACTCTTCTCCACTGAGTTTGATCTACACTTGAACTGGAGCTCCTTGTCCCCAGGTCAGCCAAACACAGCCCATCCACAAACTTAACACAAGAAAAATCAGCTGAAGTACCCAAGGACCCTTCCAGGAGAGTGACAGCATCAGGAACACAGAGCAGATATAGGAAAATGCTGCCCAGATCTGAATTTATGGGTTCTCTGATGTATGAATGGATGACTCTATTACTTTTTTTTTTTTTAGGGAGGTGCATATTTGGCTAAATATGGTGAAAATCCTATGGGCAAGCCAAAAATAAAGTACATCTCTGCCATAGTGTAGCTATTCCCAACATATTTTAGGTACCTGATATTCAGGATGAGGCACCAGCATGTCTCAGGACAAAAAGCTTCCTCCATTCCTCTCATTCCTGCCCATTTCATTCCAATTATGCCCTTTGCCTCCAAACTGCAAGAACTTCAACATTCTTAGAGAAAAGTGAATTATTTTGTCAATTTAATTGGGTCAACTAAAATCAGTTTTCCAGTTAGGCATGGAAATTTTTGGATAAAGACATTTTAATTTGATAAACTTATTAGAACTGGACAAAGAAAAAAACAGAAAACCCAACCAAAAAAACTAACAACAAAAAAACCCCCACCCCCCCAACCCCTGTAAAACTATTATTTTTAATCCTAATGTTAAGCAATGTACTTGGCTCATCTGTAACTATGTGAATCTGGACAGGAATATTTTAATGACACTTTCTGCAAGTTTGCAACATCTTTTTCACAACTTCTCTGCTAAGAAGAGCTTAGACCAACTCCTGCTCTCAGCTCATACACAATATTCTCTTCATTTTGCCATTTGTTTTTCAAGACATGATCCTAAACTAAGAAATTCAGATCCAGATCAGCACTCTAATTGGTGATTTAGAGGCCCTGGTTCATCCCCATCGAATTTAAACAACTCTGTGTGTGTCTGTACACTGGCTTGGTCTGTATACAAAAATAATTTTAGACCAGGTTTACAAAAGCTGCGTGTAAACAGCTAAGAAATTAGAATGTGCATACTTATGAAATTGCTACTTGTGACTGTAAATTCTCCTATGAAGGAGATGAGAAAATAAATCTGTCTCATTCTGAGGAGAACCCAGCTGAGGAGAAAGTAAATGGCCCTGAGGTCATTAGATAAATCACTGAATTCCACATCAAGGCAATTTAGGAGAATACACATGTTTGTTTCATATCAGCTTCTAAAACTGTGTATTTTCAAAAACATTTAAGGAGTTGTTAGAAAATTAATAGCTATGTAAGGACAGAGCCCAGTTAGCATGGACATGCAAGTACCAACAACTGCTGCTTCCATTTTTCCATCATTTCTGCATGTTGCACAGCGTGAATCAGGAAAGAACGTTCTCTCTTACGTTGTTTCCTGTATTTGTATCACACAGAAAACCCCTTGAATATGTCCAATAGCTAATTATACAGCTATAAAGTGATCAGAGTGAATGCCATTGCCAATGCAATTAACATTCTTTATGTGAGATTAACTGGATTTGAGTCACCTGCATAACTTGCTTACAATGTTAATCTCTCAGGAGACAGAGCACTGCTTGCCCAAGCATGCTAAATAAAGAAGGTTTCTTTGCACAGCCAGGTCAAATTTAGTTTCAGAGCTAATCTTGGGAAAAAAAGAAATCTTTTTCATATTTTTTCTTCTGAAATGGTTTGCCCATAAATAAAGCCTTGTGGTATAATTAAATATTGTTACTCTGTCAACAGCATCCAGAGCACAATATATTTGAGAAACAACAAGAAAGGGTGATAAATTAAAATCATAGGCATATATAAAAATTTTAATATAGCCATTTTATAAGCTTTCACTGAGTAAATAAAGTACCCACTTCCCAGACTTTCTCTGATGAATATTAAAAATCTTTGAAGAGAACTATAAAATAGGTCATGGTTATATGTCATGTCAACCAGTCATGCTATTACTGGAGTGACCTTTATAACTTCAGAATAAACTTTGCTTGCAGTTATAAAAGGGGATTGTTAATGCAATCTGGACACACACCTACGATCTGTGGCAGTGCTTGAGGTATGTGCTGCAAGGAAACCTACAGATCAGAGCCAGAAACAGCAAAATGCTTTCCTTGCTTTGGGTGCTGACACAAGCTAACCTCAGAACTCAATTTTTCCCATCTTTAACAATTGGTTTGAGTATCACAGTCTATTATAGAGACTCAGATGACCTTCAGATGTATTATTGCCCTTTCCCTGTTCCTCAAAAACTTAGACAGCCATATATGGGGCCTCAATCTAATTAAAATGATCCTAACTACCTTAATATATTTTCTCTGCTGAGGCAACTGCTAGAGTGAAGGATTTGATGGTCCTCATAATGTAGAGCCTCAATCTGATTTAGAATTGTTCTTGTTTTCTCTGCCTTGGCTGGATATAAGACATCATTTTTCTAAAATGTTTTTGTGTTCTAAAAAGAGTATTAAAACAGAAATTAAAAGGCTTTGGGGAGGGATTTAATAGCAAATAGTTACATTTAAAAGCTTTCTGCACTTAAGTATTCTGATTCAAAAGTGAATAAAAGGAAATATCAGATGGTTGGAAGTAAGTTTTACTTCAGAATGCTGTCAATAGCATAGATATTTCATTAAATGCAATGTGATCTGGATGAAATGAAGCTCTCTGCCAAAAAAAGAACATGTGGAAGAAAACAGGATATTACGATCTCACTGAATTTACCTATGTTGGCCAAATAAATGAAAACAGAATTGCAAAAGCAGGTGGTTTTATATTTATAGACATTCTTCTACTGCATCTTCTTAAGGCACTTTTCCCTTTTTCATTTGAGAAATAAGCACTTGTGACATTGCAAACTCCTTCACTCTAAGCAGCACCCAAGGCACGATGAGCTTGCACAGTGAAGGCATGGAACTCCGGTATGAGGCAAATGCAGTAATTGCAAGTGATAACATTGCTCATTGTTTTCTCCTTTTATACACATCTACAATCATGTTAATTACTGTTTTTACTGACTGTTACATACAGACTTTGGGGACCAAATCAGATGCCTTTTTTTTTTTTTTTCAGAGCTATATTGTTATCCTATAACAACTTCTTGGTATCTGTGGATAACAAACATTCTAAAGATAAACTGGCTTTTTGCAAACTGCCACAAGTAGACTGCAAGTGGAAAATATAGGGATTTGAAGAAAACCGTAAGGAGATTTGATCTGAAGGACAAAATACACACTGCTGATTTCTGTGTCTTGACCTATGAATGTATATCTGGTTTTGGTGGATTTTTCCACGTGACTGGGAAATCTTTCCAGGATACAATGGGTCAAGACTCTGCTAAGGCCTTCCACATAGGGAGAACTCAAGAAAGTAAAATGGGGCACAACGTCTTCATTAAAGGGATTCTGGGACTTTTTTTCTTTTAATGCCATGTCATCATAGTATACTTTTTCTGAAACTAGGGTTTCTCTTTCAGCCTGACAATATCTACAGAACATCAAACACAAATACTTCCTCAAGCATCAGACAAAAAATACCTCTTCATCCCACAGGACCTTATTAGCTGAAAAAAGGTACAGATACCAAAGATAAAATCAAAGATTAATCCAAACCAATCTTTAATATGTCCAAATTGACATCTCTTTTAAAGATATTTTTGTACTCTTCTTACTTACGCTTTATATTCTTTTGAGGCTCTTCTAAATATATCTTTTTCCACTGCTTGATGCCAGTCTCTTGAAGTTGATATACTAAGGCTTTCATTGATTTCACTGAGCTTTAGAATCGATATACAAGATATACCTTTGTACATTCTCTTCAAACATGCCATTTTAAGTGCAAAGGGAAATAAAAGAGCATGAAACACTTAAAACAACTTGAAAACTTGGAATGGTGAAGTAGCATGACAAAATGATAAAGGTTATCATAAGGAGTAATTTCTTCTTTATTTAATTTCTGGCTCCATATTATGTATTTACAAACAAAGCTTTCTTACAAATTGGAATTAAACTGTTTCTGTTTTGCATCTTGCTTTAATTCTGTTCAGCCAAGGGCTATGAGCCCAAACACAAGCAATGCAGCCTAATTTGTATACCACTTACACTTTGGAAATTGGCGTTTAGAATAGTGTGCACACAATAATCAAGTCCCATGCTGCCTCTTTTTGTCAACATTAGGACTGAGATTATTAACTTCCTTTAAAGTGCAGCTTAACACTGTGACAGACCCTATCTTTCTGCTTTACTTCAAGATTACACATTGGAGCCTCATAAAGGCAAAAACTAGCAGTAATGCTTGAAAAAGAAGACTAACAAAATGTAGTCCATCTTTGTCACCATTCAAAACACAGTTTTGGATAACACTGCTTATATGATCTTATATGAGCTTGCCAATTTTCTGCTAATAGAAGAATCATGACTTGGGAACAAAACTAATGCAATCTGCCTAACAGTATACTACCACCATACTGTGAAGAGTGACTAAATGTTGAAAACAATGTTTCCTATGCAGATAAACTTGGAAAGAGAAATGTGAAAGTTCTACATCTATTATTCATAACTATCTCTCAGTAAAGGTTATTGAATGGGTACCTAGCCAAGGGGACGTATTCTGCACATGGGAAAATTTTATTTTCTCCCCCTACTGCTTCCCAAGTTTCTTATGGCCCATTTTATTTTATTGTTTTTCAACTCAGGAAAAAGTGAAACCTTTCAGGCTAGGCTTCTACACTGTTCCCTTTGGGCCACCAGTTCCCACCACACTGACTCAGTTTTTCCAGAGGCAATGCCTCAAGCTAAATTTACTGTACAGGGAGCCAGAGAGCTGTCACAAGTCACATGCAGAAGTTAACTTCAGGTATTACAGAAAAACTCACAAAGCCAAAAGTAACAAGTAGATGGTTTCTGGAAAGGTTTGAGAGCTAGTATGAAACCACTCCTTTTCCTACATACTGTGTTTACTAAGGCTCCCTTCACACTGTGGAAAGAGTTGGGAGGGTTGTTACTTGGGAAAGGAATGAAGACATGATTGATCAGCTAATTATTATACATTCCTTTCCAGGATCAGCACCAGCTACAGGCTTGCCAGTTGTCTCTTAAAATTCTCTAAGTCTCCCAGTCCTTTATTTTTATTGTGAAGTCCACTTTCAAATATGCTCAAAGCAGTTAAAGTTTGGCACATGAGTTGCATATAAGTATTTCTAGTATATTTTTCATCAACATTTGCAGCACTCCCATGTTCCTCAGACCCATGAGTCATACTAGAGGAAGCTGTGGACCTAACATACGATTCTGGTGGTTTTGTCTGTGCTCAGAGAAGCCAATTTGAACAAGCAGAGCCAATCTGACGTTTCCCAAAGTCACTGGGTTTATTGGATGTATTGTGAGTGCTTAGAGTGATTGGACTGTCCAGTAGATATATTGCTCCCTTGAAACATCATGGATAATGATCTCCAGTCACTGTGCACATCCCTGCTCACACATGGGCTGCTGTATGGAGTCCAGGAATGGAATATAACTACTGGAAGGCATGGGCAAGTCCCCTCCTTTTGTACAGAGAGGACCAGGACTACCCTGGACTCGATGTTACAGTGAGCCCAGTGCACCCACACAGAGCTTCAGGGCCAGGAGGCAACCAGGAAATGGGCACAGGGCAGCCAAACCATCTTGTGAGACAGCAGGTCATAACCTGAGCACCTGCTCAGGTACATGTTATTCTTGCACAGCTAAAAAGAAGGTGGGGAGGTATCTGGGAATACCCAGATAGAAGGGGAAATGTAGATAGGAAGATACCGCAGGAGGGAATTTTAAATATCATTTTTTTTAGTTAGTCTAACACAATTAAGAAGGATTAAAATATCTAATTTCATTTATTGCTGATTTTGTTCTGTATTCACCAAATAGTTTTAGATTGTATTTTGCAAGTTGATTGCTATGATTATACCCTGTAAAAAAATCAGAATATTGTAATTGGCTATGTATTATTTTACATATCAAGACAAACCTAATATGTTTCATAGCTCTGCAGGATATGAAATTACATGCACATTTCAGTTTTCATTCCTACAGTTCAATGCTTTTTAACAAATTATTTTCTTAAGGATTTCTTAAGGCTTTGTAGTTTAGGACTGCAATCTGCTTGCTATCCACAGGGAGTATTACCAGAGATTAGCAGTACTTAAACTGATGAAGGAGATATGTCATGTCTCTTTTGCATCTGTATAAAACTACAGCTCTAACAGATTGGCTGCAAAGGGCATAATAATTTGACAGAGATCCTTCCTCTGGGTTTCTTTTTTGCAAGGCATAATAGTTCTATCTTTAAAAGCCACATGAATCCACAACAAACCAGAATTTTCAGTCTTGAAAAGCTGGAAAGCAGCACACCCTCAAAAATTCACAGATCCTGTCTAGCAAAAATCTTTCTCTGCCTTTTGTGAATCACATAATATATATATATTCTTTATAAGTGGATAAACAATGTGTTGAATTGTACATACATGCAAACACAGAGATAGCAATATGCATGACTGGGTTTTCCAGTGCACCATATTAGCCAGAAGGTGAAAAAATCAGGAGCATCCACTTCACAAAGGACCTTAGGATTTCTACTGAATCTCTCTGGGGTTACAAAGGGTCTTGTTTGGGATTTCAGTACTGTATCAAGGATATCAAAGAGGTGCAGCAGGAGGGAACATTAACACTATTTCTCTCTCTCTTCTGTCAGCATAGACACGTTTTCCTTAGCAGCGAGGGTTTTTTCCTTATTGATCTTCCTTTGCTTACTCATTCCTACAAACCCACAACTATAGGATGTACCACAGCATGATTTGTGTCTTTGCTTCTTAGCCAGTTGTTAGCAGGATGGGTCCAGTTGTAGGTTGGGTTATTGTTCTGTTCTTGCTCTGGACCCTAACCATGGGGCAAGTGCTCCTAACAACCAACTTCTTGTCTTGCCCATCAGGTCTAGAAGCTCTTTCATACAGGAAGCTTATTAATTTTTAATTCATTCAGCAGCACCAAAAATCTAAATTCTTTCCTGGCTTACAGGAGGAAAAGCTGTTTCAGGTCCTCTTAAAAATGAATGAAAAGTTATATATTTATAGTTATATAAATATAAAGTTATATATTTATATAAAAGTTATATAAGTTATATATATATACCTCTACATATTCAAAAATTTGATTTTGGAGTTGTCTCTAATGACATTTAACTGATCAAATTACTTTCTTTGTGCTTTCCTACAAAGGTTTGATTTCATGACCCCTCGGGAATATGGAATTATTTAAATAGGCAATCCTGGTCTAAATCTCTGGTAAGCAGGCATTGTCAAGTGTATTAGAAGTAGCCTAATTACATTTGGCCATTCTGTGAGGGAGAGCATTGTCCTGCAATAACATCTCTGGTTATGCACATCGCTGTGGACCTCCAATCAGACTGAAACTATGAGCTGGAGCTGACAAGGAAAATATTGAGCCACCACAGCTCCATCATTGTAAACTGCAGCTTTTAAAACCTGGTCTCCCCTCTGAAGCTGTGAAATGCATCTTGAGCAGTACTGCTATGTTTTGCTAACCTTGCTTTGTCTCGTGTTTTGATGAGCCACCCAGGGTAATTCAGCCCATAGCATTTGCAGGGAAAAAGCAATAAAAGCAGGGGTGGTCTCCTTACCAAAGACAGTCAGCTCTGCAGGGTCACTGTCACGCTCCCCCACCATGTTGGTCCCCACACACGTGTACATTCCTGCATCGCTTTTTCTGGTGTTGGAGATCATCAGCTTCCCACCGCGGATCTGTTTCAAAACAAGGAACATATTTTTAACTTCAGGTAAACAAAGTACATCAGAAAAAGTGCTACCTTCTCAGGTGACAGGTCCCAAAATGAAGACATCCTAAACATTTTTCTGTAAATATATATATAGTTTTAAATTATATTCTTAAATATTTAAATATCTTTAAGCTGTTCTAGAACACATTTTTATCCCACTGACTAATTTCAATTGGCAACTAATTTCAACTATGTTTGATTTTGTTCCTTTGGCTTTCATAAGAATCATTCTATTTCAAGGATTAGACTTTTTGCTGCCTCTTGGCAGCACAGAATACTTTTATTTCTTGCATGGGTGATATGTAAAGCACTCTTGACATCTCTCTGGAAAAAAAAAGGCAATTTGACTTAGTTTTATTTAGTTAATTTTATTTACTGGTGTCTGAACAGTTTCCTTGATCATTAGTAAAGACAGATTTTCTCTTTTTGTTGAGGCACACTGATTCTGGCCCAAACTGGGAATTCACCTCACACTTATTATTTTCTTGGCTATAAAGGGTACTTACAGAGTGAAAGAGCAGGGTCGTTGGAAGAAATAAAGTAAAAATTTGTGGTTTGTGAAATCACAGTATCAAAGGTTAGACAATGGGGTGCTTCAGAATAAGCTGGGAATTTAACCAAAGAAACTTGAGAGTCAGGGAATGATAGCCAGTTCTCTGCCACTCTTTGCTCTTCTACTCTTGAGTAGACCCTAGCACAGACAGCTTGGTCCACAAAGAGCAACAGCTCAGATTCTCTGGCTTGGAATAATTCCTTAAGCATCCAGAGCCACTAATAAGCTTCCTGATAGCATTTCCATGTTGAATAAGGTCAGCACTGAATCATTCCATACAACATGAAACTTTATTGAAGAAGTACTAATGGTGAAAAGCTAAGCATTTAAAAATTAGGAATGAAACATGTTCTCACCCCCTTAATTTCTCCCATTTGCTTGCACTGACCATGATTCATCTCTAATCACTTGATAAGTTAAGTATTTCTGCTGGATCCATTTTCATTCAGTACGAGAAATGAACAGCCACAGAATTCAACCAGTGTTCCTCATTTGCTCAACATTTATTCCTTTTCAGGAACTGTAATTCTTCAGAGTATGACTTCAGCCTTCGTTTAGACACATCCAAATTACTGCAATAACTATAACATTACTGGTACCATTCTAAGATGTTGGGCGTTTTTCCCAGGGATTCTTTGTGCACCTCATAGATTTGACTGAGCTTACTTCTAAACACCTCTCTGATATTCTCAGTTCAGAGAACTGAAATGTAGAAAAGGTAAAACCAAACTGGTCAAAGACATCCACTAAGTTCTTCATCTAACTGAGCACCTTCTATGACTGAATCTCCAGCCCTAATGGACCTCCATTATACTGGATTTACAGACCAACCCTCAAAGAAGCTCAAGCTGGAGAGCCAGACTAGGAACAATAAACAGCCCTCCTCCCTCACTTGGGAAAGCTCAGAGAGGCAAACTGCCAAGAGTAACAACAAATCTATGTGGGAAAGGCTATAAAGTTCTGCCACACTCAGCTGTGGGTCCTGTGCCTACAGGTAAAAAGCCACCTGAGCTGTACTCACACTGATCCGCTCCTCTCTGTCGTCGATACGGACTTTATCCTTCTTCCAGTAGATGGTGGGCTCGGGGTGCCCTCGGGGAGGCTGGCACTCCAGTATTGCAGGCTCTCCAGCTGCCACCACCACATCCGTAGGGTTTTGGCGGAAGTCGTCCCGAAGCACTGAAGCAATAAACAAAGGAAAGATGGGGAAAAAATGATTAATGGAAGTGATGACATTGTAAGTGGGGGGAAAAAAAAAAAAGCAGAAATAGATACTATTAAACAAAACAAGTCTCAACTGTTACTAGGTGATGACTTTGCTTCTTGTATTGACTGTAAAAGATCTCAAAAATGAAGTTGGGCAGCTATGCCCTTTCATCCAGTGGAGGCAGACTCACATACAGGGCTTTTGTTTTATCTTTTTTTTCTTTCCAGACAAGAACACTGCTCTGTATTTAAGTTACAAAGACCTCTAGCACCCATTACTCCTCTTAACCTTGATAGGACCACTTTCCATCATTACAAAAACAGCACTGCAAATTGGATGTTGAGTTCTTTTCATGACAGAAAACAACCTGCTGAATATCTGCCTTGTCTGGGTCTCCAATTCCAGCACAAGCTCGGTAAAAAAGGGACAGAACTAATATTGAATTGCAGAGTTACACCTTGGCTAAGGGCATTGCCATTATTACTGTTATTACTGTATTTCTGGCACATACATGCTAAAATGTATGTCACCAATTCTGAAAGGTGTCAGAGAAATAAAACTGATAGTAATGTACTTCCAGCATATTTATTTCTTGCTTCTATATTTTTAGTTCTAATATTTTTGCCACCTTGACTAGACCTATCCCACTACATTGAAAAGAAAGAGCATTTAAATCACCAAGCTGTTTTAGAACTAAATTAGGCAACACAGGCTGGCTTCTTATGTAAATCAAGCTTCTGTAAAGGACTAGAAATCCAACTAGCTGGCTTCAGTGTGTTAGAATGATATCCACTTCAACCTTATTCTTCCATGTGTGTCCTAGTCTCTAGGTTAATTGACATTCTTATAAACATAAAACTGAAAATAGCTCTAGATGAGCTACTGAAATAGAATTTAGGGCATTGCCCCTCCTTGAATTTCAGCTACGCATGGCTTTCATTACAGCTTTAAAACAGTTCTCGCCCTTAATGGAACCAGGGCCCTCTGAGAAATTAGAAAACACTGTATCCTAGTGAAGGGGCAAGTTAGGAAGAGTTCAGCAGAAATTGCTCAGTCTCATTTCATAAGCAGGGATAATTTACTGCTTTCAATGTTAATAAAATGTGCCCCATTTTAACATTTGGAACAGAATATTTTTCTCTTCTGTAATAAGCCAGAAGAAAAATATGATTAATACATACAAGAATTGGTCTCTGAATAGTCTGAGGTTAGTGGGATGTATATATCTGGCACTCGAAACGACATGGAGGTAACTTTTATTGTTCTCCATTTTGGGATACACAGGTAGATCCCAGAGGAAGGAGGGAATTAATTGGAAGTTAATTCCTTTTCTAATACACACACACACAAAAAGGGTGACTATTGAGGTCTCGCTCTTGAAGCATAAAATAAAAGTGACAGGAGTCAGCTGGCAACAAATGCAGCTCTGGCAAGAACCTGCAGTCTTCTTAGGTGACACACCTAATTGACAACAAAAAACTCAATCCCCAAATATGTCTGAGTAATAGAAACCTTCTGATTCACAACTGAAGTAGCAGAAATGGAATTTATACAACTTCGAGATCAAGTGGAAGAAATAATGTATGCAATGCAGAGCACAAAAGAATTAGTATGATGAAGATCATGGGCTGCTGACTACTGGCAGTACAAAACTCTGCAAAGCCAAGAAAGTCAATACCATGGGAATGTCAGGGAAAGAACCAGAAAAAAAGTCTTAAAAATCATGGATTTTAGGAAAACAGCCTCATACGTCTCTGTGATCCCTATGATACACAAGAAGAAAAATTACTTCTAGGCAATGCTATGCCCACATTTGTACAAATGGCAAATAGATAAAAATTAATTTCTGCTATTATTATTACACACAAAATAAATATTAATTTTATTGGCTTGATTCTACTTGCAATTACAGAACTTCAGTGTAAATCCATTAGTGGAAAATCCCCAGAAAATTAGCAGATGCCACCACATAATGGCTTTTATATTCCTGACTCCTAACTTCTGACAGCAATATTAAGGGAAGTATTTTCCTTGAACATTTCACACTGCTGCATGAACCTGACAAACACAGTTTCTTGGAGTGATACACAGCAAATTACATTAACTTTCTCTGAATCATCCCAGCAACTGTGTAAGGTTCCAATCAGCCTCAGAATATGAGGCTAAGAGGTGATTTGATTTTATCACACTCCTTTACCCAAAGTCTCACTGCAAAACTGGCTTGAATAGAAGACAAAATCGATGCTACAGGCTTTGCTTCATCTTCCTCTGTACATCAGCACATACATGAATCTTGAATAGATATATCTCACCATTTCCATCTAAAGCATTCTGTGTTTTGGAAGGGAAAAAAAAAAGGTGGGAGAAAAAAGAAATAGTGGGAAAATAAAGCAGTGACAGAAAAGATAAGAGAAAAATGCTTGAAATAAAAATTAAAGTGAGAAAAAAACTCAGAGAGGAAGAAGAGGAACACTAACTTTAGGGAGACAAAAAAGGAAAAAACAGGTAAAGGAAGAGAAATAAAAGCAGAGAGAAAAACAAGGCAAAGAGCAAAGGGCACAGGCTGCTATTCCTGTGATTCAGTATTTTAATGCAATCTAACAACAATGAAATAAAGCACAGACATTAATCTGATCAGCTCAGTCACCCCAGAATATCCAAATATCACCCTGAGAGAGGAAGCAGGGAAGAGGAGGGCTGAGCATGAGCTGGTGAGCTTGGCTGTCCTCCTGGAGTGGCACATGAAGCCACAGAAGGAAGAACCATCAACTGGAAGTTGAGTTCACACGTATTAGCACACTAAATGGAAAAGTTGCAGCACAGCTTAATGCACTCACCATATCTAATGGTACAATCATCTGTGAAAACAGAAAAATGATTGAGAGCTGAAGAATATTCCTCAGCCAATTATCCACAATTGCTGGGTACTTCCAAATAACTATTAGTGTGCCTGGGCAGACCACCCTCTCCACACACAGGCAAAAGGCTTTTGTT
Organism: Acrocephalus scirpaceus scirpaceus; assembly: GCA_910950805.1. NCBI lineage: Eukaryota > Metazoa > Chordata > Aves > Passeriformes > Sylviidae > Acrocephalus > Acrocephalus scirpaceus. The sequence goes on from OU383774.1 coordinate 9,733,776, forward strand.
CACTTGAGAAGCCAGTCATCCTCAGGGCCCTTTTGGCAGGGCACAAATACTAATGTTTTAAAAAGTCAACACAAGCAGCACTATGTTGCCACCAGCCTCCTCTTCCTCATCCTGTGTTCCTGCTTTGCTTTATTCCAATTTTACACACAGCTCCCTTCGTGCTTGCATGGGTGTTACCCTACATTTTTGGGTGTTACCTTACATTCTTTACTGTGAGGGTGGCCCAAAGAAGTTCTGGATGCTCCATCCCTGGAAGTGTTCAAGGCCAGTCTGGGTGGAGCTCTGAGCAATCAGTTCTAGGAAAGGTGTCCCATCCCATGGGATACTGGGTGATCTTGTAGTCCCTTCCAAGCCAAACCTTTCTGTGATTTTATGACTAAACAAGGGGTGCCAAAGGGGAAGATGCCCCTGACACTGCACGCCAGCCCTGGGACTGCAGTACAGGGGCTGCTCCCCCCTACAAGCCCCACGGCAGCACCAACACCCCCACGTTTCCAAAGGCAAAGCCTTGCAAGGGCAAAAGCTTCCAGATGGCCGAGCCCCACTGTCTGGAAAGGCACCGAGGGACTGGAGAGCTGCAAAGAGCAGCTAAAGCGCACACACAGCCTACAATGGCGCTGCGGACAAAAGTTAATTAAAGTTTGATCAGTCTCTTTGTGCCTCAAACAAGCTGATGCTGCTCAAACAAGATAGATGTCTGCAAGCAGTCAGGGCAGTCTCTGAGGCAGCAAAGCCCCATACAGCCATTTCCAGGTAGGCAGGAGCGTAACCAGGGAAAGGGAGCACATCCAGCAACGGGATAAACACGTGGAGCACGCACCTGCCGGAGCGAGGGATGAGGGGCGAAGGAGCAAAGAAGAGCCCCCGCTCCCAAGGCAGCTGCTAACCAGCACCTGCCAGCTTAGGCCCAAATCCAGGCCTCGGTCAAACTGATGCTCCTAAACTCAGGGAATTACATGGAAACTGAATTAATTTCCTCGGCTGAGGTTCCAGCAATTTGTTTAAAGGAAGTGGAGATAAAGCCACAGTGTTTATGGGGTAGGAGGGAAGGTGGCGGGGTCAAAATTATTCTAGGCTAGATATCCATGCCTTAATCCCTCCTTCCAGCTTTCAGGCCCTTAGAAAGAAAACATTTTTATAGGATTTACATTTACATGATGATTACAAATAACCATCTGTCTGCTTCCACTTTTTCAATCTGGTCCATGTCCCACGAGCCCCCAGCCTGTGGTCAGAGCAGCTAAGCTGGAAGGAAGAAGTGGATGCCCGTCAGGAGGCTTTGGGATAATTGCATTCTTCTCCCACCAGCGCTTGTCTCTCTACCTCCTCCCCCTCTGTGTGCACGGTGAACATCTGAAATTACCGGGGACAGGAGGCAGGGAAAGAGTATCTTTGTTGCCTTTTCCAATGCATTATAATGTCTTAAAACACAGCTACATCTGTTGTGCTGACTAGAGGGTATAAAGAGGTATCGAGTAAATATTAATGTGCTTCTGGAACTTGGGTCCTGGTAGTACATCTTCCCCCTCCTGTTGTGTTTTGTGCTTATCTCAGGATAATATTATTGTCATGTAAAGATTTTAAACAGACGCATTGGTGGTGGTTTGGTCACCTGCCACACCACAAGTAGGTTTCCCCTGCTCCAAGGCACCTCCCAAAAGGCATTTTCCTAAATCTTCATCTCTCTGCCACTGCTGTGGCACTTCCCTCCTCTGATACATACTGATATGAACAATCGACCTGAGTTATTAAGTCAAATAACTGCCCAGATGTCATGCAGTGGACAGATTAAAGGATTATTATACTTTAGGTGGCATATGGTGCAGGGAGGTATTTTAGATCTTGACTAATGTGTATGATCTGCTGAAATGTCCCTGAGCAAGCCAGCACTACCTGCTGAAACAGGGTGACAGAAAAAAAAATCCAAGCGGTCACAGAAAACTTCCCTTGTGAAGAATAATAATACGCTTTGCTTGAAGATGCTGCTGCCCGACCTCTTTGTTTCAGTAACTGCCTCGCTCATTTGTAAGGAAAATTGTAACAAAACACACAACCTTGGCAATAGTCTAGGCAAGACTCCAGGAGTTCTTGAGCTCCCTCTGCAGTGCAGAGGAAAAAGCTGCAGCCAGGAAAAAAGCTGTACTTTAAAAAAAGTATTATAAGGACCTATATATTTTTTCCTCTGTTTGTCCCATCCTCTGCCTATCTACTGGTACTGCCTAGCAGACATGAATGTTAGTTAATACACCATGAGTCAAATATGTTCAGTAGAATGGCCCCAAAACCATGAGATCATTTCAGAGGTGTTAGGATATTTTCAAAGACTCTAGTAGCTTCAACAATGTTTGATTAGTAAGGTACCTAGAAATCTAAGTAATGATCAGCACAGAGATACCTGTATCAAGAAACAAAAGGAGAATCTTCTTCCTTGCCAATTCAGCAACTTTCATTGGTTTCATCCCTTTTTCTCACTCAGTATTTCATGTGCTTCTGAACTTACTAACTTACCCAGCGCTCAGAGCTCAAGGTAGCTTGCTCTTTATTCTCAGGCCTCAGTAAAGACAAAAATGTGGAGAACTCCCTGACACATTCTCTACAACTTTTAACTGTTTATATATATATGGATATAGACATACAAAAAATTATGATGAACAATAATGTCTAAATGTGAAAGCATTGCTTCTAAAGACATAATATATTAAACCAGGTGAACAGAGAATTACAATGTTGAGGTGGGTGAAGTGACAGTGACAAGTAAGGAGACATTCTAAATGGAGTGAGTGGGAGATAGCTGGCTTTTTGCCTCTCCTCTAAATTGCAGTCTGAGGTGTACCCCAACTAGCTGACTACACAAAGCTCAGGAAAGAAGACAGACTTTTTCCTTTCTTATTTACAGCATACACTGCCAGAAGTCAGACTTTGAAATCTTTCTAGCCCCATTAAGGGCACTGCCAATGTCTTTTCGCTTTTGCACAATTACACAGGTATACAAGTGATAGTTACTGCCGACTAGTTTATGATTTCTTTCTGATTTTTTAAAGGCTGTCATTTAGGCTGAATTAAGCATATGCAATACAGCCTGAATATACTTTTTGCAGTAGCAAAATTGTATAATCTCCTTGCCTTTCTTGTGATTCATTGTGATCACTTGAATGCAATCTGACATCTCCGTGATTTTTGTTCTCCGAAAGATTTTATATGACTACTAGATAGCATGAAGAGCGGAGATTTTTCTAATTTAGAACATAACATATTTATGTTTAAGCCTCCTGATTGAAAATGAAGTTCTATCACCTGTCTTCCTTGCAATGAATCCCCGATAACCTTCTCCCTTTTTTCAACTCCCACCTCCTTCCACCAGCAAATTCTGAATGCTGCAGTTAACAGTCAGCAATCTCATTACCCATCTGCTATAAATCTTCAAAAGCATCACTGTGTTTTGACAGTCAAGAAAGGCAAAGGGAAGCAATAAGCATAACCAAGTATTCTTTATGAATGCAAATATCCTGAAGACCACATTTAAGTAATTTCAGAAATCTAAAGCTATACAACGTAATATGTTGAAAGATTTTCTCTAGGATACAGAGCAGATTTCTTTTTTCTTACTCTTAAAGCATAATCAGTCTTGATGAATGCACTGCACAGATTGCTAATGTGAACAAGAGACACATTACTAGGAGTTTTATTCCACTAAAACTGAAAGCCCAACTACTTGCTTAAAGTTCAGAGACTTTCTAGAAGAACTGATACCGTAATTGTAGACAACAAACTTTTTAAAAGTGCATGGTCTGCTGTAAGTCTTCAAATTCAACAAGGATCAGATATTTAGCAGTTTAACTCAGATTTGAAGATAGCTTTTACATGACCTTCACTTTTAAAGGACTACATATTCAGAAAGTCATGGGTGTTACATAAGTAAATAAATGACCATTTTTTTTTTTTTACCAACCAATGTGAATATCAGATGCGGAAGCAAGCACAGCTTAAGGAAACACCACATGAAAATTGAACTGACACTTTTTCTGGCACTTTTATGCTGGAATGTCTTCTTTACAGCAGGCATATGGGACAAATTTCACCAAAAGCATTAGAGACTCTTCAAATCCCATGAAATATGCTTCCCTTCCATATCCCATGAACTATAATCCTCCCATGCAGTTTAGGAAAAGAGGAAATCCTCTTTTCCTGTCCTACGCTACTGTTATAAAAAGGATAGTTTTGACTTTGCCTGTTTGCCTTTGGTTGCCAAACAACCAAAAAAAGAAACTTAAAAGAATTATAAATATATAAAAAAAATTCAAAAGCAATGTCATCCAAAAAACCTCAGATGTTACTAATATACAAACAAAATTCGGGTGGGAGCTCTTCACCATGTGGTTGAGAAGAGCACACAAGAAACTGCACTGTACATTTTGAGTCTGTGTGTACAGCAGAGAGATTCCCTAGAAAGTTCAGATTTAATTAGTGAGGTTCAGAATCTACAGTATATTAATATGTAGGTTTGCTTTTGTGAGTACAAAATTTGTACTGCCAGGTACCTGCAGCACTGTACTCAGCCTAATGAAAGCTACCTAGAGTTTGCCACAACATTGAGCAGTTGCATTTTTTCTGCTTCCAAACTGAAGTTGGTTCTCCTTTAACCACTTTAACTCCATCAGTCCCCTGGGCTTCCAGTTCTAGCCCAGCCAAAACACCTAAAAAGTACATGAGCCCTCGGTAAAACAAAGGAATAAGAGCAGCTGAGAATCACGAAAATGAATACAAATGAATGAATATTTCTTGTATGAGAAATATAGAATGTTACATGCTTCATTTAGCCAATATAATACAGACTGCAATCTCAGAGCTCCACTGAAGTGTGAATAGCCTCTAATAAACTTCTTGTGTACACATGCACAACACACACACAACAGCTGGGATGCTTTCCCATCTTGGCAGGGGGCACTGCCATATTACTGCTATACTTCAGACACATTAGGCAAAGCATCAAACAAAATAGGCCATTGCCCAACATAGGAATCCTCTTCCATCCATCCTCCATTTCTCCATGCCCAGCCATGGTCTCTATCTGTTAATTATAAGCTAAAACTCATCTATTCATTTTTTTTTGAACAGGAGGAGGTTTTTTTGGTTTTTTTGTGCTGCTCCCTTCAGAAGTCAGGATTGGAAATGAGATATTTGAGCAGACACAGCAAGGCATGTACTCCTCAACAAGCTATTGTAACTCCATCACAAGGGGACTGTGCAGCCATACTTCATCAGGCACGGAGCGTGAGATGCATCTGCAGCTGGTACACAAAACCAGTGGGAGCTGCCTGCTGCTTCTCAAATACCTCCCTTCCCATCCTGCAAACTGTCCCCACATTAATGGGCCATTTTGGAGTGCTTGCCAGATGCCATTTCAACAGGTTCCATAAGCCTGTCTATCCTCACATGCTCTGCCCCACAAATAGGCACATTATGGCACACGGGCTCAGCAGCGGCTTCTCCTTCTGGACCTGACCTTCAACCATCAACCTTCTGAAAGGCTCAATGGTTTCCACTTTTTATAGAATTCATCCCAGCAAATAAAGAATGGAAACTGGAAAAGTATGAAATGTGCTCACATGGCTGTTACTGAGGCATGTCCACTCGGCATGTCCAGGCAGCCTCTCTGAAAGAATTTACAAGAAAGCCCCACCTCCTAAAATTCTTTTATCACTTATGTTAGCACATTATTTTAATTCAATCTTACTTTAATGATATTCAATAAATTAAAGAAGTAGGGATGCATGGCCTAGAGAAACTGTTCTTTAGAACATCTATTCTGTCATCTCTTAACGGAATAAAAACTTTCTCTTCTTGCAATGTTAGGGTCGTTTTTGAAGTTTTGTCATTAGATTCTTCCTTCCAAAAAGAAATTTCAAATTTCTTAAAATTTAACAATGGACAAAAAAGGGTTAGAGAACATATTTTCTGTATTATCTTGACAAATGCAGAAGAATTTATCTGTCACTAGTTATTGTATCATTCTACATAATAAATTTAAGTTTCCAGAGCTCTAAAAACAGAAGGAGTAACGTGATACATATAACCTATATTAAAGTGCTCTTAGGATGAAGTAGTTTGAATTCTGTCAACATATTACCAACTAGGAAATATCCACAAACATCTAGATAAAACAGTAGTTTTCTATGCTCTAAACACGGAAAGAAAGCCTCAATTTTAAGATTTTATGCAAACCAAAGAAGAAACTAGTGTAATTTGCCAGTAACCTTTTGCAGTTTTGATCTATTCAAAGAGCACAAGGAATTACTTCTATACAATACAAAATATAACTCTCCCACTTATTTTCAAAAGTAAAAAAGAACATAAGAGTTCACATTGCCCTCATTATTATTCAGTACATGATGCAAGAGGAAAGAAATGAGAAAAATTAAAGAAGCTGGAGCAAAGACCAACCATAATAGCCTGAAGCAACAATTTTGAAAGGGGAACTTAAGCACCCAGAGAGAGACCAGAACCTGGATGTCCAGTTTCAGCCTCCAGTCACACTGTGCTGTGCCTGAGACTCCAAATGACCTTCAGCTCAGGGGTTAGACTCTGACACACTGTTGAAAATACAGTAGCATAATGTTGGGGATTGCAGTAAATGTGAAACATTTTTGTTCTTTTTTTTAACTAATAGCACTGTCCCAAAGTGCTAGTTCATGTACAACAAATTTTACATAATAATAAAACCAATGAGTACAAGAAACTAGAATAATAAAACCCCCACATGCCACACATCCTTCTAAACGCCTGGTGTTGAATATTCCTCTGGAAGTTCAGTACAAGAGAAAATCAGGGTAACTAACTTATTTTAAAGGAGTCTGCTGACTCCTTTAAAATAAGAGAAAACTGACAAAGAACACAACACAACTATGTACACCAGCACAGAAAAGCAGCAATCTGAGATGTGTCTGTGGAACAGCCTTTAAGTTACTCAACAGCTGGAACAGCCCTTCCTATGAAGGGCTTACATTCCTCTGAAGGATCTGAAAGTCCTCTGTAAACCCCACATTAGAATACAAAATCCATTTTACAATCTTTCCTCTTCTTCTTCCCTCTCTTCCAACTGCAAGTGTAGCAAAGACTCTGTTCCAGCTCAGGCAACATTCCATAACTAAACCTTAAACAGGTTTAAACAGAAACCTCGCAGCACATTTAAGTCACTTCTTTCCCTAGCACAGAGTTTAACTAGACACACAGTACCTGTGCCTGTAGTTTCCACAAACCAGTTAACCTGTGTACATTTATAGAGATACTGTCATTCTTTGACTGCATTGGAAAGCAAGGGGCTATACCAACTAGATAAAATATTCAAGCACCATATGACAGACAAAGCACAATATTGAAAGAGGCAGATTAGATTATTAGACTCGACAGGATTGGATGGAGGGAATCTTTAGCCTCCACCACAGTATTCACCTGGGATAGATTTTAGGCCAAGTACTACAAACATTTCCTTCCATGCCAATTAGAAAAGAAAAAGAAAAAAGCAACAACTCCTGTTGCTGAGGATCTTTAACCCAGATTACTCTACTGGCCCAGTTCACAGCCCAGATCCATAAACAACTGAGAGAATGACAAGCTATTACAAGCAGAGGAAATAAGTGGCCAGGAGAGAATAGTACTACTTAAAGCAGATTTTCCAGCAAGGAAAATGTGTTGTTAAACTATGCAGTATGCTTCCCCATATTTAGACTAAGGAATTTAGAATAAGGAATATATAAAATGCTCATATAACCAGTGCACGCTGTGGGATTTCTCTGAGACCAGGAGAACTGGAAACATTCTGTAGTTCACTTGTGCAGCTTCAATTAAGGCAAATTGAATTAAACTCTCCCTTGAGGAGGATGTCTGTAGCTCTGCTCCTCCTTTTCTGAACAGTTCCAGATGTAGGTGTAGAACATTTTCAGTTTCTCTCTGAAGAATTCCACATGCCTGGCTGTTCTCACATTCATACAAAGAGGTGAGCTTTTGGGGGAGAAAGCATAGGGCATTAAACAATGCTCAGTCAATAGTTGGTACATGCCCGATTTTACAACTTAATTCTGTTCAGAGGGGCTTCCTTCCTTCCTTAGAAGCAGGCAGGTCTGCTGCAAACTACTCAGAAGAGATGGAAACACTTCTGCTGCTGAGCAAATGGAAGTCTAGTACTGTGTGGCTCATATTCACACAGCCAGCGGCACTTTGTTCTCCTTCTCTCATATCCAGAATTTATTACCTGCTTAATAGTTCTTCTTTGCTCTTCCTTTCACCGGTTCAATCCAAGGTACTAATCAGGCTTCCTTTACAAATGCCAGCAGTACCCTGACTTCTGTTGCAAGGAATCATCCTTCCAGGGAGGGTCTGCAGGTTCACCTTAACATTTCGAAGCTCAGAGAGCAGAACTGCCACTCTTGGGACACACCCTCGGGGGCCTGGCTCGAGCAGGAGTGACACAACTCCTGCAGGTCGAATTGCTGGCCACACTTCATGATTTTTTCTCCTTCAAGGAGACATCTGGCTAGAATGTTCTTTCCCCCTCAAGAGCAGGGCTTAGGAGATCAGCTCCATTTTACTGAAACTCATGAAAGCTTTCAACACCCACAGAGGCTTCCCTCACTCCACTAAAAGGCTGTGACATCAATGAAATAATTTACTTATTGTTAAATAGCAGATCACAGAGCTACTCTATGAACAAGAGACTATACTAAATCAGCACAATTAATACTTTGCCTAAGATTTTAAGATTTGTTTTCTCATTCTTTTCTAATCAGACATCTGGGGGCACTGAGCTACAACCCTCTTTCCTTTGTCAAATGGCTAAACAGAAATTCCAGCTTTGACAAAGCAGTAAATTCAATGTGCAGCTGAAATTACTGAACTCATGCACTTTAAATCCACGTCATGCAGGGTCTCAACAACACCTAAATGTACATTTGAATTAAAATGCAGGCAGTGTAGAGCTGTTAACATGGGAATTTACCTGTGATTTCTGGGCATCCAAGAGCCTGGACTGCAGACATTCATCACTGTTACAGCAGGCATGTCAGGAGAGCTGGTAGTTTGAATTCAAATCCCTGCCAGTTCTTTTTAAAATAATAAATCCAGGACATTTATTCAGAACCTGCCTCCAGATCCTACTGGCAATGGTAAATCCATTAAACTTTGCTTTCACTGTTCACGATGTTTATAAAAATAGTAGGTGGAATTACAAACCAGCAATGCAAAGCTTGGTATTTTTTCTCCTCAGATGTAATAATGAACTGGATAAGAACAAAGTTGACCCAGGGATTTCAAATAGAGAAACTTTCATTGGAAGCCTGAGCAGTAGTGTGCAAACCCATGTTTTTATGTCAATATAATAATGGCATTTCTACGCCCATTAATAAGTATAGATCTACTGCTGGATTCATGGTTGAAGTGACATCATAAAATGAGTTATATTTCTTCTTAAACTATATAATTAACTCTTAATGAACCCTTTCCTTTTCCCAGTAAATTCAATTTTGTCTAATCCTTGGGTTTATGGTAATGTTGAGCTCATTAAAATGTTACTTAAAACTCATTAAAATGCTCACTGAGAGGTAACAGCTTCATTGCAGTAATATGTTGTAAAAGAAAAAAAGAATGCTTTATTATCATTTAATTGTTTCCAAAACTGAATACATTTGCATAGTGATGAGGTTCACAGGATATTTTCAGTAGTGCTCAATAATTAAGCAGCTCAGTAATTAAAAATGCATTTTCTAAAAATAATTTTATGTTCCTGCTTGCTCCCTGTTGTTTTTTTCAATTGGGAGAAATGTTCATGTTGATACAGTTTACAGAACCGAGAAACAGTGATACCTGAATTGACATTAAAAAAAGATAACGGTTAAAGCCCTTGGTAAATTCCTGTTTCAAAATAATAAGGTAAATTGCCACCAATATATATTACAAGTCAGACTTCCTAAGTCATATAATATCCCTCCAATCACTTTTTCAACACCAGGGACAACCAGGAATTATGCAGGGACCTTTCAGTTGCAAAGCCTTACTCTCATTTTCATAGTTCATTGCTACCATAGGTTTGCACATGATAGAATCCCCAAGCAGAAGTCAGCTGGGCCTTTGACTTGGCCTGGACTTGGCCAGTAATAAAATTCTGGCCAAAAGTGTGCCTCAGGAGTAGAATTTTCCTGTACTGTAATGGTGGATATTATTATGGTTAGGTATGTGGTTCATAGATTTATACTAAACATGTAAGTCAAATCACATTTATTTTAACTTTCTATTTGAATAAGTTGCTGTGATAGTTTAGAAAAATTATATGTGGTAATTCAGAGTAAAAATGTAGTGACAAAACAGTCAAAAGTTAGGGACAGAAGTTACATCTTCTCAGTAATCTCAACACTAAGGGTGTCTGGGGTCCATTATTTGCCATGTGACATTGGGGTAGAAGATATTTTGCCAAATTTCATTTTAACTCCTGAAGAAGGGTTGATAGAAAAGCTTGCCAGGGTACACAGCCCAGACTGTTGGATGGGAAAAACAGAACTTGGAAGCCTTGAGTCATTCAAGGAACTGTCTAATGTAACACCATTTAAGATGTCTTGAAGTATTAATTTAATGCCAATCACTGTTCTTTTCTATGGCTTTCAAACATTAATTCTACTTCTATAAAATACTTTTTTTTAAATGTACAGATATCACAATGCATTCAATATGGATTTTTCTGACTTGTGAAAATTGATTAGCATGCCAAAGACACAATTAAACTTAAATACAGATGCAGCACGATAGACATGTTAGTGTAAAGAGAACAAAAGAGAAAAGTGGTCTGTGAGCTTTCAATCTCTATGCCATTAGTAGGGAATAACAGACTGGAATAAAAATAATCCGAAGGGGGAAAAAAAAAATGAAGCACTAACCAGATATAGGAATTCAAGCAGCTGAAATTATTGTATGTAATAGGATAGCATTTCTATGGTGCCATGCTGGAATGTACAAAATGAAAACCAGTTATCTGGTTTACCACAGATTTCCTGGGTGAGTCTGGACAACTAACTGATCTCAGATCCCAGATGCAGATGGATGATCAAATTTCTTTGGCTCTTTTTGCTGATTATTTAAATACATCAGTCTTGTTGATCTTTACAATCTCCTCTATGTACTTTCTACAGTTCCTCACACCATGGTCCAAATGACAATTATATAATGCCTAACTTAATAAAATTTATAAAAACAAATCCAGGGTACTTTTTCAGTTAGATATCAGTATGTGGGCTGAAAATTGTTGTTTAATCCAATAAGTCAAGTCATATTTCTTAATTTTGCTTTTGATATTCCTTGATAAATCTAACTTTTCTGATGGAGATTACTATTTCTACACTAATTTACATCTCATGTTCTCAGTTGTTTCAAAAGAAAACAAATAACTTGCCTTTTTAGAGGAGTAAACAATCTCTCATTTTATCTTTATTACACACACTAGCAGATAAGTTATGTCATTTCTCCCCAACACTCTGCAAGATGGAAATAAATAATTCTGAAAACAAGCAACTGGCATAATAAGAATTAATGCTGAAAACCCTCTCCATTGAATTCTCTTCTATTAAGTAAAAATAAATTATATACCGTAAATATAAACAAGAAGATGGATGGTACACTGAGAAGAGAAAAAAAAAGGAAAAAAAGAAGAAATTACATATTATATTTACTAGTTTTCCTCAACATAAGCACTGTGTAAACTGAAAAATCAGCAACAAAGTTTGTTTAAAAAAAAAAGTAAAAAATTTACTAAAGCCTCAGTTTTCAGTCACTATAGATGGAGGGACAACTGGACAGCAGAGATATGTAGGTACAACAGATATTAATGCAGGATTTGTGAAATCATGGCTGTGCATATTCAAATCTGGCAAGCAGAAACTCTTACACTAACTTTATGAACACAGAAGCAACCATTTTGTTTTCAGAGCTGATGCAATAATTTTAAAAAGAGGACAACAAAGAAACAGTTCTTCCTTGCTGCCTGAGTCATATTGTTCACTGCATCCCTGTGCTGCTGTGGGATGAAGCTGGGCTGAAGTGGTATGGGATGTGCTCAGCAGCAGGACAGGACGGGAGCTTTAACACAAGTAGTGTGCTGCTGGGAGCTCCAAGTGCTTGAAGAATTTCAGCTAACCATTTCAGGCTATTTTTTAACTTGTAGCAAGGTAACTGCCAGATACAAACAGCATTTTGTGCTGTCTCATGGTATGATATGGTGGTCATTTAATGACACCAGAGCTCTCTTTGTTAAAACACAGTATAATGCACTCTTCTGTAGTGCTTCCTTGCTGGAGTTCTGCTGCATGTTGCCCTTTCCAAACACATGATGACTTTTAGCTAATGGAATTATTGCAAAAGGACCACAGAACACCTTGTGGGTCATCTAACAAAAATTAAACACTTGAATGAGGATTTCAAAGTTTTGTTTCTACTTTTTCTCCATATCAAGACTAAAGTCACTTGAGTCATACTACCTCCTTGCTACTGAAAAACATTTATTAAAAAACATTGGAAATCCTTCCATTGCCTGCTTGGAATTAATCTCAATCATAATGATGTTTCCTAGAGTGGATAGATATATCTTGACTCAGTTCAAGACTCAGATTTTTACTCCCACATATTGTTGGAAAATCTATAAAGTAATAACGGAAAAAAGGGAGAGAGGAGAGGAAGAGGGGAGGAGAGGCTCCTCCAAAAAAAGCCAAACCCAAACAGCAAAATCACAAACTGGATCTCTTGCTATGAAAAACAAGACTGGTTTTACATTTCTGTTTTCCTAATATTTTCTGTAATAGTCAAATAATGAGGTTCATTGGTGAGTAACAATAATCGCCCTCAGGTTCTAAAACACATCCAGAAGTATGAACTGTGTTTCAAATTTTTTAATTACCACAGCTTCTGTGTACCTTAGTCTATGCTTTACATTTCTTTCATGAAATACCAATTCTTCCACCTCAGTACTTAACTGTCAGAGGTATTTAGCATCACCACTGAAAACACATCTGCTCACGGCCACACACCAGCCTCACTGGTGTCCTCCCCGGCAATATAAGCAATATACTCTTTCACAGCTGCTAGAGACTTTTACATGAACACAGAGGCAATCACGTCCCATTCTACTTAATTCTTCAAATTTCTTTATATTCCTGAATATTTAGAACTTCTCAAGCTTCCTGATCTACACAGTACCAAAAATTTCTATAAAAGGGAGAGCGCCCTTGATTCAGCCCAAATCATGACTAGAGGGGCTGCTTGTGATCAGAGGATACTCTGGAAAATGACTCCACAGATTTTCTTTAACTTTTGAAACACTGATTTGATTTCTGTTGTCTTTATTGCTTGTGTAGATTTCTTCTGTTGAGATTTGTACTCACTGCTGCTTTCAGACTTTGTAAAATGGCGTATCTGCCAGAGATTTTAGAAATCTTTTTAGAAATAGGGGGGAAAAAATAGAGAAACAAAGGAAAGAGAAAAGAATGAATGGGGGGTGGGGAAGGAGAAAGCTAGTCTGGGTATTTTCCCATTTCTTATTTAAAATACTAAAAATCACCTGTTCAAACCCCTCATTCTCCACCCCCTAATGAGAGTTGTTAGTAAGAAGAAGCGGCCCAGCCCACCCCCTGACGTCTTTAATTGACTTCCTAGCGAGTGTTATCAAGAGGCACTGAAGCAGTGCTAATGGTGCCTGCAGATTGCTCACACATGGCATGGCTGGCATTCCTTGGACCTTAAAAGGGCTAATAGGAGAGTGTAATCTCCACTCAGCATGGAAGCAAAGACCACGAGTGATCTGGAAAACAGAAGTAATTAGAAAGTATTCTTCCCCAGATGGAAGGGAGGTGGGAAATGAAGATAAAGCTGGTACCCAACCATGGAATCTCCTATTATGGAATTTCTAAGCACAACAGAGCTTTATTTCAAAGCGTGGGACAGTCAATACTGAAAGGAATAAGCCCATCTCACATAGAAATGGGAGCTTCTAATTTTTACCTGTGATTGAACACTTCACAAAGTTCCCTATAATGGGAGTTACAGAGAGAGAGAGAGAGCTTTTAAGACTTTTTTCTATCAGCATTTCTCCAATAACTTTAGTAAGACCTTTGAACATCGTATTTTTTACTAACATTGGCAGCCTTTGTAAATCTAAAATATTTTCATACTTGTGACTTTGAAACACTTCATAAACTCTGAACTAGCCTCACTGACAACTAAGAGGAATGAAGAAATATTCAAATGTTGCTTCACTAAAATAAAATTGTACAAGTCATATGTAAAGCATTCAGAAATACTACCTGGGAGTCTAAAACAGGCATTGCAATGCTGCTAATTCAGGTTGCAGTGGGAAATTTGATGATTAGTTAAAAAAACCTACAAAATGTCTTTACATTAATTTTACTATGCAAGAGGTATATTTTTATCCTCTAGGTATTCCGAAAATATGTTTAATAATTAGAGTACTTTTAAAATAACATTTCAAAAATATTTTCAAGGAAGATTAGCAAAAATGGAAAATGATTTCTACTTGATTGCCCCACTGAAAAGGTAGTGATTCATGAATGTTAAAGAATGGATCTAAATAAAAAGGCAGGATGCTGTCACAGATAACTATTTAAACATTTACACACACACAAAAAAAGGCAAAGTAAAGCACCATAAAATTGACCTTTATGAAAAAGAAACTAAAGATATTGTGGCCATGATGTCTTCATTTAGCTGTAGAGTAGCTGATAGCATAGAAACACACATTGATAAACCTGGACCTCCCTGGTGAAAAACACTGGCCCTGCCTTATTTGAATTGTTGAACATTGTTAATGAAATGGGGAGAATGGTGGAGATTTGGTAGATATAACTTACTTGGCTTGACAAAAGCCTGTGATAAGATTCTTGACAAGAAACTACTAAGGAAAATAAATAACTACAGGGTAAGAGGTAAATTCTTGTTGTGGATTAAAAATTAGCTAAGTGAGAGGAAACAAAGAATGGTAATTAATGGCTGCTTCCCCAAGTAGAGAGAAGTTAAGAGCTGGGTGCCTCAGGGATCTGAAACAGGACAGGTGTTCAATACATACAATTAATGGGTTCAAAGTGAAAATACACTAAAAGTAAAAGCAAAGCAGTGAACAACTCAAAACTCTATTCCAAAGGATAAATATTGCAGACATCCAAGGATCTCAGGATCCACACAAGGATCCACTGAATTTGAGGTACAATACTGAAACAGCAGGTGACATTTAATTTTATACAAAGATGAAGGTATATACATTTGGGAGGGTTACTGAAGGTCACCTATGTGCTCCAAATACATTTGGAATAACAATCTAACTGGAGATAAAGGGGTGAAACAGACAGGAAAAATAAAAGCAATGAACTGCAGCAGTATGACTTGCAGTCAATTTAGATTATTTCTGAACTCCAAAATAGTATTTTACAGTTGACACACAAAATTTCAATTGTTTTTTATTCAAATACTTCTGCATTTTCCCAGCATAATCACTATACTAAAATGAGAACTTTTCACAGCATTTTATTTTCAATAAATACAGTTCAACCAGCTGTGTTCATCCTTTTGTCTAGCAGTGCCAAAAGTGCCATACAATTATCAACATCTGTTGGAAGTGCTTTCCAAATTTGATTCCAAAAACATGTACTTCTGTCTCCTGCCTTGAATCCAAATATAGAAAGAATAAAAAGCAGCACAAACAAAGAATCTATCAAATACCAGCTGCAATTGCAGGGCACAGCTACAGAGACACATTAAAACTGAGTGTGATCCACCCCATGTATTTACATCAGGCTAATCCAGCAGGCCCAGGCAACTCTACAGTCAAGATAAATGATGTGAGCTTTAGCACTCAGTAGCAACCCTGGAGTATTTGCCAGGAATCCTGAGAGAGTTTACATCATGTTGCCACCATCAAGTAATGTCTTTGTCATGCAGACATACTCAAAAAGGACAGCTGGACCGGGGCTGATTGTTTAAAAATTAGTGTAGACAGTTAATGAAGTTAGAGTACCAAATGCACAGAACACCCAACTGGCAATGTTAATAACTTTTTTGATTAACATTTAAATTTTATGGCTACTTGGAGTGATGACCAAAGCTTAATCTGAGCAGATATTCATTTATCCTTCTCCTAAAATACATTACTAAATATTCACTCATTTTAAAAATGGTACTATACTATTCTTTAAACCGTAATATATTCATAATTTCTCCACTGCACCTCTCTGTAGTCATACAAGTAATCCTGACAGTACATCTACCCATCCAGTAATCTCAAAATAAGAGTTTAGAAAGACTGAGTTAGATTGGCAGCATTGATCACATGTGGTCATGCAAAAAACCTGCTTGTTTTAAGTGCCCAAGGAAAATATATAAAAGAGCAGAGCTCTCCCTAAAGCAAGACTGCTGAAGCTCTCCAGCTGTCTCCTTGATATGGAGCACTGAAGTAAGACTTGATTTAAAACATATGTAAAAAAAATTATTTCTATTTAGTTCTTTTCCAAAGAAAGCTCTCCCTTCAGAAATTATACATTCAGTTATATATGTTTCAATAAAAATGAAAACTCAGCAATTCTGCATCCATTCAGGTTACCCTTATTGCCTCTGGTAACTCAGTGCTGACATACTCTGCCTTCCCACTGTCCCATTTCCATGCCTGGTGACATAACTCCGTGCTTCAACCCTCACTGTGGGGTAACCCTACTCCTCTGCTCTCTATTAAATCTGTGCACCCAAAATTCCAGTGAAGTGGGTTTCAGCCTCACCCTCCATCACCTCAGATCCTAGGCCAGAGCCTGCTTGCACGCAGCAAGCTCATCTGTTGTTTCCAGGAGGTCAGACTGCTCTGGCAGTGCTCTGTCATCTCCACTTGCTGCTCCCTATGGAGAAGGGTGGACATGCTCAGGAAGGGGCAGCCACAGGCTGGAGATCCAGGTTTGGATCTGCTTCGTTCTTGTCCTGCACCCCCAAGGGCTCAGAGTGGATGCTGCACTGTTCATGCAGATGGCACAGAGAGGTGGGGAAGAATGGGGAAGGAGGAGAGACAGAACTGGGTGAGAAGAGAAGCAAGGGTGGCAGAGGTAGACTTCAAGATGGTATGATCTTCAACCTTTCTTGGAAAGGCTGATTTAATGAGCTAGTGACAATGTGAAAGGGGAGAAAATCAATCCTGGTTTTGTCTAGGTTCACAGGTGAACACAGTGGGAACAGTATCTGCTGCCCTGGGGTGATCCATTTATACAAGAATGAAAAATCAACATATTATGTTTGTACAGAATATTTCCAATTAGCTTAACACATCACCTTCCTAGTATTTTTTTTCTTAATGTTTTAAAAAGTATTGAAATGAAATATTTAATTTTTTTTTTCTTTTATAGTTTAGCAAATACTGTTTTTGCAGTTTCCAATGGAGCTTGAAATTAATATTTTTTTCTTTTTGATATTTAACTGTCTCAGTTGAATGAATGGCTACGAGTACATTATTTTTTAATTGTATATTCATTCTGGTCACTTTAAAGAAACATAATTTTTTGTATCTTACCTTTATTTCACAAGGGCCTTTGACCATAGACTACAGATTGTCTCTGGTACTTTCTGAGAATTAAATTCTTTCTCCATATTTAGTATAATCATTCATATATCATAATATCCACTTTGCCATTGAAGACATCTCCAGGGAAAAAGAGAAATAACAGCAAACAAAAAGACAGAAGGCTGTTGTAGATTTTTGGGGTAGGAAACATCTTTTTTAATGCTTACCACAACTTGGCATAAAGAGAAAAAAACTCTTAGCTTTGCTTTACATCAACATTTAGGTTTTTTATCTATCTGTAATGACCTGTTTAATAAAACACTTCGGTGTAAACAAATAGCTTTTTGCATGATGAGCCAGTACTGTGAAATTCAATATGAGAGGCATTCAGTCTCTACTTTTGAGAAGTTGTAAACAAGAACAACTTAAAAAACCCCTGACCATAATTAGAAGTTATAAACTCATTAATTTTAGCATTTCATTTCCATCTTCTTGCCACTACCTAAAAGATTTTAAGCCTGACTAAAGAGGTAGTCTGAGATGCTTTTGTATTAAGCAGCTGAGCCAGCCATTATCATGCTCACAAAATATGACAGAACAATTGATTACTGCCTCTTTTTTTTTGTGCCTTCCAGATAACTGTTTTCCTTTGAAGTCAGAGGCCAAGAGATAAAACATCTGTTATCCTCCAAAGCACTCTTTTTAACTGGGGGTGTTCCCATGGCCAAGGAAACAGTGGTGTAATTACTATTTTGTTCCTAATAATTAGAAAGTTGTTGAATAGATGATGTAAGTACAGAAAAGCTTTTTAGCATGTACAGATATGAGGAAATAAATTGGATTTATTCACTTTTGTGCTCATTTTGCAGGAGTGAAAAGCAGTGAGCTAGAACCAATCAAACATAAACTGATGTGTGTTGATGTTAACACTGGAAGGTGTTGCCCAACTAAGTAAAATAATGCACTAAGGACTAACAGCACTTTATTTATCAGAGAAGGCACACGATTTTCCTCTTACTAAAGTGAAATACAATAGTGTTGTAGGGAAAGCGGAGGAACAATCCTTTATAAAAGGGACACAAGTTCAAAGAAGGACAGGGCACAGAAGCTCTGTGTGTGTGATTTGCTCTGTTATACTATGCAGGGATGTTCTGCATAGTAGGCCACATGTGACATCAAGTTTTGTTGTATATGGAGTAAAGTGTTATCTCCATTGCACAAAAAAACTTGAAAACCTGTCTTCTCTAGTCATTAGTGCACATGAAAAGAGAGCAATAAAGACACAGAACAAATGGGAAGAAAAAAAAAAAAAAAGGTTGACTGAACACATCCAGAGAAAAATTAAAAATTTATTCTTTGCCAACTGTCACCCCACTAAGGGATCTGAGATGTTTGTGTTTTCTCCATCTGTATAAAAGATGCTCCCCTGCACCCAGGTCACAACTCTTGAGACACTGAGTCTCTAGGTGTATGTGGTGCATCTTATAATCAGGCTCGCCAGCCTCTCGAGAAAGTTACTTATTAAATAAATATGGATTCTCTTTCTTCCTTTCTCTTTCTTTTCCCCTTGTTCTCAGCATTCAATTCTCCCTGGAGATCCTAGGTAGGATGGAAGCACTGTGCAAACCTCTACAGTGCTCCCTTCGTTTCATCCCTTCACCTTGTAACTTGAGCACAGCTGGCTGGATGTGCAGACATGTAATGGGAGCCAGAAAAACTCCGCTAGGAAGTGCTCCCGTCCTCGCTTTGACCTGTATTATCCCTGTGACTGAGACAACAGGAGGACAAGACAGTGCAGGAATGGAAAATGATCAAAAATGGGAGTAAGGCAGGTGAGAACTGAAAGAAGAATAGGCAGTTCAGTGGGTGAGCAAGTGCATGTCCCATATGTTCAGTGACTCTTTTTAAACAGCAAGGCTGTGTTTGGAGAAGGGGCAAGCTACCTGTGTGCGATAAAAGGCACAACTGCTAGTCCAAGGACCAGCCTTCTTACCCACAAAGTGTAACTAAAGACATTGTCTTGCTAACAAGAGAGATTTATCAACCTTCCTTTTCCCCCCTAAGTCCTAGATTTCCTTTAAAGAAAATTCATTTATTTACAGGATCTTAACTTTTGGTGTGTACTCACTATACATCAGCAGACCTGAATTTACAATGTGTATATCTTTACCTACTCTGGAAAATTCATAAAGTCTTGCCATTAAAAAAAAAGTTTGGAAATGCTTATTGTAGGATCCTTTCAATAGATATTCTATAGAAAAGCCTTTCATCCAGTTACATTTTCTTGAAGTTTATAATTTGTTCTCACCTTTCAAGCACCTAAATCTTTTGCAAGATTGTTATTTTGCCCTACTCCTCTTCCTCCTTCCCAGTTCTTTAATATATATGTTAAACATTGCTGCAACTAGTATGTAACTCAAGACAATTTATTTTTTTATCTTGGAATTGTGATTAAAAATAATTCCTTATTTCTATTCTTATTTCCTAGTTTTGGTTCTTTTATCTAGTTTGTAATCCAGGACATTTTTTTATTTTGTGTTTTAAAAGCATATTTTTAAAGCATGACACAAAATGTAAATTAATTTTTTTTCCCCCTGCCACTTAATAGTAAATTAGAGAGGCAGGGCTCTCTTCAAGAAAAGTTATGACTGTGTTGTCATTTACAGATTCTTCTTTGGATGTTATCTTTTGTTTACTATTAAATTTACTTTGTTTAGTACTGAGTTAAGGATCGCTGTTGCCCAAGAATGTTCCAAAACCAATATTACTGACAGTCAGAGGATCTTACATTTTCCCCTAAACACCCTAGTCACCCTAAAATGCTGCAGGTGCATGACAGAACATACCCCAGGTATCCCAGGGCATGGCAGCATTTCAGAAAGCTTTCCAAACTCTGAAACTCATCCCTTTTTTCCCCTCAGGTCTCACCTTAATATTCCACTTGCAGCTTGCACCTGAAATCTGTTCCTGTATGTAAACTAGGACTGCTGGCACACATATATGGTGAGTCATTCAGAAACCATAATCACATCATAATTGGAATGCAGTTATCTTCTTATAACTTTAATGACAGTCATACTAGTCAACTTCCACGTAATATTTAAGTAATACACATACTAAACAGGTGAAGGTTTAATCCATATTTGAATCAGTTATATATCCAACGTGGCAGGCATAAAATAGCCAGTGCTTTTCTTCCATTTTCGTTATATATGGTGGGAAAATTGGCATATAAAACAGTTTCCACTGAAAATAAGCTCTTTAAATTAAAGGACTCCTTTGAGATTTGCTGTTTAAATTGTTGTGCATCCATAAGGAGGAGTTGAAGAGGGAAATCTAGAATTGCAGGAAAACAACTACTCAGACAATAACACTTTGGCAGATGAGCCCCTCCAGATTTTGTGTTGCTCCAAGCCACAACCAGATTTATTAGACACTGTAGAAGACTTTTACAACATGATGTTAAAGAAGACAAAATGGAAAAGAACATAAGAAAGCTTAACAAAAATACTGAAAATATTGAAAAAAAGTTATTTTCCTCCATTGGAAAATAAAAGAAACACTCCCACATCTCTATTAGCAGAAACAACCAAGAAAAAATAAACTTAATGGTTTCAAAAAAATTGATCAGAAGAGAAACAAGAAGATAGAACACTTATAGAAGTATTTTGAGGACTTCAAGATTCAGCTAGACATATCCCTGAGTAACTTGACCTATTTAGTCCTGCTTTGAGCAGCAGACAGGTTTAGAGAGCTCTGAAGGTCCCCTAAAGCCTCAGTTACATTGTGATTCTCTGTTGAAGAACAGACTTACATAAGGACAGACAAATCAGAATGACCACGTCCGATGGACCTCTAGGAGAATATATGCCGTAACAATCCATGGCTACTTCAAAGGACTAAGAATTCTGTGTGGACACTGGCTTTCCAAAGAGTCTTTAAGACAAAAAAAGAACAAGTGGAGGAACAAGGGTGGCCTAAACACTTCCAGTCATTCCCACAGCAGCATCCTCTGAATGCAGAAGGAATTGATCCCTCCGCGCACTTTACATGACAGTTCTATATTCCTTAGTGCCCCTAATAAACACATAGGGAATTCTTTTGTTTGGATAGCTATGAAACAGCCACCTCTACAGCAGGTAAAGTGAAGAGGAGGAGAAGAAGAGGAAGGACTGATTAAAAAAGAAGTTTCCTGTGCTTAACTGGGAAATCTGCTTAAACGGGATGTCTCCCAGGGAACTAATTTAAACCCGATGATACTTAATGGCTATGATTGGTGCTTAGTAAGTAGGGTAATTATGTTTAATGGGGATGCCTTAAGGCAATTGAGTGGCACTTAAGTCTTTTGTATGTCTCAATCTCATGGTACTTCTATCCATTTTCTCTTCCATAACAGCTATAAATGCAGAAGAAATATATCCACCACCACCTGTTCCTCTGAGTTTGTCCCTTCTGTGCTAAATGCAGGGTCAACCACACGAGGCAAGTATTTGTTGCCTCCTCTGCTCCTATCACGGCATGAGCCACAGCACCTAGCCAAAATATTGGCTTCTTTATCATTATAGACTTACCTAATAACATGATGCTTCATACTGCCTCGCTGAAGCTAATGGAAGTTTTCCACAGGCAGAATCAGATTTAAGCTGAGTTCCAGCAACACTGTGCTCTGCAGCAGGACTTCCTTTCAGCAAAATGGAACAGGAATATTCTACAGTTCTTTAAAAAAAAACCCTTCAGAAATGTAATACGGATGTGAAAATTGTGGACATTTTTCTCCTCCATTTAGATTAACTACAGCTCTTGCTTTATTATATGAAGTGGTCTTTAAGACATAACATGGAATGTTGTGCTCCTTCTAATACATAATCTATAAATATGCATGTAAAAATAAAAATAGGGAGGAAAAAAAGCTACTTAAACTAGGACTTATATCAAGGGGGAAAAAAAGCCACAAGTAAATAAGTTTATGTTAGAGAACAAGAAAGCCCCTTACTAATACAGCAACCAGATCTTCAAATGACTTTCTAACAAGCATAGTGGAGGCACAAAACAGATTTTCAGATGAAGCTCACTGAACAACTTTGTGAAAGAGATTATATAATGTCATGCCCAGAATAGCTGGAGAATAGATTTATTGATCAGAATGTGGGTCTCAATCCTGTTTTCATAAAACCATTTTCAATACATGGGTGAAGACATCAGACAAAGCAAAATAAACCATCTTCAATTCAACTTAGTGACACCACTGTCTCAAGGAACCCAACAGCATCCTTTTAATACTGAATAATTTCTAGATTACGAAGTAGTCTTACTTTTCTTGTCCAAGAGTCTAGCTAGCCAGTGGAATATAAAATCTCACAATTTTTTTTTTTCACAGCAATGACTTGATATAAATAAACAGAAATGTTGCAAGCTAAGCACATGGATGCTGTACTAAACATTTACAACCACAGGGTATATGCATTTGAAATTTAATACAACAAAAAAAAGAAGTTGCAAAGCTCTTAGTGTTAAAAGGTACCAGCAAAGTGGTTTTATGAGGCTTCTCACTGAGCTGTGATAGACATGTGATTAAACCACAATTTTAATAAAAGTTACAGACCTACCATTAAAGAGAATAAAAAAAAAAATACACACATATTTTACGATTTTCAATATACCTTTGCCAGATGGGTAAAACACCCAATTTTCTGCTCCAAATCTGAACTGTAGAAAGACCAGTTCCCAACTAGGGGGTAAAAATACCCTTTATAAATCCATTTGCAGACCATACTTTGAGCCTACATAGACAAATTTCCTAGTCAGTACATTATTTTTATTATATGTATTTCAATAATTATAACATATGCATATTCTGTATAAAATTTGTCTCTCTAAAACATTTATCAGTAAGAGCCTGAAGACATCATCTGTTACTCTATTCAGTTCTCATTGATTACGACACTCCAAAGGGTTGGATGTTTTAGGGATCTCCCAGCTTCCCACTGTGCCATGCCTTAGAATCAAACATCCTTTTGGCAAAGTTATTATGCTTTTAAAGAACAATTAAAAAAAAATTCTATTTTGAATTACTCATAAATTCACAGTTATATTTCATCTTGAAACCCTAAAAGACTACCCCAGCACTAGTCTGTTCTCAGAGCTCCTATGGAAATCAGCATGGATTTGTGAAAAGGAAATCACTCAAATAATGAGAATTCTCATGTTGGATTGTTTGATTTATCCTTAAGCAATATTCCAAACTGGTTAAGCCAAAATGCAGTCCATGTTCGGACAGGGATTGGTAAAACTGGTTACTGTTGCTGTCAGCTAGTAAGATTAGTAATTAACATCAATGTTGATATTATTACCAGGATCCTCTGCACAGCAAAGCCTGGGTAACTTAAAACTGTTTAACATCTCTGAGTTGACTCTTACTGTTTTTCTGTATAAGAAACTTAGACTCGGTAAAAGAGTGAATCACTTGTCCAGGATGTACATTGTGTGAGTGGCACAGCCATCCCCAGAGCCTAAGCCCACCCTCCTGTTCTACCTTCTCTAATGATTTCCTCCAATATACTTTATATGTACCAAGCAGTCTGAATCCTCAGCTTTTAGTCATGTTCAGAATGGTTTTCCTTACAAGCAGTACCATTATTTCAATGGAAAAAATGAGTAAAACACAATTTAACATGGTGGTTCTGTCAAGTCCTGAGTTAAAATCAAAGTTCAGAATGCTAAAGAAAAGATATACTTGAATCATTCCTAATAGGGACATCTGTAGGATAATTTTTTTACTTTACTGTTGTAGCCTTCTTTTCCGTGCTTGGAAAATTTTTGGGTCACATGTTAGATTTAAAAAAATTAAATGTGAATGAGGGGAGAAAATTTAGATGAGAGGAACTATAAAAGAAATTTTAAATATAAAACTTACTGTTTCTGTGCTTGGGGTTTTGTGGGGGTTTTTTTGTTTGTTTATTTTAAGTTTGCATGCACACATTACAGTTCATCAGTAATGACTACAAGAAACAAAACTAGCAGTTCCTTGGAGCAGATAACGCAGAGGAGAATGGTATCAGACAGAGCTGGATTTGGATGCTGCTTCCTCCATCCTCTCGTTAAAAAAGCACATCTAGAGCTACCAAGAAGTGTCTATCAGTTTAAAAAATGGTGTGCCCTCAGAAAAGTTCAAAGCATGCTGAAAACATTGTTGACAACTATAAATATACGTGAAATCACCAATATGAAGACACTTTCCTTAAACCCCCAAAGTCTTAGATATAATTTTGGGGAAGAGTTCTGTATATAAACACTGTCTGTATCCTCCCCTAATGCACTTTGATTTATGTTGTGCTAATCTATGAGAGGGAAGGGATTAGAGAGGAAAAACATTCACAAAATTTGGTGAAACTGTTTTCTGCACTCAAGTCAGAGGTAAATTACATTATATTGATTGACTCGCAGCTCCACTGCGAGTTATGGACAGTCAACAAGAAGTAAGTCACAGGTTCTGCTGAGTGACATTTTAATTCCTTTGGAAGACAAACAAGCTTGTAAATG
Source organism: Acrocephalus scirpaceus scirpaceus (assembly GCA_910950805.1). Taxonomy (NCBI): domain Eukaryota; kingdom Metazoa; phylum Chordata; class Aves; order Passeriformes; family Sylviidae; genus Acrocephalus; species Acrocephalus scirpaceus. The sequence goes on from OU383774.1 coordinate 9,758,890, forward strand.
CCCCAGTATCTTGTTTCCTGGCCAATGTCATCCAAAATATAAACTCCAACATGGGCAAAAATGTACCATGAAAAGATAAAATAAATCTACCATCCACTAAAGCTCTTTCCCCACCATTTCCTTTAAAACAAAGAGGAGTGCTGGTGCATGAGGAATCAATACTCTGAAGATAAAGAAAGGTCCTCAATTACTGCAAAGAGCTAGAGTTTGCTAAACAGTGCTATGTGTGTTCTTATTTGGAACTCTTCTGGCACTTTCAGCTACGTTGCAGTCAAATGGTATATGAACAAAAAGCAATATAAACATCATTCCTAAGCATCCAAAGCCAAAATGCATGTGGTGAGCTCCTGACATACATGCAGCAAGCTGGTGTGTGCTAACAGAGGACAACAATTTCTAGAGCGTACGTGAAAGGCCTCCACTACTAGACCAGTCTCTCGTGACAACAGTAAAGAACCTCACTGCTTGCACTGCTTATTAAAAATAAATTTGAAAAAATATAGAGAGAACCAGTTGCAAACCAGAAACATAATTTAAACAGCCTTGTTCTTAAAGGTAGAAAATCTACATTCAGTGCAATAAATACAGCTTTGTGCACAAAGACTTAATGCAGCCAGACCTGCAAAAAATACCAGTGTGATCCAAGAAAGTAAATGACATCTGACTGGCTTGTTTACACATCCTCATTTCCCCAAACCATTTTGCTTCATTTACTACACTTTGTCACTATGTGAGTGTTTGGGGGATTTCAAATGGACTCATTCTGTTCTAACAGATGTCAAAGAAGAGGTACATTGGTTTTAATACCTATTTGGGGACATATGGGAATAGGTTTTTCCCTGTGTAAAAAGTCCACAGCAGTCATCCAGCAAGGCCGGTTTCCATTCTTTCCCATGTTTATATCCTCCTAAATTTTTTCAGAATTATTGAGTCACTGTTGTTTACTAAAGCACTGCTGCTCACTTATTATTTTCTGAAAGCACTTCATTGTGGCAGTATCAGTCAGATTGCAAGAGTGAAACTGTCACAATTTTATAACCACCACAACTCTGGACAGACAAGGCTGTTTGTCAAGATCAACCACCTTGTTTCTAAAAACAAACGTGAAACTCATATGCACGTGCACATACACATATATGACTTTCCACCTCAAACATTAAAAAAGCTCAACTACAAATGAAAGTCATTGTTATAATTAACTAAAAAGTTAAAACTCTTAAAAAGTCGAAACTAGTGTAGCTTTTTAGGGCAAATTCTTAAATGAATTAGTAAGTAACATAGCCCACTCCTACAGAAACACATTATACTGTGTGTACATTACATATTCTAAGGAAACTCTCACCTTCTATTTTTTTCCCAAAGAAATGTGGAAACAGCTAAAATTTCTAGGCCACAAGCTAAAAATTCCCTTAGATGTAAGAACAAAAAAAATCACAAAATATTTTATAAGCACACAGAGTGCATGTAAGAGATGAATTTGTCTCCAGCTTAGGCTATTACCTAAATATATTGTATATTACATCCTCCCTCACAGCCCTTTACAAGAGAAAGCACAAGCCATGAAAACATGCAGTCTGCCAGTTGTATGTCACCATGGGATGGCTGGGAGGTTTTGTCCTTTTCTTTTGGCTTTTACTCCCACTTTTTTCCATTCTTGTCTTCCCAGGAGATTCTTCAGCACATAATGCTGCTGAGAAATAGCTAGTGGCCTACTCTCAGGCACAGGCACACACACAAAATCAATACAGATTTTTCTCACAATTAGCAAATAATTCAGTGATCTCTTTTTGGTCTTCAGAAAGAAAGGTTATGGTATCTTTCAGCTGAGGCAAAGATCCTCTAGACCCACTTTAATAAAAAGCTTATCTCAACAACTTGAGAAATTTAAGACACACGTCCAAAAAACCTTGGGGTAACTCAGATACAGACCTGATTGTGCTAAGTCCTACTCAGTAATTCTATAACCCATGTAGATGTTCTACTATTCAGATGGCATCCTCTCTTTTTTTTTTTTTTTTGTTATTCAAAAAGTGTCCTGATCCCACAGATCCTATCTATTCCTTGGCAGTGTAATATCAAGCAAGGATAAAGCAGTAGTTATTCCAGCTGGTGAAGGAAAGCCTGCAAAAGGCCTTCAGCAAGCCTTTTACAGGGGCAGGATCTTCCGCTGTGTTCACTGGACCATTAGGTCTTATTTGCACTCACTAAATCTTTCCAGAGTTTCAGTGTCTGCATGCAGAAATGAAAAGGGGCAAGACTGGATTTGAGCAGTCATCTTAAGCTGCATGGCATGTAAGATTACCCAAAAATCAAACTATGTGGGGTTCCCCTTAATGTACGGATGAAAATAGTACTTCCTTAGCAGTGTCCTTGGCAAGAAGCAGCCCAGCTACTGAACTTAAGGTGATTAGGAATTCAGTATCCTGTAGAAGGGAACAGGACACTGTGTTCCCTTACAACCTTTTTTAACCGAGCTATAAAGTTCTAAACATCATTATGGAGCTGAAGTGGGGAGGAGGAGGAGGAGGAAGGTCAAATTGCAGGCCATACTTCTTTCTTTGTAATGTTGTCTGAGAATTATGGCACTGGCATAAAATGCTACATTTCCTTTGAACGTTACCATTTCATCTTCAGAATTTGTTATGCGACTCATATTTGTACTTCACTTCTCATTTCTTTTATAACAAATTATTCTGTGCCTTTTTATGATCTTGTAGGAAGTCAAGGTTGAATCAAAGCCATTGTGACTGCCAAAGTGCATGTATAAAATTATACCACTAAGCGTTAACCTTGCTTTGTAGGTTCACTTACACTTTTCAATTAAAAGCTATCTTTAGTATTGAAGCAAAGTACTTTATAGTTTTTCAGTTAAAAGTCACCTTTAGTATTTAGGCACAGCCACTTTTATGATAATTCATACTTGGATTCTCAAAAAACTCTTTTGCCTAAAATGGCTGTAGAGAGACCTTGTTCCATCCAAAGTTTGAAAAAAACACAGAAGAATTGGTGACATCTTACTTGTATTTACTTGGCCCATTTAGTAAATGTGAGAAAAGGTAAAAATCAATACATTAAACAAACCCTCCCAATTCCCCACAGAAATTATGTAAATGTGGGCATTTACATGTGGGCATATATGCCTGTGTGTGATTGTATACCTGGTCTATCTGTATATTTTAAATCCAAATTCTGTAACTATACGACAATTTTTTCTCTTTCAAAATTCCAGTTAAGCCATCAGAGGCTGCCTATTTTTCATAGGTAGGTTAAAATCACATGTTAATTGATACATCTACATCTGCAAAATAAATATTCTCTTAACTATTTAAAAAAATACCCAACCAACCCAACACAAAACAAATTCTGAAATTGGAAACAGAAATGGCTGTGTTCCTGCTTTGTTCTGAACCCTCAGATAAGGAGAAAAATGAGTTTCTCCAAAATAAGCTTTGAAATGCTCATAAACAGGGAAAACTCTACAGAACTGTATGTCCCAAAGATTTATGCACATGTTTAACTATACTCATTGTCAGTAATCCCAGTGAAGTCAATAGGAATACTCACAGTGCATAAAGCTACATACACACATAAGACTTCAGCCTCAGGGGCTGATATTCCAATAGTTACTTTGCTGGAGTAATACCCTGAGGATCTGACTCCATAAAGGCTGTCCAATTGTTTATCTCATTCTCAATGACTTCTCTAGAGAATAGTTTCCACTCACAACTCTCCTCTATGGGAAAACCACTGCCCTACCTCCTACTTTTGACCATGAAGTACTTTCACTGATGTTTTGTTTCAGTTAAATTAACATCCTGAATTACTCTTTGAAACAGCAGACCAATAAGCCTCAGTACACAGAAACAGCAGCACTGGATGATGGAGAAGAGAAACAGTGGAAATGATGAGGTAGGAAAACAAGATACTGTGTGTCTAATACAATATGGGATTTTCATTTACAGAGTAATAGGGATGGTATTAAGACTAAATCACCAGAGTGTCAGAATGTGCATAGTGATGATAAAAGATTATGTGCTTTATACATGACTGATGATGACACATTTAGAAAATATCTGGAAGGGAAAAGACAAAGTGATGTCTCATGCAACTTATGAAACTGCAACATTTACAACATGTCACCCTCAAATTAGGGCACAACAGGAAAAAAATGACCCCTTCAGTATCAATGCCCCCAGCTCTTCTGTTACAATGGCCTTGACAAGAAACCCATTTATTTTCTCCAGAGAAATTGTTCCGAGGTGGTTGTTAGGCACAGTGGAGGCTTGACTCCTTAGACCTGGGCTGGATTAGACAGCCCAGATGAGATAAAACAGAAAACAATGATGTGTGTTTGTCTTACACCTCAGAAAGGTTATGTATGTTCTCTGGGAAAGATGTACTTAATTGAATTTGCATTGTAGGGATTTTGAATCCCAAGACCTTGGCAGAAGTTAGAAATTATGCCAAGGTTGATAATATTTTCTTAATGCTGTAGTGGGAGTCTCTCATAGGAAGGGCAAACTAATTAAAAAGTTCTAACAAAACAAACATTTCAATACAAGACACAGCATATAGTAATTCTCCATGCAGAAATAAGCTTAGCTGCTCCTTGGCTTCCACTAAAGAGATCTATTTCAGATCTATCTTGGAAAGCATAACTTGGAAAAGATTCACCTGTACCTACTGCTGTTTTTAAAGATTTTCTTCATTAAACAGCTAAATAAAGATATAATTCCTTAGACAAACTTATTTTGCATTGCACACATTCATTTTACTTACAAGTCAGTAATTAACTTATAATAGTAGCTTCTTTTAAATGTAACATTTGGCAAAAGGAGGTACAGTATTTTGATACATAAGATTATATAAACCAGGAGTTTAGAAGAGTCTAGATGTAATTCACTAAATACATCCTCATGACACATCTAAATAAATGTTTGAATACTTTGCACTGTTATCTAACACCTTTTAAAATCACCCAGGCAAGGGAGATGTAGCAGCTTACTTTTACATAAGAAGCTGTGAAAACCTTTTATCAACATTGCTATTTTCTCTTATGCAAGATAAACCTTAATCCACGTCTGTATGTAAAAATGTCATACCATGTTAGTAGCCTGTCTGCTACAGATGCTTTTTAGACTGGGATAAAATGAAATAAAAGGTCTAGTTGTCCTCCCTGCCTGGAAATACACTGGACTGGCCAAATGCATTGCACTGGTTGTACAGCTCCCACTGAAGTTGCACAAATTAATTTGTACCAACAGACTTGCATTTGAGAGAGACTTCAGCAACAGTTCCAGAGCCTCTCAGCAGCAGGTGAAAAAGCCAATCCTTGCATCAGTCTCCTTTCCCAAGACACCTGTGACATACCAAAGCCCTTTATCACACTCTGCCATCTAACAGAGTCAGCTGCTTTGGGAGGCAGATAAAGTTCCTAGGCAGTTGCAGTGATAAGAGCAGCTCCGTCTGCTGAAACTCTAGAAAGTTAATTGCTTGTTAATGATTTACAAGGTTTGACTAATTTGTCATTATTAAAGTAAATGGTTCTCAGCCAGCTGTAGATGGTGTAAGGTATTCTTCTTCATTTACACTTAAGGGATGTACCATTCCTAAATGTCTTTTTCTACCCAAACCACTTGACAACATTCCCTGAGGGAGTAACAGCAATAGCCAGAGTAAAACCACAAGAATCTTTTTTTTCTTTTCTTGTAACATTTATCATATAAGCTGATAAATTGCATCAGAATAATATGAGGGCTTGGGAATTTGTTTACCAGCTTACAGTTTTAGCAGGACACTATTTGGAGTAACTTCCCACATTGTCTAATTTCCATCCTCTCAAAAGGACAATTAATTCTGCAGATTTCTGTGCTGACACTGGACTCCTCCTCTACCTCTTCAGCGTAGAATATATCTTTTCAATCTGGCATTTACTCTCAAAATGTAAACACAATACGACTAGAAATAATTTTCTAATGTTTAGAAAATTTTTCTACCTCTGTCAAATTTCACTGAAATTATGAGCATCAGAGAGCCAGAAGGTCAGTAAGCAGATACACAGTGACTAACACTGAACACACAAGCCTCGTTTTCCACAAGAAATGATCAAAAAACTCACCTAATAATTGCATTTTTTAATAAATTGGTCAACGATGGAAAGACATTAAATACAAAAAAAGACATCAACTTCAGTAAAACATTACCTCATTTTATATAGAGAGGACAAGTTTAGTAATTCTGAAGATTATCATGCTGATATATCAGTAATGTTAATATTTATCAATGAGAAACCCTCCTAGCAAGATCAATGAAATTATTTGGAAATATGTTCTGTTTCCTGAAGCCAGCATGAGTTAGCTTTGGTCCACTCACACTTTCCATATCAAAGTAACTGCTTAGGGAAATTTGGTATTTTGAATTCGAGTTCTCAAAAGCTCTCAGAAACCTTCACAGGTGCACAGAAGTTCAAGACCTACAGAAACATCAGTGTGGCACGAGGCTCAAAGCTGTGTCAGAGTGTGTCACTAGGTCATGTTCATCCAACATTTATCACAGCACCTCCAGTGCACATTCACAGTGAAGTCAAGCCCCTCTTCTTTCTTTCTCTTACAGTCTTAGAAATATTGCTATGAATCTTAAAGGTAAAAAGCTCCAGAAGTGCTTTCACCACACAGGAAGGGACACAAGTATTATTTTAAATAGGTGTCTGTTATGATATATAGCATAGATCAGATTTTTTTGAGTCATCCCTCAAGAACAAAATTAAAAATGCAGCACTCCCATTTTTGTGCTATTTAGTCAACTTTATCTCAGCAGATTAAAACCTGGAAGTAATGAAGTCTCCCTGTGAAGAGTGAGACCATGAACTCCTAAGACAGTGATTTTTAGGAGGGTCAGCACTTTGCAAAATGGAATTTAGTTAATGTCATTCATGACTGCAATGAAATGAAAGAGGAAATTACAAATGGAAACACAGAAAATTTGACTGTGATGTTTTAAATCAAAATTTTAATTAGTAGGAAAACTTCCTAGTAACTTGCAATACTGAACACTTAATGTGCCACAGTTTCACTAATCTTTTAACTCAGTATGTATAAATCCAAACCCCTGGGGAGACACATTTCGAAATGATAATTTCAGACAGTGTGTACCTCTAATGAATGCATTATTTGGGATATTTCCAACATGGTTAATAAGGCAATGTTCATAAAAAAGAAAAATGAATGGTATTTCTAGCCTACCTTATATGCTTGGACCAGTTGTGATGAACACCATGCATACAAATGACAAAGGGCTAATCATACCTAAAAACCTGAAATTCTCTGTTTATTCTGAAGGCAAATAGAGTACATAGTAAAACAAAGAGGGACCATGCCTGACTTTTCATAGGCAGTGAACTTCAAAACTGACTGATGGTCAAAGCAGTGATTTCAACATCCTTGTCTCCTTTTCCGAAAACTTTGAAGGACTTTTAAAGAGTAAGAACTGATTTTCCAATTATGACTAGGCTGAAAAACTCAAAACAAAACTGATGTAATGTCTCTTTGAAGAAGTGACACATTTATTCCATATTTGTTTCTTTAAGGCAGAGGTAGAACACATTCTAAGAACAGGATTTTTTTTTTCCAGAAATATGTGTAATATATTAAGCAATCTTTAATTTAGATAGATTGTCACTGTTGTTACCTAGCACTATCCCAAGAAGTATTTTTCCATTAAAACTTATTCTCTTTACACTGTCTTGACACACCACACCTGACCGCCTCAAAGACCTGAAGTCCCCAGGATATTCTACTGTGAATAATTCACATTATAAAGAATTTTATTTTTAAAATCAGTTGTACTAAATACTGGTGTAGAACATATTCCATAAAAACTATCTTGTCCCAAAAGGCAGAAAAGAGGGATTGAGGTAAAATATGCAGATATTGTTTCCCTTGCTGCAATGCCACTTGGAACCAAACAAGCTGATATGCTTTGAAGGGACAGAGTGACTATGCATCTATAACTCTAAACTGTGCTAAATCTGATTCCTTAGAGGGGAGGCCAAAGTGGCACTGTGGTGAATTGTTCCTCTGTGATTATGTTAGAAGAACATGCACTCTCAACCTTTTATCATCCAGTGTTAGGCAATTAGCTACAAAATATGGTAAAACCTAAGGAAATCATAGCAGTGATGCAAAAATGTGGATTAGAAAGCTCTGGAAGCAATTTTTTTTGAATGACACCTATTCAGCAGCTCTTAAAACAAGGCAGCAGTGCAGATTAAACATTAATTTTTGGGATTAAGTCCTAAATTGTAATACTTGTGTAAAACAGATATCCCCCCTCATCGTAAAAGTTAAATTTCTAAAGCAGAACGAGGAAGGATTTAGAAGGCATGAAAGCTGTAAGGGATTAATCATATTATAGTAGTGTTTCTCCTTATTTAAAATATACAGCCCTTTGTCTCAGAGGACATTGAGGACATGAGGAATCTGTGAATGAATAACACATTGTGGTACAAGTACACTTAAGGGCTGTTGTCGAATTAAACCAGAACATACCTACTTACTTCTTCAGTGTGCTAAGCTGAAATGTAACAGAGTTAGAATCTCTGTGCACTGCAAAACAGAAATTACAGCCATTGAAGTAAGGGGCTGAAGAGTTTAAGGGATTAAGAATTTTTGAATATTTGAATTTAAAAATGTTCTGTTATGTTGGACAAAGACTAACATCTCTCAGAAGTGTAGCTTCCACTTTTTACAAACATGAAGAGCTGTAAGCAGGTAATTATTTCAAACTTGCAGGAATTTTTGCAATCAGCACGTTACTGAGTAGATGCTGAATCCCCCTTAGATCTCTTAAGAGAGAAACTAAAGCTAATTGTAAAATAGAGTATGTTCTTCCTCTCTGACATGAGAAAACCTGTTACTGGTGGATTCCTTTACAAATGCCAATCAGGTCTACTTTATGATATGTTCATTTCATTGTCTCCAATAATCTGGGACACCCTGTTCTTTTGCTGACCTTTGATGACCCTGCCTCATTCTTCTGGTCTATACCACACATCTCCATTGATCTGTAGACAAAGCACTGTCAGATGGAATCAATACATCATTCCTTCAGCAACAAGACTGGCTTTTGCTCAGTTTACTTTCATTTTTTTTTTTAACAGATCAATAGTGCTAAACTGATGTATTGTAAATTGGGGTGTAATTAGTACCTGTCTACAGGCCTGTTAACAAGCTGCTAAAATATTATGCAGACTTTTTTAGTTAAACTGAACAGTTCAAACTCTCTTCAGCTGTTAGTAGGTGGCTATTTTAAAGAAATGCAGAGAACAATAGACTCCATAAAAACCATGCCCCCAATGGTTAAACAGAAAGTTTTCACTCTGTATTAATAATGAATAGACACAATGATTAAAGGAAAACACCTAATAAATTATATTATCAAACTTGAATGTCAGCAGTGAATACGGCTAAAACTCTCCCTTTGAGAGACATAACTTTGAGTAACAATTTTATACTGAAATTTCTTTATATTGTTAAGCCTATATAATACTCTTAAGTTTCTGACATCACCACTTCAGTTGTAAATCAGATATGATTGATGATATCCAGTGCAAAATTTTTTGCAATACAATAATTCTGCCTCAGTAAAAGTAAAATTAAGATGATCTACCACTACAGACATTTATAGCAAAGCAGATTTGCTAAAATCTATAAGCATCACTACGTCAGGGACATAGAAGATGCTGAGCAGTATTTGGGTAGTTTTGAAAAAGAATAACAGAAAAGCAGCAAAACTTAAGTTTCCCTGCTGGGCTATGACTTTTCCAGATGAAGTTCCTCACTGAAAATGCAGACGCTCTGCAGAACCACAAACCCTTTGCAATAGTTCTTGATTTTGAGTGTTGTGTTCAAAACCTTTAGGCCTGTTGATGGAGACTGTTGTTACTGAACTTTTATTCAGGCAAGACCTGATGACAAGGAGAAAGACATGTTATATATTATTCTCTTACTTCTTCTCTTCCATCCTGGCTTGTCTCTTTTGTTGTATTTCCCTCTCTCACCTGGCCAAAGCTATTCTGCTGACTGCTTCCCTGGTGTCCTGCTCCCGTGCTTACTTAAGAACTGCCTTCAAACATCCCCTGAGACCTCTCATTTCCTTACCTCTGCCTATGTTATTGCTCCACACTGCTCTTTTGCAGGTTCCTTTAATAAGCCCGTGGAATTGCTCTCTGGAAACCATTGGTTTGAGGAACCCAATTTGAAATACTTTATGGAGAGAGGCCAGGCTCAGCAGCACCCTAGGAACAGACTCAAATCAACATGGTCAGCCCCCAGAAGAAGATTCTGCTACATCACCGCTCACTGCTGAAATTCCGAAGTAAACTCATACATTCTAGTTTCGTGTGAGTGCACACCTGATCCCAGAGATGTCTAAAATGGCTTGTCTGCCCTTTTCTACTACTCATCATTATAAACTCATCTCCCAGTATCACATTAATTCATGTCCCAAGCCCACAGTGTTTATTGAAGTCTAGGAAAGGCTGCATAAGAGGCACAGGTAATGTAGTAAAATCTGTGCTAATCTGTGAGTCCTGTAATTACATCAGACTCTCCACTCACACTGAAAGCTAACTCTTCAATAACTGCTGAGGAAGGAAGAAAAATGTAAGCCACCTGAACAGAGAGGACAAAAGTCCTGTAAAAAGAAAAGAAAAAAATTGTAAGCAGAGCAGTGACTCCACTTCTTTATTTTTCTTTAAATAAACAGAAATTGAAGGAAAAAGTGCAAAGGTGCCTCTTTCCATGAGATAATGGCTATACACGAGAGAGCTGAGCACTAATTTTTCATTCAGGTTCAACTACACAAACTCCAAGTGCCCAACATCTCACTTCATGAGTATTCCTGCGGGCTTGGTGGGAAAGCAGCCGTGTGTCCGGGCTGCCCACACTGGGACCGGGATGCTGGATCCTGCGGAGGAAGTGACAGATGTCTGAAGGTGAGCAGGCAGCACACAGGTCCCGCTGTGCCTGTGCTGCTGGGGATGGCATCTGCTGCTCTCACACAGATGGCCAGGCCAGCAGCCCTGGGAGCAGCAGGGCTCTGAATCGCCATCCCTTCGCAGGGCCCGGGGCTGTGGCCGTGCCCACACCTGGAGATTCCCAGGAGCAGCTCCACAGCCAGGAGCAGCGGCTGCCCTAGGAGGCAGGTGTCAGCCCAAGGAGCCAGGACATCGCTCTTACACCCACAGCTGTGCTGAGTTTGAAACGGAAAGTAATTTGTTCAAACCCACCTATTCTTCTTTATCAGGAAGGGTTCCTTCTCCCAATGCTCCCAAAGCTCTCACCCTGGGTGGGAGACTGTGATGGTTCCAACAGGAACCTCCCAGGGCAGCCACTGCCCAAGCTCCATTAGCACAGGAGCTGCAGGATTTTGGTTCGGGGCTGTTCATCTCTGGGAGATTTTGTGGGGCACAAGGGCATGCAGACTCACTGCCTTTTCAAAGGATCTTGGCTGTGCAAGCTCCAGGGGGGATAAAGCAAGATGGTAGTTAGGGAAAGGAAGAAAAAGGTCAGCAGAAGTAATGAAAGTGCATTTGATTGAATACATTGTTCTAGGTAACAGTTGAAAATTTTGAGTATCCTGCCAAGTCTTTTCCACTCTGGAACCTTATAAATGTGAGGTTATCTTTATCTGTTTCAATATTCTTGAATATTGAAAATTATTAGGTCTAAAAATTATTAATTAAAAAATCTCTTCTACAACGTGAATAAAATATAGAGAGTTTTCAAATTCTTTTTTTTGTTTTTCACAGCATTAGCAAAAATAACACATTTCTCAGTTGCTCTTGTTTTAGTTATAGGCAGTCTATCACTCCAACAATAGATCAAATACAGATAATCTGCTTTTTTCATTCAGTGTTATGCTTTGAAAGTTCCATGCATGCATGGAAATGACACCACTGGTTATATCTCTACTCTTTTAATTGTGGGAGGGAAAAAACAAACAAACAAAAAACAAAGCCAACTGAGGTAAGACTACAACCTATGCATCTGTGCATTAAAAAAAATATGAACCTAATTTTTTCTTATTTTGTATCTCTGTCCAGAAGCAGTCTTCTCTGCAATATTCTGAGATCTATTTTCCTTTAGTTATAATTACTTTCTGTCAGAAATTGCAAAAGATAATTTAATGGTTTGACTTTTACTTCAATTTAGATTTGGAAATAACAGACATGCGATAAGATTCTTTAACATGTCACATGTGAAATACTCTTGGCTTCATTTAATCCTGCAGGGGAACTACTTTTTACACTGCAAGAGAAGTTGAAAGCCATTGAACTAGATGCCTTTGAAAGCTGTTAATTTTTAATTCTTTCTTGTGAAAATGACTAGGAATGTAGGAGCACATACAACCAAATATGTGTGTGAGGTGCTAGGTTCAAAGAGGGGCAAGGCAGCACAGTGCAGCAACTCTTCCATTTCCTTCTAAATCCAAAAACTATGACTTCATGAATGTAAAAATGTTTCCTGTATAGCCCCATCTTTTCTCACTCTCTCTGTGTCTAATCAACATTCAGTCTCACTTGTCAACAAAAGGAGAATCTGAACTGCATGTGCTGCTTTATGCATTGCACAACACAATTCTCCTGTGAAGCATTAACTCTAATCCAGTCAAATGCATCATGTATTTCTAGCAAAATACAAATTCAAAGCCCCACCAGTGCCTGCTGTTCTGTGATACTTTTTGCATCCTCCTCTACCTTTATCTGTCACCCTGCTCCCTTGGGAGGGACCATGCCATGCCCATGGGGTGGTTCCACTTGGAGCAAGAACCTCCAGGAGGAATAAAGTCTGAGACTAGGGTAGCTCCACACAGCCCTCTCTCCCTCCCAGCAGTGTATGGCAGCAAGCGGGTAATTAACCTGTTCTTTCTACTCTTCCTCCTCACTCTGCATTTCCTCTACGTTTCTTCCCCTGTATTTAATGCCACTAAGTCCAGAATAGTCAGGTACAGAGGTGCCTAAATAACCACAAGGTGGTTTTGGCCAACCACAGGCAATGAAATAGCACAGCACAATAATCTTATTTGCCTTATGGAGTATTTGAGGCAGATTGTGCATCTTCCCTGTCCTCTCAAGGAATGAGCATACAGCCACTGAGCTTGGTTTAATAAAGGACATGAGTAACAGAGCTCATGTATGCATGCAATTCTGTCTTCACCACTCCTCCTTTTACTATGTTTATGCCTCTTGGAGTGACCTCTAATATTATCCAACTGAAAAAAATTCAAGCTTCTGTCCATTAAAAACAAATGCAAAATTAAATTTTAAAACATGAAGAGAAAAAGCCAATACATATTTTCTCCTTAAACCTTACAGATTAAATTATCCTCCTTTATGTGTTAGTCTCTCATATATTAGCCTGTACAGATCTTCCAGTGTTATAAGACTAGTACACATAACCCTGCACAATAATCATTCTTGACAAATATAAGGCACAAACAACCAAAAGAATCATTTAAGCAACCTGTTTTTATAATTCTGTAAACTACCTAATGGAGTTAAAGGTGTTAAAAAGTTGTCTGCCCAAATGTAAACATTGATCACCAAAAAACTGATAAAATCTGAAACTTGTAGTTCAGGTTTTTTAAACAGAGAAAGCAAATTAATTTTTGCCTATTAAAATGATGAATTGGGTGCAGTACAGATGTATTGGGGAAAAGGATTTCATGTTCTGTGTTCAAACTGAAAACTTAAACAAACATAAGCTGGCTGGTTGATTCAGGTGAAATGAGTCAACACAACACCAGATGCAGAGACTGCGAGTGTGACAGTTGGGGAGCAAATGTTTTATGGATCCAGAACCCTGCTGTGCTTTTTTGTCTATTCTTCTTTCTGCCAGTGCTCACCATCCAGCTTTTATCTGCAGGAAATGTCCATAGTTTCAGCCTTGGGTAGCTGCTTTCCCTCACGTGCAGCCAACCGTCAACAAGCAACATTTCCTCCTGCTGGGAGGATGCTACACACAACATATTTCATGACTGCCAGCAATGGGGGTTCATTAATCAGCCTTTAGGAGGTGCTGAAATAGGCACAGACAGACACAAAATGAAAAGAATGGCAGGAAAACTGAAAGTTTAGAGTAATCCAAGGTCTTCTCTCCAGAAAGTAATCTCAGTAGGTTTGGTTTAATGCATCAGTTAAAACTCAAACACGTCAGTGTTATTTCCAGGGTTAGACTTCAAATGAAGCTTTTAGCAATTCTTCTCAGGACTCAGGCTTCCAAAAATGCTTTCTCCCTTAAAATGGTGCTTGGAAGAAACTATTCAGGATCAGAGGCAATGCCAAAGCAATACCAAAATTATTATTAAAAATAAATCATCACGAATTGCTACCAAAATCATTACTACCTAGTTACTTAAAGGAACATAACTCCAGGTATTGCAGAACTGAAAGCTTTCTGTGTTTGGCTTGAAAAATACTGGTTGAAACACTGACCTGTTTTATTGTCTGTCCATGATGACAGTGATTGCCCAGGATAGGCAGGATGTGAACAGGCTCTGTTACCTTCAAATACATGTGTTAGCAGTACAGCTTAACCATTCGCCCCCTGAGCATTCATGCATTCATTCTCTTTTCTCTTAAATTTGGTGTAGTCAAAGTCATATATGACAATTATTTTTTAAAACATCATCACTGATGCATCCACCAAGTAAATACTCCCATCCTCACTGAACAATTAAAAAGCATATATAAATTTAATAAAAATAAACTTTTGTCTACCATTTTTAAGGTTAAGTAGCACAAGATTAATTTCATATATTAGCAGAAATTAAGAGTAAGAGCAAAGCCAGAACCTTAATTAGAGAGAATATAAACATAAGATTCTCATATCAGCCTCAACTCAGGATAGCTTAATTACGCTCCTTTTTTATACTTTCATCAGGCATTAATAAAATCCCTGTCATAGTACAGATACATATATGGCTCTGAAAATTAAAGCATCTTCATATAATCAAGACTGTGAGAGATATTGAAAAAGAAACAAGAAGATAAGTTGCTTTGGGAATTACCACTCTTTCATTTACTTTCCCAGCAGGCAAGAAGGAAATGCTGTACCTGGCTGTGTGAGGGCAGGATGGCTCTGCAGAGGGAATCTGGATCCATGGGCTGAGGTCAGTGGGCTGAGGTTCAGCAAGGCCAAGTGCTGGGTCCTGCCCTTGGGTCACAACAACCCCACACAGCTCTGCAGGCTGGGGCAGAGTGGCTGGAAACCCATCCAGCCAGAAGGGACATGGGGATGCTGGTTGACAGTGGCTGAACTTGAGCCAGCCAGCGGCCCAAAAAACCAGTGGCACCTGGCCTGGATCAGCAACAGTGAGGCAGCAGGACCACAGCTGTGATTGTCCCCCCTGTATTTGTCACTGCTGAGGTCACACCTCAAATCCTGTGCTCAGTTCTGGGTTCCTCACTGCTAGAGGGACATCGAGGTGCTGGAACGTGTCCAGGGAAGGGCAATAGAGCTGGGGAAGGGTCTGGAGCCCAAGTCTGGTAAGGAGCAGCTGAAGGAGCTGGAGGTATGGGTTTGGCAGTGCTGGGTTAATGGTTGGACTCAATCTTAAAGGTCCTTTCCAACCTAAAGAACTTTATGATCCAATGATCTGGAAAAAGAATTTCACTGTCCATCCAGATTCACAAAGTGGTATGGGAATTTTGTCAGGAGCACTGTGAGCCATTTTTCATTAACAATATCAAAAAACTTTGAGATCCTCCAATACCTGATAAGTATAAAATATTACTAATATATTTTATCTTTTTGTGCATAAGAGGAGGACATGGGTAGACTGTGAATGAGGAGCTATGGATGTTGACTTGTTTCTACCAGATCACCTGCTTACTGGGCACTGGAAAGATTTATGTACCAATGTGTCAGGATTCCTATTAATTAAGTAGAAAAAAAGACACTAACTTCTTAAAAGTGTTTGAAGGGTCACTGTTTGGGAATGAATATATATATATTCTCCTAAAGCATTTTCCTAATACATATGGAAGGAATACCTTGTTAAGGAAATGCACAGACTTTGATAACAATTTCATCTGCGTAGAAACCAGCTGTACTTTTATTCTGAAAATTTAATGTCCTTGTTAATTTTTTTAAAGACATGATAAAGTACTCTTAAACAGCGTTCCTAAGGTACAAGGCAGCTGGCTGGCTTGAAAGAGACCACATTTTTTCTGTATAACAATTGCTAATAATGAATAATCCTCTCCTTTGCTTCCTGCAGCTCATCTTTCTAGGGGGTTTGTTTTGCTGAAGGCTGGTGGTGAGAAAGAGGTGGAGCACTCACGGTGAGGAATAATAAAGGCAACACGCAGCAAATTTCTGACTAATTAAGTGATATCTCCACAGGAGCACTGGCTATACAAGAGGAATACTTGAACAGAAGAGTAAACAAGATACATTTTCCTTCAATTTCACAACAAAAATTCCTCTTTACTACCACTTGGTCGTCAGACACAATTCCACTTACTGATGTTCCACGTGAGACTATTATTTGTGAGACTAAATAAAGGGTGATCAAAACTGTCCATACAAAGCAGAAAGAAAAGCTGGTTTGGCTGCAAAAAGGAGGCCTGTTTTCTGCTCATGAAAAATCATTCAGAGTAAGAATATTAACATCTGCAAGTTTCAGGTAATGTGACCCCTCCAAGAACCACAAGTAAGTCTGACTTGGATGCCTTAACTAATTCAGGAAGTGAAAGCCAACCTCCTTGTTTCTTCTTATTCCTTCTGTGGCCCCTCCTGGGTTCCTCACAGAATTGGTGACTACATCAGGGTTCAGAGAAAGTTTGTGCACCCTTGTGTTCCAGCAAGAGGACAGATCATACTAGCTGAAAGCTTCATTTTGTAACAACCTTGATGCTGAACTGGATTTAAGCAGAAAACCTGGAAGTGAAAGATGCCCTGAGTAGTCTTTCTCCTTATTTTGATATTAAAAATAAATGTTACCACAAATAGTACAGCCAAGTTTGAGAACAACTCTACTTATAGAAAAAACTGTGATTCACCGGGTGTATCCATCTCTAACAGTTGTTCTCAGAGCAATTAATTCCTGTATTATTCCATGCATATTCAACGATAATGACAAAAAGGGATGTGAATTTAGATGCTGTCTTTTATTCTGGAAGCACAGCAAGAACTTCCAATTTAAATATGTATGCACACAATGAGGCCAGTGTAGGACTTCCCACAGAAACAGATGCCTTTTGTTGTTATTTGTTACGATAGCACCCATTCACAATTTTAGGCGCGTTTCCGTAAAGCCTTTTTGAACTTGATATCTCAATTTTAATATTAAAGTACTCCATCGCTCTGCATGGGTATCAGAGACCCCAGAGATTACACAAAATAGGAAACAGTATTACAGCTCTGTGCTAGCAAGCTAAGCAGTTGGCACTTTTATGAACACACAGTATAAAGTACATCCACCTTGGACTTCAGATTTTTTGGGAATGAACGGCTACACCAAGCAGACATAGCCTAGCCTATGCAAAAAAAAAAAAAAAAAAATTATGTTCACTTTTCTTTGTGTAGCTAGCAACTATATCATTAGCACAATCACCAGTTTACTAGCATTGCATATACAGAAAAAATAAACAATAAAATCACCTGCCCAACAACTACTGTGGCATTACCAGCAAATAAAAATAATGGCTATCACTAGAAGATGAAACAAAATAAATGAATGCCATCACATTTATATCAATAACTTCCTGAAGAACAAATCTCACTGTAAGTGTAAAGACTCAAAGCTGGTATTTTCACACTAGGATAACACAGGCACAGGACAGTTCCTCTGGCAACTCTAGATGAAACACCACAAAAATAATTTCAGGCTACCAGGTGGAACTGCTGTGTGCTGAAGTTGAGTCTCTTCCTTTTTTGCTTAAACTTTGCTTGACACAATGAATCTGAATTATGATTGATTCTTAACACCTTCCCACACTCCACTAATGAAACGCATCCCAAGCCTCATATATGTGATATTAACAAAACACTAAAACATTTGGAGCTGTAAAGTGGGAAGCAGTCTGGATCAATGCAAGTGCATGAACATTTTCAGATGCCACTTGAAAGTATTAACAACTCGCAATCATTTGCTGACGACACGTCGATTCCTTCTCCGTCCAAAATTACTGGCCATAAATCAGGCAAACATTTACAGGAATCTGCAAATGAAACAGCTAAATCCATGATGACAGAGAGCCTCATAAAAGGAGCCCATTTATTCCCTCTGAGCACTCATCCCCACCAGAGGGATCAATAGCAAACCTCATACAATATACTTCTAAATGTCATGCTGCAAATCCTCTTTGCATTTATGCAGACGGAAAAGACCCTCCTCCAGCTTTAGAAGCTGAAATGAAGTGAAAAGCATATTAAATGTCTGAAACCCAGTAAATCTAAGGGAGAACCTTTTATTCTTAGGCCTGTGATTTTAACACCTATTCTTTAAAACCGTAAGGATTACAACAGGCAGAAAGATAAAGATTGCAACTAGAGAAAAACAAACAAAAAAGGATGTTGAGGAATAAAGGAAATGTATATATCCACTGCCTGGCAATTAAAAAAGCCCAGCAGGCAGGGAAGTGATACCAAATTGAACACTGTCAGTCTCAGTTTCCCTGGCTCCAGAAAACTGATGCAGGCAGTATTAAGAACAAAACAAACAAGTTGTAAATACAGAGTCTAAGAGGGGCAGCTCTTTGGCTCATTAAAACGCTCTATCAGACACTTGAAACTTTAAGGCAGAGTTGAAGAAAATACTATTCCTGGAAAAGCAGGGATGAGTGACTGAAGTGTAATAATCAATACCTATGTCAGTTTTACAAAATACATGTCAACTGAGAGCAAAAAAAATCCTTTCCTAAATTCTGAGTGTTACATTTTGACTACCTCTTCCTGTTCTTTTTAAACTTATTTTTTAATCTGGGAGTTGCATGGAACCAAGCCTATTGAGCATGAGTCCAGCAGAGGTCCAAATTCCTCCCTGGCATAAGATACCAGTCAGAAGCACTGGCTCAGGTTCAGGAAGCACAAAAGGCTCAAGAGTCATTGGCTGACAATGTATTCATACTAACAGCTAATTAGAAAAAACTAAGTCATTTTATTTGATACATGACTCAAGATCATACAGCAAAGCTAAAAATTTAAAAGCCTAATAAAATGCCTTCTGGGATGAATACTTACTTTATTATTGGTTAAAATAAATCTGTTGTATTTCCTATTAAAAAGGTGAGCCTTTCTATGTAATTATATATATATCTAATGAGCAGTTAAACCCATTCTTTCAACAATAAAATAGTCTCAAGCATCTGAAATATTCCTTATGCAAAGAGAAAATGTATCCTGAAGGACAGAGATCGGACATAACTCAGCAGGGCCTCCTTACTGCTTCACGAAGGCCAAACTGTTTCTGAGGAAAAACATTGGTTTTTTTCTGAGGCAAACAAAGCCATGTTGCTCTGAGGCAGCTCTTCCAGGTAGGACCATACATCTTTTCATTTATATCACACTGGCATGTCTGTGCACGAACTCATCTTCCATGAGTGTGCATCCCTCTTCTTTGTTGACAAATGTAATGCATTAAAAGGAAAAAAAGATGCTTCACACAAGCAGTTGGAAACAAGTGTAGAGTACAAATTTAATCCCCCTAATCCCTTGTCAATTACAAAGAATGTCCTAGAGTAAAGTTGTATCAACAGTGCAGTTTGCAAACCCATAGAAAAATAAATGAAGCCATCCCTTCCCTTTTTCCACTTGGACCGTATTCAGTGTAGCTCCCTTAAAGGATTAGGAACACTGTCTGCAATAAACACGGGCATCAATTTTTAAAATCTGCTCTGAAAACGGCAACAT
The DNA here is from genome assembly GCA_910950805.1 of Acrocephalus scirpaceus scirpaceus. Classification (NCBI taxonomy): domain Eukaryota; kingdom Metazoa; phylum Chordata; class Aves; order Passeriformes; family Sylviidae; genus Acrocephalus; species Acrocephalus scirpaceus. The sequence goes on from OU383774.1 coordinate 9,778,806, forward strand.
TTCACAAGCTGTGAAAATGCTTTGGTTTAGGGCATGGCCCGAGAGGCAATAGGCCAGCAGGATAGCACTGGGATTAGCCCTAATTACCTCATGTTTCACCTTAATTAACTACTGATACAGAAGGTAAACTCTGCAGGATCTGTGGCGAGACCTTAGGCCAGTAGGCAAGATATCTAAGCCGTCATTGTTTACACATGATAATCTCTCTTTTGAATTTGCTTTAATTGCTCAAAAAGATTAGCTGAAGGATATGCATTACGTATTGATTAGCAATGCTAACTAGATACTGTACAGTTTTTGTGTGTGCTCCACAAATGCAGCCTAGCAGTTCTGGAGGCACATTCTTTATAGCCGATTGTCAAAGCATCAGCGTTTAACTTGGGTTTTGACAACACCAGTCATGAAGCAGAAGAAGAAAAGCCCCAGCCTCTGGTAACATGAATGGAGGGAGAAAAATACAAAAAAAAAGGATTCTTGCTCCGTTCTAGAGATACCATTGTGCTCCTCCATTGTGAGAGGTAATCCCCTCCCACGTGCATCCCTGCTCAGAGCACAGGCAAACTGGGAGCAGAGGGGGAGCAGCAATAAAGCAGACAGAATATAATATCTATTTTAAAAATAGATCACAAGGTTGTCTTGTTTCTTGCCCCATTCATTCCTCATTACTCAGACTCAGCTTTCTTTTTTTGTTTTACCCGTTCTCATCTGCTCTTGGCAGGCCTTGAAAATTACTGGGCAGTCGGGTTTTGTACAAATATAAGCACAAAGTGATTACAGAATCTGCATAAAATTTAACACTCAAACCAAGGAAGAAAGTTCTCTGCCATGTCCTATTGCTCTGTCTGCTGGCAGAGCAACTAATTAGGAACACGCCTTTTCAGTTGTTCAGTGCTTTATCAATAAAAGCAGAACAAAATATGAGTTTCTAAAGCTCCTCTGACCTGAAGCTCTTTGAAAAATTTGGAATATGCTTCCTTAGGAAGGTAACCTTGATTTAATGTAAGACATAAACTGATCAAAACAAAACTTGGCAAGAAATCACAGTGCAGCATAAAGGAATAGGAAATATTTATGTCAAACTCTGGAATTTTAGATCAAATGCATCCACTGAGGCCTTAATTCATCTTCAAAGTTCAAAACCTGAGACCTTATGTTTACTGCAAGTGCCACTTAGAATTACAAAATAAAGTTTTTAATGTAGGAATTTCATGTAACCTTAAGGACAGAAGGGCATTAAAAAAAAAATCAAGTTTCTGTAGAACTACTTCTGTCATGGCCATTTTTCTACACAGCATTTTACAATATCTGCATCCTTAACTAACATCCAAGGTTATCCTAGCTTAAGAGACATCCCAGAGAGTTTTCCTAATTCCTTAACACACTTTTTTATTTGCTGCTTCATTTAAGGCTTACAGTGGCAAGGAAATGCTCACTGCTTGTTTGAAAATGCTCACAGACGACTTGCTACTCATTGGAGGTGGCTGAAGAACTGAGAACTTTCCCTGAGATCTCACTTTCATTGCACGGATGAAAAGCTGCCATTGAGGTCAGGACAGTGTAATTTCACTGGTGACTGGTGCCTATTCCAGATCACTGCTTCATTTCACTTGAGGTGTCATCTCATGCTCTGAGCAAGAATTTGTAACTGCCTACTTGACTGATAAGGTTTTGGAAAACTTTCAAATAAAAAAAAAACCCTGGATATATAATAGAAGTTTTTCAGAAGGTGTTTGACAGACCAGACCCCTTCATTTTTGCAGAAGGCTAATACTGAGATAAAGGCTGCAAACCATTGCTTTTACTGGTTGGTAAAATATATTAAAAAATATATTAAAATATATTTAAAAATATATTTAAGCTATAATTGCTCTGAGGGACTTTTCAGGTATCAGAAACATTTGTGTTTGGTGGTGAGAGACAACAGTGGAAGGCAAAAAAAGTTGAATTATTCAATACAGGGTGTCCTACTGTAATTGATTTTATAACCAAATCACAAATAAGAGTCTTAAAAGAATTAATATTGTGAAACATGCAGGGAATGGAAATAATGTCCTTGCCTTTCTATTGTAAATTAACACAGTGGAAGGTTTTGCTTTCCTGAAATGACAACTTCAAGATGTGTTCAATCTATACGTTAAAATCACCATACATATCTTTCTAAAATATTGCATTTCCCCTCTGTGCTTTGGTTTGTTTTCTCATGTGTCAAAAAATGTAACAACTTTTCAGATTCTGTAAATCTGAATGCAAGTATCCTGTTTTGTATAAAAGGACAGAAGGGCTGTAGCTTATGCATATATATTTATGCACAGCCTAATCAGGCTTTTATGATGGTCTGCTCTCTGAATATTTATTATTTGACTAATTACTGAGCTTAATTATAATCTACTTTTAACATGTTAAAAACTTGTTTGAAAACGCTGAAGCAAAGTTTCACCAGCAAGCAGGGAAAACTAAGTACCTTTTCAAATAAAGCAAACTTTTTTTTAAAAAATAATAGATCTTGACAGGGAATTGATTACTTACATACCTATAAGGTGAAACCTTGCCTTCACTGGATTTAGAGAAGCCGGGCTTTCTTCCAGCGACCTATATAGCTGGGTTATTTATCTTCTTAGAGAATATTTGGCCTGCAGTTATCTGATATCAAGCTGTGATCTCATCAGCTCTCACACACTCAGCAGGGAGGGGCTAAGAAAATACTTCAATGTGAAATCTCTCAAAGCACCCCGAGGGCACTGCAGCTATGGAAGGCGGTGTTTCAGCTGCTGAATGTTTTCCTTTGGCAGGAAAGCTGACCCAGTGCCACACAATGATGCCCATATGCCACTGGAGGGTCATTTGTACCAATGAAAGACAAACTAATGATCTCACTACGTGGATTTGGAGAAATAAAGTATTTCCTAAATTGAATACACTGGCGTTTTTTGTGCTCTTGCAGAGAATTGAGGTAAATGCTTTGGCAGAAACCTCTTTGCAGTTCTAATCTTTTTGAAGACAAGCAGACCTGTGCATTTTGTGGGTCAACTACCATTTGCAAAATGTGATATTTGTAAGAAAATAAAATGCTTGATAATTCAGCATATGCATAAACCAACACAAAGAGCACATCTTAAAAATTCAATTGTATTTTCAGATAGACCAAGGGGTTTGTTTATCATTATTTTCCTTCTCTTGCTCCTTGCTCTGCTTTACTATTTGAGTGAAAAAACTTTAACATAGGAGAAGGAAAAGAAAAGCAATCAACTATTTAAATCGCTGTCTTACTAAAAACCATCTGGCTGACTGTTTTACAAAAAGCTGACTGATAAGCTGCCTGCCTGGGTTTCTCAGTCACCTGGAAACAAGTGGAACATTTGTAAAATATCTACCAGTTCTCAACGGAACATTTTTAATGAATCCAAGATCTTCACACAGCACAATGACATTTGGAAAGGATCAGCTCAGAGTTAAAAAAAAAAAAAAGGAAATTCACAGAGGGGAAAAAAGTGGTTTTCATTAGCCAAAGGATAGAAATTCACCTTTAAGTATGAAACTTAGAATAACTTTAGCACAACGAGTCAGATTCTCTATCCCGTACAGTCAGTGACATGGATATGTACAAGGTATGCACATTAATAGATCCAGAGAAATTAAGACCTGACTTTTATCAGGACACACGTGCAGAAATGGTCAGAACCAAAATATCAAATTGCACTAGCAAATTAAATTAAGCCATTGAAAATCTGAATGCCTTTTATAAGCCTCTGGTGAATTCAAATGAAGGTTTTATGGTCTCTTTTACTCCCACTGAAGTCAAAGGTTCCAAAGACATGGAACCTTTATTGTGTCTTTTGGTATTCTGGTCTCACTTTGCTAGGTGGCACTTTATTATTAAATGACAGAAAATTAGGAGAAAATAAACAAAAGTGAGTTGAAATAGCAGTAAGACAGAGGTATCCCTCCAGGTCCTCTCTTTTTTTTCCCCTAAAATGAGCTATTTTTGTACAAATAACATGTTCTAAAAGACCTGGATAAAAATAACATTGGCAAGATGGGGCAGATACTGTGCATTTTGTTACTTTGCCTTCAATCTTTACAAATGTTCTTACTTTGCCAGTATCTTGGCTTGTAAGGAAAGCATAATTTGTATCTCTGCTCGAAACGCAAATTACTCCTCTATGTGCAATTAGGCTTGTTCCTCCACCAGATTATGTTTACATGATACACCATTGGAAATACATTTTCTTTGTGCCAGTGAGTGGTCCAAGGCATCCAAGCATGGATTTTTCATCACCTCATTGGCCACAGGGCTCCTCTCTCCTATAGCAAGAGCTAGAAAAGAAGTTTAAGTAGGTCCAAGTAAATATTTAGGTGGTAGAATACTAACTATAGAGGCATATAACTAGACTGAATTATTTCAACCAGCTCTTCCTTCTTTACATTTAATTAGGTTTAGGAAAATCAGATCTTGTATTTCCTTTTCTGGAAAGCAGATGTAACATTTAAGTATGTGTCATTTGCACGAACAACTTCATGTCTGTTGGAATTTTGTTTTCCTGGCTGTTAACCAATGCAAAACCTGCACTGCTGAGATTAGAAACAATTTGAAATGTGTCTGCAATAATGGATTTTTGGAGAAAGGACAGGATTTGCAGCAGGCAATATCTAGCCAGTACTATGGAGATGTATGGCTTCAAATTGGTTTCTGGAGTAAAAATCCCCTAACATTACTGACTGGGTAATATTATCACCACTACATATATAACACTTTGTATTTATAAATATAAATTAATGAAGCAAGAGAAATGGAAATTTAAGTCCTGCTGATAAATTTTAAACTGTACAACTTTATAACAACTAAACCCACACATCCTGAAGACCATAACAGGGTTTCTTTTATATCAATAAACAAAAGGGCTTGATTACTGATCACTCTAACTTGATCACTAAGTTAAGAATTAATACAACCATTTTGCTGTTGCTTTTATGCTAGAAATACTTTGTAAAACCTTATCTTTCTAGCGCTTGAATTATTACACAAGCAATTTTAAATGCCTCCCCCATTAGCAACTTCACTTATTCTACAATAAGAGACTTATGTTTTTTCTAATTTCTTTAACAACAAAATCAAAGGGAAGTCACAGAAATCTGAAATTCTTTGAACATTTGGCTTGGTGCCTCTTAGGATAGAAGAATTAATACAAACAGTGAGTGTTTCCTAGAAATACAATGAAAAAAATCAATTCTAATACTGAATAACATACTGCAGGGGATATAATCTAAAATAAGTAGGGATAAGGGTGAAAAACCATCTAAACCACATTAATACACAAAAAGTTAGATATACGTTTGAAGAAATGTCAACAGAAAGCCTAAACCAGTTTGTGTTACACCAAGATGTGTCAAGAGGCAAATGCAGAAATCTGGACTTTTGTGCTGGGACACCACTAACAAACCTACATTATTCTCTTAACTACTTTTAGGGAAAACTCATACTGTTCAACTTGACAACCTTGAAAAATAAGACACCCAATATTATTTGGGACCTGTAAAATAAGTATAAAAAGATTTTTTAAATCCTGATTTAGAAGCTGCGAATAAAGCTCTAAATATATGTTGTAAAAGAAACGCTTAGCTATTCATTATAAAGCATGTTCAAACAGCAGTTACATTTAATATAATATAATGTAACTAAGGGTTACAGGGGATAGAAAAAAAAAGGAAAGAAAAAAAAGAGTCTTAAGAGGAAGAAAGAAGACCGATCAAAATTCCTGACAGGAAGATACATTAGACCAGTCTCTCAAGGGATGTAGTAGAAACCTAGGCCCTGAAACTTTTAAGAGCAGAATGGACAAATCACTAGAAAATATACAATAGGGAACAATCTTTCACAGGTAATGAGATGGGGAGCAAACCAACAGAGGTTTTCCAATTCTGCCCTGACTTCCTAGCATTGATTCCATACCACTTAGTGTTGTCCCCAGAAACTGATCTAAATCATTGCTTAGTTAGGATTGCTGGAGAGGGGGTGGGGCCAGATATCAAAAAGATTACACTTGCACAGCAGTGCTTATCTACACAGAGATTAGCGGCGCTTTGCGTCCGTGGCAAGATTTTACTTGCACGTCTCTCCACAGAGACAACATTTTTATCTTTGGTCAATAATGTCTTTCTAGAGATCAATACAGGTCAGATGCCCACGTGTCTTTGAGAGCTATCAGTTTCTGATACGAGCGCTGGTGAGCAATTGCTGACTCACGGGAGAGGCACCGGGCGGACTCAGCAGCCAAAAAGTCGCCCAGGCTCTCACAGATTCTCCTAATGCAACATCCCACAAAGACAAACCAAGGCTTAAAGGACACAGCCAAGGCTGTGAGGAGTTTAGATTAAAACCACATTAAATTGACAGAAAACAAGTCCATGTTCTTTTTTGGCAGTTCTGATATGGACAGTCCTATAATGCTGTAGTTGGTGGCAAGACAAAGACTTCACACTACGTAGAAAAGTAACTCCAGAGTCCAGAATTGCCTCAAGAGAGTATTGGCAGACTTTGCCAGTAATTAGCCATGAAACACACGTGAATGAAACAAATTTGAAGCCCAGAAAACAGAGAACAGATGCTCAAAAATGGCAGCAGGAAACTCGTAGTTTAAAATGATGCCTTCATCTGCTCTTTGCGAAGGAACTCAAAGTTTTCTTCGGTGATAGAATCTAATCAAAGCAAATTCAGAGCTCTCTCAGCTCAAATACTCCATGCTGCAGTACAGTCTTTCCAAAATTGCTCTTCAAGTTCATTCAGAAGCTTATAAGGAACAAGGCTGTGGACAAAAATCTGCTAAAAACTATTCAGTTCTTATTGCATTTACAGGTGAACTGCATTATCATCTCATTTGCTTTTGGGATGAGTGCCAGGATAATTATAAAATAATTTAAGGCCAGCATCATTTATAGAATGTTTCCATAGATATTTTCACTTGGGAGTTAGGCAACTTTATTGTCCGAATAGTTAAATACTGTATTTCCTCTTCCAAAATGTCTCATAAAATCAGCCTGCAGAAAATATACAAAAATACTTTCTTCTGAGCTATCACTATGTATATCAACTCAGAAATGACCAAGTTCAAATCTGTGTATCCCTGAAAAAATACAGTCTATGCAATTAACATCAATGTTATGAAAAAAAATATAACACATAAAAAACATGCACACTCTTTCAAACTGTATACAAATAACACTGAGTCATGATTTTTCCCATTTACAATTTCCAGGCTACATTTAGGTGACATGATTAAGACATAAACCTGTTTCTTGTTTTCATCCCTTAAAAGCTTGATGGTTGAGATATGCCATCATTATGTTGAACCAATTACTCATTACTCATAAAACAGAGAAGAAAATCCTCATTTTGCTCCCACAGCATTGCAACGTGGCTTTGACCAGAAAAGCAGCTCCATTCCCCTCGTTTGCCTCACAACATGAAATGAAGTTGGCAAGATGAAGACAAATGGCACAATTGCCTACTGCTGATTGGCTAAAGTATTTTGTGTATGTTGGGAAATTCAGGACATCCATCCTAATAGGCAGTGGACAGAACACTTCAGCAACTGTGACTGTGCAGGACAGCAATCTATTCCTCATTAGGTCAAAGGCTGAGGTCAACAGGACAGGATGGCCACGTTATTATCTGACATATGGGTTGTCCTCTAAGCATTCTGTCTGTGCGACACATGGCATGTGGTGAACTCTGAGACAGATATCAAAATCTGGAGCTCAACATGCTGAACAAGAGAGCAGAGAGTTACTTAGAGCATAATTAAGTGCCTGTGTGGTAAAATAATTGATGTGAACACATTAATGGAGAGAGAATCAGTAGCACCAGAATCAAGGTTGATACTGATATAAATAGAGGGTGGACATGTGACAAAAGAAGAAAAAAACCCAAAATCAGTAGCACTTCTTATGAATTTATAAAGCTTACCTTTAATAAGAAGTACATTAAAATCAGCCTACAGACAGACAGGCCTGAATAATATTGGTATCCTTTGGAATTTTTAAATTATATTATCGTTAAACTCCTTTCAGTTGCTCTACAATTGAAAAAAATGCTGATATAAATCTGAAAGCACTAATTCACACTTGTTGGCTCTAAGCTCCCCAGTTATGTACAGCTGACAAAAGGTACCATGGTGTCCAAAATTTTGAAGGGAGGTTGAATCATTTTAGAAGCCATTCACGTGGGAACTTATCTAGACAGCACTGGGGAAATAAATGTAACTACCTACAAACACACAGACCTGAGAAACAAATATACACACAGGAACAAAACAGGTTTTGTCAGTTTATGAGAAAGATTCCTTATGCTAATCAAATAGTTTGGTTAAAGATAGGATGCTTAGACATTTGTCACTGCCATTCTCATGACCAAGAATGATTTACAGTTACTGAGGCGGAAAGTCAGTCTTGGTTAGGTATTACTGAAACAATACTGAACATTCTGGTTAAATGAGTTAGGTAAGAAAGTCCTCTTTACCAACCAGCACTTCACTGTCATTGTGGGCATTCTAAAAATCATGTAACTCCTGCCAAAGTCACAGAATGTTTGAAAATTATGTATAAAATTGCACACTTGACAAAGATAAGAATCAATAAAACTTTGTCTTTTCTATGTCTTTGAGTTCACTTTATCAAGCTTTTCTTCACAGCTTTGGATGTTAGGATTTTTGTTTCTTTGTTTTTAAAGACTTAGCATTAAAAAACAAAAGGAGGTCAAACTACTTTAGAGGCAGTAAATTCAATACTCTACTACTTGCCCTAACTAGCAAACACTAAACTACAGTTTCTTAGTGTCAGCTAGTAAAGAGATGAAATAGATATTTACAAAGGCAAAGATTGTCATACATACCTTTTCTTCAAAGACTTGAGGAAGTAATCAAAAAAATATTCTATTTTTTCACAGTAGCAATAATTTTTGGAGTATTTCTGGAATGTTAATGAATCGATTGGGCTAACCTGCTACCACACTATTTGTTGCACTCAAAATGAAAGCGTAAGTGTGAGAGACTTGCAGAGGTAAAAAGAAACTTCATTTGAAAACTTGGCCAAAACCTTGCTGGAGCAAACATGAAATTGCCCTAACTTGCATCTCAGCAGATTGCTCCTGCATGGGGAAGGCTGTCTTTGACTTCTCTATTTCTAAAACTGCTGAAGAGCTTTTTCAGTTTCACCTTGTCTTCCTTCTAATGTTTCACAGAACACATGCAGCTTCATACATCCTTCCCATATTTAAAGTGAACAGCACTGAACTTAATTAATGAAACAAAAATATTCTTTGTTTTCTGCCATGAGATGGCACTTCTATCATAAAAATGTTGCTACTTCACTTCCAAAGACATGAAATACATAGTTAACAAAATAAAATCCTAAGACTTCATGGAGCAACACACATTTTCCATTCAAAGTCTATTTAAAGAGCTTTTACCATCCATGCAAAGTTGTCATTTCCCACTAGTCAAGTCTCTAAATGCCAAAAATAAAAAAAGAGATAATTGATGGCAAGAGGCCTATAGCGAATTTTCCCTTACCGGTGACAAAGGCTAAGGGTAGAGCTGTCACAGTGTGATTTTTTTACTGTAAGATCTGGAGAAGGATGTCTGTTCCTCCAACCCTCCTGTCTCCGACAACTCATCACAGGGAGCAGGTTCCCCGGGGGCCACGGCAGCATCTGGCTCTGCAGCTCTCTGGTGGCAGCTGCAATCATTTTCAGGATAATCTCCTAAAGGCGGCGTCTTTATTCAGCTACAGATGTCTTCATCTCACATCCTGCTGGATTCCTCAGGCCTAACACTGCCTCTGTATTCTGGCTTTACCCCTTTGGGTCAGTCTCTCAGTCATTGCCTCACTTGAAAGGTACTGACAAGAACTCAAAGGATGTGCTAGGGAAGACTTTTTTTTTCTTTGCAGACATTCATCCGTTGGTTTCCAGTTTCTTTTTGAAGATATAAATGAAACCTTGAAAAACCATCTAAATATCCAATGCTTAAGTGGACTTCCAAGTACAAAACAATAGCAGAAATTTTCTAGTTTGTGGAGAGTGTTCCCTCTTGTTTGTTTTCTACTTGCCACAACAATTTAATTGGTTTCTCTGGCTTCTCTCTTGATACAGTGAATACTTTGTTCTGTACAGAGTCAGACAGATTATTTATGAGGAACCCCAGTGGCAGGAAAGAAGGATATTTCATATTTCATGTAGTAATATATGGCTTAACATTAATCATTTTTTCAAAAGTTACTTATTTCTGATCTCTTCCACATGCACCGCTGTAGATTCAGTCTTGCATATTTAAAGGTGAGTGGGGAGAAAATCATAGATCAAAACTAGCTTTCTCAGGGACACAAATGCAATAATCTCCTAATCCAGGCCACATTGATGGTATCTGCATGAAGGCCTGCTTTGGCATACAAAATACTGAAAAGACTTTGTAGATCATCAACACATTAAAAGAAACCAGATATTTCCAGTTTCAAACTGGTTGCCTTACAATGAATGTCTTATCTTATTGATAAACACCAAAATTACCATACTTAGCAAAGGAAAGATGGAAAAGTAACAGGCATTTTGTTTTGTCTAAGAAATAGCAATATGGTTGAAAGTTTTGTTTGCCTTTTATTTTTTTTTCTTAGATATCATATACATATTTTGGATTATTTTGCTGATGGTTTCCTTACCATAAAACTATTTTTTATACCACCTTTTTTTTCCAGATAGCTTAAAGATACACCTTTAATTAGCAGTCCTCCTCCTTCCTTCTTTGCTGGTCACAAGCAGTCAAAAAACAATCCATTTTCTCCCAGCCAATGTATATTTCCATTTCACTAAATTGATTTCATCACGTTAAAGGAAAACTTGGGGTTAATTTAAAAGTCCACATTGAGTGACATTCAGCAACTAATACTATTTGTTATTAGAAACAAATATTAGTTCTGAAATACTCTTTTTAAATTTGTTTTAAAAAGGGGAGCTGATGTTATTTTGATGCTGTCTTTGTAAATAGAGACACTTTTTGAGGATCGTTATTACTATTATTATTATTACTATTATTATTATTTTTGACTAAGACTTCCATCCGTCACCCTTCTTTAACTGACATTTTTACCCCGCTATTATCCCTAATATATTCCACTGAGGGTTTTCTCTCCCTGCAAAGAGGGGGAGGAGATCAGCCCAAGGCATACCCCCAACAAGCACTGCCTTCTAAGCCTGCTCACTAGTCAGAAGTGGGTCAAATGGTCCTCACATGAAAGCATATAACAAGGTCCCAGAGGAGGCTTCCCTTTAGTGGCAGCAGTGAAAAACACTATTTCTCTTCAGAGAAGATGGATACTGTCTTCCTGTGCACGAGTGAGGCACTGATACTTGCCTCTTTGAGCTTCTTATATTCATGGATGCTTTCTGCAATGCTTATATCATTTTGGGAATTAAGTCACCAAGATAAGGGATGCTGAGCAGTTAAAAAGGGTCTGTTCAAGGGCTAGAAAATTATGGGAAAAAAAATGAAGTAAAGCTCAGAAGTTTGGCACTGATTTCCAGAATAGCATTGAGGACAACTTCAAATTACATATTTTGAAATTAATAAATTGTAAAGATTTTTAGCCTCTGTTTGCTCAATTTTATGCACACACCACAACCCTGCCTCCTCTTCTTCTAAAACTGCTTTAGCTTGGATTCAGAGCTCATAAAAGAGAGGTCATATGGTAATACAACATGAGGGAGTCTGAGGTGAAACAAAACTAAACTGATAAAGGAGAAAAACAAATTATTTGACTCCTGTTAGGTGAATGCATGCCAGGTTTTAGTAGTTAGGGTCATAAGTAAAGAAAATGGAAGATCTAATCAATTAAAGAAATAAACTGAGACAAAATTGCATCAAACCACCGATATGCAGCTGAGCCAGAGGCTTAAGTGAAAAGAGTTCTTCACACAAAAGGGACAATCTGACACTAATCATAGGATAAACCTCACACACACATGTGCATTAACACAGCCCACAAGTCCTGCATTATTTTATGCATTTTTATGTGCTAGAACACTCACAGGTTTGCTTATTAGTTACACCACTTCTTCATCTCAGTAGCAAAGCTTGCTGCACCACAGGTCTACCTTCATCACTTGTGCAGTCACATAAATTGTGTAGATTAAACTGAGCAATAACCTTCTCTTGAAAAGATTTTCTTTTTTCAAGCTACTCTATTTTTACTTATTTTCGTCGTCACAAAATTACACCTTTCAAATATGTGTTTGCATATGAGAAAATGGAAAAAGCTAAAAGAAAAGGTCATAGAAGGAAAAAAAGAGGAGGTGTTCTCCGCCCCACCTTCCCCCATGCACTTTAAATCCCATGAAATGAATGTTTAGCTCAAGGATTTGCTGTTCATCTCCGTCCCCCTCAAGCCTGAGGCAGGATTAGGCCAGACTGGTGTTTGAACAACTGGAGAAAATCAATGGATTTCTCCTTATCAATAATTAAAAGACTTTCAAGTGATTAAAACTGTGTACAAAATGTATGAATTATTGTAACTGGAAGTGCACATGTGCAAAAGGCACTCTGAAACAAGAGACAAGCTAAAGGAAAAGAGCAATTTTCAGGGTATACTGTAGTACTCAGAAGAGAAATAAACCATTGAGCATAGTGCTAATTAGGTATTTACACAAATACTTCTTCATGAACTTTAATTGAAACCTTAACTAACTCCTAGGTGATGTTACAACACGCAGAGTAATTGAAGGCTGAATCACATTCTCTAAACAGCCTATTTTTTGATAGCTTCTTCTGTCATTAAACAGAAAAAGGAAATCATAAGAGAGGAACATTACAATTTGCTGGGCTAATGGAAATTTGTTTAATAGTAGTAGCCATCAGATATGTGTTGAAGCAACTATTTTTTTTCTTTCTCTCCCTAGGCACAGAAGTAATAATAGCCAATGTTTTTGCACTGTCAGCCTTGCCTATTCAGACACTATTAGAAGTTAGCAGAATGTGCCATGACATCTGAAAGTTATGCTAAAACTTAAAATAAGCATTCAGTTTTATCACTGAAATAAATAGCTGCCCAACTTTCTGTCTCAATAAGCAAGGTTTGGAACAACAACTTTGAAAGGTCAAATATCCTGGTTTGATTTAATCTTTACTTCATTTACACTTTGACAGTGACTATCTATAAAAAGGACTACCCATGAAAGGGACTTCTGCTATGCCATTTAGGTTGGCCTTCCTCATATCACAGGAAAGGAAAAAATCCTCCTATACTTCCCAAACTTACAAATGTTACTTAAAATATTTCAGCCATTGAAGCAATCCAAGTGTGTGTTACAGACAGACGAACAGCAGAAAGCTTGAATAAATGGGGGCACTTGAAAAAGTGAACTTATTAGTTGAAAAGCACCTTGATGAGACCATGAAAACAAATCAATGTTCACACAGCTGATGGAACCAGAAACTTCCCTTTTGCTGTCAGAAAAATTCTTTTCAAACCCCAAGCACGAGAACAAGACACAAATTCAGCCCTGAGAGGTTTCTTTGTACCCTTTGAGAACACATCCTCACTGTGCATCATGCACACAACTGTCAGAAAACACATGGAAGGAACAGCGGACTGGAAGTGAGAAGTGTGGGTTTCATACATGTATGCTATAATATATCTATATATTTTATATATAGATATAAAATACACATTTACGTAGCTACAACTGAATTAAAAAGCTGGAGCTGTTGTCACAATTTACCTTACAAACTGTGTGCCTGCTCTGCCCACCAGGTTTCCATCCTTTGTGCCATAGACATCTCCCACATAAATCACCCTGATATAGGGAGTCAAACGATCCCATCAAGCAGGCTGCCAAAAGGAGGACAAACCTCTCCTGGTGCAGGAAGCCCTGTTCCAGGTTCTGCTCGAGCCCTCTCCCCGTGCCAGCTGAACCAGCAACTTCTCTTCCCGGATCTCATTAGATCAGGATGTTTGAGCAGCTGCTCGAAGGGATTTTTTAAAAACACAATTTTGGCTCGATAAAATCCAAATCTACTTCCCACGTCAGCATCCCACACTGCTCTGAACAAAATCACCCTCTCTGCACTGAGGTCAGGCTTAGCCCTTCTGCTCCTTTTCACTAGAAAGCCACACTTGTCACTCGTCTTTCTGGCAAGAGTTAACGAGCCACTCCTGCCATAATGAATCAGCAGGAACCAATAAGCATCTCCACAGAGAAGTGTAACACTTGCTAACAAGACAGATCTACAGAAGAAACCTTTGCCCCGATATACAGCAGATTTTTTATTTATTATTCCAATTTAATTTGGAGCGCACAGATGACAAGAATCTAGGAAAATGGGAAGACTTGGGAGTCTTTATATCCCTCAGGATTTTTTTTTTTCCTCTTGTACACACCACTGGTGTATTTTTAGCTGTACTTTATCACATTAAAAAAGCAACATAGAGAGATTTGTGTATTTGAATTAAAGCTAAACTAAAGGCATAGAAACTTCTTGTCATGAGATTCTGCTTTCCTCTGTTTCCCTGCCAATCCCAACAGCATTTTTCAAATCCCTTCTCACTATGCACACTACCTACTTCTCCTGCCTTCCCCAAAGTATTACCATCTAGCCCAGAATTACCCATTTGGAATTATAGAATTATAAAAACAATTGTGGTGTAGGGAATATTCCATCAAAGAGACAGTCAAATGAAATTGAAGTTGGCAATTCACAGAATACGTGTAGAAATTACATCTGAGATGCTGCAAAACTACTTCTCACTTGACAAAAAAAAAAAAGGAAATTGGAAAATTAGTATGAAGGAAATGAAACGCATCACTGAGGGATTTGACTGCGAGAAAGCCCAAGGTAATGACAAATGCAGACTAGTTCCTGGCCTAGTGGACTTTAAACCCTGCAAGGCATAACTCTGCCAAGAGCAACTCTTTGGCAGCTTTCTAAACGTGACACTGTCAATCCATGTGCACTTCCATGGTTTTAATGGAGACCTAAAACTGCTAAATCCCCTTTCCATTTAAGAGTTACTTTTCAAGAATTTTACTCCTTCATGAAGAGTTTTACAGTTTCCATTTGGTGCACTGAGAGAGGTTTTTCCTGATTTACAGTCAATTTACTGTAAAAGGCTGGCTGTAAAAGGACATAAACTGAAGAGCTGTGATAACGTCCCAGCTCAAACTGGAATTTGGCATTTATGCTCAACACAGTAAGAAAGATTACCCATAGGCAAGTATCTTCCACAAAACTAAATGGAGCTCGGTTTTCCTCCCACAGTTTTGAAAAACAGTCCTGTTTCTTCTTTATAAAATATAAACCATAAGGAAAGCCTGTGCAGGAGACAGTTAACATTATTGCTTTCAACTGGTTTACCTTACTGCTGTCTTGAGTTGCTGGTTACCAGAAAGTAATATAATTCAGGCAACAGACTGAACATTCAGCACATAGCAAGAGCTGCTGAATGATTACACTTGATCTTCAAAAGTATTAAAAACATTTAAGTAGTGGAGGCTAATTCCTGTGCTTAGAGGGTGTCCAAACATACAGTAGGTGATTATAAACAGTAGAAACCTGACCCTACTGAATTAAAGAGCTGAACTTCCACTGACTCCAACAGGGTTGAATTTCACACACTGTAAGTGAACAATACTTCCTATTCCGTTAACTTTCCGTGTTTAAAAAGGCTCTACCAACCTGTAAAGAGTAAGAAAAAGAGAACATAAATATTTAACAATGTTTTAACACTATTTAATTATAGTTATCCTTTTTCTGTTCTGGTGTCTTTCTCATTGTTCTTTAAGAGCATAGATTAACCTGAAAACTCCTGGCTCTTGCTGGTTTCGTTTCAGCTTTGCTTTCCTTTGCTTCAGTGCAAATCAAGATTGATTCTACTGAAGAATAGCAGAACTTTTGCTCACACTTTGTAGCCAAGTAACTGCTTGGGCAGGATTTAGTGCAAAATGTATGACCTTTTCATATAATTATTTGTCCTTTTCTTCAGCAGCAAAACCCCTCATCTGACAAATTCTGTGGCTGCTACTCTGCAGATCTCCAAAAGCACACCAGCAGATTGGTGCATGCCCTTCAGAGGCCTCCCTGGTGAATGCTGGGTCATAGTCATTTATGCCTTGATTTTAACAGCAAGTACAGACTTACCCTGGTGAAGTGTCTGCAATGAAACCAACAAGAAAAAGAAGCCAACCTTTCTCAGAAATGGTGGGAATCGATTCAGGGAATACTGGAATAACTTAACTACACTGCCCCATAAGTGCTTTCAGAAAGGGAGCTCAACAGGAAAAAATGAAAAGAACAACATCTATAGACACATTCAGATTTCAGATCCCTGACATACCATATGGCCACAGAAGGCTGCAAAGGCAGCAAGAGAAACATCCAAAACACATCAGGAAGAAGCTGTCAGGGCCTGGTGGCCAGGCTGAGCCCCCCTGCTGCCTCTGGCCAGGCCAGCCTGCAGGTGCCAGTCCCTGTGATGCCATGGCAGCCCTGGTACTGCTGCCCACAGGCCCAGCCCCAAACAGAGACCCTGGCATGGCAGAAGGAATGGGGTGAGAGAGGGACAGCAAAAGGGAACCTTAATTTTTGTCTCTGTAAATCTCTGCTTGCTCCTAGGACCAGACTTTGTGCCAAAAGGCAGCCAACAGTAAGCCTGACAATCTGCTGTGACTGAGGATTAAAAGGATTTTGGAAATAGTGCATAATACAGAATTCTGACCACTTCAGACCATCCTGACACTAAAGTACCAAATACCTACACTTCAGCTCAACAGCCACAGAGCTTGTGCCACAAGTGCTGCTTCCCCAGACGCCTGCTTTCACTGCTGCCACAGTTCTGCCAGCAAAATAGTTTGTGGGACCACACCGTGACACAGCTCAGGAAACCTGATTTAAAAAACCTTCTCCTGTGTCTTTCCTAAAAAATATGCTGAGTGACTGCTCATTGGAACTGAACTGTAGTTCCCAGCGTGGGGCCACGACCATGTCTGCCAGCACACCTGACAGAGCCAGTGTGCCGTAGACTGGCAAGAAGCAATGGATGCATCAATATTTTCAGGGGATATTGCTGCCAAACATGGAAACTGGCTCATAATTACAGGTTGCCTAGCATAGCCTTTCCCTATTTCATGACAAATTGCTTTTGTCATAGCTCTTTCTCTAGTAGCACCACCCCAAACTGCCTTTTGCCTGTTCTTCCAGAAGTGAAATCTCTACTCTCCAGTCCTACAGTTACAGACTCTAATCATCTCTTCCTTACACTTTTGGTCTCCTGTGTTCTCTTATTTGCTATGTTTTATCCTCCTTTTAAATTTTACATGAACATTTTAAATGAAATAAGCAGAGCAATTACATTTGTGCACAGAAACTATGTCATGCTTTAGCACTGCATAACAATCAAGCAACTTAATGGTACCTCAACTTTGCAACTCACAAGGGAACACTTGAAACACATGCTGCAGAAAAGAAGTCTTAAAAACAAAAGCTTTCCAGTAATTACATTCAAAGATGGCGTAAAAAAAAAAAAAAAAAAGCATCAGCATTACAGTACAAAGACTTTTCTGCCCTGAGGTTCAAAGCCTGGCTCCACTAAAAATAGTGGCACAAGATCTGCCTTAAACATGACCATGTTTTGTCTTTGTGCACAGCAAGAGAGCAGAGATGTGAGACCACTAACTCGGTGGTCCTGGTAGCCTGGATGCTGCACTGCAGCAACTCCAGACAAGTTGTGGGAAAGGTTAGGAGAGGTGGATTTGGAAAAAAGCTATTTAAAAAACCAAAGATGTGGAAACAGAAGTTTTGGAAATATTTTCTTTATGTAAAGTGGCTGTGCAGCTGCCTTCTCTCTGATGCTCAGTGCACTCACTACAAGAACACTTTCTTCAGGTTTTTTTTTCCTTTAAAAAGATTTCACTTTAAGCAGTCACAAGTCCAAGTTTGTGATTATGTAGCTGTAAGTGTTGTAGATGCTGTAGTACTTGCCTCAAGGGAATGACAAATGTCAGTAGGATGAAAAAATAGACTCAGTGTGAAATCAAAGGAATACAGGAAGTTTAGAAGGTATCATTTAAGAGCTCCTCATGCAGAGTTGCTCAACAGAAAACAGCTAAGCAATATCCTCAGAAGATCTAAGTGAGACACAAGAGACTGAAAATCTCATAATGGCTTTAAGGGTTGGCAGAGCACCCTGGAATACTTTAAACCTCCTATAGATTCCATGGAAACAGGAAATGTAAGGACACTGTCTTAAGCATTTTAAAAGTCTGATTTATGAAGAATTCAGGAGAAAACACCGGTGTCTTGTTAGGGAAAAAAATTACCCTGTGATCTCAGAGTCTTTGAGTTGAAGAGAAAAAAAGGGCATCAAAAGACCAGGGTTTATCACACTTGCCATTTGGGACTGTGCTAATCAGCAGAGGGAAACAGAAGCACATTCATCTTTGCACAGACTCACCACTGAAATAATCTCTGCAACACCCACTGCTCTGATAAAAAGGACACTTTAGCCTAACAAAGCTTTAAGGCCAAGCAGTACATGAAAACAAAGCACAGTTATTTCTGTTACTTCTTTGGTTTCCCCAAAATCCCCATCTGCTGGGGTTTTTTTATCATTTTTTTTCTTTCAACCCTTGCTTCCTTTGTGTTCCTTTATTTTTCAGTTCCTCAATTTATGCATTGCTGAAACCGTTTTCCCTTATTTTCTCTTTACTTCTGCAGCTCTGATCACTAAAACGATACCTCTTCCTCTTCTGAAAGAACCCAAACATCTCAATCCTGACATATATAATTAGCTGTTTTCCCCTGAAGTGATATATTCAAGAAAAATTATGTCTTATAGCTGTAATTTCATGACAGATTCAAGGACACAGATTCAAATCAGGACTTTACTTCACTCACGCTAAAAATCTAATCTCAGAAAGTATTTATTTATTTGTTTATTATTGGAGGAAGGTCCAAATTTGGTAAAGAAAGCTTCTCACAAGAAGAATGTAAAAAAGCAAACATATGAATTTCATCTGAGTTAGACAACAAAACCAGATGTAATTTTCCTTGATGTTGTCAAAATGCAAACTTTCCCATTCGCTTCTGCCTGCTAAGCAGGGCACTAAGGTGAGCTTTAAGCCCTGTGTTAAACACTGCAAAGTTTTGATAAAATGCAAATTTTGATAAATCCTATTATTCGCTCACGACAGTTACAGCCATTTTAATTCATTTACATTTTCATTTGCAATTATCCAGGAGTTGCAAATTATTCGGAATTGTTTCTTTCAAAAAAAACCCCAAAAGAACAAAATAAAACAAAAAACCCACCCCCATTCTAGACAAAGTGCTGGAAATGTCACACAGACCTAAGATGATCACACTTTTCACCTTGTTGATCCCACTAATAATCCTTGCAATATCTTTGGGGCCTTGATTCAAAGTAGTAAAAACAAATGTAGTTTAGATGGAAAAGATGAGAAGAGACTGCACACATAACTTTTTAATATGCTTTGGTGGTCCATGGCAGACCCATGCACAGGTGACCTGTCCAGGACCTATTTGTGCGTGGCATGGACTGGCACCTGCCGAGGCAGCTGTGTAATTCTGTGATCACACAAAGCTGCCAGGGTTTCAAGGCAAGGCTTCACAGCTATTTCTGCATGCACAACCCACGAGTGGGGAGAAGCCACGGAGCACACAGGACAAGACCATGCTGTTCTATCCTTTTAGCCTGAGAGTCAGTGTTAAATTCATGTCAGTTGCCACCAGTGGAAATTATTCTGGAACCAAAAATTAATCAAACTCTAAAGTTTCTTTGCAGCTGGGTTTTCTTACAGAAAAAATAATCTCCATCCCAAAGTTAATTATCTGTATATGCACTTATTATGTGTTGAATGGCCTTAAGCACCATCCTCAGCTAGGGAAGCTGAATCAGGAAAACCTGGGTAGCATTCTAGGGAAGACTTTCAGCAGGTCCCTGTTAACATAACCAGAGCAAGGGCTGGGAGCAGGCAGAGCTGGCAGGCAGCAGCAGGCAGGTGAACTGCTGGGTGTCTCAGAGGGAGCTGGCACAGATGGGAGCACACCCTGCCCCTGTACTGCTGCTGGTCAGTGGCACAGTGACAAAACTGGGTTAAACAAGGCTCTGAT
The DNA here is from genome assembly GCA_910950805.1 of Acrocephalus scirpaceus scirpaceus. NCBI lineage: Eukaryota > Metazoa > Chordata > Aves > Passeriformes > Sylviidae > Acrocephalus > Acrocephalus scirpaceus. The sequence goes on from OU383774.1 coordinate 9,798,974, forward strand.
CTGATCTGTTCTGACAGAAACCACAGGCTTAAAACTGTTAAAGGAACAGCCACAAATCCAAATTGCCCCCAAATAAAGTTTTTGAAAAAGCTATCCTTTCTAAAGTAATAGGAGGAGGAAGCATCAAACACCCCAACCCTAAGCATATCAAAACTCATCACCATCAAAACCAGCACAAGTGTCTAACACAAAACTTTTTATTTAAAGTCACTATTACTTTGTAAATATGATTTTTTAAAAAACTTTTATTCAAAATAAACTGTATTTGATGGTGACAAAATTTTAGCAACACAGTGCCACTCTGCAACTTTTAAATGAACACTATTCTGCTGCAGGTTTTTGTCTTACTCAGTTTTATTTACTACCTGACAGCATGCTCTGCTACCCATCTCACTAAATAACTGAATAAATACCTAATACTTGTATTTTTACTGCCAAATTATGGCAAGGTGAATGGTAAAAGACTAGTGAGAGAAGCATGATGTGTTAAAAGTGAAATCTCTTTGTTTCTGTTTTGAAGAAGGATATGCAAACATGAATCATACATCTTGCTTCTGCTACAGTAACTCAATATCCTCTGCTTGGTTAAATAACAGACACTTGGCACATACCAAATTGACATTCTTGCCAAGAACTGAAATTTGCAGCAACTCTGAGCTCTGTTGAAACCCCACTGTTGATACTTAAGTTGTACACAGCACTCCACCAGGATCAGCTGCAACATGTTAAATGAGTATTCAGCATCAGAATGACTATTTAAATCTCTCTCCATCTCTGAAATGCTTACACTAAAGCTGAAAAGAAGAGTTTTGAAAAGATCTTCAGGAGAACAGAAGGTTCTTTATGCATTGTACAGCATTAAAAAACACTAGGAAAGTATACAGAAATGCCAGAAACTGTGTGTGTTCTGAAAGTTTGGCTATTAGTTGCATCAACACCAAACCAATCCAGGTAGCTCCAGAAAAAGGTGAAAAGTCAGAGGTGCTACAAGCATGTCGTAAAAATTAAAAAACCCATTTGTCTTGTACTTTTTAATCAATCTATCTCAACATAAATGAAATATATGAAGACTGTCTAGACATCTAACCTTATCTCTGTCAAGTTGCTACAGGAGTCCAAACAGCAGTAATTTCTTCCTGAGCGCTACAGAATCTGACTTCTGAATTCCTTCTACCCTTTGAGAAGGAGCAAAACAGCCCTTGGTGTAACTGATTCAGCATAACTGACTCCTTGCTCTGGTTATCTTGAACAGAACTGACAGAAATGACCTTGAGATCCCTTTTTACATATCTATTCACTGTGAATAAATACATCTGTAGCCTCTTCCCATTCAAACACACTATGAGCTTAGAGTTTCAACCTTCAGCAGAGCTCAGTCCCTGCATGTATGGGGCACTTCACTTATTTCTATACTTCTCCTGCAAACATTTTCCTGATTTGCATTTCTTTGTAGCTCTGAGTTGTTCAGAGCTGCCCGTATGCACTGAGCAGGGCTGCATGTAGCAATGATGTACTTACTATATAGAGGCAGAACCAGCATTGCCTTTACTTTGAGTTAGCAACTATACACATGAAGACAAAAGCAGGATTAACATACCATTTGGGGCAGCCACTAATTGGAGAGGGAAACCTCCTCTAATTCTTCCTGTTGTCCTGATTATCACACTTTATGATTTGGCCTAGGATGCCATTTATCTTTTGTTAGGAGAAATCATGACTGTAGCATTTTCATTGCAAAAAAAAAGATGCTGAAGGACATATAGTGCAATATAGTAGATAATTCTGCTCTTGTTTCTCAGCTGCTAGTTTCCCAGCTAGGTAGATTAAGAGTAGGGATGTGTTGGAGCAACCCCAGTTAAAAGAATAAATATTTCCTATGATTTTTTTATATTTAAATTCATATGCCTACAATTATCTGTCTTGTATAAAAGACCGCGTAACTTCAGTAAAAGAACAGAGCTGGACCTGACTTTGTAACTTTGAAAAAAGGAAATGACAAGTTAGGTTTTACTTTCCTATGACTTCTTTGCCACCATTGTTAAAAGAATGAGGTCAGCATACAATTTCCTAAAATATGGGTGCCTTGTGCCATTTTAGATACCTGGGTATACCTGCATAGGGCTGGCAGATATGATTTAAGGGATATCTACTCCTAGATATGTGAAAGTTGTGGAAAAGAGGAATACGTGATGGCTACTAAAACAGAATGCTACCAATGAATATTAGCCCATTGCTGAGGTGACTGGATAAGATGTTAAAGTCAGATGATGGGATCCAGTACAAAATGTAGGCAGCTAAAAGTTGAGGGCAGCATGCAAGATCAGTGCCTCAGTCAATAAAGATCTAATCCATACCATCCCACAGGTCTAGAAGGATTCTGTAAGCCAGCCAGAACTGCCCGCTTTAAGGTATTTCCTTGGCTCTGTTGGCTTTATTGACTGGAAAGGGAATTCACATACAGAGTGAACACCTAAACCTGAGCCATCCCAACTGTGTCTGCACACAGCCCATGCCTGTGCCTCAGCCAGCCACCACCCAGCCCTTGCCTTGATGAAATGGTGCTTTCCCTCCTCACTGTGCCCTCTCTAAGGGCGCCATCACCACACTGCAGATGGCTTTGGGAATGGTGACACACGGCGCTGCTCCAGAGCATCCTCTCTCTGCTCCCAGCCCTGCCAGCCTGGCTCTGCACTGGCTGCTCTGGAGATGGGGCTTGCCGAGGCCCTGGGGGGGTCCAGCTGGCCAGGGGTGACTCGGGTCACCTCTGCTTCCTCCCTGCCTGACAATTTGCCCTGCAGTGACACCGCTCAAAGCTGTAATTTCTGCAGCTTCCTCCATCCAAACACGCATCTCTGATACTCCCTTTCTCCAGGCGTAGCTGAACAGGAGGGATATAATTCATTTGCAAAATGCCCTTTATAATGCCCTGCAATTTTCCTCTTAAAACTGTCAGCAAAGAAAGTAACTGTCACTGTTTAATACCCATTAAACTATAGCTCTAATTAAGAATTCAGTAATCGAGTTATAAAGTTCCATAACGATGATGTCTCACATGACTATTATTTCTGTTGCATGAGAAGCAATTTCTGTAATATATAAGTGTAAAATAAAGAATTAAAGAAATAAGTCAGTAGTTTGTATGTGTTTATTTAAAAAGTAAAAAATTGTAAAAGAGCATTGGAAATGTCTAATTAAGAGAGTTTGCTGTGTTCATTTCATCTTATAATTAAGACAAATGTGTGATTATTTTTTCCAGTGAAAAAGTCCTAGGTTTATTACATACTGCACTTTAATTATGCACTTACTCCAATGAAATGCCATATCTGACTCATGATTTAGATACTGTGCAATAGCTAAATAGAATTACTGCAGAAAAATCTGAACTGCATTTTAAGCATCAAGGAGGTGTAACAATCTTTCTTAATTCAGCCAGTTTCTAAATATATATGGTATTTATCCAGGACACTAATGAAAACTCAGAGAGCTTTCACTTTTTTTCTAATAAATTTCTTTGTCAGTTGAACTATGGAAAATCTAGGGAGACCTCTTGCTTTACTTCTAATCTTTGAAGAAAACTAAGCCCAGACCTCCTTCTCCACTTTCTTTCTCTTCTTTACTCAGAACACTACCACAAATTAGGAACTCCTGAAAGATGTAAAGATGTATGTTTTTGGGGAGCAAATTTTTGACGGTTTTCTTTTTTATTATTTTTTTCAAGGGCTTTTTTCTTCATGGGATAAAAAATATCCACTTAGATGGCTACAGAAAAAGAAAAATGTAGCTAAAGTGTCCTTAAAGCAACATCTACAATTCCAGGAGAGGCGGAAATGGCAAAATAATAAAATTCTCTCTTCCATTTGGAAATATTAAATTAAGTTCTGAAAAATAAGCTTCCGCAGTTAGGATTATTGCCTAAATGTTGCACCTTGTTTTCCTCACCTCTAAACCCTAAGAGGACAGGCTCAGAGATGAAGGCTGGTCACATACACTACCCAGGGTGAAAAATAAGGAGTTAAGGAGGGCTTGATTCTTTCCTTTCCTGCCATTGTGATGTTAATGAGCATTTTCAACTGTGAAAAGGGACTGTAAAATGGTTATAGGGTGCCATTGTTTTTTTCTTGTGCATTTTACTGAGACAAATTCATCTGAAGCAAAATCAAGAATCCAGACCAGGCAAAGAATATCACTATTTTAGAGCAGCATGTCCAGCAAAGGAATGATTACCCTAAAGGAAAGCAAATTATGGCTGCTGCCCTTACAATAATATTTAAACCAGACCAGGAGCTGGTAAAAGTCGATACATTCCGCTTTAAAGACTCCATCCCTACTTTTGTTTCTGTCTGCTTCAGGTTATATTTTTAACTTACTCATAACCAATTTAAGTAAAAAGCTTTCACTGACAAAATGACAGAACCAGAAGCCCTTAACTGAGACTATGATTTTGCAATTCTCACAAGTGTGTCCTCAGCTAAGATTGCCTTAAGCAACTGGCCTCAGGGAAACTGACCCACAAGCATATATTTTAGTTGAGTTTAATGAGATTTGGATGATGCTCCAAAAATAAGGAGTGTAATTTGTAGTCCTTGAGAGACGTCAATAATGCATTTCTGTAATTCCACAGCCAATACACCTTTCAAAATGTTTACAGAAGAGGGTGCTCCAATTGTAAATTACTATCCTAGTAACCTCACCTTAAAAATGCATGACACTTAACCCCCATGCAAGCTATTTCTAACGACACTTCAGAAATGAAATAAAACTAGAAAGGATACGTAGGAAAGCAAAGGAGAAAAACTGCAAGGAAAAGACACCAAAAAATCCTGAATTGTTAATAAAGGTGTTCATTTTTTTCTCAGAATTAAACTATTATTTTCACATTTTGGATAGATCAGTACTGAACTATGTCCAATTATGTTATTTTACACAAAGCAGGCAAAGTCAGGAAGAACATACCCCTATCAAGTAGACTGCAGCCTTAATGTTCTGTGTTCTTGATGCAATCTGTGCTGGATTCCTGCTTTTCTGTTAACAAGGTTGAGAGGCTGAAATTTGTGTGGACCTATAAGAAATAGTGTGGGTGCACCGAGAAGAATCTCAAGAGTACTTTTTTTTTTTTCTAGCACAGACAGTGGGATTGAGTGCACCCTCAGCAAGTTTGTCAAAACCACCAAGTTGAGTGGTGTGATCAATACTCTGGGGGGAAGAGATGCCATCCCAAGGGAGCTGGACAGGCTGGAGAGGTGTGTCTGTCCAATCCTCATGAAGTCCTGTTGGAGAGAGTCCAGAGGAACCACAAAGATGCTCAGAGGGCTGGAGCACCTCTGCTATGGAGACAGAGTTGGGGTTGTTCAGCCTGGAAAAGAGAAGGCCCCAGGGAGATCTAGCAGCCTTCTAGTACCTTCAGGTACTAGGGACCTACAAAGGGGACCCACAAAGACCTGGAGAGGGACTTTTTCCATGGCCATGTAAGGACAAGAAGGAACAACTTTAAACTTAAGGATGGTAGGTTTAGATTGGATATTAGGAAGAAATTGTTCACTGTGAGGGTGGTGAGGTCATGGAACAGATTTCCTATAGAAGTTGTGCATGACTCATCCCTGGAAGCGTTTAAGGAAAGGCTGGATGGGGCTTTAAGCAACCTGATCTAGAAGACGTCCCTGTCCAAGTCTGGTGAGAGGGGACAAAATGATTTTTAAGGTCTCTTCCAACCCAATTCTATGACATTCCTATGACCCTTTAACCCATGCACATGCAAGACGCATTCTACTATAATGCCTTATTAACATTTATGAGTAGTCTCATTAACGAATTACTGGGGACAAAATACAACGGTTAACACCTATATTAAGGTTCTTCTGTGTTGCAACTTACTAATCAGATTATCATTCAACTTTACAGATAAGAAACATTTCTCCCTCTCTATCCCTGCTTTTCAGAAAAATCCTGCAGACATACATACATACTCAGAAATAAACAGATGCTGTATCATAAGAGTTGTCAAGCACTGGTGAACTCTGGAAGTCCAAGGGTTAACTGGAATGTAGCATTCCTTTGAGAGGATAAAAAAGAATAAAGTTCTGGAAGCCAGAGGTAATATTTCAGCCTCAGATTTTATTAGACTCTGTTTCATTCCTAAGCATTGTATGTCCCATAGAGCTGGAGAAATTATTGTCTCCAGTTCTCAAAGACTGAAATCCTTCATCTTTCTCATAATCCCTCAGTAGGAAACAGAAAATCACTTTCAACATCTCCATAACACCTTTAATTTTTCCTGTTGAATGTTCTTTTTATTGCTCACCTAAGAAAGGTGCCCAAGTCTCAGTTTATTACTTATTAGTCCATACCAGTTTATTACTTCTTTTAAAAATAAGGTGCTTCTATTCTCCAACTATTTGCTTTACACACTACTATATACATATCAGCCCATCACTCTTTTCTTTCAAAAAAGAGTTTGGAGAAGGAGCTCAAAGAGATGTGTGACACAAGATCACATCAGCCCAAAAGCCTATATATGCACCTAATTTGGTGTGATCAAATTGAATGCAAATGTCAAGTTCTCCTTCAAAAAAAAACCCAGTGAGATGAAAACATGCATTTAAATCACTGATTAAATTCTCAGTAACTTCCATAGATGGTGAAAGATAAGAAATTTTTAATGGGAAAAATACTGAGTGGAAGGATGATGTTAATGTAAGAGTTCAGTTCCTACTGAATGCAAAAAAAAACCCCAAAAAACAAAAAACCCACCAAAACAAAAAAATGAAAGTTAATGGTTTTACAAGGAAAAATCAACAATAAAATACATTATTTCACGGAATAACATATTCCATAGAAGTCTCCTGTTGTGCTAGGGCTACCAGACCCATGGATCCCTATTCAGAAACCCAGATTTTCCCACATTTTAAACAGTGGAGGGCAGCGGAACGAAAACAAACCAGAACAGCCCCAAGAGGCAAAAAGTGCACAAACAGGGCAGAACTGTGTTGTTCTTCCATGCCACAGCCTCTTTTGCTGAGCTGAGCACTGTAATGCCTAGAAATGCAACAAAAAAAAATAGCTCATCATATTAGTTCCTCTCTCATTAATACTTAAACAGAAGAACATCCCAAAACTGATGAAATGGTGATCAGGGTTTTGGGTTTATTTTGCTCTTTTTTAGGTTTTTAAGTCTAAATCTATTACCTTGGTAGACTTTTGCATGCCTTATGTAACCAGTGGTTCCCCTCCATACCAACCTCACTTTCACTAGAGAAATCAAACTACTTGTTCTTCAGGAGGCAGACACAAACTCATTTCCTGCTATTTCTGTTTTCTGGCTTTTTGAAACAGACTTTGTCCTTTAAGTTTCTCTGTATCTTTCACCATAATATAACGGTTCTCAAAAAAGATGTGATGTGTAAAAGTATTTCTCTTTCAAATTCATATCCTGAGTTAGTAAAAACGTTCCAGATATTTTTAATTCCCTGTTCATTTTCTTTAAACAGAATGAAAGCTGCAGACGTTGAATAGAGAGAAATTCAGGTTCTGTTTATACGTATTGTGACACTCCAGTATTCCTTGCCATTTAGTGGTCTTACTATGTAGATGCTTCAAGTCTTTCTTAAGTTTCACCTTACCTAATATCAAAAATATAATTTGATTTCTCTTCTGAAAGAAAGTTATTTCAGAAAAGTCAGCTTCCTTTCCTTTACTTTCCATTCCTGAAAACTTTAACCAGACACTTAAGCCCACTGTAACAGCTTATGCTTAATAAAATATCTGAGCTTTAATTCACTTGCTTTTAAAAACTTGCACTGTTGAAAAGAAACAGAATGAAAAGCAATACAGAGGGAGTAAAGCAACAGCAACATCTGCATCTTCAAGTCTATTTTAGATCCACATAAGTTAGTAGCTTAGTTTTAATGGCACTGAGCTGCTTTATGTTGATGGCCTGCTGTTACTGATCCTGAGAGCATAATGAAGAGCATTAAGTGTTTAAACATAGATGTCAATAAAATACACAGCAAATAATGGCTGAGAGTGGGGGTTTGCAGAGATCTGCTATGCTGATACAACTCCTAATAGACCATTAATGAGGAACGGAGCAGAGGAAATTGTGATAGGAGGGATTGATCAAAATAACTCATACAGCCTCCCCATTTCTGATAAAGAGCTTTTCTAAATGAAGACATTACAGCCCAGAGGACTTGGCTGTGAATTTACAGCACATTGGTGACTCCCCCAGACTCCAGGGCTGCACATGCCACACTCTGGCTGAGTGACACTGAGTAAGCTTCCCCATATCACGTGTTTGGAATTGCATGAGGGTCAGAGGCTGATACTGTGTGGATTAGTTGGGATGCTATAAATGCCATTACAGCTTATTGCAAACCAATATTTCCCTAATTAGAAATTGAGGTCTGTACAGCTCTTGTGACAGCTCTTGCCTATGATGAACACAGATGTGCACACAGGCAGGATTGGAGGGAAATGGTGGGAGGCTATCTTTATGGAGGTGCACACATGTATCAAACCCTGAAAACTAATCCATTATTTACTGCTCTTTCTATTTCTCTGACTGTCCAGGTAGCAATGATACATTTAAAGTGCTGATCCAGATGAAATCCCTCATATTAAGCACTCAGTCTCAGCATCATAACTTCTCACCTGAGGACAGGAAATGTTCTTCACTGTCTTCAAAAGTTGCAACATTGCTCAAACTTTAAAAAATCTGACACTTGTCATTGAAGGGTATAATTACATGTTCCTCACTGAATTTTCATGGTATTAATCATGTGTGCCTCTGGAAAGAAATATCACCTAAGACTGCTGCAGGAAACCAATGGGTTTCAATGCATTTACTCATAACTATTTTGGCTTCTCATAAATTATTTATTAAGACTTCAGGTACCAAGCAGCAAGCAGCCAGACTGCTCAGTAGTAACCTATCTAAAATGCTATTTGGAAGACAAAATAATATGATGCGTACAGAAAAGGTGAGAGAGGGGACTCAGCTGTAAGGTAAAAATAACAGGTGATCTCTTGGTATTCAGTGGCTCATGATTCTTAATGTTTCAGAGTCCCTCTGCAACACATCCCTAATGCAAAGTGTAACACACTTTGCTACTAAAGCAAACATATATATGTGCACACACACATCTATATATATATATACACACACACACACGTCTATAAATGAAAACAATGAATTACAGAATTTCCAGCATGTAAGACCACAGCCAGGACAACTTCAAGCCATGGGAAAGAACAGAAATAACCAGGAAGAAATGGTATCTCATCTGAAGTTTAATGACACAAGAATCAAAAAGCAACAGGTGAATACTATCAGTTCATAAGCTCTGCTCCAGCCACAAGGTTGTTATGGGATTGACATGAGCTAGAATATGAATATATAGAATTCATACTATGAAGAGAAAGATGGGAATTGTCAGACTACTCCTACTTAAAGCAGTAGTAGTAATAAGAATAACAATAAATCCTTTAATTTGTTTTGTGTGCAGAGTGGAAGGAAACAGGAGGAATACAGAAGGTAAAAAATAAATCTGTTTGAAAAGAATCATGTCAATAAACATCAAACATCTTGAACATTTTCCAAGCTTTCTTCAGGAAGATTTAACTGGCTCCACAAATTCTCTCCAAACACAATTAGTCCTGAAAGCACTTCTGGCTTGCTGTCCCTGACTGTTTAACCAATTTCTCAAGACTAAGAGAAACAGTTCTCTTGTAACATTTGAAAGATAAATAATCTATTCATACCCTTCTTAATTCTATTAATTATTCTATAATTCTTAATTCTAATAATTAATCTATAATTAATCAGTTAATTCAAATTCTATTTTTCCCCCCAATTTTCTAGTTCTCTCCTATTGTATTTTTGGAGACAGAGTGATGCCTCCAAACACCACACTGAAACAAACGTTCTTCTTGCAAACAGCTGTTGCAGTGTAACTTCCCTTTTCAATAGATTATGTATTTCAACTCCGTTTTATGCACATTTCTGAAGTATAACCTCATTTGCTTTGCCTAACCATTACTCAGAATCCTACATTTTCCACAAAAGCAGATCTCAAATATGATTCCAAGATGCAGAAATGTAACTACATTTTCTTATTCTTGCTAACCTTTTCTCTATTTACACAGAATATTTGTTGTGTTGATAGAAATTATAGCAAATTTTGGATGTACACTCATTGAGCATTGTGAACTCCAGTGGAAGTCACTGATTTCTCCTGAAATACTCACCACAATTTGTTGTAACAACCTGTGTCGTCATCTTGCTCAAAACCCACTAAGAATTAATCTGACTCCTTTATCCTCTGTAATGTGTGTTCTTTCAGAACTACTAAACTCAAAAGAAGACCACATCAATTCTCTCTTGCTCTCTCTCTTTTTGAGCCACCAGTTCAGCAAACCTTGTGGTGAGGGTAGAACTGTGCAACTCAAGACCTGTAACATGCACTGCATTATAGAAAATGGGAAAATGCAAGAATTCAAAATAGCAAACTCAGAGGCATCTCTCTATAACCTTTTGGGATGAAACCACATATTTTTCTAATTCAATTTTCTAATTTCAGATTTTTAATACACAGTGTGTAAAAGAAAAGATATTCAAAATGCACACAAAAAGGGGTTTTCTACAGTTGTGTACTTTCCTTTTTCAGTACCATCCAAAAGTACAATACCCAAGACAATATGGCTGAGCATCATTTAAATAGAAACTAAGTGGAAACTCAATGCAAAAAATCTGAAGTGTGGAAAACAGTCTGGTTTTGTTTGCTAAGTGGCCTCACACTAAGCTTTTGATCCAGGTGTTGTGGGAATGGAACTGACACATACTACACTTCCAAGATTTTAATGATGCCCAGAGCTTTCATTTTCTTTTACGCTCTGACAATGGGAAACATGGTCTCCTTATGTACGACATAAAATCTAATAAAGAAGCCAGCTGTTCCTTCCCTGGTGAACCCTGCAACTCCAGTCTAAATACAGGTTTTCTGAGAAAAAAAAAAGTAGAGTAATTGCACTGTACCTGGGCGAGTACAATACACTTGACTCTTTTTACTGTCTACATATATCAAGTACACAGAAAAAAATTGCAGAGTGGACAGGTATAAACCAGCAAAATAATCACCTGCTTAACAGCTAGCAGGTTTTACATAAGTTTCTTGGCTTTCCCTATCACAGTATCCCACAGTATATCCGTTCCTTCCCAACATCTCTCAAACATCTATTGCAATAATGCAAACTGACATATCTGCTCTGCCAAATGCTGGCTGCCTACTGAAACAGCCAAAGCAAATACTGTACAGTAAGTGTGCTAATTGAGAGACCCTCCAGCATCACAGGCCAAGTTTTGCTCCTGGCAACAACAGCAAGCACTGTTATTTTTGAGACCACAATCTCAGGACTGCTTCATTTTTCCCATCTTCCTTCTTGCTGTGGTCTAAAAAATTCAAGAGATTGTTACAATATGTGTACTGCAGAGGAATGTTTACCAGCTGCAGAAATGTTACTCAGTCATGTTGCCCTAAGTGCCATCATGGGGACATATCCACACTCCACATTTGGAGAACAAATGAGAGAACCACCAGAGCCGTTGCTCCTGTATTTGAATAGCAAACCTTGGTCTCAGCTAATTAGTGGCAGCAACAGTGAGGAAATGTCAAAGAAATACAGTTTTAACAATCAGTTAAGCTCAGTTTTAACTTAGCAGGCACATGCTCTTCTGGCAGGTCATGCTTCCAGTGCATGCCAGGGCTCTCTCCCAATTTTTCTTGCCTGAGCACACTCAGGTGCCCTGAGATGGCAACGACAGGAGTCTGGGCTTGAGGGTGAGGATTCCTGAAAACATTCAGCTTCAAATGCAATATGGATAGCCCCAACACTCTTTCCCTACCTCCACAAGAGCCAAAATAAAACTACACAAATACACAGAATCTTCATATTTAGGGGAAAAAAAATCTTTGCCAAATCTGTAGGTGCTGTAACACTAATTACCATTAGTGTTACAATGGTAATTATTATTAAAGTTACAATTATTTAGAACTTTCCATTGGTTGGCTTGGCATGAAGTACAGGATTAATATTTTTTTAATCTATAAATTCTCATCCTTCTGCTATAGATGTTAGAAAGGGGACCTCAAGAATTGTCTTGACCTGTAGTAATCTCAGGGGGTATCTACATGCTCAGGAAGAGCAATTTGCTGTTATGTACACAGTCATATTTACTACTGTAAATAACATTCAGTAGACACTGACAATATGGTATCCAGTGGATACTCATCCACTGGACAGAGTGATCTCAGAAAACAGTTTTTCACATCCCTTTACCTTGCTCTGCTGCTCCTTCCCAATCCTCTTCCTCATCAAGAGTTTCCTAGCTGAGTATATACAAACACCATTGATATTGAAAGCTACAGTAATTTAGTGGCTGAAGACAAGATTGCTTCTATTAATTATTTTCTTTTAAATCCCTGAGTATGAAATTTATTCTGAAAGACTTCTTTTTCCACTGTAACTCCTTATTCATGTTTATCCATCAAGATTAAATAGAACCTATAATGCAAGCAGTTGAGCGGGTGCTTAATTTATCCTGTTACTCAAGCCAAAATATGGCAAGATACATTTTCCCTTGGGAGAAGGAAGAATCGGGCTGATTCCAACCTTCATCAGCCCAATTTGCTGTTTGCTGGACTCAATACCAAACATGTATTTATTGTTTCTTTGGAAATTAATTACGATTCTTTTACATCCTAAATTTTAAATAAATATTTTTCAGCAAAAGTACTGAAGTAATTTGGGTTCACTTACCTATTGAAGTTATATCAAATTCAAGCGATTTGCACAGCAGTCCAGTTATCCATGTTAGGAATGCATCACCACGTGAAAAAGACATGAAAGAAAAGTAAGAAAAAAGAAAACAGTAAGCTATCCTGCTCCTTTTCTCAAATGAAAAACATATTCAAACAGACCTATAAATAACAATCAGTGTTACCCTCTGCCATGAACACAGAATATATTCATTTAAGCAGGTACCTGATAATGCTGTTTTTTTCTTGTTACCATTCATTACAGCAAGTGGGTTGCCAAAGTAGCTGTTAAAAGAAAATGTTGAATGGTACTTATACTACACATAAACAAAATTTGAACAATCCTGTTATGCTTGATAGCAGGCTACAGTCAAACAGTTTCACAGCGTTCTTGTAAATGACTTGAATGCACTCTTTATCTCAATATCAGCAGGCAGAAGGCCAAGATGGAAATTATGGAATGAGAAGGAAATCGAACAATTCAGATATGTTTATGGAAAGCTCACAAATCAGGGCATCTCATTTGGCACCAAATAAAGCTGTTATTCATGATGTGCAGCTACAAAAAGGAAAGCTGTTCTCTGCTATGAAGTGTAGCCACAGTAGTACGAGCTAAAGGAAATGGTTTCTCAGTAGAAAAAATAAAGGTTGACATTCTTGGGGTGTCCTATGCAGGGCCAGGGGTTGGACTTGATGATCCTGATGGGTCTCTCCCAACCCAGCATGTTCTGTGATTCTAGAATTGTCACACAAATATGGCAATAACCATTGGACTACAAGCCTGATCATGAGTATCTATGACCGCTATGTCAGCTGAAATCAAACCAAGAAATTTTACCTTTTCTACCTTTTCCTACAACAACATTTCTTAGATATGGTGTGATTATCCCAACCAAAAAGCTTCATCTCTCAGTTAAATAAACACATGAGTACCACATCACACCTGCAGACACTGATTTGCAAAGAGCATCTCTTCATAGGAACTTCTAAGATCATTTGCTGAGCTACTTGAAAGCTACAGTAACTACACCGGTTCCCATAGTTGGATTCTGATGCATTCCAAGTGTGGCCTGCTCTTTATATTTGTCAAATTAGATTTTATCTTGTAGATCAACATGCTAAAAAGCCATTTAATATGGTTTATATAAGTTGCCATTAGAACCTTAAAATTTTGAATGAACTTTGGTACCTATCAAATAGCTGACTTTACCAGCTTATAGATGAAAAAGAAAGCACCTTGCTTTGTTGTCATTCTTCCTGTAGTAAGTGACTTTTAAAAGAGATCAAAAATCAGCACTGAATAAATTTTATTATTGACTCATGCACGTCAAAATTTATTTACAAGACTGGAGGAACAAATACTCAAGCAAGTGAGAAGGAAGACTATTTGAGTTTATTCTGCATTAAAGATGGACCTTAAAACAACACCTGTGATAAAAGAGTTACTTCACTTCTCGAGGATTCCTTTTACTTTACAGTGTTTTAGCTCCTTTGCAGCTTATGTATTTCAAACACTCAGCCTACCCAGAGGCCTCCAAGCTGAGATGTGTGGTGAAATCTTTAGATGTGTCACACAGATATAGGCTGCTTCAATTCATTTAATTGGGGAGATCAAGGGAGAGCCCTTGTATTCATATTGTTCCATTGTTTGTGTGCAGTTCAGTCTTTGCTATCATGAACAATACAAACAAAAGGCATTATTAAGTGAAATGTGCTTTGCTCTTCCATGCCTAATAATGTGCCAAATATGAGCCTACAACCTTGAAGCTGAGAGGTCAACCTCTGGAGGCATCAGGAAAAGAGAATTTCCTTCAGTAATCTCATCATTCACGGATGGTACTGAAGTAGGGATGGGGATATGTTATATTCTATTGGTTTTATTAATTGTGGACTTCTATATTCTATTCTAATGTATGCACATCATGATTCATCAATGCATACACTCACGTGTTTTACAAAAAGCAAAGAATCACTAAGAGCATGCTGACGCTCAGAAAACAGTTTGAATAAACTTCCTTTTCTTAAAAACAAAATAAATAAGCCAAAGAAACAAAACATTCTTTCATAACCTCTCACTTCTTCTAAAAACACAAAGATAAAAAGACAATTACATAAATTGGAAAACACTGTTGTTACAAAACAACAAAAAACCCCCAACATTTTAATATGAAAACACTTATCTCCCACAAAAAACATTCCATGTCTCCCATGGTTTGAGCGATATTTCTAATTATTCTTTCCATGAATTCCTGTGACAGGCTAAAAACACTAAATCAACCTTTTCCCTAGAATCCTTTAGCAGTACTTTTTCTCTCTCTCTTCCCACAGTGGTTACAAATACCAAGAAAAGCACCACATTTTGTGGCCTTTTGAATTTTTTTTGGCAGTCATAGACCACCTGTTCCTTGGTTTGTGTAAAAAGCCACAGCTCAGCTGAAGTCAGTGGTGAAGCTTCATCTTCCCTCTAGTCAAGTACATGACACTGGGAATGTTTATGGAAATTATTCTGCCCATCACAGCCCAGATATTCAGGAAACTGTGGCTGCTTTCCTGAGGACTAGAAGATATATGAAACCACCTTTTTGCTGGATATTGTGTGCACATTTAAAGTGCAATAAAGGACATTCATTGCCAAAGAACACTGCATTTGTACATCCATTTCTCTGATAACTTGTATAATACCTCAGTGAGGATTAAGCAGCAGGGAGAGATGCAAACAGAAACCAATGGTGCTGCCATTGTTTCCTAGGGAAAAATTACATTATCTTTTCTAGTTTTTGACAGAAAATTACTGACTTAAACATTCTTGCAAGTTTATCTGCTTTCAAGGGGGTCACTCAGAGGTCTCTACTGTTCTCTTTCACATTCTCATGACAGTTGACTGAACCCTTGATCTTTGACCTGGACAGAAATTAACCCTCCAGATTCCACCTCCACACAGAGACATTAGTATTCCTAATAATGTGAGGTTATTAAAATCTTAGAAGTTCAGTGGAGCATTTCAAGGACAGTGGAATTAGATTTCAGCAAATACCTATAGATTTATTGCATAATGCAAACCATTTGATTTGTTTGGATATATGCTCCAAGGCTACAGTTCAGCCAGCCTTTGCTGACTGGAAAACAGCTACTTGACTAATTTGACTTGATCTGTGAAAGAGGGAAAATCCTTGTTATGGATATATGCAGCTATACATTATTCCTCTCATCCCCTTCCACCTTTACGTTTGGAAGGAATATTATTTGTGAAGCAAATTTAAAATACAGTACTGAGAGATGTGATGCCCCAAATGCTATGCCAGGCACAGGGATACATGTTAAAAAGGCACAATTGAGGTTCCTAATTCACTAGATTGATCTAGCTTTTCTATTTCACTCAACTGAAATTCCCTGGTTCGCCAGTGATAATGTCTACCTATGTATTTTCCATGACTAAAAGGATTATCAGGAACAAGAGGAATTACACTAACAGAGCAAACTGAGATCTGAATTAAAAAAAAATTTGAAGCAAAACTAAAATTAAAATTGTCATGGAAAGAGAAAAACAGGAAAAAGAATCAGGATCCTCTAGAACTTAAAGCTATGCGACCAGAAGGATTAGCAAATATACTTATGGAGGGAACAGGCAAAATTTGTTGCAATAATTATTTTGAGGTCCTGTCATTCTGCCATCTGAACCAAAAGTGGAGCATTAAACTGTAACAAACCACACCAAATTACCACTTTTGATCGCTACTTGCTGAAGTGGGGTTTGATGCAGGATATCCCATCTCCCATTGAGAAAATTTGTGCTCCCTTACAGAACTTGGAGAAATGCAGCTGGTGCAATACATGGAGTTTATGATTGCTGTTATTTTTAATGACTGCTCAGCTTGTCTGAAGATGCTGACAAAATTCATTGTCAGGTTCCCATTAAAGTAAGTATGAGATAAATGATACTGCATACCAGTGCAACATAAATACAAATGTTTTGATTCTTTCCTTCCTCATACACTGATAGTTTCCATAAGCAAATTAAAACACATGCACATTTCTTTTAAACCTGTTACTCTACATTCAGCTGTGATATGGAGGCTATGCTAGCACTCTTCACAACTACCTCCTCATTAATGCATTTCTGATAGCATACATTTATGACATGCTTTTATATTCTGTATCTATGTGAAATCCCAGATCCCATCTCCCTGGCACAGGCTTCTAGTCTGCAACAGAGCTGTTTCCAAAATACCAGACTTTGCAAAAGATGGAAACTCTCAGAACAGAAATGCGCTCAATATATCCACCAATCCTCTCCATAACCTTGCCAAAATGTTCTGCTTTAACAGCTGCACAAAGGCTGAAGAAAAAAGCAGTGCCTCCTCTGCACTGGCTGCTGCCATTTTCCTTACAGAGGTGCTAGGGAACAGTGGAGCAAAGAGCAGCTCCTAAAGAGGAGCATAAACCCAGTGGCAGCTGCCAGCTACTGAAACTGTTGTGACACTGAACATTACTGGGGGTTGCAGCCAAATGTACAGACTAACCAGGACAAAATATTAACCATTAACAATTGCTGTAGGGGTAATCACACAAAATTCCCAACACAATACTCAGTTTGCCATGCCAGCCCTAACAAATTAATCACATGTTAAGTTGGAAAAACAAGGGTAGAAGAGCAGCAAGATTTGTGAAACCATTATGGACACCATAATTCCAAGCAGAAATCATCTCATGTTCTGTGACTGACTCTGGTAGTCACTGGCTTTGGCAAAGGTAAATTAGAAAATTTGAAAGAAAACAGTATTACCAGTGGGAGCACACTTTTTTGTTAAATTGCTTTAGGACTTTAATTGAGGATAGTTCTTTATATTTTCTTTTTGGACCAGACATTCACATTTAGGACAGCAGAATATTTATACCTGCCCGATTAAAAATGACATATACCTAGCAGCTGTGAAGGTTACCAGAGGTACATTTTGAAATCTATTTGTAACCTTTATTAACACAAATAGATTTTGGCCAAGTAGTCAATGACTGTATTGAATGGATTCTACATTAATCTCGGTTCTGGTGATTAAGCATCACCGCTGTGATTGAGTCAGACAAAGCTGGAATATCCTCCTCCAGTAGTTGCCTACTGCCACCATCAGTTCCTGATCACACCGAGAACAGAAGAACAATCTAGGTTTCAGTCTCCTTTTCTACTCATCATAAAGAATGGCAAAATTCTTTGTAACAGATACTGGCAAGTCTGCTATAACAGAAGCCCAAGTTGGAGGCAACTGAAGCTGTATGCAAAGTAACACAATACAAAAGAATTTTAAAATATCAGGACTACTCAAATAGTTTTTGAACATGTCATACAATGTAGCAGGTGTGATAGGACTCAAATGTGATCACATGAGTTCATTTACTCAGCATCTTTCAGAATGTTTGCTGTATTTCTGTTAAAAATGTATCCACAGATAACCTAAATATATTCTCCTGTGATGATTCATGTACAGAAAATTATGTGTACTTGTATATACACACACTTGCACATATATTTCAGCTGGACTCCCATGTCTTCATTAGAGACACAATAAAAACACTTTCCTTTTCAAAGATTGAAACACACAAATGACACGGCTAGGAAGCAAGTCCTGAGGAAATGCAGACTACAACAGCAACCTCCCAAAGCACCTGGGATCCTTGTCCCTTGAAAAAGCAAATTTGCCACATTCAAGGTCTCTGTCTATACTCTCCAGGCATTCATTAACCTGAGGGCTGAGTGCATCTAGGACTAATTGGAGCTCCAAGTTATGATCACTGCATAAGTGACACTGTGACTTTTTAATACGTAAATAAACATATATATATATGATATACAGGCAATTTGGAAACACTAAGATATCTTAAAGATCAGAAAATACAAAATATAGGCTATAAACAGGAATAAAATAAATAATATCCGTAATAGAATAATATTTTATTTATTAAAATGAACTTCTAGTGTTAGGTTACTACCCGTTTATTGTCACATAGCTGATGTTATTCTCCTTAATAAAGCCTTTTTTTCCTACCTTCAGGGAACATAATATAACAGTAGCCCTTTACTTCTGTTTGCTAGAACTTGGAGGGCATATAAACCACATCCAGGAACATACCCCAGCTTTATTGTTCTTTGTTCTACGAACTGTGTGTGTCCTCAAAATGTCATCAGCGATAAACCGTAAAAGGCATCACACCAAGTCATTAAAAGACACTCCCTTAGGCAAGAGGCCACAAACTGAAATTTCCCACTACCTTATTTACACATTTGGCCCACCTAGGTATGGCAACTTCGCAGCCTTTTTATTAAACACATCTTTCCATACATTACAAGCGCATTTAATTCCCGGCTGGCGGAGAACAATGGAGGAAACGATGTTTATTTAATCACTGGGTTGGATTTTCCAGTGCAGAGCGATCACCCCCGGAATACGATGGGTGGGCGGCTCCTGCCGAGGCCCCCGGGGCTGTCACCTGTCACTTGTGGCGGCCAGGAGCGGAGTGACAGCCACGCCACTCCATGTGACAGCGAGCGACAGCAGCCCATGCTCAAACATACCTGCCTTGGCCATCTCCCCTCTCTCCCAAAGAGATTGCGTGCTATCTGCTGAGAACTCAACACTGCACAAGGCAGGCAAGCAAACAAAATCACCACCCAACTGCAGAGAACCTAGCCAACAAAGGACAGCTCTACCCAATAACCCGATATCTGTTCTGGCTGTCTCGGGAGTAAATCAGGATAAGATCCATCAGAAACATCAGAGCTACAGAAGCCTGCAAAAACAAAGTTGAGAAGAGGGGAAAAAACTCCATAACACTTGAAAGGAAACAATATCAAGTCCTCTTTTTTTATACTAATTCTCATTTTAAAATACGTTTCATTGTTTTGTTTGTTTGGTATTTTTAGACAATGTTTATATCTCAAAACCAACTGTAAAGGTTCTAACCAGCTTCAGGTTACCAAATCAACTGACAAGTAATTATGGAGTGGTTGCAGTTTTCAATGTTAAGCCAAGGCAACAAGCTGGAGTTCCAGGTATGGGAATATCACCTAGCAGTCTTATCTCCTACCACAAACCCATACAGAAATGTCAGTGCAGTCTCAGGGCCCAACATAGCCTCTGATCCAAAGCAAGCAGTATCTCTAATTTTGATAATTCACATACACACACATTCCACAGGAGGATGTACTTGCTACTGAAAACTCCATCAATATGAGAATCTGATGTTGTTTGATAAAGCACTGGTGTTTTATATTTGAATTTATATTACACTGCTCTTTATTTTTCTGAAGCCTTTGGACAGTAACCACCAAGTTATCACATGTTGTGAACCTCAGTGTTGAAAATTACTTCTATGCCTCTGAAGACAACTGGTCTCACTATGTAACACCTTTCTTTCATTGTTTCTTTCATTGTTGTTCTTTGGGGTTTTTTGGTTGTTTTGTTTTTTAATGTATAAGCTTAACTAGTCCACTTCCACTAGTCCATATAAGTTTAACCAGACCTACACAACTTGTCCAAAAATCAAAAAATGCAGATTAAGTACAGCTCACAACACAGGGATGACATGTAGAAGGTGATCTCTGCAGAGATTTCTGTAGCAAGATCATCTGTCATAATTCCTTTCATCAGTGCAGGTAAATCTAATGATACATATCAGCTGATGTCCTAATCCAAAAAACCTACTTTTTGAATCCAATGGAGGGAGGAAAAGGAAGACTGTCTTTAACCAATTCTTGACAAGAGCAGTATTTTCTTTTTTTTTTTTTTTCCTAATATCTTTTCCTAAGAAGTTCCCATGTACAGGTTTGGGATAATGTTACCAACACATTAAATCCATCAAAAAGAAGAAATAATCAGAGTTACAGCTGCATTTAAAAATGTTCTTCAAATGAAACAGGTCAATGGAACAGGCTAGTCAATAACAGCACAAAACAAAACACTCAGAAAGAGGAGCATCTCTGATTATTTCAGTCTCACTTCATTTGTGTGGTTTATCTACCAAAGTTGGCACCAAGACCCTAGTGCTGGAAAAGTTGTAATCCTTATTTACAAGACATTTCTCTGATCTAAAAAATATGATTCTTGTCATTTTACTAGAAGAACAAAATAAAAATACTGCCCATGGTCACAGTTTAAATGTGGATCATCCTTCCTACTGCAACATTCCTTTATCTAAAATGAATAACTAGATCACACATAAATGATCATGTATCAGTTAGACTATTCAATTTGCCTGCTTCTCTGGCAGGTTTTTTTTGACCTTAGGTAATTCAATGTTTGTGGTATGAATAAGTCTGACAGTATCGTGTAGGGTCTCCACCTGAAGGGTTTTCAAACCCAAAAAGTTTCCTTCAGGAACAGCTATTAAAATGTACACGTGCCATGAGTGTTTGCAACATATTTTTCTTTCCATTGGTATTTTGTGACTATTTTTTTTCATCATTACATGCAAGTTAAGAGAAGAAGGGCAAAGTGTCTGTCAAACTTTCCCCTCACAACCACTCAAAGAGACACCTCTTGCCCCAGCTACAAGCTGGAAACAGCATGATATCTGCAGCTTCCAGAGAAAGATTGGACTTGGAAATTCTGGAGAGATCTGTCAGGTCCTGTTTTGCTGGAGGATGATTCTTAAGTAAAACCATCAGAAATAACCTGCTTTAGGGGACAAAAATCCCCGTTTCCTAACCTAACCCTGCAAAAGCAAATGATAAAGATTTTGTTGACTTCAGTGGAGTCAAAGTTTGAGAATATGAAGTGACTTCTGCAAAACCTTCCAAGTGATGTCATCCAAAATGAGAGAAGGGAGACAGGAGTACAAGGCACCCCGTGTCAGCCCTTTAATAATACAAAAAGCAAAGCATGGCACGTCTACCACAGATAGAGAACAGAGACATTTCCTCATGATCAGCATGGCAGAAATTGAAATTGAGCATGCCAATGTGACATTGGAGAAAACACTATGCCTAAAGCAAAACTGTTGAGGACCACTTTATTCAGGTGAAAATATGGTTTATGTAATCCTGCCAAGGTCACTAAGGCACAGACTGTGCTAATGCTGAACTGCTGCCACAAAAGTTAAGGCTGCCCAAGGGCTTCCACTACTTACACAATTACCAAAAGATTTCAAAGAAATATGAAGAAAAATACAAGTAGAACATGACAGTCTGCACTTTTCACTACTCTTCTACTAAGATTTCTCCTTCCCCCTTTAGGATATCCACAGCATGTGGTATTGTCCCTGATGCGTTTCCATGAATGCGCCCTAATATCCTGGAGGGAAATGAAAGAGCCCTATCATGCTGCTTTTTCATTTAAATTAGAGAAAATTCTCTATCCTGAATGATCAGAAAAGTGTCCTTAATATGTAGAGCAATGAACTGGCTGCCAGTGAAGGCAGGATTCCTGATTTCATGGACCAATGGTCTAATCTACTAAGGCAAATTCTTCTTCCTACATATGACAACTGTGAGCTTTAGCCATAACATTCAAAACAATGAGATCATGAAAATTCATTTTTGAGAGACAGATGGATGATATCCATTATTAATGGAGCCCCAAACAGAACCTTTCTCTAAACAATGCATGTAGAGCCTTTATCAAGATCTGTCAGGAAAAAAAAAGTTGACACAATGAAAATGATAATAAAAAAGTTCGGTTTTACAAGGATAGATATTACAGGTAAATGCAGGTAATATTACAGTCCACTTATTGACAACAATTCAACGAGCAGTTACCTAGTGACATTCAATAGCCTCACCTAATTAAAACTCCCACAACTCTCTTGTCATATATTACATTAAAAAAATTGTGGTGATGGAAGAGAGAGGTCCTTTCCTTTGAATTTCATACTATATAAACAAAATGCCACCTTAAGAAGCCAAGAAGGTGATATAATCACACCTCAGTACAGACACCCGAACAAAATAATGATCTTCCAGAAGCCCAGTTATAACCAGGGCAAAAAGAGCAGTGCTGGGAGAGGCTGGTTGAAGGCCTAAAGTTGGGTTATTTCAACATATGGTACTTCATCAGAGAGCAGCACAAAACACCTAAAAACAAAAGAAAGCCAACCACTCTCCCCCCCAATCAAATTGACTGTGTTCATGTATCCCATGGGATTAAAAACAGTACCAGATTTCTCTTACAAAGTGAAGGGCTCTCAGCTTGGACACAGCAGTTTAAGTTTTCTAGATGCATTATGTGCAAACGAGTGACTTCTGATCTCTGCCTCATCTTCCTGCAGTCTTGAAATGATAGCAACCAACCTGATAGATTTACGAGTTCTGTCCTCAAGCTGAGACAAATGACAATGATTCTGTCTCTCGCAAAAATACCAATCACTATTTCTGGTTTTCCTTCTTTTCAGAGTATCTAGACTACATGAAGAGATAAAATATTTACACAAAAAAAAAAGGAAGAAATTTTTGTAAGGTAACCTTATTTCCCTAAAACTTTAAAGGTGTTTTTGTTTGTTATAGATGAATGCTCCATGTGTGTAGGATTAATTCCTTGCCTACAAATGCACCAAATTCACCATGCTCAGGCCAAGAATAGACAATTCCTAGGCAATTTGGTAACTGATTAAAAAAACCCAAAAAACCAAAAAAAAACCCAACAAAAAAAAACCACACCAAAAAAAAAAAAACCAACCCAAAAACAACCCCAAAAAACCCAACCCCCAAAAGACCCCAAAAAACAAAACAAAAAACCCTAAAAAACCACACCACAAAAGCATTAATATTTTGCTACTAAAACAAGCAAGACTCTTCTCAAAACCCAAACACAAGTATGAAAGTGTCAAACATGTAGTTACATTGATAACTGTCCAGACAAGTGCTGTTGTTTCTCTTTTGTCTGCCCGTTCCCATTCTCAGTTCCCCCAGTATTTCATCTCCTGTTCCATGCATCTATCCATCTGGCCTATGATAATCTTACTGGTAAATTCCAATGTAAAAGTGGTAATAACTTTTCCAATGCAAAAGTGTTAATGTCTTTGAAACAGTGACCATTGTCAGTCAAATGTGGACAGTCCTGATAACTCCAAGTGACAAGTAATCCCATTCTTTAATGGCTCTAAAATATACCAAAGATAAAGACAGAGAATCAGTACTGCTTTTTTAAGCAAAAAGGAAAGAAATGGTTTAAAACAGCCCTTCCCTCATTCCCTTCTCACAACTAGTTCAGCTATTTAATGGGAATTATCTGGTTTACATCAGTGATACAGCAAAGGTACTTCTCCTTTTCAAAGAATCCTTTTCTATCTCTTATTCATTCTTCCTCCCTCCCACATTTGTCTCAAAACCATGAAGAGTTTTGTACTGAGTCAGAGCTGACTTCAAGTTAAGACAAAATTGTCAGGAATAATGAACATTTCCTATGACTGAATCCTGAAGTCAGGTTTGCTCAAGTGGCTACAACTGCTCTGCTTTTTCTATCTTCCCTCATTGGTAAAAGAAAGAAAGTCTGGCCCCAGTTCTGACTCCTCGCTTTCCTGTCGTAAAAGGAGCTTGGTATCAGTCAAGTCTCAACTTTGACTCCTTCCCTGTTTGGAAAAAAATTATTTTCATTTTCCTTATGCGACACAAGACTGGAGCCATCTCTTCTTGTAGGGTATGATCTGCAGGGGAACAGGTCCAGTAGGTCAGCACCAAATTCAAAATCAAGCGTCCATTTAGCTACAGCTGCAGGTGGTAATAATTGGCAAGTTATATTTGGACACACAGTGCGCTTAACACGTGACTGGAACCCTCAATTAGTACACAAGATTGTTAAAAGCAATGTGCTCAGGCACATCAAAGCCTCCTCACTTTCAGCTACAATTTTAAAAGTTAATCCCTTGTTTTTCCTTTGCTGGTGAACAACAGCAAAATGTAGCAGAACTTCCCTCAGCGGTAATGCATCAGCTGTCCTTCTGTAAAAAGACTGAGGTAGGTGGCACTTGGCCAAGATATTTATGATCTCCCCATGTGTAAGTTGTCCCAGACTCAGCAACCACCTCTCTTCTCAAGGGCTGGGGACTGAGCTGAGCTAACACAACGTAGGAACTGCCAGCTGGGCACATGCCAAGGATCTTTCCAATTGCTTCAAATTTTTAGCTTGTAATTGTTCCCCAATCCAAATTTAGCGTGGCAAAGAAGTTCTTGATGGAGACTATGTGGTGATTGTGTTTCAGATTTTGATCACAGATATTTTTTGCCACAGCAGAATAATTTCAAAAATATATATACAATTACCAGAATGGCTGTGGCTTTTATTCAGCACTCAGAAGCCTGGATGTATTGAAAACAGCTCATCTTGTTTCTCCTTTCACACTTTCATGCCACCTTAGTCCATGTCACGTCCCTGGTTTTAAGAGCTGCAGTATAACAGGAGTGGATGTGCAGAATAAAGGGCTTGGTACCAAGAATGTAATGTCCACAACACCCGTGGTTTTGGTAGAGCCATTTTAGACAAGGCCTCAGCCACTACCAAACTGAAGGCTCACAGGCTGCTGGAACACATTAGAGTTTCTTCTGAAACACACATTTTGATTTAGTTCCTCCTGAAAGGAGCAAAGCTTCCGTGGCCCAACAACCCTCTTTAACAGGAACCAGAAGACAGCAATGGGATAATCACAACATTTGCTTTCCAAGAACAGCACTTGTGATCAGTGAATGCAGTATGCTTTTTGCCTCAGGTGATAGGCTGACTTTCTGCACCTGTCTCAGAATAAAACCAATCAGGTAAGATTTCTGAAGAGCAGCTCTCTACCATCACTTACATGGCAAGACTGCACTCAGATTAAAAAAAAAAAAAAAAAATCACTACACGCAAGCTTAAAAAAAAAAAAAAAGTGGGACATTAATTAATTCAAAAGAAAATTGAATAATAATCTTAAAACTTTTGAGTAGACCAGAAGGAAGCAATTACTTCCTTGCTTTCACAGACATAACTCCACTGACCATTCAGTCAAGACTGAATTTGATTCATATACATTAATAAAGCATTACATATTTCCAAATTTTAATTTTGAGCCTGTCCTTCACAGTGAACAGTAGAGGACAGCAATCACATCACTTTCCACTGTAGCCTCATGGCTAGCACATGATCAGCAGAATCAGATCAGCTGTGGATCCTGGCAAATAAAGCCCCTTCCAAAAGTTCAAAGGTGAAATGAAAAAAATCAGATCTTTTAATACCTAGAGAAGTTGAAGATCTCAACATTTAGGTCCCCTTAAATAATACATTTGAGGAAAGGAATTTAAATATAAACAAATAACAACTGCTATAACCTTAACTGAAAATACTTTACTGGAAAAAGCTGTCAACATTACAACATTCACAACTCCAGCTGCACTTACAAGGCCTCAGCTTCAAAATCTTGGCTACCATTCTACTGTTACTTCGAAAAAGTGCCAAGTGTTAAGCATGAGGCCAGGCAGTGGGGCTTGGAGAGTGGGATAATGTCTAACTAAAGCTTTATTCTGTTGAAAGTGAAGCAATCCTATTTCCCATGCTTTGCATATTATTACCCTTCCTCTGCAGGTCACCACTCCATGCATCACTGCTTCCATTAGAAATATTTGCTTCCACTTCTAACACAGAAATAGTTATGCTATTGCACATTTTAAAGAAGTCTAAACTGTACAATTCTGTGCTGTATGACTGCTAAATTTTACATGAAAATTCAGTTCTAAACAAAAGAAAAAAAAATCTAATGGGATCTGGTAAGCGAAACAAGTAGAGTGCCTAACGTATCACATGGGAGATGCTGCAGGAATTAGCTTGTGTTGAGTTAGTTCATGTCCCCAAAGAGTTGTGTTTGAGCTTTTGAAGCTGCTCATTCAGAGGGATTATCTCATTCAATCTGCTTTAATCACAACTAAATGCTTTCAATTGGTATATACTGGGACAGAATTAGAGAATCAGAAGCTCCCAAAATCCATGTGATGGG
Organism: Acrocephalus scirpaceus scirpaceus; assembly: GCA_910950805.1. Lineage (NCBI taxonomy): Eukaryota > Metazoa > Chordata > Aves > Passeriformes > Sylviidae > Acrocephalus > Acrocephalus scirpaceus. The sequence goes on from OU383774.1 coordinate 9,825,727, forward strand.
CTTAGGGCAGTGGGATAGAAAAGAAAAAACACTGTAGAGATTGAAAAAAACAATCCTTTTTGTTACTCCATAATTGAAGCTTACATGTTTGAGTTACTGTATGGTAATGGAGTTACACCAGAATAAATCTAAGAAAATTAAGTGGGACATAGGTAAAACAACTGATACAGCTTTGGGGGTTGGAATGCAGTATGCTTCATAAATATTCACTGTAAGCATAACAGCCATATTATCTTCCTACTTCAAGAGCCTCATCTCAACACAAAATTTCAAGAAGGCCGTTAGCAAATATAGATGTAATTGTGATTACATGTACAACAAGCAAATGTTACCATTATCGAATTTACCATACAACAAGTTCAGTGGCAACACAATGAGAATTGCAGTGCAGTATTTTCCTAGAAAACCTGCTGGGTAGTAACAGCAGCAGTTGTACCACGATATTACAAAAACTGAATCATCCACATGGATTTCAGAGTGGAGGCACAGATGGGCTGCAGCCACATTTTCTGCCCATGTAAGTGTATGCACACCATTCCGTTGTCAATTTTCTCCCAATTGAAGGGTTCAACAATTTGACTGTTTGCTTATTGCTGTCAATAGATTCATACTTTACTCATGATTTAGAGCTATCAAATAATTTTATGCTGACATCAGTTGCCTCCCTGACAGCTCTAAAATACGAAATAACAAGCAGTTGGTGTCAGCACTCTTAAATCAAGCCCAAGGGCCCCCATGGCACCACGCTATGGCAGCTTGTTACCGCTAAGCAAATGTCAGTCCAGTCAATGTGTGTAGGAGGTTGTCAACTCCCTGGTTGCATCTGCCCTAATAACTGGTCCCCTATAAGGTGAGATTCATAAAGCTACCACCGCATCGCCTGAAACCCAAGGTGACAGAGGCTGGCACAGATAGCACAGCTTTCCAAGCCCAAGGAATGGTTGCCAGTCTGGCAAACTGGGCTCTGTGGCTGTGCTGTAGAGAGGCTGTTATTCTGCTGCTGCTTTTGCTAGAAAGTACAGAGAATAGACAGTCATTAACATGCAAGGATATGCTATTTTTTAATCCTCACTTTCTATATTCCAGTGTTAACAGCAGGCCACTTTTATCACTGCAATCTAGCCAGGGGCGTAGCTAGGAATTTGGAAAGTATACACACACATTGGCCTCCCTGTTGGTCCCCTGCCCTCACCATTCCCATAATCTCCCAAGGTAGACATACCATTACACATATCCCCATCACTAGCACAGCAGGTGCTATTAGATGGGGGATCTAGCAGCATGTTCATAAAAGGCCTGGCAAAGAACAAAAAAACCCCATTGCCCTCCATGAAATTAAAATTGTATGCTGTGGCGTGCACAGCACATGCCTGCTTCCACTTGAATAACTTTTGAAACATCTTGCAACGCAAAACAAATCCGAAAATCTAACAAAGGAAAAAAGAGCCAGATTTGATTTCAGTCATACTGCAGCAAAATTTCAGTTTTCAAAATTCTAGTACATGGAGGAAGGCCTGAAGACTTGAGGAATTATAACATTTCTTTTTATTTAGCTTGAAAAAGGGGTTACATCTGCAGCAGAAGGCAGGATTTGCTTTATAATTAAGTATATGACAGTACCTTTTGCAACTTCCTTTTAAATATGCCAGTAACACTTTAAGTCCCTAGGTTATACAAAGTAAGAAATGGAAAAATAGAGATATTTGGAAATGGAGATGCTGGAAAATCTGTATTTTCCAACAGACATGTACAATTTAGCATTTCCAATTCATTTACCTTCTTTTTTATTATTTGTGTAGATGTAATATTCACTTTTAAGAATTTATGTTTATCTACCGTAGCACTGGTGTGTTTGTGTTTAGGTGATTGCTCCTTAAAAACCACAAAAGACCATAAAAGCAGGTTTTATTTCCCAACTAAGAAAAAAGTACACCGAGACAGTCAGAGCACTGACCCTGAAATGACAGAAATATTCCCATTTTTCTGAGGTCCTCTCCAGGACACCCTGCAGCTCGCTATTAGAGTTAATCCGATAATACTCCATGAGCAATGGAGGACGTGCAAGCTGCTCCCCTCAACAGTGAATTTCACAAATACACAGGCAAATCCAGTTTAGGCTTCCCCATGCCTGAGTCCAGTGATGATGGGCAGCTAAGGAGGAGAGGGATCAAAGGGAGAATGCTTTGAAGGCAAAAGGCACAGGGGTTTGAAGAGGCAATTAATCTTTGTAAAGACACAGAGAAGAGGAGGAAGATGCCTGTCACCTCAGCAAGACTGGAGACAACACAGTATTCCTTGTGTGACATTTTTATTTTGAATAAAGAAAAAGAAATCTGGGCAAACTAGAGAGCAACAAATGGGATTGGGTTTAAAATGATAAATGGCACAAACAATTGTGACATTGTATTGTACGTGTTTCTACACTACCCTGGTATGCCCTAGTAATTTCTTCAACATGGACTGGGTATTTACAGAAATATTAGTGGGTACCATTCTCATGCTAAGTCCTGGGATTTTGTGCTCTCTACAGTGTCTTTAGAAAAATCTCCCACACTGTGACTGACTTAAAGAGCTGAAGTTTTACCTTACCAACCAGGAGGAAAAAAAAAAAAGGGACATAAATAACGTAGTGTAATATCTCTTCTATTTCTTCCCATTCTTCCCCATCATCTCAAGTTTTTTTTTTTTTTTTCTCCTCATTTTCTTCCCTTTTATCCCAGCTGAAAATTTCTTTGAGTTTTGCCTTTCTTCTTTAGGAAAACACTTTTTTCTTTTCATAGATTTAATTAGGGTAACACGCCATTCCTGTTTGTACTGGACAAATATGGAGGCTATATTGATCATACAAATTAGGAGAATATTGCTGTAAGTAATCTTGGCCCTTTAGAGGCCAGAATTAAAATACCACTTTTCTCCATCAGAGCATGTCTAATTAAAAATAAGTCCAGGAAAGAGGCTGAAGAACGCTTTAGCTCAACTGTAACATGCTTTTCTACAAAGCTGTGTCTTTAGGCTTCAATGCTCTCAATGCATTACCTTTTACAAGAAGGAAAAAGAAATCCAATTGTAAAAAAGGAAAACATAATTGCTTCCTATTTGACAAAGGGAAGCATGAGAGTTTATTCTTACAAGTAAGTCTGAAGTGCTGCATAAGTAACTACTGTAATTTGTGTCTCTCCAGGGGAAAATGTATGGGAATCTAACATCAGCACTGAAATAAGTGGAAAGAAGGCAAGAGAAGGACAGAGACAGAGCGAGTAGCTGTGTCCCAGAGCAATTCAGTTCCTCTACCATCTGTCACAATCACCACCAGTCCCAAAAGACCTGGTTTAGAAAGGCCACTACGACTAATGAGCACTGGAGAAAGGTGGAATCCTGAATCAAGCTACATATAAACATCAAAAAGCCAAATAAACCAGGCAAAGCTCTTAATAAACCCTCAATGCAGCATGACAAAGGTCTATCACTATTGGTCCCAGTGGTAGCTCATTGGAGCTCACACTAAAGCCTTAAGAGATGCACATGTATTTAAGAAGACTCTCATCTTGGGGTTTGATTAGTTCTGCTTTTTTTATTATTTATTTTACACTTTATTTAGGGTTTTTTTGATGAATGAAGTATGTTATAACCTGTAGCACTGAAAATGAAACCTCAAACCACAGTATACAGCAACAGAAATCATACATTTTTATTGCCTGCAATGCTAATTTATCTAGTCAGTATTTTAAGATTTTTTAAAGAGAAATTTCAGCATTTCTGACTTCAGAATATTAACTTACAGATTTCTTTTTTCCTCTACTTGTAAGAGGAAAAATGATAAGTATCAGGTAGCTGGTGTACTCTCTTTTTTGAGATTATATTAAGAAAAAAAATGAAATGCTATTTTTGGACCACTATCAAAAGCTTATGGAAGTTAGAATCATTATCAAAACAGAACATGATGCTTGAATCTTAATACAGGAATACTTGGTTCAGCTGTAAGTATAGAATGGGAATACTGCCTGACACCTCCCTCTTTTCTTTCAGGAACTACATTACTTTCTGCTATGATCGACATCTGTAACTATGAAAATCTGATCTAAAGCCCACTAAACGTGATAGAAAGACTTGAACAGGCTTTGTCTCATCCAGTGAGGACAGTACTGTAATCCTCACATTCCTAGGTTAGAAGGAACATCAAGTGAATGATACTTTTTATCTCAAGAACTGCAACTCAGGCTTGCTTTCCTTGTGTTCTTGTTCACAACTTTGAGATTAAATTATTGCAATACACCTGAGAAACTTAATTTACCTCGTTCAGACCTTCCTACCAGTGAGAGGCTTTCAAAAGACTGCCACAGCTCAGAGGCCCCAAATCTCCAAGAAGGAAACAACTGTCTGAAAACAAAACATCAAAACAGAAGAAAAGCTCTGAATTCCAAACAGTGCAAGTCTTTGGACACAAGCAGACACCTTTTGGAGTTCTTAGTACCAAATGCACATGAAAAGTCACTAAAGTATTTGTGTGGTGGGCCGCAGCTTACAGTCGGCCAGCAAAAAATTAAAGATTTGACAGAAATGGAAAGGAGAAAGGAGATCCTGCATTTAAATACTGACAGAAGGCTCAAGCCAATTTAATTTCAAAGCTGTATCTTTCTCTGCTTATAGTTCCATATGGCTGTATAATGTCTAATGAAAGTATATGGCAATCACCCTCCTGCAAAGCATTTGTTCCTGAATCCTCCTCCTGCTCAAGTGGCTCCCATCTTATTCCAAGTGAGCAATGCCATTCCAATGTAATTCCAATGGCATTAATGTAAGCCCAGGGTCAAAAGAAAAGCGTATTCCATAGCGTATGGGGAAACACTGCAGAAACCTGCCAGCTTCTGACAGCTGAAAAGGCAAGGAACTCCAAGGAATTCTGTGTATGAGCCACAGAAACAGAGGCACGAGAAGCCCAAAAGGAACAGACACCACCTCTTTCCCCTCCCACTCTTCCCAAGGTCTGTAAAACCCCAGAAGATGCATCAGCAAAAGGCTGCCTTGGCCAGCTGAAGTTGTAACTTCATTGACCTAGTGCTTCCCACAGGAATTCTACTTGCAAAACAGCGGAACAGTAAATCCTCCACCTAGCAAACACTTAGTTTTATAAATACCGTATCTATTATCTATACGTGTATGTATACGTACGTTACGTATATATCTATGCACATACTTTATACATATTTAACCACAGAAAAAATTATTGTTGCTGTGGTTACTATATTTAGAATAGTAGTAGATATTGAAGCAATTTTAAGGACCTGGAAATTTCTTGCTCTACAAAACATCTCAGAAACAATATGTTAGCCTTTAAGAAATTCCTACTTATTTTTTAAATTCACCTTTTACTCTAAATAATCTTTAACTATTTCTTTGCTTAGATGAAGAGGTGTATTTTGTAAAACACATCAAGTTAAAAAACCACTACACTTCATTTCTATTCTTTACATCTTTGAACTGAATTTTAATGCCTGAAGAAGAAACTAAGACTTTATCTTAGCATAGGGTATTGCATAGACAGACACAGAGCAGCCTCTCCCTTCTCTCTGTCCTAGTTTTCTATCCTCAAAAGCTTACTGCTTGAATGTCATAACCCTGAAGACTATTGTGAGATGAAATGCTTCATATCCTCTGACAGATTCACATGTCTGGAGAGACCCCAGCTAAACATGTAGACTTAAAATCAGAATTAAATTTTGACATAGTTACAAAGCATACAGGCAGTGAGAGACAAACTCATGCCTCCACTCCTGATAAAAGACATAAATATAAATGTCTGTGTCTCTTCTAATATATCTTCAATATTGGGTTCCATACTAGAACATATAAAATAATCATTCAAGTAGATTCCAATCTGAATGTTGTCCAATAAAAGTTCCATAAATTTACTCAAAAAATTCCTTGGCAACTAAGTGAATGCACCCAAGGGAATAAAGTCAGTAAGCAGTCTAACCTGTCATGTGACCATTTTACTGTAAATACTTGTGCAGCTTCTTTCCATGAAAACTTGTTTTTGCAATTCTGTAATGATTCAGTACCTGATGTCTGGCTTTTACAGTTTACTTGGCAGGCCACCAGGATGTATGTTGGTACCTTTTAGTACCCAAATAAAATTCGCCATCTCAGACTTCCATCCTAATCTGAAGTGCCAAAAGCATCTCAGCAGAAGCAACACCTATCCTAAACACGTGTGTGCCTGAAAATTTAATAATATCTGTTAACAGGCTCCTTCTTATAATTTAATGAATAACTCAATTTAACTCAATAACTCAATAACTCAAATCACTACCTTAGTAAAAATGTGTATTTAACACTAATAATAATAATAAGAATCTGAACATAGATAATCCTTAAAAGTAAAATTCCACATAAGAGACGTGATACACGTGGCAAATGTGCTGTCCTTCCCTGACTTTGAAAAGATCACTTTGCTGTTATCTTTAGAAGCAGTTGAGCATACATAATGGTTGCTTCCTCAACACTCCTTTCTTCTCTTTTGAACTTCAGTCAGCATTTTGGCCAGTTAGCACACATAAAATTCACTGTGCCTTTTAAAGAAACCTCCTATTCTTCCACTGGATGCCATACATAAAAATTAGATGGTTATTTAAATGGGAAAGTACTTCTCAGTGGATTGAAGACCTGATCTTGCCCAGTAATAAGTGGTTGTGGAGTTTAGGTATTATGATTCTATGTTAGTCACTTTTTCAACTTAAAAAAACTTTCCACTCCACTAAATAGGAAGAAGAAATGTTCTTTCTTTGCTGTTTGTTTGATGGGCAAAGGATGGTATGTACTACTTGCGAAAAGATATTACTGTGAGTTTGATGTAGTGTCAAACCAACAATCACAAACAAACGCCTTCTTCAGGGACAGTATTTTACATTCCTTCTGTTCAAGAAAAAACAGTTTCCATACTGGCTGATATACTGACAAGTCTGTTCCAACAAAGACTTATGTCTATGTGCAATGCTTTCTATCAAGGGAAATCATTATTCTACATACAACTGAGTTCTGGGTATTGTTCTTTGTTTCCTAGTATGAAATTAAAATCTGCAGGTCCTTCTGCTATGATTGCCTAGCAGTAATTGCTCACTCAAGGAGAGAAAATACAGTGTCTAAACAAAATATACAAAAGCAGCTCTTCCATTCCTGCTCAGCCCAGCACCTTAATGACCAATTGTACTTCTTCCTTTACAACTCATCTGTCAGCACCACCTCAGAGATGTCACGCACATCACGGCTTCCAATTTCCGGCTCAGAATTCTTGGATGAGCTCTCCTATCAAGTTGGTCTGTGCTGCTACTCTTTTTTTCTGGCAACCTGCTGAGACTTGGGCAAGCACTTCATCATTATAAACAGTGAAGTATTTCACTAGTGCTTTCCTAGAGCTGGGAGGAGGACATGGAGCAGCCTGCCGTGCTGTGCGGCCTCACCATCTTGCTGCCTAACTCCTCTCTTTACCCTTGGCCTACACAATTCCCAACTCCTTTATAAATGTTCAGGAGCTAAAGCTCTGTTGACATCATCACTCACTGCCTATAATTTAAAGGCATATTTTGAAAGTTCGGCACCCAAAAGAAGCTTGTAAACTCTAAAAGGCACCTGTTTTTTATTTTTTTCTCTAAAGCTGAATTTTCATCTACAAGTTTATGCACTAAGACTGCCTGATCCTGCCCTTATAATACACACCACCTGTGCCTATGGTGAGAAGCCATGACCATTTTCCAGACATAGTTTAGGTGGTCAAGTGTTATAGTTAAGCTTTCTATGAATTCTATCTTCTTTCAGCTAAAGGATGCCAGAGTTGTGCATGGCTTTCCTTCACCCTGCTGTTTTTCTTTTGCAGTAAGGCCTATTTAAAATCCACTGGTTGTGTATAAAAGTAGAACAGAGCCCTGTAACAGACCCCATCACTTGGCTGTGCCAAAAGTTAGATTTTTTTCCTTCCACTTTCTTTAAGAATTCAAGCACATACTATACTTTATGGGATTTTTTTCCTTGGACCCATTAGACCAATGTGATATTTTGCTATCTTGCCCTACTCTTGACAAGAGAAAAGATTTCAAAGAAACTATTTCATAACAGCTTGACATTTTTCAAATGCATTCATGAATAATTTATAATTAGAACATATTTTATATTTACAGGTTTAGATAGTGTTGTATTAAAATATATTTAACATATGTATGAATGCCATTAGGTTGCATCATGGGACCTAATTTTTTTAGCTTGAAAACACAGCGATAACATCAATGCATTGAGTACAGACAGTGAATGAGGTAATTATGAGAGTTTACTGGAACTTTCCAAAAGCAACTCAGCCAAGACTGCAAGAAGATTTGAAGCCCCCTTCACGTGCTCAGCAAATTTAGGGCAGAAAAAGAGAACACATGGCGAGCTATGTAAAGCAACTGAAATCTGATGGGCTTAGCAGCTGTGAAACTCAGATTTGACTGTTATTATTTCCTTGGTTCCAGAGAGGAATGTACAACTATGCAGAAAAAGCTAACTCTTCTTGGAATTTTATACTTTGAGTAGTGAAAAAAATAAGTACATGCATCAAACAGACCACATTGCTTCTGATTTTGAAGATTTTTTGTATTTTGGTGTATTTCACACATTCTGTCTCCTAATGCAGGACTACCACTGCTGCATTCCTCTGAATTTATCTGTCAAGCCCTGCATGCTGGAGTCAAGCATGGGCAGAAATGCTGAGTGCAGGTAACAGCCAAATCACAGCAACTTTACTAATCACTGCTGATCTGCTGACATTGTTTAACTGTGTCCCTCATCATCCTGCCATGTCCCCAACTGAAATCATGCTTTCCTCTTGCCTCTTACAACCTTTCAAGCTTTTTCTGCAAGTTCCAATTTGGTACAGATACATGAAAAGCAGCACAGAAGGAGGTACAGAGGCAGAAATGAGAAAAAGCAACAGATGAGGCATTGACATTTATAGAAGTGGAAGACAAGCAAGCAGGGCTATAAAAGCTAAAGGTAACATTTTCTAAGTTACTTTGGCACCCATTTCCCTCTGTTGAAAGGGCTTTACAAGCCTAAGTCCCAGTGGTCAGATGTTCAGGGTCAGGATCTAGGTTAGAGATGCACAAGGCAGACACTGAAAGGAGAAGTGGGAAGATGGATGTGTTTCATGTTAGGGTTGCTGGAAAGACAGTGGATGCAATTGCAAGGAAGGTTAACATGCTAACCTGGCAGTCATCTTTTCTTACAGCCTGGAAATGAAAATATGAGCTTTAAGTAGGGGCAGAGAACATAAGCAATTAGGACACAAGAAGTGTATGACTTAACTCGTCCATTTATTCTCTTTATCCTACAGGTGTATTTTACTTCCAGTTCCTCCAGGCTAATTACTCTCTCCTTCTTGGCAAAAAGCACTATTAATAGTTAGAGACAATTATGAGAACCCTCTTAGTTATCACTTCATCAAACTTTTCAAATTCAACATACTTGCTAAATTGGACCCTTTAGCCCTTTAATTTGTTCTATTTTTGACACTGAGCTCTCTCCAGTGTCAGTATCTTTCTGGAATAATTTTGTTTGTTTGTTTGTTTTTCCCCTCAATAGTCACTCTAAACCTGAAAGATTTTCTCTGGACCATTGTGAAATGTTTCCAGTACACCTGTAACTAAAAAGCCTACCAGGCTTCTCTGTAGTCCTTTCTCATGTTCATGATTTCAAAATAATTCTAAAGCATAAGCTGAACTAAAAACTGCACAAAAAAATGCCAGCAGAAGCTCCATATTGATATTTACCTCTCTACCTGATAATGTCAGTGCAGAAGACAGTACATTGACTCCTAACAATTGATTCTTCAAATTTCATTTGAAATCTGAAAGTTGTCCTTGTATTTCTTCTTTTCTTATCTCATCTCACCATTCACGACAAGAGTTTTCCTAAACCAGTTGAGATTCCCTGACAGAGCTGTGTGATTTCCACTCTGCCAAAAGGCACTGAAGTAATTAATGGCATTAAGCTTCCCATTATGGCCTCCTAAATTCAGGGGTCCAAATGAAGGTGGCAGCACATGAGGTGGGTGCTCTTGGACAAGCGAGGTATTTCCAGAGGACCAGGCTAGCTGAAAAAGGGGATCTGCAAAAGATCCTGCTGGATCAGCAACTGGAGAACAACATTCCAGGATATTCCAAGTGTCAGTAGGTACCTACATTTAGGAAACTGAATCCTACCCTGCCTGTCTTTTCAGAGACAGAGGAATGCACTATAAAGTAGCCCTAAATTAGAATTAGTAGCCCTAAATTTCACAGAACCCATCACACATTCATTTCCTACCTAGGTCCCTAATCACAGAGACATCAGACATCTAAAAACTCTCAGAAGGACTAACCTATTCCATAATAATAATTATTACTCTTTCTTGCTTCTATGGGCAATGTGGTGATTTTTTCTTGTTTCTTTCAAGATTGCTTCCTTTCTAACTCAGGCACTTTGCTCACTGCAACAGGAAGATTCTCAAACTTCCAGTGACAGATGAAGACAACAGACACTGATTTTGGAACAATTCAGCCCAGCTTTTCATGCAGAGAGATTCAACACTAAGCTTTCTCCAAATGTTTTAATTTAATCTTGATATGTATACATATACTACCTGTATGAATCCAGGTTATTAAATTGAATGCTTTAGGGCTAAGACAAATTAAAAAAAAAAAAAATCTGCATTAGCTGACTATCAGAGACTAAAATCTCCCATCCCTAACTCCAAGGAATGCTATCATTCTTCATGAGCTCCAGTGCACTACTATACTTGGAGTCAGCCAAAGATTAGAAATTAGAAACATTAGATTTTACATATTTATACAAATAAATGCAAATCTCCATTTGCCGTGGAAATGAGTGCAATTTGTACATGTGTAAAGCAAGCAGTGAGAAATCGTTATTTTAGAGATATTTTATCGCTATTTTAGAGAAACTGAAATAAGAGGCCTCAGAACAAGAAAGGAGAAAAATAAAAACTTTAAAATATCCAGATCACACAAAACAGCTTCTACTCTGTATTGCAATGGATCCTAGGGGGGTAAAAATTGAGGTAAGAATGCTTTGTATTGTGTAATTTAGGAACTCTGCTGGAAGCCATATAGTAACTGGGTACAAACCAGCCAGTACTTAATAAGTTTCAATTTTAATTCTAATTTGGAAGCAAAATATGATACCAGGGTAGCTAATACTGAAACGACTGCCTGAAATTATGTTTGGCTATAAAATACAATTAAACATACTGCCCAACAGAAGTCCCTGTTAAGCTATAAAAAAATACCCAGGGGGTATAAAATGAAAAAACTTTTCTCCCCTTGGTTCTGTTTTAAAAATCAGTTACAATAAAACCTTCATATAATTTACTGAACTAGAGATAAATGTACCCAAGTTTCTGTATTTAAACACTCCTACACTTCAGAGTGTATTGAGAAAACATATTGTGTTTAAAACATATCACTCCAACTCAACAGTAATTAGGGATACCCTTTTCGACACATAACATACAAATATGGTCAGTTTAAAAGACAAGTCTTCAGATTCTCAATATCTAGTTTACACACAATATCACAATGTTTTGTGATGACAAGAGACACATTTTCTAATACAAATAAAGTGAAAATGTGGGGGTTTTTTTCAATCTGAGGGCCATAAAACACTTATTAAAAAGAAAAGCAGGTTATTTGGCTATATTGGACTCTGCGAGATGCAGTAGGTGCAACAGAATAAAATAGAAATTTCAGTGATATAAAATCATCCTCCTTCTCTCTTGATAGTATAACAACCTTTTAAATCATGTTTGACATTTGTAAGCTGAGTGAGCTGGCAGCCCTGTAAAATCTATGTGGTAATACATGTAGTAAACCCTTTCTGGAGCAGTAATCTCATTGCTTTGTCTAATGGTTCTCACTTCATGTGGCCTACTTGTCCCCAAGAGACTTATTTGACTCTGCCTTTCCTGAGCCACTGGTTGCTAATGTTCCTTATTACAAGGAAAGTGCCCAAAGGCAAGGGCCACTCTGCTAGTGGTACAACCACCAACAACCTTCTGCTGAGGCCTTTTTTTCCCCTCCCCATCCTAAAAAAGAAAAAAAAAAAAAAAGAAAAAAAAAAGCCCCATAAAATATGCACATGTGTTATAAAGGGATTGCTTTGTGTCTCAAGGAAAGGAAAATAAAAAAACCAATATGACAGTGCTCTCTACACTGCTCCAATTGCTAATCTGACAAGCTCCATCTGGTAGGCAGACCTTTTATCTTTTCATCACTCTAAATCTCTGAAGGAAAGTGGACACTAGTGGCATATGTGCATTGTTGGTTCCTGTGCTTAATGAGGTACACAATTTATGGGTCTAGCTGGAGAAACGTTATTTAAACTTGGATAAGGAAGGAGTGTGAGGGCATATTTTTCCCCTTCTTTCAGCAAGCATTCACCTGGACAAATACTGTATCATAAGGAAGACCAAACTGTATTATAAAACCTCATTTAATTAATACATCTATACTTGAATTATCAAAGGAGCTTAAAGCAGATTTACCTAAATGTTTTACTGGCAGTGACCCAACTACCTTACACAGCTGACCATTTCATACATTTATTAACTGTTCTGTGCTGTGAACTGAGGAAACTGAGGATTTTTTTTTTTTAAATTAAGTTGAAGTCCCATATTGAATGGCATCTCAAGAAGTTTGTAAGATATACTGCTGTAAAATCTGAGATGCACTCAAGGTGAAATGCTTATATTACTACCTACAGCATTTCAATTAAATCCAAATGAGGTTTTCTTCATTTGGGGCAAGATTTAAACACATTTTCCTGCTTCACTAAAGTGTAGGTAGTGTGTGATACCTTTCAGATTTAGCATTTTGATATCTAAACAAAACTTCTTTCAGATCATCAGCCATTTGTTTTGGTTTTTTTCTTTTTTTTTATGTACCAATATCAGGATATTCTATGATATTATGAAAGTCAATTTTCTATATATAATTGTTATCACAACTGGCTGAACATTTCCCATATGGCATAGTCCTACACTTTACAGATTTCACTTGAGTGAAAAGCATACCTGAATGCTTTTGAACATCCACACTTACACCCAAAATATTTAATATATTTTAAGAGCTAAAATTACATTTCTGAAGCTGCCCCTTTTTAAGTGGTATAAAACACAGTAACAAAACACACACTCTGAAAACACCATGCAATCCTAATCCCCATCAAGTTAAATTATTATTGTGCTCCAAGCACAGAAAGGAGTTTCAGTTTTTGGTAAGTGCAGCTGCTCAGTGCTGAGATCTGGCTCCAGTCTGTTGTTATTTGGAAAGAGGAACAAGCTGGTACCCACACCAGTTCTCTCACAGAACTGAGGGGAGACTTCCTTTCAGTCCTAATAACCTGATTAAGTTTTAACTTTAAGAATATTTTTCACTCACAATGCATGATACTCTTTGCATGACTTTTTTCCTTCCATGAAAACTGCCCTTATCTGCATCCTATGATGCCTGTTACTTTCATTGTCACTTTTTGACAAAGAATCTCATAAAATTAATATTCCTAGTTGCAAAGGCAGTATTGGTTAAGTATTGTCTCCACTACTAAGCAGCAATGCTCACTGCATATACTCTTGGAGGAACTCCAGTAGGATCCCAAACCCTGTGCAATCACCAGCTGGATTGCACAAGATCATTCTCTAAAAATTAAAAATTCATGCTTTAAGTCAGTTCCTACAGTTCTCCCTGCAGGAAAGTCATTAGTAGCCACCCAAGGGCTCTGGTAAGCCCTCTCCTCCCAGAGATCACACACTTCTGGTCTCTGCACCCTACTTCTCCAAAGGCTGGAGAACCTCCTCTCTCTGCAGTCACAGACCAAAAGAAAAAGGAGACTTCAACTGCTCACTGAAGACAGAGGGAATTGGTTTTTTGGTATTATTCCCTTACATTTTCCCTTCTCAATTTAATTTTCTCCCCTTTTCCATTTCATTTTCTCCCTCTATAAATTCCCTCCTACCCTAAATTTTACTCTCTACTGCTCTTTCTTCTTCCCCTGCTCTCTCATTTTCCTCTGCTTATCCTCACCTTGATCTCTATTGTCTACCTTGCAGTCTCCGTTACCACTGTGCTTACTCCCTCCTTCTCCAGATGCCTCCTGTGCACAGACTATTCTTGAATTATCTGCACCCATCCATTTAATAATTTTAAATTATTTTAAATATCTTTTCTCAGCTGTCACTGTGTTGTTTGCCCTAAAACACTTAGTGTTTTTCCATTTCTTAATTTTTTTTTCCTCTGCAAATAGTTCTTGGAATTCCCAAACTATCTGAAGATGGTAATTTCTCATACAAAGCACCTACTGTCAGTTTCCCAGAAAAAAAAATATAAAGGAGTTATATGTTGATGTTAATGTCACTTTCAAGTTAGGGAAACAACTAATAACTTACAGCAATTGCCTAGATTCACTTCCCCCAGAAACTATGGAGAATCTGGAAAGGTCATTGAAAAACACAAAGGACATGTCTCAAAGCACCTCAGGGCTCATGAGAGGACCACAAGATCGGTTAACACAGCTAGCACAGCACAGTCATGTGATACAAGGCAAAGCTCATCCTCTTTCTCTAGAAATTATGATACCTTAATGTCCTACTAGCAATAAATCATTTCAATTCAATAAAATTTCATTTTCCCAGAAGAAAGTTGCTGATGCTTCTGCTACCCAAGACTTGGGATGTGTTGCCATTGCTCTCTGCCTCCAAACATCAAGTCAAGGCTCCAGAAACACAGAGTGCCCCAGTCTCAGCCTAGATTTTGGAATATGTATGAGCTCTCTGCTCCAAATTGAGCCTTGGTAGTGACTGTCACAAGGACTTCCAGGCATCCATGCTTCCACTTTTCTTTCAGCCACAGAAGCTGCTAACTTCTGATATGCAAGCTAGCTGTGCAGCAGAGATTCTTCAGGGAATCTCCCAAAGAAAAACTGTTCTCCCAGAATATTCTGAACTAACTCTACTTCCAGTTTAAGGAGGGAAGTCAGAGAGAAGATAGAAGAGGAAAGAAAGTTGTCTTCACTTGCATTTTACACTTCCTCCATTACTCTTCCAGGAGGGCAGATGCATTAAAGAATTTCTTCTCATCCCTAATTACACACACAATAAACTACTCGGGGTTTCATATAGCAATAATACTGCACTTTGAGTGATCCACACCACTACAGGTGTTTCTAAGGATAACATCCTCTGGTTGTTTCTCATTCATTATCCATTCTACTGTCCTTTGCAAGAGACCTGGAACAGAGCAACTGAACAAAAAGTAAAATAAAGACAGGTAACTTCCACCTTGACACATCTGTCTCTAATGCAAACATGAATAATGAAGAAAGGCAGTACATGAGGCAAATAAGATCCTAATATAACGGGTCTTTTGTTCTCTGTCAGAACCATCCATTATCTTTTGCCTTTGCAGGAACTCAAATGAAAATGTGTTTTCAAGACCTAATGTATTCAATTCAATACTGGCCATAAAACTGGCAATCTATCTGTCATGAGCAACAGGCAGCACATAGCCCTGCCTGGAAAATGCTTCACACATCTGAGAGCTTCTGCCCCTGGATATCAGCACAATCGTCCACCATTTGACTGTGCCATGGCTGAGTCACACCACCTGTGCCTTCCTTGGGCTCTGGTTACAGCAAACGCCATTCCATCAAACTCTTGGCCAGAGCCACCCCCCCCAAAATTGTAAAATGTTTACCAAAACACAGCTCTATCTCGTTAAATGTATAAAAACATAATACTAGAGAATAAATTATTCAAATATTTTCCATCTACCTGCTCTGTTCGTTCATCTAATTTTCATCCCCCAAGCCTTTAACATTGTCTTCCTTCCAGACCTTTACAAGCTGTGAAAGTGTTATATGTTACCAAAGATTCATTAGAAAAGAACTGCAGCACAGTCTGGCCATAGCTCACTGGGACAGTTTTATGACTCCCAAGGTCCCAATTCCAAGCTGGATGTAACAAGTCCCAAAACAGGAAAATCAGCTCCTTTTTCATTTCAGACAAACATTTAATTTACCAGCACTTTTTTTGTAGTCTGAAGAGGAGATCAGAAAGCCTATGACTTGGAAAGCTTGCCTAGCTCACCAAACCTTAAACGACCCTAATCATACATGGAATCACATACATAGGATTTAGTCTGATCATTATGATTTGTCTTTGTAGATTGAAATGTAACAAATTATTGTGGGTGTGAACAAGTTCAAGATTATTCCTTTAGCCCTCCTGTGCATGCACTGCTGTTCTCTTTCCAGGAATTCCTGCCAAAGCCAGATCCTGCTCGTCCTGAGTGCAGCAAGAGAGGATCACACCTGCTTCTTCAGACGCATTTTGTGCACATTCTACTGCACCTAGCAATTCCTCAGCTGCTTATCCACCGAGGCCATGGGGCCTGTGGCTGTCACACGGTCAAACAAGGCAAACAGCACAACAGAATGTTAATTAGTACAGCCTAAGCACCCTCATCATGGACTCTAATTGCTTGTCAGTGGCAGTTGTCATAAGGCACAAGATCTACACCAGTTCCTGCACTTGTGGCTGCAACTGCAGGTATTGCCAAAGCTACACACTGGCCCCAATTAGACAGTTTTATAATATTAACAGTTTATCACACACATTTGTATGTGTTATCCTTAATATTTGGCGCTCTTATGTTTCTGAGCATCACTTGGGAAAAAAAAATCTTCACGATTCTCTTGATTTTCTGGCCATTTGAACCATTGCCCAAAATACTGAGAAACAATTTCGTGCTTGACCAGGATTTTAGCCACATACTTGATCTCAGTATTATAAAGGAAAAAATAACTAGGAAAAACAAACCAAAGCAGTTCTAAGTACTGAAACACAGCTGAATTCAACAGATGCTGATGGTTAGTTACAAAACATAGCCAAACACCAAAATAGTAACAGTACTTTTAATCTCATTCTGATAAACTGTTGAGATGACAATATCTTTCCTCAAAACTTAGCATTCTTGCAAGCAAGCCTTTGAAATAAATGCCAAATGAAAAGATCAGACATTGCTTAAGCAGATTCCATTACATTTATGATATCACCCAGACTCTTCCAAACAGTGAATATAAATTCTGCTGTATAACATCACAGTCTGAGGTGATCTGAGGAGGAAAATGGATTATGATGTGCAAAGGATGGAGAGAGACATCAAAGCACTCAGTTACCACATCTAAACTGCAGTCATCTTTTAGGATGACACTCCAAAGTACTGACAGGATAGTGAAATCTGGGCAAGTTGCTATCTGAAAGACTGCAAATCCCTATTTCTGAAGAGGAAAATAGCACACTTTGCCGCCCCCACACCCTGAATTCTGTGCCTTCCAACCTTTCCAATCTCATCTGCATCACAAAGGGATTTTGTTGGTGTTTAGAATCTCAGCTTTCCTGCAACTGCATAAAGGCATGCTTTAATGTGTATTATTATTTCAGGTACTAAGAATCAAGGGATAATAAAAGTGCTATCCTATGTAGAGATGTTTATTTCACTGAATTCTTTGTACCTTAGGTATTTAAAACCACACACATCACCTTAAAACGTTCTTTGACCTACACTGAATAATACTAATGAAACCCAGCCAAATGCAGATGACAAATTTTATACATAAAAACAGCCAAATACTGAGTGATAACATTGTCATTTTTCACATAAAGAGAAAGCAATGACAGTAACAGATCAACAAAGCTTATTTTACCTTTGCATCTTTAAGAGAAAGGAGGAGAAACAGTAAGGGGGGTTGGAACACAGTTGTATAACAGCAAATATTTCCCATTAAAGTAGAAATGCAATATTTTACTACAGCTACCATTTTACCTAGTGTCCTAGAAGGATGAGTAGCTCATGCTAGAAAAATGGAATCACATCCAAGGGTACAGTTATGTTAGGGGTTCACATGGCCAAAATATGGCTGAACACCAGGTACAAACACTTGATTGTAAATCTACAGTCAACAGTCCCACAAGGCTCTCGAGGACAAGGACTTCTCTGGACACTGACATCCTATAACACTTCCTAATTTCAAGAAAGAAATGGTTCCCTGTCTTTTTCATTTGTAGATGCTTCATTTTCTTTTCCAGTGAGGGTGCAAATCTCTGCTTAGCAAATGTTAACCTAATGAAACTAACTTGCTTTATTTCTGCTTTTAAAGGTCTCTTTAAGCTATTACGTTTTTATTCCTTATTTTGTTTTCCCCTCTCACCACCCAAACAGAGCTATAAAATATAAAGCAATGAATAAATCTCAAACAAACAAAAAAAGGACATTTTCTCTGACATTTCCTACACTGTTTTTTATATACACTACCAGTACTTATCATACTATTTCTTCTTCTTTGATATTCTTATTCTTTGGTATTGAAAGGAAAAAAAAAAAAAAAAAAACAACAGCATTGTTCAAATACTCATCACAGAAGACTTCAGTAAATATTTAGTCTATTATGCTTAGTGTTCCATGTATGAAGGTCAAATGAAACCACTTGGAAGGACACAGTGAAATCATACATTTAAAACTTTGGAGAACTCAAATCTGACACAACACGGCTGTATTTCCATTTTCCTCATCTTTGAGTCTTTGTCTTTCATTTTTCTCTTTCTTCCTAAAGCAAGTAAGTGGCTCAGCCTGTAGACTAAATTGCCCTGTTATCCGCAGACACATCAATCCTTTTACATCTGAATGTTCTTTCCTAAAGTGGAGATCTAGATGAGAATACCACTACCTGATTGCAAAAAAAAAAAAAAAAAAAAAAAAAAAAAGGAAGACTGATTGATGTTCCTAAAGCATCTCACACTAAATATTAATATAGATTTAAATTTAAGTGCTGGGTCTTTTATGCCCCTGCTCCACTGTTTTTTCTTCTCTTGATACCAATTTTCAAATGTTCCAAGCATCTGCACAGAAAATATTATACTATATATTAAAAGTTTTATTAGGTTTGCCCTAATTTCCTTTTCAACCTTTTATTCTTTCTAATAGATTTAGATAATTTTTACTATTTTGCACATTCAGATATTTGAAGAAATAAACTTACTTATGCTTTTTTTTAACTGAAGTTGAGATATTCAATCACTCTCCCTCTGCAAGGAAAGGTAACTTTGTGAAGTAATCATCATCTAATCAAGCTGCAGAATTAGATTTTATGGGCTTTTTACATTGAGAATGTGTATCTCAATTTTTCTCTCAAAAAAGCTCATCTAGCAAGCAGTATAAATTGATACCAAAATAGATTTAAAAATTAGCAGAGTTTTGCTGTTCATAATAGTTTTAGGAAATGGAGATGACGAAAGTGAAATTTACGAGTGGCTCCAAAAGTAACTTAATAGCAAGTTTCTGATAGAACCCATGTTTAGCCATGGAAAGCTTTGATGAGTTGATCTGTTCTAGAAGAAACAGAACATATAGCAATGCCAGCACTCCAAAGATGGTGAACACTTTACTATTTTTCCTTTTCTTTGTCCTTGATACCTGATATTTGGTTCTGAACATTAACATCTCCCCACCACATACAAACAGTAACACTTTTGCTACTGGAATGATTGGACTGGGGAGGTCAACCACAACTCTGCAGTACATTTACTTTGGTTCATGACTCATGTTTCCTGGGTCCTTTGATGAGCAAGACTTTACTAATCATAAAGCCATTTATTGAGGCAGAGGTTAGCATCATTTCTGTTGAAAACAGAATACAAATGAATGTTCTTGTAAATTACTTTATCTACGCTCATACTGTGTCCTGTTGTCTCAGTCTAGCCACTTTACTCAAGAGGAATAATTCTGCACCTCTATAAGCCCTGGACCCACGCAGGCAAATTAAAAAAACACTGACCTGCTCTCAGTCATTAGACATGCATTATACACAAGAGATATAAATATTATGACACAAAGATTATTTCAAATCTATTCCAGATGAAACACATCATCTCTGAACCCCACTCCCAAAGACAAAGATATGCTTTCGAAAGTATGTGGGATACAAGAAAAAAAGAGCAGCGACATTTTTGTAAATTGTGTGCTTTGATTGTCAATGACTTAGAAAGCAGTTTATTTTTAAAACAAACATTCTCAAAATCTTTGATGGCATATTCATCAATCCATCTGCTTCACTGTAAATTCTTTGAAGTGCAGGTGGCTTGTAACATCACGCTACAGCAATTAATGAAGTTCTTAAATCTCTCTTGCTCTTTCACGCCCTTTTGAATGGTTAAAAAGGGTTATCATCTTGAATTTCCCATCCAAACAGTATTCACAGATATTTTCATATTTCTTTCAGTAAATACATGCATTAAGTGTTTTAATACAAAGCTACTGAATGCAATCCAACTACACCTTAGAATGGTCAGGATGATGGTTCAAAAAAATAAAAAAGAAAAAGTAGATGCTGCTTTACCCCAGAATTAAAAACTGAATAAACAATCAAAAAAAAAAAAATACCCTTACTATGTAACAGATAAACTATAAACCTTGGTAAGTTCCTGAAAGAACCCTTATGCTTCACACTGTTCTATAATAAGCTATTGGATATGTGGTTGACTCCTCTCTCAGCTGGAATTAGACCTGCCTAACTCTTTCTTGCAGGCTTTTTTGCAGCTAATAAGGATTCTCCAGCAGCTCAAATGACACATATTTCTTCAACACCAAGTTCAGAGCTCTGTTACAGTGATATTCCTAGAAGACAGCATCCCAAAAACTGAAACCTTTGTGGTTGTGCCTATATTGAGTGAGTAATTTTACACAATCATCCTGATGTTAATTGACCAGCCAGTTTGGGTTTTTTAAATATATGCTGGAGCATCTTATCACAATCAAAAGTAAATTTTATAACTCATAGGAGAGGCAAAGAATAACTGAAAGGTTTTAGAAGCTTCTGACTGCCTGCATTTGTGCTCTATGCAGATTTAAGACAATTCAATGAGTAGTCTACAGTGAAACTATTGTCTTTGATTTGGTGGTGAGGAGGGGAAGGCTGGAAAGAATGGCACCCCTGCATTCTTCCCACTGTCAATTCCACACTAAGTCCTCTTTAAAAATAACTGGAAATCCCTGGGTAGCCTGGAGCAGAGCAGCAAATGGGAAAATGCCCTTTAGTGTGACAGTTGTGCAATCCAAACTCTAGACAGATGGACTTTAAGTGTCCAAATTACAAAGAACAAACCTGCTGTTCATGGTTGCCTCACAGTGTCAGTACATTTTAAAATTTTCTTTCACTGCTTTAGTCTTTTGATTCTAGTGGTTTCCTTAACCTCTAGTGTTTTTTCAACTATGACTCGATACAGAAGAGGACCTCTGTGAACAAAAATGTAATGTCTAAGCCCATCCCTGAACCAAATTGGAAAAACATAACTGACAAATACAGGGCACTGAAATCAGCAAAGGTATTCCCAAATGTGGGTCAGGGTTTCCAAGGCAATACTTCCACACTGACACTGAACCACAAGTGGAATTTAGTCAAATTTACAGGCACTCAAGGAAGTTTTAGGCAGCTGAGTTGAATATAGAATCTTTACATTCTACAGCCCCTTCCTGCAACACAACAGTCACCTTTTAGCAGACTCAAAGCCTACAACCAAACAGTGAAAAAGTGCCAAAACCAGTGAAATTTTGCAGTTCAAAAAACTGTGGTTATATCTAAAGAAAATCTAATTTACAAAACTGGATCCCAGTATTAACTTCTTGCATAACCATAGCAATCTCTTTCTCATGCCTGTGGAATCTGATTAACAATTTAGTCAAGAATGAAGTACCAATTTTGTCAGTGTTTGAGTTACAGGATTAAGAATAAGTTAAGTAATTGAATCATAGAGCATCTCGATTTACAGGAAATGTGGGCATATATGTAATGGTTCAACCAGAGAACAGAGTCACATGCTAACCTTTGCTATGCATATATTATATGTTATTATGAGAATATGATGTATTAAATGTTGGATTTTGTTAACTATAGTTGATTGTGCATATTAATTATCTGATTCATAAATGTACACTTAATCATACATATCCCATTTGAACTCCAATTTTTTTAATGCAGACTAGATGATAATGAAGAAAAATTTGAAGATAAAGCAAAGAAAACAAGACCAAGTGCAATGCAAACAAAAAGAGACCACACCACCAGTGTGATAATTTGCTGCAGGTAGAGTGAGGGGAAAAAAAGAAAGAAAACAAGCTCAGAAAATAAACACTGTGCAGATATAATAATTTCAGATGGTTCATAATACTACTAACAATAAAATCCAATTTTATTTTCATAGGCAATAAATCTTTTGATGCTCTTATTGGAGTTATCCAAGTATTTTTTTCCCTTTCCCCCCCAAATAAATATTTCTTGTCTTCTGGCAGGGGATTATATATCAACTTTTAAAAGAAGAATTATTTTTCTTGTGACAAAAGAAGATACCATGCATTTTGTAACCACAAATATAAAATGCCTAAGTACATTTGGTGGATACCAATTAGTTGGATGTGCTGCTTCCTGATTTAGCATTGTCTCCTTTCTGAATACAATATTATTGTATATTAAACTTCCTATTTCATCCTTTGGTTTGTTTTACAGTTCAGGAAAGCCTTACTCTACTGAAAGAGACTTTTTCCTTTTTATTGCCTTTTTTCTTCAGCTGTCCTTGAGGTTACTCTCATGAAAAATCCTGACCCCTGTGATTTCAGGCAGGCTCAGAATGATAGAGCAAGTTTTCAAATCAGGAGCAGTACAGCCTCTGTGGAGTGCAGTGCTGATTGCTACTACTACAAGAAATTATGTCACAACACACCTGCACACCAAATCTGCTTCTGTTAACCCATCACACAACTCAGCCAACACCAATTTTGGGTATTTCCATCAGAGTCCAAATCAAAATCAGTGTTTCTCTGAAGCATTCTGGTAGTTCTCAAAGTACTCCCAAAGGATTCTTATCAGCCTGTTCTGAGCACAGCTTTACTTTTTTTTATAGAGGTTTTTTTTTATTTTTCAATTGCAAAGCTTTATTGTATGTTTTAACTTGTTCAGCTCTCCACATTTTTCTTTACTGAGGAATTGCATATTCTATGACACACTATGAGAAGCAAGTATGCACAAGAATGGCTCTACCAAACAAACATGGAATCATAGAATGGTTTGGGTTGGAAGGAATCTTAAAAACCATAATTCCAGCCCCATGCCATAGGTAAGAACCCTTACCACTAGGCCAGGTTGCTCAGATCTCCATCCAGCCCGGCCTTGAATTCTGCCATGGCTGGAGCATCCACAGCTTCTCTGGGCAACCTGTTCCATTGTCTCACCTCCTGCTAAAGGGATCCAATTAATTCTTGCAAAATTTGTACCAGCATACATGGGGGGGTTTTCATTGGTTGGTTTGGGGTTTTCTTTAAATTAAATTAAAACACTTCTTGTAACATTTTAGACCAGTATTTTCTCCAAATGTTAAAACTCAAAACAGGAAAAGGCAATAAACTTCTACTTCTTCAAAATTAAGACAGAAATTCCCTACCTTAGAAGTTCATCCCCATACAAGTAAAATCTCTGGTTTGATCTTTGGACTTTACACATATGCTCTCCAAATAATAAAACATGAAGATAGAATTTGCTAGACCTGCACAGAACTGGCAACTTTGTTTGGTATCAGCAAGAAGTAGGAGTTAAAAAAAAAAAGTTTTTTCTCTAAGAGAACAAAATACTTGACAAGATGCCAAAAGTGGATGAAATCTATGTTTTACCTTTTTTCATTTGCTTTTAATTATATTTTGGTAAAATCTAAGTTCTTTGCACTACACAAGGCCTTTACTCTGAAGAACTCTGAATTTAATAGCAGGTTACACCTGATCAATTATATTCAAGATGCAGAAACAGCTCAAGTTTTTATGCATCAAACTATAGATTTCCTATGACAATCCTTTTCAAACTGAACACAGCAACTTTATTTCATTAGTTTCTCTACCTACAACTAACACTGATCAACTTCTTAAAGGGACAAAAGCAAGAGTCTCAACCATAAATCACTACTAAAGTTTTTAATAGTTACAGGAAAACATGATGCTTCTCTCTTCTTTGGCTGATTTTTACATAATTCTTCAGTAACTAAAGACTGACAGTCTGCATACATCCCCGTAAAAAAATCCAAAAACCCAAAAAGAGGTGTGCTTCTTCCTAGAAGACCAAAAAGAATATGCTCCATCACAAACACACAAATACTTTCAGGAGCAACAAAAAGTAGCTGTTGAACTCTCTTTGATTTTCTTTCCCAAATACTCTTTATTTCCAGGACCAGACTGGGACCAGATCTTTCCCACTAACAATCCATCTTCCCAGAGGCCATGAAACACAGTGCCTGATTTAGCCTCAGCATACCCACGATCCCTCTATAGCCATGGCTTCCTATCAGGAGCTGCCCAACCTACTCCTAGATTTGTCAAGCTCCAAATCACTTGACAGCAAGAAAACACATTTTTTCAGACTCTTATGCATGTCTTTGTGTCTGAAAATGGAATTAGTGGAGTGCTATTAAATAATTCAAATAGTTGAAAATATTTTTCAACTATTGGTGGCTGTTAACAAGAATGGAAGCTTCAGTGGTTGGCTTTCCACTGAAACCATGCAACTTATCCAGGTAGGATGACTTATCAGTTATTCCTCAGTATGCTTTAAGGAAGTTAAAAATATGTTCTTATTCTGCGGACTTAACAACAACTTTTCAAACACAAAATTATACCAGTTACAATAAAAAGGCGAGCAAGAGAATGATGTAGTCTTAATAAATTTATACTTTTCAGAGAATGACTGTATAGCTCAAGTTCGACAGTTTACACAGTTTTGCCTAGCTTAGCATAAAAACATTTTTATCTCTTCATTATAAAGACTTTCTAATAAGCATATGCTGAAGTCTGGGAAAATCCACACAGATGGTCTGAAATTACTGTCTCTAAAATAAAATATATTACTGGCAAAAAATAAAATAATTTCAAGGGAAAAAATAAAACATAACTTCTCAAAGAATCCTAAGATGCACATTTATTCAATACAAAATTGCACTTTTATGCCATCTTCACTGCAAGAGCTATTATCACACTGGTACTCACGAAACAGAAGAGACAATTTATTTGGGAAGAGGTAAAAGATTTTACAGTTATATGCACTGTAAAATTGGCTCCCATTAAGGCATAATGTGACTCCCATTAAAAATTTGCCATTTACCACGTGTTATGACATAATTGATATTCATGATACCATGATATTTCTCTTTTCTTAGGATAGCAGATGATATAGTTGATGTAATTGGGTGGTTTCGTTACTGAAGAGCAACCACTGTATATTGCTTTATTTAGAATAAGGAACTACTTGCAATTTTCAGAGAAGAAATGATAAATTGGGTGCATAGCATTAGGAACCTGTTATTAAAGAGCACATTCAGCAAGAGAATGTTGCAATTTGGAAAGGGAGTCATAAAGGAATATGCAGAATTACAAAGCCACAATAGGTGAGTTATTTGATTTTAAATTCACGTGACTGATGAAAAATTCAAAATCAATGCTCCTCTTAGACACAGATGCCCTCCTGCTTTCCCTAATGCTACTTTTTTCTTTCAGTCCTTTCCAGGAAGCCTGCTTTAATTTAGCTCCTTTGATCCAGACCTGCAATGGGATCTCCACAAGCCTCCTGAATGGACTGATGCTGTGATAGTTAGTGAATCAATTGCCGTTTTCTGATTCTGCTTTCTCAGCTGAACCACCATCCAAAGTGGCTGCTTTTTCCTCCATCAAGCTGTTTTAGCTTTCTTCTGAGCTGCTAAAGTGTATCTCATTTCCCCCAGCTCGGTACAATTTCAGACATGGTCCCATTGCTTTTCTTCCCTCACTAGAGCTTAATTCAATGGCTGAGTTACAAGAACAATGGACTTCCAGGAATGAACCATTTATATAATTTACACTTTTGGTTAATTGTGAAGTATAAAGTTTGAAACGTTAAGTGGCAGTCAGGTGCTTACAACATGAATAGCACAGAGAAACTTGAGTGTAACATTGAGGGAGCACTTCCCGAACCACAAACAAAACACTGCTAAATTTTGAGGTGCAATTTGGCAGGGATTGCGTTCTGCTGAACACCTTTTGCAAGGTAACTTTTGGGATTTTTGTTAAGGAAGGCCAACTTTTTGTTTTCACTAATAATCCTGTGGTTAGTTTTAACTTTTTTACTTCATTAGTATCCATGTGAAAATACCATTGCTGGTGGATTATCCTAAATGCAAATAATTTTTTTTTTTTTTTTTTTTTTTTTTTTGCAGCACCACAAAAATAAAACAGAATTTCCTTTCCAGAGCCCATTTAGAAATAAATATCCTCAGCTGAAATTAAAGCTTTACTTTTAGGGCTACACAAGCATGGTAATTAAAAACTTCTGTTTTAACTTCACAATTCCCACATAAAATCCAGACATGGAGAAAAGAGCAATTCTATGCAACATGATAATCAGCTCATTTTGAATGTAAATTAAATCAGAAATACCCACAGAGAAGTTTATTCTTCTGAGATTTCCAACTTAATATCAAAACAAAATGGTTATGAATATGTGCTTAGGTAAGCAAACAGACTTGGAAACTGATGACTGAGTATCTTGAAACTTTTTTTTGTTAGGTAAATTAAAAAGGATTATTTTAAGGGCAGTAAGCAAATTGTCAACAATGAAACAACTTATCTGAATCACATAACTACACACAAACTGCACAGCCATTCTTAATGGAGGGATTTAGAAAATTTTAATCTTTTAGCAAACATGGCCTATCAACTGCTTACACAGAGAAGCAGAGGGGAGAGATTCCATACTCTTAATTCTTATATGAGGCTTTTTTCCCTTGTCTGAAAAACTGAGAGGTGAATTGTCTGTGCCTCAGTTTATCTATATGGGAAAGGGAATTTATAACAAACCTGGATATGCACTCCTTTGTTTGTTCCAAGAGAGAGAGCACACATAAATTCAGTACCTTTTCAGCACCTTGGAGCAAAACTTCCACAGCTTCCTCAAGGTCACTTAAAGCAAAATATCCAGAATGGCCCCATCTTCTATCAGCCAAGTCATAAGGAAAACAGCAACACGGGCGAAGGAATGTTCTGTTTCATTTTATTGTGAGGCTGTATGTTGCCTCTAGCTATGACTTTCAAATCATTTTACAGGTCATTCTTTTGAGATCTTGAAAAGACAGTACAATAAAAATAATTGCAGAACCACAACTGAAATCTTCATGTCTTTTCCCAAAGCATAAATCATCTGGATACCAACCCAACAGAAACACTAAGCTGTTTTCCTAATTTTCCTTTCATCATTTCTGCACATTAGCAAAGACAATGCTTCTTGTTCTTTGTTATCATAATACTTTAATCCTCTGAAGAAAAATTAATAATATTCAGGAGGAGGCAAAAACCCACCTCTTATCAACAGTTGTTCTTCCTTTCTTCCACCCATCCTCAGAACTTATTTAATAAGTTATCAAGCCTAACTTGATAATGCAGAACAGTTTACAGAAATGGAACATTTTCACTCAGAATGAAATCATAGTTACCTACTCCTTCTCCTATATCAGTGCTATAATTAATCAAAAAACTGCCAAAAATTAAATGCTCCCTTAAGCTATCTGCAGGGGAATGTATGAGTTCATTAAATGAGCAAAAACAAAACAAAAGAAAAAAAAGAACTAAAGCCCAGAACTATATACTTAGAAAGGTCATAGAAAATAATATTGTAGCATTGCATTGCGTTTGCTAATAAAGGCATTCAGAAGGCAAAATAGGTGCCCCAAACCTGGGTAGAAGATTGCATGAATATATTCATTCTATGAAGAATCAATGAGAAAATTATACTGGGAAAGTAATGGGGAAAACCACATTTTTGCTCTAACTTTATCCTATTTCCTGAGCTTCTACTACTCGATACAGAAACCACGCACATCCATGAAACAGCTTCTGACATGTAGCTAATGAATTTGCTACTCTGCTTCCCTATTGTATTCGTTTCCACTATTTATTAAAGCCATCAGATTTTCACGGGAACACTAAAATCAGACCAACAAAAAACTGGAAGATAATAGGCGGATTTCTGGGGTGAACATACTGGCTAAGAATAGCCTAAATCAAGCAGTGATTTAATCATAGAGTCTTCCTTTGTTTGCTTTACACAACTCTGCTGTTCCCTTAGTTCTTCAGCTGCCTCTTATAAATACTCTTCTGGGTAATGCCTGACACATTAATTTCTGTCTAGGGATAAGGCTCTGTTTTGAAACCGGCACACAAACAAATACACAGAGGACTCTTCTTTTATATTTCACCCAAGAAAAATATACTGGGAAGTGACTTAATCATGAAGGAAAACAAACTTCTCCATATTTATACTGTCACAAGCATCACAGCATTGACAAGGACAGCAGTAGGTGGTTTATGTGCTATCAGCATTTTAACAAAAAGCAAGTTGTAGCTCAAGTTAAAGTATATGCAACAAATAACAACTTTGGAGAACCTGCTCAGTCCCCCTGAGCTTCGTCTATTCCACTGAGATGGCTCTGGCTGTTGCAAATAAAATTGAGGATTAAAATCTCTAACCAGCAAAAAGGGGACTCTGAAATCAGAGGAAAGATGATGATGATCGGTCTCAGTCCTATTCTTCTTGAAATAAATGGCAAGGAATATCAGGCTGTGTGCATTGAATTAAAATAAAGCTTAAATACAAAAATATTAGCACAATCAACCCTATCGCCCTAGCAGTGGCCACATTAGTGTCACCCCATTAAGTGCACTTAATAGCTCATGAGTCAGCAAATACAGCACAGGTGATGGCCCTGGTAATTTGTCCATAAATGTGAAGATGTCTTTTTAGGAAGAAACCATGGGGTATCATTACTGCAGTTAGAATAACCCCAAACAATCCTCACCATCTCTCAGTAAAGGAAGTAAATACTTGGTTTTTACTAGCTTACTTTACCAACATGGAAGTCCTATTTTCATTATGGGCATCTCAAGTGCACTAAATTGTGTACTAAATTTCATGGAGGGAGAGAAAATACAATACGATAAAGTGCTTCATGTTATAATGGTAAAATACTCTGATTTATTTGGTATTACTTAGCTATTCTGCCTGTATCATAAACAAAGATTATGGCATAATAAATTAATCTTGAAGGAAGTAGCTGAAATTTACTATTAGTGTCTTTAGAGCCTTTGGCCACAATGAAAATGCATCTGAAATATATAGAGACCTAAGCTGTCCTTTTTTGTTATTTATGTGTGTCAACTTTCTCTTCAACACCAATTCAATTACTGTGTCTTCAAGATAAAAGCTTACCATGAATAAACTATAATGGGAAATAAAGAAAAACAAAAAATACATCATAATTCTGCAAGACTGAGATCTTTTTACTATTCTTGGTTTACCAGTTTTACTAAGAAAACCAGTTTCGTACAGTAGGTTTCTACTCTGACTGAAAAAATCCCTTAAAACAAAATGGTCTGGTACAGCTTTTGATTTTATGATCTGTCTTCTACAGCTCCAAAATCTGTTCACACAGTCCCTTTCCCTTAAAACTCATAAAATTTGATGATAGCTACACCAGCTTTTGGACAGTATGATTTAGACACTGACGATGGCATCAATGAAATAACTCTAAATATAAAACCGCATAACCGAAAATTCCCTTATCTGATTTTTTTTCCCTTTTATTTCAGCTGATCTGATTGTATAAGTGGCTTAAGCTGCAGGATAGAGCAGCTTGACCTATTCTCCTTTACCT
Organism: Acrocephalus scirpaceus scirpaceus; assembly: GCA_910950805.1. Classification (NCBI taxonomy): domain Eukaryota; kingdom Metazoa; phylum Chordata; class Aves; order Passeriformes; family Sylviidae; genus Acrocephalus; species Acrocephalus scirpaceus. The sequence continues at coordinate 9,855,569 of OU383774.1, forward strand.
TCTCCAAAGACAAACTCCAGCAAAACATAAAACACTTAAGTGAAGCTTTATTATATCAGGCAACAACAAACTTTTTACTTCTATCAGACTGTGTTTCAAGATATTCCATGCAATAAGCTTAATTTCTAGATCTACCCTTTGCTATGTCACAATTACGTGGGGAATTTTTGTTCATTTGTATCTCTGCCTAGGAGATGAGTAGTAGACATCAAACTTCACCAATCAAGGTAATAAAACTTGATAAAACTCACATTAAAAACTGACGTATTCCCAAGAACAACAAATTGCTCAGGATTATATGATATACTGGGGCATAAGTAGGAAGAGATTTCAGAATTTCCAGTGCCTACTTTGGTGTAAACTACTTTCTTTTTTTTTTTTTTTTTTTTCTTTTTTTGTCCTCCTCAGACCAGTACAAGTGGCACAATTCCAGGCTGTGGTCCAAATGACTGGTGTGTACAATTCAAATGCTGCATACAACACCCAAGCTGGAAATGCTGGGCAGCAGCTACTAAAAACTGCACCACCTTGAACTGGAATTTGTTTCATCTTTTCTGTCCCCCTAATTTACGTTCACATGGGAAGAATATGCAATAAACATATCTAGTCTAAATAAAGCTTCTAAAAATAATAAAAAAAAATCATTATTTTCAACCAGTATTTCGAATGCCCAGTCCAAAGCTCAGAAAGCTGAGCAGTTGCTACAACTGTGGTTGACAGCAAAGATAATCTGTTACTGCCTCTCAAAACCCCAAACTCATCAAGGACAGCACATTTCACTGCGTGTAGCACGGCAGTGATAATATCCAAACTGACACCTGGAACTCACGAGGGTAATGGCTTTCAGCGGTGTGCCTGCTCACTAACACAATTTCTTCCAGGCAGCTTTCTACAGCTTCTTTTATGATCAGTGGGAACAAATGTCTTTCTCTACCTCCTAATATTTCACATCAGCCAGTTCCAGACTTTTGTTGACACTCACATTTTTCAGAAATACTACTGTAATATGATAGACAATCAATCTGCATGATACCAGAACACTTCCCTACAGTTCTGTCAGTTTGTTTTAGCTGTAAAACATTAAATAATTTCTTTACATTGTTCTGCTTTTCTCTTTGGAATGGATTTTTCTCTTTCTCTTCTGATTTGAGTGGGGACACTCAGGAATCAAAGCCCACTCAATCTGAACCTGAGTGGCCACTACAGAAACAGAACTGGGAGCAATACAGAATCTCACCTGGGAGAATGGAGTTGAAATGCAGATAAAATTCTGTCTGAAGCTCAATAAAATGCATATTAAATTATAGGCTGGCCCAACTCATTCAGAACACATACTGAAACTCATATACAGCCCTTATATGGGGACTAAGGCATGAAGGGTATTTTAAAAATGAGGTTTTGAACTGCTTCTGGTATTCTAGGCAACAGTAAAGACCTCTGCCCTTGTAAATCCCACTGCCATCAATGTTTTCAATATCATCACTTTAATTGTGAAATAATAACCTCAGGAGGGAATGCTTATCACTGGCTTCTGGTTACATGGAATACTTCAAGCCTGAAGACTTGCAAGAAAATGATGGTGCAGAGGCTACAGCGCAGAAATAGGATCCATATGAATAAAACTGGCAAGCCTACGGGCCTTAACACACGTGACTGAGAACAACAATGTGCATGATTAATGCGCATGATTTGTGCTGAAATAACCTCGTTCTCTGACTCCATCACATCACAAACTGCTAAGGAAGCAGTTCTAAGAGAGGAAGTCATGAATTTGTTCATTTGCATCAGCTTGCCATGAGCTCCCTTTTTTTCATACCATAATAACTAGCTCAGATTCGCTGAAGAACTTCAAATTGCTCTGGTATTTTTTCCATTTTCTCCCTCCAGATAATATGCATGAAACAAAAGCACCACCTATACACAGACTTTGAACTACAAAACAATGACTATGTAAATGAGCTACAGTTTTTATATATTTTCTAAGTATACAAACAAGTAATAACTGAGCACTGTCACACTTCTTACTCACACAAAATCCCATTACCAGTAAGTTTTGCCAGAATAAACTTGGGAGAATCATTAGATTCTATAATGATTATATATAATGATTAGATTCTATAATTCTATAATTTCTACTATACAAAGCTGTATCACAGTAAAAGATATTTCTAAAAATAGTGTAAAACGCCTCAGCTCTCTCTAGAAAAGTCACACCCTTGTAGCCAAACATTTGCCCAGCTAAGCCACCACCTCACACCACTTTGTGGAGAAAGAGGAATAGTCATCATTTCCCTGGAATGGCTTTCCTCCTCGGATTTTTTTAATCTGATGAAAAAGTTCAGCCTTTCAGTACTTGTCTCACACAGACTTTACCATTGTTTCTTGCTTTGTGTATCTTACTCAGCTTCTTATATAAAAATAATTTAATGGCAATAAGTGACTGTCTTAAAAGGCTACTTGACTGCAAAGGAGCCTACAGCTCCTACTGCAGCCACCAGTGCATAAATCCCATGCCAGCCAAGCTGAGGAGCAATTGCAGCAGTGTACACTTTAAGGAGAGTGCATGAAATGACTTGCAGCTGTAATTTTACTGCACATGATACATTAATGAATACATACAGGGGTTTCTCTGAGAGAAAACTGCTGATCCATTTTACAAGATTATGGAGAGACTGTCAACAGGGATAACTGCCAAACCTCTGTGCAACTGAAGTCATGCCTAGGTCATGGAGAACTTGCTGTTAACCCTGCTATAATATAAGAAGAGCAGCAGACAATGTAAGACATTAAGTACATGATGTACTTTACTGTGTTTCACTTGCAATATTTGAGAAATACAACAGTAATTTTTACAACCCACACGTGCATTTAGAGCACAGCTCTCAATAACGTCACACGCACATTAAAGTCAGAGAATGCTCCAAGTGAATTTGGTTTATGCACACCATGACAAGCCTGCAGGTGGTCCTATTTTGTGACATCCTGGTCCTTGATAACTAGGCTAGGTCATGTATTATTTATTTCAATGAGTGTGAAAAATGCAATGCAAAATGATGTGCTCTTTTGTATGTAAAGGGTTAAGTTATGGCCTTCGTGAGCCATTAGTTGGAGATTTATTGGGGGAGTTAGGAAGTCTATAGTTCAATATGTGGTGATTGAACAAGGACCATAGGTGCAGAGACAGAGAGAGGAAAAGAACTCAGTCAAATGATGCCTCTGGGGCTTTGCAACATATGGCCCATCAGTCAAGGGTCAAGCCCCCTCACAAATTGCATGCACTTTACATAGCCATCTGCATCAATAAATTACTAGTCTTCTGAAGCACAAGCACTAATGCATGAGCTGAAGGGACCACTCCATTTACAAAAAAACTTCATCATTATTATTATTATTATTACTACTATGATTATTATTATTATTCACTTTATCTACGTACACTGGCCTAGCGCTTCCCACAATGGGATTTTGTTGCAGACAGATGTACTAACAAGATGTCCTAACAAACACACCTCAGCTTGTTCTGCCTACCTGATTTGCTTCCAAGCATATATAATCTCCTACGTACCAGGATGAGACACAGCAAGTTTGTTGGGGGTTAGGTTTTTCTTTTTCACCTATAGAATTTTTTCCCAAGAGTTTCTTGGCAACTAATTGCTGGGTACTTATCAGTGCTCAGCTGAAACAAAAAAAGATGGACCCTGGCATTTGGCTACACCCTTTGTCTCCAGGAGTTTCTCTCGAGGTGGGGAGAAAGACGGGGCTGGAGGGCAGCTTCACTTTTTGGTGTGGTCTTCGTCAAGAGCGGACGAGGCTGCCGAGGCTGCCGTTGCTTCGTGAGTTTCTCACTGGCACCACCGGGATCTGATCCTGAAGAGAGCTGCCATCATCTGCTCGTGTGCCCAGGAAGATCCTGATTCCTCCTTTTGCTGCCCTGCTGGAGCTGGCTCAGCCCTGTCCCACTGCCTCAGCGCTGTTTTGGAGCTGCTCTGCACCGCGGGCCCGCACTGCCCTCCCTGCCAAACATCCCTGCCCCCCAGTGACCACCGACGGAGCTCTGAACTTCATCCGATCCACCAGCCCGGGATCCCCCACCGTTCCAGCTTGGTACCTTTTTTTTGGAGTCCCCAGAGACCAGATTGCCCCGGGTTTTGTGAAACCAAGCTCCGTCAAGGTCCCTGGTTCTGTTTTCGCTATTAATTGCTGTAGTTGTTGTTGTTTGTTTGCCTTGTTATACCTATTAGTAAAGAACTGTTATTCCTATCCCCATATCTCTGCCTGAAAGACGTTTTAATTTTTCTAAATTATAATAATTTGAGGGAAGGGAATTTGAATTATCCATCCCGAGAGAGGCCCTGCCTCTCTTTAGCAGATACCTGTCTTCTTTCAAAACCAAGACAAAGTTATAATGTGAACATACGTGAGTTTCAGAATTGGGCTTTAACAGTCTCATTTTTCTGTGTGTGCATTTATACAAATGCCCAAGCCTATATTGTCAGCTCATGATGTTGACACTGCTGCCTGCAGAAGGACCTTGCTGATTCCACTCTTCCCACTTCCACTCACATCACAGCCCAGCTTTGGGTCTGTTAACATATTCAAAGAATGGAATGACAACACCTACATCAACAGACTTTTAGGTGTCATCAGCTAAAGGTGTCATCAGTACAAAAGAGTTTATTTTGAATCCAAAATTAACTCATTGATGCTGATATGCCACTTCCTCAACTACCTAGAGGTCAAAGGTAATTAAGAGCAACTATCTAACAGGCTTGTGTACCTCATTCCTAAGCTAGACTATGTTTAAAATCAGCATTGCACTTCCTCAGGTTTACTGATTTGTTTCAGTTTCTATGAATCTTATTGAATCAAATTTTAACATGCTGTTGCATTTTTGATTTTTCAGATGACTTTCTTTCCTATAAGTACCAAGAGAGATGGATAGCATCACTGACCAGAGAGGTATTAACTTCCACATCTTTTATCTAACCACATTAGATAAGTAAAGCTTTTAATAACCCCTGCTTGGTCAATTACATCCAATTTCTATTTTCAATCAGATTCTCCCAAGCAGCTTTCTACAGGACAAAACATTCTTCATGATATCTGGTATTAATCACCACACTATACCAAGAAGAATGCTAAAGATTGGATGAACCTAGAAAAAACTTGTGGGCAGTTTGACACTCTATTAGACCAACGCTAATAATATGCAAAATACTTAATTTTCCTATAGTATACTCCTTAATGAAAAAAATTAAATTACTTCAGCCATTAACCAAATAAAGCAGAAGAACAAACACTTTATAACGTAACTACTCAAAAGCCACACTTTCAAAAGTTGTCTTGCTGCAAGCATTTTTTTCTGTCCTTTCGTTGCTGCAGTCTCTGTCTTGGATGCAGAAGGCAATGAAAAGGTAAGCGCATTATCCTCATGCCATGGTTTTCAGCATTGTTTAATTTATGGATATCTAATTTTTCCCTGTGACATGTACCTGCAGACCTCTCCTTTACCAAATATACAACTAACAACAGATTTAACTTTCTCAGCTTACTTAAAACAGTCACGTGAACACTGGTTAGACACTGCTATTCCATACAAAGTCTTCAAAAAAAAAGGCAATATTATTTTAATGTTCATTTTAACTGCAGAAGTGTGATACTGTCCCACATCATAAAAAAAATGGAAGGCATTTATTTAACCCTCCCTAGCTAAAGCAGCTAAATTCAAATGTGAATTGACATAGGCAGTATTTTTAAATGGAAATGAACTTCATCTCTACCAGAAGACAGACCTTTATACTTTTTATTGCCTTCAAGCTCCTAGACAAAAACCTTATTTTTTTGTGGGAGACTTGGCATGTTGAAAAACTTGCTAATGGCTTTCAAGGTCCAATAATAAACCCATACAGAACTTGGGCCAGTAACTTCAAATAAGAGAGAAGTGATTTGATGAGTGAGCATCTGAAGCATCTGGGCATGTAAGTCTCCTGTTAGGATTATGGATGTAAATTCTAATTTCTTAATGGCCCTGTCTATAGATAGACATATACAAGCACATACACAGAAAGTGTTTTCTGGATGATACTGCATCCTCCACAGGGTTTTCCCTTTAACACAGGTACTCTGGAAGGCTGAAGCAGACATAAAAAGTTCATCTTTTTTGCTGTCATTCCTACTCATTCAAGACTTGTTTCCATGGCAGAGCTGCTCTGTGCATTACAAAAGTTGGTGAATGTACCTGTAAAAGGTGTTCAATGACATACATTTTTTTTCCAGCTAAAGACATACTATACAAACTTGAAGCAGTGAAAACTACCACACAGGGCAGCCTCACAGCATTATATTTCAGTAGGTCTGAGTCAAATCCAGTCAGATACACAGTATTTTACTGAGCACCAGTAAACTCTTTGCAAATCTTACTCATACAGAAGATGAAGTCTGAAATGTGTTCTTTGGCATCAGAGCAACATAAAGGAGCTGCTACACTTTATAGGGTTTCCTACAGATGAGGTAACATGTACTTATTACTTTTTTTTTGTATGTGTGGTTGCCAAGTTCCAAAAGGAAGCACTTCCAAGATTTCACTTAAGCTACATTGCTGTAGAAACTAAAGCAAGTCTGATGATCCAGTTCCCTTTACTCATTATTTAAGAAAACAAGACAGGTTTGAGATAGTGTTCTTTTTTCTTCATTCAAGGATTTTGAAAAAAGAACACCTTCAGTGTCGAAGATTTTTAAAAAATCTTTTGAAATCTGAAATGCAAAGGTTTCAGGAAAAATCTTAGTCATTAGGACTTAGGCGCCTTTTTATACATCAGACTTTCCAGTTCTTCGCACAGGACATGATAAAATAATTCCAGCTTAGAGAAGGGAGACAGTAAAAGAAGCCTGTCCACAGTAGCTTCCTAAAACATGACCCAGACAGACTTTGTCTAAGGATGGGAGAGTAACTCAGCTAACAACCTTTGCTCTCTTTTTTGAGCATGAAGATAGCTTCAGATATTTTGACTGTGCACTCAGACTGTCAGTAAGATTTGAATCCAATTATTGGCTTAGCTCACACTTACAAAAATATGTTCAGGAGTTTTTGACTGAAGTATTTCCTCTTGCTTTACAGTGGTTCATGCAGGATTACCAATTTATTCCTTAGTCTAGCCTGTTTTCACATCCTCTTAGATAATGAGCAAGCCCTGGCTGGAGAGGATGATCATGAACCCTGTGCTGAAGTACCATGACCAGCACTGCGAGCGAAGGAACAGAACAGAATGGAAATAAGCACAGAAAGGGGGAAAAAAGCAAACAAATAAACAAACAAACCACTAAAAGGTGATCGAGAAAATAAAAATAAATTCATCATGCAGAAAGCACCAAGTTGCTGGGCTCCTTTGTAATTTTTGCTTCCACGTGGCAGGAGAGGGCTGTCTGGGTGCAGCTCCCAGCTGTCCGCATCCCAGCCCCACCAGTACAGCTGCCGCTAATTGGCACCCCCGGCACCACTTGTGGATGGAAACGCTTGTTGAGTTTAGAACGAAGTGACCTCCTGCTCACCCCGAGGCAGTGTCCTGCAGGTCAGGCTGGGAGCAGGCTGGGGACAGCCCTGCTCGGCTGCTCCCTGCGCTCACAAAGCCTTTGTCCGCCTCTCTGCCGGGCGCGGGTTCTGCCTTCCCGTCACTGAGGCTGGGGCAGGGTCCGAGCAGCACCCGGGCTCTACTCACGGCCAGCTTTGGAATTTTTTTTTTTTTTTAAATAGGGCAGCATAAAGTTTCCAAGGCGGCTTGGGTCTGTGTAGCTCGCCAACATGTAGCTTTGTGTTAACTCATGTTACACAGGCAGCTTTCCAGTGCTCTAAAAGAGATCTCTCCTCTGAGACAAGTCCTCAATCACTTTTAATCGGCAAATTGGTCCAACCCTCCCAATTATGTATTTTCTTGACAGAGTACGCTTGCACTGTAACGCTGAATTTTTGGGCATCTTACAATTCCATGTCACAGAACCTGTTTAATTTTGAAGCAATTTACGTACATTGAAACTACATCCCCCAATATAGTAGGGGGAAAACCAGAAAGCAATTAAAACTACAGGAAATCCACCATACCTTTGTTCTCTGTTCTTGGGGTTTTTTTTAAATAATCTTAACCATGAACAAACTGATGAGTGTTTCTTTTTATCATATAAGAAGAAAGTTTTTATACACTACTTAACTTTTCACTAATAATCCAGTACACCTTTACTCTTCTGACCTAACACTTGGTGCTAAGGAAACACTGCCACCTGCTCTCGGAAAAGCTTCAGAGGTACTATCAAATCATAAGGAGATAAAATAATACAATTATGTGAAGTGCTTTGAGAAAAGAAGATAGTAACTTTATTTCTGACCTATAAATGATCTTCAGAGCAAAAAATCTAGAGCAGACCGTGTTTATGTAATATTTAACATACCCAGTGGCATTCCCAAATTTCAAGACCAACTGTTCTCTTTCTTTCAAATGAAGCATAAATGGAGTTAAATCACTCTCACTTAAGTGATTCAATGCAAAAAGCATCAAGTATGAGAAGGGACTGTTAAATGGCTTGGCCCAGCAAGCATCCCATGGGCTGTCCCCCGTCCACCAAAGCCAGAAGTGAAGACAGCTAAGACACAAAAACCGAAAATGGCTAGATGGCACAGCTGGAAAAATGTGTTCCTGACGCCTGCACCTGGATTTTGCAGCCACCACCAGCTGTTATTCCACATGTGTTGGTAAGTGCTGGCTCTGGAAGGTCAGAGCAGAGGTCAAACAAGAGTCTCTTTGGCACTCAAAAGAGTGATGCCAAAACTAAACACAAAATAACAGATTTCCATGAATAGAGTGCTGTCCAGTTTATTAACATTAGATACATATATCCACCTACTCACTTGCAAACCCAGGACCCTACTTTTGCAGGGTGAGACTCTTCATTTCTAAGAGCAAATACCATTGGAAAAAAAAAAAAAAACACAACACAAAAGAAAACAAATTACACCTACAGTTTTGCATGTGCTTTCAAAGCAAGAAGTCACAGCGTCTACCTTTTTTAATAAATGACAATAGTATCCTAGTTTTGCCTTCCAGTACCTAGAGTCTGTTAGCAAGTAGGCTAGTGATCTGATTTCAGTTTCAAATGTACACTTTTTTCCCAAGTATTGTGACTTTCATATACATCATAAAGGAAAATGTATGGCAGAGAGAAAAGTCCACACATGACACGACTGAACAGGTGGTAGCCACACCCTAGAGCTGCTTAAGAACACAACTCTGGCACACAAAGACAAAGGGGAATAAACAAAAGATTCAGTCTTTTTGGTGTGATCAGCATCATTGGTTTTCAAAGATAAAAACGCTCACAACCCATCTATACTTAAATGTACATTTGTATTTGCTTGCACAACAGATAGCAGCAAATTTATCTCACAAAGTATATCTGCAGACCTCAAGAGCTTTAAATTGGGCTCATTCTTTTTAAAGATGGAAAATACTTGGACGCTGTCAATGTTGAAGAGAAGCTGAACACTGGTTTTGGTTATGAAACTGGACAAATGAGAGAGGCAAGTAAACTTTCCTATACCAAAGAAGATGAGACCTCTTTTTATGTCAGGTGATTTGTTATCCCTTTTAGTCTCTGAAATTATCAATTTTATAAAAACTGAGTGAAGCTTATTTCCTATTTTCCCTAACTGAGTGGTGTATGTACTTTTTGCTTACAAATTTAACATCAGGATAGTATTACTTAAATGCCATGACATTAAATATATTAATTTTTGAGGCTTTTTTATTTAGATGTAAATCCCTGCCATGCCAGAAAAAGCTGAAATTTGGTTTAACTAGAAAAAGTTCTTCATTAGGTGTTGCAGAACATGGTACTTCAAAAAGGACAGACTAGTTTTGGAATTCTACTCAGGAGCATATGAATGCAGCAGAACTTCACAGCCCAGTGATTTCATATGGTGTTTAGTATAGAAGAGACAAAACTTCAACTAAATTGTATACATATGCCTCATATCTATGAGGTGTTCGCATTTTAAAAAGGTGTAACACTGTGCTGACATGACTAAGTTAATAACTTACTCTTCTTCCTGAGCACATCAGGATTTTAATGGAAAAGGCATTAACTTTTTGAGTTGTTATGAAAATCTCTCTGTAATATTTTTATCCTTTAACTTCAGTCCTAATGTAGAAAACACATCCAGAATTTGTTGGAGCATCCCTTGTTCATTGCAAAAAGAGGCCTAGAACACATTACCATTAAAGGTTACACCTCTTGTATCAATCACAATTCTGAGTCCACGGAGTCTAATCTGGACATATTTCCTGTGGAGAGAAGTGAACAATGAGGTACCAGTGCAACCTTAGCTTCCCTGGTGTAAACACCAATCAGTCTGTCTTGTCAAATATTTGTCTTTTCCGGGCCTTTCCATTTATTTCCTATCTACTTATTGAAGGGGAAGAAGTTGTGGTTTGATTTGTAGATCAATAAAGTTACACAACTGGAATTAAAAAACAAATGGAACTGTAGGAGGCCAAAAAAAAAAAAAAAAAGGAGAAAAGGATACATGTCACTAGAATTGTTATCCATTAAGAATTACATCTTTCAGCACGTAGAGAAAAGCAAACAAGCAAATTGTTGGCAGCAGTGTCTGATAAGTGCATCTGGTTAGTCTGCCTGCTTCACCCAGAGAGACATCGCATTTCAGCGAGAACATTACATTTTTTACACAGCTTTCATAGCATCTAGAGCAGCCTTTATTTATTCAGTGCACTCCTTCTAGTACTGCTATGTAGCTTATTATCTCTGCTAACAATCATCTATCCTTTTGCATCCTAAGGGGAAAAAGGAGGGAATCAAGAAGTACTTACTCATTGAAGCCAAAGTGCTGCTTTTTGCTTAAGTCAGTACACACAGTTCTTTCTGCTGTGTCCAAACACAAACTAACATTCACCTAGATGCTCCAAATCCAAATGGTCTGGATGCTTCATCCCACAAACTGTCATGAGCAGTCATGACAAACTGTAAAGCCTATAATCTCCTTGCTGTTCTTATAAAATCTTGTTTCTTGTGCAATTCCTCTACTCCATGGAAGTGTTTTTCACTATGCAGCAGAGAGCTGCACAAGGAATTCCTCTGGACCCTGCTGCTAATTTAAGGGTACTCTGTCCCTTCTCCTGTAATGGCATGATCCTTTGGGCTAAAGCAGGACTTTTTCTGCCTCTCTTCATGCATACTTGTACCCTCTGACACTACTATAATGCCCTGCCAACTGAAGGATATGAAACCTGACCAGCAGAGCTAAGTTTGTTGATTTTTTGTTGCAGAAACACCAGGTTTTAAGCTACTCACAAGATTTCTTTCTGAGTTCAAGATCATAAAAGATACATGGTTAAAAAGGGAAGGAAGCATCCTTCATTTCAATAGCTGAAAATGCTGAAAAAATAGACATAGAAAAACAGATAGTCCTGGCCTGAATAAAATAGTTTTAAAGCCCTAATATATTTTATATGATTGCAACACCACTGCTTCAACTATTAATATCATAAAATCATTAGTTCTTGTATTAACCTGCTGATTCCTTCTGCTCCTTCCACAGAAGGATTTCTGCTAACTCAGACATGCACTCTTCTGATCAAAGGAAAATGTATTCCCCCCTTGTATTTCTCTGGCCCTTTCTTCTCAGAATCCCTGTTCTTTTGAAGATCTGGTCTCAGCCAGCTGCTAGTGGTATATACTCACAGAGAAAGTAAGCAGGGAAAGGAAAACAAGGGAGAGGGGGGAGAAGAAGAGGAAGGCACCCATTTCACACTTTGTTCCTTCAGGACAGTAATTTTGCTCTTGCTCTTAACTCCAACTGCAGAACTCTAGGGATGTACCTAATCTACCCTTCTGTTTGTACAAGTATGAAATCATTACAACGTGTGACTGAAATGAACAGCAATTAATACAGATTTTGTCAAAAAGACTTAGACTGTCCAGGGCCAACTACTTCTCTCACAAGGTGGGAGGAAAAAGGCAAGAAACCATTCCATCAGCAGAGGTGTTTTTGTTGTTTTTTTTTTTTTTTTTTTCCTTTTAAATGAAAGTTCCAGGCAAACAAGAAATACTCTGTGTCATGGTTTTTCACTCATGACCAGCAGCTAAGGATTAAAAAAAAAACCTTATGGCTTTAAAGATGCTTCCCTGTTAAGAATGACATTCGGCCCAATGTGCTGCAAACCTGAAACAATCAGGGCCTTGAGAGGTGGAGGAGTAAATGAACAGGAGACAGCAGAAAATGAACAACAACAAAAAAAGTCTCAGGTTTGCTTAGGGCTTACACTAATATTTAAATTACAGTTCCTGTTGTGACAAGTCATCTACTATTTTGCTAAATTTTGATACTGACAGACTCCTGTTTAGGCCGCGCAGACCTTTATGTGGGAAAACAAGCAAGAAACAAAAAAGCTGGCAAAAAAAAAAACCCACATTTCCACGAGCCTCCAGCCATGGGTTAATTTGCTCTTAGAAGAGAAAGAGGCTGTCTCTGAAGGCTGAGCAGCACAACCATCTGCTCAGGTTGGAAGTGAGCTGGCTGAGCTCAGCAGCAGGCAGCCACACGCTTATTTAACTCTGCCTGCACCACCAGCACCAGGGCCAGAGGTGACAGGAGCACCAACACCTGGACAGGGCTGGAAAAATCACCACTTGGGAAGGGCAGGGGAAGGAAGGGTTAGAAACTAAATATCTCCAAAGGAGATTCTGCTTTTGAGCGAGCCCATTCTGCCTTATGCCATCTCCCAGCTATCCAGCACTTTGCTCGGGCTGGTTTCACTTCAGGGAGTGAGGGAGCCGTGCCAGAGGGGACAGGGGATCGGATGGCAGCCAGGGGCAGACCAAGGAGGTGCCTACCAGGGGCTCTGACCAGAAAAGCTGCTGGAAAAGCCTGGCCCAGGTGACCTCTGCAGGATCGGTCAGCAGGCAGGTACACATGAAAGTGACACAGGTACAGGGCACTTGCCTGCTGTGAAAATGCCCCCCAAACTGTCCTTTCTCTAAAGGTCACAAAATTACTTCTTTCAGGACTGCCATTGAGTGAGTGTTGTTTTTCTCCCTCTCTCACTAGCATATGTCTCCCAAGCCAGGTATAGGCTATCATCAGGTCTTCACCAAATGATTTGCTGAGCCAAACACACTTGTAAGTATTCATGTTACTAAAGCAGACAATAAGGAAGTATTGCTATGTAACAGAAGGATGGAGAAACACTGCAGAATATCAGAGAATTAGCACACTTCCCCCCTCCAGAAGGTCGAGAAATCTGTTTGAGAACTCCTTACAAATTTTCTGTAAAAAAGCTGGTAAGAATTTTATAGTCTGTTTCTAAACAATAAACCTGTCCAATCACTATAAAGCACAAGAGATTACTTGAAAAAAAGAAGTCTTAATACTTTATATAGAAAGTTTGTAATCTAAAATCATCTGACTTGATGAAATGGCTAATCAAATCATTTCCACAGAGACATTAATGGGTAACTCACCTGGTTTGCATTAAGCTGTTCTTAAGTATTTTGATGATCAGGAGCATAATGCAATGCAATCTGCCTGATCTGTTTTCTCAATGCAGTTGTTCCTTCAGCTGCTCTGCCTAGATGTCATGTCCCCAATTATCTGAGGTGATATCGTATGCCATGATGGAGTAAATCTGGCCTTAGTAGGCTTCATGCTGCACCTGCAATGCTCTGTGTATGGTACTTTAGCTAAAGGCTGAGGGAAGCATCATCTCTTCTAGTTAGGTGCATAAACTTGGCACAAACCCCCTTAATCATGTGCTACAATAAATTCAGGTGAACTTGTGCTCAGCCTTGATTCAAAGCAAATAGTCACTGCAAGATACTCTAGCTTAACAGAGATGAGTATCGAGGAACAGTGAGCCACAACCCCTCTTCCTGTGTTTAAGTCTCTCCTCCTTTACCAAGACTGTCAGTGGAAGTGCCAGCACCTGCCAGGGTGCACTTGTAGGGGCTTGAAAAGCTACGGTAAGGTTACTTGTTCCTCCCACGTCACCTGAAAGTCATTCTGAAGTGGAGAAGGGTACATGCAGATCTGATGCATCAAAGAACAGGAAAGGATGCTAGATAAAATGCCAAATATAATTGAGAGATTTTGCTTCTTAAGGAATGTGAGTTAATTTCTTAGAAAATATTTTTTTTCCTAATGTTTAGCTAATGAGAAATAAAGTTAACCAAGAGGAAAGAATGTTACAACAAATACTGAAAAAAGACTTTGGTAAATAATTTTTTTTTCTCTTGTTGGATTCAAGAGGTTGATAGAATATTTTATTAGATCTTTTCTTGGAAGTTGGGCGGGTTTTTAAAACATTTGCCTAAGTTGCAGCATTTCCACTATTCTTGTACCCTAGTTACTTTTCCAGTGACCATTTAGGGAATGCAACCATCAGACTGCACTTGACAAAGGCTGGTGAGCCCGCCGCCATCCAACCACTGAGCCACTGAGGTGCATTTGCTTATTACTTTGAAGAGCTAGTAATCATCACATAGACATAGATCTTCAGAGATTTAAGCTAAGTGAGTCAGTGTGTTAATTATATGCTAAGGGAGTACACACAAGAAATGGAAAGTAGTAGTTTATTGCTTTCCCAAGTTTCTCAGGTAATTAGAACAGCTTCTAGAGACACATGGCACCGTACCAGAATCTATCATCACAATGGGCCTCACTGTAAAACGCACGGAATTAATTTTTTAATGAAAATCCTCTACTGAGTGTCAGAGCCAAATTCACCTGATAAATGTCACTGAGCAACGTCATTACTGGCTCATCAACACAGGGTGTTTAAAGCAGATGGTAGAGCAGTGCATCTTCAGCACTACAGCCTGTTAATATCAGCCACCTCCCATAAAAAAATTAAAATTGGCCCCCTGTCAGTCAAACATGACAGTACTTTGGATTTCTCCCTCATGATATTCCTTAGCCTTGAGGCAGATATGACAGGCGCCTTATTAAATTCCAAAAATAAAATGTAGCACAAGAAGGCAGTGCATTCCAATGAGACAGCAGACTTGTTAAAATGCAACATGCATAAAACTTACTTCATTTCATTTCAGCTATCATCAGTTTCATCTTTTAAAAAACCCAAATAGCAACTTTAGGAACGTGGTGTTTGTTGTATATAAATTAAAACAACATGTCATGCCTTATACTTCAAAGTCGTTAAAAGCCTTTATAGGCATTGCACAGATATTTTGGTTATTTTTGTGAAAATAAAAGCTGGGATTCCTATTCACTATGTTCAGTGCTTGTGTAGCATCATTATTGATCCTAGTCTGTACAGAAGGCTTGGAAACTGACTACGCTGTTAACCAGGAGCATCACTAAATCAGGAAAACTTTTGCACAACCATGAGGACTGGCCTATATGTATCATGTTCTCCAGATCGTTAGAACAGCAAACAAAAGCTAATCTAATTTTAAAATCTTTTAAGATGAATGGAAAGACAATTGAGAAAGCACAGCTTCCCAAACTACAATTCAGATCTGTAAATAACATAGGTTGGTTTCAAATTCCCTAACATAAGGTGGAATCCTGGGTGCTGTGAAGTCAACCAGATTTGGCCTCCAAGGCCAACTATACATTTATTTCTTAAATAACACATGAGATCATAAAAATTTCTCCTACCCTCCTGCGTACATGCTCACAATAAACACATGAGCAGTGGGACAGTTCCACCAGAAATCTGGCATCTTTTCAAGTAGCCCAAGTCATGCATCTGTTGAAATTTTGTAGCATTCAGGGTGAGGCTGATTTTGTTTCTTTCCCAGGGCTTATTAAAGGTTATTCCATTCTCTGCAAATCTCCAAAGAAAGCTCATTCATGCCTCACTAAACTTCTGCACTGATGTTTTCTGTATCTCAATATTCCACATCCTTCAAATACACACACAAAAATACATGATATTCATGCCAAAGTCACATCTTGCTTCTTCCTCTTTTCAAAACTGTGGACAAATGGATGGCTGTAATGAACACAGCCTCTGTTCTAGTTTGTGCCACACTTAATTTTTAAAGTCAAGTGAGGTTTAGGTGGTCATGAACTTACTGACAAGAGACTCTCTATTCATTCCCAGGCTTTTGTATGTATTATACAAACAGCTTCTTCATGTCTGTGACACACTATACCCCCATTTTTCCGCTGCTTTGCCTCCTAGACATAAACTTCTATGGCTTTGCAAAATACATGCCAACAATCTTCTTTCACTTTTGAAATAAAACGGGACTGATTTAAAACAAATGCTTTCATTTTGACAACACATTTGCACAAACAAACTGTGTAAATGTTGATGTGGCAATAACAGAGCAAGACAACTGAAGAGTGCTGCACTTCTCGGGAACTGCCCCCAAAATGTCAGCAATTGCAACTCTTGCCAACATGCTCTGGAAATGAAACAGGAATGGGTTCATCTTTTTCAGCACAAGTCTCTTATGTCTGCTCTCCATGTACAGTAGTTGGTTTCAAATGCTGACTGTATCCTCAGCTGAATCCTATTTTAGGAAATGTAACCAAAGCGTTGCATGATGCATAGAATGGCATTTTCTACTGCCAAAAGCATGCTCTAGAAGCAAAACAGAGCGGGAGGAGGGGGAAAGGGAATTTATTCCCACAAGGCCTAAATGCTGTTATCTCTAACTGCCAAATACATGACACCTCGCTGCCACTTCAAAGCATTTCTTGTATGATGCTACTCCTATTTTTTTCCTAAAGCAAAATGACACTTCTTCCAAATTCTACTTAACCTGTGTACTTAGCACCTTGAAAGGCGGTGCCAATAGCAAACCATAAGGCAATACATTCTCCATCATTTTTATGTGTGTATATACATATATGTATTAAAAAAAATAAAAATATATATAAATCTCATAGAATCGCAGAAAAAATTGTGTTGTAAGGCCTTGTGGAGGTGACCTGGTGAGACCCTCTTCCCAGAGCAGTTATAGCTTCAAAGTAGGAGTCATTTTGCTCACAATCTTTTCCAGATGGATTTTGACCGACCCAAGAATGGTGATTCCAACACCCCTCTGGGCATCAGTGTCCATGCCACAAATCACACTTCTCACTGTGAAGGATTTTTCCCTTATCTAGCTGAAACATTCCTTGCTGCAACCTGTGGCTGCTGCCTCCAGCCCTTCTGCTGCACACCTCAAAGGAGAGTGGGACTGCCTTATGTTTACAACATTAAGTAAAAAAGCTCTACAGACTACTCACCAGCATACCACAGGGTTTTGTAAAATGTCTGTTTATCATAAGATGTCCTCATAATAATGGAAGGTAGCCTAGTGGTATAAAGGCTTTAGAGGAATGCATCTGTACTTAAAAACAGAGTTCCAGCCTGCACTCAGATCAGAGCAAATAATTAAATGTACAGCCTCTTCCCAACACTACTTTTACATAGCTGTTAATATTAACACTGGGGCTTAAGGAAGCCTTAGACAAAACTTACACATTACATTTTTTCATACATTGTGATGAGGTTAAAAAGAGCTTTGAAGGACTTACTCAATGGATCAGTTTGAAGGATCATCTGCAAAAGAACTTAGGGGGGAATCTGACTTATCTGAAATAGTCTGTTTTGTTGGTATCTAGTACTGTAAACTGAAAAATCACTGATAGTTGCTTTGCAACTAAAGCAGTCTTCCAGCACCAAGGCAAAAATGGCTTGTCATTTGGGAGCCACAAAATAATACAGCTTTCCTCCAGAAAGTCATACATATTCCTTTGTACTCCATAAATCTTTTGAGCTGTCTGTTAAACAAGCCTTCTGCAATTCTGTTCTGCCTTCACAACTCTTTGATTTCCAGTAACATTAAAGATTGGTGTTTGTTTCTCAGCACTGAAGTACCTGGTTTTAATTAGCTGTCACACCAGCATTGTCTTTGCATGCTTTTATGCACCCACATCACAGCACCGATGATTTCTCTTCTAACATAGGTAATGATAAGTAGGATAGATTTCTATGATGTGAAAAAAGAAAGGCACAACTCTGACATAAACTGTCACCAAAAGAAATCATTTGACAATCACCATTTTCAGGAGGAAAGGACAAAAGCTAGAATCATTACGTGTCCTGTATGAGTACAAGCAGAAGAACCTTTTAGATGTAAAGGTATGTTGCTATTGAGGAAGTGACATACTAATGAGATGCTGTAACTTCAGTGTGAAACCAGCAGCACCAACAGCTGTTAAAGCTCTGACTGTACTCAAAAGTACAATTACCATCATCCTGAAGAGACAGATTTGTGAGCTGGGAGATCAGCTTGGGAAGAGCTCCTCAGATCCTTTTTCTCCTCAGTAGGTTACAATATTTAAAAATAACATATGAGCTGCATGTAACATTTGTCTGCTTGATCTTTGAAAAACATATGGAAAATCCTACAGTAGAACCTGATGTCTACGTCTATGTTGATGGGACCATTCTGTTTACACTCACCAGGTAGAGGAGACAGAAACACCCATTTCATAAAGACAGGCACAGAGAAGGGGAATTATGCCAAAGACAAGAACTGAAATTAGACCTCTTGAAAATACTCCAGTATCCTAACCTCAAGATCCTTATTCTTCTCTAAATGGATTCTCCAGCTATTAAACCTCCCAGCAGCTAACTGGATTACTACATCAGCAATCAATCACATTTATAAGGTATTAAATTTATTTGGAAACTGGATGGCTGACTTCAATCTAGAGGGACAAGATCAAATTAAAATTCCTACTACATTGTGTGGAGCACTGTATTTGGGTTTTTGTAGGGAGAAATTAGCAAATTGCTTTTGATTTCTTGTTTTGACATGTTACTTGGCATATTAATAAAATAGAAACATTATGCTGCTTAAAGTCATGATCTCATTTTCCCCAAATTTATCTTGATGCATTGTTTGAGAAGAAAATAGGCTATTCTTGTTCACTTACTAATTTTAATATTTATTTTTTGTCTTACTTGAATGGAATTTACTACAATAATCCACCAGACCTAAACCACTACTAAGACATCCTTATCATACCCATTTCTTATTCTAATTTGCTATCTCAAATGTCACCATGGGTTAATATTGCTGTTCAGTTTCATAACTCACAAGGGTTACATGTAATTAACTACAAGCTTGCTTAAGATGAGGGCGCTGATACTTCAACCACACATCACAAGTAAATATGAATAAGCAATAAGAAATTAAGCAGAAGGGCATATTGGGGAGGCACTACCATTTGGAAAACCAGGCATTTGAACAGAACTAACTGATATTTGATAGCTGCTCAGTAGAAGTTCAGCGGCTGGTAAGACCAACTTCTGTGCCCACATTGTTTCTAGGAGTAAAGGTGAAGGCTGCCCTGGCCAGGAAAACTGCTGTAGGAGATTGGGAGCACCACTGGGAGCATTCCTTCCAACCCTCTGCTGTCATCTGCCCAGGTTTCTGGGCCCCTGAGAAAAGCTTGTGCCCTTACAGCCAAGTCTCTTGCACCTTGGACGTTTCCACTGAAGGTATCACTCCTTATCAACTGACCAGTAATCACCAGTTACTGAAGACATCATGAGAAGTTGTATGAAAGCAGCAGCCATACTGAACTTATTACAAATACTATCTTTCAAGGGCAGGATTTAGGTACCTAAGCAGCTTGCATTAGTAATACTAAGCTTTAGCATACCATAAAATGCTTTCATTCTCACAGGAGTACAAAATAAAGATTCCATTTTCAAGAGCAACTGCCACTTGTGTTTCTGGATCAATTTACTTTTTCTTGGTTTTATTAAAGAGGCATCATGCAAAAGAGAGAAAATTTTCAGCCCTGTAGAAAACATGCAATGCCTAGGAAGTTTAAATCTCCGAACAGGCCATTACACCTTGCCTGAGACACAAAAGGTAGGACAACATGAGTAGATGGATAAAGCAGAGGGGGCTTTTTCTTGAAACGGTGAAGACACTGCAGGGACACAAGCAGAAGATCCTGTGAGATTAATAAAAATTGTAGCCTATGCTTCCACTCTACAGTTTTTGCTGGTGGGCACAGTCCTAGGCTGTACTCTGCCCCAGAGGGCACAAGAAGTGCCCAGTCGTTGTGGTACCTCCATCATCAGACAAAGTTTTTCCTTGTAATGAAAATACTAAGGGGAAGACATCTCCTTGCATCTTTCAGCTACTGTTTCCAGTCCTGGATAGGCACATGCTATAGCCCTTCCTATTTTATTTTATTTTACTGTAAAGGGTAAGGCAGATACTTTGAAAGAAAATTTATCCTCCTGCTATTAAATATTGACATAATTTTACATGAAATATATGTCCAGGTGAACCAGTAAAATGAACACAAAACCTCCCACTTTTAACTATGTAGCTATCTATAATAAATAAACTTAAAAATAGAATCAAACTACCTAAAACCTTGAAAATATTCCCACCCTCTTAAATAACATTAGCACTCATCACACAGTAACTCAGGGACAGCTGAACTAAACTGTAACCACAGAAGTGTAAAATGTCCACCTCTGATCACACAACATCTCATCCTTGTTTCCCAGGAGTGCCTTATGTCATATAAAATACTTGCTAAAACCTCATTATGAGCTTTGAGAAAATATTAGCATTTCATCAGTATGCACTCTTATGAAGTTATAGGAAAAAAAGAAGTTCCTGCATAATTATTTTGTGAAATACAGAAGTTGATGTCTTCAGCAGTTTTAGTTTGTGTAATTACATTTAATCAAACAATAATGCAACTATTTTAGAACAAAAATTGAAATAAGTGTTCTACTTCATTGCTGTTTTTGTCTTTAATTCTAAAACATTCACATACTTATTGAATGGATACAGTGGCACTTTTTAACTACTGAAGCAGAAAACCTCCAGACTCACTGTTATTTTATTTAATAAGTTAAAACATGGCCTCATGAAATGTCAGAACCTGTCTACAAAGTTATGTAACCTGTACTGTTAAAATCTCTGAACGGAACTTAAGCAAGATGAAACACTTAAAAACTGGGAACAGCTGCCTTTATAGCAATGCTTATATCACACAGCTAAGCATTTGGAGAGCCTGTTCAAAGCACTCTCAATTTACAGCACTACAGTTTACAAGGAAGGTGTAATCAGTGTTCATATGAACTGAATCTCTACTATATTATGTGCACACTGTCCACTGACTGTGCATCTTTTGAAATAAATTCATCCCAGGAAAGATGCTTCATTCCCAAAGCACTCAGGCCACCATAAAAACGTAAGAGAGAGAAAGAAATAAAGATAGTAAAAAGTGTAATGAAAATACAATACAGTGATGACATGCATCCTCCTATTTCCATGTCACATCATATTCTTCTTGGAAGAAACATGTTCTTAACTGGGCAAGATTATTAAACTCTATTTATGTGTGTGCTGGTTTGAAAGCAAAACCAGTGAAAGACTCCAAGTCAGAAACACAATTTAATAAGAGGAAAAGAAAAGAAATAAAAGAAAGTCAAATAAAATAAAAGTAATAGTACAAAAAAACCCCACTGACAGAGTCAGAATACAACTTGACACCCTGTTAGGGTGGTAGTGGCAGTCCAGATGAGATGGTCTTGTCGAAGCAGTGATTCCTGTAGAAACATCTGGTAGCTCTTGTCTCCTCTGGGAGTCCAGTGGATAAAAGCTGCCTGTGCTGTCCCAAACCCTGGATTTATCCAGGTGGGAATGCTTGGCTCCTCCCCCTGGGCAGAGCATCTCACAATGGGATGATCTCATTCTATGAGTCATGCAGTGGGTCCTTGATGGCCCATTAAACAGAGATAACTCCCGGAGGGAGTTATCTACGAGTCACGTGGCAAGGCATTGTTAGGCTCGTTAACAGAAAATAAGGAAAACACTGCCCCACCTTGGCTCCAACGGCTCATGGGGATAGAATACCTTGGGCACAATTTTACATTGTAACCTAGGACAATGTGCATTGCTCATTCCAGGCAAAAACTCATAAGAAAAATGAGTCCTATATATTTAGTTCGACTGACTCACATTTTACATGGATTGTAGTCATTCACAAATACACAGTCCTGCAGTGTTTGTTCAAGAAAGAGGGATCTCCCTGCCAGCAAACTGTGTCTTTTTCTTCATTGCTTCATTACTACCTGGGATATCAGCCTGCTCTCTACCATGATCCTAATTTGCCTTCATCTTATTGTGATCAGCCCCAAGGGTTCCTGAGATGGCAGCACTGACACAACCCCTGATGGCAGAAGGGGAAGGACAGGGTCAAGGTTTGATTCCATCTGGCAACATCAGCTGTTGCTTCCCAATGAATTCTGATATGGGACCCAAATGAAGGATGAGATCTTTTCAAAGTAAGCACAGACAGAGCAATATTAAATATTTAATTTCCCAAGGCAAAGGGCAGAGTCTCAGAGCTCTAAGAAACTAAAGAACCTCGAGCTACATGAGATGATTTTAAGTAGTAAATTTTAAGTAGTAAATACCCATGCAGAATCTACAGCAAACTCAAAAGTTTTATTAGGGAAAGATACTTTACTGAGAAATTCTATGCATGTGCAGATATTTGAGATTATATGAATTTTTTTAAAAAAATCAATCCTAAATCTCCCCTGATACAGTCCTCCTTTTGTCTCTCAAGTCAGGGTGGATTAACAGTTGGCACTAAGCTTACAAGAGCAATTTCAGCACACTCTGGAGAATTTTGCATTGCTATTCATTTCAAATAGGAGTTAAGATTTTACATATATTTCACTATTTTAAGAAAGTCAGTGACAGACAATTTTATTCAAAAGCCTCCACAGAAGCAGTGAAAGGAGAACTTCAGTTTCTTATCAGTGAATTTCTTTCAGACTGGTGGCCATTCCCCTATTTTCTCCTGTCTTAACATGTGCACACACACACACAGAGATCTTTATTTTCTAGTTTTTCTTATCCAAGAAATAGTCATAAAGGCAAATGTTTGGGGGCACTTCTGGCCTAGCAACACCACCATCACTCATCAGGGCTTTGGTACAACCTGTGATGTGCTTTGCACAGTGCCTAACACTCACCACCAGCTTTGGAATTTCAATTCAGATTTGAAGAGTTTTGTCAGTTCACATCTCTGAGTGAAACTGGACACTGAGGGTATTTGTATGGGTTACCTGAGAGCAAGTGAGAGTCAAGATCTGTGATGCAAGGGGCTGGTAGAATCTCTCCCAATATACATAGAGTATAGATTTTGGGAAGAACAAAACAGAGCTCTGTTCAGATGCACTTTCCATAAACAAAACTGTAAGAGCAAACTGAATACTTTCAGCCAATGCTAAATTTTCACCTTACCCCTGCCCTTATTTCCCACTTTTCCTTAAAAAGCATCTGGATGAAACCTTTCGATGCAGAGATATCACCACAGTGTTTAAGGGTAAGAGAAGGTCTAAGACATCTTGCCTTCACTGCCCAGTAGAAACAGCACAGCTGAGAAAGCGCCTGTCTCCAGATTAATCATGTGATATTCAGAAACTGAAGGCAGATGCTACTTTTATCCAGCTGAGAATTGGTGAGGAAACCATTATTTATCATGTTTTGATATTTATACTTTACCCAATAATTATTTTCCTGTTATGGCAGGTGCTAACTTATCATTTTCCATATGGCCAGAAAGGTGTTAGACCTTCCCTAATTAGAGATGAAGCTATATTAATGGCTGCTGAGCAACAATCATCTGTGATGCTGAAAAAAAGCCTATGAAGTCGTCCCTCCCACAGCCGGGGCATAAATAGAAACTTAGAACAAACAAATGCACTAAAATACCGAAATTTCTTTAGAGAGAATGAAAATGGCTCATGGTTCCTGGTTCACAGAACTGATAGTATTTGCATATTTTATGGCTATAAAGCTTATATGTTTGTCCCAGTCATATCAGACATTCTACGTAAACCTACTGCCCACTTTACAAAACTTTCTTCTATTCTACAACATCGTATCTAGAACGGCAGATCTCTGCAGTCTTGTAACAACAGAGACAATGCTACTGTTGGCCCATAGCATCAATGCCTGGTCATCATTTGCATCAGAAGAAGAAATACTGAAGCATAAATATTAAGATGACTGCAGACTCTCGAGTATACACAAAAAGGACACACAGCTGCTGAGAGAGCAGAAGTCTACATTTCTGCACATGCCTTGAAAAGAAGACTTTTTCAGGCCTTTTCTTCCTCCCTCTCCATTTCTTCCTTGCAGGCTTTTTCCTGTGATCACACTCCTTACTGCCAGAGTCCAGACAAGTATTTCTCCAAATCCCATTAATTCTCCTTAGCAAGCCTGAGAACACAATCACCCAAAATGAGGATGCTCCCCACTTCCCCAGGAACCCTGCACACCAGTGACCCATGTGCTGATCCTGATTGTCCAGCCACTGGAAATGAGGGGAAGGGCTGCCTGATGGGAACCACTGGAATTTACAGGCTTTTGTTTTAAATCATCCTTGGGCAACAACTGCCTGGTAGACTGGAAACTGACTGCACTGCTAAAAGGATGATCCAGTTTCTGAGAGTATCTGTTGTAAGATAATGAGCAAAATGCAGGGCAGGTATTTGCTCTTATACTGGTGCTCACTTCCAGCAGACACAGTAGCTGTCATTAAGGTCTTCAGCCTAATAAAAAGGTGTTTGGCAATAAAAGAAAATAATTTTCCTTTTTTTTTTTTTTTCCCTTTTGCTGCAAGGTGCTCCAACTAAATAATATTCAGTTACTCTGTGTGCAGTGTGGCTCTTGCTAGCATCTGACTAAAAACTCTACACTGTGTTGTATTCTGGAAATTGTTCTTCCTTGGAATTCCCTTGTTTTCCTTGCCAAAATATTTTAAATGTTCTCCAAACTGGGATTTAGGAAATTATTATTTCAGCATGTTCACCTGCTACCTGCAAGAGACATCAAGATTTTCTTGACATCAACAGTAACTCAGGCAAACAGGACTCAGGTGCTTGGTGTCACAGGAGTGGGGAGTGGTCATGTCTTCTTCCACAGGCCTGGATCAGTGCACCATGGATGGGAGGGCTGAGTATTCAGGCTCCCTTTCACTTTCTGAGTGGACACAGACATAGAAGTAGGAGAGGGGGAGAGCTACAGCTTTTCTCCAAACTGAACCTGTCTTATGGGTCACCAACTGATTGGCAGAGGAGCCAGGACAGCTCTTCTGACAAAGAGAAACCATCAAGGCAAAAAATTATTTCCCCAAAGCCTAATTATTTCCAAAAACCTAATCCCAACTGCCATTGCTAGATTTGGCTTTATCACCTGAACAGCCTTTTGTTATCACTCACCTCTGACTTTGAATCACTAGACCTAGAGAAACTTCACTGGGTCCCACACAGTCACATCAGCATATGATTTTTTTTCTTATTTAGAACAATACAAAATGAGTTTGCTTTTCCAAGGACTGAGAATGAACAGGGGTCACAGAGATACTGAATATTTTTCATTATTAAATTCTTCTTTATATATTACTTTGAGCTCAAGTAAATTACCAAACTTACAGAGAAAAAAAAATGTATTTTATAGGGCATACTGCAGCAATAATAACTCCCTTTCTCTCTTTCAAAACATTTTCCACGGCAGTTTTGAAATACACACTTTTAAACATATTTTCTATTCAGAATTAAAGCTTTGTTGTTCTTTTTCTGAAGTACTCACGGACAATGTAATGAGATATAGATTTTTGGGCACCTTTGTGTAGCAGAGACCCCACACTCAAAGCCCCTGTAGAGAACTGAAGCACCGAGTACTCCCAGCACCAGATCACATTTAAGCTGCAATGCAACTGAGCACAAGTTGCATAATTGCACATGAATAAGATGTTCATAAAACAGATACTGATGCACTCCCTCCTTCCCACCAGTACTCTACCCCAACATCTCTCCAGATGTGTACATTTATTCCACTACAGCAGCAAATATACTTCCAGATTGCACCCATTTAGCTGCAATGAAAGCAGCTTCCCTGCTGAATATGATGGTTTGCTAGGCATAAAGTGCATTTCAGCATTTGCATATGTAATTTCAACCTATGTACAGTACTATGGAAAAAGCCAGCTGTGTCCTTGGGCATTCCTAATTGTTCCATGTCAAAAAACTGCAGGTCCTGACTGTTCACATCAGGATTTAAATCAGGGAGTTTTTCATTGCACCAGAACTGCTGATTCTTTCCATTTTTTTTTTTCACTGGACATGCCCAGTTTGGCCAGCCATGGCCCTGGTCAAACACTGAGCAGAAACAAAGAGATGTGCAAGCCTGCTCTGTAATGATCTTTATGCTTTTCTTTTCCCAGTAGCTCTTCCTCTTCTGCATATGACCATTCTTCTAACCCAGAAACACATTAATACGAATTTACATCTGGTAAGGAAAATAAAATAGTATTCAAGTATTTAAGAAATCTCTTAGGATTTGCCTTCAGGAGTCCCAGAGATATGTAAACTAATATAAAATTCATACACCCCAATATGCACCTTTCAGCTTTGTACAGTCCCGTGCATCCAATTCCATCTCTAATAACCTTTTAATATCATTTCCTCCTCTGCCTTCAGCAAGCCCTATAGCGTTCACCTTTGTCCTCAGAGAAATCTAGGTTAACATTACATTTGTGTAGCAGGTTCTACATTTTTTATTTTATTGGAAAAGCAGTCTAGCATGAAAGAATGAAGGCACAACCTTAGAATTACCTGAACCAGTAGAGAGAGATACTTCCAATCACCAGGGGAAAATCACTTAATACAGTTCAGTCCTCTTATGAGACAATCTATTTGCCAGACAAAGCAATTATTTCATTTGGATAGTCCCTGCATTGCACTATGAACCTCGAGGCTGAAGTGAGGTTAAACATTCATGTATTTTGGACTCATATTCTGTTGAGTATCAGATAGCAAGTAACCCACAAAATTTGTCGATTTTTTTTTTATAAGCAAAAAACCAAACAACATAAATATGTAACACAGAAAATATAATTTTCTTTTTTAAATTGTCCTATACATTTAAAAACAAGCAAAAAATTAAACCACATCATGCTTAACAAAATGACAGAAAATTAACCTGAAACCCTAACATACTCCTCCACAGTATGAAGCTTTTGGCAGGCTGATACATTCCTCTTTGCATAAATTTGTCCCAGTCCTAAGAAAATATATTAAAAGCCATTTACACCTATACTTGCATTTAAAAGACAAGTGCAGCTATAATGGTGCCCAAAGACCACTATTTTTTTTCTGGAGAAGCACAATATCTAAAGCCATACATGTTTTTCTTTGCTTTAGAAATAATACACCAGTGAATTTATGCTTCACCTGCTCGTTTCAGAGAACCAAAAGGCCAAATTTCTTCAGAGATGAGAAATAAATCAGTCTTCATGCTAGCTCAGCTCTGCATCCCTCACGGGTGTAACGAAAGCGCTTAGGTAATTCTCTGAGGTTTCTGCAAACATCCAACATGTCAACCTGCATTACACACACACCTTCAGAACAAATTCAGGCCAACTCTAAAGGCTGAAAGAATTGATCTTGCTGTTCTGGAAACTCTGGTATGAACACTAGACACTGTAAAACTTCAGAGAAGATGCTCACTACCTGCTTCCCAAGTCACAAAAAATTTTCATCCATTGCTTGTGTCTCTTCACTAAATGTTTCACAAACATACCAGCTCAGCTCTTGCTCTGGGAGCTACCTCAGATCAATGCTGACAGAAAGAACAGCACTGCTTTAAACTGCTCTGCTTCAGATACAAACAGCTTCTTCTTATGGATTCCTGCACTTCAGTGCAAGAGTGTGTGCAGAGAGGTGCTCATCCACAGAACCAGCTTAGGACACAACGGAAGCAAATATAGTCTATAAAACAAAGAAAGAGCTCAACACCAGCACCAGTATTTCTAATTCCATGAAATAAAATAGACTACAACTTCTTTAAAACTCTCAAACTCTGCAGATTGCATTGCTTGTTTTGTTTCCTGTGGAACCCCTCCTATCATTCCAGTGTAATGGAAACACAGAATCAAGTACAAATGTAAGTAAAACTGAAATGAAAGCTGTAGTTTCAGTTCCTTTTGAATTTATCCCATAAAAATTAATTAGCTGAATTTGAAGTAAGCAAATCCCACTACAGACAGTATAACTCCCAGCAGAGGAATGCTGTAGAGGCAGAGACTTCCACTGCATCCCTTGTCTGAGTGCTACCATGGGAGCAGCAAGATGCAGGTGTGCTGCTGCCTGTGAATTCAGGGCATAGATGCATCCAGGTCACTAATGCCTCGGTGAATCCTTGCAGGCACGCCCTGGTGAGAACTGAGACCTTCTGCAGTCCCTGGGGGAGAGGAAGAAGGCGGCTCCCTGATGGATGACAGGGTCTGTGCCAAGCTGGGAGCATGGGCACAGCCTTCAATGGGCTCAGCTCATCAATAACTGGCAGCCTGTTGGATTGTTCCCTGCCTCTGCTCCCTCACACGGAAAAGAGAGGTTACAGGCTTTGGGGTGGAAGGGGTGGGTGGGGCAGAATTAAGATGTTCCCCAGTACAAATTTAGCAATGGGTATTACATATAAATTTCATATACATGTATACATGCACAAATACACACAGATGCTACTTTCCAGTTCAAAATGAACCTCACTTTTACAGTCCTGTGCTGCTGCTTTCCCCTTGTAATTATGGGCTTATAAATACAGGCGTCCACCCAATCTTACCTTTAGCATGGTGAGCATCTTGCTGCAATAATGAAATGAGCACAACATAAAGACTTATCTAGATACTACAAATCTAGCTGTATACACTTAGCCTGCAATAAGAGATTGAATTTAAATGTTTATAGCTTTCCAAACACTATTATGTGCTTGCAAATGTTAATTCAGTTTCAATGAAAGAGTCAATTATTTTTAACAATATAGAATGCATTTTAATACACTATTACACACAATAGGCCGACAGTGAATGGACTCATAATTGATTTAGAAGCATGTTCTACCACCCTGCTACCTCTATCTCTTTAGTAAATCACTTTTTAATCGGGCTAGTCTAAGCTGACCCATACAGAGCTTTATTTAATTTATTATGGAATTTATATATAAGGTTGACTAGTAATGCATGGCTACAGCAGCATTAAACAAATTGTACAGTGAATAACAAAGAGGGAAAAGAGAACAAGAATTCAAATAGCCTCAGCATATTGCTGAGGTTAAGACAGGTTCCAAATGAGCAATGTTATTCAAATGTTGAAGAACGGGAAAGACGAAAAGGGCTCTGACACCATTATAGTTTGTTAAAAAAAAAAAAAAAAAAAGGCTGGGTTTGAGTCAATTATTAAAGAAAAGATAAGGGAGAGAAAAATCTCACAAAATGCATTAGTTGGCTCTTATCCCTGCTAATGTAAAGGAGGGTAATTATAATAAAACATGAAATAGAGGCCTAATAATCACTACTCTCTTCCTGTGTGCCTACAAACTTTATTGAAAATACTAACAAGGACAAGGCACTGAATCAATGCTGCAGAGAGTTTTTCTGTTACCCAGTAAGTGTAGGATAAAGCATAGCAAAGATTCAGAATAGGGTCTACCAACCTATAGTTAGCATTTCCTAAATTATTTGCAGAATACTTCACCTTAAGATGTCTAAACGTGCGCATATTTGGAATACACATGCATGCACATACATTTAATTGTATAGTAACACATAAATATTATTTTTCCCTTTTTTTTTTTTTTTTTTTAAATACCTCCAGTCTTTTCCTTGGAAGAGATGGGAAGCATCTGCTTGGGCATCAGTTTGAGCATGACCTGCTAATGAACGGGGAGAGTCACCACTGCCATCACTACTACATTCATGTACACATGTTCTACTTCCTTTGGGAAGCTCACTGTCCATAAGCAGGATTCAGTAAGAAAAGAAACGCCTGGTGTACCTGTCATAGTTACATACAGTTCTCTTCCTGAATTTTTTTGCACATACATGTTAAATTTGCAACTCCTGATGTAAAAGCAATCCCAACTTTTTTTGTTTTTTCCTGCCCCCAGATACGTACAAACAAGGCATTGAAGACCTAATGAAAATGAACACAGAATATGGAAAAAGAAAATCCCTTCCAACAATGAAGAGCACCTGCCCCACAAGCTAGATGGCTCCGAAGATCTGTAATAGGATGGGAGCATTTCCTCAGTGACCACTGGCTTGAAACCACCTCCAGGTCATTATCGAGTTGCCATCAGTCACATCAGGTTTGGTAGTCAACTCGAAATGAGCTGGTCCTCTCAGCCCAAGGTCCACATCATAAATTGGCAACACTGAGAGAGTCTTGGCAGGGAGGTCAAGGATTGAATGGGCACAGAGACTCATCTCTAAAGGTGATCTGTCTAGGTCAGGGTTCAGACATATTTGTGAGAGAAGCATGCCTTGCCATTGTCTCCTGCTGTACAACTGCAGAAAAATACAGGAATTCATCTTCAAGTGCTGTCACAACCCAGCACCTTTCACAAGGATTAAGTGCCCATTAAAAAAATACATTCATCTGCAGCAAGACAAGCTTGTACCTTTTAAATCACACCTATCATTACAGCAATACTTTACATTCTAAAGTTAAGAACAACCAAAAAACAACCGAACAACTATAGTCAATTTTACTTCAGCCTCAGAAAAACAAATCGCAGAGCTTATACACAATTCTGAGTTTTACATATTCTGAAAGCGGTCTTCCTCCCGCAACTGTGGCAGAGAAATCCATAAACATATCAAGACTAGTCAAGGTCAATAACTCAAAATACTTGCAGAGACTGATTTTAGAAGACCCTTTGGAAACCACTTTCCACTTCAGCTTGTCCACAAGAAAAACAAAACTAAAAACTAGATAAAAGAACATGATTCATTTCACTTGATACAGACCATAATTTCCAGTGGAAGGGCTATGTTTACATGACAGGTGAACTGCCATGGCTTGACTATAACCCCAAAGCCTGTTTTCCTTGAAATACCAATTGTGTGCAATGCCATCCCAAGAAGCTTCTGTTACACAGGACTCCAGAAGCAATTCAATCGCTAAACTCCTTTATCTATCTGATGGAGGAATGGCCACTTGCCACATGCTTGCAGACCCTCTAGGCTGGGGAGAAAGTATGAAGACTGAAGTGCTGCTCTGTTTATCACTGTTAAAATGACCTCCAGGGTGATGATGCAAGCTTGCTTCCTTCAAGACCAGAAGCCAAGTTACAACTACAGAGATTTCAGGCTTCCGCAGCCCTCCAGACTGAAGGTCAGCAAGGGGGACAGGTACTGCTTTCATGGTATGTTTTACACAACCTGCAGAGTAAGGCCTGTAGCTTGCCAAGTTACCTCATTACATTCCTTTATCCCTAAGACCAAGATTGTGCTTTAAAAGATGAATGTCATATCCTGTTTAGAGCTAAATGAATAAAATGTATGAATAAATGAAGCCACCTATTACAAATATTACATCCTCTATAATCCTGACATTTCCAAAGATTTTAATGTATAAGAAAGGCAATACAGCCACTGTAGCTGCAAGCATAAGTAACTACTCCAGTCCTCCACACTATACAAAAGAGAAGGTCAGTAATATGTTACACTTAATGCTATTTTGACAGGGTGGATTACCTAAACAACAGTTCATGCGTATTTAAACAGAAATAACAGAGTTGTCAGGGATCTGCAGCTTTAAGTGCCCAAAACACCAGATGTCTGCAGTGCAATAGACCTTCATATACAGAAAAGAAAATAAATTGGGACTCAACTATCTTATCACTGAGATCAGTGTCAATTCTACAACAGATTAATCTTTGATCATAGAATACTTGAGTTCTGCAAAGCACAGCTAGATAAAGAAAGACATTAAAAAAATAAACAAGAGGAACACCAGCGACAATATAAAAATAATGCTAATGAACTATATTGTGGAAATAGTGAACTATCCATACTAGTTTTTTCTGTAAAAAAAAAAAAAAATTCCCCAAACCACTTGAGCAAAGCCTGAGCCACATACAATTGGCGCGAAGGAGAAGAAAAGCTTGGGACCAGGGATCTCAGCAGAAGAGACAAAATACAGACACTAACCATATAATCCTAGTCACCTGAATCCTTCCAGACCTAATCCAGGATCCTAGATTAGGATCAGTAATCCCCTAGCCCCACTGTCGCAGAGAATGTTAGAAGAGAGAAGCAGATCCAGGTGGGCTCTCCCACTTTCTCCAGCTCACAGCAATGCAATCAATGTTTCCAACAGCATGTGCAGGAACAACTTTACTGCTACTCTGGCAACAACTTGCAAGTGTCTATCAGGGACCAAGATCCCTCATGCAAGAGACTACAAACATAGATGAAATCTAAAGCTCACTCTCACTCCAACTTTACATTTACTAAGCTATGACATCTCTGAGGAGTGTAACCCCTTAATACTACCCCGGTAGCAAAATTCTGATGGGGAGACATGCCATTAAGAAGCTAGAGATGGCAAAAGATACAGCAACCCTGAGTGAAGAAACCTTGGACAAACACACCTTTCATTTTGGGTATAAAAGTTCAGCATTTCATACCAGAGTAGCAGTATATATAAAAACAGATAAAACCCAAAGAATGTCAATGAAATGCCCCAAAACGTGACTCGAAAATAGGTTTGTCCTTGCTCCTCTTCTATCAAGCCAGAAGCATAGGTAGGCTGCTGTTCTGAATATGACTTAAGACATTTACTAATCAAAAGATGCTAAGAACTTCCTCATCACTGAGTTGCAGAGTTATTTATACTTCAACCGGAATATGCCCCTTAGCCATTTAGAATAAAAACGCTGCTGTTTAAACAAGTATTCTCATTATAGATGTAATAAAACTCTGAAGCACTATTGAAAGTTATGCAATAATTTGTCTCTTAGGAAAGATGAATGGCAAAGTTGGGTGCCCAGGACTTAAAATTCATTAATGTCTTAATAGTGAAACAGATATTAATCTCTCTTCATTAGCTCACCAAAATGAACCAAGGCAAGTCAGAAAATGTTCAGAGACATTATTTGATTTCAAATGAATATGCCTCAAGTACTGCTCTTCCAAAAAGCCATTATAAACAACACAGAAAGGGGGAAATCATTTGAAAAATTACTTTGACATTGTCCTTTAATCATGCATTGTGTTCAGGAAAATTATTCTAATGCATCTCTTACATGACTAAATGGTTGCAGTATATAAATAGCATGCTCTCCAGAATGCCATGCGGAATATCTGATGATATAATGCATTACACAGGAAGTGAATTGCATTTAAAAGAATATGATGATGGAGTGAGATGCTTTTAAAACATAATATAGGTAAAGAAAAACAAAAATCCCATAGGGTTAGGATATTCTCTACAGTGTTAAAATACTATCCCATTTAAGTAATGATTATGTTAAAAATATCTCTATCATTTTATTGTTGTTTACTAATTCAAATGGAGGTTTTTTTTCCTACTGATTCAACTTTCACTGCAATGTTTGAAGGGAACTGAATGAAAATTTTAGTTGCTGATCAGAATTACAATCATCTTCTGGAAATTGAAGAACACAAAATCTTGAAAGGTATAAGAATGTACCCTAAGCACAACCAATTGGACAGATTCTATTTCTGTATGTAATAAAATAATATAGAGGTAAATAATTCTTCTAAAATAACAAACATTTAGGATTTCATGACCACTAAATAATACTCATTCTTTCTTTCTATTAGGCTATATGAGATCAAGAAAGAGATAACATCCTCTAGTATGTGGATTGCAAACAGTCTGTCATGATGGGAATTTCAGGTGGATGAGTGTCAGCTTCCATTAACATTTTGGAGCTGAAGAAATTCTAGCTTCTGCTCTTGCCATGGAAATATAAAAGAAAACATTAGAAAACAACAATGTGCACATTAGGTACTGCTAATACAATTATTATACATTAGGAATTGGTTGTGTGACACAGACCAGAATGACAAAAGAACCTTATTTATTTCTTTTCTTGGCTTGCTACTGCATGGCTTCTCAGTTCTCCAGTTCTCATTCAAAACTAAATATTTGATTATCTACCTAATGTATCAGGCACTAACCACAAACCTCCCAAGTGTATGAGGAAGGCTCAAGTGACTGTCTCAAACCAGGAGGTGAAGACAATTGCCCCATCACAAGCTCAAAGCATTGCTTCTTGATGACTTTACTGCCACACTTCAGGCATGCCACAACTGGAAAAAACAAGCTGGCTTTTTTATCTTGGTATTTCTTTTCAGCGTTGTTTCAAACTTCTCTATAGTGCTAAAATTATGCACCAGCAAGCACAGTAGGTGTTTATTTTTAAATATAGCAGCAATTTCAGAAGACTGAAGATACTGACATAGGGCAAGGAACAAAACTACGAGGTCTGCACCACTCACAAGCCAACATAAGATTGATGGCCCATTTAAACCTGAATTATATGTAGCTTCAGTCCATTAATATTAATTAGGTCAAGACTAATAGGCTCTCATGAGTGGACTGTTTAGCAGGTCAGAGGCAATGAAAAGGTGGTAAACAATTTACTGCATAATGAAGTTTGCAGGCACATGGCACACGTCTCTACCACTGTAACTATGCACTTCACTCAAAGTCAGATTGCTAAAAGCTGGCCAGACTATTTGCCAACTCAGATAACATGTGAAACACCAGAATCCTATTTTAAATAAAATGTTTTCACTAAAAATGCTCCAAATTTTAGCTAGGGAGAACTTTCAGTGTTTCTGAAAACACAAGGCTGGGAGTTTTGTGGCAGGAGGAACTGGGGAGCATCCATCAGTGGCCATGTCTCTTCACATCCCTCCAGGCAGAACACTCCAGCTCCTCCTGCAAAGTGCTCCCTCATAGGAGGAAAGGACACTCATAGCTCACCCTTCACATTCATTGCTTGGCTTGTCATTTGTTACCGCATTAGATGTTCCCTGGCCAGCACAACTTCTAACGTGGACATGAATCCAATTAAGGAGATCACTTACTGTGCAAAGATCAAGTTCAATGTTTTCCTAATTGGATGGTAATGCATTCTGATCAATAAAAATACAAAAAAGAAAAGAGCAGCCATACAAAGAGCACATGGACTTTATGTGTGACAAATATCTTGACACAAGCACATGGGAATGTTGACGTGCATTAAAAATAGTTTCATTACTTTATTCTCATAAGTGGAGTCAATTTAAATATCTCATTTAATAATTTTCATCACAGGACATTTGCACTTGTCTGAACATAACAGTATTTAGAAAAGAGCTCTACATTTATATTCCTTTTTCTATTTGTATTACTCACAAAGACAACACAGGCTCCTTCTATGGACTAAATTTCTGTCCTTGTGCTGTGTTATGAAACTCTCCCTGTTGCCACTATTAAAGTCCAAACTGTGCAGGAGGACTGCCCAACGCATCCCCACCACTTAAGTTCCACTTGAAATCTCAGAATAGCATTCAAGTGGAAGGAAAGTACAGCAGAGGCCAAGGGTGGGCTCTTTCCAGAGGGATTAATTTCAACCATTAGCAAGAATAACAGGGAAAGTCTGTACGGTTCATATTGGGAGTCTTTATTATTTTTAATTTACCTGTGATGTTGAATGTTTTTACATCAGGATCCCCCACCTGATATTCTCTCCTTTTTCTCAAAGGGCATAATTTTCCAGATATACTGGCCATCTCCCTTTGTAAAGCAAATACTTCAGAGATGCCTCAATTCAGACAGAAAAGAATTGAGATTCCTCAAAAAAATTTGGACAATTCTCAAAGTCTTGCCCGTACAGTTTTACTTCAAGCTGATTTTATTTTTTTATAATGCATGAATTCTAAAAGAAGTATTTTATTATTGCTCATATAAAACTGACTAAATTCTCCATTTCACCCTGTGCCATGACTTGCCTGCCTCCAAGTTACCTATCAATGCTTGGCACGGATCAATGGCAGGAAGGATGTGAAGGTGCAGGTGTTGGTCCTCAGGCTCACCCGCAAAAACTGAGTTCCCTGGAACGTGATACATTTGAGTCAACTGAATAATGCAAAGAGACAAAACAGTTGTGAAAATCTAATCTCCAGCAGAAAAGCAGTGGGAAAGGACAGCAAGCAACAGAAAGATTAAATGTGTAGATCTTGCAGGATGCTGAGGCTCTCTGTGTCTTTACAGTTTCCAAGCACATGTGGTCACTAATCAAAGCCACAATGTAAGAACAATCATTCAAGAAAGGCAACTTGTACAGTCCTGGTGTGTTCCTGCTCAATATGAAAACAGGCCAGGCAGCATGGGGAACCCTCTGAAAAGGTGGTGGGAATTGTACTACCTCCCCACCTCAGGGGCTTGTGTGCCAGTGCTCTGCACTTACAGCTGCAGAACGTGCTGTTAATCACACAGCCTGAACATACCACTGTTGCATGAAAATCTTAATAAAATTTCCTCTCTAGCCCTGATGTTTTGGCTCAGCAGCCACACTACATGCTTACTGAAAAGTTGTAAGTATGTACTGACCTTCCATGCTTTACAGCCATGCCAGGACACACATAAGCTTTACAAGATGTATGGCCTTGGGCCTGCAGGCTGCTACTGAGCCCTGTAGTCATGTGAAGACACAACTTGAAAGATAAATTTTAACACAACCAATATCTACCTACTGAACATCTAAAAATGAAATTAAAACACCTGTTGTGACAAAATGGAAGATTATGATATCCTATCACTCACTCCCCTAGGAATCACTGCTATCCATCACCAGCTTTTCATGTTCTACTGGAAACACACCAAAATAGATTAAAACACAATAAATTCACATGACATATTAACACATTATGCACAAATGGCACTTCTCAAAACCTGAGCATCAACATGTTGATGGATACAGGGGGAAGAAAAGGAAATCTTTTTTTCTTCCTCCTGTTTCTTTTGTGCTAAATTAACCTAGGTCCCTGAAACGCAACTTTCTGAGAAAACCTATCAGCTCCAAGTATCATAGAATGTGATGTGTATGTACAGCCAGAGGGAAATCTGCCATTTCCTCTGGAGTCACAGAGCATCTTTTTGTCTGCCCCTGAC
Organism: Acrocephalus scirpaceus scirpaceus; assembly: GCA_910950805.1. Taxonomy (NCBI): domain Eukaryota; kingdom Metazoa; phylum Chordata; class Aves; order Passeriformes; family Sylviidae; genus Acrocephalus; species Acrocephalus scirpaceus. The sequence continues at coordinate 9,892,624 of OU383774.1, forward strand.
AGACAGGAAAAATGCCTTCTCTAATCATGCAGATTATGAAGCTGGTTTAAGACCACATGAGGCAATAACTGCTGGCATGAGGTCCTGGCACATCCCCACCTCCGAGAGCATTGATCTGACTAATTAGGCTACCTAGATGTTACATTTTCTCTTCTGAATAGTTTCAGTTGGATACTGTGGCTGATGTGCCCTCAATACTTTGCAACACTTGTAACAGGGCTCAATGAATGCTGTTATTTCCCACAAGCAAAACACACAGGACAAAAGATATACCTTCTCTCTTCTATAGGAAAAAAAGTTACTTTCTTTACCACAGAATATTGATATTTTAGAAGAAAAGAATGCAAAATAAATCCTCTAACTTCAAACACTTCTGCTGCACTGAACAGCATTTAAGGATTACTTCTGCAGCTGTTCTTGTATCCTTTCCTGCCAAAGGCTCTGTGAGCCGAAAGACAGAATTGTGAACAGCTTACACCTCTCAATACAGCTCCTATTTCCTCATTCTAGAGGCCCTGACAGTGCCATGGTTCCATGAGAAATTTCAGTCAAACTGAGTTACCCTATCAAATATAGTTCATTTTACTTCAGACATAGCTACAGAATCAGCAGCCTCAGAAAGCTTGTGAAGAGATGCCACAGAGCAAATTTGGGCCATAGAGTCTGACTCAGCCTCTAAGTGTCACTGGGGAGCTGTGAAATCACACCTCAACTCCTCAGCAACAGAATGGTCCACCAGCACCACAAAAGAGGCACAGATGCTTTACGTAAGCACGTGAGTCTCCTTGGTGTTTGTACAATCTCCCTTTACCCATACAAAACAAATAACAAGTGCAAAACACTGCAGATAGCCTGAGGAGAACCTGCTGCATGTCAGAGAACTGGAAAGAAGGCAAGAAAGATGAGGCTTGCTTAAGGAGATTATAATATAAAGCATGTATCATTTAACCCAATTTAACTTACAAATCTAATCTAAACATGCTCCAAACAAACACAGCATTGTGACACACTGCAGTCATCAGTTCCTTTTTGTTTCAAGCAGCAGCATGTACAAAGTGACTCAATACAAGCACCAGAATAGCAAAATATTTGATCACAAATTTATCTTGAAGTGTACCAGAGCGCAATTCGAGCTTGTATTTTTCTCTGCTCACAGTGCCAGTTTTCAAAGTTACACCTTGTCCCAGCAATGTCCTCCTGTCACCTGTTTGCCATTTTCTGGCTTCCCCAGTTTTGCCAGTGGAGCTGTTTGGGGACATGATGAGGCTGTACTCTGTGCTCTGATCTGCTGGAACAGTCCAGCATCAAAGCAACCAACCAACCCACCCCTATGTCATGCTCTCTAAGCCATCAGCAACTGGGGATTTTTGAAGCAGCTTTCCCACTAGGCACACAGCACAGTCTCCACGTACAGTGAATGCAGTTTCCCACCTACAAAATTATGGTATCCTCTTAAGGGAAGTATTTTGTGTTTTCTTCTTAAGGGCTGTACTAACTGAGATCATAGACAGTATCTCACCCATTTCATTATAAACATGCCACTCTCACTCTAAATTTAGCCTCGAAGTATTCACAGGGTCACTGATATTTTGATAAACTTCCTTTCCATCATATACACAGTCAATCACCCTTTGCATATGTAATGTAATGCAGGGCACATAAAACCTGCCACAAACATGAGACAGGTCGGTCTTAAGGGTCTCTTATTTATAACTTCCTAAAGCCCAACTCCTTTAAGACAGGCTTAGCTCTGCTTATCTGATCAAGGAGCAGGACTGCAGACTTTGTTCAGTGAATGAGCTCACTCCTTCCCAAGCAGCAACTGGAATTAAGGTCTAATACAGGCAGTGTACTCCCAAACACTCAACAGAAGATTGTTTCACTTCATTTTACACTGCAAAAGGATTATTACACATCAGCTATTTTACACTGTCGCTTTGCATTAAAACACTATGAAGAAGGACTATTTCCATTTCTGGAAAGGAAATCTCTCCTCAGAGTATTTTTCTTAAGGACATTAAGGGCAAATACACATTAATAAGACTTTTCCTCCCTTCCCAGCCCTATATAACCTCTTCTGAAGGTTCACTAGAAAATAAGCTACAAACCATCTAGTACACTACTTCTGCTCTAGTAAGATGGACATGTAATCAAAAGAAGCAAATTGGTATGAACTACTATAAGGCAGAAGTGCTGTATGCTGCAGAAAATGCATTTATTCCAGTTCACTATATGCAGTCAAAACTGGAGGGAAAATCCAGATGATCAGTAATTTCACAGTTGGCTGCCTTCTCTCCTCGTTGATATTATTTGTAAAATCTTTCCTTGGCCTCTAAATGTGTGAGCAAAGTAATAATTCATTCATTTACTTATGGGTAGGAGAAATTAAAATAGCTCACTTTATTGAAGATGCTGAATAGACAAGAAATACTTATAACATTCTCTGAATCAAATTACCAAGATATCATAGATTATGTTAAAAAATACTCAACCATCTACAATACTAGAATATAAGCAAGAAGCAAAACCTAAGAGATGGTTTGAGAAACCTAATGTTGAAGTACATGAATTTTCTTTGTTCCGGACAATATCTAGATTTGACAGAGGAAAATGAAATAAAATCCTGGAAATTCTAGGCAAGTATTTAAATAGTTTATCAGGGCATCTGTTAGGCAAACAAACGTTTGCATAAAAGGTAGGTCTGGTATTCCAAAAGAAAACGTATGACTGAAATTGATATCTAACAGCCAATTATTTTCACCTTTTTCATTCAAATGTGAGGTTCCCTGAATGGGAAATCATGACAAAACTAAAAGATCCAAAGTACAGAGTTTGGATCTTTTAAAAGTAAAACACAGCAGTTTTACTTTTAAAACATGATACTGTGTTGTATTTTCTTGGGTAAAGTCCGTAACTGTGACAAAGCCTCCAGAGAGAGCATTTTCACCCTCTACCCCTTCAGGTGTGGGAAGGCAGCTCCCACAGCAGCAGCACAGGTAAAGGCACTGAAACTTAGGGGTTGGCAGAAAAAGTTGGCATCTCAGATGAGTTCAGTGGGAGCTGGCTAAGTCCAGCTTATCCTTACAAAACTGTGACCCTTTGGGTACCTCTACATTCATGTTCTGCTTTAGAGCAGGAGGGTATTTGTGAAGCAAATCCCCTGCCGGCTCCTCCCCAGCACGCCCTGGATTCCAGCCACAAAGCCGGTTTGGAGCTCCTCAATTAGCTTGCTTTCAATGAGATTGTTTGAGGCTAAGAAAGTCTGCAGCAGGGAATTTCCTCTCACCCCTCAGTTCCAAACAACAGCTGTCCCGGTTTTTTTTGGTGGGTTGTTTTTTTTTTTTTTTTTTTTTGAGGAAACCAGCCCTGTTTTGTTTTTTGTTGGAGGCTTTTTTTTTGAGGGGGTAGGGGCCTTTTTGTTGTTTGGATTCTTTTTTAGTAGACCACTTCATCAATGCATTATGCCGAAATGAATGGCCAAGACCAGCACTCTCAGCAATTCTTCCCAACATAAAGTGGTTCCTCCTGTAGCATAAACAGCTTTCTAAGAAAACATGACCTGGAAGTTGAACTTGCTTACAAGAGGACTAAATCAATGCTCAAAAAAGAGCAACAGCTTCACGTTCTGAAAAGTTGCCACTGGGCATCATTTGGACATCTTGTAATAAAAACAAAGTAGAATGCTGTGTGATGTATTTACGAACCTTTTACGGTGGGCAAGGCATTTCTCAACAAGAGAGCTTTACGAGCTACCAATTAAACATTCTGGCTTTCTCCAACGTGCACTCTCAGTAGGAGAACCCCAGAAAACAATCCCAGAACGGGTGGGGGAGCCCGCCAGCAAAGCAGACTCTTGGAATGCCTTTTGCCAACAATGGATAGAATAGATTCTTGAAAAGGGATCTCTCTCTTGAAATGGGCAGTGTTAAATTCCTCCAAGGGGAACCTCTAGCGACGGGAACTTTTAGAAGAGGGACACACTCAGTGAGGTGAAGAAGAACCACCACAGGGGACAATTTGCTTACAAACACATTAACTCAGTAATTTCTATAATTTCTGTAAAATCTGTAATTTTACTTGAAGCTATGATTTACACAGATCTTCAGCCTTTGCTTCTCAGCTGGACTCATTCCATACAAGCAAATTACAACTATTCAAAGACAAACACCGAATTAGGCATCAAGCCGGGCATATGCGTTGCTTTTTAACAAAAGAAATTAAGCCTTTAGATAAATAGATAAATAAGTAGCTAAATAGAAGAAAAGACAGGCAGATGATTTCGATAGGCAGACAAAGCTTGCTGCAGAGGGAATTCTTTCCTATTTGTAGCACGATCATTTAGTCTGATCTTGACTTGACAGCATGGGTGTTACATTACAGTTCCAAATTCACCCCGCTTTTGGGCTTTTTTATTTTCCTTGCCAACCAACCAGGAAAAAAAAATGCAGAAAGAGACAGAAGAATTTCTCCTAACAGCATTTGACTCAGTAATAGCTAGGATAACACAACACGCTGTCAAAGGGAACCATCGCATTCCTATACAAAGGCCCGCAAGCGCCTGGAGGGATCTGGCCCACATGTCTGCAGCTTCCCTATTAGTGCCCTAGAGCAATCCAAGCAAGCTGCCAGCCAAGGCTCTAACTATATTTGATTAGTTTCAGGCCTTCATTTTTAGCGAGTCATCACCCTCTTAACAGCAGATGATGCCCTCTAGTTGGAATCAATGTGAGTGACCAGCTCACAATAGGCCGGATTAATGATGAAAAATGCGTAGTCAGCCTGGAGGGCTTTGGACATTTATCACCCACTGGCTCTGCCAAGGGGTGGGCTGCCCCCGGCTCATCGGGAAGACACCCACGCTGCCTCGGAGCTGGCGCTGGGATCCGGCTTAATGAACCTCGGGTGAGACGAGAGGCGGAGTGCCAGGGTTTAGGCATTTCCATCCTGCACTCGAACACAGCCTGAATTGCCCTCCCTTCTTGTCACCTCTCTTGCAGACAGAGTACAGCAACCACAGCGAATCTTTCCAAATTCAACGTCAAGTCGCACTGGAAAGCGAAGAGTTTCTCATTCAGAGAGAAAACCCAGACAAACAGAGCTGCAAATTTTCTCTTTGCTAATCCATCCAAGGGAAGCAACTTTTTGACAGGCGGGTGAAGCCTCATTACAATTTCATCAACATAATGAAAGGTGGGCAAGTAGATTTTGTGCCTGGCTCATAAATATTCATGTCGGTTTTACATACCAGAGGAGCAGTATCTCATTAAAGTAGCGGAACCTGCATCATACATTATAAACATCTTCCCCTAAACTTCCGATGTCATGAAGAGCTGCCTACAACAGGCAGTGGCATAACTCACAATAAAATAGAGATGCACCAGCCACTGTGTGAATACCACCTCAAAAGTTATCCTCCCAGTTGCCATAAAAAGGGTGATGAGATTTGTGAACATGGTCATCAGAAACTGTAGAGGTGTTGGCAAAATGTGCATTTTCATAAACAGCAGCACAGGGGAAATGAAGCACTGCCAAATTATATACATCAGAAGCTTCTGCTAGAGACTCAATTAGGAACAATAACCATACAGTGAACTAGAAAGAAAAAAAATTAAATCATAGACCTGAAAGTAAGCATGGAGTGGATGAGAGATATTCTAGTATGTAAAAAAAATACTTAATTGTGTGGTTAAATGCTTTTCTGCTGAGGCCTGATACCTCTCTATCCATTCTGTATCGATCTATTTTCACAATCTTCAAAGAATGTCCTGTCAAGAAAAAAGAATTACCAAAATGGACTTGTTAGAGCATCTAACAAGCTTGCTCAAGACTCATCTCATTTTTACAAGGAAATGATGGCTTTGTTCTTCATTAAGAAACTGTAAATGCAACCACAGTGGATTTTTTTTTAAATTGTAACTTTAAGGGATCATACAGCCTTGGAAAAACAAAGCAAGGTTTCCTTATGAAGAATTTATCATCCATTTGAAGAGTTTTTAGTGCTTGACAAGAAAATACATTATTATCTCAATTGACTTTTTCATCAAAAAAAAATTTAGAAGTTATACTAAAGTCCATTAAATATGAAATCTCTGTAATCTTGCTTTCTGTGGCAATCAGATCCGATGAAGAGCTTTGGTTTGGCAAATGTCCTAAAGACCCTACAAAAATAGTCATTATGTTCTGAACGTTTCAAGAAGACCTCTTCATATTTAATGAAGTTATTTGCTCTGCCACACTACGAGAGATACAACAAATTTCTAAATCAAAATCTAAGGTTCAAATTGCTAATCATGCTTATTAAGAAATAAAATACAGATTAGTACCATTCTTAAATTACAAAAGAGCTTGTTCAACCTAACAGCATCAAAATCTTTAATAGCTACCTTATACCTCCTCTACTGCTCTCAGCAGTCTTTCTCCTGACAACCATTCCCAATGCAAAAAACAAAGGAGGCATCGCCCATTGTTTTGGTTTGAATTTTAGCCTTACCTCATGCCAAACAAGGAGCAACATCCCACCACACTACCACGGGATCAGACCTGGGATCAAATTGGGCTCTCACAGGCCTTCCCTCCCAGAACAGCCACATATTGATGTGCAAGAAGGGTCTTGTGTGATCCCACAAAACACACACACGGAGTGAAAACACTCTGGTATATTCAACACAGTAAAATATCATTCCTTACAAAGTGATCCATCATCTCCCATCCTGCTGTCCTGATAAATGGTCCTTTTGTTTAGCTCACTATTCACTTTAAAATGAAGAATAATCATCCGCAAAATTAGTGCAGCCATTAATTTTACATGTAACATATAATATTTTAAAATTATTATTTCATAAAAAAAAGGAAACAATAAATTTGCTGCAAAATTAAATCAATCACCTAACATTTTCTCTCCCTGTTCATTGTTCATTTCATACTATAGAAGTTGTTCTCAGATAAGCCTTACACAACATATTTTGCTAAGTTTGCTAAATTTATGTAATGCAGGAAAATTCCCAAACCTTTCATTCAACTCATTGCTAGGGGCATTAGCATTATCTCCATTTAAAAAAAAGATCTTAGTCATGTCCACAGCTGTGCTTTGAATCATCATCTTTCAAAGAAGAAAATGTAATTTCACTGTCTTTGTTTAGCATATTTTACCAGCCACTTTTGTTGGTATCACACTGCAAGAAATTGAAAGATCCACTGGAATTCTTATTTACAAGAACAGGGATTCTTAAAAGAAATTTTGCTTGGTTGTTTTCTTTATGATTGTTTGCCATAAAAGGACATGGTCATTTTCTGGATCTCCTTAGATTCATCTGAGTATGTGGAACTGTGAGAAACAGACAAATGTCTTATGTTTCCATAACTGGGCTTTATAAATTTTCTTTATTCCCTGCATTGATCATTTTGGTCCACATTTCCTTATTTTTCTTTGCCACATTTTTTTATTTTTCTTTGTAGTTACTCTGTATTCACACCTATCAAATATCAAAACCCATGAAGCAGTGATAATCCCTGATTTTACTGAGAATGAGACCACAGTGGGGAGATGGCAGTGGTGGAGTTGTGTAGCCTTTCATCTCTGGAGGCCGACATTCCTGTGTGTCTGAGGTCACGAGTTAACAGATTTGTGATCTTACCTTAATCCCTAGTGGACATTTAGTGGCACCATGAACCAGCTCAACAATTAGCAATATCTGCTCAAGTTGAGACCCAGGACTGAAGCATGGTGGTTTACAAGTCAGGGTAAAGGCTCATGAGACATTCTGCAGTAGTTTATATGCTTTTCCTTCATATGAACTTGTTATGTTTGTTAAATACATGTTTAAAGAAAAAGGAACTAAAAAGCTTTCTCAAAAAACACCTTTTCCCAAGGTGCAAAATTAAATTCCAACTCCATTTCTTTATCCAGAAATACACATAGTAAAGTTGCATTGTAATGCCTCTCATATTCTTGCTTTCATTCTTTTTCTTCCAAGGACTGTTGGACAAAATTTTCATTGATAGAATCACTGATCAGCAGGTTTTTTGTGTGTTTTGGGTTTGGTTGGTTTGGTTTGTTTGTTTTTAAGAAAAATAATGGATTAAGTAGCAAGTGCCATGCCCAACGCTGAAGACAGAGCAACTGCAGATGAAAAATACAATTTAGCTTTATGGCGAAGAACAATGGGTCTGATCAAAAACTGCCTTTTGATTTTGGCTATTACAATTTCCTCTGGCAAAGTTTGTTCCACTGTAAGCTTGATTATTTCTTCTCAGCAAAGGAACGCTTTTGTCAGCACTCCCATTCGCTGGTCAAATGGAAACAAGTTTGGGTTAGTGGTTATTTTTCTCTCCAGTAAAACTCCAAAGTGTATTAAGGGTTAGTAGCACTAGGTAAAGAGCAACCTTAATTAACATTACTACAAGAAAAAAAAATGCTAAGTCTTGAATCTAAAATGAAAAGCAACAAGGCTTTGGATGAAAGAACACTGGGCAACAGACCTGAGAAAGCACAAACCCAGCTGTGTAGTTTCTCTTCACAAATGGACAAGACCTAACACTCCAACAGAGCCTCTGCTTGGGACACAACCAATCTCAGCCAACTAAAAGATTCAGGATGCCCAGGACAGGCGAGATCTGTACAAGTCAGTTCTGTTAAGAGACCTGAAAATGACTTGTGGCCTCAGAATTGGACAGGAGATGCTGAGAGAACAAAGGAGCAGTAAAGGAAAGCCTATGCTTTTCCAGGATGAAAGGCAATGCTTTCTGTGATACTAAAGAAAAAAAAATCTTATCTCATTTAGCATTGGACTGTGAATCCAGATGAGTCCCACACTATTGCTTTTGTTCTAATTCTTTCTTTTCCCTGTTTTTTTTTTTCCTTCAAACATATTCTAATTATCAAGGTTACAACGTTATGAACAGTATTGAGAGGAACAAAAAAGAACACTGTGCTTCCTGGAAAGGAATTCTGAAGGTTACCTAAAGTTGTAACTCTGTACCTCACCTATACTTGTTCCAAGCATCTCACTCACACCTACCAAAGAGGAAAGGGATAAGCACAATAGTTGCACATCTCTATAAAGAATACCTCGTTGGTTTCCAACTTGGACTCTTTAATCAGAGCTTCATTTTACTTCTTTACTGACCTTCACAAAAGGAGGGAAACATTTCTATAATTAACTTTACCCCAGAGCAGGCTAGGAAGAGCTGTCTTCATTTACAATGAGAGTTTTTTGGGCTTGTTTGGGTTTTTTTTAGAAAATCAATAGATCTGTAGAATGAAGGATTACTGTTTTTACAGTAAATACCATTCAACTCTGGGCAGGACCACCTTCCCACTTTCGGATACTTTTCAGGAGGATGGATACTCCAGGAAAGGTGGCAAAATAAAATAATTTACTTGGCGTCTGTGATCTGTTCCCCTTCCTCAACCCATCCCTACTGCACAGTGTCCGCGTAACTGCTAGGAAAGGACAAAAGCAGGAATTGTCCAGCAATTGTCTCCTCTGTCTCCCTTTCCCATGATGCCTTCCCTGCTAGCTTTCAGGCAGGGAGGGCAAAGACCAAAGGCACATCTGGCAATAACACTCTTTCTTTCTATTCAGATTTGTACCCCTTGAGGATGGGCTCGAATGCTACAGCAAACGTGGCAGTGTATCCCTGCTGCACTCTGAGCAGAAATTATGACAGTCTGTCTGAGAAGGAGATAGAATTCTCTCCCTCCCACTCCCCAGATGAATTGTGAGATAAAAGCTTAAAGAAAAAAAAGAGGCTAGTAGGTCAGGTTTTGTGTACTCTGCCTTCAGAATGATTATCCTTGTCTTAGGAAATTTCTGGTTGAATAAGCTACAAATCACAGCTCTTTAAGGGAACATTGTATGGCTGGGTAGTCACGCTCCTTAACATGTTACTTCACCTGCTGCAAATGAAACATAAAGTAGCTTTCAAAGCTGCACAACGACATACATCTTCAGCTTCTAGGATGCTTCATTCCATTTCAAGTTCATCATAAAAGTGCGTTTGCCTTCAGTTACTAACCTTTTCATTTATACTTCTACTCTAGAAACAGGTGAAGTGTCTTCTATAATATAAATGGAGGATAACAGCTTGGACCTCATTTATGCAAGTTTTGCATTGCATGGTCTGATTTAGTTATGCAACTATTTTGAAAATATTGTGTGGAACAGCTGGCAAAATTGACGGAACCAATTAGAACTTCAATCCCACATTGTTATATTCCAAACACACAAAGTCACCAGTGCTTGAAAACACATTGTACTTGAAAAACAAACTTGAACTATTAATTTTATTACATATAAATAAGTAAATCAAGAAATGGAGAAGCAAAACCCTGAAAAATTCACACTGCATGGAAGAATTCTGCGTTTTCTTATGACAGTTACTGGCTTTCTAAAACAATTTGCACATCCAGGAAGAAATAATAGTGACAAGCAGCCCTGAAGCCTTGTAGTGAGAGAAGAAAACAGCCTATGAGCAACCTTTTCCCATGTATAAGGTCACTTGCTAATCTAATAGCAAAGATCATGGAATTACTCGCAGCAACAGTAATATCAGTACCTCTTTTTGCTGTTGGTCTAGGGGAGTTAGAAAAATAATAGTTTTTATGAGAGCAAAGAAAAAAAAAAAAAGAGAGAAAATGCCTACAGCTAAGGTAGCTTTTTAAAGACATGAAAACTAGAAAATGCAAAGCCCAAGGCTTTCAATACAGCCACATTTCTCTTGTCACACCTCCTCAGAAAACTAGTAATATGAATTATGAGAGAAGGGGGTTTAATTTTTTAAAAATATACTGTTGATATGATCAATTATGTAAAAAGCCCTTTTGCAAAAGGACCTTGTGTTTGCCACAGCTTTGAAGAAGCTCTGCCTGCATTTGTTACATTTTTTCCTTACAGAAAGCTCCCTAAAATACCAAGAAGGCTTACGGAAACCAAAGTCCAATTTTCATTGGGTTTCCTACCAGAACAAGTAATTTTTAAAACCCAGCAAAACTTGGATGACTAAGAGCAGGCTAGACATAAAATGAGGTTTAAAACAATGCCCCCTATTACTTGTGTCTCCAAGAGTAGGTCATTTTCTTCGGACTTGCTTAATGTTAAAGCAAATGAGGAACCTTCTGCCACATCACGCGCTCAACAGCTACTAAAGCTCATCATATCTGTAACAGCTTTGTTCAGAAGGGTTTTAATTTTGCCCCAACAGCCCTCACAGAGGTGTGAGAGCAGCAGGTCCTGACCACACGCTTGCGAGCCCCAAGAGGGTGCCGGTGTAGGCAGGAGAGGTGTCCGGCAGCTGCTGCCAGCTGTAGCATTTTCAGTCTTGTTGCCTCTACCTGCACAACTTCAGCCCGGGAATAATAAAGGTAAGGGCACTTGTGGCTAAGTTGTCTTTTAAGACGGCAAATGTACTGGATCATCACCAAAGGAGGAAGTTTTACATCACATCAGGTGTCACAATATTAAATCAACAACAACTAAATGTGAAATCCAAACTCCACTAACAAAAAATCCTACATACTTCATGGGGAACAAGATTTTGCCAAGAGACAAAAATTAGTAAAAGAACTACAACTACTATTATTGAAAATAAACACTATTAACTTTTTATGGTCAAAGACAATAAAACTAGCCAGCAACATGCAGGGAGTGCACAGCAAGAAATGTTTGGTACTGCTACGTAACCTGACATCTCGAATATCCAGACAGATGAAGTGTATCTTCTTTTTCTTCCCTTAACTGAAATATCCAAAGGTATGATAAATAAACTTAGTTAAGAGTTAAAAAATTCCTGTGGACACACCTAAATCACTCTTAAAGTTTATTTGGACTTGACAGAAGTAATTACATATAAATTAATCTAAATCTACAGAGGAGAACTGAACCTCAGAGGATCCACATTGAGATGCACCAGTTTATACTGAAATCATTGAGAAATTTTGTGGGCAAACAAAGTAATTGTTTGGACACACAAGAATTTGTGAGAAAGGTATAGTTTAGACTACTTTAGTTCTTATGGCATTAAGCATGATTTTAAACCTTTGCAACAATAAAGTAATTTACCGTGTTCTAAATTTCTATAGTCTTACACTATAGAAAGACTATAAGATCTCATCTTCTATTAAAAAGAGTGTAAAATGTCTACAGTCTTTTATTGTAGCTTAGGACACATAATCTAGCCCACAATTTTACCAAACTCTTATATTCTAAATATACTATTATCTTCATCTTGGCCTCATTTAAGTCATTGAAAATCTACAATATCGTTATTCTTTGTTTTTCATTGAAACAAGTTCTTTGTTATTATTTTAAATTCTACAAACGTCTTCTCTAATGAAGAATTACATACTCCTTTAAGAATTAATTCTGCAGCAACGTGCTACCAGCCCTCAGAGCAGCCCTTTTCTTCCCAGGTAAACCAAGTCAATGATGCAATTTCATCTTCATCAGTATATTGCCTCACATTTGGGCATGTTCACACGTAGGCATGATTCAGAACACATTCTGTAATTCCAACATGTCTTTTTGCAGATAAAAGAAAACTATATCATACATTATTGATCAGGGGAAGTCAGAATTATGTTTCAAATATTAGTGACTCTACCTGCTGATTATTAATCCCATAATTGAACTCAAAAGGGGAAGAAAAATTTGGTAAAGCTTTGATGATTAATCTTCAGTTGGCTTGTGGTCTTCCCAATAAATTATAAAAGACTACAGTTATAATCCAGTTTCAATTTTAGTCCTTTTATATTCACTACTGCTAGAAACTATTGCCATGCCAGAGGCTTTGCTCTTGGAACTATGAACTTAATTGTAGTAAACACTATTAAAATAATAGATACAAAGTCTCTCTCCTCTGCAGGCTCCCCTAAAAACCTTAGGTCTGTAGTTTAGAGACTTCAGGTCCACTTTTTCCAGGCTAACTATCTATCTTAGTACAAAATGCACAAAATGGTAGAAGTCTTCATTTGTAGGTCATATTCTCACACATATTTTAAACCGTTAATCTGCTCCTAACTTTGTACTCATGCCACACTACCTTAGCGCACTGTAAACAAAACAAATCATTATATAAACCTCCTTAATAAAGCAGTGCCCTGGAGGAATTAAGGAAAAAAGAGCTCTTAGAAACACTGTACAATTGCACAGTTCCAGTCTTATGATTTAGTGCTGTAACCAACATTGTAAACATCTCTGATAGCATTTTTATACTCTTTCATGTGAAAATTCCTACAATAGCGAAGATGATGATGAAGACATTGGTCATTTTTCCCCTTCTGTATCAAAAGGCTGAAAAAGAGCTGTGTCGTTGAACAAAATGCAACAGTTCAGTATTTACTGACAAAAGTATTTCAAGTTAATACACTATGAGATCAGATGGATGGTAAAGCAAATATGCCATCTGGTATGAATAATGCAAACTCATCACCAAAAATAATATAGGGTGTATACAGGACAAGAAGAAGCTATCTTCAGTGAACATGCAGCTTCCACACTTCACTAGATTTAGAGTGATCATTGATGGCTGCTTTTTGAGGGTTTTTTTAGCCCTTTCAGGAAATTAAAATCCTCATGCTTTCCAAGCACTGAAAGAAAGCTAAATTACTTGATGATTTTAGATTTTGCAAAGTAGGCTGATGTAAGCTGTGCAGAAGTTAAAAATACACACTTGACAATTAATGCCATTGTCTCTCGAGAGGCAGGTGTGTTGTCCAGTGATATGGATGCCTCTAGAGTAATTATTCCTTACACCTTAATGAACAAGATGATAATTACATATAGGCATTCTGGGCACAGGGTTGCTCAGACACATTTAATACAGTTCACTACCACAAGTCTGCAAAAAGTAGCCTTAGAACAGCAGTTAGCCTTGGATCACAGGTTAAAGGACTGAAAGAAAATTGACAGAATCTCTTGATAGAGATAGCATAGTCAACCATGGTTAGTAGATTTCAACGTTTATTCTACATAAATAGGAGATTTTAGCAAGGTTTCTTGCAGAATTACTTCCTCAAGGTAACTAATCCCACTGGTCTTTATTTACACATACACTACCAAAAAAAATCCCAAATAAAACAAAAAACCACCTCTCTCACAGTTTCAGAGGCACTGCTTCACAGAGTAGAGAGGAAAGTGAGCAAAATGTTAAGGCTGAACTTTTTGGTACCAGTCTTTGCAGCCCAGTCTGCAAGCTGCTGGCTTTGCAACCCAAGAGCCACCAACACAGATGTGCATCCTTTCCCCCAAGAAACAGCACAGCTGCATCCAGCCCAGCATCACCTGAGTTCTTTCCTCAGCTGTGGTTTTCTTCATGACCACGGTCTCAGGAGGACTGACAAACTTTCCCACAGGAAACCCCACTGCACAGCCACTGCACCGTGGCTGGTTCTGTTCAGCTCCTGCCTCCAGAGCTGTTCTGCCTTGGGCTTTGATCTCAGATCCCACAGTTTTGAGCAAGACCACGTTTGCGTGGGAGTCCTCCAAGGAAAACACAGGTGCACCTGGAAGCGGTTTCATGGTTCAAAGCTGACACTGTTCCCTCTCAGGGACAGATTAAAAGCAGGGGATTTTTTACCCCCATGAATTTCAATAGAGCCTGAACCAGAGCCAATGTGGTGTTCAGTCTACACCTCAGGGCTGGAGTGAGACAGCACTGCACTGCTACAAGCCCTGGGGGTTTTGGTAAAGTGCTCTTGTTGTTGTACGATCCAAATTCCAATTTATCTAACTACCATCTGCCTCCCTAAGAAAGAATCTTCTATAGGTTCAATTTATTGAGTACACATATTTACTTCCTGTGTGATGATGATGCTATTAAAGAGTTATCTTTCACTCTGAAGACACACAGCTTAATTGTGAAAGACAGTTGAAAGAAAGTTTCTTCCAGGAAAAAAAAGCAGGACACTAACCAGAGCACAGTACAACAAAAGCAAAAGCAGAATAAGGACACTAGGTTTAAAATGTTTATGAAAATATACAAGCTTCAGTCCATTTCAAGAAAAATATGAAAGTTTCTTGCAATACTTCAACTCTTCCTCCTTCCTATAGGCCCTACCAAAACACATTTCATCAACTGTGCATGTTATTAATGCTTAGACATATAATTAAGTCTTTTCACAAGCATCAACTGTCATAAAGCACACAAAATGATCCATTTGATAAAATGAAAAATCCTATACCAGCAAAATCCAACAAGCTGAAAGCAGAACCTTCATCTAAACTGATGTTTCAGTCTGGGGCATTTGAGCCTCAAGAAAATCCAACAGTCCATCCACATCACTCATGTTAGCAGTGACCTGAAAAGGTTAACAAAGACCAGTCATCCCTGCCCACCTTTGGTGCCACTCTTGATGTTGCCAATCTTCTTAGAGTGCACTACAGCAAATGTTCCCTCACTTTCCTCCCTAGACCAGGAGGGGTTCTGAATACAGCTGTGTATCATATACTCAGGAGAAATCTCAGCCTGGGCGGGCTCCCCACCCCCCTGTGCTGTGTCACATCTCTTCACAAACGCTCTCCTTACACATTTATTGCCTAGAAGCCTGCCTCTAAACTCTGTGCCATATTACATGCATTGAGCAGAGATTTCCATGGAGTCCACCTCAGCTGCTTTCAGGACTTTTGTCCAGGGCCTGCCTGTTTACAGAGGATGATCACAGCACAACGAAGTTTCCCATACAGCAGATAAAATCTGGAGAGACACACTGTTTTGATTCTCCCCTTAAATCTATTTTGATAAATTATTCAGTGCTCAAGTACTGTTCTGGCTTAATTAATTTAATTAAATCATAACACTGAACAGCTATAAGAGCCTGAATACATCTGCATGAGTTTAATATCCCCTACACTAGCTCGGGGATATTCTGTTCTGAGGAAAACATTGCCCTCCAGCAAAAGGAAGAACGTATCACTTAATGTCAGCAGCAGCATGGTGGTGCTGGTTTAGTCCATGGCTCCTCTAGTGTATTGCTGTGCATAAGCCCTCTCCTAATTAGAGCCAACCATCAACAGAAATGAGCACATACAACCCACCCACCCCGCAGGAACATTAGAGGTGATATCCAAACTATGATGAACCTTTACAGCAAATAGGAAAATTAAATGCACTTTCCCCCAGGAGTCCCACCTCTGGGTGGGCTTTGTCAGGGCCAGGTTGAAGTTTATAATCTCTTATGCAATGTACACAGAGATAGAGGGAATTAAACCCTACAGTAGTGTTCTTGCCTTCACATCAGGCCACATTCCCACAAGCAGATAACATAAGATCAGTGTGTATTTCCTCAAAGAGATGTCCTTTCTTTTTCCCACAAAACATTCCTTTTCCTCCATCAGTATCTCTAGCATAGTTCAGGACTTTCATTCTCAAGTTTCTGGACTTTAAAATATGTTCCTTCCAGCTTTCCATCTCTGATGAGGGTTCAACAATCTAGAGAAACCTCCTACTATAAACCCATGTAATTTTGCTCTTTGCATTCTGCCCTACCCTCCAGCTTCTGAGAGCCTCTCCTGGTTTACACATCTCTTTGAAAGTAACTCTGGAAATCTCCTATTAGTCACAATTAACACAAAACATGAAATTGAACACCATCCTTCATGAAACCTGTCACCGTGTTAGAATGGTTCCAGCACATACAAAAAATGACAGACCAAAGGCTTATGTGATACACAGATTTCCTTTTTTTTCAAGTTTCAGATAGAGATACAGTCATTACAAAGTTATGCCAATGGTCTGGACAGAGTGTGACTGATTTCCCATGCTGAAAGGACTGCAGCGTTTCTAAAGGCAGACAGAGGCTATCAGCAGATTTACAACAGGGCTGGCAAACTGACCTCCTCATGAACAACCTCACTGAATGGACAGGGCAGACTAAGCCTGAACAGAACCCTTGGAGCAGCTACGTGATGTTACAAATACTTTCTAATCCCAACTGACTTCAGCTAAAGCAATAACAAACACAAGTCCCATAGTGCTAAACAAGATGTGCAATTAGTAAGAATTCATCGTTTGTACACAGATTGCTCAACTTTCCTATGGAACAGGAATAGTTCCTCAATTAATTTTCATGCATAAGGAATTACAAGATGGGAAAAAGCATTTCCTGATACGCCTAATGATAAGGGAGGATATCTTTAGGGAGACTGGCCAACTCTAATGAAACTGGTAAGGTTCCTAAACAGATGTTACTTGACCCCTTCTGAAGGATTTAAACCACAGCTAGGGTTAGTGATGATTCAGAGAACACTGCTTTCTTTGTGGTATGACTCTTTTCCATTGCAATTATTTAAAGTTTGCATATTTCATTGCAGAGAGGATCCAAATCACCACTGGAGAGAAAAAGCACGTTATGAATGCATGAAAAGCCAAGGAGTTAAAAACCTCACATCCCCAATCTCCTAAACTAACAATATCTGCACCAGATCTCTTGGCTGTATTTTTTTCCTGTGGCAAAGATTTCTCTTTTAGGCACCTGAATGAGCCAATTTCTAAGAAACAGAACAATGCTGAAATCTCACAAATTCATTCCTGAAAGATGTTTAAAGATTACTTCAGTTACTGTTCTCTCTCCTCTCCTGTATTTTTTCCTTTCCCATTTGCTGGCTTACAATTGAAGTTGCTTTTCAGCTAAACATTATTAGTCTGTAGTCCTGACGCAAGGCAAATCACATATCTCCTGTACGTGCTCAGTAACTTCCTAGACACAACAACAAAAAAGAATTCAAATTAATTCACTGCATGAATTAATCTAAAAATCAAACAGCGTTGATAAAGCACTATTGATAAGAAATCTGTCAAAGCAAAAAGGAGGCTGGCAAAACAGCTCTGCAAACTGCTTGCCTGTGGCAACTGTGGACTCCCAGCAGTGAGACTACACAAGTGAATAGATGTCCCTTTCCATTTAGAGCACATTGAAGAATTGGGACTGCTGTAATTTGGAAAAAGGGTACTTTGATTTAGTCACCAGGTAAACATCACACATACCTTGAAGGAGAAAAAAAAAAAATTTCACTCATCAAAGGTTTAACAGATTGCCCTGAGCTACAGCTTACAGAGTGAACAATCCTTATCAAGTTGCAGCTTTGAACTGGGTTACTGCTAAAACAAAGCTCTACTGCTGGAAAGCCATCAGAAAGTTACCCTTTTGTGGTGCTGCATCCTCCTTTACAAGTGGCTTTCTAGTAAACATAAGATTAAATGTTCGCTCTAGATCTCATCAACACTAAACACAAGGCTGAAATGCCTGTGGCTCACTTCCAGGCAGCAAATTAGGGAGTAATCGGTGGTGTAACTCCAAACAAGGCCTGATGCTTTTATCGACTGCATCACCATCTCATGCAAAACCTAATGTTCAGTCAATAGCTCTCGTTGGAGGGGAGCCACTAACTCAGTGTTCCTGTCAGTATCCCTTATCTCATTACAAATGGACCGCAGTCAG
Source organism: Acrocephalus scirpaceus scirpaceus (assembly GCA_910950805.1). Classification (NCBI taxonomy): domain Eukaryota; kingdom Metazoa; phylum Chordata; class Aves; order Passeriformes; family Sylviidae; genus Acrocephalus; species Acrocephalus scirpaceus. The sequence continues at coordinate 9,911,057 of OU383774.1, forward strand.
AACAGCTCTATCTCCTCAGCACAGTCGCCTCGGCTGCAACTTTCAGCACCGCCTGACCTACACAGGCTGCTGTTCTGCAGCTGTCTGAGCCTGCTCCTTCTAAAAATTCCCCTTCTGCTACTCCCTCTATTTTTGTGCAAAATGTACAGTCAAAACCACCACTTCAGTAACGGCAAGGGAAAATTACAGTTTCAGAACCTCTGGAAACATCCAGTTTGGATGGCCAGTTCATACAAATTATAAGCAAAGCAGCTACTGATCGAGTTTGCAGAAGCTGAAATAGGGAAAATTAGCAAGGTATGCATTTTGGTTTGCTTTATAACTGCATGGGATATGGTATATATGGTATGGGTAAAGCCAACCACACTGAACTGCCATATATAAAATGTCACACACTTCCAGCTGCCTCCCAGCCACAAAAGTATGTCTCAGATTGCATAGGCTAAATTGATTTCAAATAAGGGTAAGATTCAAAGGTGAAAAAATGTATCACAGTGTTGAGCATTTCTTTGACTGATGTTTGATATTCCCCACAGACAGAAGCTATTGCCCTGCTTTAGCAGAAGGTCTGCCCTTAAACCAAGTGAAGGGAAACAGGAGTCAGAGTAGATGGGACTAAGTCTCTATAAGCACAAAGATGTTTAAAACAACCCTTTGTCAGCCTCCACAGGACTTTTTTTCCCCCTCTTTTCTCTTTGTTTTCCCACTACTGGAATCCATTTCCCTCAGCTGAGAAGATAACACAGAACTGCCTCACAAAGCCTAGCACTTAGGTCGCTTCTTTCAACAAATAAACAGGAGTTGCAAATTCTTATCCAAAGAGAAAGAGAAGCAAACGTGCTTACAAAAGTGAGATGAGTAACTTAACCCAGGTTGAGCCGAGAGAGCTCAGCATTTGGGGTTCTCTCATGGAAGACAGGAGTCCTCTGTTTGCAGTGCCCCTGAGGAGAGAGGAGCAGAGGTTTCAAACCCGTGGCTGAGCTGCAGTTGGGATGTAGGAACTTGCTTATTTCCCCCCAACACATGGATGATGTAAAAGTCCTTAATGTACAGGGGAAAGACCAAAAACGGCTGAAGCTAAGTCTTCTGTGGGGAAGCCAAACAGTGAAAAATTTCCAAAGTGTTAAAGGTACCTTGAAAGTTTTAACTGTGAGTTTTGTGTTTTCATTCTTGGCTTTGAGAAGGAAAATGCAATTCAGCAACTAACAAGCTTTACTGATCTTCTTCTACACATAATGGTGAGGGCAAAGGCACCTGCTGGTATTAGAGCACTCTAGTGAAGAAGCAGAACAGGAGAAGAAAAAGTATGGTGAGTCTCATACAATCAATGTTACCGGCTCATCAGGGAAAAAATAACAACCAAAGATGAATTTTAAAAATATACTAGAATTATTCTGGAAAGTTCCATACCATCTCTGCCTTTTTAAACATTACTGAAGCTTAGAGATTAGTCAGTGAAAAGGTTAAGTAGAAATGACTACCTAAATATGATGAACCAGTATTTTAACAAAGAAAGCAAGCAGTATTGGCTGTGGAGATTTCCTACTAAACTCAGTGAACCTGGGAGGTGAAGTTCATTTGATGAATTATGATTTCAACCCAGGCCAAAGATATAGTGGCCTCTCTTCTCCTAAAGCTGACCAGAAACAAAGGCAGAAGAATATAATTTGATTTGGTTAAGCAATTCAGAAAGCACAGACTCCATTTCTGCCTTTTCCCAATGTTTGTATGCTGTCAGATTAGTTTTTCAGGTAATGTAACATTCCCCTCAGGTGCATCCTGTGCCACTATGCTTGTAACATGAATAAGAAGGAAGGAAGATAACAAACTTAGCAGACCTTAAACTCCCCAGGACACTTATTTACAAAGAAAGGATGAGATGCAAGAAAAGAGGAAAGGGAAATCATAGATGGCAAGGGCAGGTACAGAGCCCAAGACCCCAGAACTGATATCTAGCCACAGCTGAGTTGAACAGAGTTTATGATGTGCTCAGTCGAGATGTCTGTGGGAAACCAGCACTTAATAAAGTAAGTGTAAAATATTTCGCGATACTGATAGCAAAGTAACTCATAACTTAGCTTTCTACTTTTATACTATTGTTTTCTACTTTAATGGCTATGAGTTCACATCAGCCCAATATCCCTGTTACTTGGATAACCAAGATTTAAAAAAGGATATTGTTCATTATCATAATTCTCATTTACCCACAAAATTGTTGGGGAAAAAAAAAAAAAAAAAAAGAGATGCTTTCTGCACAATGCAGTCTAATATAGTCCTTGTCCTCTACTGATGACAGAATGAAAAATTATAATCTCTATATTACCATTATGCAGTCAGAATAGAGGAGTGATAAAGTCAAAACCTGAGAATTATAGAAGGTCTGAAATAAATAAAGGAACTGACATTTAAACTACCTTGTTACCTGATATATACAAGCTAGTGATCCTGAGACACTAACACCAGCGCAAAGCAAGACACATGTATTTTTGGGTAGCTAAGCAAAACATTCCTTCCATCAAGCTCGGTGCAAATGCACCAAGGTTAATCCTATTTTGCTGCATAATGCACGTACTGTTTTCATTACACTGTTACATGTATTAAAAAATCTTGCTTTTCCATCTAGTCACAAATTGCTGACCTGCAAAGCATTAAAATATCTTTCTGTAAAGGACAAGGCTATGGGCATTCAGATTTCTCTAAAATAAACCTCTATTAAACTTGCCTAATCAACGGAACAATAGAAAACCTAAAGGCCATTTTCCTAAACCTAACCAAGTCAGTCAGGAATACTTGGCATGTTATCTACATATGAATGCACTGCTCTGTTGTGTTGAGTAAGGGGTTTGTAGAAAGCTAAGCACAAGGCTGCTGCAGTAAATTTAAGAAGGATTTCAAATTTCAATTTAAAAAGCCGGAAACCTCAATTCCATTTAGTGTCTAAACCACTGCCAATTAAAAAAAACAACAACAAAAAGCCAGGAAAAGTTTATCTCCAAATACTTTTAAAACAATACATGCAAAACAAAGGGTTTTTTTCAGTCGACTGATGCCTCCTTCTACCACAATATAAATTTTAAATAAAAGAGGATCATAATGAGTACATCTTGTAATCATTTTACTTGAAGGTTTTTTTGTGAAAAGTAATCTGGTGCTAAAAACTCAAAAAAAAAAAGGTAAATGTGAATCTCTTCTTTTGATACCAATGTGCAATTACACTGTGTTAGAATGTCATGTTTGATCTCCCAGGATGGATAGAGCAAAACTCAAGTCCTTCCCAAAGACAAAATACCAGAGAGCCCAAAATACCTCTGTCTTGAGTCTTCTGGCCACTCATCTGCAAACTTATCTTTTCAAGATCAGTTTTCTGACAGTTATCTGATGAGGAGCTTCTTAAACACATTCTGCAGCCTTAGCTATTTCTACCCAAATAATTTATTAGCTTCCACACACACTGTGAAGAAAACCAACTGTATAACAAAACAGCATTATGAAAAACTTTGGAGGCACCACTCCACTCCAAAGCAATAGTACCATTCTTACAGGAACATACTTGTAACTTCACAGGTATCCTGTGATACTTCAAACAAGTATTGAAGGCTGGTTTCACATTTGAAGGCTCTGTTAAATTCAGAAAATTGCAATCTGAAGGGTCACCATTAATTTTGGAATCATATGGCTGAATAAAAATGAACAGCATGTTATATTATAAATGACTGTTGAGATTTGCTGTGATCACAAGAGATAGGGGAAAGCATCTAGATTTGAGAATAATTCCTCTTGCTTTCACTCTCTGTGGGTTTTCTTTTCTATATACAGGTAGATTAAAAAATGGAAAGATCTTCTGTGACCTACAAAAATCATCAAGAGAACTTAAGGCAAGTCTATAATTAAACAACAGTTAACTTTAAAAAAAAAAAACCTAAAACAAACAAAAGGCACCTTTGAGCAGCTCTCCCAGATGATGTAGATAGAAAAATATTTTTATTGAATTTTTGCTGCCTTGTTTCTAAACCCCTCAAATTTACTCTTACTATATATGCATAGATTAGAAACCTTTCATGCCCAGAGATTTCTTTCTCATGAAGCCACTATTTTCAATTTTCAAGAGAATTAGAACTGTAGGAAGAAAGGCTTTCTCCTGCTGAGACATTCACCTGCAGCACAATTTCCAGCAGTAGTAAAATTATGCTTCCTAACACATAAGATGGGTTACAATATAAATGTTTTAGAGACAGAGATGATCTTTGGCTAGTAACATAATGGAGGAGGGTTCATTGAAACAAATAAATTTTAAAAAAACCAAACCCTGACAATCCTGTAGAAAACTGTCTTGTTCCTTTTCAAACTAAAAAGAGAAAATCATGCACATGACTGCCAAGAAAAAAAATCTCCTTTCTGAAACTGGAATAACGGCAGGGAGGAGCACTTTTAAACCTAACATGCATCTGCAATGAGCAAGCACTAAACATGTACCCAATAATCTTTTCATTTGAAATCTATTACTTTTGTGAGAAAGCAGCTTGTCTCACACAATAGCTTACCTTTTTTCTTAAGCTGTTTGCCTCAAGTCCTGCTAATGAACTGAACAAGTGTTAATGCAAAATTAGTGATTTAAAGGATTTCAAGAGCCAAGGGAAGCACTGAGATGAACAACACCACAGATGATCTTAGAAACTAAAGGTGTTCCTTTGAGAGCCTGCACACTCATTTGTAGGAGCTATACTGTGCTGAATGAGTGAAGATGAAAATGAAAGGTCTTGAATGTTCTGATTCTTTCAAAAACTTGCAACTGCACATGTAATCTATCTTAGAAAAAAAAATGCACTCAAGAAAAAAAGGTGCAGATCTGTTTTTCAAGCAGTGTTTCATGACACCCGAAGCCTAAGAGCATGTCTAGCATAGAGATCATACTGAGACTAAACAACTGATGTACAATTTGTAAGGATAGCAATTTTGCCTGTCAGTTAAGAAGAAAAATGTTACAAGCCCTATTTCAGTTTGGGAAATCTTACAGAATCCCTACACATCTTACTTTTCAAATTATTTACAAGCTCACACCAAAACTCATTAGGAATAATTCTTTTGAGTCACCAACTCAAAGTGCCCGGTTTTCAGTAGTTTGACTATCTAAAGCTTCCCTAGACGATTTTGTAATTCCAGAATGATGCTCAAATTAAGCACCCACAAATGGCAGTTATGAAACTGCCATTATTTTCAGTTCTGTTTACAAGTATGGCCATTAAAGCACACACCCAATCTTTAATAAAATTGCCTGGATAATAACAGAGTAGCATTCTCCTACCATTTTGAGGAAAACACTTATTTACACTGTAAATGCTGTAAAAAACCCTCAACTTAATGTAGCAGAAATTAATATTTAAAAAACACTGTCAATCAGAAGTCTGAACTTTCACCTGAAGATGTATTGAGATCATTAAGTCTGAACAAATGTATGCCTTGAATAATTTGGTAATAATAGGGCATTCTGTACCTTGTCTGTAAAATCCTATTTTTTTTTTTCTGTATCACATCTAGCTGCAATAACGCTGCAGATCTAATTGAGGTGAAAGACTGCATAATGCTACCATTTTGAAAACTAGAAACCGCTGGTAGCCTCATGTCTCCTGTCTTCTTTTACTTTAACCTTGGAAGCCTCTTGAAAACGCAGCACAAAAGCTTTCAGAACTGCTAACAGTCATTTCCACATGGCTCAGTCTACAATGTCAGTTTACTCTGTCTCGTTACCTGACACCTCCACTCTATTCAGGGTTCATCAAACACAGCCACTCTCCTGATTAATGGCTAATTTATTATTTGCCTTGCAAATGTTTATCTGCTGGGAGATGAAGTAAATATACTTCAGCTCTGACAAGCACCATGACCACTCTCTCCCTGCCTGATGGAATGGTCAGTTGATGGTGTCCCAGAGGAGTCGTGCCCTGCCTTAGGTTTCCCAGACAGCCCTCTGAAAGGCAAAGCATCTATTTTTAATGAGCACAGTGCAAAATCAATTAGCTGGTGGCTTAGAAAAAAAGAAATTAATAATCATACTCATTTGGTGTTTTCATGAGACCCATCAAAAATAAGCTTCCGTATTAATTGTATGCACTGGTATTTTTATGCAGGGTAATGAACCATTTGTTTAAAATAAAAATACAAAAAAAGTCCCTATACTTATATGACTACATCATAGTCTTCCACAGCACCAACCTGAAAAATGCCCTAGTGTAGCCAAAAAAAAGCACTCAAGGAAAATATAATTTCAGAAAAAAAAAAAAAAACAGAAAAAGGGAAGATAAGTGTATGATGTAATTCTCTAATGCCATTCAGCTGGGTGACAGCCAACTTCATGTGTCATAGTGTAACTCTGCTGCACCAGACAATTCTAGGTGCAACTTGTCATGAATTTTTGTTGTACCTGGAACCCAAGAGGTCACAAATCATGACCTCTGCTTGTAGAGATTTTTCTAAGCTCCCCAATACAAACTTATCTTGGTGGGGAGGAACACTAAATATTCAAAACAAAAGAAAACAAAAGAAACTTGAACTTCCACAAACAACAGTGTCATTAGAAAATTCTGAAGTCATAGGTAAGAAAAATACAAGTAGCAAAGACATACACTAAACAAAAAACTACAAAGAACCTGCACGTATATAATATGTGTAGGAAAAAAAAGGAATAGAAAACAGAAAGAAACTAATATATCAAAGCAAGTTAGCTACATGAAAAGAGGTAAAAAAGTGAAAATAAGAGAAAAAGGGACCTAAACTGAGGAAAATGAGCATGTGTATCCTTCCTATCATATCCCACCCACATCTGTGTAAATACACATTGTACAAGGTAGAGAATCCCACCAGCACTAGAATTTCAGTAGATGTGGAAGGTGCTAACACTCCAGCAATGAGGTTGGATTAACTGAGCCACTTTGCCTGAAAAGCATTCTGTCAATTCCTCATTGCACCAATTGCACTCCGCACCATTTTTTCCACTGATTATATGTGGAGATCATATGTCTAAGAGGCATCATTCACATTCTGTTAGTGTATTCATACATTAATCTTTGGAGACGCACAACTTTGTTGAACTGCCGACCACTACTACATTTTATTCTTAATCCATGATTGGTAGGACCAGAGATACAGGCCTGCGGGGAAGAACAGGATTGTTCCTAAAAACACTGCCTCCATTTTCTCTCTTTGTTTCAGAGTTAGTGATGCAGGGAGCTGAGTTCTCTGCCCTCTCCTGTGCTTGCTGCAGGAGATCCTGAGAAGCACACCCGAGAAGAGTCTCAGCAGGATGCATATTCCAGGTAAAAGTTTGAAGTAAATGTAGGTGTACTATCAAAACAACAATTGAGGTTTGAAGAGAGTACCTCTAAAACACTCTCTGAAAAGGTCTGCTCAATCTAGAGCTTCTGGCAGGAGTGGCAAGAAGAGCAGTAAAGAGTTGAATACAGATGATTGCAGATAAGCCAGATGTGCTCTGTGCTGTAAATCTAACATTTAAGTCATTTCTTGGGTCTCTTCTTTCCTGATAGCCCTATTCTCGCCTCAGCTTCCAGAAGCAAGAGGAAGTGACAGCTGTTAATGTAATGCACAACTGGATTCACCAGTTCTCAGCATGCACCACTGAAATCTTAAGTTTTATCTATGATTTCACATGACCAGGTCAAAGTCTACTGCATAATGATTGGTAACTATTACAAGATATTAATTCACAAGAAGTACTTATGTACACCTACTAGAGATCTATGTAGTGTAAAATAAGGCTTTCAAGATGTAAAGTTTAGCTAAGTCTGTGTGTTCTGGCCTGGCAGGTTAAATATGTAACACAAAGTCCACATTCACAGTTGCCATCTGATGAACTGTTGGAGTAGTCTGAAGGAATTCCAACACAGGACCCCTGAAAGAGCTCAGCACACACTTCAGAACATTGCTCCCCTCCCCTCCCATGTCTGCATGCTTTTCTGCATGTCTGCAGAGAAGCTCTCTAATTTTCAGGGAGAACCACATGGAAATAGCGTCCCTTGATGCTTAATTCCCAAGCAGATTGCCAGTGACTTCTAGCAACAGTCAGTAACTTTCCCAAAGCTAAATTCTGTGTGGACCGAGGAATTCACAGTGCAGTTTATGTCAGCATCTGAGGCAGGACACTCTGGCCTTGTTATTCAGACATCATATATGTAACTAGTCCTGACAACTGCTGATTATATCTTTTTTAAAGTGCTGCTGCCTTTTGCTGTTTGCCAGTTATCCTCTGGTGTATATGCCAATGCAGACAATGTCCCATCACTGTAATTGTCACTCAACTGTCTGTCAGTGATGAGAAGAAGTGGGTGACAGCCTTGACATCCCACCAATCATCCCTCTGGAAAATTGATATCGTCCTCCCCAGTAAACAACAGCTAAAGAATCGACCAGCCTTGCCGGTACGTCCCTGAACAATCAGCTTCCATTAAGGGCAGAAGCCACACATTTATCCCCCGTACTCCAATCAATAGTGCGCCGACTTGTTCTGCCTCCGAGCAGGTGGCTGCTCAAGGTCTCCATTTAGTACAGGCTACCTTTCAAACACTTTCCAGGTCTTTCAAACTTCAATGTAGGAAGCAGCTTTTGGGGTCTTTGCAACATCCTCTATTTCAATTTTAAAATATCTTGCTCCCATCAATTTCACTTATTTACTTCAGTTCACACAAGGCATATTTTCTCGATTATATTCTTTCTCTTTAACCACAGTATACAAAATCACTGCATCTTTTTACTGCTTATCCCTTGTAGGCTTGCATTTATATATAGCCATGCTTTAGAGGAAATAGATGCATATTGTGCAAAAACTGACCTTATTTAAAATGAACTACCACGTGTATACACACTAAAAACACTGCCTGGCAATCAGAACAGTTTGTTAAACACGAAGTCCACAAACATTTATACATCACCTAGTAACCTAAAACTGTAGACTATTAGCCTGGTAAAACAGTAAAATGATTACAAGCTGGCACATACAATCTCTCAAGATGAGAAAACCAGTTATTCACAACTCATGGAACATGAATCTTCCTAGACAAAAGTGCTGAACAGAGGAGGAAGAAAATACTGATGTAGAAGCTCACTTCACAACTCACAAAAAAATTAAAGAATCTTCAAGTGCAGTTGTAGCTGTTATTACTTCACTTTACTGCTTGGCATGAGGAGCTAAGGCAGCAGCTGTTATTGTTTCACTCATAAACAACTCTTCTATACACAGTCATACAATCTAGAAATCACCTGGGGCTAGTACAGTATCAAATCTCCTATACAAAGCACTGTCCACTGCCTTATCATTCCCAAGGCCCTCTAATTCTAACTTTGTAGCTTGACTGTCCCTTGTAACCTTGTGACTTTTCATCAGCACACACCCCCAGGATACTGAGACAGCGCCTCTCCGACTACCCCAAGCGTTCTACTCACAACCCTGCACTGGCAGATTCTGACCACTGCCACCGTGGGTTCTGTGACCCAGACTGGTACAGAGGCCTGAATCACTCTTTGCTTCTTGGCTTTTAGCCTGCAAGTCCAGACAAAGGGATCTTCACAAAAAAAGTGCCTGGGGAAACTCTCTAGAGCATTGCAGAGGACACTTGTCCAAGGATATACTTTATTATTTTTCACAATCAGGCTATCACTAGGAAAAAGTCTTCTTTTTGTCCTCAGTTTATTGGATTTTTTTTTTTTTTTTTTTTTGGGGAGGGGGTGGTGTTTGCTTGTTTTTTTCCCCAAAGTAACTTTAAAGTTTTCAGATGCTATCAACTCGACTCTACTAATAAAGTTTTGTGCAACATCATCTGATCATGGACCTGAAACATCCTCTGTGAGCCAACAGCAACTACTGAGGGAAGATAAAATCACAGCTGTTGGTAACAAATGCAGAAATAAAATTTTCTGAAAGTACAAGGAGCAGAATCTGAATTTCCAAACTGTAATCATGATCACAACATTATGTCTCCAGATAAAATGTTACTATAAAACTACATCAGTCATTTATGTGATGGGAGACCTCAGTAGTTACCTGCAGTGCTAAGACCCTCCACCATTATTTCAACTGGGGAACACTAAATTCTTCATAGATCTCAAAAAACACAAAAGGCTGCATATTCTGCCTGCAACAGCTTTTGGTCTTCAAAAGAAGCATACTGGCATTAATAATTACACTGTTAAATTCAAATTTTAAGGAATTTTAAGGCTTATCAATGGGTTTCCTTTGTTTGGGGGTCTAGACACTACTGGTGTAATGTGTAAACCATTAGGGAGTTCACTGTCCCCTTCACTTTGCTAAATAGACACAATCAATACCTTAATGGGAATGTTTGGAAGCATCCACAGGCAGACCAAATTGGCACATTACAACACTTTTCCTAGCCTGTGCATTAAGTTCATTAACTTTTCTAATTTGAATTACAAATTTCATTTCTCTGATCAAGATGAAGACATGGGTCTCATTTACAAGATCAGATTTTTGCTGTGTTAATGTTTTACACGGAACGATAAAAGTTAATGCAGCGAAGAGACATCATGTCACCCCCATTGGTAGACAATTATAGATAAGGTTCCAAATTCCAATAATCCTGATGGGAGGCACACAGGAACCTCCAGAGAAGACTGACAAAAATATTAAGCAGAGAGGCCAAAAGGCTAATCAACCCTCTTCAGAAACATCTTCATGCTTGTCACAACAAGAGCGCACTCTACAAAACCAAAATGTGTTATTTAATTTACTTTAATTTAATGGACAAACACAGTCCCATTCTCCTTTGCATTGATCATTAAACTGCTATTTAAAACCTTTTAGAAAGGTTTAAAGTTTAAGTGAAACACTTCTCTTAATTTATGATACTGTACTTACGAGAGTTAATAAAGCTTTGGAAGAGAATTTTATCTTACCAAAACTTCCTTCTAACTTCATCAGTTCAGATAAAATATAGGGCTCTGCACCAAGGCACAGCGTACTTCTTCCAAGAAAGTTTAAAACAGTTTTTTGAGAATGTTTTAGGATATTTCAGTTAAGAATCAAAATAATAAAACTTGGATGTTTTTTACCTCAAATTCAGTTATTCAAGAAATAGGCCTGGACAAACTCTATGCACACAATCATTTATGAATTCAGGAATTATTAAAAGAAGAGCAGCTATTAAACCACTACAAAGCGCTTCTCAGTGACTTAGAAATAATGACGTGACACCCAGGCACTTGGAGTTACATTTTAGGTTTTCCTTCAGAGGTAGAAAATACAAAATGCTGTAAAGTTCCAACATTCATCTCTCATCTCACTAAGCATACATGTTCCTCCTCAGAACTATACCAGAACAAGATGGCATTCAATTATACTGAACCAATGGCAGCTGCAACAGTTATCTCCCAAAAATACCTCAATAATTCTCTAAAACTCTTTCAATACTGCCACTGAGGCTACAGTTCCATAATTACTGATAGCAGATGCATGTTCCTGCTCACAGTTGCTCCTGATCAGCACAGACACATGGGCAGATTGCTGCAAACTCCACTACTGCACACAATATGAAATCAGTGCTGGCCATGTGGGAAGACTGACAGCATGGCATAGTGCCTGCTGCTGTCATGTTCACCTATCAAAAATGTTTGAAGGAACTGGAATTAGCAGCATAAATTTATAACTAGCCTGCACTTTTATGTCATGTGGCACTAGGAGTTTTGAAGCAATAAGAGGATCCTCTTACATTCAAATTCGTAGCTCTCTTCCTCTTGGTGCCTTGCACATCCAAAGACCACATGTAAAACCTGTTTCCCAGACATCCGTGGAGAATCTGCCAGTGCATTCTCCTGAAGTTAAGCACTGTGAATTTCAGGCAGCCTATGATGAGGCCTGATACAAAGTAGATCCTTTTTCACATATGTCCATGTATATAAAAGGCCTGTCACAACCCAGCCTAGTGTCAGTAACTACCAAATACTGCATATAGCAGTATCACAGAAGGGTAATTTTTTCAGAAAAATCACACTTGACTGCTCTCTCACACTCTCTTTCATAATCAAGGGTGCTAATTTTGAATTTAATTTTAATTTCAAAGTAGCTAGACTGGCCCCATTTAAATTCAAAGCAAGAGGTGTTAAAGATCATCTCCTCTCGTGACTAATAAACTTTGGCTCCCTTAGCACAGATGCATGGAGGCAAAGGGGGAGAGACAAATGTCAATGGAAATTAATGTACATGGGACTGCATACTGTTCAAAATCAGAATTTCAGTAGGGGTAAATGACCTCTGTTAACTGATTATAGATTTTTTTTTAAATAAATGGCATTATAAAATACAGAGCATAGGGCATTATGCTGCAATATAACTTCACTGTTACACCTTGTCTGTTTTAAGCTGGAGGTTTAATAAGTGATGAAAATCCTCTGCTTGAGACCTCAGCTGTTTTTATCATATTTTCTGACTAGTGGGAATGGTTAATTCTCACTCATATAATATTCATGGGGGTTTGATTTTTAATGGGGAGTTGCATTTGCAGGCTTTTGTGCAGGTTCCTCATTCCCTTGTAGACAGAGAAAAACCTCTGGATGCCTTTAAAACAACTATGAGGAAGGGAACATGTGTAACAGAAATAAAGGCCATGGGGACAAGGATTAAAAGGATATTCTCTGTAAATTTGAGCAGTTACCTACCTATAACATTACCAGTGTTTTCCTACCCACTTACAGCTATGCACATGTAAGGAGGGCTGTTTAGGTAAGTAGTTTGTTTTACAAATAAAACAAGACAAAATACCAAACATACCCTGGCATCAAAGTTGTAAGTAGAATGATGTAGAAGTAACATTTCCACTCTGCCTTTCCAAATCCTCTTTCTTTCCATTACAGATACACTAAAAATTATCACCTTCACTACCCAAAGTCTAAATTAATTCAATTCTCTAAATACTTACAGATATACCATAACATGAAATTTGCACTAAAATAAATTACTGAAAATCCTTAATAATAAAGAACTTGCATTTTTTTTTTCAGAAGGACTTAGATATTTAAACCTCAAGAGAAGAACTACAGGAGCTGACTAGGAGTTTTGTTGTCTTGTATATCTGGAATCCATTAAAAAAATCTGCAACAAAAGCCATATGAGCAAAATATTATATGAAAGAAAGAATATCCTGAGTTAGAAAGGACACACAAGGACCATCAAAGCCCAATTCCTGGCCCTGCACAGGAGAGTCCCATCAATTCTCCTGTGCCTGGGAGCATTGTCCAAACATTTCTTGAGCTCTGTCAGAATTCGTGCTGTCACCACTGCTCTGCGTGTTCTGTTCCAGTGCCCAGCCACTCTCTGGATGAAGAACCTTTCCCAGATATCCAACGTAAACCTCCCCCGACACAGCTTCAAGCTGTTCTCTCAGGTTTAGTCACTGGGCACTGGAGAGAAGAGCTCAGAGCCTGCCCCTCATGTTCCCCCTCCTAAGGAAGCTCCTATGGTAAAGCCTACTCTCAGTTTCCACTTTTCCTCATGAAGGTGCACACCAGACTATTTTCAGAAATAAGTGACTATTTCTGAAGGTATTGTAATTTTTTTCTTCTGTTAAACAAAGCAACCTACCACACACCAGAAACAATACTCCTTTTGAATTGCTTGTGGCTTCCTTTTGAAATTTGCATACACTTTTTGCACTATTGCTTTTAATTCCCCATGAAAAGGCCAAAGCCTCCAGTAATAAACCCCTTCAGTAATTATCACTTAAGTTAGAAACACTGTGAAGGAAAAATTCATAGTAGCATATAATGTACTCAACAAGTGGGTCCCACAAAGTGAAGTTCATGGTCCTTTTCACTGCCAGTATACAACAGTATGCACTAGCAATTCACCTGAGTAACAAGGCAGAATACAGGAGAATTTTTTTCTGGCCCACTTGAGCCTTTACAACAGTTCAGGACCAGGACTGGAAAATAACCCAGATATATCTTTTTGCAGAAAAAGATCCAAGCTTTCTCTGGAGAAAAGAGAAAAATACTGATTGTTAAATCATCCTCAAACCATCAGATACCTGTGTTGTGTCAATTGAGATCACAGGGAGGTAAGCCATGAAATGGTGTAACTAATGTAACTAATAAACAATGTAAAACTGCATTCATAAGCTTAACATATTTGATAAATGAGCTGTAATAGCATTGCTTGTCGATTGTGTGTCTGTATTTCAGTTGGTTTACATTGCTCCATTAGCAAATGAAGCATTATAAAATTACGCTGGGGTTGCATTTTCACGCATAGAATGACTCTGTGATATAGACACAAATATCGAATTCAAAATACATTATTATTATTGTTATTATCATTACCATCAAGTGTTGTGTTCAAGGGGTTTTTTTTTTCAATTCCTAAATAAACAGCTCAAAGCCTCTGGGACCTTCATGTCTGAGACAGTCCTTTCTAAATCCAGCCTCCTTCAAAAACCACAAGCTACAGTGCTGAAGTAGAATTGCAATTGACAGGCTTCCCTAGTCCAGAGTACTCTTTTACTCCTGTAATCTGTTACCATTCAATCATATAAGATGCTTTAATAGTATTTTACATGGCCATAACTCTTTGTGGAACTGAGAAGTCCATAAATTTCATCAGCTACTAAAAAAAGTATATGCTGTGGTGATTTCAGCCCAGAGAAGAGTTCTGTCTAACTCACACGTTTTAGCTGCTTCCAACATGCTACTGCTGTGCAACTACATCATAAATACCTACCAGGAGTATTCATTTCATATTCCTGAAGATTAATTCTTCTCCACACATTCATTTCTTAGAATTTCTGCCCTTGATGCCCCTTGAATGGGAATATTGGAAGATTTACACTGGGAGGAGTCTTACACAGAAACACTCATGGATTTATGTTGATGGACTACACACCACATACAAGCTGGAGTTGTAGTTAGGGAGACAAAGCATCCCATGTTTCACTTTCGGTATACAACTGCCACTCTCTAACCAGAAAGCCACTTTCTCTGCATCCTGCCATCTCCTACCCAGCAGCCCTAAACTTCCTGTGTATTACCTGTTTCTCTCACCACTGGATAAACTGCTGATGCCTTAACTTTTACCATTTTTCTCCTGAAGGCAGTGCTAAAGATGCCTAATGAGGTCAAAAATGTAAGAGCATACTGGATTTTGGTTTCTCATGCTCACAGACACATCTATTAGTTCTGTTCATGAAATGATAAATCATTTTCTTAAATCTAGTGACATTTTCCAGCCCACTACTCATCTTAGAAGGACTCTCCAGAGCAGAACATGGCTGGGATTTTGATCAAAACATGACAGAAAACTACCAGCAAGTTTTTAATGAAAGCAGTTACTAAATCCACACTGAAAAGAATTCCACAGTTTCCTGCGTTCCTCTAACTGATGTGTAAATGAGCTCTCAGGTGGAGAAGAAGGGAAAAAATCCAGATCACACCTTACTATACACCAATGAAAAACTACTTAACCAATGAAAAATTACTTACCCTGCTGTGACACTTTATGAGTTATGCATACTCTGTGTGTGGGGATCTACATGTGTTGGTACATACAAATGTAATATGCATGGAATTATTATTACACACATACGTGTGTATAATTGTTTTTAAAACTAATTAACAATGGTCCTGGGTTGGTTACACTCATATTATGCTAATTTAAACATCCCTAGAGAGAGAAAGAATCCTGCTGGATACTATCATCTTTGCCACAGGAACAGTTCAACTACTGTGCCTCCCAGACTATCCTGAACAGATTTTTTTTTTTTTTTTTTTTGCATTTCTCCTGTGATTTGGCTGAAAAAAATAGTTGGACATTGTGGAAAATTGTGTCACCCAACTGATCTTTCAGTCAGGTGGACTGAAAGATTGGAATACAAAGCAACAAAACCATCAGAAAAACGTCTACTGCATACTATTACTATTAAACCGTACTTTAGAAGCTTTTTATCCTTTAAGACCACATAAAGGCTGTTCCCTAGAACAACTTCTGTGAGGGTTACCTACTATGGACAAAGTAGGATTAAAAAGAAGAGAAATTTATTTCTGCCTTTCCTTCCAGCAGACTCAGAAGAACACAGTGCACACGGAAGAACTTGTCAGAATCACTTGAACTCAAGCAATAAAAGTGGATTTTAACAGAAAATTAAACTTCATCCCAAGCAGTGAGTACAGATTGATACTTTCTCTTATTCAAACCTCACACAAGGTGGGGTGTACAATTTTCACGTAAACTGCATATTTGCCCTCCTTCCTTTAGGCAGACATTAAAGAGGAATTTTTGTTGGAAGTAGGGGTCCCTTCCAACTCAAACCACCCTATATAATCTCTGGGCATTAGTGTATTAATTCAGGCACCCAAAGTCAGACTGTGTGAAATTTCTGTATTATTTTCCTTTAGAAAATCTGCCCAGCTCCCATAACACTGATCAACATTTTCTTTCCAGAAGAGAAGCCTCTAATGTGTCAAGCTTTTTACTTGCCCTTCCTTATGCCTGTCTTCCCCCTCCTCCCTTTTCTAACAATTTCACATCAGATCCTAAACTGTCAAAATCATACAATAATTAAAACTAATCCTCAGCCACGCACCACTCTCTCATGTTAGCAATGAAAAAGCATCCAGTATCTTGATTTACATCCAGGTCACATTGTGCCGGCCAGAAATGCCCAGAACTTCTTGAGAACTCATGGTTTGTTAGTGCCAATATCCTTCTGAAACAGAAACACTGACAATATTTAGTGGTTACTGAATGATGTCAGGTCATGCATTTGCATGCTAAAGGTGATAGCAAGTGCTATGTGAGTAAATTAGATTTTAATCAGTTTTGAGTCTTATTAAACCAATTTTTCTTCCTTCTTAGAATGACTGTAATTTGACAAAACTACAGAATTTAAGAGCGAGAGAAAAGGCTGCATTAATGGCACTTTCAAGGAGTGTAAAATTTCCCTAGTAGAAAGAATGTAAATGCACAGTTCTGCTTTTCTCATCCATTAACTCAATAATATCCCTATTTTCTATGTTCTGCTCCCGAAAAGTAACCATGCAGCTTGCAAAATACCAAACACCTACCTGGATGAACCTACCCCAAATCTCTGACACATCAGATAGCATCAAAGCAGGCAGGAGATGAATAAAGCACTACACTGTCCAATGCATTGTTGCAAGTTACTTACTCTCATTCTGATACTGCATACATGAACTACCCCTGTTTGATGAATCACTGGGGAAAACGGGATCTGACAAACAGCCCCTATGACAGCATCAATAGAAAAACACATCATTGGTTCTAAAATGCCACATTTTTGCCATTTACATGGAATAAGACATGAAACTCCTTCAGGGAAGCAGCCCTATGTTATCATTAAGGCCTGTTGACACTATGGAGGGTGTGCTTTGAACTCATTTCTGTCATCCCTCTTAATCTGCAACTAATCGCATTGCGCTCTGCAGAGAGGGAAGGGCCTTCTGCACATTGACAGTATTGCCAGAGATGAAATATTGCACCCTTTAAAATCTCATTTGCAGATTGGTTTCATTACCACCCACAACTGGCTGGGATACGTGAGGGAACACACCTGCTCTCATTAGGGCCACGTGATGTTTGCTGTGTTAGCAGGATTTCCATGCAAATGCAGGGACAGGGAGAGGAAAGCTCTGGGAAGTGTCTTTATCTTTCTGCTGATTGGCTTTTGTACCTTCATTTGGGATGTAACACATGCACAATCTGTTGATTACTCTAAGAGGCTTCTGATGGACTTTACAGATTGTTCCACAGGAATGGAGTTTTACTGCATGCTTTGGCTTCCGTTTTCTATCATGCAGCATTTCCAATCATCATCTAATGCACATGTTTGTCATTTTCTACTGCAGATGAATCCCTTAGGCTTAGCAGTCTTCAAAATGTACTGGCTGAAAAAGTGAATTCCAAACCAGGAGTATTTAGACGTATAGAGAACAATTATTTTTTCCTATAGAGTTCTCGAGTTTTTAGCATTGTGGATCCATAAAATCAAATAGGGATGGATGGTTGTTTTCTGCAATTATAGAAGAGCTTGAGTTTGAAAGGACCTTAAAAAGACCACCTAGCTCCAACCCCCTTGCCATGGGCAGGAACACCTTCCAATGGATCAGGTTTGTGTGTGTGTCTGTGTCAGCCCAAAAATCCCTAGTTTACAGCTGCTTTTATGCTTTAATATTTAATCTTCTTGGCAAAATCAGGAAGAA